>JASERS010000002.1:44080486-46580486 GCA_036711965.1 Onthophagus sagittarius
TGTCAAACAAAATGATTGAAATTCGATTGCAAAGTAAGATAACATTCATTGAAAAAAATGGACCAACTGTTTCAAATTGTTACGTTTTAAAACAACTCGTAAAGAATTCAATAAGAAAATCATGCAAAATCACAATGAGGTATAAAACACCTACTTCGCCAACATCTGGAACAATACTAACCAGACTTTTATCGTTGCAGCATCCGGACGTCCAACAACGATGATTGGGTTCAAGTTAACTCTAATCATGTGTTTCTCTGTAAGATATACTTATTTTTTTATTCAAATTTAGTAATATATTTTTTCTTTGTTTTCAGATGATCGTAACTGGTAACACTCAACATTTTTTTTAGTATAAAATTATAACTTTAAAGATTTTTTTAGATATAAGCGGTTTCCTATTTAAGAAGACCAAGTTATTAACTGAAGATGATGCGAAAGATTTAATGTTATCAGGGGAAGGTGGTGTGGCAGTCGTTGACGTTGGCTTTGGAGATATGTTAGTAGTCATGAAGGAAAAAATGTATACATGCCGTGATTTACAAATAATAGGAAGTACCGTAAAATGTCCCAGCGGTTACGACAAATTCGAATTTAAAAATACCAAAGACATGTGTTTCGCATTGCGATATGGTGTCAATGACGATATGGGTTTTAGATCTTATTGCCTTTCCCCAAATTTTGAACAAGTCGATTTTAAAATACAAGACAGCCGGTACGTGTGTAAAGCGAGCACAAGAAGCTTGAACGCTACAATCGTCACCGAAGACATTTTTTATCGCGTGTGCAGAAGACGAATTACGGATCCAATCAAAGTCCACTTCTTTGCTAAAGATAGAGACACAATGCCTGCTGCTGATAACATCGAATGCAGCCATTACACGTGCGAATTTATGACTTATAGAAAATCAAATAGGAGCTTTTTAGGTGGTATGCTTCCAATGAGTGGCAATTTACAACCGGGGCCACCTATCGTACCTCAAAGTTATCCTGGTTATCTACCAAGTGGTTATATGCCTAACACCAGATATCCACCTGTGTACAACGATCAATCAGCTGGTGGATTCCATAATGATAATGCAGCGATTCAAATGGACACTCAAGGAGCGTTAGTTTCAAACCAAGCTGCTGATACTGTGCAAGATGATGTAGATGCGTTGAAAGCAGCACAACAAAATAATCAGTAATAAATCCAAAATGTTTTAAGTATTTGATGAAATTTAAACTCATATTAAATAAAGCACTTTAAAACTATGCTGTTAGGTGTTTTAGTTGCAACATAAATTTAATTAAAATTCCTAGTACTTACTTATCTTAAATGAAGCACTAACAATTATGGAATGAAACAAACTTAGAATTTAAATAAGACGTATGACCTATTTTAGTGAATAAACAGCTGTTCATGCGTCTAATTGATACGGGAGTGACTAAAGATATAAAGTTGACTCGATTTGGGTTGCATATCGTGCTGTTAGAGTATTTTTTTAATAGTTTGTTTTCGTATTACATAAATGGGTTATCTTAGTAGATAAGGAAAAAAATGTTTAAAATAACACACTCAAGACTTTTTTTTAATAGATTGCCCAATATATATATATAGTCTTTAGATATACAGGTGTCCAGAATCTTCTGGATCGGAGATCGTATTTGACAACAAATGAATAGTTATCGTAACAATACAACACCTTTTTGAATTAACGTTGACTGAGATATAGACTTTTAAAGAGTATGGTGTTATTTGCCAAAAAATATTTAAAATCAAAATAATTAGTAAAAAAACGCTAGGTATTAACAACGATTATCAAAGTCAACATATTCTTTTAACTAAAATGTGTAATAATAACTATAGCATTCCATTTAAAATAACGAAGTTGAGATTCTGGTAGAACGGATATGACGACCATATAGAAAATATTTTAGATTGCAGGATCAGAATCAACAACCCACATTGCCAAAATTTTAAGCCTCTACGGAATGTGGAACTTAAAAAAGTTTTAATAAAGCAAAATGTAAAGGTATTCTAAAATTGGGGTACCATGTCTGACAATAAGTTGACATTTTTAAATAGGAATCTTCATTATAGTTTTTATGTAGAAACAAAGTTTTTATTATCTTATAATAATATTCAGCTGCCTTCGAAAAAATGACAGTGTACTTACAGTGTACCTGTGAAAACTATAAGAGTTAGATAAAAAGTAGCTAAACAATAAGAAATGGAGAAGAGGAAAAGGAACAAAAAATTATTATAAACATCAAGCGGAAAATTAAAGAAACGAATTAATAGTTACTCCTACAGACAAAAACGCAGGAATGATAATATTAACCAAAGATCTCTTCATAAATAAGACTTTTTAGTCTTTATGAAAGACAATAACTTTAAAACTATATAATAATAATAATAATAATAATAATATTGTTTATTGTTCACAAAAACAAATCATCATACATATATCGTGTTTCATATACATATCGTGCTAACTCAAAAATTATATGTTCCTAAATATTCAAAATATACAAAATATATTCAAAAAATATATTCATGAACAAAGGGTGACGTTCGATAGCCTCCTATCGTTCTTCCACAATCACTCCGTTGAAAATAATACATAAAAAAAAATAGATGTAACAGAAAATGATATGAAAAGAGGGAGAGAAAAACAAAAAAAAAAAAAAAGATATAAGATATAAGAAAACATAAAACAAAAGAGAAACCTATGCGTAAATACGGCAGAGCTGAAACATGAACATCATCGGTAAGTTTTAGAAGGTGCATTGAGCCGAAAACAGGGCTGCCCCATATCGTCGTTTAAGAGCTGCGACGGACGTGCACAGTCCTATAGATCGAAAAATATCGTTACACATTTGGGAAATTTGGTAAGTATAACAGTGTTTAAAAAATTGCCGTTTGTGGACTGGTGGTGTGAGAGTTCCCTTAAATCTAATATTGAGGTTGTGCACGTCCGTCCTGTACTGTATCTTCCGGCGAAGATAGGGTGGTCGGTCTGTCGTTATAATATTGTAGTAAGCTGTTGCGCAGTGCAATTTTCTGCGGTTGATCATATTTAACCAGTTTACTTCAACCAACTTGTGACTAATGTGTTCTCGTCGCCTTATCCCAAAAATTAGTCGCAGACATGAATTTTGTACTTTTTGAATCTTTTGGGTTATACGTTTGGAAATAAAAGAGGAGTACAGCATGTCCCCATAGTTAAAACTGGATAACACTAGGCTCTCGCAAAGTAAACGTTTACTGCTACCGGTGAGAAAATGACGCGCGTTATAAATGGATTTTAATTGACCGTATGCCGTCCGGATCTTTTTATTAATGTATTCGTTGAATGTTAGATTCTCATCAATAATTATTCCTAGACTTTTAACTGAATTTTTGCAATTTAATTGTTGGTTTTCTATGCGTATATTAAGTTGAGATTTAATTCTTTCCTTAAGTTTCTTGGGACCAAAAACTATAACATCAGTTTTTGCTGAGTTAATTAATAAATTATGACGACGAGACACATCCACAAGACTATCAAGGTCAGCACTTATCCGCTTACAGGCCTCATCAACCCCAACCTCGCCAAAAGACCCATAAAGCTGAGTGTCATCCGCATATTGGTGCATATTACAAAACGATACATGCTTGTGAAAATCGCTAGTGTATATTGAGAAAAGGAGCGGAGAGAGAACCGATCCCTGAGGCACACCCACCGATACCGTCATGGCGTCCGACATTCGACCATCCACACTCACACGCTGGACCCTATTTTCCAAAAAACTCTCCAACAAATTAACTGCATTGCGCTTCAACCCTATATGATGTAGCTTGGACAGGAGGATTTTATGGTTCAAAGTGTCAAAGGCTTTCGAGTAATCAAGCAGGCAGAGAACGGTAATTTTATCACTATCCATCGCTCTCACAATGTCATCTACAACGTCAACCAGCGCCGTCGTGCAACTGAAACCAGGACGAAATCCAGATTGCCGGTCCGGCAGAATGTTTTTGATTGCAATATATTTATTAAGTTGTTCAAACAGAATCTTCTCCATGACCTTTGAAAGAATCGGCAATATGCTTATAGGTCTTAAGTCAGACAGCCTTTGAGGATTATTAATTTTTGGGAGAGGATTCAGCAACGATATCTTCCACGCAGCCGGAAATGAACTAGTTTCTATGACGTGATTTACAATATGCCTAACATATGGTGTAACATGGGGGCAACATAATTGAATAATTTTTTTATTTAGGCTGTCATAGCCCATTGCGTTACTGTTTATTGCGTTAATAGTTTCCTCGACAATGGCTTCACTAATTTCAGCAAATTCAAAAACCTGGTCATACAGTGTATTACTAAGATAATAACTATAAAGCTCCGCATCATACTCCAATGTACCCACACTAATAAAGTGCGCATTTAACTGGTTTAGATTTTTAAGGTGCTGCGGTATTAAAATTTGCTTTTTATTAAAGAGACCCACTTTTCTCAAAGCTACCCATTTATTATTTGAGTTTTTAATTTGAAGTTCCAGATATACTCTGCGCTCTGTACGGATAGCTTCCGTAACAAGTCGTCTCATCGATTTATAAAAGGTCCACTTCTGCGGAAGCTTTAAAACTATAAAAACTAAAAACCCCACAAACAATTTTCACAAAAATGTAAAATCAATAATTAAAGAAAACAAAACGACAATAACAGAAATCGGAGGTACCTTAACCAGCCTGTTGCCTATGAATCCGCAAACCCCTAAATTGTATGCACTACCTAAAGTTCACAAAAATGGATTACCAAGAAGACCCATTATAACCTCCATTGAATCCAGCACATACAAACTCGCAAAACTTTAACAAAAATTTATAATAAATGATATCAATTTTAAACCAAAATATACCATAATTAATCGTTACCAACTTCCTGATTTAATTGACAAAATACAGCTACCAGAAGGTTTCAAAATGATCTCATTTGATGTCAATAACCTATATACAAACATACCCATAACCGACACGATAACGATATTAGAAGAAATATTAAAGACTGACCTCAAAAACAAAGACAGAACTCGCTCCATCTTAACGCTATTAAAACTATGCTTAGAACAAAATTTTTGTATCTTTAACGATAAATACTATTAATATCTAGATGGATTACCAATGGGATCACCATTGAGTAGTGTGATGGCAGATATTTTCATGGACAACCTAGAGAAAAATCAAATTATGTGTGACAAAAACCCTTATAGAGATGATATTATCCTATGGACAAGATACGTGGACGACATTTTAGTACTGATTAAAGACGACAAACATATTAATAATCTTGATAAATACATTAACAGTTTACACCCCAATATTAACTTCACTATCGAGACTGAAAACAATCAAAAATTAAATTTCTTAGACTATACACTGCGACATTCAAACAACAAAATTAAATATAACATCTACAGAAAACCTACACAAACTAGTACCACCATCCCATTCAATTCTCATCATGATGAAACTCATAAAATGGCAGCATACCGGGCTTATTACACAGAGCTTTCCATTCAAAATTGGAACAACAAGACCTAGAAAAAGAGATTGAAATTATCCACCAAATTGCAAGCGAAAACAGTTTCCCACCGACATTTATCCAACGAATATTTTCGAAAATACAAAACAAATATAATCTTCAAGAAACAACTTCCCTATCCGACCGAAAACCTGATAAACCAACAACGTACAGATCCATAACTTACCCAGGAGAAATATCCCATAAAATCAAGAAAATGTTCCATAAGTTCAACATAACAATGACATTTAAAAACAAAAACAATCTTAAGGCATTATTAGTGAATAACAAAAACAAGACTACAACTCTCGCTAAAAGTGGCATATACCAATTGCAATGTGGGACCTGTTCATCCATATACATAGGTGAAACGGGGAGAAGTATCCAAACAAGGCTTAAAGAACATAAAAAGAGTTCAAAATCGGCATTCGGAAAACATCTAATCTTCAACAACCACGAATTTGACGAAAATAAAAATATTAAATTACTACGCCAACTTAATAAAAGCAACCTTATGGAAATAATGGAAAGGTACGAAATCAACAAGTTTATTGAAACTAACAGTAATATTATAAGCCTTAATGAACAAATTATCCCGACCCAAAACCCAATCTATAGTTGCCTGCCAGATCCGTACCTAAAACACAAAAATAAAAACAAAAACAAAAAAACCTAACGTCACACAATCACTTTTGACGTAAATTTTGAAAAATTTTAATTAATTTTTCTTATTTGTTAATAATTACGTAAGATTTTACTATTCTATTTTTATATTAATATGTTCATTTTCGTAGGTTGTAAACTTGTAGGTATCTACTGAAGAAGAGCAAGGCTCGAAACTAGTTTAGAAAAATAAATTTTAATTATCACCAGAAGTAAATTTTTTATATAGACCCTAATATTCTTTATTGTTTTAGAATATAGCTAAAAATAAGTTTTTTTTTATAAAATTTTCGCCGTTAATTATTAATTTTCGTTATTAAGTGTAAGTATTTTACTAAAAGAAACAAAAATAGTAATTTAACACAAAAAATTAATAATTTAAAATTGTCGTCAATTTCAGCATTTTTTACAGCACTATTTCAATATGTTTTGGAAAATAATATGATTAGTAAAAAGCATAAAATTAAAAAAAAATAATTAAGCAACTTCACCTAGATGGCGAAGAAACTAAATTCATTAAAATACGGCGTTGTTTAATTTTTTTTTATTTAACTTTTTTCTAACATTGGAAAATGGATAATAAAAACTTCTTAACTTACTAATAATTTAATCGGAACCGGTTTCGATTAAATTGCTTTATTAGCAAGTTAGGAAGTTTTTATTATCCATTTTCCAATATTATTAAAGAACTTGCAACATGAATCCATCACATATTTTTTTCTAACCATTTTATTTCCCAAACAAATATTGAAATAGTGCTATAAAAAATGGTGAAATTAATTGATTTTCACCTCAAAATTATTGATTTTTTGTGTCAAATTCAAATTTTTTCATTTTTTTTATATTAAAATTTATATCTTATATTAAAATAATATGGCAATATCTGAAAATTTTATAAAAAAGCCAATTTTTAGCTTTATTCTGAAACAATAAGAAATCAAACCTTATACATTTGAAAACGGAAAAAATATATTTATTTATTTTCTTTATTATGTTAAAAGAACCCTAAGGTATACGTTCGTCAAATTTTGTGTGTAGGTACAAAGAACAAGTAACGAAAATATGAAATTCGCAATACAATAAATACTACAAAACATTTTGCCAATGTGGATTCAATGTTCATTGTTGTATGTATTGTATTTAAATTAAAATGCTATAGATATAGTTTTTTCAACAATGATTTTTATTCCTTAATATAAGTGCTATAATTATGTCGAATGCTTAGCATTCGTCATCAGGCACGACGTCAATAAGAGTAAAATTAAACACTTTTTTGCACATCAACCGTGTTTAAAAGAATAAATATTGGAAAATAATAATAATAAACGTCTTGAACATTACATATTAAATCACATGAGTTGTAAAAGACAATATTACGAACATTTAACATCTGAACAAACTGGATGACAAGAACGAACTATAGCATTTTAATTTAAATACACTACAAAACATGTTGGAGTTAAACAATATTTGAAATACTGGTAACTAAAAAATTACATAAGCGACAAAAAACCATTTTAAAACAAATACTATACATGCCAATTTACAAATTACAACAAGCCATCGAAACCCCTAGCATCACTTAAGAACTTTTCGATACTGTAATAGGCTTTCCCCAACAAAATATGTCTAATTTTAGCAATCGAGGCTTTGAGGGATAAACAAGTTAAACTGTTATATTAAACATTGTAAAATTTTACTCCATTGTAGTTATAAGCGTTCCTTGATTTATGAAGTCGTAGTGAAACATGCCGAATGTCATTCCTCCCTTTGGTTTCATATTTGTGAATATCATTATTCTTTTTATGCTGCGAATGATGTAAGAGCATAAATTTTAGGCATTCCAAAATATATAATGAAGGAAGCGTAAAAATTTTTAAATTAATAAAAGCAGCGCGACAATCCTCTCTATAATTTAGGTTAGCTATATTACGAATGGCTCTTCTTTGAATGCTGAAAATTCGTTTAGTTATCGGGGCATGACCCCACGCAAGTATACTTATTTAGTGAAAAATAAGTGGTACGTAGTACATTAGTTGACGAAAACTCCCCAACAAAATGACTGTGGAATTTAAACGAGAAACCAAAACTTCCCCGTGAGAGTTCCAAGTAAGTCCAGGATCCAAATGGATACCAAGAAATCTAATTTCTTTCTTCGAATTCAGAGACTTACTCTGCCCAAGCATAAAAGCCATTGATTCAGTCTTGCTTCCATTTAAAGTTATGTGATTACTAGCAAACCAATGCTCTGCCGATATGAACATTAAATGTTGCGGCGCTGTGGCTTTTCCCACGGAATTATGTTTAGTTAACAAGCTAGTGTCGTCTGCATACAAAATAGAATGTCCTGGTCCCAATAAAAAAGGTAAATCATTGATATAAATTAAAAATAGAATAGGGCCCAAAATTGACCCCTGGGGGACCCCACTCGTAATACTTCCAGGATTAGACATAGCAGAATTAAATTTTACGTAGCAGCTTCTATTTGTGAGATAAGATTACAGTAATTTACATGTATCCGTTCTTACAATATACGAATATAATTTGCGAATTAAAACTGAACGGCAAACACAGTCAAAAGCCTTTGTAAGATCTAAAAAACTCCACAAAATTCTGAATAGCCATAGAAGCCCTTTTCTAAAGCCAAACTGTTGCTTACTAAAAATATTATGACTTTGAAAATAATCAACTAATTGATTCCTTAGTAACATTTCAAACACTTTTGATAATACAGGTAGTATACTAATTGGCCTACAGTTAGAGGCATCATTAACATCCCCCTTTTTGAAAAGTGGCAAAACATGTGCCACCTTAAAGTCATCTGGAAAACAGCCAGCAGTTAAACACTGGTTAAAAAAAGTAGTAAGTACAGGAATCAAGTGGTTTTTAACTTTTTTAATCATGACTGCGTTGAGACCAAAGATATCAATAGATTTGCTTAGTTTGAGGCTATTAAAAGCATCCCTTACCTCCACCTATAAGAAGGGTTGGAATTTAATATATTCGTGTTTATAGTAATCTACCTGTTTGATTAACAATGAAAACGGATCCTCGCCACCACTCATGTTTTTTTCCTAATTCTTCAGCAATATTCAAAAGGAAACAATTTAATTCGTCTGCATCCAAACAGTTAACTCTCTTATCAGACTTTAGAGATACATTATTGGAGTTAATTATTTTCCATATAGCTGCAGGTTGTTTTTTATGATTTACAATAAACCTTTCGGTGGCATTTCTTTTAGCTTGTCGAATTGCCATTTTATAAGCAGAGCGACACTTATTTCGCTCAATAAGTGTACGTGGATGTTTATTAGCTCTATATAACTCACATAGTAACGTGAGTGTATCCTTATGATGTTTCAGTTGCGAATTAAACCAAGTAATATTTAGTGAGTTTTGCCTATTGATCAAAACAATTTTGAACGGAAAAGCAGAAAAGAAAAGCCTTAAGGTATTAGTTAAAGGGTTAATTTTCTTGTTGGGATGAAAATTCATATCATTATAAAATCAAGGTTAGTTCCACAAACGATATCAAAAAATATCCAATCCGACAACTGTTGTTGGCCTAAAAGTTTTATATTGTTTACGGATATTTCTTTTAGGGGCTTTAAATTCAATTGAAACAGCTAGATGATCTGAGAATAATGTATTCAGCACACACAGGTGACGGATTTAGTAAAATTAACAAATACATTATCAAGGCAGATCTGTAATCTAGGAGATTCTATAAATTTGGACCTCAAACCAAAACTACCAAGAAAGTCGAGCAGTCTGAGAGCTTTCCTCTCGTTTGTAAAAAGTGAACATTGAAATCACCAGCCATGATGATATTGTTCTGCTAACTATGTAATGACGTTATGCCTCTAGAAATGACTTCTTCAAAGTTGTCCAAACTACCGCACGGAGGACGGTATACGCCAATAACTGCCAGTTGAAGAACAGGTATATAAATTCCAGCTAATTCACATTCCATTCCATTAGAGAATTCAACACTAAGTAAAGGAAGACACTCGACATCCTCACGGACCAATAAAAAAAAATAACGAATTTAATAAGCTAAAAATTAGGGATTGTTTCCATTAAAAAAAAAGAATGTTATAATATCTCAAAATCTAAAAACGAAAAAAAAGTTTCAACTACTTCACCAAATTCTCCGTAAAAAAGTGTTCATATAATGTCATAATTATAATACTCTACCAATAATACCCAAGATAATAGCGGTTGCTGGTTTTACGATATTTTCACTTTTGGCGTCTAGCGGAAACACAAAAGACGATAGCGCTTTGAGGTTTTCAGCAATGCAAAGAGTCAAAGCTCTTTTTAGAAGAGATCAAGACTCTTTTTTAAAAGAGATCATGACATGTAAGCTACTTTTTATCTAACTCTATAGTTTTGGAGACAGCTTATTCGAATTTGAACCATCCTGTACATAACGTTAAAATCACCGTTTAAAATCAACTCGATATAAATATTGTAAGAAAAAAGACTTGGACACCTGTGTTACATTTTTAATGCGCTAAATATGCCAAGTGAAATCTTGGAGAAACGCTTTCACAGGAAAGCAACAAAGTGGACAGAAACCTCGCATCCACCACGACACATACTTCTCTATTCGTGAAGTACCACATACCACATTAGATACCTCTACGCAGAAGAAACATACAAGGAAGTCCAGCTTCCTCTGCGATTTGACTTTCCTAAAACGACATCCTGACTAGAGCTTTTAATACCGATATTTTTAAATTCCAAATACTGGAATTAAGGACGATTTATGAGCAGTATAAAAAACCAGTAGTGCACTAAAAATACCGGTATTTCGAAGTTGTTAGCTGTTAATGCTATATATTGTCTGTTTCACGAGCATTGAGTCATTTTGCTTTATTCATCTAATTTACAATACGTTTCATTTCTGTCTTTCTTTTTTAAATATGTATGTAAAAATATGTATATAAAAAATTGGAAATTAACTAACCGTATTTATTACAATTAAAATTCCTAAATTATTGGTCAATAAAGCAACGCTATGACGTATTGATGACGTGCGATTCAATGGTCGTGGAACAGTCTTTAATTAACAGTACAACCCAACGAAATATGAATGGTTTATGTAGGACTACACTTGCAGAATCTGTTTTCAATTTCTTTCTTCCCTTAGTTCCTTACATCCTCTCAACATATGTTTGAAACAGATAGCATATTGTGGATTCGCCTAATACCACAATAGTATCTGGCTGCCAGCTTCTTTCTATCCTCAGTCTCTTCCTTCCATTGCACCTTCTTTCCATATGGACGTTTCCATACAGGTACATCTTCTTACCTCCTCCCATTAAGCAATAACACAAACTAACACAATTCAACCCAACATAACCCGTTTTTTTTAACGAGGTCGGAGAAAGTCTATTAACAGATATCTTGCCTGGGATGTTAGGTAACCAGATAGTGTTCGGTTGGGGCTGAAGTCCCAATCCACTAAAAATCCTTTTCCTCGTCTTCTTCCGGGAACCGACGGGAAGGCGTTGCTTTGGAAGTTAGCTCCCTCGCCTTTCATACATCTCTCCGTTTTACAGCCTCGTGTATTGGATCCATTTTCACAACAAAAAAAGACGTACAAGTTATATTTTTATCAGTATTATCACACTATACTGTACCTAACCGAGGCTTTTATGCAAGCCCCCCTTGCACTCCTACATCAGAAACTGCACTCCCTTCTCTCACATCTTCTCTTTACTCCGGATTCTCGTTTCTTCTCTGGTTTCCTCTCATTAATGCATCGGAGACAGTAACAAAAACACAATTCCATTAACATTAATAATAGTTAGGTTTTTGAGAAAGAGGAAAGGGGGTCTTCCTCTTCGAAGTTATCCACGTACCCCTTCAGCCGTTCTACGTCGTTCTTTCCTCTATTTCCTGCGTAAGGACGATCTCTCTTGCGTATTCCTCGATGGTTTTCCACTTTTCTTCACATCCGTACATAGTGACAACACAGTTTTCCTGGTGTTAGAACGAATCTCAATTTCTCATGGAGTTCTTCAATATTCTCTTTCCATCTCCCACATTCGAAGAACCTGTGCTCCACATTATCAACAGCACTCGTCTTATGGGTGTAGAGGTAAACTCTAAAGCACCCAAGCCGGCTCAAGAAATAATTTACTTCCCCCTACTTTCTATCAATCCATAGCCTCAGTTTTAGAATTAACCTCACTTGTTTATTGACACATTCATTTCACCCCGGTTTGTTGTTTCTTCCATTATTTACGCATTCATTTCACCCCGGTCTGTTGTTTCTTCCATTATTCTGCTTCTCATTTTTGCCATTAATTCTATGAGTACTGTACTTCCTATCATCTGTAGAGCTTCCATGGATGTTCTCCTGTATAAGCTTGTCTCTCTTATCATCACTCGTCTTTGAAATTTATTGATCTTTTCAAGATGTTTTTTTTTGTTTCAAATGCTTCACGCCATAACTTGCATCCTTATAAGATTAGCGAGTATATAACAGAGTCGACTAACTTCCTCTTTTCTGTTTAAAGCATTTACTATTTTTTGTGTTTTGCTTGTGAGATAGCTAACTTGTTCAAACCACTTTAAGACTTTTCTATCATGACCCCGAGGTACTTTACTGCGTTTATCTTTAGCTCCACCTCCTGTTTACAACTACTTTTTTTTTGAGTAGCATGGCTTCTTTTTTTCAGGTGCGATCTGAAGACCCATTTCTTCCATCTTAGTAATCATTCTCTGCATTGTAATTTGGGCGTTTTGACGTGTCCTTGACCTCCCATCCACTGATCACTATGGCCAACTCGTGTCCTTCCCTCTGTTCTTCTACCAGTAGTTGACCAAAGAAGACATTCCATAGTATTGGTCCCAGCATAGATCCCTGGGGTACTTCCCTACTCATCTTGAATGTGTGTCCATCATATCCAATTGCTCTTTCGTTAGGTAATCTTTAATGACAGTCAATAGACTCCTCGAGATTCTTTTCTTTTGCAACGCTTCCACTATTATTTCCCAGGGGACTGATCCGAAGACGTTTTTGACGTCTACTGCAACCAATAAGCACCTCTTTCCCTTGCCCTGTCTGAATGTTTCCAGGTTTCTGACCTCTCCAAGAACTTACTCAATTGCAGTTACTATTGATTTGCCAATTGTAAAGCCGTTATGAAACCTTGACCCAACACAACCCAACTTAGCCTAATCCAACATAATGATACAACTTCTGTGAAACTAATCTATCAAATCATTAGACAAAGAAACATCATGGATAAGAGAACTTCTAGTGATCACAGAAATGAGCATGATATGAACCAGAAGTTCTACTAGTGGTATTCATAAATATTTAAAATTCATAAGTTTGCGTAACACTAAAACAAAGCATGGCTCATGTGTGAACAATGAACATGGTGTACTTAAACAAAGGAAGGTAGCAAATTCATTTAACAACAAATGTCAAAAGCTTGTCGAAGTAATTTAGCACATGATAGCTCATAATGGCCTATTTTTTATTATTTACCATCAATGAGTTTTTCATTTTGGACGAATCAAAAATATTAAACTAATACCGGAATCGCGATTTTAAAACAATACCAATACTGTAAATTAAGAGAAGTATTAAGATTTTGGTTTGGTATTGAAAGCACTAGTTATAATCTACTTCCACCAGACTGACTCATCACACCAGGTCCCGACAGACTGAAGTCATCCTCAAACGAGCCAGCAACTTCAGCCTCAGAGAAGAAATCCACAAAATGAAGAAGAGTTTAAAAGCAACACTGAACTTGAACTCTACCAACTTTTCCTGACTCAAAATTTGCACACCATCCCACATTTTTACAATTAGGAAGTCGTCGATAACCTTTCAGAGTATAGCCTTTCCGATGCAGAACAAGCCATCTTAATCAAAGGATTCAACTAGACGACTAAACAACTAGAGACACCACACTAACAAATGATTGCTAGTATCGAATACAGCTTAACCGTAATGGACAAATAAAAAGCCAAAATTTTAAGAGTTGATATCACCAAGATCCTACATTCAGCCAAATCACCAAAAGGTAACACAGCAGTTAAGAATTCAGTGGACTACAAGTACAGGATCATGGACTTGCTCGAAGACACAGTCACAAACTAGCAAGAGACCCTACAACTTATCTGTAAAAAACAGCCAAATCAAAAATGGAAGCTCTCCAACAGATCTGAAGACAAAGAACTCTCATCACGCATCTAAATATTCTAAACTCAATGGTCTGTCCAAAATCCAAAAGCCGGATATCCTACTCGACCTATTGTCAACGCCGTCAACTCATCGGTACAAAAACTTGGAATACATATTTTCCATAAGAAGAACTTGAGAAAAGTGATATCATGTTGAGCTTCAATGTAAAGTCTCTCTATCCTAGTATCGCCATCATAGAGGCCCTAAAAGAGATCAGAAAAATTGAAGACTTATCTAGCCATATCGTAGACCTCGTTAAACATTACCTCAACAATGTCTATTTTCTTCTTTTACTTCGACAAAAAAAACAATAAGGTAAGCCAGACACAAACCCAAGTTATGGATCAATGACATCTTCGTCATTTGGTCTTTCGGAAAAGAAAGGCTCCAAAACTTAAGGATATTTGAACACCACTCATCCAAAGATCTAGTTCACCACAAAAATAGAAGAAACTTCCATTTCTCGATGTACTCGTAATCTTTTAAGAGGTTACATACCGTATACAGGGTGTTCTTGAGAGTCGTGGCACAATTTTAATCACAAGCACTAGAGATAAAATGATAACAATTCCTGTAAACATTTTTGATCTGAACCCATAAATAGGTAAAATTACTCCTTCATAATTAAGATTTTTTTAAAACATTTTCTTCAATATTTCCAATATGGTTTCTCTTAGAAAGATAAAATTTTGTAAACAGAGCAATGTTATGATGAGAAATCGTTTAAGACTTTTGAGAATATGCAATCACGGAATTAATGTTATACAGGTGTTTACAAGTTTATTTCAAATAAACAGTACGGCCGGTATACCATTGATAATAAAGAATACGGATTAACTCCAATGTATTAGTCTGTAAATACTGACATTGAGTCCAGTGTTTGCATCACTCCTCCTTTACAAGCTTCCTCCTACAAATAGACTATACCTCGGAGGAAAAAGAGCGTTTGAACCCAACTTGCCGTGTCATACGGCCACGTTAATTAGTGCACTTACATTCTCATTATATAGTATAACCCAGTATAACCCTTTAGCCATAAACATTTTGCCACATGGCCAAAATTGTCATTGTAATAAGCGGATGCTTAGAGAAGTGTTTTCTCTGTCTTATAGCTAGTGGAACACTTTTTGAATGACGATATATACTAATGCTGCCATACATAATTTAAGACTTCCAAAATTGCCATTGCTTCCAACTTAAAAATGATGAAATTTAAACTTAGCATGGTAATTAATGATGGTAACCAAGAAAGTACAACCAACACCACCACGTGAAGATTTGCAAGCATCAGTATCTATTAATAATCAAATAGCTATCAATTGCATGCTGTCAGCAAAGAATACCTTGTTCTCACAAACATCATTTCTATATGACGGAATAATTACTTGATTCCAGCCAAAGTAGTCAAAAAAGAATAGACCGAAACTTAAAAGCAGCGACAATAGGGGAAGCAGGTCTGCTTTTCTAGAAACTATCCATAACCTCTTCCACTGCTTAATTTATACTATTAACCTGAAAGTTTTATGGTTCGAAGTTATCAATATAACCACAATCAATATGTCTCCGCTATGTTAATGTATTATCACTTATAAGTCCTAAATGTCTTGTACAGTTCTCAATGGGAAGAATGAAATAACCCAGCCTAAGAGGATGTATCTCTGTTGAGAAGAGTACAAGTTTACGGATTTATCAGATGCAAGAGTCATCCCATTATCCTCTATCTACCCTTTCAAAATATTGAATGTGTTTGTAAGATTGTGCTTGAGCTCTTCTAAAGTATTGTTACATGATATAAAGCAAAAGTCGTCAACATATTGAATAATTTTGACTGCATTTCCTAGACGCTTTGAAAATCGATGGAATAAACATTAAAAATAAACAGATTGAGAATAGAAATAAATGTCTCGATCGGGAAAGATGTTTACAATACTGCGTGATACATTAGCTGGAAAACCCACAGAGGTCATTTTCTACTTCAATCCAGGTTTATCGAATTATAAGCAAGTTGACCCTCGGTAACTAAATCTATTACCGCGTCCAAAGCATTATGGCGCCATATATTCACAATTAATATTTATCAATCAAATAAAACTTAACACACACACACACAGCTGTGTTCATTAATGATGTGGGTGGACTTGTTATCAAAATTCCCAATAAACACCCACATCCATCTCTCACATATGTGTATCTTATGATTGTCACAAAATAGGTGGACATTTAATAAATAATGAAATATTCTTGGATAACAACTATACTAATATTAATCACGGTAAGAATTTCTTCAAACCCCAACATTCATTTGATTCGCTATAAAATAAATTAATTTTCAGGGTTACACTGGTACGAAATCCAATAACGCTTTATACAATTCGCTTTTATTTATCGTAAAGTCTGTTTTAGATGGTCATGGAAGGAAAACTAAACATCTAACCGATAAAGAGATTATTTCCAATCTTATGCTAGGCAAAGGTGGAACGACCCTAATAGAAACAGGATTAAGTGAATTTAATTATATTCAATTAACTTTACATCAATCATAATCAATTATCATTTTAGGCGATCACCTCGTTGCAAAAAATGGAGTCTTTTACACTTGTTCATCGATGAAAATCCTAGAAACAATTGTAATGTGTAAAAGCAAATTCCAAGAATTAACTATCGATGATGCGGAGAAGTATTGCTTTGCCCAAAGATACTCAATATGGCATAACACAAAGTCGACGAAGTACTGTATTGGTAACAATGGGGAAGAAGCTTCATTTAGATTTATCAATGACAGAAAAAATTTGTTTGAAAGCAATGACATAAACGTAGAAAATGATGAAACGGAAGAGAGTGTCATTCAATGTGTATCATCATCCGGCACTCCAGCTTTGTTTATCGATCATACTGAATACGTTAAGATGTGCAAAATAAAACCAGACCAAGAACGACTGTTTGTGTTTTACGCCAACACCAAAAGAAACGTCCCGCAAATTTCTCCTGCCAGTTCGATACGTTGCGATGGTTTAGTTTGTCGGTTTCGGGCCAAGTTAAAATTGGACACAACTGTCGCTAGCTCGTTCAGGCGCAAGAGATAAGGTTATACGAAGGAATTGATAGATATATGAACACAAAAAATGAACATAACGACAATAAAGATTGTGTACAAGTTTGATCCAAAGTGTTTTCTCTGCGACGGCATCTCAGATCGAACGGAACCACCAAAATGATATGTGGGTTGCATGGAGAAAGAGAATTGTTACCAATTGGAGTAATTTAAAATAAAGATCTTTCCGAAAAAAGCCTTATGGTCTGATATTCATGTATTATAATACATCATGTATTAGATTTTGACACAAAAAAAATGAAAGTTATATAAAAAATCAAACTATAATGTTAGTTCAGGAAAATAAGTATTCCTTCAAACACAATTTCTTAACCCGGCAGTAATTATTAGTTAAGAACGTGAATTAGGGTCGAACATACATGAATAAATTGGTTTAGAATTATTTAGTAACCGAAATATACAGGGTGATTCATATAAAAACCGACACAGAGCAGCAACATAACAATAAATTATGATAATTTAATGCAACTTATCTTTATAGCAAATTGTACCCTTGAGGAGTTATAACTCTTCAAAGTTGAATTACATTTTTTTAAAAACGACAAAGTTTTTTAAAAAATAATAAGAGTGAAAGAATTTTAAAATTAAATTCCATATGGAATGATGTAATAAGGTATTGAATTCGTCAAAATTGTCGTCTTTTGACGACAATTTTGTATAAATATATAAATATTTAGGCATCACCCTAAATCAACCCTTTAAGACGACTCAATAGATCTCAACTTGCTACCAATAAATACCCATGGTATATCATAACGTGTGCCATGTAGTTTTCCTAGCTAGTATTACTGAGGTATGTTTTACAAATTTAAAAATCAACTTCTAAGGGCTATATCTCCTTAGGGGTACAACTCAGTATAGAGATAAATTGTCTCTTTTTTGTGTCAATACTTATGTGGAAGTTGACGGAATTTTAAGCTGACAGGAATATATCTTCTTGGTATCTACATTTTTCACATTGGATTTTAGTTCTGATCCTTTTCAGAAGGCTAACCTTAATATTTACTTGATGTAATATTTGGAAGATTCTTCTCTTTAACCACAACCTTTGGACATATTGATTGTAAACGACGTTCAGAGGAAGTGTTATAATTGTTCACTGATCTTATATATGTTGTTTGCTTAACTTTAACGCGCCGAAATTTAATAATTTTGAAACCCTGGCCTATACAATGCATCTGCACCAAAGAAATTATATATACCGTGTGGCCCATTTAACATGACACAACGGAATATCTCAGGAACATCGCACTAAAAAATATCCCGGATATAATTTGTTCGGTTTGTAGGGCAACATTCAAAGATGAATCCGTATATCGTCGTCGTATTTTTTATAGCAGACTCAGATTCTCCTGGAAAAATTACATTCGAGTTGACCAATTACTTTTATGTTTAGAATAGAAAATAAGAAATCTCTGTTGTACTTCAACGATGAAAATTTTATTACTATTTTTTGGTTTCGATCGGTTTCGGCTACACAGCCATCATCAGGAAACCACGTTAAAGAATTTTAAACCATTACTTAATAACATGGAGGTTCAGTTATTTTATTTTTTTAGAAAATCAGTTAATTGTTTAATTTTAATGTGGTCAAACATTATAAAATTGTTGTTTAATTTGTTTCTCTTTCCATCTTTTGAATTCAATTGAAAAACGTTTATTTGGTTTTGTATTTTGTTATTAAAGTATGATGAACAGATTTTAGTTCTACTGGTTTCGATCTGCATTAGATCATCTTCAGGAATCGTTAGGAACGAGGTTACAAACATAACCTCATTTTGTATTTGAGCACATGTTGCATCATAATTTCATTTTAATAATTAAACAAAATAACAACAAACAATAGTTTTTTGAAAGAATATTAATGTACTACGCTGAAAATAAATTTAGACGTGTTCTTAACGATTCCTAAAGATGATCTAATCCAGATCGAAACCGGTAGAACTAAAATCTATTCACCATTCATTAATAATAAAGTACAAAACCAAATAAACGTTTTTCAATTGGATTATAAAATTGGACATTTACATAAGAGAAAATGTAACCACTTTTTAAGTTGTTCGCGCTAACATAATTTTATTTTAAAAAAAAAATTATAATAAAATTTTCATCGTTGAAGTACAACAGAAATTTCTTATTTTCTATTCTAAACTTAACATCACGATGACAACAAAGAGAACAAATCTATCAATTGCTTTTGTGTTTTTCCTCGCTTACAAGGTGTCCCATTTTAACGGAATATCTCAAAAACTACGCTTCAAACTAAATAAAGTTTCAAATAAAGTTTATTTGGTTTCAATGGGGTCATTCAATGATTGTAAAGATGATTCCGTCTCTCACTCCTTGTCGGCAGAAATGAAAACAACTTACAAATTTAAAATTCATAAAATATAAAAGCCGTAGTAGTCAAATCAACGTATTTTTTCCCAAACAATATAATTCTGCTGAAAAAATGGGGTCCCTATTTATAATTTGTAAGTTGTTTTCCGTTCTGCCGTTAGGAGTTGAGAGACGGGATCATCTTTATCACCATTGAATTGAAAAGTCCCCCTTGGTTTAAAGGGTCCCCATTTAACAAATTTCATTCGCAACTTATTTTAGTCCAATGCGTAGTTTTTGAGATATTCCGTTTTGTCATATTAAATTGGACATCGGTACAGAAGCAGTTGTAAACACTAAAACTTAAAGTCAACGCAAAGCCCGATTTGTTTACTAACATCCTTAGTGAAATTGATAGTCCGATCTGTGTACATTTTTGATAAATGGGGTGAATGTAGGCAATACGGCTTCTATATACAGTTGTAAGCACAAAAAGTATTTACTAATGATTTTACAGACTTAACTTCAACTTATATTAAAAAAAGTTTTGAATAAAAATTACTTGAAACTATTTTCTGCATATCTAGCATATATGTAGATTAGTTATACCATGTCCCACGTCACGTGGCTGAATGCTCTGTTAGAAATTATTATCGATCACTTCAAAACATAGACCTGAAGTTAAACTGTTCTCTGACTCATCAATACACAAATTTTTGTATAAAAATGATTTTTTTTGAATCATCAAATTTTACTTTCAAACCGTCTCACGGTTAAAAGCAGAAATAAATCACGAAGGCTACTAAGATAGTTTTAATAAAAATTTTTTGCAACTTTTGAGTAATAACCCTACAATATAATAGTTAGAATTTGCTTAATTAATCTTTTTCTCAGAAATTATCAATTTTTCGAAGAAAATCAAAACGACAATTTTTAGAATACTTTTGCCTATTTACCTAAATTTTCCAATGTATTTATCATTTCCAAACAAAAATCTAGGTAAAGATTGAACAGGGGTGGGTATGTTTAGTAATATGGAAGATAATATTGAAAATACAAATACCTTATAACAAAACATGCCTTATTATCAGCTAAACTTACACCTCAAATTTTATTTTCCTGGTGTTTATACTTTTGGAGATAAATGAAATAAATCCAAATTTTTCGCCATTTTGGATGGGCGTACATCCTCAAGGGAGCCGAAGTTGCTCATGGTTTATATAAGAAAGTACCCTTAAAATCATTCAGATACACCATGTATGTATGTTATGGATAATTGTTTCTATATGAATGTATATGAGTTTACGATAACTGTATAGACAACAGGGTAGTTTTAGAAAAATTTTATACGTAAAATTGTTAACGTTTTATTCTAAATACATTCATTAATGACACCTGGCAAATGTATTTACTATGGGGAATACATCTCCTGCGTCATTAAATGTAGAGTTTAAAAGAGAAGCTACAGGGACAATTATTGTGTGTAAGTAAAAGGATGATACTCAAATATTTCGTTCAAGTTAACTCTGATTACGCAAAAATATTAGTGATAGTCCCAGTAATCCAGTACCTTGGGATTCTATTTAAAATGCAATAAAAAAAATTAAAAATTTTTTTTGGTATTTCAAATCTTTTTATTCCATAATATATCATATTAAAGAGAATATGAAATATTATGATTGAATTGGTTTGAGTAAATAGAGGGTATTTGGAGCAAAAGGTTGTGCATTAAGATTACCAAAAGAAGGAAATTTTGAAACCAAGAGAACTATGAAATTAATAAAATTGTTTTACTGCTTTTAGTCATCATTAAGAGCATTTTTTGCCGTGCTATTGTAAAGCCAATCCATAAATCTGAAAGTCTCGAAAATGGTACTAATTGGCAGCTGAGAGTAAGAGAGTAAAGAAAGAAATCTATGAATGGGGCCAAGAATGTGAATGACGTTTAATTTCAGCTAAATGGCGGAACATGCTACATTGCTTTTGAAATGATTGAATATCTTGAACATGTAATTGCGAGCTAACATCATTAATTTTTACATCTAGGCTAACGCTTCAGGCATGATTCAAGTGCTCAAAGCCAACATAACAACAACTATTTTACAAAAATTTAATAAAAATTCAACAAAGCAATGACCATTCTAAGTAAAAAAATTAAGGTCATTTGACAAAATCTGTGAATTGGGCTTATCAATATCAAAGAATGAGAATGACGTTTAATTTTTGACTCTTGGACATGTAATTGCAGCGTAGGATACAACATTATTAAATTTTTATCTCTAGGGCTATGTCTAGGCTAACGCTTCAGCGACGATTCAAGTGCCCAAAGCTAACATAACATCCACTATTCTGCAAAATCCTGATGAAAAAAAAATCATCAATGAATGATCATTTAGCAAACGCGAGCATTTGTCAGACATTATGTATCATAATTATACTAAAAGTTTGTGCTTTGAAAATATCTCTACTTTTGACATAAGTACGGAAGTGTGTTTATCTATTGCAGGTCAGAATCTATGAATATGGCTTATCAAATTCAAATGTGAATGACGTTGAATTTCCGCTGGATGGCGCAACGTGCCAAATGATTGAATATTTTGGACATATAGTTGTAGCGTGCATTTTAACATCATTAAATGTTTATTTAGCGGCTATGTTGAAGATGATGTAAAAATAACATTTATTTTGCTAAAACATGATGCAAAAAAAAACAACAACAGAAATGATGTAGCATTATGTATTATAGCATTATTATGTATTTGACAGAAATGATGTACCATTATTAAGCCAAAAATTTGTATTTTGAACAAATATATCTTTCGTTTTGACACTAATTTTAAATAAAACTTCTGTTTGTAAAACCTCATAGTAGTAACATAGTATTGTCCTAAACAACTGCCTTTCATCGTTTCATTTAATATGCTTATATTTAAATAATAATTTATTTACGTCAACAAGTTATTAATTTAATGTTGCCACATTAAATTAAATAAAATGCCCACACCCTCAATATTCAATAAAAAATTAATTTATACTTGTTTTAACTAATTGACTCGTGCAGACAATAACCCGCCCAACACTATCAAAAAACGACCTATTGTACCGAACAATAAATAATAAGAGACGATTTTTATTGCAAAAGTATATAAGTTACGGTATTTCCCTACAAGTGAGTTCACATTGTTTCATCCTCACTGGTGAACGCAAAAATGTATCTACCTAATATGATGATAGTAGCGGGACTACTTGTATTGGTATGTTTATTCGCTCTCAATATCAACTTATACGTTTGCTAATTCAAAATTATTTGATTTTATAGTATGGATGTGTGGAAACCAGAGGTAAACCATCAAACGAAGAAACGCTAAACATAACGTTATCTTTCCAAATCATTATTTTTTCGTAGCTTTCCTCGGCCAAGATGCCATGCTCAACAGGCCGTATTCGCGTGAAGATATGATTCGGGGTTTACAAGGAATCACAGTCGTTGATGTAGGCGATCCAAGTAAGTAGATATGTGTGTGGGTTGAATTTTTTATTTTGCGCAACGTACGGTAGAATATCAATAGAAATTAAACAATCTTTAAAGTAAAACGTTTTTAAACAGATGTGCACATCTTCAATTTTTTTAAAATTTATTTATGACTATAAACGAATCATAAAAAGACGTCGAAATAAATTGTGTGAATACGTTGAATTTTTATGTACAATTAAAAATGTATATCTAAATTAATGATATTTGATTAAACTCAACTTATTCATACATGTTTGGCCATTAATTTAATGTAACGGAATATTCCGGAAAACTCCATGGAAGTAGATATAAAATAACAAAATTGTGCAATTAAAAAACGGCGTTTCTATGAATTATTCTGCCGTACGTCGTACAAAAATATATATCATCATCATCCTCATTATTCCAAAATTATACGTGAAGATTAAGCTATAAATAGAAAAGATTTCTAAAGCTGGCAGATTTAAATTAACCGGATATTATAAAATTTATACCGTTTTTATGAAGTGATTTAATTTAATTGACGGAAGTGAGTGATAAATGTGATTGAAAATGAAATGAAATCAACACAATCTGATATGAAACTGCAAAATAGGATGTGAGCTAAGTATAATTTTTCTATATCATTTTTTGAAGTAACTACAACAAAAAGGAAATTGGATTACTTAACATTTATTAAAAATGAAAAGCTCGTTGCCTAAAATCGGTACAATTTTTTGAATTTCGCATTATAATCGTTTAAGTAATAGTGATTTGTTAATTAAAATCGTTTTCAAAGGAAAAGGTAAGTATAATCTATTTTAAAACATCATCGCTTCAACGTAGAAAACCTTAAGGAAAATAATCAAGAAATTAAAGAAAGAAGCAGGATTGAATCATCTCCTATTGTTTCAGAAAAGAGTATTGCAATAGAAGACGATCGTCAATACGTCTGTGTGACAAGATCCATTAATCCCATGACTGCAATGAAATGTATTCAACCGTTCACGAGATACTCAGCAACATCAGACAAAGATTATTGCCTTTCCATCAAATACATTTTTAATAACAAAACGATATGCATCCCCTTTAGTGATACGACAAAGGTTTTTATCAACAACGAAGGAATTTGCGTTTCTCACGACCACAGCAAAGTTTTAACATTAAATATAGAACAATATTACGAATTATGCAACATATACCCATGGCAACATCAATACACATATTTAAAGCCATCTCTGATTCCTCTTGCTTCATTGGGCTGTGTTAACACAAATGTTGGAGCATGCCAATTTACGTTGCGAGAACAAAAAGAACATAGTAAGAAAGAGAAAAGTTAAAATCGAGCGAAAATTTGAGCTATCCCTTAATCAATTTATCAAATTTAGGTATCAATAAAAATAATTCATTTTGATTAAATCCATAACCCCATAACTCAAGTGTATTCTACAAGCATAAAGCAGATATTCTGGTTTGTTGCAGACGACGCAATCGTATTAAAAGATAGAATCGAATACGTCTGTCCAAAGGAAAATTTAACGTTAAAACTAAGCGACCGATGCACGAGAGATTCTCAACGATACGCAGCAAAAGACCTTAAAGATTATTGCAAATCAGTTCGGTATGCACACAAAGAAGGAAAACTTTGTATTCCAGCGAACACAACAACCACGGTGGAGATAATCAATTCGAATTTATGTGTGGCTAATGATGGAACGGAACCTTTATACGCCGATGAAATTCAGTACGAAACTATTTGCGGAAGACTACCTTGGGACTTTAAATACATTTATTGGTCGCCACATTTGCGAAAAGGAACGATGCATCAATTGGGGTGCAGTCCAAAATCCCATCGGTATTGCGCGTTTCGAGCAATAGTTAACACTCCATCTTTGTCTAAGTTAACCGAGGATAAAATTATTATTAGCCACGCGCCTCAAGATGAAAACAAAAAAGGCCTTCTCGGGCAGAAGCTTCTAAACATTTCCGGATCTTTCAATCAAGAACACACTCATATTTACAACATCAACAAAACGATTATAGGGAATATTGACATATCGGAAGAAGAACTTAAAAAAATTAATTTACCCACTTCAACATGATTTGATATTCACCTTCATAATGTTTATACTTAACAAAATAAATGGATAGATGGTGAAGAATGCGTGTTTTCTATTAATTTTTTTATTCGAAATCCATTTCGTTCACGTAGTGATGAGTCCAAGTGTACAACAGCGCTAATTTTAGTGATTCGTTCCAGGCTTGACAATTGTTTACGATGGTAACCAGTTTTACGGATGCCCAAGGGATTCCAACGCAAGAATCTGGTCTTGCAAAAAGTTTGTACCAGCATCAGATGGTATTACTCACCAATTTGACCCAAGTACGGCAATGCAAGGTGAAACCCAGTCGGCCGATGTTCTTAAATTTAGTGATGAATCAGACCAACAAACTGACCAACGTTTAGGTCTATATCAGAAAGACGTGGACCTCGATGCGCCCGTAAGAGCCATGTTTAATCCCGCTTCAATATTTAACGACGAATCAGCGGGGATGATGCAAAGTTACGATGGTTCTATTCTATCTCAGTCTGCACAATTAGGCTCTAACATTCAAAGTCAAAGTTTTGAGAACAATCCATCGTTACTTTTTAATCCCAACATTGCAAACGCCAACCCTGGAGGATACATGCAACCATCCGCATTGAACCAACAAGGTTATGACATTCCTTTCGCATATTATGGATCTGCGGCCCCTGCAAAGACAAATGCCGACGAAGATTTACCCACACAATCTCAAAATAGTGATGCCTTGGCAGATGAAGATGTATTTGCGCGAATTGGGAATGTTGCTACAACCTTCAATAGGGGCTATAACATTGGAACTCATTATAATCCGGTTTATATGCAACAATTTGCACAAGCCAAAGGAAAAGGTGGTGGTGATGGGGCAGCAAATGCTCAATCACAAATATATAATGCAGGACCATCTAAAAGGAGATACGACGAAGTTGAAGCACGATTTGGTGGATTTCCAGGGAGAGTCATGAATTTAGGCAACACTGATACAACCGATGTTGAAGTAACCAACGTTATAGCAAATTCATTTAATAAAGACAGTGAGAAAAAGACGAATATTATTGACAGTTTTAAAGGTTAATTTATGTTAAATGAGTGAATAGCAATAAAAGCTGATATAAATACACACGTTTGTTTACGAATTTAAATTCTTCATCCCATAACATTTTTTTATAAATTTGGATAATATTATAGATTAATAATGTGCAAACAACATTTGGATCACCAAATAACAAACAATGGAACACGAGAGATAGTGAAGTAATATTTCCTTTCAGATCGACGCGATTTAACAGTCGACGATAAGCGTTATAAATGTCGTCGATCAATATTCGATACCAACCAACGGACTTGGGAATGTTACCCATCGAGTAACTTTTTGAGAAATATAAAACCATTAACGTCAGGTGGATTGAGGATTTTCATAACCGAATAAACGTTGCGATTTGGACGATTTTTTGTTTGGGATATGAAATAAAGCGCTAAACCTTAATAAAAGCATTTGATTTCACATGAAATTCATATACTAAACTATTCGAACTATATCACTTAAAAAAAATTACTAAGAAAATAAAGAAATATATTTAATTTCCAGTTTCAGCACCATCACAATTGATTCGTGGTCAAAAGTATGTCTGCAAAATTGCTGATGATTATATATGGAACTGCAACCTCCCAATGTTAGGGAGAAGTGCCAATAAACTTTTTCGAAGCCAACCTGTTGTATACAACAGATTTGCACCATATGGCAGAAACAATATTCACCATAACTTTCAAAATGTAGATACACCTTATTCACAGATTTGGAAAAATATGATGCTTTATAAAAACAACGATCGATTATTCAGGAACCAGAACAAATATGCATTTAATAATAATTTTTTGGACTCCCTTATGAGCAAAGTAGAAAGCTACAAAAAATTTATTTCAAAAAAACACAAAAAAGAACAAATATATATCGGTAACACTTGGGTTGGAAAGCAGACTTCGCATGGCAACGTTCACCAGCAAGCTATAATCGGCAACGGAGGATACATGTCCGATAATATTAAAAGACATCGATACTCAAGAACGCATCCAATAAAGCAAGGGTGAGTGAAGAATTTCAAAAAAAATATATTATAATGAGTCGAACTAGGACTTACTTGTAGCAGAAGTAACAAAAATGAAGAAGTTAAAGAACCAAAAAGTAAAGATGGATCAAATAACGATTAATAATATAATAATGGTTATAAAAAATATAATGAAGAAAACATTCAAACATTGATGACATAAGTAAAAATAGATAAGAATAGAACATAAGGATTTTTTGTTAATGATACATAATTAATTACGTATTAAGGGTATCCACGATCTTTATTTTACCTATATACGCAATAATATTTGCCTCATTTCTTGGCAAATCTGAAATGATTGAGTAGTTCTTGAATCATTTTACACAAGATCGTGACTACCAATAATACTTCCTACTCGTGATCATTTGAATAAGATACGATTACAACACAATACTAAATAAAAAATAATAATTTAGCCAACTTTGCTGAATTCAATTAAATTGAAAGTGTATTTTCTATAAAACTAGACTAATTACTTCTTTATTGTCTAAAAAGTGTCGAATTCGTGAAGATCGCGAGTGATAGCTCAAATGTTTCGTTCGGTGTTTACTCCAACGCATTACAAAACATAATCGGACATAAGCGATAACGAAACTATTGATTATAACCCCCTCTTTTTATTTGCAGTGCCTACAGCACATTTAATGAGATATAACGACGAGGATCCATTCCTTAGAATTCATCAATCAATTGACTTTGACGGAATAACTCAAGATGCAGGTGTAGGTAGTGGTTCAGAAGATATTATGCAAGCTATCACACCTTCCGGAGATATTGTACAAAGTATAGGAGGCGGTACAACAAACAGTATTGGTGTGGGAGCAGCGTCAAATGAAGGTGGTTACGGTTCTACTTTCGGAATTGTTCAAGCAGCTAATGCAAGAGGATACCCTCCCACGTCTAGTAACTTGTTAGCAAATAGTGGAAGTAGATATGCCTCCAATTCCGCAGGAATTTTTGGTTCTAATCAAAATCAATACAACCAATTCTCTGGGGCCGCGCTTGGATCAAGTGGAAGCGGATTCAGTTCTGCGGCGTTAGCATCTAGTGCAAATAGAAATACTTTTACTCCCGGAAGTGTTGCTACAGCTGGTATTCATACTTATAATTACGGAAACGATGTAGGGACAAATGGATATGGATACAACTACGGTTATGGAAGAGCCCCAACTAATAATTTTGGAGTATATCCAACGTCAAGCGAGACATTACTATCGGGATACGGAGCTGGAACATCCGGAAGAACCACTGGCTATTCAGGATTGATTCAAAATAAATTTAATAATCAAGGTGACACAGCATCGAGTACAAACATCGCACAAACTGCAAGCGACATCAGCAATGATGTTAATGTTGGTTTTCAACCAAACTTTGATGCAGGCATGATTAGTCAATCCGCGGGATCGTATGGAGGTATTGCTAAAAATACTATAAGTGGAAGTTCTGAATCCAATTTTAATTACAATGGAGGTTACACAAAATCAGCTACTCCAACAACTGTACAGACACAACTACCTATAAATTCTTTCACGCCTTTACCAACACGTTCAAGTGCATCTTTAGAAAGTCATAACCAATATCCCGCACCCTCTGTGGCAGCGATAAACCAAGCTTATAAGGAAACTATGGCAAAAGCACATCAAGCTACGCAAGCGAATTCGGCATTTGCAACTTCCATAGAAAACAAATTTAGTGGTGTTGGTGTTCATCAAAGCGCACACCAAGCCACACAAGCGAATTCGGCATTTGGGGCTTCCGTAGAAAACAAATTTAGTGGTTATAACCAAAATAGTGTTGGTATTAATCAAAACGCACACCAAGCCACGCAAGCGAATTCGGCGTTTGGGGCTTCCGCAGAAAACAAATTTACTGGTTTTAACCAAAATAGTGTTGGTGTTCATCAAAGCGCACACCAAGCCACGCAAGCGAATTCGGCGTTTGGGGCTTCCGCAGAAAACAAATTTACTGGTTTTAACCAAAATAGTGTTGGTGTTCATCAAAGCGCACACCAAGCCACGCCAGCGAATTCGGCGTTTGGGGCTTCCCTAGAAAACAAGTTTAGTGGTTATAACCAAAATAATATTCAACAACATGGTATTGCAACCTTAGGGAGAGGTGTACGCCAACCCGATGTCTCCACTGTTGCAATGAACGCCGCAGCTGCAGCAGCCCAAGCTCAATTAAACGCTAAAAATTTATATAAAGAAACCATGGCAAATGCCCACCGCCGTAACACACAGCTTGCTTCGGTAATAGGATCTAAAGAATCTCAATTTGGTGGCTATATTCAACAAGCACAAGGCAACAATATTATACAATCCATATCATCTGATGAATCTGCAAATGATTTAAGTATTTTACAGCCTAAACAAGCTGATGCAAATGCGCTAGATGCTAATCACAAAACGGTTTCCGATGTTTTTGCAGCTGCAAGCAATGCTGTTGGTGGCGCCACAATGGATTCAGCTGCAAATTCTAATAGCGCAAACTCACTCGTATCAGCAAACTCTGCATATGATTCCAGTGGTATGATTAGTCAGGGAAGCTCTTCAATGGACTCTTCTTCTAGTAATTCTAATCTTATTGCTCAAGAAAATTCAGCTATGGATTCCAGCGTATCAGGATCCAACGCCGTCAGTAGCGAAAACTTAAATATGGACGCAAGTGCTAATTCTAATGTTAATTCTATATCTCAAAACAGTTTATCAAGCGATTTAAGTGCTTCCAGTAGCAACTTAGAAGCGCAAAATGCTTTAACCAATGATTTAAATGCAGCTAATTCTATTAATCAAGCCCGCTCAGAATCCGATTCCAGTTCTCTAAATGCAGCGGCAGTGAATGAAGCAAATTCGGCGATGAATTCTAGAGATTTAAGTGGTAATAACATGAACGACAAAAATTATGCAACAGATCCTCTCACCGCAAACTTTATTAGCGGCATATTAGGGTCCAATAAACAAAGTGGACAAGGATTTGGAAATCCTCTTCAAAATATGGTTAATTCTTTGACCGCCGACATAGGTAAATCCGCTGCTGGAGGAATTGCAAACAACATGGGGATGGCAAACGCGATCTCTGCATCGGCTTTGTCTAATTTGCCATCCGATCCTAAGATGAATCAAGAAGGTTCACAATTAAACATTGGTAACGTTTCTGAGAAAAAGACCCGCGTGAGAAACGTTATAAAAGGTTCCTTTAATAGAAGTGATACGAAAAAGAAAAATATCATCGGCAGTTTTCAGTGATGCACCTATTTTGTATCTATGTACGAAAGTAAGAATAAATTGTACTACTAGTTGAATTTTCTCTTTTTATTTTCGTGTAACATCCCCCGCAAACAGGAAGATTCTTCAACTTTATCACATCGTAATTTACCATTCGCCGCCAAAACGAAAAACGGCTTTATAAAAATGTGAGTAATAGTATGCTTTGTTCCAGGACAAATTGTGTACGTCCATAATAAATTTTACATGTGCCACCACTTGCAACAACCACAAATTCATTGGATGTGCATGGAAATAGTGGACCCGATTACCAAATACGATGGATTATACAGTTCTGACAGCTACTATGGAAGATTAAATTCTATTAATTATAATCCCTATTACCCACAACTTAGAATGTTGCACCCGTACCTTAAAAGATCTCAAAATGACGATGTCACAAGTTCGGAAATGGAAGACAATGGTGCGTCATCCGATGAATCTACCGGGCAACAAACGGGTGATTCGCAATCAACGCCTCAATTACGCATGCTTGATGATGTTGATGCTTCAGATCTTTTTTCTCAAGACTTGCCAAGTCAAAACATTGGTGGTGTAAGCGAAACAAAAACTACTGTTAATAACGTTATTTCAGATTCTTTTAATACTAAAAACAATGTTGTATCAAACGTTATTGGTTCTTTTAATGACCAAGAATTTGATTACGATGATGACGATGAATATGATTACCCAATAGCACCTAGGTATAGGAGACGTTATCGCTACCCAGCACGAAATAGAAGATATCGCTCGCGATTTAGGCGTTATAGAGATTAAGAAATTTAATAAAGAAAATTTAAGTGAGTTGTTGTATTATTTCCGCTTACCGTCTCGCACAATCGTTCCTCAATTCATCGAACATAATTTTCACATTATTCGCACTTATTATGTTTTTATTAATTATGTCGTGTAATTGTTACAACAGGTTATAATTCACCATTCCGGTCGTTTGCTCAACCAGTAAACTCTGGCAACTACCGATTAGGGCTCAACAACGATTATTACGGACCGTATGCACCAGGTAAAACATAAATTTTACTATTTTTTACAATTAACCTCTTCAGCCTCAAATCTAAAATTTTTTTGATTGATAATTATCTGTACATGTTTCTATTACGATTTATGCATCAATGTTCGTAGATCTTTCAGGGCAACAGATTTAGACTATATAGTGTTTGTGATGTGTGCTTTCAAAAAGAGGTGTGATGAAGTGCTAATATCTGTCTATCGTTCCAGGCCAACAAATGGCATCTGTGGCCGATGGCAGATATTACACGAGGTGCGAGCAATTAAACTCAGGATTGGGGAACCAACCATCAACAAAACTTATAGGATACATTGTAGTGCCCGTACTTAAAAGAACTGAATTAAGAATCACCCAACAAACGATTTGTTCGAGGTTTCCAAGACTTTGTTTAAGAAATCAAAACAATGTTCCTCCAACAATGAATTATCTACGACCTCAACCCAACTATTTTCCGCGGGAAGTTCCAAATAGTCCTCCAACAATACCATCGATTTATCAACGGGGTCTATCAAATCAACTTCCTTTTACTACGGCAATGATGAACAATCGAGCATTCCCACAGAATTATCCAATGCCGCAAAAGCCTTATTACGGCGGCGTCCAACCAATTTATCCAAGGATTCCGCAAGGTGGAATACAACCTAACTATGAGTATCAACCCACATCTCAATCGTTCAACAGAGTTAGATATGAACTTTTAAAGAGATATCTTCAATCGTCTTTACCACCCAGGATCCCAAATATGTTGCCGAGATATTCACCGCAGTACAACCAATTTCCACAACAAAGTCCATGTAACAATATGAGTCCTTTTGGTGCCAATAATTGCAATAATATGTTGCCACCCAATCAATTATTACCTCCTAGTTTTGGTAACCCCCGCGAAAACATAAATTTCGCAAATAATCTAAATCAACCATGCGATCATAGATCTAACTCACTTTTAAATGGGCAGCAAAACATTCAAGATAATATACCATCAAATATGGTAGCAACGAATGCGATGAATTATGATAACATAAATCAATTTGGATATGACGCAAGCAATTCAAACAATCTCCAACCTAATAACGATTTAATACAAGCCGATCAAACAAAATCTAAAGATGACTCAAACTTTGCATCTTCTTTCGATTCAGTATCTCAAAGCATTGGTACTGCCAATTCGAATACTGCCAAAGATTCAACTTCTGGTTTCGCGAGTTTCGAAAGTGCAAAGGACACTGCCGGGATGGACCAAGTGGTTAAAGCAACTGATGATACATTAAACATACAACAAACGGCGTCAGACACAAACACAATTCAAAGTCAAGATACTTTAGGGCAAGCTGACGCACAAATTCAACAATCCAATAACCTAATTAATAGTGGTGATGACTCAACACAAATTGCGTCACAAGATCAATCACAAAATGGAGCGCAAGATTCCGCACAGGAATCTATTTTAGGAGCTATAGCTGATGATAAAACAATTTCGCAAATGTCGGTTGGTAGAGGTATCAAACAACATCAAGCAATGAAAGCGGATAACAAAGCAGATACGAGAGTACAACAAGCAACGGTTGGTTCAAACAATGTACAAAATCAAGTAATCACATATAATGATGCTGATACTCTGGTTTCAAATGATCAAAGCGATGTGGCAGCGACTCAAAATGATGTTGATACAAAAGCTCAAGATGAGGTCGCGAGTAGAATACATGACGTCCGAACAAGCATTAATTTTGGATCTAATATTGGAAATCGATACGAACCTGTTTACATGCAGCAATACGCAAATTCTGCCTCTGACGCAGCAGGTGGAGCTGGTAACACCATGAGTCAAGCATACAACAAACAACCGTAAACGCATTAATTTCGGCATTAAATTAAATATATTTTGTTGTAATTGATAACTAATTGAATAAAAATAATTGTGAAAAATGCCAATTTTCTTTTAGTAAAATAAACAAGTTCATATTTGGTATTCAGACGTTATTAATAACAGTAATCTTTCTTTTTAGGAACTCTTACTCGAAGGTGTAGATATCCAGGTTACTTTCAATGCTTGCTCTTAAGTTATCCGAACAATCCTTACAATCGGCCAATTTTCGATTCTGCTCAACTCGGAATGCGAAACAGTTTGTTAAACGATGAAGATGCAGCAATGCGGTTTGGTGGATTCGGCGTTCAACAAGCTGCTTCGGGAACCGGCAATGTTCAAAACCAAAATATTAACCGCGGTCTAGCTTATGATGCAAGTACTATGGGTATGAAAGCACAAGCTGATCAAGATCTATCAAATATGTTACAACAAAGTGGTTTCGGGCGCGGAAACTTTGCATCAGATACTTTTCAACAAGCTGCCAGCGGAACAGGAAATGTACAAAGTCAAGCAATTCAACGTAGAAATGATTTTGCAGCAAACGGCCTAGCATTTTCAGATTTTATACAACAAGGTGCTGGTGGTATGGCTGCCGCTAACGATTTTTCTGCGCAACAAGGTTTAGGAGATTTTATACGACAAAACGGTGCTGGTTATGGAGATATGCAACAAGCAGCTATAGGAAATAACAACAATCAAAACCAACTAAGTAAAAGAGCATTTTCAGATAACATAAATAGTAATGGAATGGCAAACGATTTCGCTGCACAACAAGCAGCTATAGGAGTAGGAAACGTACAAAATCAAGTAGTTAGGCGAGGTTTCGGTATGGCAAACGATGGTGGACAACAAGCAATTGTTGGAAACAAGAATAATCAAAATCAAAATTTTCGAAAAGCATTTGATGTTTCCAATTTAATCAACGGGCAAGGTTTTAATGCAGGGGACGATGCACAACAAGCAATTATAGGAAACAGCAACAATCAAAATCAAAACTATCGAAAAGCATTTGATGTTTCCAATTTAATCAACGGGCAAGGTTTTAATGCAGGGGACGATGCACAACAAGCAATTATAGGAAATGGCAACAATCAAAATCAAAACTATCGAAAAGCATTTGATGTTTCCAATTTAATCAACGCGCAAGGTTTTAATCTAGGGAATGATGCACAACAAGCAATAGTCGGTAATGGTAATAATCAAAACCAACAATACCGTAAATTTGATCAAGCATATCAACGTGCTTTAGCTCAGCAAGATTTTGTCAATTTTATGAGCGGGCAATCTAATCAACAGCTATTTGGAAGCGATATACAACAAGCAGCTATTGGGAACAGGGATAATCAAAATCAACTAATGCGCAAAACATTTGATCAACAAGCGTTACAGGCTATTTTAGCGCAAGATGTAGCTAATTTATTGGCACAACAAGCATACTTAAGAGATACGAAGTACCGAACACTGAGCTCGCAAGCTGATCAACAATTATTAGATTTTCTACTACAAAACAATCAGGGTTACGGTATAGGAAGTTCTGCGCAACAAGCATTTTTAAGAAACGGAAATAATCAAAATTATGGAGCACTGGATTATGCAGTACTACAGAATGCTTTTGCGCAACAGGATTTTTCCAATTTAATGAACACACAAGCTGATCAAGCACTATTAGACTTAATACAACGAAATGCATTTGGTGCTAATATGGCAAATGATGGTAAGCAACAAGCAATCCTTGGAAATGGAAACAATCAAAATCAACATAAAAAAAAATATTTATTAAATGATGCCGCAGGTGGAAATGACTTTGGGGGATATCGTGTGCAACAAGCTGCAACTGGTGTAGGTAACGTCCAAAATCAAGCAATAAACGATGAAGGCGATTTCAACACTGTGTTACAAAACCAAGCTTTGAACGATGAAGACATGTTATTTAATCTAGGTTTTAATGGTAACATAGGTGCAACAACTAATCCTCAACCACAACCGCTATATCAGCCATATTCACCATACAAACAAGTTCCTATAATAGTTAGTAGACCTGTATTAGCAACTAATCCGAATATAAGAGTTCAACAAGGGGCACAAGGCGTTGGTAACGTACAAAATCAAAATTTAAGGTATAGTGATGAGGATGCAGACGCTCGATTTGGATTCAATCCCTATGGTTCAAACAGTGACGGTCTTAGAGCTCAACAAGGAATTCAAGGAAGAGGAAATACGCAAAACGAAGTTATCAACAAAGGAATAGTATTTAACGACGAAGATATGGGAGGAAATTTTTATGGTTTACCATCTGGAGTACAACAGGCTGCTCGGGGACTCAATAATGCTCAAAATCAAGGTATCAGAGGTTACATGGAAGGAATGAAAGTGCAACAAGGAGCGCAAGGAGTGGGAAATGTTCAAAATCAAGCCGTTAATAATGGTATGAGAGGCAGTAATTTCGGTTATGATTACGGATACTCTCCCATGGGTCCAGTGAGAGCTCAACAAGCTGCTTCAGGAGTCGGCAATGTTCAAAGCCAAAGCATTAATGACGAGGACGGATTCTTCAATGATGAAGATGTAAATAATGCAGTTGCCAATCTTCGCATTGGTGGTTCAAAAAATACTGCTAGAAATGCAGTTAATGCGCAACAAGCAGCAAAAGGTGTAGGCAATGTTCAAAGTCAAGTTATAAATAAATATGAGGGAGAAGGAGCTGGTTTTGGAGGACCCGTAGCCGGAGGCGGAGTAGGATTTGGTGGAGCCGGATCGTTTGGAGCTCCTATAGGTTATGGTAGGCCACCAACCGGGCCTATCATGGGACCAGGTGTCAGACCTCCAGGATTCGGAGGACCTGGATTTGGTCGAGGGCCATTCGGTATGGGTGGTGGTGTAGGTTCCGGTGCTTTCGGAGGTGGAGGTATGCCGGGACCAGCCTTTGCCGGAAAAGGCTTTGGTGGCGGAGGTCTTGGCGGTGGAAACTACGGTGGTGGTGGCGGAGGTTTTGGTAGTGGAGGTGGTGAAAAATATCAACAAGCAGCTAATGGAGTCGGAAATGTTCAAGATCAAACAGTGTCAAGAAGAAAAGCGATTAACGACGAAGAATTTCAAGCCGGCTTTTTTTAAAAATAAAATAAGTTATTTAGATGTACTTCATGTATCAAAATGATAATAAAAGTGATAATCAATAAATTTTCTTTTTCTACTTCCAACAAAATCAGAAGTGATTTCACCTAAAGTGATTAACAATGTTATCGTTATCTATAAATCTGGAAGGAAAATTGTTTAAACATTTTTTGTTATACAATTGTGAAATTGTTTGTTATAATTCGATAAATAACACTGAGAAATGCGAATTTTCTTAAAGTAAACAAGTAATATGTGTTTTGACAGTTTTAATAATAATAATCTTTTTTTAGGAACTCTTACTCGAAGGTGTAGATATCCAGGTGACTTTCAATGTTTGCTCTTAAGGTATCAAAACAAGCGTCGTTACAATCGGCCAATATTCGATTCTGCTCAACTTGGAATGCAAAACAGGTTGTTAAACGATGAAGATGCAGCAATGCGGTTTGGTGGATTTGGCGTTCAACAAGCTGCTTCGGGAACCGGCAATGTTCAAAACCAAAATATTAACCGGGGTCCATCTTACGATGCAAATAATATGGTTATGAATGCACAAGCTGATCAACAACTGTCGAATATGTTACAACAAGATGGTTTCGGACGTGGAAACGTTGCATCAGATACTTTTCAACAAGCTGCCAGTGGAACAGGAAATGTACAAAGCCAAGCAATTCAACGTAGAAATGACTTTGCAGCAAACGGCCTAGCATTTGCAGATTTCTTACAACAAGCCACTGGTAGTATGGGTGCCGCTAACGACTTTTCTGTAGCACAAGGTGGTTTCGGGCGCGGAAACTTTGCATCAGATACTTTTCAACAAGCTGCTAGTGGAACAGGAAATGTACAAAGTCAAGCAATTCAACGTAGAAATGATTTCGCAGCAAACAGTCTAGCATTTGCTGATTTCTTACAACAAGCCGCTGGTGGTATGGGTGCCGCTAACGACTTTTTTGCTCAACAAGATGCTTTCGGGCGCGGAAATTTAGCATCAGATACTTTTCAACAAGCTGCTAGTGGAACAGGAAATGTACAAAGTCAAGCAATTCAACGTAGAAATGATTTTGCAGCAAACGGCCTAGGATTTGCAGATTTCTTAAAACAAGCCGCTGGTGGTATGGGTGCCGCTAACGACTTTTCTGCTCAACAAGATGCTTTCGGGCGCGGAAATTTAGCAGCAGATACTTTTCAACAAGCTGCTAGTGGAACGGGAAATGTACAAAGTCAAGCAATTCAACGTAGAAATGATTTTGCAGCAAACGGCCTAGGATTTGCAGATTTCTTAAAACAAGCCGCCGGTGGTATGGGTGCCGCTAACGACTTTTCTGCTCAACAAGATGCTTTTGGGCGTGGAAATTTAGCATCAGATACTTTTCAACAAGCTGCTAGTGGAACAGGAAATGTACAAAGTCAAGCAATTCAACGTAGAAATGATTTCGCAGCAAACGGTATAGCATTTGCTGATTTCTTACAACAAGCCGCTGGTGGTATGGGTGCCGCTAACGACTTTTCTGCTCAACAAGATGCTTTCGGGCGCAGAAATTTAGCATCAGATACTTTTCAACAAGCTGCTAGTGGAACAGGAAATGTACAAAGTCAAGCAATTCAACGTAAAAATGATTTCGCAGCAAACGGTCTAGCATTTGCTGATTTCTTACAACAAGCCGCTGGTGGTATGGGTGCCGCTAACGACTTTTCTGCTCAACAAGATGCTTTCGGGCGCGGAAATTTGGCATCTGATGTCGTTCAACAAGTTGCTGTTGGAACAGGAAATGTACAAAACCAAAAAATGAAACGTAGAAGTGATCTTGCAGCATTTTCAGATTTCTTACAACAAGGCGCTGGTGGTATGGGTGCCACTAATGACTTTTCTGCACAAGATGCTTTCGGGCGCGGAAATTTAGCATCAGATACTTTTCAACAAGCTGCCAGTGGAACTGGAAATGTTCAAAGTCAAGTAATTACACGCAGAAATGATTATGCAGGAAACGGCCTAGCATTTTCAGATTTCTTACAACAAGCCGCTGGTGGTATGGGTGCCGCCAGCGTTAACGGTTTCGGTTTGGCAAATGATGATGCACAACAAGCTATTGTAGGAAACAGGAATAATCAAAATCAAAATTTCCGTAAATTTGATCAAGTATTCCAAGGTGCTTTAGCTCAGCAAGACGCTACCGCCAATTTTATGAGCGCACAATCTGATCAACAGCTATTTGGAAACGATGCACAACAAGCAATTATAGGGAACAGGAATAATCAAAACCAAGACATGCGCAGAGCATTTGATCAACAAGCATTGCAGGATACTTTAGCACAGCAAGATGTAGTTAATTTATTGACACAGCAAGCGTTTATAAGAGATGGGGGTCTGAATAATGCAGTATTACAAAGTGTTTTGGCAAACGATTTTTCTAGTTTAATAAACACACAGGCTGATCAACCACTATTAGATTTAATACAACAAAATGCATTTGGTTCTAATGTGGGAAACGATGATAGGCAACAAGCAATCATAGGAAATAGGAACAAACAAAATCAACTTGGAAGAAGAAAATATTTATTCAATGATGATTTCTCAGGAGGAAATGACTTTCCGGGATATCGTGTACAACAAGCTGCGTCTGGTGTAGGCAACGTTCAAAACCAAGCAATAAACGACGAAGATGATTTCAACGCTGTATTACAAAACCAAGCTTTGAACGATGAAGACATGTTATTTAATCTAGGTTTTAATAGTAACATAGGTGCAACAACTAATCCTCAGCCACAACCACTATATCAGCCATATTCACCATACAAACAAGTTCCTATAATAATTAGTAGACCTATATTAGCAACTGATCCGAACATAAGAGTTCAACAAGCCGCTCGAGGCGTAAGTAATGCACAAAATCAAAATTTACGGTATAATGATGAAGATGCAGACGCTCGATTTGGATTCAATCCCTATGGTTCAAACAGTGAGGGTATTAGAGCTCAACAAGGAATTCAAGGAAGCGATAATACACAAAACGCAGTAATTAACAAAGGAATAGTATTTAATGACGAAGATATGGGGGGAAATTTTTATGGTTTACCCTCGGGAGTACAACAAGCCGCTCGGGGACTCAATAATGCTCAAAATCAAGGTGTTAGAGGCTACATGGCTGGCATGAAAGTTCAACAAGGAGCGCATGGAGTAGGAAATGTTCAAAATCAAGCCATCAACAATGGTATGCCTGGCAATAACTTGGGTTATGATTACGGATATTCTCCCATGGGTCCAACGAGAGCTCAACAAGCTGCTTCCGGAATCGGTAACGTTCAAAGCCAAAGCATTAATGATGAGGACGGACTATTGAATGATGAAGATTTAAACAATGCGGTTGCCAATCTTCGTATAAATGGTTTACAAAATACTCCTAAGAAAGCAGTTAGTGCGCAACAAGCAGCAAGGGGATTAAACAATGTTCAAAGTCAAGTTATAAATAAATATGAGGGTACAGGTTTGGTTGGAGGGGGAGGCTTTGGTGAAGGCGGGGGTTTTGGTTCTTCTGGTTATGGTAGACCAAGCGGGCCTTTCATAGGACAAGGTGTTAGACCTCCAAAATTCGGAGCACCTGGATTTGGAGGCCCTGGATTTGGTGGAGTAGGTTCTGGTGTAGGCGGTCTTGGAGCTGGAGGTATTCCAGGACCAGGATTTGCCGGAAAAGGTTATGGCGGTGGAGGTTTTGGTGGTGGAGGTTTTGGTGGTGGTGGTTACGGTAGTGGAGGTGCTGAAAAATATCAACAAGCAGCAGTTGGAGTCGGGAACGTTCAAGATCAGAAAGTGTCGAGAAGGAAAACGATTAACGACGAAGATTTTCAAGCGGGCTTTTTACAAAAATAAAATAAGTTATTTAGATGTACTTCATGGATTAAATTGATAATAAAAGCGATAATTACGAAATGTCTTCTTTTGTTTCTAAATAAATTTCTCTGTGAAATGATTAACATTATTAAGAAGCTACTTTACCAGGTCGGTTAGTTTCTGAGGGGCGCCGACGACGGACGTTCGGAAGCAAAAAGATGGAGTTTATTTTCTATTAAAACCGACCCCTCACACTTAAAAAACATCAAATATTTCGTCTACACGTGTCACTTCTACACGTGTTTATTTATAGTTAAGGTCCTCTATGAACGCTTTTTCATAGTTCTCTTTAAGGTCTTTGTGACTTGAAACCCACCATAAAGTAACTTCTTGGTGTATTGTGATAAGATACATAAAACTACCCTTCTTTTGCATACTATAGAGGTGATGTAATGTATGGTCGAATAAGTCTCCTAAATCAGACAAGATCTCATTGCACTCTTTATATTAAGACATACTAATTTAGATATGTTGGATTTATATGACACTTGATTAATAATAAATAAAATAGCTCTGAACAGTAGCAAAATCACAAGAACATTTTAATTTGTTTTCAATTAGATAATATAGAATTCTCTACATAAGAAACCCCAGACTTCGTACAAATTGAAAACAGTGCTAGATATTGTCATGAGCCCACACAATTCAATGTTATTTTCACAAGTTTAATGTTTCACACATTTTTCCTGCTAGATTTTAGATTTTACAAAAATATGTATCTTAAATTACCTAGTCTATTACTGCTTTTTCGAAAGTGTCTTCCAATACTAAATGGAATGTTTTTATGATAACCAGATTTCACATCTTGATTAGTGTAATTAGCACTTAGCTCGGACACAACAATCTTTCAGGAGGGAGTTCTTGCTACAAATTACTGGACTCTTTTGAACCTACAACAGCATTTTCATAAACATTTTCACAGATAGTCTTACTACCCTGAAGGCATTCTAGTTCTTTATGTGTGATTCAGCACTGATCAGAGAACGTATCAGAAATAGGCACCGGATTTTGAATATACATATGGGTTCTGGGTGCTAAAATAGAAACTGAATTGGGAAAAGACTCAAAACAACGAAACAATCATTCGCACCAGATCTTGAGACTCAATTGGGAAGAAAATGATTAATAATACATTAAAATTAAGAAAAAATAATTATGAAAAATTAAAAACGTCGTCTGCATAGTGAATTAAGTCTTTAATAAACAGTTTTTGGACTACTTATATTAAAATTTTGTATTTTGTCCAATCGTATTCAATATTTTCGAAGAAAACTCAAGTGGTTTATCAATAGTATCTTGTATTTGAGGATGAAAATGTTATATGCCAACAGTTTTATAAGCAGTATTCGACAAGTCATGTTTTTTGACAGCAGTGTAAGTCGTCTGGAATCATTCCAAGTCTTCTAAGAGCATTTCAAGTATTCTGGAAGCATTTCAAGGCTTCTAAAAGGAGTATCATGTGTTCTAAAAACAATATCTAGTCTCAATTAAAAATGCGTGCTCTCTACAAAAACATTTGTAGCAGATGCTTTGACTAAATTTTAAACAATAAGCTGAATAGTTCATTTAATTTAACTCTTTGAGGGGCGGACTTTTTCAAATAAAAAAACCCAAAGTGGGCACAATATTTAAAAGCGTTTTTATTTGGTCAACTTTTGTTAATGTGTCTAATTTAATGATTATTAAAAGTAATATAAATAATTTTCCGAAAAATTTGTGTATTTGCAAAAAATTAAGATGCGGTTCATAAAATGTATCACCGCCCACAATAAACACTTTAGCCGCAATGGTATTGTTCAAAGCAATTTTTAATTTGTATTCTGGTTGATCCGAGGTATTCGTTCATCTTCTTGGTTGTTCCCTGGACAGGGACAGACGTTTCGCCAAGATCTCACTTGGCATCTTCAGTGCTTTGTCGTAGTCTCCTGTTGACAGACTGCACAAGGATCAACCAGAACACATACTTCTCCATCCGTGAAGCACTACGATTTACCAATATTTAATTTGTTTAAACAAAAAGCCACTTTACACACCGAGCACTGCCAGTTAGATCGAACATCAGTCTTCTTCGTGCTGCAAAGTGCACAGCGTCTTCTGGTAGCTCGAATAGGTTTATGCTCTGAATTTTGTTTTTGTCTTATTGTTTTTGGCACCTCTGGTTTGTGTTTTTTATTTATACAGGAAGTCCTGATGATTTTCGTTTTTTAATAGGTACAGTTATCAGACTATCTAAGAGTAATAGATATATAATTAACAGTGTAATAACCTGAAGTTGTTCATAGACATTTTAGGCAAATTCAGATTTTTGTATAGGATGAAAGCATTCAGAACGCATACATCAATTAGGTAAAAACAATCCTATGCCACCATTTGTGACATTTGTTTGTCATTTTGATCAAATTTGTCGACAAAGTTCATGTTGGAATTGTAATCTGTCACCATTTTTACACATGGAATCTTTTCATGTGATCCATCTTTCTTCCTCCTCTTTACTTCTAACACATCTTCGTGGTGGTGGTAGTTAGTCAATAAGTACACACTTCTTTTGCCTTTTCACTTGATAGTAACCAGTCCTTTATTGCTAATAGAGTAGTCAAAATCTCTCCTTATTAATTCTTTGTCTGGGCGAAATTTAGGCATTAGTTTTCTAGTAGCATTTACAGTGCCACATGCATAAATATGTTTCTCCTGAAGCTCTTCCATCAGTTTGGGTGAAGTAAAGAAATTATCAAAGTACACATGCGGCTTCCTAGACCCACCTTTATAGAATCTTCGTTCTTTCCAGTATAGATATCAAATTTTAAGCAATAACCACTTTCATCTGCCATCATCCAAACCTTGTAGCCTCTTTTAATCAGTTTTTTAGGCATGTATTGCTTCAAAGATGATCGCTCTTTAAATTTGATCATAGATTCGTCGATTGCAACATTTTTGGAAAGAGAGAAGCATTCCAAGAATCTGATCTGTAAGTCGTTTATCAAGGGTCGCACTTTAAACAACTTATCGTAATTAGAATTTCCACGAACTAGCATATCTAAGTTGTCGTTTAAATGTATATTCAACAACAACCAACTGAACGTTTTACTGGCATAAGGGAAGAGACAATTGTATCGTGTAAATATTTGTCTGAAGACCAAATTTCACAAATTTAGAAGGACAATATGCCGCAAATCGAAAATCCAGTAAGCTATAGCAATGAAATTTTGCATGTGGCATTAGTAACAAAATCTAAGATTTATACCAAAAGTGAGTCCTTTTCGTCAACATTTAAGTTATAAGTAACCTTTTAATTAATAATTTTAAAAGATAGATATTACATTGAAATTTTAAATTTTATTTCATTCCATTAGGGTTTGAAAATAGGGTGTGAATCTACTCTAAGTGAGGTATGAAAATGTCATAGTCATATTACTGATATAGAAATTGAATTTTTGAAAATGGATTTCAAAACATCTAAATATAGAAATTTTTAATCTTGAACTTATGCCACTGTTTTTTATTTCACAGTCAATATTTTCTAAAGTCAATGGAAGTAAGTAAAATCTTATATACTATCTAATAGGTAATACTTGAGGTTACAAAATTAAAAAAGGATTGGAATTATTGATGATGAACCCTGCTAGATAAGTCAAATAGGAGCGAAATTATGCGATCTTAATCTTTAACTTTAAAAACAAGAGCTTAATGAAGTAAATATGGGTGTCTATACACTCTAAATGTATTATACATATAATGATAATCACAATATAATTAACATTGCTACAATCTTAACAAATTTGGACACCCAATAATTTCTTGATTAAACAACCGGATAGTGGTAATTAAAGCATTCCAATAGAAAAATAAATATTCCTATACCATATACCAGTCTTGCAGTAAGCCAATTAAGGCATTACTATACCATAAAGAAATTACCAATCTTTGTATTTTGTCCACCTAAATTATTAGAAAATGACCACTGTGCGGTCTGAGCTACAAAACAGCCACATAAAACAGGTAACAGTGGGGAGACTTCAAAAGTAGCATCATGCCGGAAGGAACAGATAAGCGAAAGGTAATATAGGTTTTATGCCTGAGCAAAGGGGATCTAAGGACGTTCTCAGGCTTTCTGACCAACCATGCGTCCTTCTTATAACACCTCTTCCATACTGGACAAGCTGCCGATCAAATTTTTCGATGACTTTGTAACGACGAGTTAGAAATAGCAAAAATTTATGGTGTGAAAACATTGAAGAGCTAAAGTTACAATAGACCTTATCGCTTATATTGACGAGAGTAGCCACGTCCTTTAGCCCGGTAATAATAATATCTAAGTTGGTAAACTTTACACAAACTATACTAACATTAAGTGGAACGATACAGAAACAATAAACTATAAATGGAAATCTATAAATTCAAAAATGTAGTTAAGTTAAACAACGTCCAAAATGCATTTTTAGAGATCGTTATTTTCCCTACCGCATTAAAAAAGCTAGAGATAAAACAAGAAGACCGATGCTCCTTGTTTAATCGGACAAATATATTTTCAAGTATACTATTACGCAAGCTAAAAAAGAAACGACAAAATTGTGTAATATAGAAGAAAAAATGCTTTTCTTTGGAAAATTAATAAAACTTTCCATCATGCATTATGTAGAATTGTTAGAAGATGTTTTTTTGTAATTTGCCGAATTGCACGGTAAAGTAGCCTCTTAGTAATGATCCCTAAACTTAGGAGGAAGTTTGTCAAAAAACAAGAGTACCATTTAACTAACTCAAAGCAGTTCGTTCTTTAAAAAGCTGTACAGATCAGGTGTAATGTTAGTTCTAGTTTTAGATTATTGCATGCTTAAAATAAATTACAGTGAAGGCCGGTTATAACGAACAGGCAAGGGAACAAAAAGATAGTTCGCCATAGACGGTACCTTGTTATAACCAAGGTTGTCGTAACATGTAACATAAATTTTAATACTTATACAAAAAGTAGTAACCAGCAATTTAAAAAATAATTAATTTTTTTTTTATTTTTGCACTTTTACAATAAAATTTTTATTTATTCACTATCAGAAATTAATCACTATGAGAAATTTTGTTTGCTTTAAAAGTATATGATTGAAAAGGTAAAAACAAAAGCCTTTATCAACATCAACCAATTCAGGTTTACGAATTCTTTTCATTTTCATATTTGTATGCTTTCTCTTTAAATATTTATTTCTATTTGTCCATATTGTCGACACCGTTGAACTACTTAAATTATACTCGCGACATATATGTACATTTTTGCATCGCTGTTCAAGTTTTTCTATTATATTTATTTTGTCTTTTAATGTAAGAGGTTTTCGCCGTTGTTTTTCCATTTCTGTAACGACGTATAGACACAAGTTCACGTAAATCTAGCGATTAACTGAACTGCCACTGCTGCATTTACACCCAACAACTCTTTTTTTACACGGTAGATACGTTCCTTAGAAAACCGTGCAAAAGAAAATCGTGTAAAGAAAGTTATAATAAAACGTATATGACATATTTATAAAAAAGGCTATTTATTACTTTTAAAAAATAGTGTACAGTCAAAACTCCAACATAATAATAAAAATGTAAACTACAATTAGAAATAAAATTCAATTCCACAAGTCTTCATCACTACTTAATAACAAACGTGCATGTTTATTACGAACTTGACCAAAAGCGCTATCATCAGCATCACAGTAGATATGTCTAGCACAACTGTCGGATTTAATTCAAATGAAGAATTTCGTTCGTTATTAACGGTCTGTGTTGTTTTTGTAGTTTTTCTTTTGTAGTTGTGATATTATATTAGCTGCTGTATTTTTGGTTTTTGAATAAACTTATATAATTCTTCATATCCAGCTACACATAACTTAAGACTACGTTGAAATTTCAATGCTCGCTCCATGTCAGGATCATGAGTAAGAAAATGTTGTTCCATACTTGTAGCAAATTTCAAGCCATCGCGAATTAAATCAACCGTTAATAGCTGAACTTCATCTTCTACCGTGTCATTATCGATTTCTTTATTTTCACAAATTATCATAAATTCGATCAAATCATCTTCATCCAAAGGGCATTCTCGTATCAATTCATCAATATCAGCCGCTTGAATGTTGTTAAAACTGTTGCCACCAATTGTATTTGATAGAGTTATAATTTCAGAACACACAGCTGATTTTTCTACTACAAAACTTCCACTTTTGACGCATGCTGGCAATATTTTTTCCAACAAGCATTTACGATGATTGGCACAATTGTTTAATGGCAACAGAAGCAAGTGTAATGCAATCCATAATCGTAAACTTTCTCCATGCTTCCAAAACAGTCAAATTTGTTTCTTCCACTGAGTCTAAAATATATTTAAAGGTTTGCTTTATGTAATATATTTTAAATGTTGCTATAATGCCCTGATCGAGTGGCTGAATCAGCGAGTGGGTGGCGACTGGGTGGCTGGGCGCATTATCAACGAGCAAAAGTATTTTGAATTCCAAACCTTTTTCTTCTATATATTTCTGGACTTCAGGAACAAAGCAGTTGTTGAACCAATTTGAAAACAGATCAGCCGCAATCCATGCCTTTTTATTCGCCATGAAATGGACTAGAAATTGTTTAATGTTCTTACCTCTTAATGCTCGTGGCATAAAAGATTTGTTGATTAATAAAGGCTTTAACATTTTATCACCAGATGCGTTACTACATAACAAGAACGTCACTCGATCTTTGGCCACTTTAAAACCATCAGCTGATTTAACAGCATCGGCGATTACGAGTGCTAATACTCGTCAAATGAGTAATATGATTATCTCGTGTGTACTTGTACTCATCACATATTTTTTTACTCGCACCATTTCTCATCGGCATCGGCGAGTATGACAGTAATCGCCATCGTTTAGAATCGGTATCGGCAAGTATAATCATATTCGACATCATTTCGCATCGTCATTAGCGCAATTTGTTTGTGCTGAAGGAATGGATATTTTATAAGACATTTATAAAATAGTGAAAAATGAGACAAGACAAATTCAAAAACGGAATATTAGAGTAAGTTTATTATAGAATGTAGTCTATTCTATAAAAATAACCGCCTATAGAAAAAATGTAATAGTCTTGAATTAAAAAAGAAAGTGGTCGTTGGTGTTATCTTAGACAAAGGTTTGACTTGGACATCACACATCAGTTACCCAACCAAAAAAGCAACGATTGTACTAACCCATTGCCGAAAGGCTAGTGGGAATACTTGAGGATTAAATCCCAGGGTGACAGCGTAGATTTACACTACTATGATAAGAGGAGTCCGTGATGGCCTTACTTCGATTACGACCAGGGAATGATAAGCAGGCTGTTAAGATGGAAATAGTCCCGAGTGAGCTCTGGAGCGAGGCTGTTCATAAACAACTCCTCCTTGAAGCTCATACAGCTACATCACATCTACTTTCTTAGGTAAGCCATATTTTGGCATTCAGACGATACCCAGAACAACATAAGACAAAACGTTAATCTATACTGGTGGATCAAAAAAGGCAGATGGTTTTGGAGCGGGAATTTTCTGACACTATCTCCAAGTACACCTTTTCACTTCACTAGGGTCGTATTGTACGAACGCCTAAGCCGTAATTCCAAGCAGATGAAACAATGGCAGAAAAATTTTCAGAATATTCGAGAATACAATTTCAGTCATCTTTCATAAGACTATAAACATCTTCAAATGTATTATCTTTCAGAAACCAATGATGTTTATATTCAAGCCATAAGGACGCAATTACATTCGTGACGAGTAGTATGCTTGTCAAGCTGACACAAAACGTGTGAAATGACAAAATCCATGATCCGACGATTATTCACAATGCGTACTCGTCACGATACCCGATGCTACGATGCAGTTCAGATGAATATTACTCATAATCAAAATGAAAATGTAATCGGCGATGCATTGCCGAACGATGCCGAGTATGTACTCGCATCATTTAGTTGTGTACTCGCCGATTATTTATCCGATTACTTTTTACGTACTCATGCAGTTCTCTACTATATAAGTCCTTTCGGGCATTTTCTTCCAAAACAATCCCGTTTCGTCGGCATTAAATATTTGTTCTGGAGTATAATCGCCCTCTTCAACGATTTTTGCTGGTTTAGCCGGAAAGATTTTTGCAGCATTTTCGTCTGCTGATGCTACTTCTCCTTTTATTTTTACATTGTGAAATGCGTGTTTTTTTATAAAACCTGTCAGCCACCCCTCACGTGCATTAAACGAGTTTCTTCGTTGCCTGAAGGCTTGTTGATGATTCCAATTCCTGAAGTCGGTTATATATTCTAAGTGCTATTTCTGTTATATGTTTCCCATCAATAGGTATTCTTTTGGCTGTAAATCTTCTATCCAAAACACCATGTGTTTTTTCGTTTTCTCTAAGATAGGATTTCAACTATAAGATGATGTTTTGGAGCTTACTTTCGATCCAGAATTTACGGATTATCGAATGGAATTCTCATTTTTTTCTAATTGTTCTTATAGTCGCTTCGTTTAAACGAAAAGCTTTGCCAATAGATGTGGGACCTTCACCTTTCTTTAGACACTCCAAGATTTTTAATTTAGTTTCTAAGGAAATTGCTTATCTCTTCGGAAGTTGTTGTTTAGGCATTTTATTAAACAATAAGGGTACTATAAAAAGAATCCAAAATAATATTGCTTACAGAATTTTTCTAAAGCGACAATCTAATAGAATATTACCTTTTTTAGTAGCAAAAAATTATCATCATTATAAATAACACACTGAAAATTTCACTATCGAATTAAAAGAAGTTTAATTGAAACGTCTTACAAACTAGCAAGAGTGGTTAGTTAACACAAAATAAATACTGAATAACGAAATCCTGTGTTGAAGTTGAAGCACAACGAGATCAAGAAAAAAGTGATCATAAAATTTTGGTATTCCCCGTAATAGACCAAGTTATAAACATGTGGACATAAACCGACCGACTTATGACCACTGTATTCCCCCATTGTATTTTGTTACTGTATACATAAGTTTCTGTAAGACGCTATCAAAATTAGAATTAAGAATTTTGTTTGGGATTTGTGCCATAACAAAAAGTTGGTGTTAAACAATTTATTGGTGAACCGTGTTATTTCAAAATCGTGTTAAAAAAGATCGTGTAAAGAAAGAGTGGGTGTATATAAAAAAAGACTTCTAAATTTCTAAAATACCGCGGTTTGGCGCCATTTTGGCTCGAAAACTCACGCGATAAATTTAAAATTCCAATAAAGGGTTATTTAGTGAAACAACATAAAAGATCAATCGAGTAAAGTCTCTAGATTCCCTAAATTTTAATTACATTAAGGCCCCGTCCAAGGCCTAACTAATTTTAAATTCCACGTGGCCGTTTCATTAAGGCTTATTGACAATAAACTGCAATAAACTAACTTCACAAAGTTAGTGTCACCACCTCACCAGATTTTTACGTCATTCACTCGTTATAGACGGTACAAAACACGCAAAACTGCACTCGAGCTCTCGTTATAACCGAGCACGCGTTATAACCGAGATTTTTTACATTGTAAGGATAGGATTTTTTACGGGACTTGGAAGCTTGCACGTTATAGAGCAGGTGCTCGTTATAACATACTCATTATAGCCGGTCTTTACTGTATTTGTAATAACAGATTTTTAATTCATACTTCATTTATTTATTTCTGTCTTAAGTCTTTTCTTGATTTCATAAGAGCCCTATTTTCCATAATAAGGACCTAAAAATACTCCAATATTATAGAATCGCATTATCTACTAGAAATATAAGACGACGTTATCAACTCATGAACAAAGGTGTATCAGCAAAAGTATTAAAATTAATAAAAAATATTTAAATGATTAGATTCATTCCACTATACAAAAATATAAAACAATGTAGTAAATAAAGTAAATTGAATTCAATTTAAATCTTTCTCTTCCGACCAGATCGAAATTATAAAACGCCTCAATACTAAATCTTCAAAAAAAATTTAACCAACAAATTTATAAAATCAATTATAAATTATAAGAAAATTAGTATCAAAATTAATACTGTTTAAATATATCACAGAATCAAAAGCCAATTTTCTTTAGTACCTACACCTTTTTGTTTAATGAACATTTAGTATTAAACTGTTTTTGCTGTATCAAAATTGTTATATGAAAATATCTCCACAATTTAAATATTTTGCAAAATTATTTCGGGTCGATATTAAATATTTTGTTACAATTGACAATAAGAGTTTCAATCATGAGAATGTCACAGGTGATGTCTGGAATGCAAGAATCAGTCGATTCCGGTGGACCAATTAAAGTTGGCGCAAACACAGTGGCCAAATTGTGTGGAGTCATTTTATTAACAGATGAAAATGATGCCACTCTAATAAACAAACACACAAATAGAAATAAAATACTAAAATTGAGCACTATTTATATACTTACTTCGCCAAGTGCTTTATCATAAACATTAATGTATCATAATGAGCTTTGGGAAGACCTTTCAATGAGAAAATTATAGACGAAATTTGTAAATCCACGTTTTTGTGTTCTAAAAAGTATAAAACTATTATAAAAGCGATTTAAAATGGATTTGAATACTTACGAATCGCATCTATAAGTCTTGGATGAACTTGGAATGTAATTAAAGGAATTGGTAGCAATCTTAAATATAATTTTAAAGCTCCTGTTATCACATTTATATTTGGATATTTTGAAAGACTCAAATCGGCTTTTTCCCCATCTAAAATTATAATAAAATTGAACCATTTCAATTAAAAAGCATTATTTATTAAATAACCTTTATCAAGAGCCATTTTAATAGCATCAATTTCTTCGTAAAACCCGCTCAAACGATAAATTCCTTCAACTTGAAGACCCCTCTCTTCAACTTCTGCGACACATTTCGTTAAAACAAAGGGTAATTCAGAACCATGAGCTGTGAGCAACGTTGTTAGTTCAATTCCAAAAACGCCTCGTAAGTATTTCAAATCTGGCACACAATCATTCGGAAATTTTTCTGAACATCTAGCTGTTAAAAATAAAGTTATCAAATGTAAAATAAAATTAATATTAACTTACTATGAGCTATCATTCCACAATCATCACATTTGACACCTTGGGCAGTAAATCCCCACAAGAAATTTCCACAAAGTTCGCACCAATTTAAACCTTTAAAAGTAGTTATTTTAAAAATGTGAGATTTTTCGATTTTTGGTGGTTGTGGGTTAAGTATTTGTTGTGGAAGCGGGATGTCATCAGTACCGGATGTTGTTAAAAATGTCGATTTATAATTATTGTTCCTAAAAAAGAAAGAAAAAATGTTTTAATAAATTATGAATTAAAAATTATATGGAAATTAATAATTATAGTGATAAACTCACATTTTCATATCACAAAACGATTTCAATACAAGTTACCTTACAAAACATTTTGAATGGTAATGCATTGGCATAGAGGTGTCGCGTTTAGAAAGCGTGATTATCCGTCGAAAATGAATTCAAAAATACGTGTTAACGCGCGTGAAAGTTTTTAAAAGGCGAGATGTAACCTGCCGTTTATGGTCCGTGAATGAATTATAAATGAAACTCAGTTTTAGAGGCCTAATTACCGAATTATTTATATTTTGGTAAAGGGGGAATCTCCCCCAAAAAATTAGCCTTGAAAAGAATGGTTTATGCCATTTAAACTAAAATGAAGATTGAGTTAAATTGAAGCAAATTTATTTGGTATTTAATGTGTCATTGATCGTTTTTCAAATCATCAAATCTCAGAGTTATGATGTTTAAATTAGATCTCTGCAGAAACGTTACAATATATAAGGTAAAAATGATCCTTTTTCAACATTTTGAAATCACCGAGATATGAATTTTTGATTAAAACTTAAAAGGGGGCAAATCGCAATTATACAGCTGTCTCTGAAATGCGTGTACAACGAAAGACAACAGACATTCCTTGGCTGAAAGTAGATCGATTTAAGCTAATTTATCTATATCCAAAGTTCCTTCGTTTCGTCGCTAAAGGACTTCAAAATTAGCAAATAAAATTCGTTTATTCCTTATATCTCGAAAACGCTATGATCAATGTAAACCATTTTTGAGATGTGAGTTTCTAGGTTCAATTAATGTCTTTTTATGATTTTAGGTGAAATTTTAAAAACATAGAAATGATCGAAAAGCCATGTCTTCTGCAGTTATTACTCTATAATTTTTATTTGCTGAGTAGGCGACAACTACATAATTAAAATTTCTGAATAGCCCATTTAGGGTCACTTTTACCACCTCTTGATAAATTTATCTATCAAATATATGCAAAATCTTATAAGAGGCAAAAAAGTTTCAGAATTAAATGAGCTATTCAGAAATTATAATTATGTAAACGTCGCCTACTTAGGAAAAAAAAAATATGGACTAATATTCTTTAAACACACAGCTTTTCAATCATTTCCATGTTTTTTAAATTTTATCCAAAACCATAAAAACACGTTAATTGAACCTAAGAACTCATTTCTCAAAAATGGTTTAGATTCATTAACGTGTTCTCTAATTATAATGAATAAACGAATTTTTTTGCTAACATTGAAGTTATCTGGCGGTGAAACGAAACAACTTTAAATATAGATTAGTTAACTTAAATCGGCCTCTTTTGAGCTAAGGAATCTGTGGTATTCCATTGTACACGCATTTCAGAGACACTCTGTACGTTGTGTAAAAATCCTATCTCAAAACAATGTTGAAATATCACTAAGAAAGAGGAAACAAATTATCAAATATTACATTATATAGCCTTTAATGTGCCAAAGATCGTTTCAACAAATCTTCAAATCTCAGAGTTATGATTTTTAAACTAGAATTCTGCATAGATAAAGAAATAATAATGAAATAAGAAGTGGTTTGAAGCAAATTTATTTAGTATTTAAAGAACTCAGAATCGTTTCTTCAAATTACCAAATTTCTGTATTATGATTTTTAAATTAGAACTCTAGGTAAAAAACTCTAGGTAAGACGATAGGTGAAAATCAACCATTTTCAAAGAATCGTATTTCTTAAACTAAATAAGATATTACATTGAAATAAGAAAGAATTTGAAGCAAATTTATTCAATATTTGACGTGCCAAAAATCGTTTTCCAAGTTTTCAAATATCCGAGTAAGGACTTTTAAATTGAAACTCTGCAAAAACGTACTCAAATAAAAAAAACAATTAAATCGTATCTCATGAACTAATTGAAATATTGCAATGAAATAAGAACAATTTGAAGCAAATTTATTTAGCATTTAATGTAATAAAAATAACTTTTGCAAATCTTTAAATCACCAAGTTATGATTTTGATTAAATCTTTGCAAAAATGTTATTATACAGAATGTCTCAGGTTTTGTAGGAAGACTTTAGTCGATAGAGCTTTTAAAATTAACACAAAAACTTTATATAAGATAGATCTTTTACAATTAACACAAAAACTTTATATAAACCTAGGTCGACTAACGCGTTGTTTCAAATATACATAGTGTTTAAATAAACCTTGTTTTGAAATTACGTCCAACAAGGAACTAGGAACAGCTAATAAAAGAAAATTCGGCATTTGGAAAACACTTACTTTTTAACAACCACGAATTTAATATAGACAAAAATACCAAAAAAATATTACACAAGGAAAATAAAGGCTATTTACTAGAAATACTCGAAATGTATGAAATAACTAAATTTAGGGAACAAAATCCGGACAAAATAGCATTAAATGAACAAACAAACCATATTACCCCTCCATTATATAATAATTTAAAAAATTCTTTTAAAAATCTTTATCGCCAACCGGCAGTAATACTATACTTTATTGTATTCATTTGCGGCAGTAAAATGACACTATGTTACAATCAAATTGACAGCATTTAAGGGCGCCCGTACACGAGCCACAATTTTGCAGCTGAGTTAATCACAAAATTGTGGTCACGTCGACTGCAACTCGCGGCTGACACAATTGCATTTTTGTGGTTGATTCGCAGTTATATGAACCACACTTGCAATCGAGGCGACTACAACCTAACCACATCAGAAACAAAACAGAAACATTGTTTTGTCCGTTATTTTATTTATGGTTTCATAAGATTGTAGTCGCCAGTTTCGATATTATGGATTTTGAAGAAGCAGCACTGTTACTTCTTATTTTGAGGAGAAGAAGAAGACGTAGGAAGGTAGGATCGCTTTGGATCCATCCACTTCTACTTTCACGACGACAGGAAGGAAGTTTATAATTTATTTGATAAACCCCGGCAAGACGAAAAAAATTTTCTAATTACTTTAGAATGTCTATTAGATCATTTGATGAATTAGTCAGAATTTTAAAACCTAAAATTAAACGGTCTGACACCAATATGAGGACCAGTATTTCAGCTGAAGAAAGGCTTGCTATAACTTTGAGGTTAGAAAATAGATAAATTAAATTATGTGATCAATAGGTAAGTATGCCTGGATTTATTATTTTACAGATATAATCAAACAAAGTAGGTAGGTACAGATTTTATTTATTTTCTGTTTCGACTATGTATCTATAATTGAAAGACATCTTCAAAAGATGAGTTTGTATGAGCAGATTCTATAGACAATGTTGAACCCTGCGGAGATATTAACGGAGTAGCAATTTTGGTAGAGGGAATTGTTTGATTATTACTACAGCGCTGAAATTGTCCGGGTGTGGTAGGTATGGATAAATTAATGTCATGGCTTAGTGGGTGAATTTGCAATGCACTGGTGTTGTTACAGAACGGTTGGCTCGTGTGCTGGTTGTAAGGGTTTCGAAGCAGGTTGTTTTTTATGATTTCCTCGGTAGAAATTGTTGCTGCCATTGCCTTAAATTTTTTCAACACGTTGAATCGGTCGCGTTGCGGTTGAGTACGACTGCAGGTTTATGGTTCGTATACGGCATGAGAAGCACGCGCGATTGTGAACCACCCGGCGGAGATCGGCCGCAAGTTGACTGCAGATGCCCGTTTCGACTTTTGTAAACGCCCGTGTACGGATGATATAGTAATTCTTATGGTGGGCTTCAGTTCGCTGGAACGCGATGGCAATTCTGTGGTCGGTCCGACGGCAAAATGTGGCTCGTGTACGGGGGCCCTAAAGGCAGACAAAGTACCTGCCGCAAATGAGTCAATAAGTAACAATAGTATATTACAGTACAAGTGAGGAAACTAAGGTTTTTCACTCACGCGTATGTCAGATTTCCACACGAGTCATAGGCGAGTGTGGAAAGACATACAAGTTAGTGGAAAATATTGGTTACCCACGTGTGCTGTATAGCGTTTTGTTCAATCCTACTATTTAGAGAAAACTCGGTCTTAAAATTCGTTAATTCCTGGGTCATTCGACATATCGACATGACATTCAATGTCTATGATATTGTATCATTACAAGTAAATTCCAAAATAGATGATCCCTGTTCACGATGTCTGCTTGGGAGGAATTGCGGACGAACCTCCCGCTTGTTCTTTCGCAAGGTACCGACATATGTTAGACCAATATCTCTTAATTCCTTCATTAATTCAATGGAACTAAACCAGTTGTTTCCCGTAACATTTTGGTTGGTATTCCTAATAGGTTCTACTAACTTTAGAGTACTCTGTGTGGGATTGGTGTTGGATTTGATTCTATATAATTCCATATAATATAGGAATTTAACAAATAATGTGCTTTTGCGTCGCACAAGCACATTATTTTCAATCCATATTTTTGTGATTTACTTTTAATGAAGTATCGGAAGGAGCATTTTCCTCTGAAACCAACTAACATTTCATCTACCACCGCATACTAACATGTATATCTTTTTACATTGGGCTTTGAATATATCATATATCTTGGAAATTGTAGCTAGTTTGTCGCCACTTTCAATTCTTTCCTGTCGAGAATTTCAGTTATCAAACCTCAAAGCGATTAACAGAAATAAAAGCCTCTCCTTGGGAATAGTCCCGCGAAATATATCTCTTCTCAAACTGTCGGTACTAAAGAGAGTTCACGTCTTCATTGTTCGATTTGCATACTCCAGCTAGGAGCATCAAACCCAAAAATGCTTTCAATTCTATTTCGTCTATATGTACCACAAATTATGTGATGTTTTCCTGTCGAATTCTGGAAGAAACCGGTGGAACTTTTCCCTTTGAGATAGTCTCTGAATGAGACGTAATTCAGTCTCAGATGAGACTGAAGAACTGCTTTACTAGTCTCATTCACTTCATCTTTTTCTTCATCTGTGTTGGTATTATGACTGCTATGTTCATTCGGTGCATCACTAAGGTCGTTATATTGTTCATTTTCAAGTTCATCTTCAACATTTACATCATCACAAAATTTCTCATCAAGTTTTTCAACTTGTTCATTTCTCAAAAACCGACTCATTATTTTGTACATTGATTTCAACTCACCAACTCCTTACTAGAGACAAAACTCACAATGAAACTGTGAAGACAAAGATTGGCCGATAAATGAAGTGGATCTTCTTGGTCGTTTTATATAGAATACAAAACACCAGGGAATTATACATGTACCAATTGTATTGTCAAATTTTCCTCGATGCAAAAAACTCAAGTATGATAACATTGTAAGTACTGGTCTAATGGTCTCGGCTCCGAAATACGAGCGCGCTAATTATGAACAATCGAAAGAAATTTTCAAGTTGAAAAGAAATTGAATTGAAAAAAAGTACATATAAAATGAATAAAATTAATTTACGTTTCTTCGCTAGTAAATAAAGAGTGTGACTGAGTCACATAGATACAATTCTAAATTCCTTTAAAAAAGTCTAATGCAAGTACTATAGTGGGGTTCAGACCACCCCAAACGTTGCTTTTCTCAAAAATGGTTAAAAATAAAAAATATCTGTTAATGTTTTATTGAACATATTTATGTTGTTCAAGAATACCTAAATCCAAATAATTGTAAAAAAATTAGTTCAAAAGATATTAAGCAAAAACTGGCGCTTGGGGTATCTAAACACCCCAGAATAGTATATTCTGATTTCATAGATTTCGTGATTTATATGATACAGGACGATTCAAAGAACTGCTGATAGATTTCCAGAGCAAGTGAAAACTTAAGAACGTAGTCTCACCATACATGGGGACTCTCAAATACTTTCCACATGATATTTAAAGCATTAAAGTTAAATACAAGTATTTATTTATTATTGTAAGGAAAACTCTGAAATCTCTGAAGTTACCCTACATCGAATTGCGTGAATAGCATGTTTTCAGTGACAAAGTCATCTCCTTTCGTATAGATGAGGAAGTATGAAACAAAGTAGGGCTTCAACCGTAGTAATTTGATAATATTACATTGCAAACTTTACATCAAGACACGATAACCACAGAATTTGAACCAAGTATTGTTGTTGAAATTAAAAGACATTAATAAATTGAAACATTAGTTAATTTACGTATTTTCCTTCCATGACACATTATTATACCAACCTTTAATTATTCTGTAAAAAAACTGTTTATATCAAATACAAAAACGCGAAATATCTTGAAAACGATCAACTTTGACATACTTTGATAAGAGTACCTTTTTTATTTAAAAGTGTACAGAGAATAAGAATTTTTATAGAAAAAGTCAGAAAGTATACCGTTAGAAATGTTATTTTAATTAGTAAAGAACACGTTACAGACCGTTTTACTACCAGCTGTAGTAAAACAGACCACATACTCGTTTTCCACATATCAAGAAACATGTATATCTTTTTACATTGGGTTTTGAATATATCATATATCTTGGAAATTGTAGCTAGTTTGTTACCACTTTCAATTCTTTCCTGTCGAGAATTTCAGTTGTCAAATCTCAAAGCGATTAACAGAAATAAAAGCCTCTCCTTGGGAACAGTCCCGCGAAATATATCTCTTCCCAAACTGTCGGTACTAAAGAGAGTTCACGTCTTCATTGTTCGATTTGCATACTCCAGCTAGGAGCATCAAACCCAAAAATGCTTTCAATTCTATTTCGTCTATGTGTACCACAAATTATGTGATGTTTTCCTGTCGAATTCTGGAAGAAACCGGTGGAACTTTTCCCTTTGAGATACTTTCTGAATGAGACGTAATTCAGTCTCAGATGAGACTGAAGAACTGCTTTACTAGTCTCATTCACTTCATCTTTTTCTTCATCTGTGTTGGTATTATGACTGCTATGTTCATTCGGTGCATCACTAAGGTCGTTATATTGTTCATTTTCAAGTTCATCTTCAACATTCACATCATCACAAAATTTCTCATCAAGTTTTTCAACTTGTTCATTTCTCAAAAACCGACTCATTATTTTGTACATTGATTTCAACTCACCAACTCCTTACTAGAGACAAAACTCACAATGAAACTGTGAAGACAAAGATTGGCCGATAAATGAAGTGGACCTTCTTGGTCGCTTTATATAGAATACAAAACACCAGGGAATCATACATGTACCAATTGTGTTGTCAAATTTTCCTCGATGCAAAAAACTCAAGTATGATAATATTGTAAGTACTGGTCTAATGGTCTCGGCGCCGAAGTACGAGCCCGCTAATTATGAACAATCGAAAGAAATCTTCAAGTTGAAAAGAAATTGAATTGAAAAAAAAGTACAAATAAAGTGAATAAAATTAATTTACGTTTCTTCGCTAGTACATAAAGAGTGTGACTGAGTCACATAGATACAATTCTAAATCCCTTTAAAAAAGTCTAATGCAAGTACTATAGTGGGGTTCAGACCACCCCAAACGTTGCTTTTCTCAAAAATGGTTAAAAATAAAAATATCTGTTAATGTTTTACTGAACATATTAATGTTGTTCAAGAATACCTAAAACCAAATAATTCTAAAAAAAATAGTTCAAAAGATATTAAGCAAAAACTGGCGTTTGGGGTATCTAAACACCCCAGAATAGTATATTCTGATTTCATAGATTTCGTGATTTATATGATACAGGACGATTCAAAGAACTGCTGATAGATTTCCAGAGCAAGTGAAAACTTAAGAACGTAGTCTCACCATACATGGGGACTCTCAAATACTTCCCACATGAGATTTAAAGCGTTAAAGTTTAATACAAGTATTTATTTATTATTGTAAGGAAAACTCTGAAATCTCTGAAGTTACCCTGCATCGAATTGCGTGAATAGCATGTTTTCAGTGACAAAGTCATCTCCTTTCGTATAGATGAGGAAGTATGAAACAAAGTAGGGCTTCAACCGTAGTAATTTGATAATATTACATTGCAAACTTTACATCAAGACACGATAACCACAGAATTTGAACCAAGTATAGTTGTTGAAATTAAAAGACATTAATAAATTGAAACATTAGTTAATTTACGTATTTTCCTTCCATGACACACATTATTATACCAACCTTTAATTATTCTGTAAAAAAAACGGTTTATATTAAATACAAAAACGCGAAATATCTAGAAAACGATCAACTTTAACATACTTTGATAAGAGTACCTTTTTTATTTAAAAGTGTACAGAGAATAAGAATTTTTATAGAAAAAGTCAGAAAGTATACCGTTAGAAATGTTACAGTTATTTTAATTAGTAAAGAACACGTTACAGACCGTTTTACTACCAGCTGTAGTAAAACTGACCACATACTCGGTTTCCACATATCAAGAAATCTGCGTATACCAAATTTGTTATTAAAAAATTAAAAATTAAAAAAAATCAATTTCAAATTTTTAATTTGAACACCTATATCTTCGAAACAAAGCGGTTGTCGACCTATGTTTATATGACATTTTTGTGTTAATTTTCAAAGATCTATCGGGTGTTAAAGTGCTGCTACAACCTGCGACTCCATATATACGTTAAGTAAAATTTAGGCAATCTGGATAAAATCCTGTCTCAAGAACAGTATCATCAACAATATCATCATGGAATAAGCAATTTGAAGCAATTTTATTTAGTATTTAATGTATCAAAGAATATTGCTCTAAATCTTTAAATCTCCATGTTATCACATTTTTATTAAAAATTTGCGAATACACAATTTTATATGTTAGAAAATCTTCAAAGAATCCCATCTCAAGAACTAATTGGGATATCACCATAAAATAAGAAGCAATTTAAAGCAAATTTAATCAGTATTTCATTTACCAAAGAATGTTTCTCTAAATCTTTAAATCTCCTACTCATGATTTTTTGATTAAAACATTGTAAAAACGTGATTACATAAGTAAACATTAAGCAATTTTCAAAAAATCAAATCCCAACAACTAATTGAGATATCATTATGAAATAAGAAGTAATTTGAAGCAAATTTATTCAGTAGTGATAGACCGTTTTTCAAAATCTTTAAATCACCGAGTTATTATTTCTTGATTAAATCTTTGAAAAAACGCAATTTTATGTGTAAAGTAAAAATCAAGATATCTTGAAAGAATCCTATCTCAAGAACCAATTGAGATATCATCATAAAATAAGAAGCAATTTGAAGCAAATGTAATTAGTATTTCATGCACCAAAGAATGTTTATCTAAATCTTTAAATCTACTAGTTATGATTTTTTGATTAAAACACTGCAAAAAAGTAATCATATGAGTTAAGTAAAAATTAAGCATTTTTCAAAAAAATCATATCTCAAAAACTAATTAAGATATCACAATGAAATAAGAAACAATTTAAAGTACAGTTATTTAGTATTTAATGTATCAAAAATAGTTTTTTTAAATCTTTAAATATTCGAATTACGATGTTTTAATGAGAATTTTGCAGAAACGTAAATTTTATGTGCTAAGTAAAAATCAGGAAAACTTCACAGAATCCTATCTTAAAAACTAATTGAGATATCACCATAATAAGAAAATAAATAAAGAAGCAAATTGAAGCAAATTTACTTAGTATTTAACGTAACAAAGAATGTTACAAGTTATTTTTTTAACTATTTAAAAATTTAAAATCGTAGTTATATAAGTTAGATAAAAATTAAACTATTTTCAAAAAATCGGATCTCAAGAACTAAATGAGATATTGCGATGAAATAAGAAGTAATTTGAAGCGAACTTATTGAGTATTTAATAGTGATGGGAATACCGCTCCCAACCGCGACACGCGTTCCAGAAGCGGTCGCCACACTAAAATACCGTTCCAAAATACCGCGATCCTGGATAAGTTGTAGCAGTTCCTATGTAATGTATGTACCTGTATGAATACAAAGGAACGGTTCATAGGAAATAGTAAAGTAAGAAACCGTGCAATAAATCGCCGTCATATAATATAATATGCCATCCGTTTCTCTCTCAAATCAAGTCTAATATCTGGGGTTTCAGTTTGATAGATGAGTTCTGGGACAACTGTAGAATTATATATAAATATTGATAGTTCATGGTGCTTCATGAATGGAGCACTCAAAATGCCAAGTGAGATCAAGCCGAAACGTCTGCCCCTGTTGACGAACCAAGAAGATGAACAGATGATACCTCGCATCAACCAGAACACATTCTGATGTAATTATGTTATCTAATAAAGATGTATTTTCTTTTTAACAAAAGCAAAAATATAGCTAGTTTCATGGTATATTAGAAGAAAATTTATATTCGCTACCCCTAGTTATCATAATTTTAAATAATCACACGCTACCCAAAAATTAAAAAAGGTTTTAAACGTTCGGAATTGCAACATTTCGTTCATCGTTCCTCAAACAGCATTCCAGCACTACAAATATGTATGGTATATTAGTAACGAAGAGAATTGCATATTTTAAAAATTGTGCTGGATGTAATGTTTCATTAGAATAATGCTCCAAAATATCGTTACTCAAATACTGTACCATCTTGTAGTGATGGTATATATATAACTTGTTACGTTCTGTAACGGGTATTTTAAAGTCGCTTGGAATCTATATGCTCCTCAAAATACCGCTCCAAAATACCGTTTCTCAAATACCATCCCACCACTAGTATTTAATGTACTGAAGATCGTTTTTCAAAATCTTTTAATCACCGAGTTATGATTTTTTGAGAAATTTGCAAAAACGCAATTATGTGTTAGATAAAACTCAAACAACCTTCAAATAATCCTATTTCTAGAACTAATGGATATATCACCTTGATATAAGAAGCAATTTGAAGCAAATTTATTTAATATTTAACTCTCCGTCTGTAAACCTGGGTATTTCGTGGCCGACCTAAACTGTTTAACTAAAAATCATAAAAAACTTCTAACTTACGTTTATTAATTTATAGCCGTACTAGTTTCAGGTTATCCCATAATCAGCGACAACCACAATCGTAAAATCATAAAAAACTTATATATAAAACATTCGTAAAGGCGGGAACAAGCGTTAAATTTAAAAATAAAAAAATTTTATATAGTTATTATTTTTTTATAAATGTAAATGAGGAGAATAACCATGTGGAAGATGGGGAAACGAGAAAAAAACACCAAAATTCTAAACAATAGTTACAGTCAGAGAAGCTATGAAAAATATAGATTGGAAAATTTATGAAGCATTTTGCAATCTGATGGATGAACGAAATGATGATTGAAAAATTGTTTTAATAGCGTTGTTGCGTAAATGAAACCTGTAGATAAATGAAAAGTTGAAATATTTAAAAAATAAAAAATTTTAATTTTTTAGATAAAAAAATTTAAAGGTAACTATTAAAAGTGTTTAAAATAGAAATTTACTTACGATATAAATTAGAACAATGAAATTAAAAAACTTTAAGATCGTATTAAAGTTATGTTGACGTGATGAGAAGATGCGAGACTGAAGCGAAAATCGAAATTTAATGTAAAACTTGATTTGGAAAAAAGAGAAAAAACAACGAATATAAGATGGGAAACAGTCCGCAGTAAAATCTAAAAAATTTTTTGATAAACACTTTAAGATTATGAATCAAGTTTTAAATATTTGAAAATAGGTTTAAAACATTTTAAACTTGGTCATTAAGTAATGTATAGTTATTATTATTAATATGTTTATGGATTTCTAATAATTCCAGTAAATCAAGCCTACAACCTTTTTGACATTTGTGAATAAGAGAAACATTATTAAAATTTATGTTGTGTCCAGTTTCAAATTTATGTTTGTAAATATTTGCATTTATTACAATTAGAGCATCCGATTGAATACAACCCACACTCCTTCAATATATCAGATTGTTTATGATGATAATTAGACAAAAGTTTAAGTAATGAATTATTATTTGAAAAGGCTAAAGTTATATTATTTTTTTTTAATATGTTTAGATTCCATGGTAATGTGATTGAAAGAAATAGGTTTATACACGAATTCAATACGACTTTTTGTAAATAAAGGATCTTTTTGTTGTTGAATTCTGTTATATAGTTTATTAATAATATTGGAAGGAAAACCGAAATGAGAAGCTAAACCGTAAATGTAATTAAATTCTTTGACTCTATCCTTATTAGATAGAGGGTAATAGATAGCTATTCATTAGAAATCTAAAATTAGCTAGTTTATGAGACATGGGATGGCATGAGTCATAAGGAATAGTAGTTTAATTTTCTGAAAATATTATATTCCAAAAAATCAGAGTTATCTCTGGTAAGACCAAGATCGAGAAAGTTAAGTGTTTTGTCCTTTTCAATTGCTAGAGTAAAGTTAAGTTTTGGATATAAATTATTCAAGTAATTGTAAAAATTATATAAATCAGTTATACTCCCCTCCCAAACACAAAAAATATCACCAACATATCTAATCCATTTGTGGATATGGTTTTTATATAAATTATTATCATTAATTATACAGGTGTCTCACCTAACTGGCTCATTAAAACTTTTTAGGAGGCTTTAAATTTTGGTAACATGGGTTATTCATTCCGATCTATTAATCTAAAATATTTTCAAGATGGCCACCATTTCCGGTCTACCGAAAGTAGACCTCAACTTCGTTATTTTAAATGGAATGCTATAGTTTTTATTACACCATTCAATTATACGTAAGAAAATATGTTGACTTTGATAACAGTTGTTGGTACCTACCGTTTTTTGTTCTCGAGTTATTTTGATTTTAAGTGTTTTTTGTCAAATATCATCATGCTCTTTACAAGCCCATATCTCAGTCAACGTTAATTCAAAAACGCTTTGCATTGGTACGATAACTCTCGATATCCTGCTAAATAGATTGTCATTTCTTATATCAGTATATCTTATACAGGCTGGTCAAAAATTGAGTTACCGTTTCTCTGTATTCAATTGCGTGAAAGTCGAAAATTTTAAATGGAACGCCTCATATTTTCATACCCTATCAGAAAGGGGGTCTAATTCTCTACAAATTATCTATAAATATTCTTATACCTATTTATTATAGTTTTCTTGCTATTGAGGAATTTATCAAATCATACGTAAAATGCTAGAAACCGTTTGTGTTTTTGTTAGAAGGCCATGATATTTTGACAGTTTTTTGTTTAATTTATTTAAATTATTATTAGTATTATTTCTACAATGAAGTGCGATTGAATAAACTTTAGATTGTTAGCTATTATTTACCAAAAATAACCAACAGAAAACCGAATAAATGAAACAATGAAAAATAATAATTTAAATAATTACAATAAACTTAGAATTATAAAACTAAATTAAGGGAATTTAATTCTCTACAAACTATCTAGAAACTTGCCTGTACCTATTTGTTGTAGTTCCCCTCATATTTGGAAATTAATGGACACATACAATGCTGGAAAGCTTCTGGGTTTTATGTTAGAAAGCTATGGAGTTTTGATAGCTTTTCATCCATACTTATGTTATTGTTGTCATTACTTAGTTGTGTCATCACCTACTTCTGTTAATGTCTTTGAATATTATGGTGAATTATTCCATCGCCAACATTTTAAATTTGTTTTATATTCATGGCGGATGAAGTAAAGTTTTGGATAGAATCTGTTTCTTAGTTTTGGAAAGATCAAATAAGAAGAAACCATAAATTTCTATAACCAGCAGCTTAAAATAATAGAATAAATGTTTTGTCATATTTTATTGCTTTACCAAATTCTTTGGTAGGCGGTGATTCCGACGATTTAGATGAATAATATTTCACAAGAAAGCACTGTAAATAAATAAACTGAACTCTCTAGGAACATCTCGCCCATTATATTCGACGTAATCGAATATTACGCCATATTATTATTTTTCATTGTTTCATTTATGCGTTCTTCTGCTGGTTATTTTTGGCAAATAAAAGCTAACAAACTAAAATTTATTCAATCGCAGATCATTCTAAAGATAATAACAATGATAATTTAAATAAATTAAACGATAAACCGTCAAAATGTCATAGCTTTCTAATAAAAACACGAACGACTTCCAGTATTTTGTGTAACTATAATAAATAGGTATAGCAATGTTTATAGATAATTTGTAGAGAATTAAATTCCCGTTTAGATAGGCTAAAAAGATATGGGGCGTTCCATTTAAAATTTTCTACTTTCTCGCAATTGAATACAGCGAAACGGTAATTCAATTTTTGACCACGCTGTATAAGGTACACTAATATAAAAAGTGACAATCTATTTAACAGCATATGACGAGTTATTGTACCAATGCAAAACGTTTTTGAATTAACGTTGGCTGAAATATGGGCTTGTAAAGAGCATGGTGATGTATGCCAAAAAACACTTAAAATCAAAATAACTCAAAAACAAAAACCGGTAGGTACCAACAACTCGGAATGAACAACCCATGTTACCAAAATTTCAAGCCTCTACGAATAGTGTAACCCAAAAAAGTTGTAATGAACCAGTTACGTGAGACAGCCTGTATAGGTATTTTCAATGGGCATATATGAAGGAAACAGAACTGACGATTTTTGCGATGATTTTTTTTTAACTGATGTAAAATGGCCTAAATAACACGTTAAAAAAATACAATCAACCCGGTCGAGTCTCAAACCTACCGAAAAATCACTTTGAAATTTGATAAAATTTCAAGACACATTGCTTCGTAAACGGCGGGTAAAACAGGTCCGTTGAATTGAAATTTCCGCATTTACACGACATTAATGTTTAAATTTTAGCAAATTCTCCAAATTCCGGGTGGAATATGGAGTAGGGGGTGGGTTTCAATTTCCGGTATTGGTCCTTTGAAAAATGTACGTTATATGCGGATCCACCTAATATACTGATTCTTTTTATTAGGGACAATAACGTTTAAATTTTAGCAAATTCTCCATATTCCTGGTAGAATATAGAGCAGGGGGTGGGTTTCAATTTCCGGGATGGGTCCTTTGAAAAATGTACGTTATATGCGGATCCACCTAATATACTGGTTCTTTTTATTAGGGACATTAACGTTTAAATTTTAGCAAATTCTCCAAATTCCGGGTAGAATACGGAGCAGGGGGTGGGTTTCAATTTCCGGGATGGGTCCTTTGAAAAAAGTACGTTATATGCGGATCCCCCTAATATACTGATTCTTTTTATTAGGGACATTAACGTTTAAATTTTAGCAAATTCTCCAAATTCCGGGTAGAATATGGAGCAGGGGGTGGGTTTCAATTTCCGGTATTGGTCCTTTGAAAAATGTACGTTATATGCGGATCCACCTAATATACTGATTCTTTTTATTAGGGACAATAACGTTTAAATTTTAGCAAATTCTCCATATTCCTGGTAGAATATAGAGCAGGGGGTGGGTTTCAATTTCCGGGATGGGTCCTTTGAAAAATGTACGTTATATGCGGATCCACCTAATATACTGGTTCTTTTTATTAGGGACATTAACGTTTAAATTTTAGCAAATTCTCCAAATTCCGGGTAGAATACGGAGCAGGGGGTGGGTTTCAATTTCCGGGATGGGTCCTTTGAAAAAAGTACGTTATATGCGGATCCCCCTAATATACTGATTCTTTTCATTAGGGATATTAACGTTTAAATTTTAGCAAATCCTCCAAATTCCGGGTGGAATATGGAGAAGGGGGTGGGTTTCAATTTCCGGGATGGGTCCTTTGAAAAAAGTACGTTATATGCAGATCCACCTAATATACTGATTCTTTTTAATAGGGACATTAACGTTTAAATTTTATCAAATTCTCCAAATTCCGGGTGGAATATGGAGCAGGGGGTGGGTTTCAATTTCCGGGATGGGTTCTTTGAAAAAAGTACGTTATATGCGGATCCACCTAATATACTGATTCTTTTTATTAAGGATATTAACGTTTAAATTTTAGCAAATTCTCCAAATTCCGGGTGGAATATGGAGCAGGGGGTGGTTTTCAATTTCCGGGATGGGTCCTTTGAAAAAAGTACGTTATATGCAGATCCACCTAATATACTGATTCTTTTTATTAGGGACATTAACGTTTAAATTTTAGCAAATTCTCCAAATTCCGGGTGGAATATGGAGCAGGGGGTGGGTTTCAATTTCCGGGATGGGTCATTTGAAAAATGTACGTTATATGCGGATCCCCCTAATATACTGATTCTTTTTATTAGGGACATTAACGTTTAAATTTTAGCAAATTCTCCAAATTCCGGGTGGAATATGGAGCAGGGGGTGGGTTTCAATTTCCGGAATGGGTCATTTGAAAAATGTACGTTATATGCGGATCCACCTAATATACTGATTCTTTTTATCAGGGACATTAACGTTTAAATTTTAGCAAATTCTCCAAATTCCGGGTGGAATATGGAGCAGGGGGTGGGTTTCAATTTCCGGGATGGGTCCTTTGAAAAAAGTACGTTATATGCGGATCCCCCTAATATACTGATTCTTTTTATTAGGGACATTAACGTTTCAATTTTAGCAAATTCTCCAAATTCTGGGTGGAATATGGAGAAGGGGGTGGGTTTTAATTTCCGGGATGGGTCCTTTGAAAAAAGTATGTTATATGCGGATCCCCCTAATATACTGATTCTTTTTATTAGGGACATTAACGTTTAAATTTTAGCAAATTCTCCATATTCCTGGTAGAATATAGAGCAGGGGGTGGGTTTCAATTTCCGGGATGGGTCCTTTGAAAAATGTACGTTATATGCGGATCCACCTAATATACTGGTTCTTTTTATTAGGGACATTAACGTTTAAATTTTAGCAAATTCTCCAAATTCCGGGTAGAATACGGAGCAGGGGGTGGGTTTCAATTTCCGGGATGGGTCCTTTGAAAAAAGTACGTTATATGCGGATCCCCCTAATATACTGATTCTTTTTATTAGGGACATTAACGTTTAAATTTTAGCAAATTCTCCAAATTCTGGGCGGAATATGGAGAAGGGGGTGGGTTTTAATTTCCGGGATGGGTCCTTCGAAAAAAGTATGTTATATGCGGATCCACCTAATATACTGATTCTTTTTATTAGGCACATCAACGTTTAAATTTTAGCAAATTCTCCAAATTCTGGGTAGGATATGGAGCAGGGGATCCACCTAATATATTGATTCATTTCAAAAATTTCTTTTTATTTATAATATTAGTGTTTATGTGTGTAAATACGGAAATTTCAGTTCAACGGACCTGTTTTACCCGCCGTTTAGGAAGCAATGCGTCTTAAAAAGGCTGGATGACGTCAGGATAGGCGATGTTATCGAACCTTTTTCATTGTGTTTTTATCAAATTTCAAAGTGATTTTTCCGTAAGTTTGAGACTCGACCGGGTTGATTTTATTTTTTTAACGTGTTATTTAGGCCATTTCATATCAGTTAAAAAAAATCATCGCAAAAATCGTCAGTTCTGTTTCCTTCATCTATTCCTTTTCAATGTGATGAAGAAAAATATCTGAAAGTCAACCTGACAAAAAATTATTTTAATAAATTGATTGAAGAATTAAACTGTTTAAGTAAAAAATTTACTAATAAGTTGACACACATTGTGTGTACCCCCACTTAAAAAGAATGTCATAGAATAGAGTGACATAGAATATGAATTCACAAGACTAAAGTAATGAATTTAATGTATTGATTCTTATTTTTTTAAAAATACCCACGTTTACAGACGGAAGGTGCTAAAAAAACGTTTACAGAGGAAGGGTTAATATGCCAAAAATTGTTTCTTTAAATACTCAAATTATGACTAGATCTTTGCAAAAAAACAATCATATCTGATAGGTAAAAAATAAACAATTTAAAAAAATTATATCTCAGTAACTAATACAGATATCACCATCAAATAAAAAGCAACTGAGTCCGATTGGAGAACTAAGTATTTGCGCTATGCAAATGGTATGTAAGAAGACAATGGAGTCAAACAATCAGAATGGTCATGCATTATGAGAAGTTAAAGTTTTATGAAAAAGAAAACATAAGGTTTGATTTCAATCCCAATTGTTATAATAGCTATAAAATATTAATGTTGAAAATCATCAATTCATTTAAACAATTATTTCTTACTTTAATTATTCATAATACTCCATTTAATAATACTTACTTAAGATGATTTTTTGATAAAGCCCTCAATTTCCTTTTATTCAAAGTCATATAAGGACTTTCCAGATAATTAGCTGTTGGTAGCCTTTCAAGCATATGAGGGACTTTTAATTCCAAGTACATTGTGATTAATCCATCGGCAACTAAAGATCTAACACAATCATAGCGTTTTTCTCGGACGTATAATCCATATTTTGGGTCATAAAAAAGTTTATAATGATGAATTTTATCATTGAATCTAAAAAAAAAACACATTTTTTAGGAATTATTTAAAACTAAAACGTTATGTGGAAATTTGATAAAAATTTAGATAAGGTTAAAAATTTAAAAATTACTTTCAAGGAAAACCTTGAATATTTGAAAATTTTATGAAATGAATAGTAATGGTACTTGTGATAATTTCAGAAATAATCTAACACAAACATATTGAAATCTAAAAGTAAATATGATCACTCCTTAAAATGAACAATAATTTGATTATTTTAATCAACTTACTTTAGACTTAAAGTATGAAATTCTCCATTTGCACATCTACTACTCCTTACTAAGTAAGCCCCATCGGGGTGGGGTTTTAATAAATTATTAGCTAATGTGTGCGAAATGGAACCATGATAATCCCGGCCAAGATAATTTGGGGTATTTTGTAAAACATCTTCGCAAATAATTGGAATTGGAACAGGAGCACAGAGTTGCATGCGATACACTAAAAGAAAACAAGAATATTAGACCAATATTGAAGGTAAATGTTAAATAGAATATACATGGTACATAAAAAAAAGATTCTGGATATAAATAATTACACCGTTTTGCTAGGTAATTTTGTTTTATGGACAAATCGTTAAATACACCGACACCAACCATATTATAATAAAGTAAGTCTTAAATTAAAGGAAAAAATTAGATAGGTGTTCTTACAATCACTCTTCCAAACTGAATGTACTGGTGAATCGGCGTCCATTCCCAACATTATCTTATCAAGCATAACGCGTCTTGTTACGTATTTAAATACAATCGTTTCCAGGTAGGGAAATTAAACAAGATATTGTTTATTTCTATGTAAACTCCTTCAAAGCTTGGAAGTGAAAATGTAAACACTTGTTGACAGGCTACCATACAAAATCTCTATTAAAACGCATGCGCAAAATAAATATTAAAGTAATTGGATTTATAAATTTTGCCAGTTTACATAATAAATAGATTTTAGTACTTAAATATTTTACTTTAAGCTAAATTATTAAATAGAAAGTGGGTATACTTTTACTGTAAGTAAATATTAAGGAGCTTCAGGAATTGGTCTGTTTCAAATTCTGCCCTTAATTGGGGACTAATTCAATAGATGTCGCATTAAGCGGAAGATAGTAATCTGTATCTTATTATAGTAATCGTTATAGTATTGAGTAGATATCGGAGCGATACTTATTGTATCGATATCTTTTATCGAGTTGATATCGCCTGTTGATATCCTGGTAAGAACTGATCGACAGATATTGCACATATATAATAGTTATCGAATGGTATTTGAGAGTTTTGAAAAAAAATCGATTATTTGTTTATTCCCGTCGATAGGTGGCGGTAAAAATTTTGTACAACAATTTGTAAAATTATTTATTTATTATAGTTTAGATGAAAACTGGACAAGCTTAACGCAGCATCCAGTAACAAAACACAATAAGTAATATAAACAAATAATTTCTTAACAAAAATAAAAAATTGCTGAACAAGAAATTAATAATAATGAAAATTAACGAAAGAAAATCAAACAATAACGAAAATGATTAGAAAAAGAACATAATAAACAAATAAGAAAACATTTTAAAGGCTCAATTACACAGAGAACAATTGTAGGTAAATTATATTTATTATTAATTTCAAAAAATCATAAAAAAATCAGGTCAACTTTAATAATTTTTATCTCAAAAACGAATAAAGATTTTCCAAATTGGTTCCCACCACGACAAAATAGTATACTAGTATAATAATTTACTTTATTATTATTACACATACCTCTACAAATTTTGGATGTTTCATTAAAATATCTCAAGAATTCGATTTTTGATTAACTTGTCAATTAACTTGCGATAACCATAAATGTTCATGTTGAATTTAATGATTTATATCTCAAAAACGAATAAAAATGTTCGAGATCCGGTTTCATCACGAGAAAGTAGACACTTTCCTTTATAAATCATGAATAATTCATAAAAATATCTTAAGAATTTGATTTTTAGCGAGTTTTTAAAACAAGATTAATAATTTAAAAAAATCATAAAAATTAGATTAACATAAATAATATTTATCTCAAAAACCAATAAAGATTTTCTAATTTGGTTCTCACCATGACAAAATGGACACTTACCTCTATAAAAATAAAATAAATAAATTTTTAATGTATTTTTAAAATATCTCAAGAATTCGATTTTTGGTGATTTTTAATTAACTTGAGATAGCCGTAAATGTTCACGTTGAACTTAATGATTTATATATCAAAAACGAATAAATATTTTCAAGATCCGGTTTTATCACGACAAAGTAGACACTTTCCTCTATAAATCATTAATAATTTATTAAAATATCTTAAGAGTTCGATTTTTCGTGATTTTTTAAAACAAGATTATTAATTTGAAAAAATAATAAAAAATTAGATTAACATAAATAATCTTTATCTCAAAAACGAATGAAGGTTTTCTAATTTGGTTCTCACCATGACAAAATAGACACTTACCTCTATAAATTTATAATGTATTATTAAAATATCTCAAGAATTCGATTTGTGGTGATTTTTAATTAACTTGAGATAGCCGTAAATGTTCACGTTGAACTTAATGATTTATATATCAAAAACGAATAAATATTTTCAAGATCCGGTTTCATCACAGCAAAGTAGACACTTTCCTCTATAAATCATGAATAATTTATTAAAATATCTTAAGAGTTCGATTTTTCATGATTTTTTAAAACAAGATTATTAATTTGAAAAAATAATAAAAAATTAGATTAACATAAATAATCTTTATCTCAAAAACGAATGAAAATTTTCTAATTTTGTTCTCACCATGACAAAATAGACACTTACCTCTATAAAATTTTAATGTATCATTAAAATATCTCAAAAATTCGATTTTTGGTGATTTTTAATTAACTTTTGAGACAGCCGTAAATGTTCACGTTGATCTTAATGATTTATATCTCAAAAACGAATCAATATTTTCAAGATCCGGTTTCATCACGAGAAAGTAGACACTTTCCTCTATAAATCATGAATAATTCATTAAGATATCTGAAGAATTAGATTTTTAGTGATTTTTTAAAACAAGATTACTAATTTCAAAAAATCATAAAAAATTAGATTAACATAAATAATCTTTATCTCAAAAACGAATGAAGATTTTCTAATGTGGTTCTCACCATGACAAAATAGACACTTACCTCTATAAAATTTTAATGTATTATTAAAATATCTCAAGAATTCGATTTTTGGTGATTTTTAATTAACTTGAGATAGCCGTAAATGTTCACATAGAATTTAATGATTATATCTCAAAAACGAATAAAAATTTTCAAGATCCGATTTCATCACGAGAAAGTAGACACTTTCCTCTATAAATCATGAATAATTCAATAAGATATCTTAAGAATTAGATTTTTAGTGATTTTTTTAAAATAAGATTATTGACTTCAAAAATCATAAAAAACTAGGTTAACTTAAATAATCTTTATCTCAAAAACGAATACAGATTTTCTAGTTTGGTTTTCACCATGACAAAATAGACACTTGCCTCTATAAATTTTGAATGTATCATTAAAATATCTCAGGAATTCGATTTTTGGTTGTTTTAATTAATTTGAGATAGCCATAAATGTTCATGTTCAATTTAATGATTTATATCTCAAAAACGAATAAAAATGTTCGAGATCCGGTTTCATCACGAGAAAGTAGACACTTTCCTTTATAAATCATAAATAATTCATAAAAATATCTTAAGAATTTGATTTTTAGCGAGTTTTTAAAACAAGATTATTAATTTGAAAAAATAATAAAAAATTAGATTAACATAAATAATCTTTATCTCAAAAACGAATGAAGGTTTTCTAATTTGGTTCTCACCATGACAAAATAGACACATACCTCTATAAAATTTTAATGTATTATTAAAATATCTCAAGAATTCGATTTTTGGTGATTTTTAATTAACTTGAGATAGCCGTAAATGTTCACGTTGAACTTAATGATTTATATATCAAAAACGAATAAATATTTTCAAGATCCGGTTTCATCACAGCAAAGTAGACACTTTCCTCTATAAATCATGAATAATTTATTAAAATATCTTAAGAGTTCGATTTTTCGTGATTTTTTAAAACAAGATTATTAATTTGCAAAAATAATAAAAAATTAGATTAACATAAATAATCTTTATCTCAAAAACGAATGAAGATTTTCTAATTTTGTTCTCACCATAACAAAATAGACACTTACCTCTATAAAATTTTAATGTATCATTAAAATATCTCAAAAATTCGATTTTTGGTGATTTTTAATTAACTTTTGAGATAGCCGTAAATGTTCACGTCGATCTTAATGATTTATATCTCAAAAACGAATAAAAATTTTCAAGATCCGGTTTCATCACGAGAAAGTGTACACTTTCCTCTATAAATCATGAATAATTCAATAAGATATCTTAAGAATTAGATTTTTAGTGATTTTTTTAAAACAAGATTATTAATTTCAAAAAATCATAAAAAATTTGGTTAACTTAAATAATCTTTATCTCAAAAACGGAAACAGATTTTCTAATTTGGTTCTCACCATGATAAAATAGACACTTACCTCTATAAATTTTGAATGTATCATTAAAATATTTCAAGAATTCGATTTTCGGTGATTTTTAATTAACTTGAGATAGCAGTAAATGTTCACGTAGAATTTTATGATTTATATCTCAAAAACGAATAAATATTTTCAAGATCCGGTTTCATGAAAAGAAAGTACACTTTCCTCTATAAATCATGAATTTTTCGTGATTTTTTAAAACAAGATCATTGATTTCAAAAAATCATAAAAAATTAGGTTAACTTAAATAATCTTTATCTCAAAAACGAATAAACTTTTTCTAATTCGGTTCTCACCATGATAAAATAGATAAAATAGCTATTATCATAATGGATCATCATAGGCGAGTTTGGTTAATGTCTAGAATTTTTAGAATACAATTCTTTGAGAAGATGTTCGAATTTTACCTAATACATGTAATTATATTTTTGGCAAATTTTATCTTTCTTCCAGGATTTTTTGCTTCTTCCCGTGTTAGAAAGCAATCAAAACGCAAAAGTCGTAAAATGTCCATGAATTTATCAAGAAACATTTCCTTCTACAGATATTTCTTGTTTTCGAGTAATACCCGGAAACATACAGTAATTAGTAAAGTTCCCAAAAATTCCTTTAACTTTAAAAGATTCAAAGGGATTTAATAAGGGATTCATTAATATTCTTATTATTCTTCATATTTTCATATTTCTTCAAATATGGCAACATTTCCAATGCAAATATTGTATAAAACTACACATTCAGAAATTGAAAGTAATACAGGGTAATACCGTCCTACGTTTTAATCGCATTCTCATCGATAGGCAAGGAAATCCTTTTTTTTTAATTTTAAAATAATGCACAAAGTTTAATTACCTGAATATTTATATAAATATAAATTAGAAAATAGAACTATCACTTTTGATATACGTCACTGTCGTTAATCACACTTATCGAGTCGATATATACATACTTGTTGCATGCGATATAGTTATCGGTTCGATATCGGTCCGATAGGAGATGGCCCTTTCGGAAACTTACCAATTGACGTATTTCGCTCGAGTTATCGATTAACAGCACAATATCGGTTCGATATAGACATGTGAATACGTACGAGAAACCGGCCAAAAACATATTAAACTTTTTCGAAATTTTGTGCCAAACAGTTTTTCGTTTCAACATTGATAATATCAACAAAGTAAATATTATTTAGATTCAGGAGTTACTGATCATCTAATGATCATCAAAATTCATTTCAAAAAGGAAATACCTTTGTAAATTTGAAATACAAGTGTGCTAAGCTAAATCAAAGGGAAACATTGAAATATAGTGGGTCACTTAAGTATTTGTACACCTAATATTTTCAATTGAAATTGCAAAGGAGGTAAACAAAGTCAAATTTTAAACTATATTTTATTTACGCAAATGAAAACAACATCAGAACTTTTAATAACACAAAAAAATTTAAAACAGTTCATGAATTTTTAAAGAAAATAAAATTTTTGACATGCCTCTTAAACCAACTTATCTAATACTTGGTATGCATTCCGTTAGCATTTATAGCGGCTTGTAATCGTTTTGGCACTAACACCAATTTGGCTGTTATTTCTTGGGGAAATTTTCTTCCATTCTGACTTCAGGTGTGTTTTAAAATCATTTCGATTGTGTATTTGATGTTTTTTAATATTAATGTTTAAAATATGCCACAATTTCAATTGGGTTAAGGTCTGGACTTTGGGGTTGGTGTGGAAGCGTTTTAAGCCTTGTATATAAAAATCATTCCTTAAGGATCCTTGTTGTATGCTTAGGGTCGTTGCCTTGCTGGAACATAAAGCTGTCCTCTGGACTCATTTTACGTGCACTACTCAATAAGTTATCTTGCAAAATCTTAAGGTAGGTTTTAGCATCCATAATGTCATCAATAAAGTGTAAATTTCCCACCCCATTGTACGACATGCAACCCCAAACGAGAACGTGCCCTCCCCCATGCTTTACTGTTGGAATTAAATTTTTCGTTTAAAGATCTGTTAACGGCTTTTTACGTGTTACTCTTCCATAGTAGCCGGCTTTACGGAGAACTCTACTTAGGGTATCAGGATGAACAGTTGTTCCTTTCCTCTCTGCGATGTGTACAGCCAAACTGTGAGCGCTAGTTTTGAAATTATTTTGGACTTCTTTCAGAATAGCCCGTTGTTCACGATAGCTTAGTATTCTCGGTCGTTCATAGCGATGCATGTTTTCTAAACATTTGCTGGTGTAAAAATTAGTAATTATATAGCGAACAGTAGAGTGTGGCCGTTTAACAATTTTAGCAATTTTCAATTCATTTTTGTATCAAAGTATATAATCACCTACCTAAAAATTTAAAAACGAAACCACCTATTACTTTCAAAACTTGTTTAAAGCGCTATCTTTTAGAAAACTCCATGTACAAAGTGAACAAATTCTTTGCTATCAAATTACCTATTGTGTAATCTTTTATTTTGACGTTTTCTGCATTTTTTAGTATTTATGGAAATAAAGTTTATTATTATTATTATTTCCTTTAATTGTAGATTCAGCTGATGATTGTTTATTTTTCACTTATTATTTTATGCTAAACTTGCAACATGAATTGAAATTACGAAGAACCACATAAATTTTATCAACAACTGCTGAAAACATAATATAATTCCAAATTTTGTAAAGATTAAATGCAAACATCTCAAAAATAGCACCCTAAAATACATTTCCTCAAAACTGCTTCCGGATGAAAAACGACGACATTTTAAGACCCTCAATTATTGCTACGACAAACTTGCAACGATAAATAGAGATTTAAGAAACCAACTATATTTTCTAGAAGTAGATGAAATTATTTATAACATAAAAACGCATGCTCTCCTCCACAAACAAGGAGATTTTAAGAAAAAAAAGTTTAAAAATCTTTTAAAGAACAAACCGACAACAGCAATTAAATATTTAAATATAATAACAATTAACTTCAATGCGCAAAAAAACTTAAAGAAGAAAACGTCGTCTTTGTGAAGGCAGACAAAGGAGCTGAAATAGTCATCCTCTAATTTTATAAGTAATCTAGAATTAAGAAATAACTCTCTTTTAGTCTCATTTGATGTTACAAATTTATATTCAAATATTTCAACAGACTTTACGCTTAGTTAATATCAAAACTGTTCAAGAATAAATTTAAAGACAAAAATGACAACATAATCGAAGATCTTGATTATATAATTAGTCATATAATAGAACAAACCTTTTGTACTTTTAATGACGAATATTATAAAATTAATCAAGGACTACCTATGGTAATGCTTTTATCTGGCATTTTATCAGATATACATACACTTAGCAGCAGAAGTATGCGTACAAAAAACTTCTAACATTTTAACTGAAAAAATAAGGGTCATGATCTAATGTGATAAACTTCAATTTTTTTTTATTTTGTGTATTAACTACATACAATTCTATTAACAAAATATGCATCAATAAAACAGAAATATTAGTTACAAAAAAAATTAAAATTAAAAATTCTCCAAATAATGCGTATGCAAAAATCTGCGTACAAATAAAGACGCCTTTTCCAAAATATACTTATTTACTTAAATACGTAGTTGGCGATGTACGCTTTCCGATTTAAATAAAAGATAATCGGTGTCAATTATATTAGCAGAGGCTTAGAAGCTAAAAGTTAGAATGGACACGAAAGGAAAGGAAATTGAATTGGGAGAGAGAAAAATTATTGTAAAGTTATGGAAAGAGGGAAAATCTTTTCGAAAAATAGGAGAAACTGTCGGCAGGTCACACTCTTCCATTCAAAGAGTAATTAATAATTATAAAGACACTGAAGATTACCTCTCACGTCCGCGATCTGGTAGACCACCCCTTTTAACAAACCGAGAGAAGCGAAAATTTGTACAGCAGGTTAGAAAAGAACCTAGACTGACGGCAAAAAAAATAGTAGAAAATGTACAAGAAGAATTTCATAAAACTATCAGCAAAGATACGGTGAGAAGGACGTTAAAAAAAGCTAACTATCACAGTCGCGTTGCACGAAAAAAGCCATTTGTGTCAGAGGTCAATCGTCAGAAGCGAATCGCCTTTGCAAAAAAACTCTTAGACAAGCCCATTGAATTCTGGGAGAAAGTTCTCTTTCAGATGAAAGCAAATTTTGCATTTTCGGCATTAAGGGTAAACAACTTGTATGGAGAAAACCTAATACTGCCCTTAATCCCGAGAATTTGAAAGCGACTGTAAAACACGGAGGTGGTGGAGTTATGGTTTGGGGGTGTATGTGCACCAAAGGGGTGGGAAGGTTGGTTTTCATAACATCGACAATGGACCATAAAATGTATATAGACATTTTAAAAGAAAATTTGAAGCCTAGCATCGAAAACTTGGGCTTGGGGCCCGAATACTTTTTCAACAAGATAATGACCCCAAACATTGCGCCCACAACACTAAGCTTTGGCTACTATATAATACCCCAAAGCAACTTAAAACACCTCCACAATCGCCGGACTTGAATCCCATCGAACACCTCTGGGATTTACTGGAACGCAGGATTCGGCAACACAACATAACGTCGAAGGAAACGTTAAAGAATGTTATGATTGAGGAATGGGCCAAAATCAGTTCGGACGAAACGAAAAAATTAGTGCACTCCATGCCTAAACGTTTAAGGGAGGTCATTAAACCGAAAGTAAAGGTTATCTAATACTGTCCTGACTTGTACGCACATTTTTGCATACCCTACATTTGTAGAATTTTTAGTTTTGATTTTTTTCTCTAACTACTGTTTCTGTTTTGTTGAAGCATATTTTGTTAATAGAATTATATGTAGTTAATATACAAAATAAAAAAGAATCAACTTTATCACATTAGATTATGACTCTTATTTTTTCAATTAAAGTATTACAAGTTTTTTGTACGCAGACTTCTGCTGCTGAGTGTATATCTAGAATATATTGAAACACAATTTATAGTCAATGATAAAAATCCCTACAAAAACAACATAACAAAATGGATACGATATGTGGATGTGTATTCGTTTCAAAAAACATCTTAATTCATGGTTTATTCCAGAAAATTCTTTTAAATCGTATTATCTTTTTTACTTGTATTGTCCGCTCAATCTATATCCTGATTTTTTAAACATTGACGTAAGTTTAAGTTTTTTAACTCCGAATTTACAAAAAAAAAAATTGAAGAAAAAAGATACATAATTTGTTTTTGAGGTTGTTATAAAAATGTATTCAAATGTGCCTACTTAATATTTTGTCTTTTAATTGTAGATTCGGCTGATGATGAGGTTTTCAAATTAACTCGAATCCGGTACCGTAAATATAAATTTTATTTAAAGCAAATAAAGACGTTTTATTATTTATTTTTTTCCTATTATTTTATGCTAAACTTGCAACAATGAATTCAAACAATTAATTACATTTATTTAAGTTTTTGACTTGACTTATATCTAAACCTTTTAACTATATCTTTATTCCTCATTATCTTCTTTTATTTATATTTGTTTCAAATTTAGTTTTGATATTTCATTATTTTTATTTTATAGGAACGTTTTTCGTCTTGAATTAAATGTTTATTAAATAATTTTTTGCACTTTTATTAACAAGACGATAGTATTTTACACAATGTTACTACCGGTTTCGGTTACGTTTAAACCATCTTCAGGAAATATATTTTAAAGAAAATTGTTGATGTTATTGACATTTTATTTTGTGATTAATGTTATGTTGTGTCAATGTGAAAAATTAAAATAGGATTAAAATAAAATAAAATTAAAATTGAATATTTCCCAAACCAAAAGTTCAAATATCTATTGTAAATTTGGAAATGGAAATATGGGAAAATGTTATTGCGGTTTGAGTTCATTGTATATGTTAGGGTTTTTTAATTTTATTTTTATTTTTAGGTGGAGTAAAAGGATTTTTCAAATACATATATAAAGGTTTTTCTGTGTAGTTAATTTGGTCATTCAAACATAAAATTTGTGGATGATTATGTTTAAATTTTCTAATTTCATAAAGTTCAAGTATTTCCAAAAGGTTACTTTTATTTTTCTTATGAAGTAATGTTGTGTTTTTTGTTTCATTAAATTGGTGTTCTTTGTTAAATATTATATGTCTTCCAAAGTTAGATCTCTGTTGTGTTCTATGTTCTTTTATACGAGTTCTTAAACATCTCCCTGTTTCACCAATGTAAATGGCCTTACACGTATCACATTCTAATTTGTAAACTCCATTATCGTTCATTTTATTGATTTTATCTTTGTTGTTAATTAAAATTTTATCTAGTGTGTTGTTGCTTTTGGATGTTATAACTATATTGTGTTTCTTAAAAATTTTTTTGATTTTATTATGTATGTTACCTTGATATTCTATTGTTCTATAAATATTGTTTGTGTTATTTGTTATATTTGTAAGAGTGGTAAGTTTTATGTGATTCTGTTTGTTTCTGTATTTGTCAATCATTTTGTTGATGATTTGTGGTTTATATCCATTATTTTGGCCAATTTGTTTGATAATGGATATTTCTGTTCTAAGTTCTTTTTCACTAAGTTTTGTGTTGAAGGCACGGTGTATATATGCGTTGAAAGTTGCCATTTTATGAGTATAATCATGAAAAGAATCATTTGGGATGATAGTATCTGTTTGCGTTGGTTTTCTATAGATACTGTATTGAAGTCCGTTGTCTGTTTTTAAAATTGTTAAGTCTAAAAAATTTATGCGGTTGTTATGTTCTATTTCGATTGTAAATTTGATGTCTTTATGTAAATTATTAATGTAGTTGTGTAAGTTGGTTATTGTTTCTTGTCTGTCATTGTCGATAAAAACGATGATATCATCTACATATCTTAACCATGTTATGATGTTGTATCTATATGGGTTGTTATTGTTTATTATAAGTTCTTTTTCAAGTTTGTCTAAGAATATATCAGCTAGTAATCCACTTAGTGATGATCCCATTGGAAGGCCCTTATTGTAGGTGTAGTAAGTGTTTTTAAATTTACAAAAATTTTGCTATATGCAAATTTTAAAAAGGTTAAATATATTTTTTCTGTCGGTTTCATTATTAATTCCATCTTTAAGAATGTTGTTTAAAATTTGAAGGGTTTCATCAGTTGGAATGTTAGTGTAAAGGTTAGTGATGTCAAATGAGATCATTATGTATTTGTCAGGAAAATTAATTTTTGTAAGTTTATTAATTAAATGGTATCTGTTTTTTATGGTGTGTCTAGTTTCAAATCCTGTTATATCTTTAAATATGTTGACCAAAAATTTTGCTGTTTTGTAAGTGGAAGAATCGATTGAGGAAATGATAGGGCGAATCGGTATGTTTTGTTTATGTAATTTCGGCAAACCGTATAATCTTGGTGTTTTGGGATTCATTGGTAAAATAGAATAAATGTTTTTGTTAAATTTTTGTAGTGTTTCTTTGGATTCAAATATAATTTTTTTAGCTGTTTTGTGGAAACTTGTAGTTGGATCTTTTGAAACAGTTGTAAAGCCGTTTTCTTTTAAAAAATCTTCAGTTTTCTTTATGTAATCTTCTTTGTTCAGTATTATTAAACCTGCGTTTCTATCAGCTTTGGTGATAGTTAGATTGTTTTGTTTGATTTTATTTTTTTTATGTTATTAATTATTCGTTTTTCTTTATTAATTTTTCGTTCTTTCAGTAACTCTTTATTTTTTGTTGTTCTTTTTGTTTCTTCTTTAATTAATAACTGTTGAAGTTCTCTATTAATTGAAGACATAAGTGGATAAAGGTGTCATGTCTCATTTTTTCAAAAAATGACTTTATGCATTTGTGGGCACCCCCTGATATTGATCTAACCTTTAATAAACAGGGATTCCTTATTTCCGATATTTTCTGGTAGTTTTCAGATGATAAAGGTGTCATGTCGCACATGCTACATATATTATCTAGTGGAGAAAGGTGTTATGTTACGTTTTTGTTACATGACACCTTTATCAGCTCAAAATTTGAAGGGTTCAGGTTAGCTGTGAAGTATCATGTCATATTTTGAAGTTATGTTCCTCTTGCGTAACATTATTTTTAGACAGTGTTTATAGAGTGTTTCATTTAAAAAGCGATTTTTATTAGCAAATATAAGTAAACCATTATGGGATCTAGGGGTAAACGGATGCTGGAGTTAGTACAAGCGATAAATAATCAAAACTCGGTTGTCAACTTGCAGCAGAATATTAAGAAAAAATTATTAAATACAGAATTGAAACTAAAAGAAATCGAAGCAGAAAAGAAAGATATAGACTCTTCTAACAGACAAGAAACAAGTAATGCTATTCATGATATTGCTGAAGGCCCAGAAGTTAAAAAATTGAAGATATTTGAATTGCAGCCTAAGGTTTCCAAAAAAAGAACCCGTAATCCAGAAAAATGGAAACGGAAAAAAGCTGCTCTATTAAGGCAAAAGGGTCAAGAATATGTATCACAAACTGGAAGAGTTATGGAAAAAAAAGACAATAAAGGAAGGAGTACTCTGCAAACAGAAATGTCGCATGAATTGTTCTGATAAATTCAACATTGAAGACAGAAAAGCAATTTTGAAGAAATTTTACAGCTTAGATGTAAATAGTAAGAGTATCCTGATTTTCAAGAGCGTCGAAATTAAGCCAGTTCTTCGTCACCGATTAGGCAGAAAGACATCAAAAAATTACTCATTTAAATATGCAATTACTTATGATAAGCAGCTGATACCAGTATGTAAAGATGCTTTATGCTCTCTATATAAAATAGGAAGAAAAAAAATTGAAATAACACAAAAACAGTTAAAACTTGGCCAGTCTGCTCCATCTCCAGATAAGTGAGGGCATCATATAAATCGCCCTCATAAGATAGGTGAGGATGTTATCAACTACATCATTAATCATGTTAATATGTTTCCTGCTGAACAATCACATTACTCCCGTAACAAAAATCATAACAAAAAATATTTGTCCTCTTTACTTAATGTGAATCAACTTTACCAGCTTTATATACAGCATTGCAAGGAGAACAAACTGGATGATAAATACATGGTCAAAATTTCATTTTATAGACATATTTTTGAAACAAAGTTTAATTTGTCTTTTGGTCACCCAAAAAGTAACACTTGCAGCATATGTGATGCTGGAGAAAATTCAGTTGAACACAAAAACAACTGGGAATATGCCTTTTATTCCCAAAAAGTAGACAGGCAAATACCAACAAGTGATAGAACAAAATGTTACATAACCATGGATTTACAACAAACTATGCCATTACCCAAATTATCAACATCAAAGGCTTTCTACTTGAGACAAATGTGGCTTTACAACTTTGGTATTCACTGCATCACTCATTCAGACCACAAGTCATATTTTTTTAATTGGACAGAAGACATTGCCAATAGAGGCAGTAACGAAATTGGAAGTTGTTTATTAAGGTTCTGCAAATTACTCAAAAAAGAACACCCTGATGTCGATCACTTGATAATTTGGTCTGATTCATGTGCAGGGCAAAATAAGAATTTCTCCATCCTTTGTCTTTACCAGTATTTTATTCTAAACAAGATTTTCAGAGTCATAGATCATAAATTTTCTGAGGTTGGCCACAGCTACCTCGACTCAGATCGAGATTTTGGTCGTATTGAGAAAGAACTCAGAAAGCATCAAAATATTTTTATTCCGGACCAATATCGGGAGATTATCAGATCTGCAAGTACTAGACATAGTTTATGTTTAAATATGGAAAATTTTTTTTATAATTTAGAAGAACTTCCAATGAAACTTCATTTATATAAAAAAAACTAAGAACACTATTAACGGGAAGATTAATCTACGAGACAGTGTCAAATGGATTAGAGTAGACAGTTTTGGAGTTTATTTATATAAAACAAATTTAGACTCTCATTCACCGTTTCTGCAGGTTGATTTACATAAGAAAGGTGCAAGGAAAATTCAAACTGGGGAAGTTACTCTAAGCGTATTACCTAAATGTGGGGGTTTAACTACCGAAAAAATTGTCAACTTGAAAGAACAAATAAAGTTCGTTGAAGAGGATTACAGATGGTACTATAAAGATGTGTTGGAACAAACTAGTCTAAATCCCAAGCAGAAAAGGAGAACATCATATTAGTTGCTTATCTATACCTACTGTGAGCGTCAAAAAAAAGTAAACACTAGCTGTTTACTTCTAAAAACCCTTTTTACTACGATTCTGTTAACTTACAATAAAAATGTATATACCAAAATTTACGACTTTATTTGTGAGCAATCCTATCGTAAAAATTAGTTAAGCAAAAAACCCCACAAATATGGTAAATCCCCTTTAGAGTAAAAATACCCCGATTTTTACGCGTCAAAAGAAAGCGAACAGCCGGTCCGGTTGTTGTAAATTCATTTTAGATTTAGGGGAAGTACCACACTTTTCGTATAAATACTTATAAACCCCTCCCATGACAACTTTAGAACATTTTAGAAGAAACAGCAAGTGGTTGAACGTCGAAATTAATTATAAATACCAAAAATCATCATGGGAAAACAAACAAGTATAGAAACGCGTAAAATTATATTAAGTTTAAATAAAAAAGGTAAATCCTTACGCGAAATAGCTAAAATAATGGGACGAAATCACTGCACAATAAAAAAAATTTTGGATAAATACGCAAAACATCATACTGTAGCCGATTTACAACGCGTTGGACGAGCAAAGCGCCTTACAGAAGCACAGGCTAGAGCAGTGGTAAGAGAAGTGAAGAATAATCCATGTTCAAGTGCGGTTAAAATAGCAAACGACATATCGCAGATAGCAAACACAACCATAAGTTCCAGTACCATACGAAGAACACTCCATAGAAGTGGACTCCGTGTTCTTCCATGCAGAAAGCCTTACATATCGAAAATAAATAAACAGAAACGTCTTGATTTCGCAAAAAAATATCAGAACGAAGCTCCAGATTTTTGGAAAAATATATTATTTAGTGATGAAAGTAAATTTGAAATTTTTGGTAAAAGAAAACCACCAAAGATATGGCGGCCAAAAAATGAGGCCTTCAAAGAGAAATTTGTTACCAATACCATCAAACACGGTGGAGGCTCGGTTATGGTCTGGGGCTGTATGGCGGCGTCAGAGGTCGGTAATCTAGTTTTTATTGAATCAACAATGAATAAAATGGACTATTTAACCATTTTAAAGAACAATATTTCCCCGAGTATTAATGAATTGGGCTTATCAGAGAACTGGATCTTCCAACAGGATAACGATCCAAAGCACAGTTCCAAAATTGTGAAGGAATGGATGCTATACCGAGTCCCTAAAACCCTTGATCATCCACCGCAGTCCCCAGACCTTAATCCTATAGAACATCTGTGGGATCACCTTGACAGGAAGATCAGAGAAAGGACAATTTCAAATAAAGAAGACCTTAAAAAAGCTTTAACTGAAGAATGGATGAAAATCCCTCAAAATATTACAAAAAACTTGGTGGAATCCATGCCAAGGAGATTAAGGGAGGTGTTGAAGGCCAAAGGAGCTCAAGCCAAGTATTAAAAGTTAATATTATATTTATTTTTGTACTTAATACCTATTAGTTCCGAATTCTGTATACTTTCTTTTGACGCGTAAATTCGGTAGATATTTACAATAATCTGAATTATTACGGGTAATGGTTTGTTTTTTTTTCATGTTTCTATTGATTTAAATATAGTATAGATGAGTTGTGAAGACTGCAATAAAACTTTTTGATTTTCGTTATTAACTGCATTTTTATTAACCTTTTAATAGAAAAACAACAGCTGTTTACTTTTTTTTGACGCTCACAGTATTTACTTTAAATTTTTTATTTGTTTCATATTTTAAGTTCATAAGCAGTTTATAAATTTCTATAAATAAAATAGTTTAAACTATAAATTGAAGTGTTTTTCATTCTGTCATCTTGCTTTTTTTCTATATCTTCAAAAATATATAGATTTAGATGTTACATGACACCTTCATTCATGATAAAAGAAATAACATTTCAAGCTGAGAGTTGGTGGATAAAGGTGTTATGCACACTATATCTTAATTTTTCCAGAAAAGGATGTTTTTCTTTAATAAGAAAGTACGTGATAGGAAATATTCTATTTATTACTATTTTTTGAGGTTACAATAAATTGAATCCAGAACTTCACAAGAAAGTTCCAGTTTAAGATGTGTTATGGTAGTTTACTCAAAAGTTTAAAAATGTGACATGACACCTTTATCCACTTATGTCTTCAATTGTTTCTTTGGTTGCCATTTTCTTCGTTATCGCTTCCAATTCAATAGCGGTTTTTCTCAAATTGGGTTTAGTTGTTAATGCATATTTATTGCCTTTATTAAGCATTTCTAAAATTTTTTTTTATGTATACAAACGTTACAAAAGAAATATCGCAGACTTTGAGGGAAAATTTGATTAAAATTTGTAAACTAGTGTAATCGATGAAAATTTATTTTTAATAAATTGGAATTTTGATAGGATAAATAAAAAGCAATTATATTTTCAAAATTAACATTTATTTCATCATATTTCTCAACATAACACAATTCACATTACTACTACTACTTATATAAGAAAATATAGTCTAATATCTCATCAAATTTATTAATCCTAATGTAAGCTACATGACGTTTTTTAAACATTACTTTTCTTAACCTTCTTTTTCCTCAACCCTCTTATCTTCAATCTTTTTATCTTCAACCCTCTCAGGTCCGGTTATATTAACCTTAATAATTTTCTCTTCTAAAGCGGGATCAACATTCTTCGGTGCAGTAATCGTAAGAATCCCATCCGATGACAAAGTTGAAACGACATTTTTCAATTCATGTCCATGAGGAATTACAAATTTTCTTACGAAATGTCGTGTAATAAAGCCGGAATCTTCTTTCTTCTCATGTTTCGCTTCTACTTGAATCGCGTTTGGTCCGGCCGTTTTAACGGTGATATCTTCCGGCGAAAAATGTTGAACGTCAAGTTTAACTTCGAATTTTTGATCGTTGTTGGTGATGCTTTCTGGTTGTTCTTTGAAATCCAATGGAAACCTTTTCTGGGCTCTATTCATCTCGACGACGAAGGGTTGAAGCAGTTCTTCGGTCATTCTCATGTGGTTTTCTAACATGCGAAGGGGGCGCATCATGTGAGCCATGTCGCGGAAAATCAACGGGATTAAAGACATTTTTGAATCGATGTGTTTAAGACTACCGACGACTTAGGATTTTTCGTTGCGAATTTGATGTTTTCGCGGCTGTGTTTGGTTTGAAACTGACGCAACCCAACGAGCTACCGCTATTTATACTGCCTGTCAATGTTCTAGAAGTTTCGAGTGAAGTTGAGAATAATCTAGAAACATTATAAAATTTCCGGAAGATTAATTTTTGATTAATGAGAAATAAGGTTAAGTTTTAAATAAAAACAGACGTATAAAATAAAAATAATTATAAAATAATAGTAATTCTTACGTTGATCATTAACGCCATCTACATATTATTAAGAAAAGGTGTAGTTAAAGTAAGAACTAAGAATTTTTATAAAATTGTGTTGGTGGACAGTTTTATTATTATGATTAATATTAACATCATTTAGATTCTAGATCATTCTAGATTTAAAAAGAAATTGTATAAATCTTAAAACAAATAAATGACGCAACCCAAATAACAAGTTCTAAAAAAAATTCACCTTTGCATACATGTTTTGATCCAGAAAAATTTCTAGAAGTTTAATTTTGGATTAATCGAAAATAAGATAAAATTTTGAGGAAATAGATAAGAGTTTGTCTGTAGAATAATGACAATCATAACTTAGTAGTAATTTTTAAATTAGTGATTAGCCATCTGGGTCTTTCTCAGAAAGACAAAAAAAGTGTCCCTCTGATATTAAATCTTTAAAGCGTATGATAATTACAATCATTCGACCAAAAAACTATGTGGTGTGATTCATCAGTATCATCTCATTAAGTTATATTAATGCAACAAATATTTTATGTACACAATATCTAAAAAATTTTAAGTTGATTCACACTTCATTAATCATTCAGGTGTCCCTGCGGTAATATCACAAGTAAAACTATTCCTAAATCGGAACAGAAGCAGTATCACAGAATAACTAATAATAATACTGCCACAGAATAGTTATTCTGTGGCAGTATTATATTATTTTGTTACTGTCCTTTTACTTGGGGTAATTAACGAAAGGATTGTTTGCAATTTGTTATAGATTTCAGTTTTAAATTAATCTCGAAAATGTTGTGTCCCTCGTCTTAATCTCAACTCCGTTACTACATGTTCTTATTGTTTTCTTATATAAATATATTCATGTAGGAATGATTTACCAGGCTTATTGTGAACAGTCATATGGAGGTTAATATTGGTGCAACGTTGCAACTATCAAAATATAAAAAATTAACACGTTGAATATATTCAAGATACACTCAGCAGCAGAAGTCTGCGTACAAAAAACTTGTAATACTTTAATTGAAAAAATAAGAGTCATAATCTAATGTGATAAACTTGATTTTTTTTTATTTTGTATATTAACTACATATAATTCTATTAACAAAATATGCTTCAACAAAACAGAAACAGTAGTTACAGAAAAAAATCAAAACTAAAAATTCTACAAATAACGGGTATGCAAAAATCTGCGTACAAGTCAGGACAGTATTTATAAAAAAATCATAAATGAGATCATTGTTTCTATATTAATATGAGGTCGGATAACCTTTACGTTTAATGACCTCCCTTAAACGTTTAGGCATGGAGTGCACTAATTTCTTCGTTTCGTCCGAACTGATTTTGGCCCATTCCTCAATCATAACATTTTTTAACGTTTCCTTCGACGTTATGTTGTGTTGCCGAATCCTGCGTTCCAGTAAATCCCAGAGGTGTTCGATGGGATTCAAGTCCGGCGATTGTGGAGGTGTTTTAAGTTGCTTTGGGGTATTGTATAGTAGCCAAAGCTTAGTGTTGTGGGCGCATTGTTTGGGGTCATTATCTTGTTGAAAAAAGTATTCGGGCCCCAAGCCCAAATTTTCGATGCTAGGCTTCAAATTTTCTTTTAAAATGTCTATATACATTTTATGGTCCATTGTCGATGTTATGAAAACCAACCTTCCCACCCCTTTGGTGCACATACACCCCCAAACCATAACTCCACCACCTCCGTGTTTTACAATCGCTTTCAAATTTTCGGGATTAAGGGCAGTATTAGGTTTTCTTCATACAAGTTGTTTACCCTTAATGCCGAAAATGCAAAATTTGCTATCATCTGTAAAGAGAACTTTCTCCCAGAATTCAATGGGCTTGTCTAAGAGTTTTTTTGCAAAGGCGGTCCGCTTCTGACGAATGACCTCTGACACAAATGGCTTTTTTCGTGCAACGCGACTGTGATAGTTAGCTTTTTTTAACGTCCTTCTCACCGTATCTTTGCTGATAGTTTTATGAAATTCTTCTTGTACATTTTCTACTATTTTTTTTGCCGTCAGCCTAGGTTCTTTTCTAACCTGCTGTACAATTTTTCGCTTCTCTCGGTTTGTTAAAAGGGGTGGTCTACCAGATCGCGGACGTGAGAGGTAATCTTCAGTGTCTTTATAATTATTAATTACTGTTTGAATGGAAGAGTGTGACCTGCCGACAGTTTCTCCTATTTTTCAAAAAGATTTTCCCTCTTTCCATAACTTTACAATAATTTTTCTCTCTCCCAATTCAATTTCCTTTCCTTTCGTGTCCATTCTAACTTTTAGCTTCTAAGCATCTGCTAATATAATTGACACCGATTATCTTTTATTTAAATCGGAAAGCGTACATCGCCAACTACGTATTTAAGTAAATAAGTATATTTTGGAGAAGGTGTCTTTATTTGTACGCAGATTTTTGCATACGCATTATTTGGAGAATTTTTAATTTTAATTTTTTTTGTAACTAATATTTCTGTTTTATTGATGCATATTTTGTTAATAGAATTATATGTAGTTAATACACAAAATAAAAAAAATGAAGTTTATCACATTAGATCATGACCCTTATTTTTTCAGTTAAAGTGTTAGAAGTTTTTTGTACGCAGACTTCTGCTGCTAAGTGTATATTTTTTTATTTCTGTATTACTTTTCTGACCATTCGAATTTTCAACTCGGTTACCTATCATAAAACGTAAAGTTCAAATGTTTTCTTACTGTAACTACATTAATTTAATTAGTAAAAAATAGACTAACACAGCGTACAACTATCGCCATAAAATCAAATTAAGTTTATTTTAAAATAATTTTTAATACGCGTTTTCTCAACTCCGTGAATTTCAACTCCGTTACTAATATTAAGTGGTAGCGGTTACAGTCACATTTAACAGTTATAATGTATTATATACTGTAAACATTTTTTGTCAATGTAGCAATATTTAGTTAAGCAACTGAAAAATAAAACAGTGCTCAAATATAGTAATTTCCAAAGTTATATAGAAACATGATACGTCTTCCTTGCTTTAGACAAGGAAGACGAAATATATGTTGCACCTCAGGAATGTATCCTATGAATATCGATGTATAAACGCAGTAAAGAAGAATCTGTCTGTTGATGAAATCTTGATCCATATGGATTTTTCTAAAAATTACTGCTGCAAATATACTGAAGAAGTACAATCTGCACACTTTAGTTCGTCAAAGTCTTAGATATCTCTTCATACCGTAATTGTATACTACAAGCACCCACATAATAATAAGTAAAACCTATCTCATACTGTACTGGATCAAATAGTCTACGCCATGAGCCCTCAGCCGTATGCGTGCACTTAGGATATGTTTTTGATGATATAAAAATGATTGTTCCTAGGGTAAGAGATGTTAATTTCTTATCGGATGGACCATCTACCCAATATAAGAATAGAAATATATTTTATCTTATCGCCATACGTCTGCATAAAAAATTGCAAGCAGAGACAATTCGATGACATTACAGTGAAAGCGGCCATGGAAAAGGAGCACCTGACGATATTGGTGGTTCTATCAAACGTATAGCAGACTCAAAAGTTGCGCAACGAACAGTCATTCCAGATTATGATACGTTATTGAATGTTTTACAAAACGCAATAAAAGGGATCAATTGTTTTCGTATCGATGAAAAACTAATCCCTATTATCGACGAACTAATACCAGCAAATACTATGTTTAAAATCTAATGTTATTTAATGTTTAAAGGTACAATAAACGTTCATGAAGTCACTTGGATCAATAAAAGAAGAAATAGACTTACTTTTAGAGAAGTTGTGTTTGTATTGTGAACACGGCGAACTTTGCTCACACTATAACTTGAGATCTATCGAGTATAGAACACCTCTATGTTATAGTGCTGTATATACAGATTCATCATCATCGGATGATGATACGCCATTGAGTTTAATTACGAGTTAGAAAGAAAATTTGAAATTAAATTATTATTTGTCAACTCCGTTACCACTTCTCAACTCCGTTACTTTTAAATTTAACATTATTTTCATTATTTAATTATATTTTCATCGTACAAAATTTGTGTTATGTTAATATGTTTTCTTTCGTAAATATATAACCTAGAAAAGCAATTATAAAAACTTTTTTCTTAAAAATCGTTTTTCCACCCTTTCTGAAAATGACCAGAATGACATTTATAATATTGTGTTCATTTTTAATAAAGATACAAATAAATCAAGAATTAAGGCGTTTATAATATTGTGTTTGTTGGATAGTTCTAGATTAATGTTAAACATAAAATTTTCTAATATGTATATATATACAGGGTGGGTTATTAGTATGCCGGCGAACAATAGTTACTAAACCGTTTGATAAGGAAAAGAAAGTTTTATACAAAACTTGTTTAATTTTCACTTCCTATTACCTAAAATTATACCTTTATACAGAGTGCTCTATATAGATGTAACGGAGAATATGTCAATCTTTTTAAATGAAACACTCTGTATATTTTATCATATTATGAATACTACAAAATTGGTTATTACAACCGTATATGTTACTAACTTATAAAATTTATAGTTTCTGAGATATTCAATTGTTTCACCAAAATGTGACCATTACAGGACCTTCTTAAAAACGATGCGAAAACGACATTTTATCCGATTTTGCCTGGAAACTGTGTCAGATAATAGTCAAAGCCAGTAAGTCTATGACAGTATCCAAAGATATATATTATACTGCACAGCGTGTTCATAAATTTCACTTACTTTTGGTGTTTTAAAATAATGTTTTCTTAATTTTTATAAATGGAACACCCTGTATCTTTTGTGTTGGTTGAATTGCCCAACAAGTTCCCTTTAATTAATAATAAGTACATCATATGTCTAAGATTAATAATCTTCCTGATATTTACACTTTAAAGAAAAATGTGTAATAAAACACGCCGTTATTGTACTTAATATTATATTCTCTCTATTTTTATGATTTTTTTTGTAGATTATTTATTATTTGATTAATATTTTATAAAGTAAAATAATTTTGCTGCCATATATTTAACTTAAATTCTTAAATAATGACTTTTCTAGTTTGAATGCTCAGTATGTCAATGATTATTTTTCCAAGATTGCGGTAAATACAATGGAACTATTCCTGGTCCTAATCTAAATCCCAGTGTACTTATCTCTAGAATATCGGCAATCCTTTTTCTTAAAGCCTACTACCGAACAAGAAATTCTCCAGACGGTCCTTTCCCTACCAAATAAGAAAACTCTTGACATATACCAAGTCTCAACCTACCTCATTAAGAATGTTATTGACGTGTTAACTAAACCAATTACCAATATGGTGAATTGCTGTTTTACAAACGACATATTCCCTGATGAACTAAAAGTGGCCAAGGCGAACTTCTGATGTTACTGACATTACAACTGGTGTTCCGCAAGGTTCAATTTTAGGCCCATTGCTCTTTATTATTTACATAAACGATCTACCTATTAACATCTTTGCTGATGGCATTTATATATATGCTGATGATATTTCTTTTCTGCTAACGTCGAAAGATATAGTTGACTTTGAAAATAAGTCCGAAGTTTTTTTAGCTAATGTTGCAGAATGGTTTGGGGCCAACAGTTTGAAATTTAAAATCAAAAAGACGCAGAAACTACTATTAACAACTAAAACGGGGTGGAGAGAGCAAGAACCAATAAAATTCTTGGGCATATATGTTATGTCAAATCTAAGCTGGAACTCTCACGTTGAATTTCTTCAAAGATAAGGCTATATAGCTGGTTATGAGGCGGCCAGGGTTACCTATTTTGCCAATTTTCATAGCAGAGCGTCATATGGTATACTAATCTGGGGGAATTTTCCGCCGGCCAAAGATATTTTCCTGCAACAAAAGAAAGCATTACGGGTTATAGCAAGTGTAAATAGTACTGCAAGCTGTAAACCTCTTTTTCAACAACATAAGATACTAACCTTATCCTCCATCTTTATTCTAAGGAGTCTTCTTTATGTGCACTTTTCCCAATAATCCTTTCAAAAAAGTTCTGATGTCCACATTTACGAAATCACAATATCAGATTCCCTACCATTGCATAAATACCTCGCAAACTAGCACTAATCACTTGCCCGTGAAATTATACAATAAATGCCCACTGCGAATAAGAAATATCTCTAATTGCCGTTTCGAAGTAGTTGTACGACGTATCTTGATGGCTGGCGCATTCTATAATAATAATAATAGTTTTATTGCACATACAAAAACAAATTTAAATATAATAAAAGAAAATAAAAGTTATACTTAAAAAACAAAAACATGAAATGAATTTTAAGTTAAGTAATACTTAATAATAATTAATTAATAATAATAACAAAATTCTAGAAGCAGTGCAACCGCAAGGTTTGAATTTAGTTAGGATAAAAAAACTGATTTTCAATTCTAATAATTGAATTGAGAAAGCACCAATAAATCACACAACGTTTGCTTTAACTTAATTGGCTAGTAAGTTCTATGTGGATATAAAAGCCTCAAAAAATGGTAAACTTTTTGGTTATAATTATTAATCAGATCTCGATATCTGAATGTATTATCAATAGATACACCAAGACCCTTAGCATTATCCACTAAAGGCAACTCAGATCCGTTAATGTAAATTTTAAAGGAATTTCTTAATTGCTCACAAACATTTTTCCCACCAAACAGCAAAACTGCAGATTTTTCACCATTAATTTTTAAAGAATGTGAATGTGATATTTTAGTAATTGTTTCCAATTCGAAGTTTAGTTTAGACGACGCATCTCGACACTCAGAAGGACTGAAGGAAATATAGATTTGAGTATCGTCTGCATAGTTATGTACCCTAACATGTTTAAGACTTCTAAAAATTTGCGACGTGTACAACGAAAACAAGGTGAGACCAAGAATGGATCCCTGGGGCACGCCATGATCTGTCAATCTAAAAGCAGAAGCACTCTCCTCAATTTGGACAGACTGAGATCTTTGAGCAAGGTAACTTTCAAGCAAAGAAACCGCCGAAAGACCAAGTCCACTGAAGTGGAGGATCTTAAGAAGGGTTACATGATTAACTGTGTCAAATCCTTTGCTATAGTCCAACAAAGTAAGCGCTGTAATGTTACCCTTGTCAGTTTCTAAAAGTATATCATCAGTCACCGTTAGCATCGCAGAAAAATAGTTATGTCCCTGCCGGAAGCCGGACTGAGTAGATGGCAGATACAATTATCTGTAATGAATACCGTTAATTAATCTTTTAATATTCTTTCCAGAACCTTCGAAAGCGTAGGCAAGATACTAATGGGTCTCAAATCTTTTAGGTCTTTCGGGTCACTACATTTAGGAATTGGTTTAATTAAAGCCTTATTCCAGCAATCTGGGAAAGTACTTTCAAAAATACAAGAATTTATAATAAGTATAACGAATGGTATAATATAAGGACAACACAGTTTTATCATTTCAGGACTAATTTTATCGGCACCCGCAGATGTTGATTTCAATGATTTTATAATTCTAAGAACCGTGTAAGGTTCAACCACATGAAAAGCAAATTCATCAGAATTAACGTGATTTCCAACATCATACATATACCATCCTGTATGCCATCAGTAAAATAATCTTCTCTCTGCCATCACTCAACCGAGATATATATATCTGAAGTAACCCCTCTTCTCTGACAAAAGCACTTGCGACGTAAAATTTCGTAACGATTTATAATAATCCCCATGGCTAGGTAACTTAGTATGTCTGTACTATTTTTAGCAGCATCCCTAAGCGACATGAGTAAGCGAAGATTATCCGTTAGCCATGGTGACATCTTAAGTGTATATTTTCTAACAGGAGCATGCAAATCAAACAGAGATAATAAAGCATTATTCAAAAAATCAACCTTTTCGTTGACATTGTTCATATAGTATACAGGTTGTCTCACGTAACTGGTTCATTAGAACTTTTTTAGGTTCCACTATTCGTAGAGGCTTGAAACTTTGGTAAGATGGGTTGTTCATTCCGATTTATTAATCTAAAACATTTTCAAGATGGCCACCACCTCCTGTCTACTGGAAGTAGACCTCAACTTTGTTATTTTAAATAGAATGCTATAGTTCATTCAAGTACATGTAAGAAATTTGATATTTGCCAAAAATCACTTAAAATCAAAGTAACTCGCAAACAAAAAACGCTAGGTACCAACAACTGTTATCAAAGTCAACATATTTTCTTACGTCTAATTGGATGGTTTAATAAAAACTATAGCATTCCATTTAAAATAACGAAGTTGAGGTCTACTTCCGGTAGACCGGAAGTGGTGGCCATCTTGAAAATATTTTGGATTAATAGTAACCTAAAAAAGTTCTAATGAACCAGTTACGTGAGACACCTGTATACAGGGACTCACCCTGTATCAGATTTTTTTTAAAGAACGGTGAGTCGTCGAGAGCTGGTATAAAAGTATTTATTATAAAAGTCATACTAAAGAATTGAATGGTGATATTATTTCTCAAAAAAGTCAACATCACGAGTAGTTTTGTCAACAATGCCCAGAAGTCCAAAATTTTAAATGGCACCATAAGTCGAAAAAGGTATAGTTGAAAGGATCGTTAAAAAAGAAGAAAATTTTATAGGAAAAATTATTTTACTACTACCACCCCTTTTAAGTAATATTCGATTAAATTTATTACATTTGAAATTCTAACAACGAATTTCAAACAAAATTGAAATGTGTGCTTTTAAAACCTAGTTATCGAATTAAACAATGTTACAAATGTTTAATTCGATAACAATGTTACAAATGTTTAATTCGATAACTAGGTTTTAAAAGCACACATTTCAATTTTGTTTGAAATTCGTTGTTAGAATTTCAAATGTAATAACTTTAATCGAAAATTTCTTAAAGGGGGTGGTAGTAGTAAAATAATTTTTCCTATAAAATTTTCTTCTTTTTTAACGATCTTTTCAACTATACATTTTTGAGTTATGGTGCCATTTAAAATTTTGGAGTTCTGGGCATTGTTGACAAAACTTTTCGTGATGTTGATTTTTTCGAGTAATAATAATATCACCATTCGATTCTTTAGTATGACTTTTATAATAAAGATTTTTATCCCAACTCTTTACGACTTACCGTTCTTTAAAAAAAGTACTGATACGTGTGGTCTCATTCACCCTGTATAATGTAAAGGTAAAGTTTCCAAATCAAGGTAAAATTGCCCTAAGTTAATATTTTTGATACTACGTCTATAGATTATCCTAGGTATATCACAAATGTTACCTACAGACACATCACAAAAGACCAAATCATGATCAGCCAGATCACAGGGCTCAACCCAGGATCCATTAACTGCAGACGTATCTAAAGTGATGATCAAGTCAATCAGAGTGGCGGACGTGGAAGTGATTCGTGTTGGAACAACAATCAATTGGCAAGAATTTATCGACTCAAGGAAAGAGTTCAGAAAGACAGCATCATTATTATTACACTTTAGCATATCGACATTAAAATCTCCACAACAAATTACCTGATCACTCAAACTCATAGCACCTACTAAAGAATCCTCAAACACATTCAAAAACGAAGAGAGGTTAAACTGGGGCGGCCTGTAAAGGACACCCAAAACCATTAAACCCCTAGGTTTAGCGACCGATATCCAAAGTTGCTCAACTTCAAGTGACGAATCATGCTGGGTTCATGCAACGTGTTTTAGTTTTAGTCGTAGTCATAAACATGAAATGTTAAGGTGTGGTGTTGTAGTAGTACTGTTCATGGAACACCTTACGTCTAAAATGGTTGTTGTCCTAGTCACATGAGTTGCCCAACTTTTAATTTCTTAAAGCTAAAATCCTCAGTCACCACTTGACGCATGCGCACTTTTCGTTTTCGTACCTTTAATGGCAGTATTTTATTTTATAAATGGAGGTTAAATTGATTAGCTTTTGTGTTTTACTTTATTATAATTATTACAATAACTTCAATGGAATTAAACCCAGATCAAATCGATTTGAAATGAATGGTATAAGCGTACCAATATCTTTATGATACAGGACATAAAGATCATAAAACTAAATTAATGTTTTCTTCGAACTTTGTACTATTAATAAAAAATGCATTCAAGCTAGGGATTCTTGGAGAATCCTGATACACAGGATACTGGAGCTAGTAACAAAATAACGGGAATGTGTTTTCAAGGGTGCTTTTAAAAGACTTTGGTTTCTCCTGGTCAACTCTCTTCTGCAACTCAGCAAATGAAATATCGCTTGCATTTTCATGGTCGACTTTGTCATCTTCATCATCATTTCATCTAAGTCTTTTTATTATATGTTTTATCTCTTTCACCAGTACGTCTCCTATTATTCTTTGTTTTATTGAGCAAAAGTTCATTGTTACTGGAAATCCCGTTTGGGACACTCAAAATATCGACGAAGGTTGAACAATCAAACAATCCTGTAAGGACTTTCCTAAAGCAGCATTAATTTATTTAATTACTTGAAGCATGCGTTCCACTTTGATCGAACCTAAAAGGCAAACCAACTCCTAATAATTTGAAATTCACTGTCACTAATAATGGAACTTCGCATATCAATCATTGCTTTTATAATACAGTTTTTCAAACTGTTATATCGCTTTGACATGATTAAAAGGCTATTCCATCATGTTTTGCAGTCAAGTTGAAGTTTCAGTTCTTTTCCGTGTTGCTTTTTCACATATTTTTGAAGAAGATCGTATTTTGTTGGATATTTTTTAAACATTTGACCATCATTGCTCAAAGACATGTTAATAGTTGGCAACTTTATTTTGGTTTCTTTCGAGAATCATGATTTTTCTGCGTCTTTTTATTTTTCTGGATTCCGGGATCGGTAACTAATTAATATAGAAACTAACACCGATTACTAAATTTTTCCGCATCCTGGTTATCCAGGAAATTGCGATATCCCGGGATTGTAATCCCTAATTCAAGCACATTACACTAAACACTTTTCTTTTTCAATTTTATTAATCACATTAAATTATGTTAGAAACAAAATATTTCTAATAAATAAAACGGTTTAACTCCAGATTTCTTTTTGTATTTTTAATTTGGCACGACTATTTTATGCCAAAATGTTGTTTTAATGTACTGTGCTTAAATATTGCATAAACCAATGTTTTTCCTTACAACCAAAGCTAACGCAAACGGTTAAGACTATGACTACGACTTGGTTTGCTGATATTTATTTATTTATATTTATTTATTTATCTCACCAGCAGATACAAAAAAATACAAAATTAGTATATATAAATAAAAAGGCAAAAGATTAAATATATATATAGTCGAGACCGAAAATCACAATAGTTTGCTGGTAGATCTAAGTGAAAAACTCTTGTTGATCCACCAGCAACTACTCTCGGAAATAAAATTAGGAGTCAATACGATCTTAGTAAAAAAGCAAAACTATACAATAATCTGCACCAATTCATTACTAGCGAGAGACGAAATAAAATATTTTACTCTGTTTAAAAACACCCTTGGAGGTAGAGATAAATTCATTTGCGGGTTACTGATTAAAAGGTAATTGTACACCTTGTGCACAACAAAAGAAAAATTAGCTTGACCCACAGATTTCCTTCTCACAGGAACATTTGATCTCTGTAAAGTTAGAGATCTGGTGGAGTAATGGTGACCAGGTAATATAATCGGCAAACAATATTTGTTTTTATAAATATGTCTGCAAATAGCAATGACATATAAATGTCTAATTGAAAATGTTTTTGATTCTGCAAACAGAGCATCACTGGGGAAAATTCTACCTTTAAACAACCATATTTTTAGAATTGATTTTTGCGCTACTTCCACCAGTTGAAGATTTTTTTAGCAGCATTGCCGCAAATGAAAAAACAGTCCATAGTTAAGTATCGATTGTACAAAAGAGTAATAGAAAATACTTAGGTGCCTCCAATTTATGCAATTCCTCAATGTAAGGAACATATATGTCAAACTACGAATCTTTTTCACAACCGCATCAATGTGAAAATTCCATTTTAAGTTAGCATCTACAATAAGTCCCAAGTATTTGATTGAGACAGCTTTTTTATGATGATATCACAGGAACAATTATGACAAGTGCCTCTACAATCAGGACTGTGAACATGGATCACATCAAGTGACAGTGGGTAATTATAAATTTGAAATGGTATAAAGTGAGATTTTGTCGAGTTTAAAGCCAGATAATTATTATTTAGCCAATAATTAATGTAAGTCATATATGTGGAAGCCGTCTTGGAAGCAGCCTCCCAGGTAACACCACTGACCAAAAGAACAGTGTCATTTGCATAAGATAGTATTTTGGCATTTGCAAACTTATGGTTCAGCAAATCATTAATGTACAACAAAAAAAGTAAAGGTGCTAGTATTGAACCCTGGGGAACACCCCACGAAATACCACGATCAGTGCTAAAATGTTGAGATATCTTAACTATCTGAGTACCACTCGACAGATAGGAGCGAATTAGATCAAGACACACTCCACTGACTCCATACAGATCCAATTTAGCGCACAGTATATTATCAGAGGCTGTATCAAACGCCTTTGCCAAGTCTAAAAATATTCCTATAATAGGAGTTGACTTATCTAGCGCATCCGTAACAGCCTCTGAAAAGGCAGCAAAGGCGTCATCAACTCCCCAATTTTGAAAAAAAACATACTGAGAACAAGATAAAATATTATTATAATTAAAAAATAATTCTAACTGAATTTTTAAATTTTTCTCAAATATTTTAAATATGCAGGAAGTCAGAGAAATGGGTCTATAATTTGATACTCCGGCGGCAGATCCAATTTTATGAATAGGTATTACAACCGATTTTCTTCAAATCTCAGGAAAATAACCACGCGCCAGGCACTCATTGAACAAGACCGATAAAGGAAGAGATATAACACATTTCAAGCTTGGGTCTTATTAACATTGAGTTTCAAACCGTATAGTTTAGACCACTGAGATACTCTAGCAAGATCATTATTATTTCGCTCAATAGCTTGAGGAAAGTCATCAACTGATGTATCGGTATAAATCTGCAGATCATCCGCGTAAAGATGAAAATTTGAAGAAATAACCTTGGAGCCACTATCAATGAAGATAGAAAACAGCAACGGACCGAGAACACTGCCCTGGGGCACACCACAAGAAAGCTAAAAGCGATTGGAAAAGGTTGAATTGGCAAGGACACACAGTGTGCGATTCGAAAGATATGATTGAAACCATGAAAGACTCGGGGAAGAAAACCCAATAGATGAAAGTATAGAAAGAAGAAGATCATAATCGACAGAGTCAAAGGCTTTGCTGAAATCAAGTAGAACCAAAATAGTGATACGACGATTATCACAGGCAACTCTTATATCATCCATAATCTTGATCAAGGAAGTAGTAGTACTATGACCCCGTCGGAAACCAGACTGCCTGTCACTGATCAATCGATGCTCCTGAAGAAAATCATAAACCTGGGTGTATACAATACGCTCCAGAACCTTTGACAAAATAGGAAGGATTGAAATAGGACGATAGTCGCTAGTCAAAATTGGAGTCTTCAATTTGGGAATGGGGACAACCTGAGCATGTTTCCATATAGATGGGAAGGAGGATGATTCAAAAGAGAAGTTAAAAATATGGGTCAGCGGAGGCACAACAGAATCCAGTATTGGCAAAATTTGTTTTAGACAAATAAGGTCAGCACCACAGCAAGTAGAGCGGGTTTGAGTGAGAGCATCGCGAACAACCTCCGAGTCAACCATAGTCAATGAAAAACTACGAGTATCATCCATGCCCACATTTCCTGATGCACGAATGATTTGAGATAAGGTAGCTTTCTGAATAGTGTCAAGCGTTACCGGCGATTCGGCAAAATAGCTGGCCAACAAGTTAGGATCTGGCGTGGATTGCGTGAGTTTGCAGTCAGTAACGCCAAGAGATCGCAAGGTCTTTCAGAAAGTAGTTGGTGTTGACAAAGATAATTTCCAATAAAAATATTTTGTTTAGCATTTTTGTATTTGTGATTGCACCTGTTACGCAGAGATCGATAACAGTTGTAGTTATTAACTGACGGGTTACGTCTGTACAACGCTTTTGCTTTATTACGTTCGCTCATGAGACCCCTAATATCATTAGTTAACCAAGGGGCGGGAAAATGTTTCACTCTCCTTTGCCTTATCGGAGCATGTTTGTCATTCAAACATGTTACTTTGTTATTAAAATAATTAACTTTCGCATCAATGTCCGTCATAAGATATAACGGTTTCCAGTCTATCCTCAGTGCATCAGAGTTGAGTTCTTGAAGGTTAACATGTTTGAAATCCCGGTAAGATAGACTACGCTGCAGATAAACTATATTTCGGAATTCGACAGCGCAATAAATAAGATCATGGTTGGAAAATTGCAGATCTGGTAGCTGACCTTGAACAAGAATCTTATCGGTGCAAGACGAGATGATCAAGTCAAGCAGAGAGTCAGACGAAGGAAGGTGATGGGTTGGCTGAGAAGGGATGATAGATAGATTTGCGGAAGAAGTAACAAATCGAAGTTTTTCACTACGTAGGTCATCTCTTAATGTACACGTATTGAAATCGCCCATTAATACTATTGTGTCATAGCACATACTGTGTCTTTTAAGGAGATCCTCAAATTGCTCAAAGTAATTAATCATTGGTGGACAATAAAAAACACCCAATAGTAGTTTAGTATTAAAACACAACATTTAACCTCAATCAAAAGGAATTCCATTACTCGCGAGGATCCGTCGGACATCTCAATCGAGTTAACCTGTAGGTAATCTTTAACATTTGCAGCCACACCTCCCCCCCTAGAAAACACACGACCATTTCTTAACAGACGATAGCCCGGAATAGTAAACATAGGAGAATATAGGGAAGGCTTGAGCCAGGTTTCACTCACCAAGATGATGTCAAAAATACCAGATTCAAATGTGATCAAAAAGTCATTAAAGTGGACAGTTAAACTCTGGACATTGACATGACACAAAGTGATCGTATTTTGTATACGTACAGTGGCTCCAGGCCAAACTCGGACAGTAGCGTAATAATGGTATTGTATCAAAAATATGCAAACTAAAGCAGATAGAAAAAAAAGTAAATTGATTTTCAATAGTTTATTTAACGCATTCTTATAAAATAAACATAAAATTACATAAATTCATTAGCTATCACAAATGAATAGAAAAAAATTAAAAACAGTACAAAAATTCGGAACAAGCCAAACTAAGTGCTAAATTAAGGCAGCCATGAGTAAAAATAGTAGTTAACTTCAGGTTGAAGTTTTGACAGTTGACAAGGGGAATTCCCTAACAAACTTTTTGTATTATTCGCGCGATAATTGAGTTTTATATTTGAAATGTCTAGACAATGAGGACAAACAACTATTGAACTTAGAAAATTAGTTCTTAAACATTTCCAGGATGGAAAATCGGTACGGGAAATAGCAAAAATTACCGACAGAAGCCATTCTACGGTGCACGACATAATAAAGCGCTTCAGAAGTCACAATCGGGTAGCAAACAAACAAAAAAGCGCTCACAATAAAATTTTTACTGACTTGGATGAACGGTATTTAATAAGAAAAATGAAAGCAAATCCGTTTCTTAGTGCACCAAAGTTGGCTGTTATTGCTGAGAAAGAATTAGAGAAAAAAGCTAGTGCGTCAACAATTAGAAACATGCTACATAATGCTAATTTACATGGTAGAAAGGCGAGAAGAAAACCGTTCATTAGTAAAAAGAATCAAAATACCAGATTAAGATTTGCAAAAGAGTACGAAAATAGAGATTTTTCTTTTTGGAAAACCGTTCTATTTACTGATGAAAGTAAATACAATATATTTGGGTCAGATGGTAAACCATATGTATGGAGAAGAAAAAACGAAGAGATGCATTTAAAAAATTTAAAACCAACAGTAAAATATGGTGGTGGATCAGTGATGGTGTGGGGATCATATTCAGCTGCTGGACCAGGTTGTTTGCATTTTATTGAGGGAATAATGGACCAGCATGCATATTTAGACATCTTAAAAACCAATTTACCTCGTAGCGTGGATAAACTATAACTTGGATGCGACTGGCGATTCTACCAAGACAACGATCCGAAACACAAAGCGTACAAAGTACGTTCTTGGCTCTTATATAATTGTCCTCATGTAATGGAAACGCCACCCCAAAGTCCAGACATCAATCCCATTGAAAATTTATGGAATTATTTGGACATTAAGGTTCAGGAACATCAGGTTTCCAGCAAAACTCAATTGAAGACCGCCTTGTTAGAAGAATGGGAGAAAATTCCACCAAGTTTTTGCGAAAAATTGGTAAATTCAATGCCTAACCGTCTTAAAATGGTCATAGAAAACAAAGGCCTCCATACTAAATATTAGTTATTAAAAACATAAATTAGTTTTACAAATTTTGTTTGCTGTCCGTGTTTGGCTTGCGCCTAGTTGTTGTAGTGTTTTCGTTTATTTTTATATTTTTTTTATTATGGTGAATAAATGTTTCTGTTTCATCTTTGTCCTTTGAATAAGCAATTAATAAATTATTGAAAATCAATTTACTTTTTCCTCCAGTTGCTTTAGTTTGAATATTTTTTAGTAAGAAACTATTATCACTCCAGTGTCCGAGTTTGGCTTGGGGCCACTGTATGTATATACTTTTCTTTCTCTCGTGACGATACTTTATCTGTTTTATACTTTACTTTGTAAAAACGTTTGAAAGATCAATAAACATTATTATTATTATTATTATTAATATATAATTTGCAACAAAAAATATGTCACGTAGTACAGAAACATGTTAACAACAATCCTATGTACTACCTCTGTTTCATAATAAGTGAGCCATTTGCGTTTTCTGTCAAACTTATTGCCAATACAAATTTTTTTTAATTTTATTTTTTATGTTGGTAATATACATAATATTCTTAACAACATACACTCAGCAGCAGAAGTCTGCGTACAAACAACTTGTAATACTTTAATTGAAAAAATAAGAGTCATAATCTAATGTGATAAACTTGATTTTTTTTTTATTTTGTATATTAACTACATATAATTCTATTAACAAAATATGCTTCAACAAAACAGAAACAGTAGTTACAGAAAAAAATCAAAACTAAAAAGTCAGGACAGTATTTATAAAAAATTCATAAATGAGATCATTGTTTCTATATTAATATGAGGTCGGATAACCTTTACGTTTAATGACCTCCCTTAAACGTTTAGGCATGGAGTGCACTAATTTCTTCGTTTCGTCCGAACTGATTTTGGCCCATTCCTCAATCATAACATTTTTTAACGTTTCCTTCGAAGTTATGTTGTGTTGCCGAATCCTGCGTTATAGTAAATCCCAGAGGTGTTCGATGGGATTCAAGTCCGGCGATTGTGGAGGTGTTTTAAGTTGCTTTGGGGTATTGTACAGTAGCCAAAGCTTAGTGTTGTGGGGGCAATGTTTGGGGCCATTATCTTGTTGAAAAAAGTATTCGGACCCCAAGCCCAAGTTTTCGATGCTAGGCTTCAAATTTTCTTTTAAAATGTCTATATACATTTTATGGTCCATTGTCGATGTTATGAAAACCAACCTTTCCACCCCTTTGGTCCACATACACCCCCAAACCATAACTCCACCACCACCGTGTTTCAAATTTTCACAGTCGCTTTCAAATTTTCGGGATTAAGGGCAGTATTAGGTTTTCTCCATACAGGTTGTTTACCCTTAATGCCGAAAATGCAAAATTTGCTCTCATCTGTAAAGAGAACTTTCTCCCAGAATTCAATGGGCTTGTCTAAGAGTTTTTTTGCAAAGGCGATCCGCTTCTGACGATTGACCTCTGACACAAATGGCTTTTTTCGTGCAACGCGACTGTGATAGTTAGCTTTTTTTAACCTCCTTCTCACCGTATCTTTGCTGATAGTTTTATGAAATTCTTCTTGTACATTTTCTACTATTTTTTTTGCCGTCAGCCTAGGTTCTTTTCTAACCTGCTGTACAATTTTTCGCTTCTCTCGGTTTGTTAAAAGGGGTGGTCTACCAGATCGCGGACGTGAGAGGTAATCTTCGGTGTCTTTATAATTATTAATTACTCTTTGAATGGAAGAGTGTGACCTGCCGACAGTTTCTCCTATTTTTCGAAAAGATTTTCCCTCTTTCCATAACTTTACAATAATTTTTCTCTCTCCCAATTCAATTTCCTTTCCTTTCGTGTCCATTCTAACTTTTAGCTTCTAAGCCTCTGCTAATATAATTGACACCGATTATCTTTTATTTAAATCGGAAAGCGTACATCGCCAACTACGTATTTAAGTAAATAAGTATATTTTGGAGAAGGCGTCTTTATTTGTACGCAGATTTTTGCATACGCATTATTTGGAGAATTTTTAATTTTAATTTTTTTGTAACTAATATTTCTGTTTTATTGATGCATATTTTGTTAATAGAATTATATGTAGTTAATACACAAAATAAAAAAAAATTGAAGTTTATCACATCAGAGCATGACCCTTATTTTTTCAGTTAAAGTGTTAGAAGTTTTTTGTACGCAGACTTCTGCTGCTAAGTGTATGCCATGATTTCAAAATATTTGACAGTTTAACTTGTCATTAAACAACAATTAAACATCAAACAATTACGTGAAAGTTTTTTTAACACCGAAAAATTTAGAACGATGAGAAAACCGAATTTAACTAACGAAAAGCGAATGGCTATAGTTCAGTTTTTATTGCAACGTCAGAAAAATTGACGGCTGACAAAGGGAACGGTTATATCCGCAATTCAAAAATTCAGAACATCAAGGGCCACTATAAAAAGAATTTGGATACAAGGTAAAGATTCTGTTAATAGTAGTAGTTGTAGTCTTGATGCGAATGAGCCTATGAATGTTAAGAATAAAAAACAAGGCAATTCTGGTCGAAAAACAATTGATAGGACAGAATTAATTGCCAAAATACCATCACTTGCTTATAAAAGAAGAGGCACACTGCGGTCATTATAATTTGGAGTTGGTATTCCGCCTATCTCGTTATGGAGGTTGCTAAAAAATGGCGAAATTAAAAGGCACTCCAATTCTTTGAAACCCCTTCTAAAAGAGAACAATAAATTAGCACGCCTGGATTATTGTCTATCATTTGTGTAAGAGAATGGGAAGTTTGAGGATTTGATGAATTACATCCATATACACTTAGCAGCAGAAGTCTGCATACAAAAAACTTCTAACATTTTAACTGAAAAAATAAGGGTCATGATCTAATGTGATAAACTTCAATTTTTTTTTATTTTGTGTATTAACTACATATAATTCTATTAACAAAATATGTATCAATAAAGCAGAAATATTAGTTACAAAAAAAAAATTAAAATTAAAAATTCTCCAAATAATGCGTATGCAAAAATCTGCGTACAAATAAACACACCTTCTCCAAAATATACTTATTTACTTAAATACGTAGTTGGCGATGTACGCTTTCCGATTTAAATAAAAGATAATCGGTGTCAATTATATTAGCAGAGGCTTAGAAGCTAAAAGTTAGAATGGACACGAAAGGAAAGGAAATTGAATTGGGAGAGAGAAAAATTATTGTAAAGTTATGGAAAGAGGGAAAATCTTTTCGAAAAATAGGAGAAACTGTCGGCAGGTCACACTCTTCCATTCAAAGAGTAATTAATAATTATAAAGACACTGAAGATTACCTCTCACGTCCGCGATCTGGTAGACCACCCCTTTTAACAAACCGAGAGAAGCGAAAAATTGTACAGCAGGTTAGAAAAGAACCTAGGCTGACGGCAAAAAAAATAGTAGAAAATGTACAAGAAGAATTTCATAAAACTATCAGCAAAGATACGGTGAGAAGGACGTTAAAAAAAGCTAACTATCACAGTCGCGTTGCACGAAAAAAGCCATTTGTGTCAGAGGTCAATCGTCAGAAGCGGATCGCCTTTGCAAGAAAACTCTTAGACAAGCCCATTGAATTCTGGGAGAAAGTTCTCTTTACAGATGAGAGCAAATTTTGCATTTTCGGCATTAAGGGTAAACAACTTGTATGGAGAAAACCTAATACTGCCCTTAATCCCGAAAATTTGAAAGCGACTGTAAAACACGGAGATGGTGGAGTTATGGTTTGGGGGTGTATGTGCACCAAAGGGGTGGGAAGGTTGGTTTTCATAACATCGACAATGGACCATAAAATGTATATAGACATTTTAAAAGAAAATTTGAAGCCTAGCATCGAAAACTTGGGCTTGGGGTCCGAATACTTTTTTCAACAAGATAATTACCCCAAACATTGCGCCCACAACACTAAGCTTTGGCTACTATACAATACCACAAAGCAACTTAAAACACCTCCACAATCGCCGGACTTGAAATCCATCGAACACCTCTGGGATTTACTGGAACGCAGGATTCGGCAACACAACATAACGTCGAAGGAAACGTTAAAAAATGTTATGATTGAGGAATGGGCCAAAATCAGTTCGGACGAAACGGAGAAATTAGTGCACTCCATGCCTAAACGTTTAAGGGAGGTCATTAAACGTAAAAGTTATCCGACCTCATATTAATATAAAACAATGATCTCATTTATGAATTTTTTATAAATACTGTCCTGACTTGTACACAGATTTTTGCATACCCGTTATTTGTAGAATTTTTAGTTTTGATTTTTTTCTGTAACTACTGTTTCTGTTTTGTTGAAGCATATTTTGTTAATAGAATTATATGTAGTTAATATACAAAATAAAAAAAAAATCAAGTTTATCACATTAGATTATGACTCTTATTTTTTCAATTAAAGTATTACAAGTTGTTTGTACGCAGACTTCTGCTGCTGAGTGTAGATGAAAAGTGGTTTTATATCACTAAAGTAAATCAAAAAATTTATCTCCTGCCAGAAGAAATTGAGCCATGTCGTCAAGTGGCAGGTAAATCAAACATGACCAAAGTAATGTTTTTAGCAGCTGTTGCTCGACCGCGGTACGATCGTTACCGTAACCAACATTTTCACGGCAAAATAGGCATATGGCCATTTGTAGTACAAGAAACAGCCGCGCGAAATAGTAAAAATCGACCTAGAGGTGCACTTGTTACCAAACCTGTGGATATCTGTAAAAATGTTTACAAACGTATGTTAATGGATAAACTGATTCCGGCAATTAAAAAAAAGGTGCCAAGGAGTTCCTCAAAAAATATGATCATACAGCAGGATAATGCACGGCCACATTGCAATATTGAAGATGAGCAACTACAGGCAGAGTGTAGGAGGGACGGTTGGAACATTTCCTTTACTTTTCAACCGGCAAATAGTCCCGATTTGAATGTTCTCGATCTTGGCTTCTTTGCGTCTATTCAATCCTTACAACATCAGCGTTCACCGCGAAATATAGACGATTTAAAAAAGGTTGTTGAAGAATCTTTCGAAGAAGAGACTAGACATACATTAGATAACGTTTTTATAAGTTTACAACTAGTTATGAAATCTATTATAGATTGCGATGGAAACAATAATTATAAGCTTAAACATATTAGCAAGGCAAAGCTACGTAGAGATAATCGTTTGCCTACTATTCGTTTGTATTAACATTTTGTAACATATTTTTAAGAATAAATATTAGTAGTATTTCTAAAATATTAAAATGGCTCACTTAATAAAAATCGCTAATGGCTCACTTATTGTGAAACAGAGGTAGAATTTATTTTTTAATAAAAATGTGAGAGAGAGCCGAATTTACTAATTGTATTTATTTATTATAATTAAATTACTTCTATTTTTTTTTTAGAATTTATATTCATAAAAATTTACCGATTACAGATTACTTTTTTATCTATCTTTTCTTAGTTCAACAAATTAAATATCGTGGCGCTTTGTGAAGTGTTTAAAATTTGACAGCAGATCAGTTGCAAACTTCACGCGAGTATCCGCACTGATGGCTGATTGCACAGATAGGTGTATCTCGAAATTCACTTAAATAATTCTTTAAATATCTCGCGGCGTTCATAAATAAACGGACGAATTGTTTAGTTTTCCCGTTATTTCTGTCGTTCGGTGACGATGTCGAAGTTAGGTGATAAACAGAATTATTCGCAAACTTACAAACTAGTTATAGTCGGAGGTGGTGGTGTTGGAAAATCAGCGATAACCCTTCAATTTATCCAGGTAAAGAAACGTTTTTTTAGTAATTTTATACCTTTGTTACATAGTTTTGGGTAAACAAAAGCTTAAAAGAACTAGGAAACACCTGTGTCTTTATATGGAGTGAACAGACTTTAGTATCCTTGTTAAATCCCACATATGACGAAGAAACGAAGCCTTGTACATGAGTTTTTAGATAAACAAACGTTTAATTTTGAAAAAAAGGAGATGTTTAACTTGTTTATAAATTGACGGAGGCTATCTTATGGTTTATGTAATAACTGGGATATTAAATTACTCCTACAATAAATGATGAGACTCTAGCTTAGAAGATTATTTATATCCAGAGACTTTGTCAGTATCAGATAACAGAACAATACAGAATATTTTCGTAATTGAAATGTTACTTTTTAAGCTTTCTTTTTAAACGTTTCATAAAACAAATTATGGGGCGATATTTGCTTTGGATTCTACTTCGATTCCGTATGTGTACTTGCGACATACCTCCAAGGGTTTCATAATTTTTGTTATTTCTTGGGCTATATTGATTTTATATGAATAATATGCTTTTTTGCTAGTAAATAAAAAGGAAGATAAGATTAAACTGTAAATACTGTCCTTTTTGTGGGAACTAAACCACATAAATTTAATTCTAAAAAGCAGCTTAAATTTATGAAAGTATCATTTTCTTAAGAATAAAGTGGTTTTTAGCTGAAATTTTTCATTAGTAACAATTGGTTGGCATGATTAAGCATTTGCTATTTTTCTACTTCAACTCCAATGTAATATTTCTCTAAAATATTCTTCTCTAATATTAATTTTGTTTTTAATAAGTTGAGAAACAAATCCTGTTTCATATTCCCTAATAAAAATGGTGAAAGAAGTATTGATGACGTCACAAGTCAATATTGAAATCTATACCAAAAAATTGCAAAAAGCTATTTTTCATAAAGGAATTTATCCGTTACTTTTGGGAAACACTGTATAACGATAAATTGTTCAAGTCAAGGTCGATTTAATTTATGATCCATTAGCAAATTAAACTGAAAACATTGGCACGTATCTTGCGAAGGAGGAGAAACAATTTTGAACGTTTTCGTAGTGCCCCGCAGGTTCTAAATCTGTTCGCGTTGCAGCAATTTCCAAGCGCGTAACGAGCAAATTGATTTTGCGTTGAAAGGCAGACGCCAACATCCGTCACCGACCGTTTTAATTAAGGACCAGTTCCAAATTGTAGATTTAGCGTGACGATAACGAAACTATTTTTAGTGGAAAAGGCAACAAAACAAGAACTGGTTTGCGACCCACCCAATTTATTTTGATTAATTGGATATTTTGTTTATCATTATAAATAAACATTACTTTAAATGGGTTGCTACTGTAATAAAATTTTCCGGTGATTCATATCGGTTACGTTTTGCGAATATCAAAACGATAATATTGTATCGACTTCGTATCTATTTGACCATGAAATTTGTCATTTTTTTACTATCGTGTAGAAATTGTAAGTTACATAATCTCTAATTATACAGTGCACTGTAAAATTATGTCTATGCTGGTTAATGCGTCAATCTGACTTTTAAATACTTTTTTATTAAATATTTATTAAGTTAAAACATTTTCAACATCGAGTCATCAGAAGATAAATTTCAAAATATAGGAAGATTGGTTTGAAATTTCGTCAAGCTTAACCTTGCGTCTTTCAAGATTACTAAACCGATTGTTGTAAGTCTATACGCAAGACTAACAGAAAATGTTTTTATAGTTTTCGCAATATACTTAGACCTACAAATATTATCATTTAGCCGATTTAATAAATGCAATGTTAAACCCGAATGTTTATAGTTCTAGCACTATTTTTAGAACTACAAACATTTGGGTTTAGCCTTGCGTATCTCAAGGCGACTAAACCCGAATGTTTCTAGGTCTAGCTCTAGTTTAGGACTAGAAACATTCGGGTTTAATCTTGCGTCTCTCAACTCAGCTAAATCATAATGCTTCTAGTTCTAAGTATACTATTAGAATTACAAACATTTTATTTAAGCTTTGCGTCTAGTTTTAGTGTTATAAGTAGAAATGTTAGTATTGGAACTAGAATGGTTTTGGTTTAGCCTTGCGTCTCTCAAGTCTGTTAAATCATAATGCTTCTACTTCTAACAATAAGTATACTGCTAGAATTATAAACATTTTATTTCAGCCCTGCTTATAGTTCTAGTGTTACAAGTAGAAATGTTCGCATTGTATGTATTATGTTTACTACTTGAAAAAAACTAATTCAATTCTAGCAAAAATAACTTTATTTTATTTAGGTCCGATCCATTACAAGTGATTCTAGCAATGTTCTTAAATACCCGGGTATTTATTTTAAAATTGGGTATTTACCCAAGATGGGTATTTTGATGTATTTACAAAATTTAAAAAAAAAGTACAGGGTGGTTTAAATTCGAAGTCCGAATAGGCTATCTCGAAAATATAGGTGTTAGATAAAAAGAAGTTTCCATCTCATGATCTCTTTTTTTTAATCCATTGCCCAAAAACCTCAAAGCTCTTCTTTTGTTTTTCCCTTACACGACAAAAGTGAAAATATCGTAAAACTAATGCAACTATTGGTGGAGTATTATAACTAAAACATTATATGGACACTTTTTATAGAGAATTTGATGACCCAACGTAGTTAAAAATTTTTTGGCTTTTAGATTTTGAGATTTTATGACAGTTTTCGTTTTTTTAAATAGAGAACGGTTTCTTCTGATTTCAAAAGGTGAAAAATCAATGAATTTGAGCATTTTTATAGCACTATTTCAATATTTTTTAGACAATAAAATGGTTAGTAAAATATATAAAATTTGAAAAAAAAATTAAACAACGCACCTAGTGTCATCAAAGAAACTGAATTATATCCTTAAATTACCGCGCTGTTTAATTTATTTTTAAATTTTATTATTTTACTATCAATTTTATTTCCCAAAAAATAATGAAATAGTGCTATAAAAATGCTCAAGTTAATTGATTTTCACGTAGTTAAAAATTTTTTGGCTTTTAGATTTTGAGATTTTATGACAGTTTTCGTTTTTTTAAATAGAAAACGATTTCTTCTGATTTCAAGGTGAAAAATCAATGAATTTGAGCATTTTTATTGCACTATTTCAATATTTTTTAGACAATAAAATGATTGGTAAAACATGTAAAATTTGAAAAAAATTAAACAACGCACCTGTCATCAAAGAAACTGAATTTACAATATCCTTAAATGACCGCGCTGTTTAATTTATTTTTAAATTTTATTATTTTACTATCAATTTTATTTCCCAAAAAATAATGAAATAGTGCTATAAAAATGCTCAAGTTAATTGATTTTCACGTAGTTAAAAATTTTTTGGCTTTTAGATTTTGAGATTTTATGAGAGTTTTCGTTTTTTTAAATAGAAAACGATTTCTTCTGATTTCAAGGTGAAAAATCAATGAATTTGAGCATTTTTATTGCACTATTTCAATATTTTTTAGACAATAAAATGATTGGTAAAAAATGTAAAATTTGAAAAAAATTAAACAACGCACCTGTCATCAAAGAAACTGAATTTACAATATCCTTAAATGACCGCGCTGTTTAATTTATTTTTAAATTTTATTATTTTACTATCAATTTTATTTCCCAAAAAATAATGAAATAGTGCTATAAAAATGCTCAAGTTAATTGATTTTCACCTCAAAATTATTGATTTTTCTGTTAAAATACTATTTTTTACGTCAATAAACTATTTACAATTAATAACACTAAATGACGGTATTGAAAAATTTTATAAAAAAGGTAATTTTTTGCTTTATTCTAAAACAATAAGGAATATATCTGTCGAACCTTATATTTTTGAAATCAGAAAATGTACCGAATTTAATAAGCTAAAAATCAGGGATTGAGAACGAAAATTAAATTTTTCGTAAAAAAGTTTCTATATAAGTTCTGAGTTATAATACTCTATCAATAATAATAACCAAGATAATTGCAGTTTTACGATATTTTTTCACTTTTGGCGTCTAGCGGCAAAATAAACGACGAATTTAAACCGCCTTGTACAACAGAGACAAAGATCACTAAAAAAGTAACTTTTACTAACACTAGACCAATAATTGAAACATTACAGACGTACGGTTACGTCTCTTAAGACTGCTAAACCCAACGTTTCTAGTTCTAAGTCTAGTGTTAGTTCTAAAACTAGGTTGAGTTCCGTCTTAAGAGATTGTATACTTGTATAAAATTAAAACTAGACCGTCTTCAGATGCATGGCTAAACCTGAATCTTTCTAGCACTAGATCTAGTGTTCTAGTTTTAATAGCCATTCAGTGCTTGATTGTTGTAAGTTTTTCTCGAATTAAAAGTATAACTAATACTAGTCCTATACCCTAGCTTTAGTATTAACACTAGACTTAGAACTAAAATCATTAGGATTTAGCTGTACGTCTTTTTAGACGACTAAACCCTAATGCTACAAGTTCTAAGTGTACTGTTAGTTGTAAAGCTAGGTTTGGTTGGCATGGATTGGGTTCCGTCTTAAGAGTAGTACAGCTAAACCTAAATGTTTTACGTTGTAAGCCTAGTATTAGCTCTAGCGTTAGTGTTGATTCTATTTTTAGATGTTATTCAGTCTTAAACTGTTGTATACTTGTATCAAACTAAAACAATAGATCGAAACACTAGAATGTTTCGATTTAGCACGGCTAAACCTGAATCTATCTAGTACTAGATCTAGTGTTAGTTCTAGTTTTAATAGCTATTTAGTGCTTGATTATTGTAAATTCTTCTGGAACTAGAGGTAAAACTAATACTACACCTACAACGTAGCTTTATTATTAACACTAGTCCTAAGTGTAGCGTTAGTTCTGAAGTTAGGTTTGGTTGGGTTGGGTTGTGTTCCGTCTCAATGGGTAACACCACTGTAGAAATCTAAAATAAAGCGTTTTTGTGCGATTTTTTTACTAATAAAAGAGAAAGTTGTAGGAGAACAAAACTATGGTATCTTATCAATTATGTATTCAAGAACAAATAGAATATTTTATATTACAAAAAAGCAGGGCTGGAACCAGTCCCGAAAACTGCTTACAATTCTGCGGCACGTAGGGTCGCAAATTAAATCTGATTAAAATAAAACAAAACTGTCTTTAATGTACATGAATATAGCTACGTAAGGGATTTTGAAAATATCAATTCTTGGCCGATTTATAAGCATTTGAAAAAAAGGTCAAACTTTTTTGAACAAAGGTGGACAATCATTTGTTAATAATTAATTCAGAAATCAACTTATCGAAACTCCTCTACGTACTTCCCCGTGGAATGTACTTTTATGAATGTGGTAAAAGTTTAAATCGATTGAATGAAAATTGTTCGAGTTATCCTACGTGCCGTTTTAAAAAAATCGTGTTTCGAGAAAAACGTGTTGGCATGAGTTTTGCCTATGACAAAATGAAAAATTAATTGCAAATAAAGTAACAGCCCTCACGTGTTAACTCTACTTGAAACAAAACAAAAGTTGTTGTATAAACCTAAATGCACTTTAAAATTTTATTAGTAAGCTATTGTGGTATACTAGTCAATCCGGAAGTAATGGGGTGTTCCCGATTGGTAGGTCGGCACAATAAACTAATAATAAACCAATAAAAAAAATTTTTTTTTGAAAATTCTACAGTGGTGTGTAATAGAAAGGTATATAATAGCATAAACGTCAGAGGACGAGACACATTTCCCAGCAAAATGTGATAGAATCTCTCTAAGATTTTTTTCACTTTAGTAGGATCAAATAGGATCGCTTGAGTTTTCTTTCATTAATTCTTAGACAGTATTCCCGAGCCCCACCGATAATATTAAATAGATCACGTTTGATCTCGTTAAGCCCTCCTTCAAAATGGCTTTCAGGGAAGGATAAGTAGTTCTGTGTATCATCAGCGTAATAATAAATTTTACAAAAATTAACAAATGTGTTAAAATTTATAGCATAAATCTTGACAAGGTAGGTCCCCATAAAGATCCCTGTGGCAACCTAGACTCAATCTCCAAAGGTCCTGAGACGTTACCGTGAACACTGACAGATTGAGTTCTACCTTTAAGGTAATTGAAGAAAAAATCCACCGTAACAGAATCGACACCAATATGTTTAGGAATGGACAGTAATAAATTATTGTTAAGTGTATCGAATGCCTCCGAGATATCCAACAATGTTATTCAGAGCAAACCCACACCCATGTTCCTCCCTGAAACCAGATTGGTTGGTTGTTAACAATTTTTATCCGGGAATCGAACCCAGATCAACTGCTTGGAAGGCAACTTTGCTAACCATTGCACCACCATCGTTTATATGTTGCAGAAGAAATTGAAGTCTTCAAATAACAGGTGTAACCTATCCTTGAGCTGGAAGAAAAGGATTTTTTTATAATATTAATGCGATGGCCGGGAATCGAACCCAAATCAACTGCTTGAATGGCAACTATGCATTACACCACCATCGCTTACATATTTTCGCTGGAGGGTTGAAAGTCTACATAAAACAACTGCAGCTTAGTATTATCTGATAAAGATATGATTTTTCCTGACTCCACGACCATTCTCGTTATCAACGGGTGGTGAGAGAAGGATGATCAGAGTTTCATTTAAGACGTTACCAATATCGGATACAACTAGATTAAGGTAGGAGCACCGTTTATGGCCATTTCATAGCGTCATTACGCATTAAGGTCCTACTAGACAGTAATTGAAAAATAAGTGCATTACTACTTATGATCTTTTCTTATGATCTGATAGAGCCCTGCTCTGTCAGATCAGAACAATTTGAAAATGGTTTTCATGTTGAACTAAAATTAGGACTAACACTAGCACTAACACAAGAACTATCCTTAGGACTAATAATAGATCTAAAACAAGAATCTTTCGGGTTTTGCCGTGCGTTTTATGAAAAAATGTTTGACGTTTCGGATGCTATGTTGCAACCTTCTTCAGAAACTGGTTCGAAATGACTTCTGACTTTTAAGGTTTTCATGTTATAGGTGAAGTGTTGTGTATGAAAGTCTTAGCAAGAATCGCAAGAGCAACGCACATTTAATCTTTTATTATCTAGCGTTGTTTCATATCTAAGCAAGTCTATGAACTATATGATCATAAATACAGTGAGTTAGTTTCAAAGTGTTTGATAATATTATAGCTAGTTACTAGAGCGAAATTTGTGAAATTTGCCAATAATGACCATAACGCACAGTTGTCGATTTTACACTTTTTTCTGTTCTATACTATGAACTTAGTACGTAAGTAAGCAATTTATTTTGTAAAAATAATAAGATTTAGTTAAACATTAGTATTGCTTTATGTGTTTAAAAATTGTGTTTACAAATTAGATTTTTTTAAATTTTGTGTTAAATTTGGTAAGGTAAATCAGATTGGCGTGTATTGTAAAGAAATGAAAGTATAAAGAAATGATATACGCATCAAAAGTAAGTCTTAGACGAACAGGAAAAAGAAGTATAGTTTATATAATTGAACGTGTATCTCCTCGTTCAATACACACTCTCTCTGTACGTAAATTCTAATATGTTGATAAAACAATATATAATTTTGCAAGCAGGTGATGCATTACTGCATGAAAAAAACAATGTTATCAAATTAATATAATAATTTAAAAAAGTTGCTCACGATCATGCACACTCACTTTAGTGAAAATTTATGCCCGCTTACAGTAGGTCTCGCATGATACCTGAGAGCTTGTAATACCGGGATCCCGGACAATTTTTGTTCGGTATTAGAAACCGGTATAGATGACAAAATATCGGTATTTCGGTATTAGTATTATTACTAAATACAAATAAATAAAAAAGTGCAAAATCATCGGCCGTCGCGACCTCTTGGAATCATGGCCCAACCCAACCTAATTCAATCCAACCCAACCCAGTAGGGGAAGGTAGGGCAGCTGCAGTTTTTACATTTCGTTTTATACAATTCCTTTGGGTGTTGACCGCTATCTCGATTCATCAAAAATCAATAACCCAACTATCTGTCTTCATCATAAAGACATTACATTTGCGTAAATTTACTTGTATGGTTTCTTGCAACACTATGCAAAAAATGAAAAATGTATGAAAGTACTCCATATGCGGGGCACTTTCATACAGGTATGAGGCAGATTTATACATGTGAAAAATTGGACAAGTTCGAATCAAAATCAAAATATGAAAACAAATTCGTACAGTTAAGTATCCCATCTGCAGTAAAATTGTATCTGTAATATACACGGTGTCTCTGAAATGCATGTATAACGGAATACCATAGATTCCTTGACCCAAAATAGGCCGATTTAAGTTAACTTATCTATATCCAAAGTTGCTTTGTTTCACCGCTAGAGGACTTCAAAGTTAGCAAACAAAATTTGTTTATTCTTTATATTTCTTTTCTTATTTTTAATTTCTTTATTATTTCTATCTCGGAAACGCGACAAACAATCTAAACCATTTTTGAGATGTGAGTTCCTACGTTCAATTAACGTCTTTTTATAGTTTTAGGTGAAATTTTGAAACTGCAGAAATGATCGAAAAGCTATGTCTTCAGCAGTTATTATTCCTATATCTTTTTTGCTGAGTAGGCGATGATTACATAGTTGAAATTTCTGAATAGCCCATTTAGTTTTGAAACTTTTTTGTCTGTTTTTTCGTTTATAAAGAATAAACGATTTTTTTTTGCTAACTTTGAAGTCCTCTAGCGCCGAAACAAAACAACTTTGGATATAGATAAGTTAACTTAAATCGACCTATTTTGAGCCAAGGAATCTGTGGTCTTCCGTTGTACACGCATTTCAGAGACACCCGTATATTTTCAAAGTTCTGAAAGTCGTTCATAAAAATCGTTCACTAAACTAAAATTAGAACTAACACCAGAACTATTACTAGAACTAATAGTAAAACTTGAACTAAAACAAGAAGCTTTTGTTGATATTGAACCATCCCACACTATAATGATTATATCGCTATACTTTATAGTACAGCGAAGGTCAACGTATGCTTAACATGTCATCATGTCCAAACGTCAAACTTGGTTTGTATCATATAATTTGCTCCTACGGCTGTTTAATCCATTTGGGAGAAGCTTTGCTTCATTTGAACCAGATTCCGAAGAAGATTGTAAGATGTTATGAAAAGACACGTGGTAAAACCCGAAAACTTTTAGTTATAGTTCTAGAATACTAGAACTATAACTAGAAGCTGTTGTGTATCAGATCATTAGATAAAGTAAACATTATGGATAAAAAACTTATAATCAGACAGAAACGGACACGATGAATAGTCTGTCTTTTTGGTATCATTTCCTAATACAAACAAAATAATATGTACTGGAAGTTTTACTAAGACTTATATATGGTCGTATTTCTAACATGAGACATATACACTCATGAGATGAAAGATATAACTCATGTGTGAACGATAAACACAGTGCACCTAAACAAAGTACAGTACAAATTCATACTTTCGCGCATGACAGCTCACGATGACCTATTATTTATCATTTATCATCTTTCTTTAATATTGGACTAATCAAACACATTAAAGTAACCCTACGCACGACCTATCGTTAAAAAGAGAAGTTAAAAAGATGATTAAGGCCCGCTTTTACCGACGAAGCCAGTTAAACTAACTAGCGGTTGTTATATTGATTTTAAGCGCTTCCATTGGTTATGAGCCGGTTTTTAACTGTTAGATAAATTTATCAGGAGGTGGTAAAAGTGGCCCTAAATGTATCGTAAGTGATAATAACAAAAGTATATCAAATAATAGTGATACGGACAGTAATTAAAAAGTAAAAAGCGTTTATATTTATTTTCAGTTTCTTGTTAATGCTTTAAAAACTATTATTTAAAAAACTTTTTTTTATGATTATACAAAAAATCATTGTCACAACGCATTCTTTCATTTATGTATACAGGGTGAGTCAATAGTGCAAGGACGGTAGATTGTGACCGTACTATTGAAAATAAAGGAAATGTTTTTGTGTAATCATAGATTACAATCAAAGTTGCATCGACTAAAATAATTTTCTACTATGCAGGGTGTTTCACAATTCCAGAACCCTACTCAATTTCATTTTTTTTAAATGGAACCCTATACATCTTTTAGATATCTTGATTTTGAATGCTAGGTTGCCAAGTTATTAATCATTTTGTGAAAATTTTTCAAAAATCTTGTGATGACTTAAAATTCATTATTACCATTATCATTAAATATTGAAGATTGCAATTTGGCATATTGATAAACAAAGCTTTGAGCTTTGAAACCCCACTAATACTGTTTGATAATATTATACAGGATGGTTACCAGAACCGGTTAATTTATGAAATGTTTGAGGGACCATATCTTTGTTATTTTAAATAGAACACCCTATTTGTTCAATGCCTCGGAAGGCTTTATTAATTACCTTTCATTTTTGTCGAGTATACGGTATATCTAACATGTGTACTTTTTGAAATAATTACACTACTTCAAAAATGACGGCATAAACTTGATTTTTTCACAAGAAGTAAACTATGAAGAAGACATTTTTAAACAAATGCAAGTAAGTTTATGTCTTAAAAAATGGAAAAGTATGGATCTGTGCACAGACAATAGTATGAAGAAAACAACATTTTAAAAATTCTATTTAAATATGTCGATAAAATCCTATCATAGTGGGGAGGTGTACCATCGTGCTGAGACCACGTTCTTTGTCAAACGTCTCGTAAAACATCTTCTAAAAGTTTTGGCAATTGATTTTTTAAGAAATTCAAAAAAATTGTCAAATAAGATTCTAGAATCCCTGCCCAGATAGTTTAGGACCATTGTTGTTAATGGGCTACTTCTCATATAAATTTACTGTTGACAATATCGTAGTAATGAAGATTTAGACGGTTAACATAGTTATTTTTACAAAACATCGCTTATTCGCTGTATAAAAGATAATCGTAAAAATTACATTGTTGTTGATCTTTTTCTAATATCCATTTCGAAAATTCTAGTCTTTTTTGAACTGAATATGCATCCATGTATACTTCTTCATCTTTTACAAAATAGAGGCACTTGCATTTGTTTAAAAATGTCTTCTTCATAGTTTATTTCTTGTGAAAAAATCAAGTTTGTGCCGACATTTTTTAAATAGTGTAATTATCTCAAAAAGTACACATGTTAAATATACCATATGCTTAACAAAAATGAAAGGTAATTAATAAAGCCTTCCGAGGCAAAAAAATATAGGGTGTTCCATTTAAAATAACAAAGTTATGGTCCATTTCATAAATTAACCGGTTCTAGTGACCACCCTATATAATATTATTCAATACTATTAGTGGCAGTCGAAAGACCCAAGCTTTGTTTATCGATATGCCAAATTACATCCTTCAATATTTAAAAAATGATGCTAATAACGAATTTCAATTGACCACATAATTCATCCAAAATTTTTACAAAATGATTACTAACTTGGTAACATCGCATTAAAAATTTGAAAACAAGCTATGCACTAATACGGAGCCTACGATATATATTACAGGCCGTACCGTAATGATGGGGAGGCATGAATCTCGGGGTACGATTCTGAATCTCAGGGTACCGATCAGTCGCTTTTTAACTGTTGAGCTATAATGTCGAACTCTCCTTAGAATTGTAAACGTTAGTTATTCTCAGGGTATTTCTCTGTAGGTTTTTTGCGTCATATCTCATATTGGTTTCCTTCAGATTTACCTCTTTTCATGAAGAAAATTGAATTTTTGATTAATATTTCCTCAGAATTTTTGTTTTTCTTTTTTCTTATCCATAGGTATGTATAAGAGTGAGCGTCCTCTTAAAACGACTACACTGCTTTAGTCTGCCTTTGTCATCGTAGTCTGCACTCCGAACTCCCACCAACACAGTACGGCCTGTAATATCGTAGGCTCCGACGGTTCCATTAAAAAAAAAATGAAGGTGAATACGGGCCTGAAATAGTGTAACACCCTGTATAGCTGAAAATAATTTTAATCGATGCAGCTTTGACAGTAATGTATGATGACATTAATTTTTTTTTTAATTTTCTACGGTAAAGCCACAATCTTCCGTCCCCGCACTATTGACTCACCCTGTTTATTGTTAATTTCTTTCTATTTTATGTTTTTTATTGAGTAATATATTCATCAATACTTACAAACTTAATCTTATCAACTAATAAAGGTTTTCAAGCATTCATTATATGTTTTAACAGATAAAATAATTTCGCTCGCTTAGATCACCAAATGTGACCACTGTGTGACATAAGCATAAGTGAATTAGCGCAAACTTACTTATAGCCATTCTATTCAATTTGATGCTTTATTCACAAGACTCTATTATCATGGCTACGAAAAGTAAACAAATATGATACCAGTATTCTCTATTAAGAGCCACCAATGAATGACGTGCACCACGTACCGCTGTTGACAACAATATCTCGGAAGAGAGTCCAGTTGATTCGCCGCGTCATTGGGGACCTGATTCTGTTTTGGGAAAAGACTGAATATTTATTAGTGGATTTGGTGTTAAATTGTGCTAAAATGGAATTTTCTTATACGCAGACAACAAGATCGTAAATTATTCCAATATGAAGACTGCATTTTCTAACAATAGGCCTGGAAAAAACTGTTTATATCTTTCCTAAATAGACAAGCAGTTCCTAAATAGACGTCCTCTCTCAGAAGCAGGCTGAATATCTCGACAAGGCAAGGGGCATTGTTATTATGGAAAAAACATGGAACAGGTTTAAGGAAGTTATAATTTTACTCACAGATGGAGAAATTGTAGCAATAAGGGATCCAGAGTGCATGTTTAATACGGACGAGACTTGCTTCTTTTAGCTCCAAAAGCAGGATTCGTTATCGGACCAAAACGTTTACAAGGAATCTACAAACACTTACAGAACCTGATCAAAAAATGTTGGTCAAAAGATGACGATTGTTTTCCGCAGTAGGGGAAGGTGGGGCACTATCTGTCTTTATAAGAAAGACAACGTTTGCGTAATTTACTTGTATAGTACGCGGGGCACTTTCATACAGGTATGAGGTAGATTGATATATGTAAAGAAATACAAAAGTTCCACATAATCTGCTTATTTTACTTATCAACATCAAAGTATGGAAACAGATTCGTATAGTTAAGCATTCAATCGGCAGAAAAATTATATCTGCGGTATATATTTTCAACGTTCAAAAAGAAATCATTCACTGAACTAAAATTAGACCTAACACCAGTACTATTACTTGGAATAATGCTAGAATTAGAATTAAAACTAAAAGCTTTTGTGTTTTATGTTCGTCTTTTGAAAAAATGTTAGACGTTTCGGATGCCATGTTGCAATCTTCTTCAGAAACCGGTTGAACTGATTTAAATGGTTCATTAAATGGAACTTGATGTCTTAGGACAACCTTGGTCAGTGAGGTTTTAATCGATCGGCGCTACGCGGACCTGTAAACAATATTTTGAACTTAAACCGTTGCCTTTTTAGAACAACCAATCCCGTCTCATGTTTTTGCAATTTGTGAGCGGTTTGAGGATAAATATCTTCTTATGACAAATTGTGTCTCTTTCAAAACGTATAAAACAATAAAATTGTCGAGGTCACCAGCAGATAAAAGTATTTAAAAATTTGTTGATCAGTCTTGATGTTAAACCATCCCACACTAAAATGGTTATATCGCTGTGCTTTATAGTGGTTATTAGAAACTTGGGATCAAAGCGAGTGCCGAAATCACGACGTGTCTATAACATGCCATTATGTCAAAATATCAAACTTGGTCTCGTTGCATCATATAATTTGCTCCCATAGCTATTTGATCAAGTTGGGAGAAGCATTGGTTCATTTGATCCAGTTGCTGAAGAAGGTTGCAACATGACATCCAATATGTCAAATATTTTTTCAAAAGACATGCGATAAAACCTGAAAAACCTTAAAGCTTCTAGTTTTACTACTAATATTAGTCCTTTTTTTATAGAGGGGATTAGGAAATCCCCAGGGTATTGCTTCAGGGAATAATAAGAGAACACAAATTTATTCTCCACTACATTCTCCAAGGTCTCACATTCACCATTTCCTACTTCTTCTAGGAATCTTTCATGGTTTTCCTTTACTTTCATTATTTTAACCACCATGTCTTGCACTATGTTCCACAATTCTTCTGTTTCTAACATCACTTTCACTCTGTTTTCAAACCTGCAAACCTCACTTTCTGATTTTTTTATTTTAAAAAGATACATTTTAAAAACTCCATGACCCGACAAAACCTGAGTCAAGTAGAAATCAACCTCGCCCCACTTCCTATCGAACCATGGTTCTATTTCCGGGATGAGGATTCTTGTCCATCCCTCATATGTCCCATCTTTCCTGCCAGGCCTTAAATAAATTTACTCTGCATTCACGTTTTGCTTCTTTGCCTCTCCTATATAACGCTGTTCTTTCTTCAATAAGTAAGTCCGGCGGAGGCAAACGAGCAATAACTTAAATCCTTTCAGCAGAAACCGTTCGATATGCGCAACAAATTCCGATTACCAGTTTTCCATTCACTCTAGTCAACATATTACGATGCCGTTTAAATTTAAGGACTCTTTGCCAAATAAGTGCGGCGTATAAGATAACCGACTTCACCGTCGATGCAAGAAATTTCCTATGTCTTGATTTTGGACCACCTAAGTTCGGCATCAATCTTAAAAGTAAATTACTCTCGAATGTTGCTTTACTTGATACCTCTTCAATATGTTTCGTCATGTAATATTAGACCTAGTAATGATTATAGTAACAGTAGTGTACTGTTTTGTTAAAGCTGAAGATCTGCCAATATTTTTTTTAAATTTCTGACTCCAGTATCAGAAACCAAAATAGATAAATGGGGCATATTCAGTACTCCATCACAAGAAAATGAAAATTAAAGTTTGCTAGAAAGCCGCCAATCATATATAGTATTGTTTACAGATCAATTCACAAACTTGACCTCTATCTATTAAGTAAAATAATACTGATTAATGTAGAATACAGCATTTAGTAAGAAAAGGCGTTCAAAGTAAAGCTGCAAATTTACTAATGCATGGCTGAATCACGTTTGGTATCACATAAGCACACATTTCGCAATGACTACTGTTAAACTGTATCAGCAACTGCATACATAAAATAGCTATGCATACACGCAAACATTATCGTATTGATATGCGCCTAACTGAAGATACATCTAATGTATAATAGTGCCCCTTGTATGAATCTGCCCCACTCTCCCCTACTGTAGATGGATTTGAAAAACATTAAATATAAAATGTACTCATTTTCTTAACCTTTGTATCTATTTGCCTAATAAAATCTAAAAATTGTGCTTAATTGCTTTTGATTTCTACGCAAATATATTGTAGTATCCTTAAATGAGAATTTTTATGGCCATAACAGCGATTTTTAAGAGCGAAAATTGATTCACTTTTAAAAATTATATTCTGTGTGTTAAAATACTTGATTGATACACGAATAAAATGGAATGTGCCTATATGTAACAAGAGTTAAGAAGCACTATTTTAATTTGTTCTTGCTGGTTTTCTAATTTTTAACTAACAATAAGATACCGAATTTTAAAAGATAAAGAAGAAGGGGTCCTGAATATCACTGGCATTTTTTGTAGCGGGACGTAAAAGTTAGATTGTTCCGGTTTTGATAATATTCAAAAATAAAAAATCATATTTCCTAGTTATTATAATTTTTTATTTATTGTTGAAAAATCTAAATTGTGATAAATGTTGACCTAAAATCATTTTGTAATTCACGAAAGTCCAAAGATAATATGAAATATTTAGGTCAACGACGGACGTCGAGTTGTGTTTAAAAAACTTCGATAAAATTTCAAAGAAAATCCTTTTTTTTGTATATTCACATTTATAAGAGTCTCCGAAAGCGAATGTTAATGACCCGATTCGAATAAAAATACATGACCATGAGGTGAAATTTGTCGATTCGTTGGTAAAGTGTTTCGATGATGTCATTCGATTATTTATGATTCATATCAACCGCGTATTTATAACTTTTCTTTCGAAAGAAAATGTTAACTATATTTTTATATGCAACCCAACAATTTCTTCGATTAATTTATTAATAACTTCATTAAATTTTTAACACGCGTTTATTTCACTTTCATATGATTAATAATTCATTTAAATAACTTTCGTTTCTTTTTTTTCAGAGTTATTTTGTAACGGATTATGACCCAACGATAGAAGATTCCTACACAAAACAATGCGTGATAGACGATATACCAGCAAAATTAGATAGTAAGTTTTTTATACGACGAAATATATAAATTTACCGATTTAATTCAGTTTTAGACACAGCTGGACAAGAAGAATTCAGTGCAATGCGAGAACAATACATGCGATCGGGTGAAGGATTTTTATTAGTATTTTCAGTCACGGAAAAATCTAGTTTCGAAGAAATCTATAAATTTCATAAACAAATTCTTAGAGTTAAAGATAGGGATGAGTTTCCAATGTTAATGGTTGGAAATAAGGTGATTAATAATCAATTGATGTAGTGGCGATTAAAATAAAAAAATAATTACTTTTTTATTTCTTTTAGATTGACTTAGAATCACAAAGAGTTGTTTGGCAAGAAGAAGCCCAAGCTTTGGCGAGAAATTTAAAAATTCCTTATATGGAATGTAGTGCAAAAATGCGGATGAACGTCGATAACGCTTTTTATGAGTTGGTCAGGGTCGTGCGGAAGTTTCAAGCTTCTGAAAGGCCTCCAATAGACCCCACTCTTAAAGAGAAGAGCAAAAAGAAGTGTTGTATTTTGTAATTTATTCATAATTCGGCTAATAAGGACTGTTTAGGTAAAACGCTACATCACACAATTTTTTTCTCTTGTCTACATCACAAACCGGATCGACTCGTTTATTACAACGTTATTGTAAGCGTAACAATTCGTGTAAGTGGATTACTGCCCGTCATAAACATGATATATTTTAAAAAGTAAAAAAGAAATATATTTAATAATAATGTAAATGTTTATGGATTATATATAAAATTTTTCTCATGTATTTATTTATTTTAAATGTGACAATAAAGGATGATTGTTGTCACAAAAAATTATATGGAAGCATTTAAACAATAACAAATATTTTTTTGGTTACCATCGAATCGTGCCAATAACATATCCAAGATTTATCTTGATTAATAAGAGGCACAAACTTCGCTTTATTTTAAAATAATTTAGGGGAAAGGGATGGTAACACTAAAAAGGGGTTAAAATACTTAAAATTTAAAAAATGGAACGAAAAAAAACTAAAAGAACACCATCACTTTATTTTTATATAGATTATATTTTTCTATACTTCTTCATCTTACGACGACTGCAAAAAGATATTTTAAAATTTGCAGTTGAAAATTCAAGACTATGAATAGAAATTTTGTACAAAGAAAAGTGACGACGAAGACGTGCTAATTTTAAATTTTAAAAAATAAACTAAAACAATGAAAACTTATAAAATATTGAGCGTACAAAATTAAGTAGCTTAAATAATACCCCCGATTAGATACTCCAATGAGTTAAAGATTGATTAAACATAATAAACCTTAATTGAAGTTGGATAATTAACGAAATGCGAGTTTATGTAAACAAAGTATTATAAGAGAGGTATTTTAATTTTTATTTAAAGAAAATACAAATGAAAAAATAACAAACATTAAAGATAGAATGAGATCATTTAATCCATCTTGATTAAAAACATTGCTAATGTAGAATGAAATAAATCTTCATTACTGTGTACTCTCGAGGTCAGCACCATTTACTCATTAGTGTTTGGAACTATTTAATTAGATCTTATTAGTCTTTTACAATGTTTCTAATATTTCTCGTGTTATACGCTAGTTGTGGGACTATACTATGCTTTTTAGTGACTTCACAAGTTTTGAATTTATTATATCTTCTATTTTAGTATGTTTGGTATTTATAAGGAATTAAAAATGGAAATTATTTGGGTTAAATGAAACCCTTCACAATACTTGAAGAGGTCTTGAGATCAGTCATCTTAAGATAAAACCATAATTTTCGAGGTACAATGCAAGAAATGATTTTATATGCAATCAATGTAAAATAATTGGGAAAATAAATACAGGGTGTCCCGCATAAGAACCAAATAAATATGATGATTTAACGCAACTTGCCTTATACCAAGTTGCACTCCTGAGAAGTTACAGGCCTTCAAAGTTGAGGTTTAAATTTCGAAAAAAATTAATATCTCAGTAATGGATTAAGTTAGAAAAACCAAATTTGGTATACGTTATGAGTGTACCAAGGGCATTAATCGGTAGAAAGCAGGGATCATTTAAAGCATTTTAAGGGGTTGGTTTGGGATGATGGTACCCTAAATGAAACAATTTAAACAAAAAAAACAATTTGGTAACAGTAACTTATAAGTATTGTTCAAAATGGCGACCATTTTCCCTCAAATTACCAATTTTCGGTGATTTTAATTAGATTGGTAAAATACGTATTTTTAGTTTTTCGGGTTTTCTGTGAAAACGACTTGGTTTTTTTTTAAAATAACAAGAGTAAAGAAAGTATTAAAATTAAATTGACCATAAAATTGTTTTTTTTTTCATTATATTTTATGATATTATATTTTATAACTTAATCCATTACTGAGATATTAATCAGAGGTGCAACTTGGTATAAGGGAAGTTGCGTTAAATCATCATATTTTAGGTTGTTCTACATGCCACTGCTTTGTGTCGGTTCCTATGCAGGACTGCCTGTATATGGAGTTATTAAAAATCGCCCAAAAAGAAAGAACTTTCTTTCTTACAGATTCATTCTTTTCTTACAGATCAATTATACTACTTTGGTGTGTCCAAATTGAATGTTAAGACAATTTTGGAGTGCTAATTTGATCATTATGTACCTTAGTGTTCATCTTTCAATGAGTTTGTAACATATGCAATTATTCTATTACAGATGGATACTTATTTTGTTACAGCAATGTAAACAACTTTAAATATTGTCAAATTTCAAACTTTCAACGTTTTATGAACGCTCTGTATCAGTTACTTTACTACTTTGGTGTACTCATATCAAACTTGAGGATAATTTGGGGGCTCTTTGATTTTGATGATGAGCTTTCAGCTATGCCATCATCTGAGTTGCCAGAAATCCATCTGTTATGAACATTCGTGTCCATGCAGCTGTGGTACCTACTCAGAAACTTCCAACATTTTATGAGCACTCTCTATCAGTTACTTTACTACTTTGGCGTGTTCAAATCAAAATTTAAGACTATTTTTGAATGATTGTTTGATTCTGATGATGAGCTTTCAGCTATGCCATCATTTGAGTTCTTAGAAATGCATCCGTTATGTATCTCTATGATGATGTATCATTGAGGTTGTACACAACAATCCCGACAATCACATTATAGATGGAATACCTATTTTGTTACAGCTGTGGTATCTACTCAGAAAATTTCAACATTTTGTGTGCAGTCTCTATGGATTACTTTACAATTTTTATGTCTCAAAATCGAACTTTAGGATAATTTCGAAGCGCTTATTTAATTCTGATGATGAGATTTCAGCTATGCCATCTTCATCATAATCTTAGTTGTTAGAAATGCAACCATTATGTACCACTATTCTCCATTGAACATAAAAAATCATCCTATTATAGGCGCAATATCTATTTTGTTATAACAATGGAAGCTAATTCCATGCAGCTATGGTAGCTACTCAGAAACTGAACATTTTATGAACTCCCTATGGATTACTTGAATGTATCAAAACTGAACTTTAAGCCCATTTCGAAGCGCTTATTTGACTCTTAAGATGAGCTTTCAATTATGCAATCATCTGCGTTGTCAAAAATACATCCTTTATGTACCACCATATTCAAATGAGGTTGTAACATATGAAATTATCCTATTATGGGTGGAATATCTATTTTATTGCAACCATGTGCATAAAATCCGCTTCCATGCAGCTGTAATATTTATTCAAAAACTTTCATCATTTTATGAAGATTTTCTATGGATTGCTTAATTACTTTGGTGTGTCCAAATCGAACTTTAAGATCATTTCGAAACAGTTATTTAAGTCTGATGATGACTTTTCAATTATGCCATCATTTGAGATGTCAGAAATGCAACTGTTATATACCACTATTATCCCTTGAAGTTGTACCACATGAAATTATCCTATTATAGGCGGAAAATCTATTTTGTTATAATAATGGAAGTCAGTTCCCTGCAGCTATGGTAGCTACTCAGAAACTGAACGTTTTATGAACTCCCTATGGATTATTTTAATGTGTCAAAACTGAAGTTTAAGCCGATTTCAAAGCCCTTATTTGATTCTGATGATGAGCTTTCAATTATGCCATCGTCTGAGTTGTCAGAAATACATCCTTTATGTACCACCATCTTCCCATGAGGTTGTAACACATTAAATTATCCTATTATGGGTGGAATATCTATTTTGTTGCAACCATATGAATCAGCTTTCATGCAGCTGTAATATTTATTCAGAACCTTTCAACATTTTATGAAGATTTTCTATAGATTGCTTAATTACTTTTGTGTATCCATATCGAAATTTAAGACCATTTCAAAGCACTTATTTAAGTCTGATGATGAGTTTTCAGCTCTGCCATCATCTGAGATGTAAGAAATGCATGTGTTATGTACATTCTATGTAAAAAATCTATTTTCTTACAGCCATGTGCTTGGAATCAGCTTCCATGCAGTTGTGATATCCATTCAGCAACTTTCAACATTTTATGAACACTTTCTATGGATTACTTTACTACTTTAATGTGTCAAAATTGAACTTTAATTCCATTTCGAAGCGCTTATTTGATTCTGATGTTGATCTTTCAGTTATTACATCGTCTGAGTTGTCAGAAATGCATCTGTTATGTACCACTATCTTCCCTTGAAGTTGTAACACATGAAATTATCCTATTATGGGTGAAAATTCTATTTTCTTACAGCCATATGCTTGGAATTAGCTTCCATGCAGTTGTGATATTTATTCAGCAATTTTCAACATTTTAAGAACACTTTTCATGGATTATTTTACTACTTTAATGTGTCAAAATTAACTTTGATTCTTCTTGATGATCCTTTGATGATTGAAAAACTTCAATCCCATTTCGAAGCGCTTATTTAATTTTGACGATGAACTTTCAGTTTGCCATCTTCAGAGTTCTCAGAAATACATCCTTAATTACCACCATCTTCCAATGAGGTGGTAACACATAAAATTGTCCTATTATGGGTGGAATATCTATTTTGTTGCAACCATGTGCATAGAATCAGCTTCCATGTAGATGTAATGTTTATTCAGATACTTTCAACATTTTATGAAGATTTTCTATGGATTGCTTAATTACAGCAATCCAAGTCGTGGTGTGTCCAAATCGACCTTTAAAATCATTTCAAAGCGCTTATTAATCTGGAGATGAGTTTTCAGCTATGCCATAATATGCGATGTCAGAAATGCATCTGTTATGTACCACTATTGTCCCTTGAAGTTGTAACACATAAAATTATCCTATTATGGGTGAAAAATCTATTTTCTTACAGCCATGTGCTTGGAATCAGCTTCTATGCAGTTGTGATATCCGTTCAGCAACTTTCAACATTTTATAAACACTTTCTATGGATTACTTTTCTACGTTAATGTGACAAAATTGAACTTTAATCCCATTTCGAAGCGCTTATTTGATTCTGAGGATGAGCTTTCAGTTATGCCATCCTCAGAGTTGTCAGAAATACATCCTTTATGTACCACCATCTTCCAATAAGGTTGTAACACATAAAATTGTCCTATTATAGGTGGAATATCTATTTTGTAGCAACCATAAACTTTCAACATTTTATGAAGATTTTCTATGGATTGCTTAATTACTTTGGTGTGTCCAAATCTAACTTTAAAACCATTTCAAAGCGCTTAATTAAGTCTGATGATGAGCTTTCATCTATGCCATCATCTGAGATGTCAGAAATATTATTTTGTTACAGCAATGTGCATGGAATCAGCTACAATGCAGCTATGGTACCTATTTAGAAATTTTCAACATTTTATGAACACTCTATGGATGACTTTACAACTTTGCTATGTCCAAATCGAAATTTAAGATCATTTCAGAGCGCTTATTTGATTTTGATGATGAGCTTTCAGCTATCCCTATCCGGTATGTAGATTAAGTGTTCATTAAGGTTCTAACACATGAAATTGTCCCATTATGGGTCGAATCCTTATTTTTTTACAGTAATGTGCATTATTATGAACACGTTTTATGAACGTTGACGTAAAGTTTTTTTACTCGTCCACTATTTCAAATTTGCTATGCTCATATTCTGCTTTTATACTTTATGTTAAAAATCTTAGAGGAAGCAAATTAAATCCAATATTTTTATTTTTCAATATTTTTGAACGGTACGACATAACAATGTGTATTAATTGTGTATGGACTAAAATTAAAGGTTTCGTATTTCTGTAATTATCAAACTTTGATTACATTTTAATTATTAACACTTTAATCATTCACAACGATTATATATGGTCTTTCATTTAACGTCCTTGACTCGCCTTATACGACATCATCTTAACATTTGAGTTAATATAGTATCCGCAAAAAAACGAAGCCACGCGAGTGAATGTAGTGCAGCTGTACAAATCTTCCTTACAGACCATGTATAAGTCTAAGTCGATTGTGATTTTAAGTATAAAATCGTTGGTTGTGTTATTTATGCTACTTACTTTTAAACAAGCTAGATACAGGGTGAGTCATACAAATGTATAAGAAAATGGTAAATTACAAAACTAAAATGGTTTCTTAATCACTATCCAAAAAAATCCAAAGTACAAACTCGATGCAGTAAGATACAATGCTGGTTAAGCTTTAATAAGTTAAAGAAAAACAGTTTTTCCCAGCCATTTTCCCGCAGTCTTACATCTTTGAAGTGCGTCTCCATTACAATGAGTTGACTCAATTGCAACAAGTTCTTGTGATCAAGAAAAATTCCGTCTAAGCACAGTTTAAAAAGTCTTTTTTGTTTTTGATACTTTTCTAAACAAAAAAAGCTGCTTGTATTGTCATATGAAGCCAAAACTTATCTTAATACATACTGCAACGAAGTCTTAATCAGTCAGTGTCAGCTCTTAATTAGCCAAAACGATCTTAGCTTTAAAGCCAAGATTAATACTACATCTATTTAAAAGTGATTAGCTGATATTGCTCGTAATCGACTCTTACAACAAAAATTTTATTACTTACAATATTTGTTTTGCAGTTATTACAATGTTAAGACATGACTTACCCTCATATGTTGCAACAAATATCAAGACTTTATTGACTAAAAGCGGTGCTAATTAGTTCTTAACTTAGCTGAGGCGTTTTACAAATTTTAAACTTTCTAAAACTTTCAACTCATTTTGCATTCGTTTATACTGATATCAGACATTGTAACTTTTAAAATACCATAATGAAACTTCTAACAAAAAAAATTTTAACCAACTTTTTAACTCATTTTGACTCATCCTGTGTTTAAAATTTTAATACATCCATTTAAAGGCGATTAATCTATAAATCTTGATTAAATCACTATTGTATTTAAAAACTCCCAATTATTACTGGGAGAACTGTGCATGTATTGGTGCTACAAAAAAAATCGTGTCTACAGACTTGGAACATAAAAACACCAATCATAACGTAACAAAACAAAGATGGAATTTTACTATTAAATTAAATAATCTTTAACAATAATAGCTTTAACACGTAGCACAATATTGAAATGTTTTCGAAACGAATAGTTATGATGTGGTCTATGATATGTTACAAATCTATATGCATTTCTTATACACGTAAACGTATAAATTATTATGCTTATAACTTAAGAATTGAAATGATATGTCTGTAACTATTTTCTACATAAATGTGAGTAACTATATTATTATTAACAATATTGTAACACATTTTTCCAATTTCTCGAACTGCCAAAAAATTAACAACGCAGTAACTTTTAATTTTCGATTTTTTATGTTCACCAAGTAAGTTTCGTCTCGCGTGCGATCGTAGATTATTAAGTAACTTTAATCTCTCATGTCATGTAACATTTTAAATTAATTCTCTTTTTGGCAGCAAATTGAAAAATATAAAAAAAAAATTAAGTGGTCGTAAAATTGTTACTAAACCGTTTTTTTTGTAAATTATCATTTTTATTTTCGAAAAAAAATATATTAATAAAATTAAAGGATTTTAACACGACTTTTCTGCATATTCATTATTTCAATCACCTCGCACTATTGGTACATGATACATAAGTAAGTTTATAGTCATTTAGAATTTATGAAGTAAACTCTTGTAAAGGTGTTGCTTAAGGCGTACAATAACGTTCTTCTTTCGCTTTAATTTACGTCTCGTTCACCCTTAAAGAGTGAATACGAATAAAAAGAGATTTCAGAATATGTTGCGACCCCACGCAATTCCCACCGAAACAACAACCCACTCTCGAACGCTTAGCAGCACGCTTCTCATTGCGCCCATTCATTTTTATCTCATTATTCTTGAGCGGTTCGTGTGAGTTGAACGCATCGTTCTCTATCCTCAGTACTCTTAACAGAGAAGGCGAAGGAGTGTATCTATAAAGGGCATCAAACTCAGCAGATTCATCTTGACGAGGGCAGGACGAGCCACGACATCGCCGCGTAGGCCACGAAACAATGCCTCGTGCAAAAAAAAATAAAGGCGCAAAGTGCAATTATTGTCTTTAACAGTAAAAATAAGAACTTTAATTAAACGATACAAAAAGATAGGTTTTATTTAAATAAGGAAAGAAATGATAGAGATAATGTGTATCATGTTGATTCAGGATAAAAAATGCACCTTTTTCGGTATTTAGGAGGTGGTGGCATATGGGGGGGGAGTACGACGCAAACCAAACAGTAGACGGGTGTGTTGCGCAATTGCAGCGGCCCCTGATGCGTGGACGCAAAGAATGTTTGTTATTTTCAAGAATATGATACGAGACGTCTTCAGGTTCCCGCCAACAGAGACTCGGAACCTTCTGTTGTTGTGAGGCCACATGTGTGTATAGTTAGTTACCACCTGGGTTTAGAGAGGGGGGTCATCATTATAGTACAGAACCGTACTTCAAAAAAGTTTATTGAAATTCAATTCTTTTAGTGAATTAAAAATAATAATAATAATCTTTGTTGGTGTTTGGACCAGGCGGTTTACACAAGTCATAAAATACAATATTACAAGAAAAATATATATACACTCAAAAAAAATACAAAAAGAAATTAAGACAATCAAAACTAAGAGAAGCATACACGGGCAGCCGTAGTTGTCCGATCGGGAGTACTCGACATAAAGTTCTCAATTTCACAAAAGGTCTTATCTATTAGGTAATTTTTGATCACCAATGAGAATTGGTTAAAAGGAAAAACACGAATTCTAGTTAGTTGGAATATAAAATCTAGCTTATGAAATAGGCTCACTTATATAACGTTAAAATTCCTCTTTAACATGATGTACCTTATTATACATGTTTCATAATAAAACTTTTGGGAAAGCAATTAAAAACTAAACCACTATCAATTTTACAATTAACGTAAAGGTATTAAAAATTGATATTTTTCAAATTATCGTCACGGCTAGATTTTTAGGAGTATTAAAACTAATTATGACTTAAATCCAAAATCTTTCTCCTTAAGATAATGCATAATATTACACATGATTGATTATAACAATTTGAGTTGAGTTTGAGTGATTATAACAGTTGAGAAAATAATAACTAAAACAATGTCAATTTTTCAATTAACCAATTATGTCATAGCTTAAAACCGAAATCCTCTTCGTTAAGATAATGTATAATGTTATACATGTTTTTAACAAATGCTCAAAATTGTTGCGCGTTTGTTTTTAAACATGATCGTATTATTGGTAAGAAGGAGGCCGGATTTTCGCTAATGTAAGACAAATTGCGCGTGGGTTTACACCACAAAATGTTGCAACGATATTGAGATGAGTATATGGTATTGAGTTGGTTCAAATATTCCGAGGAAGGGTGCATCGCTTAAGATTTTTGGCCACAAGAGTCACATTTTAGAGGATTGAATATTTAATTATTGATGTAAATTAATAAATGAATAAAGATTTTAGAATAGAGAGGATTGGGACTCAGAATGTCATTGTCATCTGTTTATCGCGGCATAATATTACGAGCTATGTTCATATCATCCATTTTTTTATGTTTTCTTCTTATACCACTCCACTGTCTACGGAGACTTGAATGCAGCAACGAAAGAGCGAGTTAGGCGCAAGAATGGCATCGAATTGGGTTTAGTAGTGAGTCTCGATTTTGCTTGTTGGCGGGCTCATGATGATCGAAGGACACTCAGATGGATGCGTGGAAAACGTAAGAATCCAGCATTTTTTGTGAAACGTACACAGCCCTCATACAAGGAGTAACGATATGGAGTAAAATATAAGACGGTATATCTATCATCTTTGGTCTTCGTTGATGGCAAGTTAAACGCCGCTTGTTATACTGCCAATATGCAAAAACATCATTACGCTTCCATACCTTCAATGGCTGGAAAATCCCATTTTCCAACAGAATAATGCAGCATGCTCTTATACGGCAAGGAGTACAACACGGTTTCGGAAGCAGCTAATGTTGCCGTCTTCCCATGGTTGTCTGATTCGTCCATACATGCCCATTGCTATGAGCTTACATAGGTATAGATCACTTGATAATAATAATAATATTTATCTGTGCATTGAAAATATACACTTTTTAACATGTGTCTTCGTCTGTGAAAAAAGGGCTTACGTTAGAAAAATAAATTTTCAATAAAACAGTTATTAAATATGAACTACTCGCTTCGTCAAAGGAATGGCCTCAACGTAAGATCAGAGAACGTTGCTCTCAAGTCTAGTTTGGGGGAGGTCACAGTGCGTCTTGAGCAATTGGAACAATATTCTAGACGAAATAACGTAATTATAACTGGTGTGCAGGAGCGTGAATCTGAGTCCCTCACTCGGGTTGTTGAGCTGATTGGTGATGCGGTGGGTTCTCCCGTTTCAACTACAGATGTTGATGCTGTCCACCGGCTTCCCACCAGAGGTTCTGTGGATCATAGCTCTGGCCAATCTAAAGAACGGAAGCCCAAGAATATTATTGTTAGATTCGTGTCCAGAATTGTACGGGACCGATTCTTGGGGGCCGCCAAGCTCAAGCTCAAAGAGCGTTCCAGTTCTGGTGTTCAGGGCTCTGCTCCGTCTCGGGGCATTGCAGTTGAGAATCTGGGGAATGGTATCTTCGTCAATGAACATTTAACGATGGAGAATGCCAAGCTTCTTCGGGAAGTCAGGTCGGTAGCTGCGGAGAAGGAATATAAATTTGTCTGGTTTAAGGGTGATGCTGTTCGTGTGCGTAAAACTGAACGTTCTCGGGTGATTATTATCCGCTCACGAAGCGATTTGGAAAAAATTTAGTTTTTATTGTTATTGCGCTCCAATTTTTGTATCGCTAATTTTTTGTTTTAAATGGCTATATCAGTCTATTACCAAAATGTTAATGGTCTACGTACAAAAACTTCAACATCACTTATTAATTCATCTAATCTGGGTCACGATATCATCTGTCTTACTGAGACATCCCTTAATCCTTCAATTGCTAATAACGAGTTTTTCTCCTCTGATTACACCGTCTTTCGACGCGATAGATGTTCGTCGATGTCTCACAAGACTGATGGTGGTGGTGTCCTGATTGGTGTTAGAAGTAGCCTTCGCATCTCAACTGATTTAGATTTTAACTCTGAGGCCGAAGATTTTTGGGTGAGTGTCGAGTGCGCGGCTGGTCATATATTTTTTTGTTGTGTTTATTTGCCTCCTGGCGATATGGACTCATTTCAAGTTTTTTTACGTGAAATCTCTAGGATTAGGGACGCTCACCCGGATAATTTAATTATAATTGTAGGCGATTTTAATTTACCTTCAATACGATGGTGTCGGTCTGACAATGGTAATCTTGAACCATCTGTTGGCGGTGATCTACGCTCTCGAGAGTTTTTGGACACTTACCGTTACTGTAATTTATTACAGTTTAACGACCTCTGTAACGATAATAATAGAATTTTAGATCTGCTAAAATAAATAAAGCTGATTATTTATCATTTACAATTTTGCGTAGGCATTCCAAAGTTTTAATTAAGTCTGATTATGACAGGTATGTCAGGTCAATACAATCGCAGCTTATTGAATGCCCTGACCGCTTGTGGTCTTTCGTAAAACATAAAAGGGGCGAATGCTCTGATATTCCTGCTAAGATGAAATTATTTGACGATTCTAGCGATAATGCCCAGGGTATCTGTTCCTTATTCGCTCAATACTTTAACTCTGTTTTCATTGACGGTACCTACACTTATTCTTCGCGTATCGCATCGGGTGGTGGCCTGGCGCCTTGGTTCTGCGTGGAGAATGTCTTGCGTGCTCTCAGGGAGGTTGATTCTAAAACTGGAGCTGGTCCGGACAAATTGCCCGGTTGCTTCATTAAATACTGTGCTGCTAGCTTAGCAAAGCCACTTTTTATAATTTTTTCTATTTCCTTGAACTCCGGATCTTTCCCCGGCGAATGGCGGAGGGCCTTTGTTTTTCCTGTCTTTAAGTCTGGTGACCGTAGTGATGTTTGTCAGTATCGTCCAATTTCAATTTTATCTATAGTTTCTAAAATCTTTGAAAAAATTATCTATTCTAAATTACTGTACATCTTGAAGCCACATTTGATTGTTGAGCAGCATGGATTTCTTCCGGGTAGATCTGCTGAAACCAACTTAATGACCTACACCAACTTCATACATAATGCTTTTAACGCATCTGAGCAGGTTGACGCGATCTACACTGACTTCAGCAAAGCTTTTGATAAGATTGACCACTATATACTGATGGACAAGCTTTCACTTTTTGATATTCCCCAAGGTCTCTTAACGTGGCTGAGTTCATATATCACTGATCGTTATCAGGCCGTACGTGTTGGCAATTGTGTCTCCGCTTTTCGCCGAATCACATCTGGTGTTCCCCAGGGAAGTCACCTTGGCCCCATCCTCTTCTTGGTATATATTAATGATGTGATGGCCTGCTTTGAGCACGCAAGATTTTTACTTTACGCAGATGACTGTAAAATCTATCTGAACATAAAGCGTAACTCTGACTGTCTTAAACTTCAGAGTGATCTGAACCGGTTTTACAACTACTGTTTCAATAACTGTCTTTTCCTAAATTTTAAAAAGTGTTCTAAAATCTCATTTTCGCGTAAACGTTACCCCCTGAATTTTTCTTACAATCTAGGCGGTACAGATCTTCAATCTGTCGACCACATCTGCGATCTGGGGATTATACTAGATGGGAAACTTTCATATAATTTGCATGTAGATTATATCACATCCAAAGCTTTGAAGAGGTTGGGTTTTGTCATTAGAACTTGTCGTTCTTTTTCGAATATTAGTTGCATTAGAGTTTTGTATTTGACGTATGTGAGTAGTGTTCTCGGTTATTCGTCAGCAATATGGAATCCTCAGTACTCTGTTTGCATTAATCGCATTGAGTCAGTTCAGCGCCGTTTTTTGCGGTATTTAGCCCATAAAGTTTACTTACGCTACTGCGATTACGAGATGCGATGCAGGGTGCTGGGCTTAAGTTAACAAACAATTTTATCAATTCTCCGGTATTGCTCGGCGGATTATGCTTTTCGGTGCCGTCTTATCGTACTAGATGTGGTCGGGTTTTTAGACTTAATAGATCAAATACCAACGCTCATTTTAACTCGCCTCTTCAAAGACTTATGTACTCATTTGATTCTCACTGTCGAAGTATCGACTTGTTTAATATCTCGTATACTGCGTTTAGACGGTTTTTGTGGGGCATAAGCGGAATGACCTCATTGCAATTTAATGTAATTGAATAATGTTATAAAAATGTAATTCTTGATTCTTTCTATTATTATTATTTTTTTGTTAGAGCTATTGTATGATTATTGTGTATTCTATTTTTATTTTATGTTCTGTTCTTTATTATAATTTTGTTATTGTACTGTGGATGCTTCGCTGGGGGTTCACCCTGTTTGCATCCCTTGAAGTAAATAAATAAATAAATAAATAAATAAACACTGGCCCTTATGGAACTCCAACATATCATTACAACATACTATCTGTCTTCTGCTACTAACGAGCGTATCATCTTAATACTACCATCACCAAAGTTATATCTATCTTTATTAATAAATTATGCTTCACGAAATCAAAGGCTTTCTCATAAGAAATTGAGTGTTTGTCGTTCAAGTCGATATGTTGTATGATATTTTACTAGTTTAAATGTTATGATATATTGTGTTGATGCGCTCAGTTTTAATTTTTACGTGATACAATTGCCATGGTTTACCGATCTTTTAATTTTTGACTATTCAAACTGATGATTATGGTCGAAAACCGGTTTTCTTGAGTAAATTAAAATTATTAAGTGAGAAAGAAGTTTAGGTTACCTTCATTTATTTCTCATAACAATCCATCTGTTGTTGTACCAAATTCATTTTTCAAATTGATAGAATGCCACGCAGCACGCTGGTCTAAATCTCGATTCTAACTCAACAAAAATAAAAATCATTTACAAAATTTTGGGTTTTCAGGACAAGGAAATTTTTCTCAAGACCTGATTAAAACCAAATTCCAAAAAAAATATTGCTATAACGAACAACTGTGTGTAAGAAGTAACAGTTAGTTATACTGTTAATTATATAGTTATATTAATGTGATCATCCTTTATAATACCTATTGGGCGATATGGTTGTTTATTTTTGTATTGTGAATAGAACCAACTTGTTTAGATACCATTTAGGAACAAATTCCAAGCACTAATGTCGACTGATTGACGTAGGTAAGTTCAAACAAATCAAATATAAGAGAGTGTGATATTGCATCACGGAAATTTAAAAATTCTAACATGATATTGACTTCAAATTCTGAGAATTTCTCTATTATGATATTCTAAGAAGGAAGGCCATAATGAACCATAACTAAAATTACACTTTGATAACTGATAAGAATTTTCATGGTCTCTTGATTTTTTGATAAACTTTGGAGGTAGTGAGACGTTTTGGAATGCTGATTACTAATCTGGGGTCAAAATTATAATTTTTTCAAAAATCAAGATAACGGATACAACAGAGAAAATTAAAATTGAAAGAAACAGGATAATTTACGTAAAGCTTGATATCTGAAAAAAAATATTACTGCAAACAATAGCGTGTAAGAAATTGCTGTGCAGCTTCCAGAAGGGCATAGGAGACAAGCAATACGTTATGGTTATGGATTAAGCATTTATAATTTTTCATAAAGAATAGCTTTCATACATAAAGTTTCTCCAAGAATTTTAATTTTAAAGTTTTATTTGATTTTTATAATAAGACTCTTAAATAGGAACATTTTGGAGATTTTTGACCATTCTCCCAGACTCCCCTTATCTAGATTGTGTTTGGTTATGAATTAGTGTATATATTTCATTACAAACTATATGCGTTCATGGAAAAAGTATTTCTCAGTTTGTTGTAGTTTTTGTGTTGTGTTTTTTTACTATGTTGAAACACTAAAATTTTGATATTTTGAAGATTTTGACAATATTCCTACAATCTTCTTATATCTAGGCATATAACTATTACCTGAACGCAATTGTCAATTTTGAACGATCAGGAGGGTGTTGATTTGAAGCTCAACGCCTCGCCCGCAAGCGACCTCGACAAGATATAAGACAAAATCGTTCCTTACATGTCTTAGTAGAGATAAAGTCTTCTAGAAGATTTTCTCCCAAAACGCCGGGGTCGTTTGCGAGCAAGGCCTTAGAATCTTCCAAAATGGACGATTTTATGTCCGCTCTTAATAAAGATACAAAGTCTTCTAGCGGATGTCGTTTTCGAACGAACCACTATAATCCTCCAAAAATTAAAGAATTTGTATCGATTTATCAAATCTGACGCCTCGCTCGTAAGCGACCTCTGCGAAATGGAAAAAATCGTTCCTTACAAGTCTTACCAAAAATACAAAGTCTTCTAAAATATGATGAGGTAGTTCTTTTTCATCAATCATTTTTTTTTACACACTACAGATTTTTGAAATTTTGAAAATGTCGACGTCTCATTGAATTTTTGTTTGTTTTTATTTGTATTCATTGTAATTTTTAAATTCGTCGGTCCTCTAAACATTTTTATAATTTATTTTGTTCCTAAACGTGCAAAATTTTCATTTAGGTGTAGTTAGCCTAAAGATTTCCAACTTTGTAAAGTGCTTTTGTGAGGTACTCAGGTAACCTTTTAAGTAAAATTTTATTGTTTTGTTTTTTGTTGTTCATTTTTTGGTTTGTTAACAGATACTTATATTTTTTTCGTAATTTTCTCGTGTCTGAACCATGCGGTGCAGTTAAGCAAAATATGGGGCAATTGAGTCTTTCAAAACAAGTATTTTATTTAGATATGTAAGTATCTAAATAGAAGAGTTGGGTTAAATTGTGTTATAATATTCTTGTGAAGGTTTGCGTTATATTTAGTTTCGAAGTAATGGACAATATTGTAAATACCATTAATTTTCATATTTTATTGCTTTACATAATATCCTTGTGACAGCTTAGTGTTAAAAGTTTAATAAGTTTACATAAGAATATAATTGTAGCATACCGTGCATTTAATACTGTCATCTATTAGCAACTATATTTTTCACTTGAAAATTTGTCGAGTGTCATTGTTTATTTTTTTGTGGTTTACTCATTTATAACAACATTGGGCAAGTGAGACACTACTGACTTACTTAGCAAATTACCTAATTCAATAGTTCACTAGAGCAAGATCCTGTACAATACACAAAGGACTAAGGAGTTTCGAATTCAAAACATATATGAATCACCAGAATACAGCAAAAATGTTTGCTGCATATTCTGCAATGAAACTTGTTTTAAAACCTGCTACAAAGATTGTAAAATGTGTATGAAATGTAATGTCTGGGTCTATGAAAACTGTTCCAATAACGATATAGGATCAGAAAATTATATTTGCAACAAATTCTTTAAACACTGTTGGAAATAATTGATGAGCGCATCCTATACCAGGAGTGGGCAAAGTTTAATGTTCAATGATCGACGGAAATGTTAGCTGGTTAATGGCGATCGACATTTCCAGAAATAGGAAAAAAATTACCCAATGAATGGTAATTATTTATTCATATCAATATATATAATTCATTTTTTGGATGTGGACGCATGGCATTCCATTTTATCACTGAGTTTATTAAAATTGGGTTTATATCCACTAAGACATAATCGCATAGATACCATCAAGTAGTTGTCAGTTAGATTGCTTCTAAATTTTGATTTAATGAATATTATTTGTGAAAATGCTGTTTCGCATAAATATGTCGAACCAAAAAAATGTAAATATCCTCAATGCCACAGTTTTTAACCCTCGCAGTACTGACGTTTCGCCAACCGTTGCGGACGGTGCCTGGGTCAACCGAGACCCGAACAGTTTTTGTTTACGTAGAATATAAAAAATGAAGCTTTTGCCATTATGATTTTGACTTATTTTATTTTAAAGGTGAACTATTATTAGGGATATAAAATAATACATAAAAATAAAATTTTAAAAAAATTACATAAAAAATATTTATTCTAAATCATTACAATTTGTACACAAAATATTTTTTGTACATGTTGAATGTATATTACATACATATTTATGACAAACATCACATTTTGATTTATATTTATTGTTATTTCCAATACACAAGCTACATCTTGAGCGTTTTTCTAATGTTGTACTCATTTGTTTATTTATTTTTCGGCCTGTACTTTCGATGGCGTCCACAATGTGTCTCGAAAATACTACTGCATTGGTTTCAAATGCTCTAGCTCTAGAATCTATGTTTGCAGCAACTAACTGTTCAGACAAATTTTCTATAAATTGTTTTCTTCTTGATTTTATGTTACCAGTTGCCCAATCCGGATTTTTGAGTTGCCGTAGTACAAATGCATTATAGGCTGCAATATCTATATAATGTAAAAAAAGCGACAGAGGCCAACGTCGTGTACATCTCCGGCAAGTGTATTCTCTTAGAATTTTATCTAAAACATCCACTCCACTTTTTGTTGAATTGTAATAATTGATAATATTAGGTTTGTAATTATTATTTTCGTCAGAAATAGCATGTTCTCGATGAACGCTCGAAAGTAAAACTACGCATTTTCTTGGTTTTGGGATATACGACACAAGTGTTAGATTTTCAGAAAATATAAAATCGGAAGAGAATTGAGCTCTTCCGGATATTGTTATCAAAGATTTTGGTAAATCCTTTCTATTTTTCCGCATTGTTCCCACTATAAATATGTTATCTTTGAGTAAATCCTCTGCAAGTGAGATATCCGTAAAAAAATTGTCGGTTGTGATAGTTCGATTAGATCCCTTCCAAAACTCTGAAAGAACTCTAACTACTCGTTGTCCTTGTCCTTTCTCCGGTGTGTTTCCGCATTTTCCTAAATACACTTCAAAATTACAACAATAATATGTAGTAGCGTCACATAGGGCCCATAATTTCAGCCCATTATTTTTTATTGCCGGCTTGCTCGGCATATACACCTTGAATGGACATCTTCCTCGAAATGTTACTAATTGTTCATCAATAGTGCCTACATTAGACGCTCGGTAATTATCTCTGCAATTTCTTGTTAAAATATTTGTAATGGTTCTCAAAGCTGCCAACTTATCGGTCATTTTTCTTTCTTCTCGTGTCTGAAAGTCGTCAAAACGCAAAAATCGTAAAATGTTTGTAAATCTATCACGAGACATAGATGCTCGATAAATTTGTCGACTATAAGCAATCTTTTTCTTCCATAGATCTTTTTTACTTTCACGTGATTCCCGAAAACGGCCAGTAATTAGTAAAATCCCAAAAAATGCCTTCAATTCAACACGGTCTACCGGCTTCCATATATTATTTGAAAACATTTCATAATATTTAGCCGCTTTTTCATTTGTATAAGTAATTATAATGTCCATGATTTCATCATTTATAAATAAATCAAAACATTGTTCCATGGTTTCTACACCCTCAGAATTTGCTGTGAGTGTAGCATCATATTTACCAAATTCTGCATCTCTGTTTGTGGGGGAAATATATCTCCATGTTCGTCCACAAACATTTTGGTCTTTACAGTGTGACATATTATTACTATTTTCACCACTAAACTCATCACTTTCATAATCCTCTTCTTCTGGTACTGCATCACTAAAAGTCAATGACGCACATTCATCATCAGAAGACACTTCATTGTTATAATCATCATTATTATTTACAAAATTAGCAAACATTTTATTTTTCGATGTAGATCGTTGCTCTAAAATACACCTTCTGTGAACTAAATCAAGAATTTAATGGCAATTGTATTGTCGCTATAGCCTCTTACACAGATAGACGCCTGGCGCTGTAAAGAAACGGTCGAGACATATTTTTTCGTCGTTTTTTCGTCGGGACGTCCGTTTGACGCCGATCCAACTTAACGCACTCCTTGAGTAACGACAAATCTATTTATTACAATTTCTCGCAAAAATTTATTTGGGTCCAAATAGACCCAGGCACCGGAATACGAGGGTTAATAACGGATATTTTTCTTGGGATACTAAATTCCAAAACGAATTTTCATGTGCGCGTCCTTTTAAGAAGATATTCGATTTTATTGTTAAAACTTCTGATTCTATGTCTGTTGAATTAGTTGAAAGTTATCAGCTAAATTTGAAGAAATATCTTCGATGCCATATTCTCCAAACGGAAATGAAATAAATTCAAAAATAACTTGAAAGCGACTGAGATTAGAAAAACGTCTTTCAAATTTTTTAAAAACTTATAGTATTTGAAAAACTTTTGTGATCTCCTGCCGATCTCTTCGCGATCGACTGATCAATCGCGATCAACTGTTTGCCCGGCTCTGTCCTATACAGTGTGAACGCTTATGTCTAGCGCAATGTAATTGGGTATGGAAATAGTAGCAACCCTGCTAGAAGGGCCATGGAGACGATGAAAATGAGTACAAGCTGACTATGAAAACATTTTTATACAGTGCTCTTTCACAAAGGTTTGTACATCACGCCTAATAATAACTAAATTTAAACTTGGTTGATGTAATTTTGTTTTAAGATAAAAACCTTATACAGTGTTTTCTTTGCATTTATATCCGCAGTTGTGTCTGAAGATGACCATTGTAGTCGAAAAACGTGTTTATTTATTTATTTATCCGGAATAAAAACAGGGTTTCCCCCATAACAGTATCCTCTAACAGAATACATTTCATAACAAAAAGCAAAATCTACATATAACAAAATCAAATAATTAATAAGAAACCATAACATCATAAACCAAATAGCTTAGCAAAACAAGTAACAAAATCTAGATATACCGGGTGTTCCTCAAAGTGGCTCACCCCCATATTTTTTTTTATTATTAGTGATATAAGAAAACCATTTGGAATGTATAATTAAAAATATTCACGATCGCTTATAGTTTTTGAGAAAAAAATATTTTCGTTATTTTTTAACGTTTTACAAGTTTCTAGGTTAAGAGTATAAAGTAAGCTTTGTTCCCCTTGATTTGCTACTTCACCAGCAATGATCACTGGTTCTTCAATGGTTCTTTTTAAATAATTGTGTAAAATAAAAATGGTATCGAATTAATTCTAAAAGAAAAGTGCGAATAAACAATTAAATTTAATTCAATTATTTTTGATCTTTTTATGTTATCCTAATTAAGTTACATTACTTGAGTATAACGTTATATCAAATTGCCAGTTTTCCATATCCACCTGGATAGGTTTTAAATAAAATAAAGTAAACAGAGAAAGATAAAGAAACAGCAAATCATAAGGAACATAACGTAGTTTATACTGCTTTATCCTAGCTACTATGCTTCAAAAGTTATAACACATGTTCCATAAGTAGTAAAACGTCAACAAACAAGGAAACTATTTTTTTTCAAAAATTATACATTTTATTGAAAATTTTTTCAAATAAAAGTTATGCAAAACTATTTGTTTACCATCTGATGAAAAATAAAATTTAGATTTTTAAAAACAGCGAAATTAATACTCACTTCTGGTATGACTGGAAGTCCAAAGACAACAATTTCATGTTGTAATAATCCGTTTTAATAGCCTAATTATGCATTCCAAATGATTTTCTGATATCATTAATAATTTAAAAAAAATATGAGGTGAGCCACTTTTGAGTGACACCCGGTATATTAATAATAAAATAAAAAAGTGCATCTTTGCTCATGGGAGCAAATGCGAATTTGTGCGCTAGATAACGCATAAATCTAACCTGCAAGGCCTCAATACGGTCAATGCACAGGGTGGGCAAATTTTGATGTTATTATATGGCATCTTGGAAACTATAAGAGATACTAAAAGAGTAGGTGCCATTTCTCTGGTGGTGGTCTCTTTTTCCGAGACAAATTCAGTCCCACAAAGATAGAACCTCTATCTTCTTTTGTTTTTAAGTTAGAGCCAATAAGTCACATTTTTGCTATTTTAAGAAATGCTCATATTTCGTATATTTCTGAAATTGAAGAAAAGCGGTTAATACATTCTTAATAATACTGAATTTGTTAATACTGAATTTGTCTCTGAAAAAGATACCGGGACATGGCACCCTGGCATATCTCTTATAGTTTCTGAGATAACCTATAATAACACCAAAATTTGCCCACCCTGTACACAGCATATGCAGGATTTCATACAACTGAACCAAAATAAAGAATGCTGTTTACATAAGCCATGTACAAAGATTTGGTGCACTGTAGAGCTTCTGTTCGTCTTGCTGATAAGTTCCTCTATTTTACAAAATTTAATTTAATAATTTAATTGAATTTTTCGGATTCTTATCTTTGTCAGATAGAGGAAATTTTGGGGAAAATCTGAAAGAATACGACAACAAGGACCGTTTCCAAAAGATCCCAAAACAATGAGAAATTTTTCAGCTGCGAACTATACATATTTCAATAAGGCTGGTATAAAAATTGATAGATTGGGCAAATTGTTATTCTCTTATTTTGAAGAAAGCATATTACCATTTCTGTTGGTAATTAGCAGATCGTCAAAACAAATCGTATTCTCCTGCTGGGGTTAATAGTATTTCGGTTAGAAGCAATTTTACGCAAAATATAGTTGATCATGAAAAATCACAACATAATCACAACTAAATCTGGAAATTTCATATCAATTTTACATTTATTATCAAATTATGATCCTGTCATAAACGCACTACTTTTAAAACCGAAAGATGCCATAAATTATTTAAACGCAACAATACAAAATGAAATAATTAATTTGTTAGGAAGTAAAATTAGAGAGAATATTATTGCACAAATTAAGAAAAGTCCTTTTTTCAATTATTATTAACACTACATAAGATTTGTCAAAAGTTAATCAACATCCGTAGTTATTCGATATGTTGCGTTAACTGAAAATAGCGGTATTCTTAAGTCCAATTTACCAACCTCCAGTTAAGCTACCTAGTGGTGGCTATATCGATTTTAAGTGCTCCCACTGGCTATGAGCCGGTTTCTAACTGTTAGACAAACTTATCAAGAGGTGGTAAAAGTGGCCTTTAATCAAATCAAAATCTATGAATCTTTTTTGACTTTTAAATCGGTAGTTGATATTTTACCGATATTTTAAGTACCATCCAAGGACATAGAGTAGATTTATCCAAATGTAGAGGACAGGGCTACGATGGCGCAAACGTATTGTCAGGTCTGTATGGAGGAGTACAAACCCTTATAAAAAAGCATGCTTCGAATGCAGGTTACGTGCATTGCGCAGCACACTCCCGAAGTGTCACAATTTTTGGTAATAGCGTAAAACGTTGGGCAATATTTAAAACCGTTACAGAAAAATATAGTACTCTCCCTGCAGTTCGAAGCGAAAAATCAGGCAAAATAGTGGAATATAACACCTGTTTTCATAAATAGAAGAAGAAGGATTAAGAAGCGTTTTTTGATGTGTTCTTAGAAGATGAAAGAATATCAGATCCAGAAACATACTTCAGGGTTAGCATATTTTATTGCTGTACCGATTGCTTAAACAAAACAACGATTTCAGATACTGCATAATTTGAATAATATACTTGACGTTTTACAACCGGATAAACTACTTTCATTTTCAAATGGAGAAATACAAAACAAGATAGCAAATTTGGCTAGCAAATCTCAAAAGAATTTAACAGTTGATTTATATGATCAACTAATTACTTTCAAAAATTATTTAAAATCTGAAATTTAAAAAATCGATACAGTTAAAAAACCTTGTAGAATTGCTTGTTATAAAATTCAATAGCCTCACTTTTAGCTTCCCGGAGGTTATCACAGCATGCTTTATATTTTTGATGCTTCCAGTTACAACTGTAACTGCTGAAAGACGCTGTTCTAAATTGAAGCTCATTAAAACTAACTAGGAACTTGAAAGATTGAAATCCTCATCAGCAATGAATGACATCATAAATGCTTTTGCCGCAATGAAGGTCGGGAAAGTATCTATTTAAAAACAGAATATTTTAAATTATTAAAGTTTATATTATATACAATGAAAGCTCTCCTTGCGGACAGCTCTAATAAGCGGACATCTCTTATAAGCGGACTAAAATCTTGGAACCAACCCCAAACCTATATTTTCATGTACATATTTATTTCTCACAAACGGACGCTCTAATAAACGGACACGGACACTATTTTTCTTTACATAACGAGCAAAAATTTCTAATAAACGGACGAGTAGGTAACTAAACGCACACATCAAAGTAATCTGTAATAGATATTTACCGACATGTGTTCGGGGATTCCTCATTTTACGAGTTCCGCTTGTTAACGAATTCCAAAACATTAGTACATAGCGCACATAGTTATTATTAGTTTGTTCGTTTCGGTGTAACGTGCGTTGTAATGGCTTTCAAGGTGGTACAGAAAAAGATTATGTTTATGTTAAAGGAGAAAATGGAAATAGTGTGTTTATTAAATAAAGAAAAGTTGTCAGTTCGTGATATTGCTAACAAATTTAAAATCGGGAAAACACAAGCGGGAGAAATAGTCAAAGATAAAGACAAGATTCGAAAGAAATGGCAGTCTGGAGTCAGTGTAAAAACGAAGAAAAACTTTTTGAGTAGTGAGGGTTCAAAGATCGACAAAGCTTGTTTCGAATGGTTTGTGAAAGCTAAAAATCAAAATATTGCCGTATCAGGATCATTCGTAAAGAAAAAAGCAAAAGAAATTGCAAAAAAAATAGGAATGAGTACCTTTAAAGCGTCTGATGAGTGGTTACAAAAGTGGCGTTTGAGAAATAATGTTGCATTTAAGTGTATCTCCGGAGAAGCACCAGATGTAAATGAAGATGGCATTAATGAATTTATGAAAAAATTACCGACCTTCTTACTAGACTATCGACCAGAGAACATTTTCAACGAGAATGAAAGTGGGCTCTTTTTTCGTGCATTACCAAATAAAACTTCAGCTATAAAGTCGGAAAAATGCAAAGGAGAAAAACTGTGTAAATAGTATAGGTGAAAAAAGGAGTTGCTAGTTATTGGAAAGTCGACACGTCCCCGAGCATTAAAAAAATGTTGCTCCCAAGGATTTACCGGCTATCTGGAAATCAAACAAAAAAAAGTATGGATGACACGAGTATGGATGACCCACATTATAACGAAGTTGTTAAGTAATTTCGATAAAAACATGGGTATAAAAGAAAGAAAAATCTTTTTATTTCTTGATAATGCCACTTCACATCCACATGATTTAAAATTAAAAAATATAAAAATTATTTTTTTACCTTCTAATGCAACATCTGTCTACCAGCCAGTTAGATCAGGGTATCATAAGCAATTTTAAATTTTATTGTCGCGATTTAATAGTGAGTCACCTATTATCAAAAATAGATTTCACAGAATCGGCTTCTAAATTATCAAAATCTATTGACATATTACTTGTACTTTATTACTTGCTTGTACTTTATAAAATTTGCGTGGCAGAAGGTCACTCCAAAGACAATTAGGAATTGTTTTAAAAAAGCTGGATTTCTGATGGATCAAGGAAGTTCAACTGACAGTAACTACGATGTTGAAGACAATTTACCACTTGCGAAACTAGCTGATTTGTTTAAATGTAGTAAAAGACTGGGAATAGATAATGTAAAAAAAATAGAAGAATACGTCGATATAGAAGATAAGTATGTATGTATGTAGTTGCATGTAGAGGTGAAAAGTATCACAGCACTTAGGCCCCAGCGGGCCCTTTGAACATCCCCACAGTTAATCGTTCATTCAAGGGTCAGAAAACCAGCCCAATGTTTTTATGAACGTTAATATGAAACAGAGGGACATGTTGCTTATATCTGAGATTTGGAGCCATGGTATTCCGAAAATGGTATCCCTTAGGTAGACGAGTTTGGGACAGTCACAAACAATATGACTAACCGTCTCGTCTTCCATTTCACACCCTCTACAGAGATATGTATTTGCCATCTTCATGTAGAACATGTGCTTACGTAACCTGCAGTGTCCAGTGAAAAAATGTGTGAGAAGTCTCAAATCATTTTTCGATTTTCCAAGAAATTGGATGGACCCCTTCCGGTTAGGATAGAGAAGAGTTTTCTTAGTAAAAGCATCTGCTGACGACTCATCCCATCTATCGCAAAAAGCCTGATGGGAGATGGAGTTTATCAGCTTTGATACCGTATTGATGGTTAGTGGTACAAACGGTTCAGGGGAGATCGGTGACTTGTTAGCCGCCCGTTACGCCAACCTGTCTGCGTGATCATGTCCCTTAATTCCAGTATGTCCCTTACGCTACATCAACGTGACGTTGTTCTTTACGTTTGCCTCCTCAAGTGATTGCCAACAGGATCTCACCAGCGACGATGTGGCTCGGCGCCTATCCATCGCCAGTATAGCCTCTCTGCTATCGGTGCAGATCACAACGTTTAGGCCAATTTTTTTAGAGTCTAAAATCGCATTGGCTGCTGTGTTTATAGCAATTATTTCATATACACCTCTCCCATTCCAGAACCTCCAGGCTTATTTAATCCATCCGTATAGATGGTTAGTGTTTTGCTCGACCTTATTTTGCTCTGGGGTATTGTTTCAATACCGAAGTGTGGCTTGGTTAAGAAAGTAGGTGTCATGTGGTCTGTGTGAGCTACAAGGAGGGATTGTTTACGAGCAGCCTCACTCTAGAGCTCGCTCCGGACTATTCCCATTTTAACAGCCTGCCGTTCATTTCCTAATCGCAATCGAAGCAGTGCCGTCACGGCCACGTCGCTGATAAAAATATCTAGGGGCGGCACGTTCAGCATAATCTCCATCGCAATTGTAGATGTAGATCTCATGGCGCCCGTGATTAGCAGGCAGGACAATCATTGCAATGGATGGGCTAGTACCACCGTTGCTTCTTTGGTTTTGCAACCGATGTGTGATGTCCAAGTCAACCCTTTATCTAAGATGACACCAAGATATTTCACTCCTGGAGCAAAGGTTAATAGCAAAGTTTCTTCTGCTTAGTGAAGAGAACCAGCTCAGTCTTTTTAGGATTGACGGAGAGTGTATGTTCCTTACACTATAGTTCAACAAGTTTAAGCGCCTGCTGCATTCTGTAACAAAGAAAATCGTCAACTTTACCTCTCAATAGAATAGCTACGTCATCAGCGTAACCAATAGTGAAAAGATATTTATCGTTTAATCCACGAATGAGATCATCACCTGTTAAGCACCTGAGAAGTAGTGTGAGTACTCCACCTTGTGGGTAGCCTCTAACAACAACTCTCTGTACCATGTGATCTTTCGCTTTAGCCTGAACAACTCTGCTAGCTAGCATTGTTCTTATCCAGCCCGCGATGGCCAACGGCACTCTTCGAGATTCCAGACCTCTGTTAATACTATTAAAGCTGGTTTTGTCAAACGCTCCCTCAATGTCAAGAAAAACTCCTAAAATAACTCCTTTGAAATCTAATGGATCCTTTTTGACGTTCTTTGGCATAAAGTTTACTGTGACCTTCCTCCAGCTTATGGGAATATCATTAAAGGCTTTCATTTTTTCATTCATGAAAAATGATTTTACTGTATTTCAACATGTGAAAAATTTAGAAACACATATTGAACGTTCTCTCTTATTACAAAGAGAAACTCTCATTGCGGCAAAGCAGTACACCCAACTCTTTTTTTTTACACGGTCATTTTTGCACGATTTTGAAATAACACGGTTCACCAATAAATTTTTTTACACGAATTTTTTGTTATAGCACGAATCTCAAAAAAATTCTTAATTCTAATTTTGATAGCGTCTTACAGAAACTTATGTATATAGTAACAAAATACAATGGGGGAATACCGTGGTCAGAAGTCGGTCGTTTTATGTCCACATGTTTATAACTTGGTCTACTACGGGGAATATCAGAATTTTATGATCACTTTTTTTCTTTATCTCTTGCTTCAACTTGAACACATGATTTCGTTATTCAGTATTTATTTTGTGTTAAGAGTGGTCAGTTTGTGAGACGTAATAAATAATTTCGGTAAAGTTCTAAAAGTGGATGTTTCAATTAAAGTTTTTTTAATTCGATGGTGAAATTTTCAGTGTATTATTTGTAATTATGATAATTCTCTGCTACTAAAAAAGGTAATATTGTATTAGATTGTCGCTTTAGAAAAATTCTATAAGCAATATTATTTTGGATTCTTTTTATAGTACACTTATTGTTTAATAAGATGCCTAAACAACAACATCCAAAGAGACAAGCAATTTCCTTAGAAGTTAAAATAAAAATCTTAGACTGTCTAAAGAAAGGCGAAGGTCCCACATCTGTTGGTAAAGCTTTTGGTTTAAACGAATCGACTATAAGAACAATTAGAAAAAATGAGAATTGCATTCGACAATCCGTAATTTCTGGATCGAAAGTAAGCTCCAAAACATCATCTTATAGTCGAAATCCTATCTTAGAGAAAACGGAAAACACATGGTGTTTTGGATAGAAGATTTACAGTCAAAAAGAATACCTATTGATGGGAAACATATAAAAGAAAAAGCACTTAGAATATATAACCGACTTCAGGAATTGGAACTATCAACAAGTCTTCAGACAACAAAGAAACTGGCATTTAATACAAGACGGGTTTTATAAAGACACACATTTCACAATGTAAAAATAAAGGGAGAAGTAGCATCAACAGACGAAAATGCTGCAAAAATCCTTCCGGGTAAACTAGCAAAAATCGTTGAAGAGGACGGTTATACTCCAGAACAAATATTTAATGCCGACGAAACGGGATTGTTTGGGAAGAAAATGCCCGAAAGGAATTATATAGCAAAATCTGAAAAATCAGCTGGTAGTTTTAAAGCGGCCAAAGATCGAGTGACGTTCTTGTTATGTAGTAATGCATCTGGTGATAAAATGTTAAAGCCTTTATTAATCAACAAATCTCTTATGCCACGAGCATTAAGAGGTACGAACATTAAACAACTTCCAATCCAATTCATGGCGAATAAAAAGGCATGGATGACGGCTGATCTGTTTAAAAATTGATTCAACAACTGCTTTGTTCCTGAAGTCCAGAAATATATGGAAGAAAAAGGTTTGGAATTCAAAATACGTTTGCTCGTTGATAATGCGCCCAGCCACTCTGTGTTGGATCACCCAAATATTCAATTGCTATTTTTAACGCCTAATACTACCTCGCTGATTCAGCCACTCGGCATTATAGCAACATTTAAAATGTACTGCATAAAGCAAACGTTAAGAATATATGTTAGATTCAGTGGAAGAAACAAATTTGACTGTTGTGGAAGCATGGAGAAAGTTTACGATTATGGATTGTATTACACTTGCTTCTGTTGAATTGATGCGCGAAAGCCCTTTGGATGAAGATGATTTGATCGAATTTATGACAATTTGTGAAAATAAAGAAATCGATAATGATAAGGTAGAAGATGAAGTTGAGCGGCCGTTAATCAGGTATTAACGGCTGATTTAATTCGCGATGGCTTGAAATTATTATATTTTCTTACTCATGATCCTGACATGAAGCGTGCATTGAAATTTCAACGTAGTCTTATATTATGTGTAGCTGGATATGAAGAATTATATAAGCTTAGTGAGGAACCAAAAAACCAGCAGCTAATAACCGACTTCACAACTACAAAAAAACAACACAAACCGTTAATAACGAACGAAATTCTTTCAAGAATATTTTTTTTATTGATACAGGGCCCCTTCATGGCTAGCTACGCCGCTGCTTGTTATCGTATTATTTTTTAAGCTATTCTAGTCTTCTAGCCCTTATTAAGCTCATAAAATAATTTTGTCTAGCTAGAATCAAGATTCAATCCAGTATGCGCCATTATTAACCTTTTTATTGTTTCTTCTTTTGCTTCCAAATTTTAATCGTTTATTTGTTCCAATTAAAGCCATCATTGACAAAAATTTTAATAAAATCGTTCAATAAATTCTAGGTGTTGCAATTTTTATGGAAGTCAGTATACTTTCATTTTTTTATACAACTTAAAAATATTTAAGATAAAATACAATTTGATAACACTATTAAGTAAACGGAAGTATAAATTTATTGATAAGATATAAATACTATCAGAATATAATGTATTAGTGTATATTTCATTTTTTCTATCTTTGGGATATTTATATCTTCGCGGAGATTTGAATTAAATACGGTCCTGCTCTAAAAGTTGTAGCTTTGGAGAAGGGATAGAAGTCGATCTGACGCTGGGGTTGTATGTGTGCAGAGAGGTCTACATCGGGGTCTACAGTCTACACTCAGTCGTGTCGGAAGCAATTGGCCGAGATAGACCAACGGCAAGTTCGTGAGTCTTCGCAACAATCGGTCGCACGTTCAGTTCGGAAAAACGGCGGCGACGTTGTGGCGTGTAGTGTGGAGAAGCTTCCTTTTCAGGGGCCCCTTCGATTTCGGACATGTCCTTTTACTACGAACGTGCCCAGGACTACGGTGCCGACTACGAAACGTAAGTGAACCATGACGACATCGACAGTATTCGTTTCGAATTCTTGTGTTTAAGAAGAAGGAGAATCCTAACCTCTTCTAGAGCGCGCGCGCTTTTGACAACAATCGGTCTGGTCCGGACCCGTTTCCTTCGCATTCTTCGGTCGCGTACCCGCCTTCGGGGGGCCTTGACTAGAAACGGCCTCGTCGACGAGATAAATCTAACTAAACGCAGATGTTTTTATTCTGAATATCCAAGAAATAACATTTTTTTTTAATATATAGATGATTCTCCGAAGAGATTTTCGTTGCGGTTGGAAGAAGCAATCCAAATCGAAACGAGTTTATCTAATTTTAAACGTCCCAACCCAATCGGCGATGATATTTGTGTATACATGTGCATTTGCACAACTGCAAATTTTGATTGATCAGAATATGTTGGTTCACTTTTCCATAAATTTCAAATAAAATTGTTATCTTATCTCTTAACTTATTTATATATTTAGGACTTTTGAATAAATGTTTTGTTTAATGTTTGATTCCGACAACTTGAAGATTCTAAATATAAAATTCTGTCTCATGAAACAATCCAATTGTAAGAAGGATGCTAAATGAAGATGCTCACATTAGCTTCTTCAGAAATAGATAGGTTATCTCCTGTTTATATTATACTAGATTTTTGTTGGACCTCTTGAGCTGCGTTTGTCGTTCAAATAAATGACGCATTTGCATTAATTAGTGTTTTATAAGAGGAAATGAATTTCCTTTTGAAAAAAAAAATAATCTTATTTTGATAGAATTACAACTCAACATTTTTAGAGCTACTCCCAAAATCTAAATTCCCATAACTAGCAGGGTTGTTTATTCTAGTTTGGTTTACTTAACACAATCAGTAAAAAAAGGTTCCTACTTTAAAATATTTATAAACTTTTTTTACAAAATGTAATTAAACAAATTTCCTGGACATGTGTGGAAGAAAAATTTTCCTCACAAAATTTTTTATCGCCTGTATAAATGTTTTAATCGTATATTGTGTAATGTTTGAACAGATCATTACGGAAATCGCGTACCTGAACGATCAAAAAGTCTAAAAGGTTTCCCAGAAATCGCCCCAACAGGTATAAAGCCAAAAAGGAGACTTTGTTAAATTGTACACAAATGGGGTGTCTGGATTATACAACACCTCCAGCTAAATATCTACTGATCTAAATGATCCTAAAAATTCTAGCCCGATGACATTGCATGTACGTTAAGAAACAAGATTGATATATAAACACCATATGTTGCTGCAGTTCTTGTATCAAGCTTTACGCTTCGTTGAGGAAAACTCAACAGGCCGTACTTTAGATTAACATTTGTTTTAAATGGCGAATTGTCGTGAGACTTTTTATGTTTTCATAGGTAATTACTTAACACTATTATTTTTCAGTTCTGAATCTTTAAATATATTTGATAAAATTTTCGAAGAAATTTGTATAATTATTACTGTAAAAATTTTTTCTTCAAATCGTAAAAATACCTTTTCATACATAATTCTTATTTATATTTCTTCCCCTTTTGAATAGATACAATAGACCCCCTAAAACTTCCTTATGCGACGCAATCCGGAATTTCCGAAATACCATGAAACGAAAATCAGCGAAATCAGCTGTAGGGTCGTTCCGTTTCATTTCTTTGACCTCGCCGAAAATCGCCGACCGTCCGTGCCATTGAAATGATCCGTAAGGGGGAAAGAAGTGCAAGATGTTTCGTCATACACACAACACATATGGAAGGAGAAATTGGCCGGCCAAGAAGGAAAGAAAGGTGGTGAAGAAGTCGCGTGCTCGGGGTTCCCTTCTTTACGTTGACGGAGTCCCGATCCAGACGGTCGGGACATCTGCTCCCTGGGGACCTTAGCCTACCTCGTCTCTCCCGTAACGGGCCCATTGTTCACCTTCGGGATTTATTAGCGTCCCAAGACGTTCGACGACTTTTACGGGAGGGAGAAGAAAAAAAGGCCCGGTGTTACGAATATTATTTATCCCCTTTATTTTTCTTATATAAAATCTTCAATAATGCCTCCTTTTTTTGATAGGTTTATATCGATCATAAAGTCTGATTTCATAAAGTTACATATTTTACACATTTTTCTCTTAATTGCGTTTTGTTATTACTTTAAGTTAATTGAATCGATTCACATTTGTCTAAGCATTATTATTTTTTATAGAAGTAATTTTTTATAGACGTAATTCATGCAATTCAAGTCGGAATAAAAATGATACCATGCATTGTATTAATAAGGGAGGTTCATTATCGATCGGGTTCAACCATCTGTCGTTTGGGGTGAACTCCCCGACACCTGCCTTCTGGTGATAGGGCATCGCATGCGACCCCTCACGGTACACACAATGCAAGTAGCCGAACATGTACGCGATGCTCGCCCTGTATAGTATAATCAATTGCACTCACTGAGTCGTAGGAAATAATTCACTTTTCTTTTTCTTTTCCCTTCATTATTCCCAGAGTATGAAAGATATAAATCAATATGATATTTATCAAGGATAATTAAAATTTATAAAAGGAAAAATTTGCAAGTTTTTGTACGATGCAAGTAATTTCTTTTATATTGTAGTACCTCAGCTGCTACAACTTCGATTTTGTATAATAAATTTTATAATCAACGATGTCACCTTGTTGATTATCTACTATTATGATACTAACTATACATATTTTGATAGTTGACGTATTATTTACTTTTATATTACGTATGTTTATTTCTCGCAAACTCAGATTTAATTTGATCTTGAAAGATTCTAATTGATCATTAACACTTTTTTATCTCGTTAAATATTGACAAAATATATAGCATAAATTCTTGTTTGATAGAGATGTAAACTATGTTCAAATATTTATGACAAATTTTTCGTATAATTGGCGAGCTTCATGAAATATCTTTCCCTTTATTATACATATCCTCATTATTTCTCACTGTTTCGTTAATCACTTGCTTGTCGTTTTCTATCTTTAGGATATCATTATAAGTTATTTTGATAGTTTTCCACACATCTTATTCACATACAATGAATACGATTTCTACAAATGTAAGTATCTTGAAAAAGATTCTTTCGATTGAATTATGTGTTGCGTTTTGCTCTATTCTAATATTTCACAGCAGTAATCGTGCACAACTAAAACATAATAAAATATGGTCTGTATATCAATGTCTCATAGAAAACTTATGTGCCATACATGCAATAATTGGTGAAAGTTTTGGTTTCTGCAAAGGAAGATTAAGTTGGGTTCAATACATTCTAATAAAATATGGCAGATTGGCAATAAAAAAAATATTTTTTCTGCGATTTTTAAATCAGGAGGTACAGAGTCTTCACTAGTATCATCTCCCTGGATCGAGTTACAAAGAGAAGAAAAATATTTTATTATTGATTTTTCAAACTTATTACATAATAAGCATACATTATGCGACCGATTTGTTAAAACCACTACATCGCACAAATTTTTTACTCTAAATGTAGAAATTAACTAATTATTTTCGTTCTTACGTAAAAATGGACCTTTTTTCAAGTTTATGATATGCAACCATGGAAACTACTATGCTAAGATCAAAATTTAAGGGTAGCTTCACAAAATCAATATATCAATATCAATATCATTAAAATAATCTTCTAACATATCCAAATATTTCAGTTGATTTACATTTTCATTGAAGAAACATGGCACAATTATCTTGTGATATGTTACGATACACCACACATTACTATAGATGCAACATTTCTTATCAAGAGAATCTACTCCTTCTTTCGTATTATTATACTAAGCAATTATCTCCGATTTTCCAGAAGCTTCATCTACAGAGGCTATTTGACGCATAGAGCTAACTAAAATGGCTGCTTTCAATTTTTTTGGATACATACGAAATTATAGCATTTTTCTCGGTAAAACCACATATTGCCGAACCCACTTCTCTAGATCGTTTTGGGAAGGAACTCAGGCGGGGTCTCTGTTTTATTTAGTTTGATGGTTCCAACATAGGTAACTCCTCTGCCCTCAAAATATTGATCAACTCAGTTGGACTAAACCAGTTGTATTATGCAAGCAGTATTATGTTCATTTTAGCTTTGATGACCATCCAAATCAATATCACTTATGTCACTATCACTTTCTTCAAACCACCTCAAAACTATTCTTTCGATGTCAAAATCATCCTCTAGCCCTCTTTGAAGTCCCAACTGAGATTGAAACTCTATAAACATTCATATATACCGATCGCCAATCAGACAGTCCGCCTGCAGATTTTATAAATCTATTAAAGTTCAAAATATCTCTCGGAGATTCCAAGTGTGTGGTAAACACTTACTTAATCAAGTGATTTAAAACTACACGAAGCGTTACCTCTTTAAAATTTGTCGAAGTAGACGTATTTTAAATCTAAAAATTAATAGACACTAGACCTATAACTAGAAGCATTATTGTTTAGCCGTCTTAAGAGACGTACCTAAAGCCTAATGTTTCTGGTTCTAGGTCTAGTATTAGTTCTAAAGCTGGGTTGTAGATCTAGTATTAGTTATACTTTTAGTTCCAGAAGAATTTAAAACAGTGTAGAGTTAAACAAGAATTAAAACTAAAACTAACACTAGACCTAGAACTAGAAAGATTCTGGTTCTAGATCTAGGTCTAGTGTTAGTTCTAGTTTTAGTTTGCTACAAGTATACAAAAATCTAAAACCGAATAACAGCTAAAAGTTGGGTTAATACCAACACTAAAACTAACTCTAGAACTAAAAACTTTTGGGTTTAGCCGCACGTCTCTTAGGATCGTTAAACCCAACTATTTCTAGTTCCAAGTCTAAAGGAAGTCTATTTTACAATTTGGACAAAGTCCAACTTTTACGTAAACATGAGAATGATTAATTGATTTCTATAGTTTCTATAGAAGAGATTTCTATAGAGCATAAAATTCGTGTGATTTAGAGCTGGTTGTACAATAAGCCGATAAATTTCCTGATAGCGTTATCTGGCCAATAGGTTAGTTCGTATTGTTTAAGGATATTATCGAGGAGATTATCGGTAAGATAACTTATTAGGTACCAGGAAGTTAAAAGAATCAAAAAAGAATTTAATTTTATAAAAAAAACTTACCACCGATAATAACTATCCTTCAGATACGATTAATAAAATACTATATAATGCCATAATAAAATTAGACCACCAAAACTACTTACAAGATAAAACATGTTCTAAAACAAAATAACATTACTATTGGTTATAAAAGTAACTATACAACGAAAGAACAAACAATGAAAAAAGGAATTTGTTTAGAGATCATTAATTAAAAATAACGTGGTTTGCGGAAACTAAAAAATAAAAATAATAAAGATCATCGTTAATGTACAAAATATTAATTTTTGTTCTTATTTTAATAACACTTCTTACGATACACGATGATTATCGAAAATCAAAACAATAATATAAGATTATAGATTTATTCTGTAATTATAAAAGTAAAGACTTAAATAAAAATAGCGTTTATTCCATAAGATCCAATGATTATGATGCTCTGTATATCGGTCAAACAGGAATACATCTTCATCAAACGTATACCAACATAAAAATAAATACAAGCATAATATCTACTATGATAATGTATCTTTAATACATAACCGCAAAAAAAAGGTAAAAAGCTAGATCTACTCGAACAATTTGAGATAGACAAATTTAAACATAAAAAAAACTTAATGAACGATCAGCTTTCTTCTATATATAGACCAATATATCCAGATTTAAAATTTTAGTATCTTTTTAACATTCAATGAAACTCGTTAATCGTTTTAATAATTTTAATTAGTGTGAACTTTTTTCTATTTGATTGTAAATTTAATCTAATTTATTTTGTTGTTTTGTTCAATGTTAATTGTATCTATCGCTTATAGATTTGCCTGATGATGATATATACATATCGAAACCGGTACTAAGTACGTATATTTTAAAAGTGAAAAAAGGTTGTTTAATTTTTCATCACATTATATTATATACACTTCAATAATTATGGATTTATTACAATCTTTAATATATTATTTTACATTTGTAAAATTTCCATCCTATCCAGAATTTGTCTAAACAGGTACTTAATACTTTTATATTAATTGAAGCCGTCAAAAAAATCGTATTCATTCCCCTGTTCCATGTGGTTAAGTCGTTGTCTAATTTCCATTTTCTTTCTTTATTTACACAGTAATCAAAAAATCGTTTCCAAACTTGCTGCTGTTACTAGTATCGTTCAAATTAAACATTATAAGTATTTTCGAAGATGCTAATTGTTCAATTTTCATAATTGTTATTGTCAAAAATGTAATAATCAACAGATTAATAATAACAAATCTCCTACACAAATTATTAGATGTAGGGAAAAAGTGTTACTCCCGACAAGAACAATTTGTACAACACCAAATATCTTTATGCTCCCGATAAGTATATTTATCGGTATATTGTACAACTGATCCTTAGTGATTAGAACAAATTCGACGCATTATTTATGCTGAGATAAGTTTGAAAAATCAGTAATAAATTTTTTTCACTCTTTATTTCTCGATTTGAGGAGACACTGTATTGGAAAAAGAAAGTATTATCAACTATTACATGAAAATCATCAAAAAATTTTAACTTAATTTTATTTGAAATATACAGTCGTACCGGTTTCAGATTACCTCATCTTCAGCGATAAAGTCGTTAAAAGAATTATAGATAAAAAAATACCATATGCAAATTAAAGCGCTTCGTGACCTGATGGATTATCCAAACGGAGATTAAAATATTTTTACACGTGCTGATGGTGTCGTGATCTTGCGAACATTTTGAAAAGAAAAGCTTAACTACAAAGATGTTTTATTGAATCATTAAGATTCAAAATGAACAATACACTCATTGCGACTAGCCTGAATACAATTATTTGCCTAGGTTACATGCAAATGCTTATAAAACTCGTAAAGGCAATATTAGATAAAGATGTTGAATAAAGAAGTAGCAGATGTGCTCATCTTGCACTTAAAAAATACAGAGTTCCAAAGATGATGAGACGGGTGTTCTATGTCGGCATACTTCAAATTGAAAGTAAATGTTTTGAGATGGCGGGCTAAACGAAACCCAACCTAACTTAACCCTAATTATAAGTGGTTAATCCTAGTGTAGTATGAGATGTATTTCCAATGCTTCATTAATTCTGTATAGGATATAAATTTTGAAAAATTACAAGTGGTCAAAAAAAAACAGTCGCCCATTAAATAATATTTGGAGAAGTAAAAGATGTAGAAGACTGTTTTTATTTTTGTATCGTAAATCGTAGCATATTTTCGTTGCTTTATTTTGAAATGCACTGAAACGCATCAATCTATAATAGGATTTCAAGAGTTCTGTATGTTAGTGTGGTGGCATTATGTATATTTGGTTAATGATTTAGCAGTGCCTTATCTTCATAGCTAAGATTTCTTGTCATCAGTCTCGGTCTCGACTAAGTTTATCTTCTTTAAATTTTCGCAACATCACGACGCCATCAGCACGTGTAAATTTTTTTTAATCTCCGGTGATAATCCATCAGATCTCAACACGCTTTACTTAGCACATCTTATTTCCTTCATCTATATAGCTTTTAACGACTTATCGCTAAATATGGGGTAAACGTACAATACTTGCAACATAGACTCTACACTTATTATCGACTAATCTCAATACAACCATTTTCCTAAGTTAAATGGAAATGTTAACAAATCTCGTGAAGGCAGTATTGAATAAAGATAAATGAATCACAACTTTGTATCCGTGTATTCCTTACTTACAGATAGAGTTCCAAACAAGATAGGGCGGGGTTTTATGTCAATATACTTTAAATTAAAGGTGCTCAATGCTTTATTAATTGTGGATATAATATAAATTTGAAAACATTACAAGTCGTAAAAAATCACAATCAAACATTAAATAATATTTGGAGAAGTAAAACATGCTGAAATCAAGACTGTTGTAATTGGCTCTACTTTTTTTAGAAACTTATTGATTATATCCTTTATTTTGTATACTTGATCCATTGACCAAATGAATTATTATTTAGCAAAACCTTATCTTTATAGTTAAGATTTCCTGGCATCAGATCTTTTGCACTTTCTATACCATGAAGTAATTTGGAGATCTAATAAATATATCTAACTTTCTCCTTCATATATTAAAATGGTGGATGTCTTCCCAAAGTAATCTGAGATCTCGTTCCACGCCCAAACTTTATTTTAAAAGAATCTTATTTAAGGTAGTATCCCGTCATTTCTTGGAAAGCTAACGATTAATAGATACCATCATTATTTAAAATTAAACTAGGAAATAAGTTAATCTTGAGGTTTAAGAATTAAATTAATTCAAATTAAGACCCCAACGTAAAATGAAATATCTTAAAATAAATCTTTAATTAATTATCATATAAACATTTTTCTTTTTTAAAGTGGATGCGATCATTAATTACGTGGGATGTTAAAAAATGTCCTTGTACTAGACTTTAGTGGCATTCCCTATCTATAATAAACACACCTCAGTGGAACATAACTAAAAGATAAGAATGCGGTTTCTTTTATTGTCCATATAAGGTTTTACGTTACTCACATTCTTAAAATTTAATTTATATGTATTAAAAACCAATTTGATGGCAGTATTTCCTTTTTGAGTTGAATGTTTTTCGGAATTCCCGGATTCTACGATTACAATAAAGGAAAGGTGTTGATGTTCGACGGACTGTAACGAGAAATGTAAAATTATTTTAATCGTTCGGGCACCTGCCACCTCTCCGGATAAATTAAGCTCTCCGGCGCTTATTATCTAATTTGATATCGCCGCATGGCCGTTTAACGACTAAAGACGGCTGCCGCAGCTTGTTTTTCCAAGTCTTGAACATACATAAGAAGTAGGTCATTCAATGAACGTATATTTAACTATGTGGAGCCGCTAAACCAGCCGTTTTCATCTCGGGCATTGTTTCAAGTGAACCGCGAAGGGGTTGACGAACTTAACTTAATCAAGAGTTAAGTTATTACTGCAAACTTTTTAATTTCGTTTAAATCAAACAAACATTTTATGGGAATTAAGCTTCGATATTCATGCGTGAAGATTGTGAGTGGTGTGAACACCATATGTGCACGTCAACTAATTTTAATAATACACGCACTCCTCCTCCGCGTACTCAATTAACAAGTCCATTGAATGGACGCGAGCTGGGTCTCTCATGCTGCTATTTGTTCCCTTTCGGTCCACAGATGCAATGGCAGTAGCGCACCCCACGCGCCATTCCTTCTGTTCCATTCGTTCCATCCATTGTGGTAGATTAAAGTGCAGCTGTCAAACGCCTCCAGTGTGTCACACACGCCGTATTGTACAATTCTTTGTTAAAACCCATTGACTATCAATATTTTTGACCAAAAGTGAATGACACCGGAGAGTCTTTTATAAATAAAGTCATTTGTGGTCACAGAGACTAATTAGAATCAATTAAGAAACAAGAATTTCTTTTCTAAAAACTGAATTCACGCCTAGGATCAAATTATACGTGATTATTATTTTTTTTTGGGTTAGAGTTTCGTGGTTCTCGAGTAACAAAAAACCACGATGAAGTATTAGGTTAACGTCAGAAGAGCGGTCGGATGACATCGATAATGTCAGCTGGAAAACACAGAATTCTTAAATCTAAATTTATATTTTTACAGTTCATATCTTAAATGTGAAACCAAAAGATGTAACAATTAAGGAAACCACAAATTTGATAATATGTTGAGTATAATTTGGGTCTGAACATTTTTCGGTTAATAAGATTGAAAATAAATCTTCATTTTTTATCGAGTATTATTAATGTCTTTGTGATTTTTTTTATTATAACTTATTTGGAGTGATAACATGATAAGTTTTAGCTGCGTAAAATGTCAAAATCAAAGTTATGGGAAACGGATATTATGGATAACGCTTCTGTTGTTGGAGTTTGGAACGGCCGATGTGTGGAGAAAGCGCTTAGGTCTATTAAAATAACCACTGCCCTGGGTGCTGCTCACAATCACTCTTATTGGCTCTCAAAATTTTATTTAATAATTCCTTGCTTCCGGGTATATTCTCTGATGTTTGGAGGTGTAATTGTTTTTTCCTTATTTTCAAATCGTGGAGTTGTCTCTAATTATCGTTGTCTTTTCTTTGCTGAAAAGCCAAAAATTGACCTAAGATAGCATGGTTTCATTGCCTTATTATATCATACCTTCTTTTGATCAACATTATCAATTCGCTTCAATCTATACTGACTTTAGTAAAACTTAACATATTGTTATCTAAACTTCAAAACTTTGGGTTTCATGAGTCGTTGCTTATGGTTTACTTATTACCTAAAAGTTAGAAATCATCTAGTTTTGGTCAATGGCTCCATTCTGCTGCTACGTATGTGTCCTCTAGTGTACCTTAGGGCAGTCACCTTGGATTGCTACTAATTAATATTTATATAAATGATTTATTTGACGTCATCCAACATTCGTCTCATTTGATGTTCGCGGATGATCACCTTTTGACTGTTCTAGGTTTCAGAGTGACCTCGGCAACCTTTACGCATACTGTCTCAAAAATCGTTTTAGTTTAAATTTCTCTAAATGCAACGCTATACTTTTCTCTAAGAATGTAAGCTCTTCACACTGCAACTATATTATTGTCACAATTACCTCATCCTTAATAAGTATGGTGATAGTATCACCGCAATATATTGATCAAGTTTGGGTTAATTGTAGAGCCTCGGCCACAAATGACCATGACTTAATCCAACGAAGTCGTAATGAGCTCATCTCAACTACTGCCTCGGCCGCAAGCGATCTCGGTTTTATAAGAATATCATAGTTTTTTCACTTAATTTTAACTGATGCTATTTGTAATAATATCACCACAATATATTGATAAGATTTGGATTAATTATAAAACCTTGGCGAGAAATGATCTTGGCTTAATTCAACTAAGTCACAATGACCTCATCTTAACTTTTACCTCGACCGCAAGCGACCTCGGCTTAATGAGAATATTACGAATTCTTAACATAATTTTAACTGATGTCGTTTGTAATAGAATCACCATAATATATTGATCCGATTTGGGTTAATTATAAAGCCTTGGCTACAAATGATTTTGGCTTAATCCAACGAAGTCACAATGACCTCATCTTAACTTTTGCCTCGGCGGGAAGTGACCTCGGTTTAATGACAATATCACAAATTTTTCATTTAACTTTAAATAATGTCATTTGTATCACCACAATATATTGATAAGATTTGGGTTAATTATAAATCCTTGGCTACAAATGATCTTGGTTTAATGAGAATATTACAAATGCTTAACATAACTTTAACTATGTCGTTTGCGATAGAATCACCATAATATATTAATCAGGTTTGGATTAATTATAAATCCTGGGCTACAAATGATTTTGGCTTAATCCAACTAAGTCACAATGACCTCATCTTAACTTCTGTCTCGGCTTGAAGCGACCTCGGTTTAATGAGATTATCACAATTTTTTCACTTAACTTTAATTGATGTAATTTGTAATAATATCATCTCAATATATTGATCAGATATGGGTTAATTATAAATCATCGGCCACAAATGACCTCGGATTAATCCCACTAAGTCACAATTACCTCATCTTAACCTCTACCTCGACCGTAAATGACCTCGGTTTAATGAGAACTTTAGCTAATGTCGTTTGTGATAGTCTCTCCACAATATAATAATAATAATAATAATAATAAATTGCTTTATTGCTCTCAAAAACATTACACAGAAGATTAACTTCAATAATTAATAATAGAAATAAAAAAAGCATACATGAGAACAATCTTATGGTATGGTTCAACTCGTGTTGTTCTTCCACCATACCATAGGGAGTTTAAACATGAACAAAAAGCGCATTGACTGTAGTAAACTGCCTCTAAAGAATTAACTTACAATTTACATGTTTAAATCAAAAATCCCCTTCGCAGCATAATACAAAAAGAAAAACGAAAATGATGTAAATGTAAAGCCATTTCTACAAACGTGAATGTCACTGCCGCCCATGCAGATAACTTAACATATGTCTTTTAAAAGTTATTGATGATGCACACACTGTCCACTCAAGTGGAATTTCATTTATTGTTTTAGCAATTTGAAAGGAAAATGACTTTTTGAAAACAGCAGAATGAAAAATAGGTGGGGATAATCTCCCGTTAAATCTAATATTCACAGTGTGTACATCCCCGCGAAAATTTATTTTGTTATAAAGGTAAGGCGGCTTATAAAGATGTAGGATTCGGTGGTAGAGACATACAGAGTGTAGCACCCTCCTTCCTTGCATGTTTAACCATTTCAATTCCGGCAACTTATCACTTACATGATCACTCACATATTATGATCACTCACATATTTTGATCTGACTTGGCTTAAATGTAAAGTTTCGGCCACAAATGGCCTTGACTTAATCCAATTAAGTCGCAATTACCTCCTTTTAACTTCTGGCGAGATGATCGGTCATGTTTCGTTTCTAAAAGTTACGGGAGTCGTTCGTGATACTAAATCTTTTATTTTCTATTCAATACACAGAGTACAATTCTTCGTCTTTGATGACGTGCTCTTCTTCTTTAAATTTTTATGTAGCCTATACGATTCTTCTCCATTACATACGTCTTGTCTGTGTGCATGTTCTCCTAGCGTTTGTAGCGTTTTGATTGCTTATTTTCCACTCCACCACCTCGAACTAATGTATTCTAAAACTCTCATATATTATGTATGACTAGAGTTGCGGATCGCATGAATATCGAAATTAATTTAAAATCCGTGAATGATGTTATAATGTACTGAGAACATTTCGAAGCTCTTTTCTGCATTTCGGAATGTCTTGTCTTGGTATTTAAAACCTTTTAAATGAAATTTGTAAGGGGCAATCTGACACTACATAAAGACATTACATGAGAAAAGAAGTAATTAATACTCTTTAATGTGATAACGCGTAACTTAAAGTTCTCAACCAGGAGAGCCATTTGGATGTGTTAACCATATAGAAACATGATCAAAATGAAATGAAATGCGAAAAATGTTGATTTGTAATCTTACAAAATCTAGTTTGTACAAGAATGGAAGCTATCTGCCTATCATAAACGATGCACGTGTTTGGAATCATAATTACGTGCTGAAAAACCAGATTTAACTTAATATTATTCACCTTACCTTTATACGAATGGGGTGCATTTCAGATTATGTGACCACTTATTCAAGCAATATCGCATTTACAATTAAATAAATCATAGCGGCATGATCTCCACTAAACTCCACAGCTTCAGTATTCTTTGTATATTGGTGAAATATTTCCTCAAAAAATAAAATTGGACAGAACTTTATTTATCACATAATTCAAGCTTTAGAATAGCAGCTGCTTTAGATAATTACGTTCTTGTACTTTAATTAACGAAACCTTTTCTGGATATTATCTATTGTTTACTATTAACGATTTTGATTAGCTTACATTCACCGTCTACTTATATACACAAAAAGTAGAAGAAACTAAATTAGCAAAAAAATGTTCTGGTCATATGTATTAATTAAATACTTACACCCTTAATGAGTAAAAAAGTTCTTTTTTGTAGCTACATCTGTTTGTAAGAAGACAAATATTTCAATCTTATGTTAATATAGCGTGAGGGAGTACCATTCAGTTTTTGGTTGTTTAATACGAGAACAACCTGTCGTCCCATTAAGATTACCATTTTTTCATCAATTAGAACATGAAAGTAGGAAAAGAGGAACATGTGTTCCATGTTTTCCACGCGTTCCTTCTTATAGAAAGTTGCACCTGTCAGATCAACGCTCCCCGCGTGTTAGAGTTTTGTACAAGTTTTGTGCGAGGGTGAATTGTATTGAAGGTGGAGGACGACGACGAGGAGGTCCTTAACACTGAAGACATTGAACCTAACGTGGTGGATCCGCTACAGTTATCTAATGCCATCGTCTTTCCCTCCTCCCGGTTTTGTATAATTACCGGGGTGGATGGCACCTGCCTTCTACAGCACCGGTACAAGAGGGTATAAAAAAAATTAAAGGAGAAGGAAGCGACGGAGGAAGACACGTGCCGAAGTATATGTGGAACCTGCAATTTTTTCTTGCGGAAGCTAGGAAATGGATAATGACCTCTGTAGGTAAAGGTGTGTTCTCGACCGATCCATAACAAATTTAGAACTCTCAACGCTCCGCACCAAAATAAGAAGCTTTTTATATTTCTATAATTAGTTCGATGTTAAGCACCGGCTTTTAACTTTTAATTTCTTAAAGACGGTGTTTGTTAGAAAATAAAAGACCTTATGTTTGACTTCCTGCGGACAGGAAGTAATATATTCAAGGAGACATTTCAAAAGGGGGAGAACACCTAATGTTACACTGTGGTAATAAATTCTAATATATCAAATATCTTTTAAATTAATTTCAAAACGTTTAATTATCCAATATTCAAAGACTCTCAAGAAATAAAAATGAACCAAGTTTAGTTATTGTTTTTTTATCGTAAATACCGGAAATGCCAAGATAAGTTCAGCGCGATGGGATTAAGTACGTGATTCACCATAAACGGCGAAAAGATTAAAGTACAACTTATTTAACCTTGTTGTGAACGATCGAGACGTGAATATAAAAGCTAATTAGTATTCTATGTACTGTCTCAATGTTAGTCATATACAAAGAATCCATCTATATTACATCCACACTGCCGTTACATACAAAAAAAATTAAACCTCCTTAAATAGAAGTGTTAGAATGAATTTCAAAACAATCTCTAATGATATCTACGGGTGTTAAGTGTAAACATGAAAGATGTACTGTTGACAATAACATTCATATTCACGTTCTCCAAGTACTTTTACCTTATGGTTGTTTACCTTTGTACATTCTTGCTCTGGTCGCGCCGTATGAACGTTGTTAGAGCGAAAATTGTTTAAAAAAAGGAGTAGGAGAACCGGTCGTGCGTGCATCAAATATTTGTCTTCGTCGAGGCGAGGTTCTTCCTCTTGCATCGAGGTGCCTAAGCGTGTGTATCCGGTTTGTGCACCGCCGCCGAAGGACTTACCATTGGCTAAGAGGGTTAGCAGAAAATTTTCCCACGCAAACTAGGGCCAGAACGCTGAAGCCTCATTATACGAAGCTCGTGGTAGCAAAGAGAAGGCACAGGTGTTCTCTTAGGGAAGCCGTCGAAAAGCACCGGCCTCCGATGCCGGTAGTGTTACCGATGACCACATTAGCATATTTACCATATTAATTAGATTTTTCACTTTGTGCGACCATCGTTCCCATCGCACAGATGTTCGATAACTATCATTATTAAAAAGCGGCTGAAGATGTTTCTTCCGCAAACAAGAATGTTTCCTCAAGGTTGTTCATTGACTTTACAATTATTTCTAAGTTTCCTACAAGAACTTGATAACAGAAGTAACGATATGTATATATTCCTTGGAAAAGAAATAGAACGTCATCTGTTGCAGTGTTGTCGCAGAAGACGACGACATCATGTTCGAGGAGACATGGTCCGCGAGGTCGCTAAAGAATCGACTTCCGGTCCTTATTATGCACGCACTTCCGCCAGACGATGAAAGGGTTTTGTCGCCCCTCCCACGACCGCTGAAAATGACGCCCGTGGCCCAACCTTCTATAGATGCAATCGGCAATTACCGATGGTAATAATGATGGAGTGCTGATGAACAACAGCGGACGTCGCGGTATATTTTTAAGTCGAACCGGAAATTTTTTATTCGCGACTAAAAAAATCAATTAGACGGTCGTTTCGATTATCCCCATATTGCGTTTAATATTTATGTGCTTCGTGTAACGATGCAATTAATCTTGCATAAATTTTTGGAAAGTAATGGAGCGTGTTTCGCACAATTATTACTTAATTTTAATTAGGGACGTTCTAAATAATAAAAATGTTCTTTTGTAAGGGTTAAATGTTGGCAGAACTACCTTGCATGCTAAATTAACTAAGCACTGCATATTATATTTTATATCTAAAGTAATTTGGTATAGAATTTATTATGTGCAGGGTGAAACTTTAGTATTATAGTAACTCTACGCTTGTTATTTACAAATCGTTCCCCTTGAAAATTATACTTATTGTGCAACTCTCGCCCTATATTCTACGATAATGAATCTACGCCATGGGGTAGAGACACGGACACGAATATTACGTTTAGCACCCCTAAAACTTGTCTATAAGAACCTAGCGCACCGAGGGTCTTGTCTTTTTCCCACAATATCCCATGGGAATTAGGTTGTTGCATACGCTTATCCCTTGCTCTTCCCCTATTCTTTTTCGCAGTGGGCCCGCCAAGCCTCGTAGCACAATGTCTCGCCTATTATGAAGCTGTGATCTAGTTTTGCGTGGCCCAAATTCTTTCCTTTTTTCTCTGTTAAACGAAAGGGTTAGGTATTTGGTGCGGGGATGCTGCAACATGTCAATCAATTTTTGAGACGTGCGTGAGAGACTCAGGTATTGTGCCATTTCCACAAGTGTCCTCTTAATACAATCAATTCCCGCTTTCAATTGGCCCCTCTACAAATTTTACGTCGATTGTGCGAAAAGCGATTTGATTATTTATGTGAATTTCTTTGAATTTCAATTCATGGGAATTTTTCCCAAATTTATATTACACATAAAAAAAATCTTTTGCAAATTGGATGATTATTTACAAGATTTTTTTTCAATAATATTTATATATTTTACATGATCATTTAGTTTTTCAATGAAATATAATAAAACACATTACTGGCAAGAACTTTTTTTTCAGAGGATGTTTCAATCTTTGTATTTCTGTGCATTTCAGTTTCTCGTTATCTTCAAGCTAAGTATTCTTTACTTAATTCGTCATAAATTTATGTCAGTTCATAAAAATAACATAAGAAAGTTTTCACTTTCTTATGTTACGTCTCTTTCCACATTAATGAATCTCGCATCAACACTTCTGATTCAGTCCAGTTGGTTTCTACTTTAGACTCCTAGCTTTACTTCTAATATTGTTAAAATTAAGGGAAAAAATTGAATATCCAATTTTCAAAGAATGATGAGAAGGAATTGTTGAAATGCAATATACGACATTGCATTTCATTTAATTAATATTTCCAACTTCAACTCAATATTATTTTCTCCTACGAACAAATATAAACAATACCCGAACTAATGAAAGATTTATAACTTTATTAATTACTTGTAGGCCTCCGGTGATGGCTTTCGAGCCGACACATGTCAAGCTTAACAAATAATTTCGGAAAATAAACCAGCAGTAATAAACTCTTTCGGATATTATTTAATTATTTATCTAACGAATTCTCTGTTTCCTTAATGACCAAGAATAGTAAAAAACTAAAGTCACTTGGTAATTACAAGCACATTTCTATTTGTCCTGACAGAACACCGATGCAGAATGCGTTATATAGGGCAGTAAAATCTGATTTAAATAACAGAATGGCTAATGGAAAATCTGATTTAAATATATAATATGTTAAGGGAATACCAACTGTTGTCATGTGAAATCGTACACCTGTACTAAATTGTTGCTACACTTATACTACCATAATAATAGAGGATTGCGTACTAAAACCCACCATTTTTATACTGTAATGTCTGAGAGTTGTTTCGATATATTATTTTTCGATATATTTTTTTATTTTTATATTTTAAGTATTATTTGATAATAAATACCTGGTTTTTCGATGTGACAGAGAAGTCGCACAGGTCTCTTCGAGTGGTTGTACTTTGCTTACTATCTCAAGAAAGTATGGACAGATTAACGTGGATACTGCGTTTATCAAGTTCTCTGCATATATTCAGACATGAGTTTTACTTATTAGTTGGCGTTCTTTTCACAGATATTTTGATGCATTGACCACACATTTTTATTCTAATTCCCTAATTCTTTTATTATTTTAATTCTCTAATTTTTGGTAAATTAATTACATAATATGAATTTGCTGATGGCTGCAGCTGCGCGAGGGCTCTAACTGTTCAAACCTTTGTTGTCTTCTTAAACGTGAATTTGATCAATACAATTAGAAACACCAATAATCGAATTTAGAAACACCAATAATCAAATTCTTGACTTAGTCTTTACAAATTTAAACTGTCAAGTCAAATTAAGAGGGAATTGTACCCTTGCGTTTCTGAAAATAAACACCACCCGGCGTTATCTGCTGTTTCAATTGATACTATAAGATCTTCTATAGTATTTCCAAAAACTGCTATCCCTCGGTATAATTCTCAAAAAGCCAATTTTCCAGTTTTGTAAGATATTGCTCTTATGGATTGGTTATTTTTGGAGGATATTGAAGATGTTGATGAAATGATGGATGTATTTTATTCTGCTCTTTATGGTTATGAAACCATAAAGAAAATCATACCATGTATTCAGCAAAGACCTAATGATTTGCCGCAATGGTGTTCCACAGAAATAGTACTACCTTAAGTTACTTTAAGACCTAAGAGTACTATAGACGAAAATACAAAACTACTAAGCATACATTCTACCGTGATCATTTTACTAGAGTCCGTTTACTAATAATAACTTAAAACGAGATTCTCGTGATTTCTGGAACTTGGTCCGACAAAAGAAAGGTAGTAGCAGAATACCGTCGATTCTTAGGTATGATGTATGTGAGTATACTGCATCGACAGACGTAGTAAATGCTTTTGACTCAGTTTTCTCGTCTGTTTATTTCGATAATTCGCAAAATCTTACAGACACAGCACCTACTTGGCCATTATTTAATATCCAGCAAGTCACTGTAAATGAATTGATTACTGCAATGAGAGGTATTACCGCCAAATTGACTGCGGGTGAGGACCAATACTTAGCTTTCTTGTTCGTGATGCTTTGGTTAAGCCAATGATGCTTATTATTAAGCGCTCAATAGTCGATTCTGTTTTTCTGCAGAGAAGTTAGATAGAATTATGCTAATATTTAAAAAGGGTGACAAATCCATGATAGTTAACTACAGACCAATCACTATTTTATCTAATTTCGCAATAGTATACGAACAGTTGATTTACCGTTGAGGAACGAATCCCTTATCAATATGGAATCGTTCCTAAACGGTTAACGGCTACTAATTTTTGCTGTTTTACCCAATACATTGCAGAGATGATGGATGTTGGTGGGCAAATCAACGTTGTTTACATTGATTTTGAGAAGGCCTTTGATTAGATTGATCACAACAATCTTTATAGAGTTACTTTGGACTGTCTTACGATTCATTAAGCTTAATGAACGCGTACCTCACTGATAGAGTGTGTTGTGTATTTTATAATGGTTTTTACTCCCATGGCTATTCACCTACATCTAGAGTACCTCAAGGGTCCAAGCTAGGACCATTGTTATTTGTTCTTTACATAAATGACTTATTGAAGTATCTTACTTGTCCAGTGCTTGTTTACTCTGATGACTTGAAGATATTTGAAATAGTCAAATCATTGGAAGATCTTCGAATGTTACAGGACAATATAGATGTGATTCAGGAGTGGTGCCAATCTAACTTCCTTTCACTAAGTATCAATAAATGCTGTTACATGTCATTTATCAAACAGTTGAATAAAATCGATACTGTTTATACGACGGTATCATTTTCGTTTGCTAGAGTATATACTGCAAGAAATTTGAGTGTGATTTTTGAATCCGAACTGTCTTTCTTGCCCCATATTGAAGAGATTTGCTCGTGGGCCTGGAGAACTTTAGGGATCAGAGGTCGACTTGGTGATTCAAGTAGCCTAAAAACGCTGTTTATGACTTTGTTTATATCTTGACTTCAATACGCCTCAGTAATATAGCATCATATTTATACGTCACATCAGCTAATGATTGAAAAAATTCAGCGCCGCTTTTTAAAGTCTCTCTTATCAGATGGATAGTCAGTATCCGCTAAGAGAGGTTAACTACTTGGACCTACTGCATCGCCATGAATTTATATTTTTACAGACCAGAAGAATAGACCAGAGTGTATCGTACTTGCAAAAGTTGTGTTTGAGATGAATTGTGGATGGTTATTGTCGCAAATTAATTTGGTGGTTCTATGAATGAATTCTCAAACTCACATGTATTCTTATCCATCACTTTGTAGGACTATTATTTTAAGGGTCACTTTTACCACCTCTTGATAAATTTATCTAACAGTTAAAAACCAGCTCATAGCCAATGAGAGCGCTTAAAATCGCTCTAACCACCGCTAGTTAGTTTAACTGTAGGTTGGTAAAAGGGGGCCCCTGAAAGGTGTTGATATATGCCACATGATATCCATCGTAAATGAACGTTTTAATTATTGATTTATATGAATATTGAATTCATATTTTCTAATTCATAAGAGTTTTCATTTTGATTTAGCACTAATTTTGTTTTATTTTGTTATACATTTTTTTATGTTTTAATAATGCATATAAATGCTAAATATTTGTATTTTGCCCTTAATTTGGTACGCTGTTGGGCAATAAAGTTATTATTATTATAGTGTCCGACCGAAATTTTGGTTTCTGCCAGTTTCGGCCTAAAAAGGCGATTTCGACGAAGTTTCGGTTTCGTTTGTATTTTAGCCATAACATGGCCGAAACTACACCCATAAATCTTAAGTGCGATCTGAACAGAATCTGAATTATAGCTAAATGTAGAACTAATACCTACACTAAAGCTAACACTATACCTAGAAATAGTAATATTTGGGTTTAGCGGAAGCCCGGCAATTCTATGAAGAAAGGTATCCAAATCGTGTGCATCCAGGCACAAAAATATTTTTCTTCGTTTGACTGAATCTGACAGTTTTAAACATAATACTTCCGAGGGAAGAGCTCGTACAATTCGAACTTCGGCCATTGAGGAGATTGAGAGAGTGTTAACCTTACATTGATCGAAGAGCATCCATCAACTAGTACACGAAAAATTGGTAGAGAATTAAATATTTGCCATAAAATGGTATGGAAAATTTTAAGAGATTTTTCACTTCTTCCAAGAGATTTTGAGCCGCGTATGCATTTTATAGATGATATCTTCAAAAACTTGCAGAAAATCCTCACTTTCATTCCATAATTATGTTTACGGACAAAACGCGTTTCTCCAGAAAAGCAATAATTAATTTCAATAATGATCAGAACTAGGCTCAAGAAAATCGTTACGCTATTAGAGAGGCACATTCTCAGGAACAATTTTTTCTCGACGTTTGGGTGTGTATCATAGATGACTGTTTGATTAGACCATTTTTCTTACTAAATATAAATAATTTGCCTTTACTTCTTGACAACGTTTCTCTTTAGTTACGGCAACAACATTCATCTATGCATAATGATGCCCCAGCCCGTTTTAGTGTATTGGTTTGTAAGTGAGTACTTAAATAAAGTTTACTAAAATCGTTGGATAAGTCATGGAGGGCCATAATTCTGACCACCTACAACGCCTGACTTGAACAGCCTAGACTTTTATTATAGAGGCACTAGAAGTATTATTAGAAATAAAGAGTAGACACATGTTTATAAAACCTTTTCTACTTGAAATTTCTTTAGAAATCTTTCAAAAAAAATCGTCTTTCGAATTACGGCCTAACATTAAGTAACATCCTGTATATCTTGTACTAATTCCTTCATTTCAAACAAAAGTTTTGGCCAAAATTATGACCATAGCGGAATTTCGTTTCGGCTCAAAATTAAGTTTCGAACGGACATTATTATTTAATAGCTTTTATTCTAATTGCTCGCTTCATTCAAAATAAGCAATTAAAGTTCTTCACTCAATTCTTCATAAATTTAGTTCAGTTGATAAAAAACAACACCGAAAGTCTTCACTTTCTTATGTTACGTATTTTCCACATCATTAAATCTCGCATTAACGCTTCTGATTTAGCCTGGTTGGTTTTTACATTAGACTCATTGCTTTATTGTCAAAATTAAGGAAAAATGCTGAATATTTAACTTTAAACGAGTGATTAGAAGTTTTTGATATATAAGAGGTAGCAAAATTTGGAGTTAAATCAAAATCTTGTTTTGTAAAGTGTGATGTTTCGTATGAATTAGTCATTACCCATCCATTACATTATTGTTTTCAAGCAACTCGGCGATTTGTGTTTATCTGAGCTATGTGGACACTTGCTTATTAAGATATACTAATGATGTAAAGCTGTCAAAATGATTCTTTGTGTCATCAGATGACGAATCTAATTATTATATTATTTATCTTCTTTTAGGATTCTACATATTTTAAGAAATTATAATAAAATTGATTTTTGTTGTTTTTGTTTTAGAAAACGAGATGATAGTGAAAGCAGTGGTAACGAAGAATCCGATGATTCTGGAGTCACCGACGAAACCAATGTTAAAAACAAGAAGTCGATCAATAAGGGGAGATGGAGTAAAGAAGAAGTAAGTACTTCATAAATTCAAAATTATTAGGTTCTTGTACTGCAGTACAAAAGATCTTATCGCAAAATAAGTTATTTCTCGGCTAGTTGATTTACCGCTTTGAATTTATGTTCTTCCGCATTCGCAAACGGGTACAGAACAAAGCCTGGTTATGTAAGATATGTGTTCTTGCGAACTCCGTCGTGTTGATTTATCGTTTTTCTCGCTCATCGACCGGGAATGGATACGGCCCGACCCGTAGGATGGTCAGCACCCATAAGCTTGTAAGACCTGTTCGCAACCAGAAAAATGGCAAAGTCATCGGCTTCGCGAAGAAAACCAATGATAGATCACGTATTTTCTTCGAGTTGACCTTCGAGAGATGATCTCTACAGACTTTTCAAGGTTGGGTGAATCTCTTCAGACGATTTCTCACCTCATTTGCTTTTGCCACACCTGGTGGTTATCGGTTCTCGGTAGATAACGAGGGCATAAACTGCTTATGAATTCTGAGAAACGACTTATTGAACGATGCTCTTTATAGGATTTTAATCTGTAATTGGTTTTCATTTTAATTAAATACGTGAGAAATATAAGTCGATTATTACTTTTTCTAATCGATGGTATAAAAATAAAACTTTTTATACATCTTCAATTTAACACTTTCGTTTCCGATGGCAACGAGTTCGAATGAGGTCACGGTCGTCGTCACGATGATAGGAGGATGGACTACGATCGTGAATGAACGAGGAATTTTGAATGAGACCACACAAAACGTTACGATTGTCAATTGCCTTATTTCCATATGACGAGAAAGTCTTGGATTATTTTTTTAGATTCGTATGGAGTTGATGTTATGTACGGTTTCAATATTTAACAGGTACTTTGGTTCGAATATGATTATCGGGTGCGTCAATATTTACATATGATCATTTGGCGCCAATGATCTTAGACTCTGGACTTTCGAGCCGGTTTTAGACGGATATCGATTGATAGTGTTGAATTAAGATATTACTTAAACCGATTTTTTAAAAATAGATTTTATAAAGATTTATTTTTTTAGGATGCTCAATTAAAGCAGCTAGTTGAAGAACATCAGGAAAGGTGGGATGCTATTGCAGAACATTTTGCCGATAGATCTGACGTACAGTGTCAACAAAGATGGACAAAAGTGGTAAATCCCGAATTAGTAAAAGGACCTTGGACAAAAGAAGTAAGTTCTCTTTTTATTTCATTTTGTTTTTATAAAGTCACGAAGAAACACGTCCGACGAGATGTTAATTGGTTAAATTGTTTCTTGTTCTCTTCCTCTTAGCAAAGGAAGCAATTTACGTTCGTCCGCTTTGAGAGTTGTTCGCTCGAGTGGACGACCGAGCTCCACGATTATTATCGTGCGGGGTTCCATTATGTCACCCTGTTACCACTTGGGGGGCTGCACCGCTCGTCCGTGAAGACAAAGAACGGAAGGCACCCCTCTCTGGACGTAAAGGAAATAAAAAAAAACGCAAACCGGCAACGTGACATCAACTGGTGCTAGTTCCCAAGCTCCTCTATATTTTGCTTTTCTCCCGATTCGTTTCGTTGAACACGGCTGGGCGTTCTTCGATTCCTCATATTCCTCGAAATACCCTCCATTGTTTCACTCCCATTCTGTTACATCACGTACCATCAAATAAAGCGAAAGCTCCATTTCGTGATTACAACCTTTCCAAATCGAATAACACCCCAACCTTCACCAAATTACATCAATTTAAGATGAAAATAATAAGGCGTTTTCTTCATCTTTGCCCTTTCTTCTCTTTGCATCTGCATCATTGATTATGATTAATGGTTTATACTCTGACATGTATTGCAACGTAATTGTCTGTGCAATTTTTCCGTCTCCAAACTAATCAAGAAAGAAACAATGTCTCTCAAAACAAAAAAAAGTATTTATTTTTTGTGTACCAGATTCAACGTGCAATTCTCATTTAACGCATTATATTAAAAGTGTATCGATCGAGTCAGAAGAGCTTATTGCATGGGTTTAAGGACCTTTCTATCTGCACGAGCTCTCGAACAGCTGACCAAAGAAAAAACTAAAACCCGTCCGCTCATGTTTTGCAGTCTTCGAAAGCGGTCCATCCTTGACCTTCTGCACTCGTGACTACCATTCAACCATCAGGGATGTTCAAATCTAAAAATAGATTTTTTCGAATATCTTTTAATCACGTCTAACGTTCCAACAGCATACCATTTTTTTAATCATTTGACTAATTCCTCTTCCGCTATTTACAGGAAGACGAAAAAGTAATCGAATTAGTACAGAGGTTTGGCCCTAAAAAATGGACGTTAATAGCCCGGCATTTAAAAGGAAGAATAGGGAAGCAATGTCGAGAAAGGTGGCACAATCATTTGAATCCAAATATAAAAAAAAGTGCTTGGACCGAACAAGAAGATAGGATAATTTACCAAGCGCACAGGGAATGGGGTAACCAATGGGCGAAAATTGCGAAACTTCTTCCAGGTAGAACGGATAACGCGATAAAAAATCATTGGAACTCAACGATGCGAAGAAAATACGAAGCAGAGTGCCGCGGCGAAGAAGTAAAAAAACCCAGAACACGTAAAACCAACAAATACACCAATAACAACGTTCAACAACAACCCCAAGTTGTGCAACAACTCGAATGTCAATACAACATGTACAATGATGAATACATCGAACTTTATGACCACGGGAGTCAGTCAAGCTCGGGGGCCCTTTCTGGAGGAGCTCCAACTCCTAGTCCAAGCCCCGTGGCGTCTACACCAAGTTTGTTGAGTACGTATGAGAAAACAAATTCACCACCGCAAGTTATATCTAGCGGAGCTTCAAACGGAACAAACTTTTTTCAACAAACAATCGCGTTTAGTAATCAAAGTCCGCTCATGTACGAAGATCATTTGTATAGTTCTGTTGATATTGCCCAATTTAAAACAGTTGAAATTCAAAAGCAACCACAACAAATTCAGCAAAGTAAGTAAAAAATGTTTTTATTTTATTTTTGTTAAATATTTTATTTCATTATAGAGTCGGAATTCTTAAAAACGGATATAAACTCTCAAGTAAACTCAGTAGTCAGAGCGCAAACACCGCCTATTTTAAGAAGAGCTAAAATTAAGAAATCACGACGGGAGAGCATTATGCAGACTGATTATAGTAATATAGAAAATGTAGCACCATCCTCATACATAGTAAATACTCAAAAAAAAATGTTTTAACATCATCTAATTTAAATTATTTTCTTTTTAGCCTGAAGGAATAGGTTATATTGACGCAAAATCTCTCCCATTAAGCCCCGTAAAAAACCATACACCAGTAAAACAACTCCCCTTTAGCCCTTCACAATTCCTGAACAGTCCAAACATCCCCTTCGACGTCGCGCTTTCCTCAACGCCAAAGAAATTAGTGCAGGTTACGACCCCATCCAAAACAAAACGAATGGTTAATAAACGGAAATTAAATTTAAAAAATTTAATTAATTAGTATTTATTTTGTAGGATTATAGCCCATTAAGTACTCCAAGTGGAATGCCGTTTCAAGTTAAAACCGAAGCTGATCAAAATGAAGTGTTAACGCCGAGTAAAGTATTTTTAAAAGATACGCCAAGGACCCCGACACCTTTTAAGAAAGCTTTAGCGGACATTGAAAAGAAATGCGGACCTTTAAAATTACTTCCAGGAACGCCAACGAGGTTTGATGATATCACGGAAGTTATGAGGAAAGATCATGATTTAAGTTCGCATTATGAGACGGATACAAGCACAATTATTACGGTAAGAGAAATGGAAAGAAAGATTTATATTAAAACATAGTTTTTGAGATTATAAAATGAATAATAATGGATGTAAGTGTGAGAGAACTTAATTGGAAGTAATATGATATGATATATACAAGTGATTCATAACTCATGTGCAATAGTTTGGTTTCTTATTCAAAGTAAAATTTGATTTTAATTTCTTTTCTCTATAGGTACAGGGTGAATAAATTTGTATCTATTATAAGCTATATCAGAAATTATAAGTGATAGAGAAAAATTGGGTGCTTCTTTTTCTAAGATAAATCTAATCCAACAAGGACCCAAATCTTGCTATAGAATATGGTATTATAATAATATAGGGCTGTTACACATTTTTTATTTGATAATTTAGCAAATTTAAAGAATGTTTCTAAAAAAAAACTTTGAATGTTTGCAAAAACTTTAATGACGGCACGTCGCTTCACATGCGATTGACTTGAAATAAAAATTAATAAAAGGTGCATGAGCGAGATGACAAGACAAATTTATGCGTTAAAAGAAGAGATCGGCATGATTCACGTTTGTCTTCTTGATCTTACGCGAAAACCTCGTATACGTCACTAAAGTTTTTACAGAGGAAATTTTTAATCCTTATAGCAATTATAACAAGAATTAAACAATTTTAGATTTTGAAAATGTTACCAATCCTTTCATTATTACACAGTTTACCAATTTCTTGAAAAACGGTCTTTATATTCTATTGAGGGTAACGTAATATTGAAGAATTTCTGATTTCATTCCCATAGTTTAGGGTTGTGGTGGTATTGGAAATGATGCTACACCAATCCAATTCCAACTAAAGATGGAATTGCGCGTGAGTGACTTTTTATGCCCACTCACCATCTAGACTCAAGTGGGTCACGCACGGCATTCACGAATGTATGAAAATATATACATGAATCACGTGACTCACGCGTGGGTAACGTCAATACATGTAACTTACGCTCGATCAGGTGATCAAATCATGTTTGATACAGATTTCAAATTACGAGATAATAACAATTCAGATTTATGTTTAATTACACGTATATAATAATTAATCAATAACAATAATTAATTAATGCGTGTACTTCAATTCTGTGAATCTACTTTTTGATAATAGTGTGGCCGTGAATACCGGCCATATTTACCATAATTTGGGTAAAACTTCATTTCTGCCGGTAAATATAAAAATGGCCATTTAAACGACACATTAAAAAAAAATAAAAAATCGATCCAATCAGCTGACGGCGGTTCACACACGCTCACGTGAGTGGAATAAAAATTGATGCTCTTTCACGGTGGGTCACGCATGACACATCGCGGGACTCACGTAATTTGCACATCTCTAATTTCAACCCAATGTAACCTATACTATGAGAATGGTATAAAAAATTTTATGACTATCCAAGATAACGTGTACCTGATGGTGTATTACGTTGAGTTGGGTTGGGTTGGTATTAGAAATGATACCTCCTCAATACATCCCACCCTGATACAGCTTGAGGATGGGTTGGGATCAGATTTGGTTGTGTAGGAGTGATATCACCGCTAGGCATAAGTTAGCTTGGATATTCATTTGATTTGCATTTATCTTAAGTCTTGATTTTAAATCTTTCGCTCTTTTTTTGAGTTGAAAGAATAATTTTTGATATCCTTCCCATAGCTTGGGTTAGGTTAGTATTGGAAATGGTACCACTCTAACCCAAACCCAACCCAATCTAACCCATGAGAAGATTATGTAACAACATGAAATTTAATGTATATCCAAGATAACTTGTACTTAACGATGGGTTGCGTTGAGTTTAGTTCGGTTCGGTATTAGAAACGATACCACCCCAATCTCAACCCATTGGCAGGCATAGGTTATCTTGGATATTTATCAGATTTACAAAAAAAACTCTTAGATTCATATTAATCTTAATCAAACTAGTCAAACAGACCAAGTCCCATGTCATCATCTAACTTTTTGGGTCTCTTCCTCCCTTTCTTCAAAAGAAGCAGCTGGAGCTGGAGCGGCAGTAGTCGCAGCTGGGACTGAAGCAACAGGTCCAGAACCAACTCCTGAACCAATGTTGGTGTGACTTGCACAAACAAATTAATAAATAAGAGTAAAAAATGGCCAGCAGCAACGAATTACGGGTGATAAGATTCATTAGATTTACATTTATCTTAAATCTTTACTTCAAACTTTCAATCTTTATCATTAAGTTCCCTATATAACCTAGTATAAAAACAGTCAATTCCCATAGTTTGGGTTGGGTTAGTACTAGAAACGATACTACCCCAATCCAATTCTATCCCAATATAACCCATGGGATAAAATATAATAAGATCTAAAAACATGAAATTTAATTAATATCCAAGATAACTTATGCTTGACGATGGATTGCGTTGAATTGGGTTGGTAATAGAAACGATACCACCTCAACACAACCTGACCCAATCCCAACCCATTGTCACCCACAAGCTATCTTGGAAAATCATTAGATTTACATTTATCTTAAATCTTTATTTTAAATAATTTCTGATATCATTCCCGTAGGTTGGGTTGGATTGGGTGCGTACATTTCTAATCCTTGACCTTAATCTTTAATATTTAAGAATTGAAGAATAACGCATATTTTCGAAAATACACTGTTTGCATTATTTCATTTCAGAAAATCCTTTCAGTAACATCATAATCCACCATACTTTGTATTCAGAAAAATATAAATTTGTTATATCTCAAGAATTATCAGCTATGTTTAAATATGTTTAACGACTATATATTTTACTCACAAAAGTATCTAAAGAAAGTTAAACCGCTTGTTTTGAGTATAAATTTGGCTACAAAATTTAAAAATGAAAGAAGAGAGAGGTGTGGTCTTTGCGGGGTTTGATTTGTCTTGGAAAAAGAGCCCCAAGATATCCATGTACATTTTTTCATATCTGATATAATTTCAAAGATAGCTTATAATAACATGTGCAGGGTAAAAAAATGTGTTCACCTTGCACTGTCTTTGTGGTAAAATATGTAAAACTTGTATACCTCATAAACAAATGCGAAAATATTTTATTGAAACAACTACGTTTGGTCATTCTGGTCATAATCATTCTGATATGATTAAAGTTCATTTTGTAATCCATTCTACCAGTAATATCGTTAATAAAGGTTTAATATTAAAGATATGTAAAATTTTGTACTAAAACTGCTAGTTTTTTTAAATTTATTTAACTAGTTCCGGCTTGAAACCATCTCCAGAAATAAAAATTCAAAATATATACATTTAAGCCCTTATCACGAAATTAATATGAAGTATTAATAAACTTTTATTAATTGAAGAAATGTTATTTTCTTAAATTGTCAACGTTTATCTGTGAAGATGGCTCTCAAACCGAAAACAGTTAGATAAATATTTTGAATAAAACGATCAGTTAAAAGTGATAGAAATAGTGATCTGGAAGCTTCTGTATGGCGGACTTTTAGATTACACACTAATGCAAAGATAAATACTTTATTAAAAATAAAGAAACGTTAACATTACTGTTCACATATTAACCATACAACTCTTACGCTTAATCGTCCTCTTATTACTTAAAACTACAACAACTTCCGAGCTGTCGGTAATATCGGTAGCTAAACTGTTTAAAACAAAAATTGGTTTCTTCTATGTAATAACATAATAAACGTTGTATTTATTTCCGAAACTTAACAACAAATATTCTCACAAAAAGTACAAAATTTTAGATATTTTTAATATTAAATCTTAATTAATAATCACTCTGGTTAACTGTTAGTTAACTATCTTTCAATTCTTGTGTCGCTACTTCCTTGAACTTGCTGCAGGTCAAACAATATTCTCACTTTTAATTAAGATAATTGATCTGTTGATGAGATTGAACAAGATTCTCTTTATTAAAACAAAAAAATCTCAATACACAAACAATGAACATATTATACAGTAGCGTCCTAAACCAAAGGGCTACAGCCATAGGGCGCCAACTACTGGGGGGCGCCTGTTCTTGCAATGAAATGCATGGTGTCCCCATCATATATGTACTCAGTGTTCTTTCTGCAGTGCCGATCTGTTTATGGCATTGAATTTTGTATGAGAAGGCGCGAATGAAGCACTTTCATAACCCATGGCGTCTGAAGACACACAGCTAAACCTAAATCTTCCCACTTCTAAGTCTAGTGTTAGTTTCAGTTTTATATCATAAAATCTAACTCTACATTTAGAACTAGAAACATTCGGATTTAGCCGTACATCTCTCAAGACGGCTAATATACAAAATTGGGTTGGGTTGGGTTTAGCCATGCATCTGAAGATATTTTTTTGAAATACGACATCTACAATGAATTATTTCTAAAATAGAGTAGTTTACAAACTGATTTGGTAACCCTCTATATTTAAATTGAAGTAAAACTAGAACTAACACTAGACCTAGAAGTGGAAAAATTCGGGTTTAGCCGAAAAACTTTCCAAAACTTTCCGCTTCTATGTCTAGTGTTAGTTCTAGTTTTATATCATTAAATCTAACGCTAGATTTAGAAACATTCGGGTTTACCCATACATCTCTCAAGACTGCTAGACCCGAATGATTCTAATTCTAGGTTCAGTGTTAGTTCTAGTTTTACTTCATTTCAAATATACAAGGTTGGGTTGGTTTTAGCCGTGCATTTTTTTAACGAAGACATCTACAATGGATAGTTTCTGAAATAGAGTTCTTTATAAACTGATTTGGCAACGCTGTATATTTGAATTGAAGTAGAACTAGAACTAACACTAGATCTAGAACCAAAATCTTTTTTTTATTTTGTATGAAAAGGGGCGCATTCGTTTCGTTTATCCAACCCAGCCCTGGGGCACCAAATATCTTAAGACGGCACTGATATTATACAAAATATGTAGTATTTTTTACAGAAAATTAATTTTTAATTTTGAAATACAGAAAATTGTAGTATACAGGGTGTCTCACATAATTGGTTCATTACAACAATTTTGGTAACATGGGTTGTTCATTCCCATCTTTTAATTTAAAATATTTTCAAAATGGCCGGTACTTCCGGTATATCGGAAATAGATCTCAACTTCGTCATTTTAACTGGAATGCTATAGCTTTTATTACGCCATTCAATTACACGTAAAAAATATGTTGACTTTCATAACAGCTATTGATACCTAGCAGTTTTTGTTTTCAAGTTAATTTGATTTTAATTGTTTTTTAGCAAATATCACCATGCTCTTTAAAAGCCCATATTACTTACTTGCTTATAAATTATATTTATTCGGAACTAATTTCAGTGTATATACACTATCTTCCGCCGACTCGTCAGTAAAATTCAAATCTACGGCAATAAAATCAAGTATCATTAGATAAATAATCACAACAAAATAAAACCAAAACAAAGAAAAAACAATTCATTGTAAAAGTAATACTAATAATAATTGGAATAAATTAAATAATAAACTGTCAAAATGTTATGGTCTATTAATAAAAACACGAACAGCTTCCAGCATTTTGTGTAGGATTTTGATAAATTACTCAATGTGAAGAAAACTATAATAAATAGGTATAGGAATGTTTATAGATAATTTGTAGAGAATTAAATTCCCATTCCGGTAGGCTAGCAAAATGTGGGGTGTCTCATTTAAAATTTTTAACTTTCTCGCAATTGAATATAGAGAAACGTTAATTCAGTTTTTAACCACTCTGTATAAGATACATTAATACAACAAGTGACAATCTATTTGACATCATATGAAGAGCTATCATGCCAATGCAAAACGTTTTTGAATTAACGTTGGCTGAGATATGGGCTTTTAAAGAAGTGGAGAATAATGGAACCCAAAGAAATTCAAATGAACCAGTTACATGAGACACCCTGTATAAAACATACATATATACATATGTAATATATATATTTGATTCTGAAACTATACTCATATTAAAATAATTTATCACATTATCTACGAAATTATACAGTAATAATATTAATATTTTTTCCATTTTTTAGGATGATAGTGGTTATGTATCTAAAAGAAAACAATCGTTTACAAGTGGAAAAGAAAATTTTCCAAGTAAAAGAGTAAGAAAAGCGTTAGCTTGGGCACCATCAACTACACCAACATCAGATTACTCAATCACAATTGAAACACCAGTAAGTAACAATAACATTTTTTTAACAATTCTTGTTATTTGGTTAATTTTTTTGTAGAGTAAATCATTAAGAGATGAAGGTTCCTTAATCTTTTCAACTCCATATGAAATGAAAGAGTCCTTGGGCGTCGACCTAATGGACGACGCTCACACAGGATCATCCAAGGTACATGGGTGGTTTTTATAACGACTGAAAAAAAAAACAAAACTTGTAAATTGCCTCCTTATTCCTTTTGCGCCAATTTTTCGATTATTTCAACCGCCAATTCTTATCCATCTCTTTTAGTACTCCCCATTCCATCTATCTTTTTGCTAGAGTTTGGCTGCTTTTAGATTTTAGACGTTTGTATTTTTATTTAAGCTCTGTTTAAGCTATGCATGATGAGCATGGACGATAATAAAATAATATCATCTAGTCTCGTACTATGTCCAAATAAGAAAGAAAACAACACCAAAAAGGCAAAAACCAATGCTACTTGCTTTTGTCATATTTATAATGTATAGATAGTTATAGTTAATTTACAAGAAAAGTACACCCCTAAGTATTATTTTCTTTTTTTTTATTCGTTATCGCAAGGCATTCGTCTTGTTATTATTTACATGAATTCATTTTAAAGTTGTTTTGTTAATTGTGTTGTTATATTATCTCAAAGTAATTAATTAGTAAAGTGTTAGGGTAGCGTAGATATGTTGGTTACCAAAAAAAAAATACAAAATATCTTAGATTAAAAATTAAAAAAAAATACACTGAGTAGATAGATATTTATTTTTGGATTGCACCCTTAAAATATTTTCTTTTTTGTTGATTTTATAAATGTAAAGTCGCACCAGCTATATTCTTGATTTTTATTAATTATATGTTTAAGTTGTTTATTGTTGCACTTTGATAATTTATTATTTTAGATTTAGACGCCCCTTTTACCGGGGGACTTTCCTCTCTGTTTCTATTTTTATATTTTCTCTTATTAATTTGATTTAGGCTAGGCTTGGGAACAACTTTTTTATAGGGATTATTTTTTTGCATTTCCCTGTACACTTTGTATTGCGGGTTTTTGTTTCGGTTAATTTAAATTTCTTTATAATTTGTGGTGGTGTACTGTAGCTTTTCGTATCCTTTTCCTGGCAGCATTTGTCCACCAGTCTACCAATTCGTAGTGCCGAAGCGGCTAAACGCGTAACATTTAAGGATTCCGTGTGGACCCAAGTTCCTAAGGTGAGCCCTATGCCTAGCCTAACTAAAAAAATAATTTTAATGAAGCATTCTATTCCTTTTTATGTACAAAAAGCTAAATCCAATAAATTACTTTTGTAGTTGTTAGACTAACAATATTAAAATTTATAATAACCACATAAAATTGGAATAGGATTCGTTCTTTAAGGTTTTTAACATTACATTTTTGGCGTATTTACTGCAATATTAACCCTAACGTTTCTTGGCATGTTTATTAATCATATTAGAAATACATTTAGCTACCTCCGCGTTCAGCTTTCTTAAAAACAAGTTCTAAATTCACATCTGCGTCCTTTAAAATTTTAAATTCAAGAGGGTATATTGCGTACTATACGTTAAAAATAAAAAGAAAATATTAAATCGTATTTTTTTTTGTTACAGTTGGATTGGAAGTGGGTAATAGTAGCTTGTGGTCGTACAAAAGATCAGCTGGATATGACCCAAAAAGCTCATCGTTACCTCCGTAACACAGGATTAAAGCCAAGATCATTGAATTTTTAGAAACAATAAAAGTTTCTCTTATTTGTACATTCTAAACAAATTTGTATATAAAAAATCTATGTTTTTACTTTTATATTTTTCTATGAAAACGATTTTGTACGATTTTTAGTACAAAATATATACAAATTGAAAACAAAAGTAGATTGTAAACGAGTTCTGTCGTATTTTTTAGATTAATTGGACTGAACCATCCCTTTTAATGATTTTGTACACCTATTTTTATGTATTCTGTATAATAAAAAAAGAAGCTAGTCTTTTAGTTTATAGATTTTTTTGTATTGTATAATAATCTATTTATATGTTTTTGATCATTCAAGATCGGTTTGAAATGATTTGTAAATCGAAGAAAATTAAGATGTTAACCTGTCAAAACAAAATTTCAGTGTAAATAATTTACAATAAGTACAAATATACATGTAGGTAAGATGAGATGACTATTTGTAAATAAATTTTTCTTTCTTCACATAAAAAAAAAGATTAATTAATAATAAAAAAAATTGTATGCGATAATTTATTATTTTATTTTTTTTTAGAAATAATTGTTAAATATTTTAGAATTTGCCATTTACAATAAGATATGTACGTTTACATTTAGTAAAATCAATAAAAATGATTCCAAAGTAAATTTACTTTATTTATTAAATACAACAATATTTGCTAATTAAAATTTATATTGAAGAATTGTTGAAAATTTAACTAACACATTTTGCGTGCGAGATCCGTACCTAAAACACAAAAATAAAAACAAACAAAAAAAAACCTAACGTCACATAATAACTTTTGACGTAAATTTTGAAAAATTTTAATTAATTTTTTTAATTTGTTAATAATTACCTAAGATTTTATTTTTATATTAATATAACTTGTAGGTATCTACTGAAGAAGAGCAAGGCTCGAAACTAGTTTAGGATAAATAAATTTTAATTATCACCAGAAGTAATTTTTTAAAAAGACCCTAATTTAATAACTGGTGAAAAAAGGATAAGAAAAAAAATTATTTATATATAACACATTTTGGTTCCACTAATTTCGCTAAATCAAATTGTATTAATATTACCATGTAAGTTGCTGTTGCTGTTACAATCTGAAAAAAAAAATAATTGTGTAACTTCAAAACTATAGTTCTGCAAATTTATTCTAGTTGAAATAAAACAAAAATAAAAAATTAAGGCAGCTCATGAACAACCATTACATGACGAACATTAATGTTCGAATGAATTTGAATTACATTATTCAAAGTATATTATTTCATATTCAAAGTATAAAATACTATAATTACGAACGCTTTCACGACCGGTGTTAATTGAACTAAAATTAGAACTAATAACTAGCCCTAACACTAGATCTAAAATTAGAATCTTTCGGGTTTTGCCGTGCGTTTTTTGAAAAAATGTTTGTCGTTTCGGATGCCATGTTGCACCTTCTTCAGAAACTGGTTCGAAGTGACAAAATCGGGGATTGTAAAACACCATATCGGTCGAAAAACTATTTAATAATTAATTTATATTAATTTCAAGCTAAGTCGTGTTCGTTTTCACCACCATCTTCCATGTTCTGTTGAGTTTCCAGTCATCTTCTCTGTTGTCGTTGTTTTTGTATCGGTGGATTTCTATGGCTTCTTTTGTCAGCCGTTGATTATATTTATTAGTCGTAGCCAGAACCTTTGTTTTGTCAAAGTTTATTCGGTGTCCTTCTGAATGGCAATGTTCTGGAGCCGCCGACTATTGAATCTTCCTCAGCCTCACATCCCTCTCTTGTTCCTTGATACGGCATTCGATGTTTCGTCCGGTTTGGCCAACGTAAAACTTCCCACAACTGCATGATAGCCGATAGACACCCTCTCTTTTTTAGCTCTTTTTAATTTTGTTGACCGTTCCGTATCGCACCGCGATGTCGTTTTGCTTGAGGTGTCTTGCAATTCGTTCCGTTACGCCGGAAACGTAAAAAAGACAGATAAATCCAGCTTGTTCTGTACTCGTTGCAGCTTCTTCTCCCTGTTTCCGCTGCTTGGTGACTCGGTTGACGTCCTTTAAACTATATCCATTCTTCTGTAGTACGTTCCGTAAAAACCTCCTTTTTTTTAGTACGTTCCTCCTTCTTTAGGTTGTCTCCTTTACATATTCTTGCTACTCTCTACAAAGTGCGAATTACGGATCTCTTCTGTTGGGGATGATGGTGTGATGTTGTCTCTAAGTACCTATTGGTGTAGATCTTCTTTCGATACACCCCCAGTTCCATGTCACCATTTGACGTCCTAATGACCAATACATCCAAGAAGGGCAACTACTTTGCAGATTCTGTTTCCATGGTAAATTTGATCATGGGATGTTGAGCGTTTTGAGCGTTGAGCGAGATGACCTAAAAATTCAAAGAGGCGTTCTCTACCATGTTGCCATACCACAAACGTGTCGTCCACATATCGGAGCCATAGCTTTGGTTTCCATTGGCTCTTTTTCAAAGCATCTTCTTCGAATAATTCCATGTAAAAATTAGCTATCACCGGCGACAAAGGAGATCCCATGGCTGCCCCTTCAAACTGCTCGTAAAATTCTCCTTTCCAACTAAAATACGTCGACGATAAACAATATTCCACTAAATCTGGCACATATTCTGGTAATCCATCCGGAATGATTTTTTTGGCGAAGACCCACTATCGCATCCTTAGTTGGTAAAAAGAGATTCTACATCAAAACTAACCAAAATATTCTCATTCCGTGTTGCCTATAAAAGGGAGGAGAATTTTGGCTGTACAAACAAATTTTTCTGATGAGCTGGTGGAATTCCTGTGGATTTTACAGGGCTTTTCAGATTCCTTACGATCTTGTCTGTAAGGTCCATCTTGATCTTGCTGTAGGTGGCCGGGTCCAGTAGGTCCATCATTTTGGCATCATATTCTTCCTTGTCCATCACCACGGTGGCATTTTCCTTGTCTGCTGGTAACACGACGATTTCTATTTTGTCTTTAAGAGATCGGAGTGCGTTCTTCTCACTAACTGTCAAGTTGGATTTCGGTAGTTTTGCTGATTTCAATACTCTGACAACTTCTTGTCGGATCTCTTCGGCTTTCAGTACTGTATCCTTCGAACTGCTGCTTCCACTTCGCAGATTATTTCTTCCTTCGGAACCTTCTTTGGGGCGATTGCGTAATTTAGTCATTTGGCCAATACTATGGCTTCTTCCTTCGTTAGTGGGATACTCTCTTCGTTAGTGTACTTGTAGACTGTTGTTCTTTCTCTCCTGCTACACCCGGCGTTCCAATGTTCCAATGTTTCAAATTTCTCACTTCGAACCAGTTTCTGAAGAAGGTTGCAACATGGCATCCGAAACGTCAAACACTTTTTCTCGTGTTAGTCCTAGTGATAGTTCTAGTGTTAGTGCAGGTGTGTTGAATTTGCTTTTTATTCCATAATGATATTGCAATTACCTTTTGAGATACAATTTTTTAATATATATTCTTAAAATCTAGAAGAACAAAACACGAAGTTGGGTTTTAAAAAATCATAACAGCTATGTTTATAGTAGGGTGTCCAATTTCCGGAACCAAAAATGTTTTCAGGTAGTTCTGAATTAGTAAATCCCGAAAATAGCCTCAGAAATAAAATGTGTTTGCAAAAGAAAAACATTTAAAACGTTATCTTTATTTGAATGTTTCCGTAGGACTATCCATAGCATATGTAAGGGATAGATCAAAATTGTGCTATAAGTATGGTAAAGAAGGCCATATAACTTTGTCTTGCGCAAATAAAGATTTTTATTTGCTATTAGATTTCTTACATCTAACCATAGCACAAATAATGATTTCTTTCAAAAAGAACTGAAGAATCTCTGCGTGTATGGATGAACGGAAAACAAATAATTTCGCTGGGAAGGTAATGGATAAGAAATAAAATATGGAATTAGAATATAGAATTAGTGCCATTCATGATTTAGTTGTGTTTTGTAATTATATCTTATCTATCTTTACTTTTCTCCAAATAGCTACTAACCAGAATTTGAACAATTATTACATAGCAATTATATATGCAATTAATGCTAAAAAATTTTAATAAAAATGGACAGGTTCCACAATTTCCAATAAAAGAGATGAAATTTTGGAAACATGGTTGTCTTCAAATACTATAATTTTAAATCAAGGCAATATTGCTACTTTTTCTGGACCAACTGGAGAATCTATAGTGCGTTTTACGTATTTATAAGAAATTTAACACGTAGTAGAGATAATGGTCATTTTGATTTGAACTTAGTTGAAAATTTGAAGTTACAGCATAAAAAGACAAGAAAGAATTGAGAAAGCTTATTGGAAAGAGTAAAAAAAAATGGAATCAACTTTGTATAGATCTGGAAGATGATATCTGGGGTAAGGTCTACCACATAGTAACAAAAAGACTGAAAATTAAAAATAGAAGAGAAGAGTCGTGGACTGCTGTGCAAGACATGGTGATAGGAATAATGTAATTTAAGGAAAGCCATCAAAGGCTCTTAGGAGGAGTTAGAAATGGTGAAAGTGAGATATCGGATAATGCATAAATTTGTATTTTATTTTTTATTCCCTGAAATATTACCCTGATGGGTGGTTCTGGAAAGAGAGGGGAAAGGGCTTTAGATGGTCGAAGTTTTATTTAACCCGTCACTATCTGGCCACATTATATCACCGGTCAGGTGCCTATTTACAGATTTACTAATCCCCTATAGAAAAGAGGATTATATTTGCTTCAGTGTTATTGTAGGACTATCCATAGTAGGTAGTTTGAGTCCAGACTTGATACTGCTTCTTAGAGACTTAATATTGCTTCTAGAACACTTGATCTGCTTTCAGAAGATTTGATACTGTTTTTAGATGACTGAATCCTGCTTTCAGAAGATCTGAAATGGTTCTAGAAGACTTAATACTACTTATAGAAGACTAGGTACAGCTTCTAGGTAACTTAATACTGCTTCCAAAAAACTTGATATGCTTCCAGAAGACTTCACCTATTTGCAAAAGAATATACTGCCTCTGGAAGACTTGATACTGTTCCCAGAGATTTGAAATACTTCCAGAAGACTTGATGCTGCTTCTAGAAGACTTAATCTGCTTTCAGAAGACTAGATACAGCTTCTAGATGACTTGATACTGCTTCCAAAGACTTGAAATGCTTCCGGACAACATGAAATACTTACAGATGACTTGATAGTACATCTAAAAGACCCGAAATGCTTCCAAAAGACTTGATATTGCTTCTAGAAGGCTTGATATGCTTTCAGAAGACTAGATACAGCTTCTAGATGACTTGATACTGCTGCCAAAGACTTGAAATGTTTCCAGACAACTTGAAATGCTTCCAGAAAACTTGATATTGCTTGCAGAATACTTGAAATGCTTCCAGAAGACTTAAAATGCTTGATACTGCTTCTAGAAGCCTTGATCTGCTTTCAGAACACTAGATACAGCTTCTAGATTACTTGATATTGCTTCGAATAAACTTCTTCTGCTTCCATACGACAGTATACTGCATCTGAAAGATTTCAAATGGTTCCAGAGAAGTTGAAATGGTTCCAGAAGATATGAAATGCTTTCAGAAGACTTCATATTGCCTTTGAAGAAGACTTGAAATGGTTCCAGAAGACTTGATACTGCTAAAGCTGTATCTGGTCTTTTGAAAACAAATCAAATCTTCTAGATGAGTTGACATCACGGATAGAAAACTAAATGAAAACCAAATAACAGTATTAACCGGTATTTTGTAAAAAGCGTATTCGAAAATATAAAAACGATATACGTTCTTGAACGATTACTGACAGTTTTAAGTAAGCAACCGGTTTTATCCGATTAAAACAAAGTATCTTTTTTATGTTGAAATCTTTTTCATAGTAGGAAATAATTTCAGATATGAAATTTGAAATATGCTAAGCCTTTCATGCTAATCGATTTTATTTCTTTCGTTTAAAAAATTTTTTAGTTCATCGTTGGATGAAGTTGATTCATCCGATAGTACTTCTTCTACATTATCAGTCCTTGTTAATGTATCTAATACACTAGTTGCATTTATAATGTATTTTCTTGCAGTTTCAATTTAACTACTGGTTAAAATACCTTTATATCTCGGATTCAGGTACCATGCTGCAAGGACAGCCTCATTTTCAAATAGATTTTTTTCACTCATATAATAACTTAATTAGTTTACAAACGTTGCACATAGGGGTATTTTGAATGAAAAGCTGGCCATAATTATTTTTTCATTTTAATTAATTTAAAATCACTTGATGTTGTTAATTACACATACTAGATTTATTTTGGATACTAAATTAGCTTACTTTCACATATTTTGCACTTGTTGTGATTTTGGGGAAGACCGAAGAAAATTAATAGAAAAACTTTTGTTTATATTTATAATATATGCTTAATATTAAAACATTTTCATCACAACAAGAAACATTTTTGTCATCAATTGCTTATTTTTCATCATAAAAACAAATATTATTTGTGAGTATGTACATTAAATAAATGATTCTTCATGTTGTTTTTCATCTTCTTCTTCTTCATCTTCTTCTTCGATATCTGGTTGCATAAAATAACCTAATGCTTCTTTAGAAAACAATTTCTTGTTTCTTTTTTCTTTAGGCCTCGAACATGAAATGAATGGATCCGAGGTCAATAACAATCTGTTTAGCACATCCACATTACATTGCACTCTAGAAAACTTTCTTGCAAAGTCTAATCTATACTGGCGGAAATGTTTGTTCCGCGCTTCTGCGGCTTCTTCGGAGAGCTGGCCAATTGGTATTATAGCGTGTTCTATTAATGTTGGTCCGTGAATCAATATTTTATGAAGAGTGGGTGTCATTGGATGCCACCCATACAACCTTACGTAAACTTCTGCTGTTTCTTTACAGAAGATCTCAAATTTTTCTGTGTTTATTCTGTGACCGCTCGAGATTATCTCTAATATAAGTTTCAACCTTTTCAAGAAGTCAAGGTCAATACCTGTTATTCTTGATACCGTTTCGGGATGCAAGAAAAAACGCCTTGACGTATTACCGTCATTGGTGTTACCAAAGCCTGCTTTTGGTACGTCCACTAACAGTGACATCTCTTCTTTAAATGCTTGTTGTATGATGTTGACCCTTTTTAGTGTCTTTAATAATCTGTTTGTCAGTCGAAGATCTTGCTTGCCACCTCTGAATTGGCAATTTATATGATAAGTGAAGTATTGACTCTAAAAATCTTATTCTTGCGTGAAGAATGGATATCCCAAATTTGAAAGTTTCTGGATCTTCTTCTCGTCTTTGTTCCAATTTATTAAATTCTTTTGATGTCGCTTTGCATATATAGCAACGCATTGAAGACAAAGTATCTGTTGCCGCGTTACACACTTTGGCATCTACCATTGTGGGCAGAAACGTATGTTTTATTTTTAAAATTTCACTGGTTACGAGCACCTCTGTTTTGACTAGGTTATTTATATCTTTGGTCTCATGTACAAACCTGATACGGATTGGTCTACAGAAGCGCGGACTAGATGGTGAAAGATTTTACCAAACAATTTTTTTTTACTCCTATTATTTACAATTAATCTTAGAGGCAAAAAGGAACTTTGAAAAATGTATGCGTCGCTATCTGCATCACTTTCAAATTTTTGCTTATACTGGGCTTGTTGAGAGCCATCGCAGCCCCATTTGGATATCAGCTCTAAATTTTCTTTTTCTTCGTCGGAAATATTTACAAAAACTTTATCGAGGTATTTACACAAACGTGCTGCAGTGTGATCTATCAAGTCTTGCAGATTTGTTACGGCGCACGTATCAGTGACACGATATGATTCTGGTTTAGGGTAACACTCATTTTTCGCTTTTTCAAGTAACGAATAACACGGATATAGTTTTTTGCTCGCACTGCGTATTACGTTGTACTGTTTTCGGGTTAGACCAGCTTCGACAAATATTGATAAAGCTTGATGTACATTTAGAGGCATGATATCACTTCGTTTGCTATGCGAGGTAGTTATTACTTTACGAATTTTTGAAGCACGTAATGGAGATTTTGTCATTTCTTTTAGAATCGCGGATGCATCTTTCTTTCCAGCTGCCCGTAAACTCATTTGGGTGGCATAAAGCAATGTTTCCTCAGGTACATGCTCCCTTAACTCTTTTGTTTTGCGCCGTTTACTGCGGTCGCTGGATTCTTGGACTTTACCGGCCTACCCACCTTTTGTTTAGTCCAGATTGGTAATTTCAAAGTTCCGGCAAGCCATTTTTCGTTATTTTTTAGAAATCTCTGTTCTTTATTACATGCGGCTGTCCATTTTTGTTTAAACTGTGATTTGAAAAGTCTTAATTTGCTTTTAAACTGGCTAATTTTAAAATCGGGACAATTTGTTATTTCAATTAGTTTATTCTCCATAAAGATTATCTTCTCGTCTAGTAAACGACTAAGACTCTCTTTTATAAAGTCATAGAGAACCCTCCGAGTGAACTGCTTCACAGTTCCGCCGGTTTCTGTAAAGAAAATAGGTACTTTGGTCAGTGTCTATATTTACCAGTTTTAGTCCCATTTTCAAAAAAACACAAACTGAACAGAGTGGCGGAAGTTTGCGGAAAATGTTTCTTTCATAATAGTTAGAACGTGAACCAGAGATTATCATGTTATATAATTTTTCAATGTACAAGTCCGTACAAGGTATCAAAAATGCAAAAAAATAAAATAAATTGTTTTAAAACACTATTGGTTAACACATTTACTTAAATCATGAAAAAAGTTGTTGCATATTGATTTATTTACAAATATTATAGATCTAAAATCTTATACATACCCTCAGCTTCTAAATCCATCACAAAATTCCTCCCTCACACCTCACAAATCACTCACAACAACAAAGTTCGTTTTTGATAAGCGTCAAGAACAAAAAACGTGCTGGTTGAACAACGATTGAATTTTGATAGGTGGTGCAGCATGTGTCAATGTCGTGACGAATAAAAGATTACGTCATAACTATTCAACTATTAAAAAACACTGTTTACTATGACATCAGTTAAAATTTTTTAAAGCGACTTATGGCCAGCTTTTCATTCAAAATACCCCTATGTGCGTTGATCCAATTTTTGAGGTTTCCTGTTTACATTTATACCACTTTTGATAAAAGTCACCGGCTAATAATTGACTGCTTTGAAACATACTGGCGCTACCTTTGCGGGATATAATGCTTTAAGTAGGTTACTTATTGAGCTCCACTCACATTCGTTTAGATGGAGTTCCTTATTAAATGATGATACGTTTACACAAAATTGATTTAACTCAAAAACTTGATATTGCTTTCAGAAGACTTGAAATGCTTCTAGAAGACTTGAAATCCTTCAAGAAGATTTGAAATGCTTTCAGAAGGCTTGATATAGCCTCTGAAAGACTAGAAATGCAAAAGCACCCATACAATCGTTAGCGGTTGTCTGGATTCAAGTTATCATTTTCATTTAATATTAATGTACTATTGAGCTTGTTCTTCCCGATTCTTCGATTTTTGGAGACATCCCATATAGTTATGGGATGTCTCCAAAAATCCCATCGTTTGAATGTATTTCCAAATCAGTTTTTTTAGCACCCAGCATCCAAACGTAATTTCAAAAACCGGTGTAAAAATTTATATACAATGAGAGAAACATAACAAGGCCAATAGGAGGTAGAAAAATCGTTCCGGATATTTTATTTTTTACTTAATTTCGAGACTTTTAAAATCCCGGGACTTCTTAGTGGTCCAGCATCCAAACGTAATTTCAAAAACCGGTGTAAAAATGTATATACAATGAGAGAAACATAACAAGGCCAATAGGAGGTAGAAAAATCGTTCCGGATATTTTATTTTTTACTTAATTTCGAGACTTTTAAAATCCCGGGACTTCTTAGTGGTCCCGGACCTATCATTTTGTTCATGAAATCTTGAGATAAACCCGAAATTGGACACTTTAGTTTATAGACAACACTAATTATTTATGACGCACTAAATTATCATTGAACTTTTAAAATTTTAGGAAATCCATAACATTAGATATATAATTAATTTTTAGAATATAAGAATATAGAATAAAACGAACCGCTTGACATCTAAATTTCAATAATTGTTATATTCTACTAATTCAGTTACTCATCATCCAAAATTGTTACAAAGTCAGCTAGTTACGAGGAGAACTGTCATCATTTCAAACTGTTACAAATCGTTTTAGGATTTAGTTTGCTGTATGATTCATCGATACATCATATTATTAGCCCACACAATCGGTTATTTCTAAATAATAGATGCCCATATAAAACAAATATAAACAAACTATAATAAAGATACAAGATTAATAGACACTTGTTTATCTTTCTTTACTTTAATATTTAGAGAAAATTTTCCAAGGATTTCAAGGAAGCATTCCATTCCTTTTTATGTATAAAAAGCCAAATCTAATAAATTACTTTTGTAGTTGTTAGACTAACAATGTTAAAATTTATAATAACCACATAAAATTGGAATAGGATTCGTTCTTTAAGGTTTTTACATTACAGTTTTGGCGTATTTACTGCAGTATTAACCCTAAAGTTTCTTGGCATGTTTATTAATCATATTAGAAATACATTTAGCTACCTCCGCGTTCAGCTTTCTTAAAAAACAAGATCTAAATTCATATCGGTGTCCTTTAAAATTTTAAATTTAAGCGAATGTATTGTGTATTATACGTTAAAAATAAAAAGAAAATATTTAATCGTATTTTTTTTGTTACAGTTGGATTGGAAGTGGGTAATAGTAGCTTGTGGTCGTACAAAAGATCAGCTGGATATGATCCAAAAAGCGCATTGTTACCTCCGTAACACAGGATTAAAGCCGAGATCATTGAATTTTTAAAAACAATAAACGTTTTTCTTATTTGTACATTGCAAACAAATTTGTATATAAAAAATTATGTTTTTTACTTTTATATATTTCTATGAAAACGATTTTGTACGATTTTTAGTACAAAATATATACAAATTGAAAACAAAAGTAGATTGTAAACGAGTTCTGTCGTATTTTTAGATTGATTGGACTGAACCATCCCTTTTAATGATTTTGTACGCCTATTTTTATGTATTCTGTGTAATAAAAAAAAGGAGCTAGTCTTTTAGTTTAGTTATAGATTTTTTTGTATTGTATAATAATCTATTTATGTTTTTGATCATTCAAGATCGGTTTGAAATGATTTGTAAATCGAAGAAAGTTAATTGAAGATGTTAACCTGTCCAAAAAAAAATGTTAGTGTAAATAATTTCCAATAAGTGCAAATATACGTGTAGGTAAGATGAGATGACTATTTGTAAATACATTTTCTTTCTTCACATAAAAAAAGATTAATAAATAATAAAAAAATTGCAAGCGATAATTTATTATTTTATTTTTTTCTAGAAACAATTGTTAAATATTTTAAGATTTACCATTTACAATAAGATATGTACGTTTACATTGAGTAAAATCAATAAAAATGATTCCAAAGTAAATTTACTTTATTTATTAAATACAACATTAATTTCTAATTAAAATTTATATTGAAGAATTGGTGAAAGTTGAACTAACACATTTTGGTTCCACTAATTTCGCTAAATCAAATTGTATTAATATTACCATGTAAGTTGTTGTTGCCGTTACAATCTGAAAAAAAATTGTAAAATTTCAAAATTATTTTTGTAAATTTATCTTTGTTGTTTAAGAGACCACTTTACCATGCAATTCGGCAAATTACAAAAAATACACTATTTATTAAAATAATTGAATGAAATTTTGTAAATTGGTTCTTCTAACAATTTTACATAACACGTTGTGGAAATTTTTGTAATTTTCCAAAGAAAAACATTTTTTTTTCTATATTACACAATTTTGTCATTTCTTCTTTAGCTTTTCAAATGAAATTTTTCAGAATTTTTACTAATAGAGGAATAGTTTGTAATTTGGTAAAATTGCAGTAACGTAATGTAAAACTGTGCAGGATGTTTCGGTGAAAATGAGTGAAAATGATGATAATTAATGTAAAAGAAATTGGTCAGACCTAAAATCGCAAAGTTCCAGGCCATTAAAGTTAGAAAATTTTAAAACATATTTTTAAATATATCAAACGCTATTTATGATAAAACTTTGAAATTTTGTACAGATTAAACAAATATCAAGTAAAATCACTGGATAATTTATGAGTTGAATTTGTTTGATAGAACGATGCGATACATGGCGTTACTAAAATTTGTTTGCTCAGAACTTTTTCAATCGATTGTAATCCTATATTTATTTCTACAGATTTTGGTAGAAAATTTATTTTAGGAAACTCTTGTATATGTGGTTAAAATTATTGCCCGAATTACAGTTTCTGTAAAAGTTTTACCTATCAACTTATACAGGTGTATCCAAATGACTGCAACAAACTTCTAGGGGCCATTTTTTAGTGAACTTTAAATATGCTTTGATACATGAACCACGGGCGACTTGGCGACCTGAAGAGCTACACCCCTCCAAAAATGTCGGGAAATTTTGGTTTTACTTTTATTTGTCAAAAACCATAAACATTAGGTAAATGAAATTTGGGGAATATGTTTAACTCATAATAGGGCACGTTTTGACCCTGTTTGTATTTTCAACCTACCCTTCTAAACTACTAAAGGTGACCACCCCTTTCACCACCCAATTTTTTTTATGCAGATGATAAATACATTAGAAAAATTTTAAATAGGTGGATGAAAATATCTTATAGAATTTCTTACGAAAAGGTCTTACAATTAATATGCTTTGGAAAATGTTCTTTGACATTTAACAATGAGTGTTTTTGGATATCTTACTAAGAATTTGAGTGTTTTGATTAATTAATCTAGGTAATCGGGTATAGGGCTATATCTCCTTAAGGGAACCGAAGTTACCCTTACCCCGTATATTTCGCCAAAGAATCACCCCTTAAAGTTTATTGCAGTCATTGAGATACACCCTGATATTATTAAGCCGGGCTGAAAGGAGAGGTCACTCTCGTCACTGCGTGCTTATATATGGTCCATTGGAACCTTTGAAGGGCTACTTCAAAGGTTTCGATCCAAAGTCTTATTTCTTTATGTTGGTGGGTTTCAAAAGGCTATACTGAAATGTTTGCTGTTTTTGACTCATGGTTACAAACTCAATAAGTTTGATTGTCAGCTTGTTGATTGTTCACTATGGAAGATGTGGTATTTTAAGGGTGTATTTGAAGCCTGAGAACGTTCTTAAATTCCCTTTGCTCAGACATAAAACCTGTTGAGTTTAGCGATGGAGTTAGCATACTTTTTGCTTGCCTGTTTTTCGTTTTCGTAGCCTCTTTGGCCAGCTTTTGTTTGGTCTGCCTACTCATTGCCCTCAATCTCACTGTGATCAGAAACCAACTATTGAGTAACATCATGGTTCCTAGCTAGTTCTCTTATGTTCCTGGTACGTTCTCTGATCATTGGCGAGTCACCTTTTTGTCCCTTTTGTAAGTCAAAGCGAAAATAGTGAAAATAGTTGTGTCCGATAATCTGTACCTCGATAAGAGTGATAGACTTGAAAAGCTTCCAGATGACTTGATACTGCTTCTAGAAGACTTGATCTGCTTTCAGAAGACTAGATAGAGTTTCAAGATGACTTGATATTGCTTCAAACAAACTTGAAATGCTCCCAAAAGACTTCACCTGCTTCCATAAGACTGTATCTGGAAGACTTGATAATGTTTCCAAAGACTTGAAATGCTTCTAAAAAACTTCAAATAGTTCCATGTTTTGGTTGATATTGATTCTACAAGATTTGAAATGCTTTCAGAAAACTTAATACACTTCTATACCACTTGATCTGCTTCCAGAAGACTTGACACTGCTTTTACAAAACTTGATCTGCTTTCAAAAGACCAGATACAATTGCTAGATGACTTGATATCAGGGATAGAGAACTAAGCGACAACGAAATAACAGTATAAACCGGTATTTTGTAAAAAACCTAATCGAAAATATAAAAACAATGTCGAAAATGCCATTCTCGAACGATAACCAACAGTTTTAGGTAAGCAACCGGTTTATTCGGTTAAAATAAAGTTCTTTTTGGATCCTTTTCTAGAATTTCATTTCTTTGAGGCGCGATTTTTCATAGTAAGAAATCATTTAAAATATTAAATTTGGAAATTTTCCATTTCATCAAATATCAGTCCTTGTTAGTGTATCTAATACCCTACATGCATTTATAATGTATTTTCCGCAGTTTCAATTTAACCACTGGTTAAAGTACCTTTATATCTGGGATTAACGTATAACACAACCTCAGTTCAAAATATATTTTTGATGATTTTTGCAAATGTTGATCCAATTTTTGAAGTTTCGTGTTGCGACCTTTGCTAAATTTAATGCTTTAGGTTACGTGTTAAGTTCCATTCATTTTCGCTTAGATAGAGTTCCTTATTAAATGATAACAGGTTTACACAAAATTGATTTAACTCCAGTAATCTTTCTAGCATATCATATGTACTGTTCCATATTCTAGCACAATCTATTATCAGCTTGGGCAAATTCATTTTTTAAGAAGGTTCATATTATTAGTAACACGTTATTCTTTTACGGAATTTCTTATTTTGGTTATTACGTTGCAAAGATTTCTTTCCTTGAATAAATTCACTATTACAAACTGGAGTGTATGTGCAGCACATTTTATATTTTTCAGAGTAGCAGCAATAATAGTTTCAACTGATGACTGGTTTTAACTGATCAAAGCGAATGAAATACTTTTCGTTTGACATCCCTGCTTGATATTGCTTCCAAAAAAACCTGATATTGCCTTCAGAATACTTAAAATGCTTCTAGAATAGTTGAAATGCTTCTAGAATACTTGAAATGCTTCTAGAAAACTTGAAATGCTTCCAGAAGATTTGAAACGCTTTCAGAAGACTTGATATTGCCTCTGAATGACTAGAAATACAAGAGCACCCATACAATCATTAATAGTTGTCTGGATTCAAGTTATCATTTTCAATTAATATTAATGTACTATTGAGCTTACTCTTCCCAATTCATTGCCAGCATTTGCTGTGAACGTTTTTTTTTTGGACAGCATATATTTTGATTGTTTTCACACCTAATTCATGCTTTTTTGGAGACTTCCCACAAGTATTCTCATTGTTTGAATGTATTCGTAACTCAGTTTTTTTCAGCACTCAGCATCCAAACGTAATTTCAGAAACCGGTGCCTATGGACTGATCAAGTTAAATAAAATGAATGTATATACAATGAGAAAAACGTAACAAAGCCAATAGGCGGTAGAAAAATCGTTCCGCATAATTTATTTTTTTCTTAATTTCGAGACTTTTAAAATCCCGGCATTTCTTAGTTGTCCCATACCTATCATTTCTTTCATGAAATGATGGGATGAACCAGGGAGTGTACACCCTAGTTTGTAGACAACAAGAAATTATTTATGACACACTAAATCCTCTAAAATTCAATAATTAGTATTATTGCAACTATTACTTTAGTTACTCATCATCGAAAATTGTTACAAAGCCAGCCAGTTACAAGGAACTGCCATCATTTCAAACTGTTACAAATCCTTTTATGATTTAGTTTGCTGTGTGATTCATGGATACGTCATGCGCTACGTCATATAATTTAGCCCACACAATCGGTTATTTCTAAGTAATAGATGCCAATGTAAAACAAATATAAAGAAACTATAATAAAAGATACAAGATTAATAGACACTTGTTTCGTACTTGTTTGTGAATGCTAAATGTAACTAACTAATAAATCGAGAAAATTTTCCGATGATTCTTCAAACACATGAACCTACGCCATTTTTTATAATAACACGCTAAATTGTTTTTTATCGTATGCGTAATTTTTTGAAAAATTATTGTAAGGTGAATCATGACATCATTAAAGGTCAATTATGTTTTTCAATAAAATCATAAATTTTGATCATCCATATTTTTGGCTAATTAACTAGCCATTAATTTCGTATATAACTGTTCAAACGCTTAAAAACAGTTGGTTTAAGTATTACAGAAACTGACTTTAGCGGTTTTTTTTAAATTTATTAAATTAATTAATTTCTTTGAAAATTATTAATAACGTCGTTGTGAAACCAAAACAAGCAAAAATGGTTTTCAAATTAGTTATAATAGTGGTTTTGAATTTTTGGAAAATCAGGTAAATGTCGTTTATGCTATTTTGACTTGGCATTATATTTCCATAAAGCACAAAAGGTCAGGTAAGTACATAGGCGCCGGATACCTGGGTACTCTGGGTACCCATACAAAACTTTTAATGGGTATAGACACTTTTTCTTCCCGATTCATCCGGCATCCATTACAAAGGTTTTCTTTTGAAGAACACCCATGCCTATTTTGATTTTTCCCCAGTTCACATTTTTTTAAGAAAGAGATTCGTAGTTTAAGTCTTTTCCCAATAATGTTTTTTTGGGTAGGACTTACCACCCATAAAAGAACGGCGCCTATGTCAGGTATAGCATGTACTCAGTTAATGAAGCCTTTATTTATCAAAGAATATTTAACAGCTAATGTGAAAGGCTTGTTTGAGATGAAATTGTATCTGCAATAAGAAACTTGTTTAAAGCCAATCTGAATCTATTGAGTAAAGTGAAATAATCGATGCAACACAATCCCTGCTCAGTTTTAAGCATGTATCTGAAAAGCTCACGGAAAATTTTCTCGCAATTCATAATAACATTGATAGAATACCACATCTGCAACGCGCACAACGAAACGTAGAATTTTTAAAATACTAGTCTTTATTACCAATTACAATTATGCAATTTAATTGTAAATTAAAATCGAACAATTACCACAATTAAAAGACATATCTAAAGACATAAATTTCTTTCTATAAGATTAGTATTTTGTTTTTTCTTTTTAATTTATATTTAAATTATGTTATAAATTTTTTTAATTTAGCCCGAAAATTGATACATATGTAGATTTTAGTGTAACAACCATACACCAAATGTATGATAGTATAATAAATATATTCTTGTCTTATCATAATAACACATACATATACAGTATGACCCAGGATCGCTTTACAAAGAGAAAGAAAGTTTATTACTTATTTTTCAAGTCTTCAGGAGCACTAGTGCCTATTAACGCCACGCTATACGTGCTGGCTGCAAAATGCAAACAATCGATTGTGTGTAAACATTGAATAATTACAACTATTTAGTGCTGAGCAAAATATCGATACTTGACAATGGTATCGATACCTACCTTGGTATCGACAATCGATACCTGTAAAGTATCGGTATCAAAGTATCGAAAGTGTTGAAATATCGAAAATTGTTTTTTATATACAGGAAATTGCGTTTACGGTATAAAGGGTGATTCTACATAAATTCTTAAAATCTTTTAAGAGAGCCAAGGTACTTTGAAGATGAGATTCCACATGTGGTTATTCCTCGTTATTTCAAAATACGTTAGTGGTAAAAACACAAAATGTACGAATACGATAAACAAGAAAGATTATTAAGAACATATGGAGGGAACAAGGGTTAGGATCCTAGATGCCGGTTCTTGAAAATAATATGGGTATTGGGTGATGAAAACAACTACATGAACAACCACGTATCTTGCGCTTATGGTTCGTTTGCAAAAGAAATATCTTCTACCAGTAGTGTTTATAGTTTTATAAGCAATATCTAGTCTTGAATTGGCAGGTTTTGAACTTTTAAGATGAAGATATTGTATTTTACCAACAGTATTTGGTATTTTAGAAGCAAAATTAAAATGTCTTCTTCCAGCAGTATTTAGTGCTTAATTACTAGTTCCTGAACTACTTACGTCAAGATTTTACATTTTGTCCAATAGTATTTTATACTTTAGAAACAAAGTCAAATGGTGTATCTTGTATTTTTCGATGAAAATGTTTTCTGCCAGCAGTTTTCCAAGCAGTATCAAGTCTTCAGGAAGCACTTTATTAAGTCTTCTAGAAGCAATATCCAGTCTTTTGGAAGTATTTCAAGCCTTTTAGAAATAGCTTCAAATCTTTTGAAAGTATTATAAGTGTTCTGGAAAGATTCTAAGTCTTCTAGAAACAGCCTTGATACGTCTTCAAGAAGGATTATTAAGTGTTCTGTAAGCATTTCAAGTCTTCTTTAAGTAATTCAAATCTAACAGAGACAATGACACGTCTTTGGGAAACATTTCAAGTATTCTATAACCAGTTTTAAGTCTTCTGGAAGCAATATTAAGTTTTCTAGAAGCAGTATCAAGTCTTCCGAGGTAGTATTAAGTCTTCTGAAGGTGCTTAAAATCTCTTCGAAGCAGTTTCAAGTGTTCCAGAGATACTATCGAGTCTTTTGGAAGCATTTTAAGTCTTTTAGAGGCAATACCAAATGTTTTGGAAGCATTTCAAGGCTTCTATAACCAGCAGCAAATCTTTTGAATCTATTGAAAGTCTTCCGGAAATCTTTTAAGTCTTCTGGAAGCAGTATTAAGTCTTCCAAGGAAAATATTAAGTGTTCTGGGAGTCTTCTACAACCAGTACCAAGTCTTCTAGAGCAGCATATCTCAAAATTTTTTGACTTACAAACCTGTAGAATTTGTCCAAAAATTGTACGGACCGTTCAATTATTTTGAACAATGTAGTGTCAATTGTAAACTATATAAAATGAAATGGTATTAATTTTTGAACAATAATAAAAGTATGTGTTGGAAATAATTCGCAAGCACTCCCTGTATATTCAAAACCTGTCTAGCACAATGAAAATCGGTATAGAAGTACTAAATTACTACTAAATTAGTATAAATTACCATCACATAGAGAGAGGTGAAACCCTGCTGGAAGGGGATGCAATAATGCGAAATGTATCTTCCGTAAACGGCGTGGCTCGTACTATCGCTACACGAGGTAACATGGTATTTATATGTGGCTATATTGTATGGAGAGGGGTGTTCAACTAAGCCGACTCACTTGCTTCCATAATTCCCCAAATTTAAGCATACCTCCCAACCTATCCAAAACATGTTCGATCGGACTCCGATCTGCAGAACGAGTTCACCATTTGGAAGCATTTTTATATGGTGCTGTTCCACAAAGGTCTTGCATATATTGAAGACTTAAGCGCCGCCGCAAGTATTGAAGCACAACGGACTCTAGCACCTCATCTAAGAGTCGTTGACGCATCATGCTGTACACGCAGCAAATGCGTATGTCTATCATGTGTAATAGCACCCCATACCAAAATGCCCGATTGATGGTGGATAGGGCGCTCTTGCAAGCACAGCTCGGATAGACGGTCACCGCGTCTCCAGCAATCCAAAATTAGCATGCTATTGATGGTTAATTTGAATCTTGACTCGTCGCAAAACAAAATATGTCGACCCACTCAAGACATATACGACGGTGTTCAAGTGTTAGTGGAATCCATTGTATTGCACGACGCAGTATGAATTGCGATTATACATGGTGGATGCATATGATCACGGATACTAAAATGTGGTGGTATAGCTAGCTTCATCCCAATGGACGACAACGCCTGATCGTTCATCGGGCGTATTGTACAAACCTTTTTTGTACAATACTTTCATGACCAGCTTGTTGTCCGGATCTGAGTCGGATTGAACATGTTTAGGACATAATGGGTCGCACACTTCAACATTATCCGGCTGCTCTGGCTAACGTTGAGGAGCTATGGGGGCGGTTGGTCATTCCTTCCACTGCAATATAACCACATATCAACTTCATTCCACATCCTGTAGCGATGATACTTGCCGCACACAGAGGATACTTTCGCTATTCCTGCATCCCCTTTCAGCAGGATTGTTCCGCCCTCCATGCAAGGATAAGATATACTACTTTAGTACTACTTCCATATCAAATTTCATTGCGTAGCCACACGCGTTCAGATTCGGCGCGTGAATTATTTCCAATAGTATATGCAAGAAAATATTAACATGGATGGATAAAAATTGTCCAGGGACCGGTTAAATCTTTCTGCGGATCGATACCGGTCTACCGGACCAGCGGTTGAAAATTGCTGTTGGAAAATCGCTTCCCACCATTTTAATCATAAAATTAAAATCTACAAAGAAAAATATGTACATAAAAAAAATATTATGTAGTTCCTATATTATTGAAATATTAGTTCCATTAATTCGATACTTGAATAATATCGATACCACGAAAGTATCCATATTCGATACCTTACTTACTTCCAGCCCTAGTCAGAACACGTTGTGAGTAGAGATGTGCACGTGAGCGATTTTTCATGCCCGCTCACTTACGCTCACGATCATGCGTAAGTCACGTGCGATTCACGTCAATTCACGTGACTTAGGCGTGATCAGCTTATCAAATGTGGTATATAGTCATGTTTGATTACTTGTTAATTTGATTATTAAAAGCAATTTTAGCAGAAACACTAGATTTATGTCTTCGAAGGCTAGCTATTCCATTTTTAGAATAATACTATAATATGGATTTGCATTTAATACATCAAGGCAAATCTAGAGCTTCATATAGCAATCTATAAACAAATATGTTTTTACGTAAATAAATTCATGTTATACGCTTAGACAAAACATTTAATTAGAGAAGCATATAGTTAAAAATTCTAAAAGATATCCCCTACTTTTACGAATCTCCAGTTAAACTACCTAGCGGTGGTTATATCGATTTTACGCTCTCCAATTGGTTATGAACCGGTTTTTAGCTGTTAGATAAATTTTTCAATAGGTTTTAAAAGTGGCCCTTAATAGAAAAAACGAGGTACTTTAGACAGATCATTAAAGGAAATACTAGTTTGGCCGTAGTATATCACGATGGGTCACGCATAACCCATCGTGACCTGGCGTGACTCACAATGGCGTGCAATTTGCATATCTCTAGTTGTGAACAACCAAGAAATACAACGCGTTGTGAATTCTTTTAACTACTTTTTTCAACTTATTTACAGTAGAACCCCTCATATCTGACCTCGGGATATCCGACTCCTCGGGATATCCGTCACCCCTCCCTACTCCCAATTTTGTTCAAATGCTCTAATGTACGTTTTTGTGAATCCCAAGAGACCCGACTTTCCGTCGGGGAATTACTTGATTCGCTCAATCTTGATGTTTGCCAAGGGTTGCGCAACTGTGTTCATCATTGTGAATATCAATTGTATGCATATTTACAATTGTTATAGTAAAAGTGATAATGGCTACCCAACAAAAACGAAAACGTATTGTATGTACACTACAGAAGAAATTGGAAGTTATTCAGAGGCTAGAAAATGGCGAGTCAGTTCAAAAATTATCTTCTGAATTAGGAATAGGCGTCACAACTATTAAAGACTGGAAAAACAGAAAGAATATCGAATCGTACTCTATGACAGTGGAAGGGGAGGAGGGTTTAAAAAATAGAAAGATGCTTAAAAAGCCTAAATTTGATGTTTTAGATGATTCTCTCTGGATATGGTTTTGCCAAGAAAGACGCAAAGGAACTCCTTTGTCAGGTCCTATAATTAAAGAGAAGGCAGCGATTTTACATAAAACAATAGTAGGAGAGGAAGGGGGAAATTTCAGTGCAAGTGAAGGTTGGCTTCACCGATGGAAACGTCGCCATGGTATACGTCACGTTGTTATTTCTGGAGAAAAGCTATCAGCTGATGATAACGCAACCAAAGAGTTCGTGAAGAAATTTGAAGTTTTTATTAAAGAAAACAATATGCATCCGGATCAAGTGTATAATATTGACGAGTCAGGGTTAAACTACAAGATGCTCCCACAAAAAACTCTTGCTGCAAAAAATGAAAAAGTAACAGGGACAAAATTATCCAAGGATAGACTAACTTTTGCAACTTGTAGTAATGCAAGTGGAAACCATAAAATGCCATTGTTTGTCATTGGAAAATCTAAAAAGCCCAAAGCGTTCAAACATGTGAACATGACATCATTGCCTGTTTATTATAAAATCAAAAATCTGCTTGGATGGACAGTTCTTTGTTTAAACAGTGGTTTTTTGAAGAGTTTGTACCAGATGTAAAAAAACACTTGAAAATGAAAAATCTACCACTCAATGCAGTCTTGATTCTTGACAATGCTCCCAGTCATCCTTCGGAAAACGAACTAACAATGGGAAACATCAAAGCTATGTTTCTACCTCCTCGTGTGACACCTTTAATCCAACCTATGGATCAAGGGGTTATTGAGTGGTTGAAGAAAAGATACAGGCGAAAATATGTCAGCTTCTTATTAGAGCAAACGGAAGGAGGCAGTAACCTATTTGAGGCAATGAAGACTTTTAATATAAAAGATGCCATTTACATTGCCGCACAAGCCTGGGACGAACTCAATCACACCACTCTACAAAAATCTTGGAGAAAACTATGGCCAAGTATTATTGAAGGTGAGAGCGCAATCTCTAATGAGTCTGAAACTCTAAATACATGATGAAGCAGAAATTCTACAAGATTTACAGACCATCGATGCCCAAATCCAACCAGCGGATATAGAAGAGTGGCTATTGGGAGGGGACATAGTTGAAGTCACTAACGAGGATCTGAACGACGAACAAATCGTATCCGCAGTTTTTAAAGTTGAAACAGAGGAAGATGAAACGGATGATGAAAAAGAAGAACCTGAAAATATCAGTCATACGACGGCTACAGAGGCTTTCGAGATTGCAATGAAATACGTCGAGCAACATCCAGAAGCAACACCGATGGATGTGCTGTGCATTAAAAAGTGGAAAGATATCTCAGCTAAAGCAAGATTTGGTAGATTAAAACAAAAAAATATAACTGATTTTTTTAAATAAATTTACATGTACATACATGGATTTGTATACATAATTAAATATATGTACTCGTTTATGTTTGTCTTGTTCATTTTTGTTGTTCCTCGGATTATCCGACCTTTTTTGGTAACCGACCATGCTCCGGTCCCATGGGTGACGGATATGAGGGGTTCTACTGTATTTAAATTTTCTTATTTCAACCCAACCCAACCCAACCCTAAATACCAACAACGCGTTGTTAGTATTTTGCGTTATTCAATGAGCAAAGAAATCGCTCAAAACGCGTTGCAATCATTTAAGATTACTCACAACGTATTATGAGTAAAAATTTCGGACAATAACCGATTTCGGGTATTGCGACTAACATATACAATAAAAATTATCAAAATGGAATTTTAATATCGAATTTTTGCCAGTAAAATCGACACAATTTTATCATTTAATTTCTTTTGGGGAAATTATTAATAATTATTTTATAATAACCCTTGCAAAGAAAATTTTAACACGCTTTGTTGAGCTTAGTTGCAAAATTTGAAGATATTTCGTAATAATGAAAGGTCTAGTTGCGGAAAACCGTCTTCACCTTTCTAATTCGTCAGTGACAAAACCATTCTTTTTCATTATTTTGCAGAAAGTCCGTAAAAGGATAAGAAATCTCCTACGGAGTTCTTTAATATCTTATGAGTCATTCATACAAAGTTAAAAAACAGTCAACGTGGGGAGGTGACTAAAAAAGAAGTATGTCCTTATTTTATTAATATATGTCTCATAGTGAGATTATTTTTATGATACGTAGATAATGTTCTATTTTTATCCACTTACCCCATACAAAAGTGTATAATCAAGTTGAATCATATGACCAGCAGAAAATGCGAGTTTTTTCTGGATTAGTTGAAGCGAAAATATTTTCAACTGAAATAAAATAGAATTGTTTGAATAATGTTGATAAGATAAAGTAATTTAATGAATAAAGATTAGGATGATGGGAAGATAAAGAATAATAAATAATAGAAAGTTTACGTAAAATTTTACGTGAACATCTGTTTACTTTAAACTAAATAACTTAATAAATATGGAAATTAATCCAAAAAAGAATTTGTTGACATTAAAATGACCTCCATATATTGTAATTAAGCTAAAAATAATTTGTTTTTTTTGTTCCATATTTAATTAATAATTGCGTAATAAGAAATATTATCGGATTTTGATTGAAAACATTATTCATTGACATTAATCATTTTGTTGGGTAAACAACAATTTTGGGGCATTTATTGCGTTTTAGTATTTTACGTTCAATATCACCATGGAAATTTCCAGTAACTGCTTACGTGCCGACCTACTCGAACAATCGTTATTTATAGTGTTGTCTCTCTTTTTTCAATGCCATGTGTAAAGGATAGGAACGTTTTTAGGTAGGTTCCTTGGATCGATGTCGTTGGTGGAGGGGGCAGGCGATAGGCAGCTGTTTTTCTAGAATAAAATGGTGGGGATCCCTGGTATAAATAGTTCCATTTCCCTCACCAAAGTCGTAGTTGGTGTTTGAATTTCGAATGGATTGTGTTTCCTTTTGGTCGTTCCTGGTGGTTATGAAGAAAGAACAAAGAAAGAAGATGAAGAGGGCCCGAAATCGTCGCGGGATCTTACGTAAAAAATATTAACAGGATTTGTATTTTATATCTTTATTTAAAATTATTCTTGTTTCGATTTCCTTGATATTCGTTTATATCTGGCCAGTATAAACGAATAATCTCGGAATGCGTTTATTATTAGAATCGCTATTTTTGGCAGTTCTCTTTCTATGGAAACTTTCTAAATGCGTCGATGACGTGTTTTTTGTTGCGAAAACGAGGTCAAGCTAATCTCTAATTTCGCAATTTTATTCGAAACTTATTATTATTTTTTTGTCGTGTACCAATTGATCGTTAATTTCAGAAAACTTCTCTGCTGATATTCTGCCCGCAAAATAAAATAACTAAGAGTATACGTAGTTATTCGGAATCGTCGCCATCTTGTCTATCCATAATGTCGACGTGGCAAATTGATAGGTCAGTTAGAAGCTTGTCCGCTAGCTGGCGCCGTTGAGACGGATATAGAGAATAACTTGCTTTTTCTCTGACGCAAATTTCTTTTTCTCCTACGACTGACTACACGGATGTGGAAGTTTCTAATCGTGACTTGAAAAAAATCTTGTGCTAGAATTGTATGAATTCTGCACGATTGAAAAAAAAAATCTAATGGTCCCTGATAGGAATTTTTGATTATTATGGACTTGAAACTGAGATTATTAATATATTTTTTCCATTAATAATATTCTTTATAGGTTTAGATATAGTTAAAACAAAAAAAAAAAAAAAATGAAAAAAAAATAAAGCTAAAATAAACAAAAATTAATGGCGTTTGTAAACGAACAATAGAAAGGTTTCTCAATAAAAATTACTTACTACACTGATTAGAGATGATTCTGAGTTATTGTTGATTATTTTGTGCACAATTCTCCCTGTTTCACTAGCCTGCAAAAGAATGAAAAAAAAAAATATTAACATCATTGGATTGATATCATTTAGCAAACTAAAAAAATATATAGCGATAAATGGCGAGTATTCTATATACCCGGGACCAGATTAACATGAGTAACAGTAAGTACAAATTTTAAAGTTACGTTACCTATTATAGCCTTACTTATTTTTCGTTATTGATTTTTTTGTTAGGTATTTCTACTAACCAAACTCGTTATTATTTTATTTTTGTTTTGATGTGTTGGTACAATTTCTATTTGCGAGAAAAACATCGCGGTGCACCTTCGTTTTCTAGAATATGTTAGAATATTAAATATGTTCGCAGGATCCTGCTTTATTATACAATTTTAAATGCTAGCAAATATTTAATTCAATCTGAATTGAATGCAAAAAATTCAAATAACATTATACAGTGTCTGCAATACGCTACTAATATAAGACACTTATTTGTTTTCTGCTACAAACACAAGGGAATAATTATACTACTAATTATACAATATGTACTTCAAATTTTTCTATATAACCGACAACTTATGTTATTTAGGAGTATTATTAATACTCAATAAAATTCTTTTTCCTCACATTTCTAATATTTGGTACATTTTTTTTCAACTTGAAACATAGCCGAATTTTACGCTAAATTGAAGTAGTAAATGTGGCCTACTTCTAACAGAAAATTAATTGCAAATAGTATTTGCATTACCGTACATGTAGTACTGAGGGGCGCTTCTTGAAACAATTTATGATAATGGTTATCAAATTTAGAATAAAATATTCCAAACATGCTGTTTGGTTTCGTAAAAATAATTGCAACATAAAATGCAATATAATCACGGAAATATTGACGACGAAATAACCGTATTATATCTTGATATAGAATTTAGCATTTCAATACAAAAAATGGAAAACGTGTTTTTTTTTTCGATTATGATATACTGTTTATTACATATAGTAATATAACAATTATTTACCATTATTATACAAAGATTCGAAACGCATTTACTACGAAATTGGTACAATTCAATTGTTATTGTGAAACGTATTGTTTTTTGGTTACATAATTCTAAAAATTTTTGAATTTGTTGAAAACTTTGAAAATGTGGTAGAACGCATTTTTCAACCCTTTTTTAATAAGAAAATAGAAGCCGACTTTATAAAACAAATAAGATGATGTTTTGATTATACATACTTATTTGTATTAAATTGTAAAATAGGGGACTTAATATTTCGAACGCAAATTTAAATTTGTTTTACTATGGTGTTGTATTTTTATAATCTCGAAAAAATGTTGAATTCAAAATTAAAAGTTATTACTGCTTTCCACGTCTCACTCACTATTTGATAGTGTTCAAATAAACTTCAAATTAACGAGTTGAATTGCATATGGAAAAATAACAATTATTTAATATCTTTGTATAACAAAGAGATGTATTTACTTCAACTGGTATTTTTCAATTGTTATTCTGAAAAATATTTTTTCTTGGTATACAATTCTTTAAAAAAACAATTTTGAATTTGTTGAAAACACCTGATAAACACTTTCCAGTTTAATTTTTTAATAAAATATGGAGCAGAAAGCGACATCATAAAATAAATGAGGTGATGTTTTGATTATATGTACATATTTGTATTAAATTGTTAAAGATGGGATTTGATGTTGATATTTCGAACGCAAGTTTAAATTTGTTTCACTATCGTGTTGTATTTTTAAAATCTCGAAAAAATAGAGTCAATTTAGAATAAAATATTCCAAACATGCTGTTTGGTTTCGTAAAAATAATTGCAACATAAAATGCAATATAATCACGGAAATATTGACGACGAAATAACCGTATTATATCTTGATATAGAATTTAGCATTTCAATACAAAAAATGGAAAACGTGTTTTTTTTTTTCGATTATGATATACTGTTTATTACATATAGTAATATAACAATTATTTACCATTATTATACAAAGATTCGAAACGCATTTACTACGAAATTGGTACAATTCAATTGTTATTGTGAAACGTATTGTTTTTTGGTTACATAATTCTAAAAATTTTTGAATTTGTTGAAAACTTTGAAAATGTGGTAGAACGCATTTTTCAACCCTTTTTTAATAAGAAAATAGAAGCCGACTTTATAAAACAAATAAGATGATGTTTTGATTATACATACTTATTTGTATTAAATAGTTTAAGAGGGGATTTAATATTGATATTTCGAATGCAAGTTGTAAATTGTATTTTTATAATCTCGAAAAAATGTTGAATTCAAAATTAAAAGTTATCGCTGCTTTCCACGTTTGACTCAATATTTGATCGTGTTCATAGAAACTTTAAATTAATGAGTTGCATTACATATGGAAAATTATTTAATATCTTCTCTATTATACAGAGATACGAAGTGTAATTACTTCGACTGCTATATTTAAATTATTATTGTGAAAAATATTTTGCTTGGTTATATAATTATTAAATAAAACCATTTTGAGATTGTTGAAAACACCAAATAAGCGCATTCTAGTCCAATTTTTTAAATAAAATATAGAACGGAAACCGACGTTGCAAAACAAATAAGGTGATGTTTTCAATATATATACATATTTGTATTACATTATTAAAAAGGGGATTTAATATTGGTTTTTCAAATGCAAGTTTAAATTTGTTTCATTATCGTATTTTATTTTTATAATCTCGAAAAATGTTGAACTCAAAATTAAAAGTTGTATCTCTGCTTTTCACGTCTCACTCACTATTTGATCGTGTTCATAGAACCTTTAAATTAATGCAAAAATAACAATTATTTAATATCTTCTTTGTATAACAAAGAGATGCGAAGTACATTTACTTCAACTGGTATTTTTCAATTGTTATTCTGAAAAATATTTTTTCTTGGTGTACAATTCTTTCAAAAAACAATTTTGAATTTGTTGAAAACGCCTGATAAACACTTTTCAGTCTAATTTGTTTAATATGGAACAGAAAGCAACATAAAACAAATAAGGTGATGTTATACATATTTGTATTAAATTGTAAAATAGGGGACTTAATATTTCGAACGCAAATTTAAATTTGTTTTACTATGGTGTTGTATTTTTATAATCTCGAAAAAATGTTGAATTCAAAATTAAAAGTTATTACTGCTTTCCACGTCTCACTCACTATTTGATAGCGTTCATAGAAACTTCAAGTTATGAGCTGAGTTGCATATGGATAAATAACAATTATTTAATATCTTTGTATAACAAAGAGATGCGAAGTGCATTTACTTCAACTGGTATTTTTCAATTGTTATTCTGAAAAATATTTTTTCTTGGTATACAATTCTTTAAAAAGCAATTTTGAATTTGTTGAAAACACCCGATAAACACTTTCCAGTTTAATTTTTTAATAAAATATGGAACAGAAAGCGACATCATAAAATAAATGAGGTGATGTTTTGATTATATGTACATATTTGTATTAAATTGTTAAAGATGGGATTTAATTTTGATATTTCGAACGCAAGTTTAAATTTGTTTCACTATCGTGTTGTATTTTTATAATCTAAAAGTTAATAAGCGATAAAAGTTATCGCTTCTTTCCACGTCTCACTCACTATTTGATAGCGTTCATAGAAACTTCAAGTTATGAGCTGAGTTGCATATGGAAAAATAACAATTATTTAATATCCTCTTTGTATAACAAAGAGATACGAAGTGCATTTACTTCAACTGTTATATTTCGATTGTTATTCTGAAAAATATTTTTTCTTAGTATACAATTCTTTAAAAAAACAATTTTGAATTTGTTGAAAATACTTGATAAACACTTCCCAGCTTAATTTTTTTAAATAAAATATGGAAAAGAAGGCGACATCATAAAATAAATAAGGTGATGTTTTGATTATATTACATATATTTGTTATAAATTGTTAAATAGGGGCTAAATAATATTAATATTTCGACCGTAAGTTTCAATTTATTTCACTATTATGTTGTATTTTTATGTGAAAAATGTTACATTCAAAGCTAAAAGTTCTCTCAGCTTTCCATATCTTGCTCACTATTTGATCGTGTTAATGAGTTAAGTTGTATATGGAAAAATAATTATTTAATATCTTCTCTATTATACAAAGATACGAAGTATCTCTTCAACTGCTACATATCAATTGTTGCTCAAACAAATTTTCAGTTTGTTGAAAATACCTCATAAACATTTTCTAGTCTATTTTTTTTAAATAAAATATGAAACTGACACCGACGTCATAAAACAAATAAGGTGATGAAAAAATGACATCCAACACGTTGTAGTCAGAAAAATAGATATTTTATTGTAAATTTACGCTCAATAATGATTTGTTGATAATGAGCTGTAAGCTCGAAACGTCGAAAATTTTATAGTATTTTAATTTTTAATTAAGTTGGGTATTATACTGAGAATTTGTGTTAATGATATTGATAGTAAAATAAGGTGATGTTTTGATTATATATACATATTTGTATCAAATTGTTAAAGATGAGTTCTAGTTTTGATATTTCGAAGGCAAATTTAAATTTGTTTCATTATTGTATTGTATCTTTATAATCTCGAAAAAATGTTGAATTCAAAATTAAAAGTTATATCTGCTTTCCACGTCTCACTCACTATTTGATAGTGTTAATAGAAACTTTAAACTAATGAGTTGAGTTGCATATGGAAAAATAACAATTATTTAATATCTCCTTTGTATAACAAAGAGATAAATGTACTTCATTTAGTTCAACTGTTATATTTCAATTGTTATTCTAAAAAATATTTTTTCTTAGTGTACAATTGTTTAAAAAAACAATTTTGAATTTGTTGAAAATACTTGATAAACACTTCCCAGTTTAATTTTTTTAAAATAAGTATGGAACAGAAAGCGACATCATAAAATAAATAAGGTGATGTTTTGATTAAATATACATATTTGTATTAAATTGTTAAAGTTGGGATTTAATATTGATATTTCGAACGCAAGTTTAAATTTGTTTTACTATCGTGTTGTATTTTTATAATCAAAAAAATGTTGAATTCAATATTAAAAGTTATCGCTCCTTTCCACGTCTCGCTCATTATTTGATCGTGTTCAAATAAACTTCAAATTAACGAGTTGAATTGCATATGGAAAAATAACAATTATTTAATATTTTCTTTGTTATGCAGAGATATAAAGTGCATTTACTTCCACTGCTACATTTCAATTGTAATTGTGAAAAATATTTTTTCTTGGTGATTCTTTAAAAATACAATTTTGAGTTGAAAACACCTGATAAACACTTTCTAGTCTAATTTGTTTAATAAAATATGGAATAAAAATCAATATCAAACAAATAAGATGATGTTTTGATTATATATACATATTTATTAAATTGTTAGAGGGGATTTAATGTTAATTAATATTTCGAACGCAAGTTTAGATTTGTTTTACTATCATCTTGTATTTCTATAATCTCGAAAAAATGTCGTAAAAAATTAAAAGTTATCGCTGCTTTCCAGGTCTCATTCACTATTTGATAGTGTTCTCATAAACTTCAAGTTAAAGAGTTGAGTTGCGTATGGAAAAATAACAATTATTTAATATCTTCTCTATTATACAGAGATACGAAATGCAATTACTTTGCCTGCTACGTTTCAATTGTTTTTGTAAAAAATATTTTTTCTTGGTTATACAATTATTAAAAAAGCAGATTTGAGTTTGTTGAAAACATCTGATAAACACTTTCCTGTTTAATTTTTTTAATAAAATATGGAACAGAAAGCGACATCATAAAATAAATGAGGTGATGTTTTGATTTAATATTAATATTTCGAACGCAAATTTAAATTTGTTTCATTATCGTATTTTCTTTTTATAATCTCGAAAAAATGTTGAACTCAAAATTAAAAGTTATATCTCTGCTTTCCACGTTTCACTCACTATTTGATCGTGTTCATAGACACTTTATGTTAATGAGTTGAGTTGCATATGGAAACATAATAATTATTTAATATCTTCTCTATTATACAAAGATACGAAGTGCATTTACTTCGATTGTTACGGTTCAATTGTTATTGTGAAAAATATTTTTTCTTTGTTATAAAAAAAAAAGATGTTGTGTTTGTTGAAAACCCCTGATAAACACTTTTCAGTACAATTTTTTTAATAAAATGTGGAGAGAAACCAACATCAAAAAACAAATAAGACAAACATCACCTTATGATTTAAAGCTTTAATGTTGATATTTTGGGTGCAAGTTTAAATGTGCTTCATTATCGTTGTATTTTCATAATCTAAAGAAAATGTTGGATTTTCCTTCAAATTTTAAAATTGTTATTTTTTGAAGCAAAATTTTTCTTTACTAATTTTTCTCAATCACGATCTTGAGCATGAGTTTGTATTCTTTATCATCTTTTGAAATCATTTTTGATGCGTCTTCTTCAACTAACATATCTGATATATTCGTAATGTTTTTAAAATTGGTTGCAAGATAATACTCTTGATGGCATTTTTAATATGTTAATCGCCATGACACAGGATTGTTGTACACAACTTTCCACACGTCTCGCTTTCCATTTCATTGTGTTCAGAAACTTCAAGTTAATGAGTTGAGATAATTATTATATACGTCATACTATGCAAAATGATGCTTTAGAAAAATGATAAAACCATTCGCAAATTTATTATTTTGTGTATAAATGTACTTAAAGAAGTTAGCAAGGCAATAAAACATGTTCAATTTTACGCAGCGGAACTGGATCTTAAAATAATGTTAAAAATTGAAAATTTCTGAGTTTATTGAAAATACATTGATAAAAATTTTGAGAATATTGATGTGGAAATAACCATATTATGAAACAAATCCATTGCTTACATATTTGTGTTAAATTTTAAAGAAGGGATTGATATTTTGGAGCAAGCTTAAAACTGCCAAATTTTCGCAAAATTTTTCATTACTCCGTTCTCATCTTGTAATGCAATAATCATCTTGAAAATGAGTTTGTATTCAATTGCTATACAGAAACATTTAACATCCTTTGAAATCACATTTAATGTGTCCTCTTCTTCAACTAACGCATCTAATATATTCATAATTTTTCCAAAGTAACTTGCAGAGTAATCAAAATTCTTACCCTTGACGGTGTTTTTAATATTTTAATCGCCATAAAATATGACTGTCGTATCTTAGCTTTACCTACATTTTGCTCGCCATAATTGTTATATGTGTACTATGCAACATAGTATTTTAAAAAGGATAAAATCATTCGCAAATGTATTATTTTGCGTACAATTGTACTTAAAGTAGCAAACAAGGCACTAGAACATATGAAGGCAGCAGAACTGGATTTCAAAGCAAAATGTTAGAAAAAGTTATATTTCTGAGTATGCTGAAAATACGACTTTGTTCAAATACATTGTAGCGATTAACGTGATAAAAACATTTTTCACATTGGCAATGATAATAATCTATGTTACAAAGTTCAGCGGTCAATTCGAGGTTAATATGTTTGTATGGTCTACATTGTAATTTGGCATCAAGAGTATCATATCTTTCCAAATGTTTCTAAATTTATTTTTTCATCAATGTTCTCTACATCTTGAATCTTGCAAATTTGTGAAACATTTTCAAATAAAGCTTGCATAATTTTTTTCTCGTTTTCTCTTTATTTTAACGCATTGAGCAGTTATTGGCAACACATATACCCTGTGCCGACACACATTTTTGTTGAAACTTATCTTCACATATTGCAATAATCTTCCAGATATCAATGTTTTATTTTGATATAATCCTACATGTCCAACATACATATAATTATTGGTAATATAACAGTTTCTTACTTTGTCTTCTCGAAATCATCGTAAAGTTTTGAGGTGTTCACTTTATTTTTGTATTTATCAAAATATGCAAAATTTGAGTTTTTGAGGATTATTGTTGTCGTTTAGGATTGTTATTGGATCAATCGTTTCATTCGGATCAATCATTCTTCTAAACTAAAAAGCTACAAAAAATCTATCTCCTTCATTTCTCTTTTTCCTTCTCATCTCTTACTTTATCTTTATGATTAACCGTAACATAATAGTACAAAATATTTTAAGTATGTATGTTATTTCGGTAAATAATTTTTTTTGATATTTTCGATATGCAAAATACATTTTCCATAAAATATGGAATATAATTTCGTTTCAATTCAAATTCTAATAACAAATCTTTTAATTCATTTGCTTCATGTAATTGTGGCTAACATCTAAAACTTGTTCATACATTGGGCCTCACTAAGAATATGACATTGGTTGATCTAGTCAGAGATACAAGCCTTAATACCTTATACCTAAACTATTATGTTGTACATTGTTTTTTCATTCCTTTAAATTATAAAACAAACCGCAAAGTTGCGAAGATGAAGATGATGTGGAAAATAGACAGTTTTCGATTTTCAAATCTTAATATGATATACGATGAAAGTAAAAGAAAAACCTAACTATTTCGACTATCTAGCTGAGAAGCTAAATTATTTAAAAATTATATTTAAAATAACTAAAGTTATTGAAATTGCTTATGAATGGACATTATGAACGAAATTATTTTACATTTCCTTTATAAATATGATAGCGGCAATGCTGGTTTTCTATAATTTCAAATTGTTATTAATACTTTTTGTTGTATATTAATTCTCGAACAATCAAACTTTATTTACACATAATTATCTTTTTTGTTATAACTATATTGATTCATATAATATTCGTTACCGCCTTAAAATTAATAATTCTAAGCAATTTTTGAAGAAATTTTCTATATAAATAAAACAACTATCGAGAGAAAGTATGGTATGATATTTAACAAGAAAAACGTTATGGTAAAAGGCACCAAGCTTTTTCTGTATTCCTCCTGTTAATCCTCTTATTCATCACAATTTCTTTGGCTATTATCTTAGGTATTGAAGTCTTAATATTTTTTAAAAGTGATGCGCAAGTAGGTATTATCACATTTTTAGTCCCAACAAACGAAATTGATCTTTATGGGCGATTTATGTAATCGCATAAATATAATACTTAAGTGTAATCTTAAGATATCTGAAGGTAAAGATTTGTTCTTTAAAACTGGGATACTTAATATGATTAAGAATATATTCTATCAACACAAAAATTATTTCTCAACTACGAATAGTAATTAAAATGATACCAAAATTGAAAATTTGGATATGTTTTTGACATATTTTACGTGGTGGTTTGTTTTCTATTGATATTTTACTTTAACAAATATTATAAAATAGTTAAAGTTACAAACCAAAGAATCAGTCTTAAAAAGACAAATAATTACTTTAATGTACATATAATTACGATATGAAACAAAAATGTATAGTAAGCTGAGGAAGTGTAAAGGAAATCAGTCTTAAAAATAAATAAGTATGATATAAATAGTATTATGACATGAAAAAATGTATATAACAAGTCGAGGAATTGCAAAGGAAATTATAATAAAACATTAAAGCTGGACTAAGAAATATATTATCTGTTTTTAGACGGACATTTTAAGGAAAATTTTTGTTTATACTTTTGAAAGCTTCGAAAAAATATTTCGCTTCGTAACAACATTAATAAATTTCTAATTGAGTGATTCGTTTCGCTATATTTCTAGTTATGAGTAACTATTTTATTAAAATTATTTACGATTGCTCAATACTTTAATTATTTCTACGAGCAAATATTACATTAAAACGATATGAATTATGTTGTAAAATATCCTGTAAAAATTTATATTTATAAGAATAAACAAATAATAATATAAGAAAAAAACAGTATTTACAAAAATATTTGTGGCTTTCATCAAGACCCTCAAAACTTGTTATTGAGATTATGATATATAAAAATACAATTATCGCATTAATCTATAAAAAGGAAATGTGTGGTTAAGACAAACTTCGCGTTGCATTAAATTTTTCGATAAGATTCTATTTTAAGTAAACGTTGCATTAAGCGTTCCTTTTAAATTGATATAAAATTCATAATATTTCATAATGAATAAACCAAGAACATTTTTCGTAGCAAAATAAATATAGTTTTTTATATCTATATTTTTTAGACGTAAAACAGATATCAGTAAAGTTTCACAATGAACGATTTTCGTTATTAAAATCAATTAAACATTGAAATGTAGAATAATGATTCGTATTCAAGTGTAATTCAATTATGATTATTTTAATGTAAAATGCATACTGGGTTATTATTTTTTTTTGATTGGGTTATTTGAATGTTAAAATTAATAACTTGTTAAAATTGGTTATAACAAATATTAAAAGATATCGAAACTAAGGGTATATAAATTCTTTATAATGAATCTGTAATTCTATTTAAATTTATTATGTTAAAATGAATTTATAAATTATCATAATTTAACACTCCTTGCCCATTTCTAAGTGCTGAACTTCGAAATATAAACGATTTTTCCAATATAAATCGTGACAAAAAAAATGAGATCGGGAAATTCTAGGTGTTAAAGAGGTAACAAAAGAATCTAAAAATAGACAGTTTTCGATTTTCAAATCTTAATATGATATACGATGAAAGTAAGAGAAAAACCTAACTATTTCGGCTATCTAGCTGAGAAGCTAAATTATTTAAAAATTATATTTAAAATAATTAAAGTTATTGAAATTGATTATGAACAAATTATTTTTTGAAATGTAGCTATAATTATTTTCTTTATGCAAAGCAAAATTTCGTTGATATTATGAAATGAAAAATCATATCAATTTATATACAATCCTCAAATATCTTCTAGTATTTAAGACAAAATCTCAAAATGGATGATTTTTGTTGTTACATTTTTAACAAGTTAACATAGAACCAAAATGCGGAACCACTTTCTTTGGATGATATGTCCAAATTTACTTAAAATCGATTATTACTTGGATTTAAAAAAAAGCATACGAAATATTATACTTTGAAATTGATTATGATGAAGAATCGTGAACTATGAAGGTATAATGAACTATTTATTAAAGGTAAATCCATGATCCTTTAATTGAACCCTATCTTATATCTTAAACCGAAATATGAAAATGATTATAACGATTAAACGTCATAGAAAAATGTTATTGGAAATTGTTTCCTGTACATAAAACATAAATTAGAAAAAAATCAAATCCATTGAAATATTTTATGGATAAAGAGAACATGTTTATATATCTTCAAATGAATGAAGTCTCGTCGTAAAATTGAACGTTATGCAAAGTTAAACAAATTGAAAGGTAGAAATATTATTATTATTGAAATGGTTTCTATTGAATAATAGAATTAAATTCATAATCTATTCTTCACCTTTCTCCGGTTACCATGCCGAATCCAAGTTGTTAAAGATTAAAATTAAAAGAAATAGAAAAAATTTAAGGTGTGATAAAGATAATGAATCGTAAAATCCACAATAAAATCTTAATTAGAAAGAAATTTATCTAAACAAGTGGAACTAAAAAAATTAGTTTAACATCGATTTTACCTGAAAAATTTGATTATCCTTAAAAATTATATAATCCGAAAAATGTACCTCACATTTTCGGCAGAAAGACAAAAAATCTCTAAATATCCCCAAATGAATGAAATTTTGTCCTAAAATTGACTATTAACTATTTTCTCTTTGTAAAGCAAAAGTTCTTAAGACAAAATCATAGAATGGATGATTTTTGTTGTACATTTTTAACAAGTTAACGGAACCAAAATGCGAAAGTTAAGAAAATTATGAACTATGAACTATATAAACGTCGAAATAAATTCGAATTAATTTATTATTAAAATTTAAATCCATATTATTTTAATTCAACACTATGTTCTATCTGAAATCTGAAAATGATTATAAAGTATTAATTAAACGTCATAGAATGTTTTTGAAGTATCGATTATGCCTGAAAAATTATATTATCCGAAAAATGTACCTCACATTTTCGGCACAAAGACAAAAAATCTCTAAATATCCCCAAATGAATGAAATTTTATCCTAAAATTGACTATTAACTATTTTCTCTTTGTAAAGCAAAAGTTCGTTGATATCACGAAATGAAAAATGTATTTAAATAGCCAATGTATTAAACAGCTTAAGCCAAAATCTTAGAATGAAGGATTTTTGTTGTACATTTTTAACAAGTTAACGGAACCAAAATGCGAAAGTTAAGAAAATTATGAACTATGATCTATATAAACGTCGAAATAAATTCGAATTAATTTATTATTAAAATTTAAATCCATATTCTTTTAATTCAACCCTATCTTCTATCTGAAATCTGAAAGTGATTATAACGTATTAATTAAACGTCATAGAATGTTTTTGAAGATTGTTTCCTGTAAAAAATACAAATTACAAAGAAGTCAGATTCACCATCATTGAATCCAAATTCAAATGAATGAAGTCTCATCGTAAAATTGCACGTTATGCAAAAAAAATGAATGGTAGACATTTTATTATTATTAAATTGGTTTCAACAGAAGTAAATTCATGATTTATTCTATCTAATTTATATTATTTATATCTAAAAAATGTAAGGTTTAAAAATGATTTATAATGAATCGTAAAGTAAAATCCACAAGAAAATCTTAACTATACAATTTTTCTAAGAATGGCAAAAATAAAAAATTTAGTATTAGTATCGATTATGCCTGAAAAATTATATTATCCGAAAAATGTACCTCACATTTTCGGTACAAAGACAAAAATTTCTAAATATCTCCAAATAAATGGAGTACTTGAATCCAGGTGGTTAAAGACGAAAATTAAATGGTATAGAAGAACATGTAAGGTGTAAAAATGGTTTGAAATGCATCGTAAAGTAAAATCCACAATAAAATCTTAACTATACAATTTTCTTAAAAACGAAATTAATAATTAAAAAACTAGTATGACCGTAAAAATTATATTATCCTTAGAAATTATATTAATCGAAAAATGTACCTCACATTTTCAGCACAAAGACATAAAACCTCTATATATCCCTAAATAAATGATATAGAAAAAATGTAAGGTGTAAAAATGGTTTGTAATGAATCGTAAAATAAAATCCACAATAAAATTTTAACTATGCAATTTTCCTAAAAACGAAACTAAAATCTAAAACTCGAAACCCAAAAATTAGTATTAGCGTCAATTATATCTTAAAAATTATATTATCTTTATTAATTATATTATTTGAAAAATGTACTTCACATTTTCAGCACAAAGACAAAAAATATCTAGATATTCCAAGATGAATGAAGTCTTATCCTAAAATAGTATTATATACTATTTTCAATTTGCAAAGCAAACGTTCGTTGATATCATGAAATGAAAAATCATATCAATTTATATCTAATCCTCAAATATGTTCTAATATTCAAGACAAAATCTTAGAATAGATGATTTTTGTTGTTACATTTTTAACAAGTTAACAAAACCAGAATACGAAAGTTCACCACTTTCTAGGTGTATGAAAGGTAATGAAAAAACATGATCTATGAACCATATATCATGAACTATATAAATGTCGAAATAAATGCGAATTAATTTATTATTAAAATTTAAATCCATATTCCTTTAATTTAACCCTATCTTCTATCTTATATTATACCCGAAATCAGAAAATGATTATATCGAAGAAATTAAACGTCATAGAATGTTATTGGAAATTGTTTCCTGAAAAAATATATAAATTACAAAGAAGTCAGATTCACTATTACTGAAATATTTTATGAATAAAGATAAAATCTCCAAACATCTTCAAATGAATGAAGACTCGTCGTCGTTTTTTTTAAAGAATAATTGAAAGTTATGCAAAAAACAAAATGAAAGGTAGAAATTTTATTATTATTAAAATGGTTTGAATAGAATTAAATCCATAATTTATTCTATCCTACCATATTTCTCTGGTTACCATGCCCAATCCAAGTTGTTAGAGGCGAAAATTAAAAGATATAGAAAAAATGTAAGGTGTAAAAATGATTTATAATGAATAATCGTAAAGTAATATCCACAATAAAATCTTAACTTAGCAATTTTTCTAAAAAAAGACGAAAGTAAAAAACTTAGTTTTTACTTATCTTAAAAATTATATTTGAAAAATGTACCTCACATTTTCAACACAAAGACAAAAACCTAAATATCTCCAAACGAATGAAGTCCAAGTAATCCAAATGGATCCTAACGATGTCATTTTTCTAAAAACGAAGAAATTCTAAGAAAAAAGAATTATCATCGATTAAATCTTAAAAATTATATACATGTTTCCTAAAGAAGTGAGGTGACAACGAGCTTATAAGGAGCTACAAAACAAAATCATTAAGCATAATAAGAATATTAAAATTTTTGAATGAACCGTTGATTTAAAATTTTAGTTTTTATATTATATTTAACTAGAAATTTAAAAAGAAAACGTAGAAATTAGATTGCAAATCGTATAAGAAATGAAAACCTTCCCAATTTTGTTCTATATGTTATTGATACGAATTTGAAATTAGTGATTTCTCATCTCATCTTTTTTTAATAATTATTATGAATTACTAAAATAGTACAAAGATGAAATTTCTAAATATCCAAAAATGAATGAAGGCTGTTCCTAAAATTGAACAGTATATAACGTTTAATAAAATGATAGGTAGAAATTTTATTTTATTATTATTAAAATGGTTTCTATTGAATTATCGAATTAAATTCTATCATCATTCTTCGATTACCATGTAATAGATGTAGAAAAAAATTTCTCTAAAAACGGCGAAACTAAAAAAATGTAGTATTAGCGTAGATTATATCTTATAAATTATATTATCATTATAAATTATTAATATTCGAAAAATATATGAAATGTACATCACATTTTCAGCACAAAGACAAAAAATCTGTAAACATATGAATTACTAAAATAGTACAACGATAAAATTTCTAAATATCCTACAATGAAAGAAGTCTGTACTTGAATTTGACTTGTTACATACCATGTAACGTTTGATAAAATAATAGGTAGAAATTTTATTTTGTTATTATTAAAATGGTTTCTATTGAATTAGCGATTTAAATACTATCATCATGCTTCGATTACTATGTCGAATCCAAGATGTTACGGATGAAAATTAAAAGATATTGAAAAAACTTTCTCTAAAAACGGCGTAACTAAAAAAATTAGAATTAGCGTCGATTATATCTTAAAAATTATATTATCATTATGAATTATTAATATTATTCGAAACATATATAAATTATTCGAAAAATGTACCTCACATTTTCAACACAAAGACAAAAAATCTGTAAACATGAATTACTAAAATAGTACAACGATAAAATTTCTAAATATCCTACAATGAAAGAAGTCTGTACTTGAATTTGACTTGTTACATACCATGTAACGTTTGATAAAATAATAGGTAGAAATTTTATTTTGTTATTATTAAAATGGTTTTTATTGAATTATCGATTTAAATCCTATCATCATTCTTCGATTATTATGTCGAATCCAAGATGTTACGGATGAAAATTAAAAGATATTGAAAAAATTGTCTCTAAAAACGGCGTAACTAAAAAAATTAGTATTAGTGTCGATTATATCTTAAAAATTATATTATCCTTATAAGTTATTAATATTATTCCAAAAATATGTAAATTATTCGAAAAATGTAGCTCACATTTTCGACACAAAGACAAAAAATCTGTAAACATCCCTAATGAACGAAGTCTTATCCTAAAATTGATCTCATTAATCTCAAATTAATATTTCTATAAATTAATATAGATATAAAGAAATATAAGATCTAAGTACCAATCTTAACGATACCATTTTATAAAAACGGAAAACCTGAAACATGTATTAACAACGATAATGTTTTAAAAATTACATAACCCATAAAAATGCATAAATTATATCTTAAAAACACCACTTTATGAAGACCGAGAAGGTTTGAAGAATGTATTAAATTAATACTGTTCCTAAAATTATTTTTTTTTCTTCTTCTATACGTTATTGATACGAATTTGAAATGAGTGATTTCTCATCTCTTCATTTTTTAATTATTAATATGAATTACTAAAATAGTACAAAGATAAGATTTCTAAATATCCTACAATGAATGAAGTCTGTACTTAAAATTGAATGTCATGTAACGTTTGATAAAATGATAAGTAGAAATATTATTTTTTATTATTAAAATGTTTAAAATTTTAATATTAAAATTTCTATTATTGAATTAAATCCCAATTATTCTTCGATTACCATGCCGCGAATTCAAGATGTTAAAGACAAAAAATTAGGGGATATGGAAATGTTAGGTAAAAGATGTTAGGTGTAAAAATTGTTTATAATGAATCGTAAAGCAAAATCCACAATAAAATCAAACTTTAACTATGCAATTTTTTTGAAAACAGCGAAACTTAAAAACGTTTTGTATTAGCATCGACCTTAAAAATTATATTACCCATAAAAATGTGAGGTAAAAGCGATTTATAATTAATTACAAAACATAATAACCATCATCGAATCCAAGCTGAGCCATCGTTATTCATAAGCGTAACAAAAATATTCTTATTCTTGAAATGAAAGAATTGTGTTATTACACTTAATTAGAAATTAGAAAAAAATCACAAATATTCGATTATCAGTCATATAAGACAAGATGTGGGGAAAATTGTAATTGTAATGTAAATTGAAGTTTTTTCCTTTTTCTATACGTTGTTGATAATAATTTGAAATGAGTGATTTGTCATCTCATCCTTTTTTAATAATTATTATGAATTACTAAAATAGTACAAAGATAAAATTTGATATATCTGGGAACATATCGAAACCAAGACATTGAAGGTGAAAATAAAAGATACAGAAAAAATGTAAGGTGTTGAAATGTAAACTATGTCAAAAATTCCTAAAAACAGCGAAATACTAAAAAAATTTAGTATTATAATCAATGATATTTTAAAAATTATATAATTCTTAAAGATGAAATAATTCTTAAAGATTAACGAATCTAAACTGAGACATCGTCATTTATAAGCATAACAAATATATTCTAGTTCTTAAAATGAACGAATTTTGTTATTGCACTTAATGAGAAATTAAAAAAAAATCGTAGAAATTTGATTGCAGGCCATATAAGAAAGACTGCGGAAAAATAGTATGTAATGATCCAATTAAAATTCTTCTATAAATTATTTATTTTTCTCTTTCTATACGTTATTGATAATAATTTGAAATTGGTGAATTTTGGAACTATCTAAAAAAAAATCCCCCCTTGATCCGAGGTTGTATTTGAATTATTCAGATCCAGTTACTGAAATCGGCACAAAGATAAGATCTCTATGAATGAATGAAGTCTGATCGTAAAATTGAACGTTATGCAACGTTAAATCAAATGGTAGTTAGAAATTTTAATTTATTATTATTAAAATGATTTCTATTGAATTATAGAATTAAATCCATAATTCATTCCATCCTATCCACATTTCTTCGCTATCATCCCTAATTCAAGACGTTATGACGAAAATTAAAAGAAGCAAAAAAAATGTACGGTCTAAAAATGGTTTATAATGAATATTAATGAATCATAAAGTAAAATCCGCAATCAAAGTCAAAAAAATTTTAGTATTATCATCAATTATATCTTAAAAATTATATAATCCTTAAAGATGTGGAGTAAAAGCGGTTTATAATGAACTACAAAATATAACCATTAACGAATCTAAACTCGTGGTCCACGCCATTCATAACCATAACAGAAATATTAAAATTCTTAAAATGAACGAATTTTGTTATTGCACTTAATTATTAGAAATTAAAAAATTTGATTACAAGTCATATACGAAAGTATATGCGGAAAAATTGTATGTAATGAATCAATTAAAATTCATCCTACAATTATTTTTCTTTTTCTATACGTTATTGATAACTATTATGAATTTTGGAACCCTTGGAAACAGAAATCCTCCCTTGATACACGATTATGTCCGAATTATTCAGATCCACTTATTGAAATACGTCGACATAAAGATAAAATCTTTAAATATCATCTAATGAATAACGTCTGATCGTAAAGTTGAACGTTAAGCAACGTTAAATAAAACGATAAGAACTTTATTATTATTAAAATGATTTATGTTGAATTATAAAATTAAATCCGTAACTCATTTTATCCCATCATTTTCCGGTTACCATGATATTAAGGACGCATACTAAAAGTTATAAAAAAATGTAAGGTGTAAAAATTGTTTATAATGAATCGTAAGCCACAATAAAATCAAATCTTATCTATGCAATTTTTCTGAAAACAGCAGAACTTTAAAAACGTGTAGTATTAACATCGATTACATCTTAAATCGTAATTATTAATTAACATTATACATAAAAATGTGAGGTAAAACACAACTATTATACAAAGATAACTATTAACGAATTCAAACTGAGCCATCGTTTTCTTTTTTTATACGTCATTGATGATAATTTGATATTAGTGATTTCTCTCATGTCGTTTTTAATACTTGTTATGAATTTTGAAACTATCTGAATTCTCCCTTCATACGTCCGAATTATTCAGATCCACTTACTGAAATACGAGGACACAAAGATAAAATCTTTAAATATCTGCTAGTATAAAATCTGAGTGTAAATTTGAACGTTATGTAACGTAAAACAAAATGGTCGTTAGAAATTTTATTTTATTATTATTAAAATGATTCCTATTGAATTATAGAAATAAATTCGTAAGTTATACCATCGTAGTATGGTCGTGGTGATCGGAGAACGATCACCACGCCGAATCCAAGATGTTAAAGGCGAAAATTAAAAGATATAGAATAAAAGAATCGTTAAGCAAAATCCAGAATAAAATTAAACATTATGCCATTTTTCTAAAAGCAGCGAAATTTTAAAAACATTTAGTATTAGTATCAATTATATTTTAAAAATTAAATTACCCATGAAAATGTGAGGGAGATAAACCGCTTTTATAATGAACTACAAAACATATCCATTAATAAATTTAAATTGAGGCAATGAACGAATTTTATTATTTTACTTAATTAGAAATTAAAAAAATGCGGAAAAATTGTATTTAAAGATCCAATTAAAATTCTTCCTAAAATTATTTGTTTTTCTCTTTCTCTATGTTCTTGATAACAATTTCAAATGAGTGATTACTCTCGTCATCCTGTTTTGATAATTATTATGAGTTTTGAAACCCTCGGAAGAAAACCTCCTTTAATACGTGATTATGTCCGGATTAGTCAGATCTACTTCGAAAAAATTTCCTCCTTGATACGTGATTTTGTATGAATTAGTCAGATGTACTTCTGGAATATGTGGGCACAAGATAAAATCCCTAAGTATCTTCTAATGAATAAGTCTGATCGTAGAATTGTGAACCAAACAGTCAAACATTTTTATTGAATTATAGATTTAAATGCATAATTTATTATTCCATCGTATCACCATTTTTGGCTACCATGCCGAATTCAAGACATTAAAGACGAAAATTAATAGAAAAATTTGTTGGAAAAAATTTAAGGAGTAAAAATTCTTTATAATGAAACAAAGCAAAATTCACAGCAAAACTAAAAAATAATAATATTATCGTAATCGATTTTTTATTTTTCCCCTTTTCTTTACGTTATTGATAATAATTTGAATGAGTGATATCTCATATCGTTCTTGATACAAATATTTTTATTTAAATTCAAATCCACTCACTGAAATACTTCGGTACAAAGAAACAATATCATTTTATTACAATGGTTTTTATTGAATTATAGAATTAAATCTATAACTACATAAATAATCCCACCCTATTACCATTCTCCGGCTACCATGCCGAATACAAAACGTTATAGATGAAAAATTATAAGATATATAATTTTAGAAATTTAATATTTGCGTCGATTATATCCTAAAAATTATATTATCCTTAAAAATTATATCATCCGAAAAATGAATCTCATATCTTCGGCACAAAGACAAAAATCTTTAAATATCCCCAAATAAATGAAGTTGTATTCTAAAATTTAACGGTATATAATGTTAAACAAAATGAGAGGTAAAATTTTTATTTTATAATTATTGAAATAGTTTGTACTGAATTATAGAATTAAATCCATAACTGATTCCATCCTATTAACTTCATGTTTTGGTACCTTCCCTATTTCAAGAGGTTAATAACGAAAATTTAAAATTTTAAACCAAAAAATGAAAAAACCAAAGAAGTATATTTATTAATTTTTATCTTTCTATACATAATTGATAATAATTTGAAATGAGTGATTTCTTATCTCACAAAAATACTCCCCGAATACGTAATTATGTCCGAATTATAAAAGTTTATTATATAAATTTAATCGGATTATTTTACTTAAATTCAAATCCACTCACTGAAATACTTTGATACAAAGATAAAATTTTAAAATATCGCAAAATGAATCTTCATTACTATTATGAGATTTCTTTCGTCATACAATTGTATGGTGTGCAACCTTAAAGAAAATAATAGGTAGAAATTTTATTTTGTAAATTTTAAATTGTTTCTATTCAAATGTAGAATCAAATCCAAAACTTACTTCATCCGATCATTATTTTTGGCTACTATGCATATTTTAAGTCTTTAATGACGAATATTAAATGATATAGAAAAGATATAAGGTGTAAAAATATTTATAATGGATCATAAAACAGAATCCTTAATCAAATCAAATCTTAACGATGTCATTTTTTAAAGAACAGCGGAATTCTAAGAAAAAAATAGAATTATCATCGATTAATTCTTAAAAAATTATATTCATAAAGAAGTGAGGTAAAAACGGCTTATAAGAAGCTACAAAATATTATTAAACATAATAAAAATATTAAAATTATCTTCAAATGAACGAATTTTATATTGCACTTAACTAGAAATTAAATAAAATCTTCCAACTTTGATTACAAGTCTTATAAGAAGCGAAAATCTTCCCGAAATGATTTATTTTCTTGCTTTTCTATACGCTATTAATAATAATTTGAAATGAGTGATATGTCATATCATCATTTTTTATAGTTATTATGAATTTTGTAACAATCTAAAAAAATCCTTTTTTTACTGAAATGTTGATCCACTTAATGAAATACGTCGGCGTAAAGATAACATTTTAAATTTTGTTTTATAATTATTAAAATTGTTTTTATTAAATTATACGATCAAATCTATAAATATTTATTGAAAATTAAAAGATGGAAAATAAAATCCACAATAAAGCTAAAAAAAAGTATTGTCATCGATTATACAGATTTTTTGAAGTGAACAAGATTCGTTATTGCACTTAACTAGAAATTAAAAAAATTCGTAAATATTTGATTACTAGAAAAAATATATACCAATGAAAGTTCTTCCTAAAATTATTTATTTATATTTTTCTACAGGTTATTGAGAACAATTCTCATCGCTTGCCTTTTTAATAATTATTATGAATTACTGAAATAGTACAAAGATAAATATCCCAGAATGAATGAAGTTTTCTCTTAAAATTGACCGATATGTAACGTTAAATAAAATGATAGGGATACATTTTATTTTATTATTATTGAAATGGTTCTATTGAATTATGGAATTAAATCCATAACTTATTATTCGATTACTATGGATAATCTACGACGTTAAATATGAAAATGAATAGAAATAGAAAGAATGTAAGGTGTAAAAATTGTTTACAATGGATCATAAAGTAAAATCTACAATAAAATCATATCATCATAACTAAGTTGATCTTACCATCGATTATATCTTAAAAATAGTCCTTAAAAATGTGAGGTAAAAGCGGTTTATAATGCACTACAAATTATGCATTATCGAACCTTTGAAGTGCGGATAAAAAGAAAGCCAATGAAAATCTCCCTAAAATTATTTATTTTTCCCTTCCTCTATATGATTTTGATAACAATTTAAGAATGAGTGATCTATGTCATTCTTTTTTAATAATTATTATGAATTTTGAAATATGCGGAAGAAAGCTTCCCTTGATACTTGATTATGTCCGAATTATGATAATCTTTTATTTAAATTTTGATCCACTTATTGAAATACATCGGCAATGGATAACATCTCTTTCTAAACATCCGCAAATGAATATTCTCGTGCTGTAATGAAACGGTATGTAACGTTAAACAAAATGATAGAAATTTTATTTTATAGTTATTCAAATGGTTTTTATTAAATTATGGAATTAAATCCGTAACTCATTCCATCCTATCCTCCTCTATTGAAAATTAAAAGATGTAACATAAAGTAAAATCCACAATAAAGCTAAATAAAATAGAATTGTCATCGTTTATATCTTAAAAATATATAATCCTTAAAAAGGTGAGGTATTATCGGTTTATAATGAAGTACAAAATATAAGCATTATCGAATCTAAACTGAATTATAATAATAAAAATAATAAAAACGTAAACATTTAACTATTAGTCGTATAAGAAAGAATATGCGAAAAAGAGTATATGATGAACAAATTAAAATTCTTCCTAAAATTATTTATTTATGTTTTTTTACACGTTATTGAGAACAATTCAGTATGATCTCATCGTATCTTTTTTAATAATTATTATAAATTATAAATAAAAAATAATATCCCAGAATGAATGAAGTTTCCTCTTAAAATTGACCGATATGTAACGTTAAACAAAATGATAGGGATAAATTTTATTTTATTATTATTAACATGGTTTCTATTGAATTATAGAATTTTAATCCATGACTCTCGAATCACTCAATGAATCCCTCAATTCTCCGACTACTATGGCTAATCTGCGACGTTAAAGATAAAAATTAAAAGAAATGGAAAGAATGTAAGGTGTAAAAATTATTTGCAATGGATCAAAAAAGTATCCACAACAAAATCATATCTTAATTAAGCCATTTTTCTAAAAGCTGCGGAACTTTAATAAAAATAATAGTATTATCATCGATATCTTAAAAATTAAATAATCCTTAAAATGTGAGGTAAAAGCGGTTTATAATGAACTACAAAACAGAACCATTATCGAATCTTTGAAATTAGAAATGCCGATAAAAAGAATGCCAATGAAAATCTTGCTAAAATTATTTATTTTTCTCTTCCTCTATACGATATTGATAACAATTTAAGAATAAGTGATTTATGTCATTGTTTTTTAATAATTATAATGAATTTTGAAATATGTTGAAAAGAAGCTTCCCTTGAACACTTGAATACGTAATTATGTGCGAATTATGATATTTTTTTTATTTAAATTTTGATTAACTTACTGAAATACGTCGGTATAGAGATAACATCTCCATCTAAGCATCTTCAAATAAATAATGTTTCGTCCTATAATTGGATGTAATGTTAGACGAAATGATACGTAGAAATTTGATTTTATAATTATTCAAATGGTTTTTATTAAATTATAGAATTAAATCCTTGATTCTCGCAATTCTCCGACTACTATGGCTAATCTGCGACGTTAAAGATGAAAATTAAAAGAAATAGAAAGAATGTAAAAATTGTTTGCAATGGATCAAAAGAGTAAAATCCGCTATAAAATCATATCCTAATTAAGCCATTTTCCTAAAAGCAGCGGAACTCTAAAAAATAATAGTATTATCATCGATATCTTAAAAATTAAATAATCCTTAAAAATGTGAGGTAAAAGCGGTTTATAATGAACTACAAAACAGAACCATTATCGAATCTTTGAAATTTGAAATGCCCATAAAAAGAATGCCAATGAAAATCTTGCTAAAATTATTTATTTTTCTCTTCGTCTATACGGTATTGATAACAATTTAAGAATAAGTGATTTATGTCATTCTTTTTTAATAATTATCATGAATTTTGAAATATGTTGAAAAAAGCTTCCCTTAAACACTTGAATACGTGATTTGTGCGAATTAAGATAATTTTTAATTTAAATTTTGAGTCACTTACTGAAATACGTCGGTATAGAGGTAACATCTCCTTCTAAGCATCTTCAAATAAATGTTTCGTCCTATAATTGGATGTAAAGTTAAACGAAATGATAGGTAGAAATTTGATTTTATAATTATTCAAATGGTTTTTATTAAATTATAGAATTAAATCCATGACTCGCAATTCTCCGACTACTATGGCTAATCTGCGATGTTAAAGATGGAAATTAAAAGAAATAGAAAGAATGTAAGGTGTAAAAATTGTTTGCAATGGATCAAAAGAGTAAAATCCGCTATAAAATCATATCTTAATTAAGCCATTTTCCTAAAAGCAGCGGAACTCTAAAAAATAATAGTATGTATAAATGTGAGGTAAAAGCGGTTTATAATGAACTACAAAACAGAACCATTATCGAACCTTTGAAATTTGAAATGCCGATAAAAAGAATACCAATGAAAATCTTGCTAAATTTAATAATCAATTAAATAATTAATTTTATTTTTCTCTTCTTCTATACGATATTGATAACAATTTAAGAATAACTAATTTATGTCATTCTTTTTTAATAATTATTATGAATTTTGAAATATGCTGAAAAAAGCTTCCCTTGATACGTGATTATGTCCGAATTAGTATAGAGATAACATCTCTTTCTAAGCATCTTTAAATGAATAATGTCTTGTCCTGTAATTGGACGGTATGTAATGTTAAACAAAATGATAGGTATTTAAATCCATTACTTATTCCATTGTATCACCTTTTGACTACCATGCCGAATCCTTCACGACGTAAAAGACGAAAATTAATAGATGTTGAAAATAAAGTAAGGTCTAAAAATTATTTATAATGAATCGTAAAGTAAAATACACAATAAAATCAAATCTTAACTTAAATCTTATGAAATGATATATCCTTTCTTTAAAGACGGAGAATTTTTTGAAAAGGTGTTCGCGATTATGCGACTATTTTGGTACAAAGATAAAATCTTTAAATATCCCCGAATAAATGAAATCTTCTTAATGACAGAAATTAAAGGAACGTTAAACAAAATGATAGGTAGAAATTTTATTTTATAATTATTGAAAGGGTTTCTATTGGAATATAGATTTAAATCTGTAACTTACCGTGATAGGATGGAACTATCACTATTTGTTAGCCACCATGCCTAATTCAAGACGTTAATGACGAAATATAAGGCAAAAAATTATTCAATTTATAAAATAAAATCAAATCGTAACTATATCATTTTTTTAAACAGAGAAGCTCTGAAAATGTACGATTATATTTAACAATTACATAATCCGTAATAATGTGACTTAAAAACGGTTATAATTTATAATAATGAGAAGCTATAATGAACTATAAAACATAACCCTTAACGCATTTAAACTGAACCATCGCCATTCATAAGCATAATACAAATATTTACTCTTAAAATGAATGAGCTTTATATTACACTTAACTAGAAATTAAAAATTGTATATAATTAAACAACGAAAATCTTCAAAAATTATTTTTCTCGTGTTCTAGACGCTATTGTGAATAATTTTAAATGAATTATCCTTTTTCAATAATTATTACGAATTTTTAAATCATCTTAAAAAAATCTTCCTTGATATGTGATTTTGTCCGAATTACAAATTTTTTTAACCAAATTGATTTAATTATTTTTAACTATTTTGAGACTATTATTTTGTCTGTTTGCATAATTGTAACTACCAAATTTTGGTTTAGACTAGATTTTTCTCGTTTTCTGTAGACATACTATTTTAAATTGCTTAATGTTCGTTTAAAACATATTTAAATATATTTGTTTATATGTTTTTCTAATATTTTTTTACCATTATTAAAATTAACTTCTGTTGTATAAATCTATTTATTATAAACTTGAATCAGCTGCGATTTTAAGACTTTTTGTGGTTCGTTCATTTATAAATTTTCTTATTTCTTCTATTATGCAAGTTTTAACATTTTTATGTGAATTATTTAAGAATGAAATATTAAAAAAAATGTATCCGTTTTCTACAATTAATTAAAATCATTATATAAATGAGATTTATTCTGATTTATGCCACATGAAGATGTTCAAATTATAATTGATGTAATCTAAGAGTTTTAAATGTAATGTTTAAATATCAAAAATAAACTTTTTAGTTATTAAACCAGACGTTAAAAGTGTATAAAAACTTTTTATTAAATAATTATTATAAAAGATGAAAATAGTTGAAACAATAAAGAAAAAGTGATTAATAGAAAATTAAAACATGTGGTTAAGTATGTTCGTTTGATGTGTGATATTTTGATATGATTAAGTGAAAAAGTGATTATTTATTGAAATGTGAATCTTACATATTATTGTAAATTGTTTCGAAACTAACAATAAATTAATAATTATAAAAGTTATAAAATCAGGGGCCCCTGATATTTTATTATATTTTTGCTAAAATACGAAATAAATATTATCTAGCACTGTGCTTATTATCATTAATGGGTTGGATGATACATTGGTTTTTTTTGTCTTGCAAATTGCTAATAATATAAAAACCCTAACACCACATTTCGTTGGTTCGTAGATCTACGTAGTAGCAAAACCACCAGCAGCATAACTTTCAACGGTTGGATTTTTATGATTTTTATGTGTCTTTGTTATTATAATCGCTGCTTGTGTCCACATCTAAATGTTTTTATTTTTAATTAAATAATACGTATTCCGTTTCTCAAATTGGTTGGTTGCACTGCTTTTATTATATTTTAGGTAGGCTATAATATAACAATTTTTCTGTCTCTAATTATGGAAATTGTATTCCCTTTATTATTAAATTGTTATCATGTTATTATACATTTTCCCCAACACCACCTTGCTGAGAGGTAGAAATAAGAAAAAATCACTGGAAAGTGCTATTTATTATTGCTTTGCATGGAAGTCTTTACGATATATCCAGCTATTTAGCTGCTAATTAAAGATAAAATCCGGAAAAGGTTATATTTTGGGGTTTATTAATATTTATATATTTCACTTGAGCTTTGCATGGATGTTTTTTTATATCCTCTCGTATAAATTACAATTAATATTGTAATAAATAATAATATATGAATATTCGAAAATATATTTAATATAAATGGATCAAAAACATTTTTTTTGTTACGATGTTTTTCTAAATAATCGCATGATATATTTTTTTACCTTTACATTTTTTACTATTACATTTATTGATGTTTTAAAATTTAAACTTTCTTCAGGAAAATCGGAAAATTTTTTTAATAAATCTAAATCGTATAAAAATATCGCATGGGATTCATTTTATCTACTTATAAGTGTTTACTCGTTTTTTTTTCTTAAATTTTTATCTCATAGTGGTTTCAAATAACCCATGATTATTACTATTCTTATTGTTATCTAAATGTTTTTCTTATTTATTTATATATTTGTTAATTAGAAATTTATAACTTTTTACTAAATATCGTATGTTTTTTAAAATAAATCTTTTTTATATAAGTGTGCAGACGAATAAAGAATTCAACTGCAAATTCTTTACGCTTCGCATGTTTTTGAATTTTATTCTAATAAGATTGATTACAGAAACATGATTAAAGTTAAAATATTTAAAGAAAATCTGATCCTAAAATAGAATATTTAAAAATTTTGCATGGTTTATGTGTAGAGTACATTTAAATTTTTTTGTACAATGTTAAAAATTCTTAACCAAATTAAATCTAATGACCGATTTTTCGATACGAAAAAAATTGTTTTTAGCTTGTTTGTGCGTTTTTGTTATTACAACTTAACATAACGCAAAAACTGAAAGTGTTTAACAAATAACAAAAAGTTTTTCGTGATAATTCTTTTTAGCAAAACTAAAAGACTTAATCTACAAGGATTACTTAGGTATGTTGAAAACAAAGGTTTTTCTCTTTTTCAATATGTCATTTGTGTCCACTTGGTATAATAGATTTGAAAATCCCGGTATTTATTGGTGATTTATTCTTAGCTAGTAAATTTCTTATGCTGATTATAAATTTCTTATGAATATCATCACTTAAATCATGGGTTATCTAAAATGAGAGGAGGAAATTATTGAGAACAATGAGTTAAGGTACTTTGCTCGGTAATGATAATACCGATATAATATCGGTCATAATAAATTGATCAAATTCTTTTAAACAACAAATATATGAGTAATTACGAATTCTTTTATGCTTATCTTTTTTAAAGATAAATTTTTATATAATAATTATGTTGGGCAATAATTAACGGAAATTATTTAATAAATTTTCTTTTATTATACACAATGATAAAAAAAATTAATTATTCGAGTTTATCAATATATTTTGAGTCACATTTACTCTTCTTGGAAATGTTAAAACGTTTAAATAATCTTAACCGATTTCTGGGTTTCTATTAATATATTTAATTGATACATTGTTAATATTAAAAATTTTTATTTTTGCTCAAAAGAAGAACAAACTTGAGAGCGCTTAATGAGCAATATACGGATTTTTCCGTTATATTATAACAATGTTATGGGGTACAACTTGTTGGTAATAATGTTGTAAGTCGATTTAAATTTAAAATGAATAAGCAAAAACTCTGCAAAACGATGTATAATCTATATTGAAAGTATTTTTATTAAATATAAAATTATATGATATTATAATTTACAAAATTTCGAACATTAATGAAATTTAAGGACTAAAAAATAGCAAAAATGCTAATCTACGCTTTTAAGGATTAAATCCAAAAATAATGAAAAAGATTTCATTTTTGACAAAATAATAAGCTTTCTAAAATGGACTATATATGAATTTGTATTTGGTGTTATTAACTTTCCTTAGGAAACTATCTTAATTGTGCACTTCGCAAATAATTAATGAAATACTTTCTACATAAACTTTTACCTCGTGAATTTCACTATAAAATAGTATATTAGATATTTTATCATATAATAAATAATAATAATAATATTATAATTATTTAATTATATGTAATTTTGTTGCGTTAATATTATAGATCTAAACTTTATAAATTGTTATTCATATATTTGTGATCATACTGTTTGTTACCATATTATAATTGTTGTTAATCTTATTTCTGTCAGTCTCTCTCGGATTAATTATTTTTTGCTAAGGCTTCGATAATATTTTGTCAATCGTTGTAATTCTCAAAATTTAACTTTCAATATTCTGTTTATGTAAAATCTGCAAATAGGTGACACACGAGTAATCGATCAAGGGTAATATAACGAATTTTTGGTTCTTCAGTGGAAGCATTCCAAAATTAAAAATTTTCAACAGATCACGAATAGTATGAAATCTGAGGATTTTTCGAATATCTTCTATTCGCAAAAACATCTTTTCATTCAAAGTAAAAGGTTGTATGTCTTGGCCCCTTCTTATTAAGAAGAAATCTATTTCCCCATGTCAATAAACCGTTTCTTACAATGACATTAAAACTTTGATTCAGTTATGATCAAACGTTCCTTTTACTTTTTAAGTTAAAACAATATGTTCCAAATATAGGATTTTGTAAAAGCCTAGGTAGAAACAGACTCATCGTTAACTTTTGATCCTTCTTTACTCTGAATGGAATCTTTTCAATTGGGTTATCCTATTTCGAACAACGATCCATTAGTTTCCCTATTCATCCAGTGAACCACTTTCTCCTGTTAGCTATACTTCGATAAGTTCACTTCACCCACATTTTATTAGAAAGCTCAATTATATCAATTTCTTTCCTGTCCATTTCCATGCTTATTCGTATATTTCGTGTTACCTTATAGATAATTTGTTTGTATTCTTACGCAAACATTTAAAAGAAATACGTGTTTGTAATTTCTCAATATTTAACTTTTAATGCTCTGTTTATGCAAAATCTATAATAGGTGAAACTGGAGTAATCAGTTATGGATAATATGGCGAAAAGAATGTTCATCAATGGAAGCAGTCCAAAATAAAAAATCTTCAGTAGACATTGAATATTTTAATATCTTCTATTACCAAAAACAAATTTTCATTAAAAGTATAAGGTCGTATGTTCTGATCTCTTCTTATTAGCAAAAGATTTATTAATTCATATCATATAAGCCATTTTGTGCAATGACATCTAAGACTTGAATTTAATTATCATCAAATGCTCCTTTTTGGTTTTAAGTTAAAACAATATATTCCAAATATAGGATATTTTTATGTCTTGGTGCTGTCAGAGAAAGATTCAACATTGATAAAAACTTTTGATCCTTTTTCTTTACTCTAAATGGAATCTTCTCCACTGAGTTATCCTGTCTTGAACACCGCTTCCATTATTTCTCTTATTTGTCCAGTGAGCCAGTTTCTGTCTTATTTATACTTATACTCGCTTCACCCACTTTTTATTATAGAGCACAATTGTAACAGACCTTGAATATTTTGAAATGTTATCACCAAAAACAAATTTTCATTAAAAGTAAAAGGTCAATATAAAACATTTAAGACTTGGATTTAGTTATCATCAAATGTTCCTTTTTCTTTTTAAGTTAAAACAGTATGTTCCAAATATAAGTCTTGGTGTTGTCAGAAACGGATTCATCCTTGATAAAAACTTTTGATCCTTTCTTACGTGCTTTGAATGGAATCTTTTCCACTGGATTATCCTATCTTGAACACCATTTCTATTATTTCTCATATTCGTCCATTAAATCAGTTTCTCCGTCTTACCTATACCTCGATAAGTTCATTTTACCTACTTTTTCTTATAGCGCATAATTGCATCCATTTTGTGTCCTGTTAATTGACATGCTTATGCCCGCTACACACGTAACGATTTATCGTAACGATTGATCTGTACAGTTCGTTTGCATAGTTTTATCGAAAATCCCTAGTGCCTCCACACATCTGCGATATCAGCGTCGATGTTGAGTTTCATTATCAGTTTCATATTTAGTTTTAGAAGACGATGACGCCCTTATTTTGTGCAAAAAGAAAGAAAGTCGCAGTGTATGGTGTATAGGCAGGCTTCTAGGAAGAAATTTATACTCTCATATAAATTTGTTAAATGAGTTAAAATTCGCCTCAAAAGATTTGCATATCTGTTTAAGGATGGATGTGAAAAAGAAACGGACTGGTAGATCTCGAACTTACTAGAGAAAAGAATTGTGGTATGCTGAATGAATCTAAATAGACGATCAATAGTAAAAGAAGATCCTATAGAAAGAGCATATTAGAGCATATTCCTGCTGTTGATAACCGATGAGATATCATAGATACTTTCTAAAATGAGCACTCGTTTCAACCTCAAATAGCTGCTTTCCACGATGCCGCACGGCGGTGGTTCCGCCATAGTGGGGATACTTCTCCATTACAGACTTTACTTCCCATTCTTTCTTTTTTAATTTTTATAGCACTAAATTAACTCTTCTAATTCATCGCGATGTCCTTTACGTTCTTCTTGTGACATGTTCTTTTAAAATTAAATATATGTCAATTGAATTTGGCGGTATTTGATAGTAGTACATCTAAGATATGTAGTCTATAGTCACATTTATAGTATTATTTTTGCTGAACGAACTGAATGATTTGTCTGATTGCCATCGAATAGAATTTGCAACTGCCGCCGATCGTTTGCACAGACCAAAAATATGCACAAATTTTCATATACACGTTTCGATAAAACTGTACAAACGGACTCTACAGTTTAATCGCTACGATAAATCGTTACGCGTGTAACCGGCATTATTCGTATTCAGTGTTCCTTATGTCACCTTATGGCTAATTTGTTATGTTTTGGTCTGAATTCTAGCATAGTCCTCGTCAAGATTCACGAAGATCTTTAATACGTGTAGGTTTTATTTTTATTAGTTTATATATCTTTTGGCAAAAAAACGTTGTTTTTTTTCTGTATTTCCAAAGGGATATTAGTACACTGTATGCCATTCGATTGTAACAATTCATCGTGTAACACCGTATCAAGATTTAAACGAGATAAATAAAATCCAAGATGAAATACTTAAAACAATAAGAAATTTGTACTATCTCTTTGCATTGTATTTAATAACATATTCAAGATATATCATAAATTGTGAAAATAAGTAACACAATTGCTGTAAACATGCTACTTGCAAGAACAATCGCTCATTCTTTTAAACAATGGTTAACATAAGAAAAATTAAATATGATTTATTTGTTAGATTGAGTGGAAACTTTTGCAATACCTATTTTGCCATCTTTATGCTATTAGCGAATGAATAAATAAACTTTCCATACAGAAACATATTATTCTGTTTTAATATTGATTCAGAATTTATACTATAGTGATTTATGCCAAAATAAACTTCCACATACTTATTAGGTGTTGAAATAATTGACTAAACCCGAGAAACGCAAAGTACAAAATAATAAGTTATTTATGAATGTAAACCACATCATGTTTAAAATGAATTTATAATCTTCTCATCCTCTTACTCGGTACACTGTGAAGAGAAAATTAATAGTTTAAAAGCAATCTTAATAATGGTCTTTTCTTTGAATGTGAACGAAATGAAGTTAATGGGAAAATAATGAATTTCTCAACTTCCATTAATTTAATTATATAAATTAATTTTCCGCAAGATATATTTTACTTTTAAAACTTTATTGAGGTACCAAGTAAATATAGTTCATAAAAGATTTTACCACACAGATTCTGTCTTTGTGTGCTTAAATAAGACTGTAATACCGATCTATTATAAAAATTGAAAAGCAAACTACTGAACGTTATTGATAGAAAGCATTACTTACATCTTAATTAACTAATTAAAAACTAATTATTTCTTTATGAACGTAAATGGGTTACTACCAAAGGTTAAAAACGTGTCATATAAAATAATTGCATTAAAATGTGCCACTTGAGTAAACGACTTAATCCACGTGGGATCTAGGCATTTCTAAATATGAATATCATCGTTACTATTAGCAAAAAATCCTTTCTATTGGATTTAGTGAAAGTTAAACTCCCTACTGCATTTGTGCGCTTAAAGCCCACTTGTACTGGTTTTTGTGATCACTTCAACAAATGATATGAAAGGTTCTTCATACTCCTCATACTTTTACGTTTTTTCGTGATTATGTACAAATTTTATATTTATTCATCAAAGTTTGTGTTACGACTTAAAACTGTATTTATAGTCACCGATTTAAGTAATATCCATTATTTAAAGCTGTTTCAAAGTCCAAACTTTGTGTTACGACTTATAACTATGTTTATACTTATCGATTATATTACATATTATTCAAATTATTATGACATTCTGGTATTTTGATTAAAGCCTCTGCTTCGAACAACTTTTTTCGACGATCTTTATTTTGGTGGATACATAGATAATATAAATCCAAATTATTCGTCTTTGAATTGACATTACTTGGCATGAGACCTATGGTTATATAATAAAACTCATGATATTATAATAAACTCACTGATATTAATATTTATTAGTTAAGATCTAAAGATGTCTGATTTTGTGTTTTAGTTAAGATAATATTATATGTATAGAACGCGATTCTGTTTTCGACTACGATTGGTTTTTATCAATTATTATGAAAATGAAATCATTCTACGATGTGAAAATATTTTCAATTCCTTTTTTTTCAAAGTTTGATGTTTATTATAAAATGAAAACGACGAGATATTTTGCTAAGAAAGCCACAAAATCCATTTGAGGTAGTAAAATTTATGATTAAATCTCTTAAACTAAAATTGGATGCCACTCAAAAGTGAATTTTCCCCAAAAACATTTGATGTTTTTCATAAAATGAGAAGATCGCGATATTTTACTAAGAATGTCACAAAATCTATTTGGGGTGGTAAAATTTATGATTAAATCTTTTACACTAGCTGAAATTACGGATTGGTTCTGTGTTTAAAAAATGAATTTGTTGATAAAATGGAAGCCATTCAAAAGTGAATTTTTTCCAAAAAACAGCTAAAATGAGACTGTTTATTGAAATAGTTCGAATTAATATAAAGGAAAAAAAAAAACTTTAAAAATAAGGTGTTTCTTAGATGTCTAAGGATGAATTTGGTGTACTAATTTGTTAAAATTCTTTGTGATAAAATAGAAGATCAAATTTGATTGGAGTTATTTTTTAATATCAACGAGACATAATGTAATTAATTGAACAATTAAATAAAATCTCTCACTTGCAAATGAATACTTGGTTTGAATTAATGTAACCACTTGAGCACAATAAAATTCCTAACGCCAAATATTTAAAGCTATCCCTTTAAGGTAAAGCTAACAATTGAAAAAACGGTATTGTGGGCTTATTATTAAACAAAACATTTAATATTTAAATATTATTAATATTATTCCTTCAAATCGGTGATATTGAAGAATTATGATTATGTTTTCGCCTAATTAAATTATGGCTTGAGGTATTATGAAGAAGGTTATATCTTCAAAAAAACTTTGTGTTTGTCGTCCAATTTGTCGTTTTATAGGAAAATTAATTTTCTCTTTAACATAAAATGAAATTAAAAATGGACAACAAAGGAATTCTGCTAAAAGATGATGGTTGAATCTTCTATGAAAATAACCCATCAAAAGAATCTTAAATTGCACTTTGTCTTTAGTGATACAAAATATAGCAATAAATAATGGATATTTCACTTATTACAAAATCATATCCAATCAAATCATTGATTACGGAGATAGACGTTAGACAATGTTAAACGTTATTATTATTAGAATTATTGCAAAGCTTAAATTTTATTGGAAACTGTATGATGCAAAGAAAATCACCACTGGATTTAAAATATACCACTTTTATTTCAAATTTAGCATTATTGCTTGATTCTCTAATTAGTGTTGTGAAAGAAAAAATTGGGTAATGAAATGTTTGTTTTAGTTACTAACAATTGAAAAAAACGAATTTGTGGGCTTCTTATTGAACAAAACATTTAATATTTAAATATCATTAATATTTTATGATGTTGTTTTTCGCCTAATTAAATTATGATTTGGGGTATTATGAAGAACATTATATTTGTAAAAAAAACGATGTTCGTTTAATTTGGCGCTAAATTGGAAAATAAATTTTCTACAACTAAAACCACTCTGTAACGACTATTTGTATTATACTATTTGACTTAAAATGAAATACAAAAAAGGGTAAAAATGAATTCTGTTAAAACATGATGGTTGAATATTCCATGAAATAATGTCTTTAGTGATACAAAATATGGTGATAAATTAATAAGGCAATAAATTATTGAAATTTGACTTATTACAAAATAATATCCAATCAAATTATTGATTACAATGATATCTAACGTCTATGTTAAACATTATCATTATTAGAATGATTGCAAAACTTAAAATTTGTTGGAAACTGTATGATGCAAACAAAACCACCACTGCATTTAAAATAGTACGCCACTTTTATTTTAAATTTAGCATTATTGCTTGATACTCGAATTAGTATTGTGAAAGAACAATTGGGTAATGATTTTGTTTGTTTTAGAAAAATGCGTGATTGCTGTGGTGTGCTATTTAGTTCTTCTTGCCATCAATCTAGAATCTAGATCATCGTGATTATCCCTTTGCGATTCATATCCGCAATTAGTTGATTTTATAAAAAAGTAAGATTGTGAAATTTCCATTACATTTTGCACCTCACAAATGCACCGATTGCATATAATGAATGAGATTTGACACAATTTGAACTGAAAGTTTTTGTGTACAAGTGTCTGAATAAAATGAAATATTAACGTGGTTATGTCTGTATATATATATATTTTTTTTCTGTTATTTATTTGAGATTTATATTTATTTATGTAATTGATGATTGCATAGAAAAATCGATGAAAATTTGGTTGGCATTGTTTTGGAAGATTGTGTAGCTTACTGAGAATTTGATAATTTATTGCTACGCTTTTTGGATTCAAAACTTTTTGGTTTGATAATTTGATTAGTAAAGATATTAGGAGTAGTAAAGATAATTTTAAAGAAAACGTGAGGGTGATTATATGAAAATTTTGGTTTTATTTCACGGAGATTGAATTGATTTTATTTAATTCCCTTGATTTTTTAACTTTTTTTTATATACAGTATAAATTGATTGAAATGCGTTGTTAACAGATGCGTTGAATATGATACGTATTCAATATGGAACAAATTTACGTTTAATTATTAAATATGTATTAAATTGTTAATAATTAAATTGAGTGATGGTTTGAATATGAATATTAGCTTGGGTTTTGTTATTAAAACTTATTTTTTGAGCTTTATTAGTGATGATGACGGATGCTAAAAATTGTTATTGCTCCAAATGTTATGTGTAAAAAGCAGTTTGAATTAAACCTGTACCTAACTGATTTGTATTGAAACTAGTTACTGTCTAGAACGATGTTGCTATCGTGTGTTTATTTGAAATTTATTCATTGAGAGTCTAGGTAATATATTTATTTATTGAGTGATGGTTTAATGATTGATTTATGAAATTTTCGTTTAAACCCTTCGGTTTAAATTTAAATACTAAGACGGATGGTGTTCCTTTAGTTACACTATGTTTCGCATTATTGATTGCCCATTGCACCTCAAACATTTTCATCCTCCAATCTTCCACACTTATAGTTTCTCTACCTGTCGCCAGACAACAGATAATCATGCTATTTACTCTTTCCACCTGTCCGTTAACACAAGGGGAACCTGATCCAATTTTAACATGAATCTCATAAAAGGAGCACATTTCCTCAAACGCCTTAGAGGTGAATGCTGTTCCTCTATCGGTAACTATGCGTTCTGGTTTTCCATAATGACAAATCAATTCTTTGGTGAATTCGACAGTTGAGACTGCGCCCACATCTGCTACTGCCTTTAGAATGGTAAAGTTACTGAAACCATCGACTGCGACAATCGTATATTATTCTCGGGTACCTTCTTGAATCTGGAACGGTCCCAAATGATCGATATGAATATTTTGAAATGGCGTTTTTCCTTTATCCAACGAATGTAGCAAACCAAGCTGTTTACCCCTAGGAGTTTTATAATAAAGGCAGTTGATACATGGCATTATTAGGGTTATAACTTCATTTTTCATTCCAGGAAAATAATAATTTTCTTTTAAATTCGATAACATTTTTTTAATCCCCAGATGCATCAATTCTTTATGAGTATCGCTGATTAACTCAGTTCTCAATGGTTTAGTAAACTCGACAATTTATTAATGTAAATTTTTCATGAGTTGCTCTGTCTCCTTGTTTTAGCTTTTCTCGAACCTTCGCGATTTCTTCACAATCTCTTCGCATTGTCGCCTCCCAATCAGTGGTTAATTTCCATAATTGGTAATCCTTTTAGTTCTACTCAAAGCGTCGGCTACAACGTTACTACTACCTTTATGATACTCTATGGTATAATTATACTCGGATAGTTTTATAAACCATCTTACGATTCTAGGATTCAAATCTCTCTTACCTATTAGATACACTCTAAGTCTTTCCAATCTACATACTATCGCCAATGCTTCCAATTCAAATGCATGGTACTTGGATTCATTTTTGGTAGTTTTTCAACTAAAATACGAAATAGTATGTAACAGTCCATCTTGTTGAGTCTGATATAAATAAAATAAGTAATCTATTCTATATGTAATTCCAATAAATAAGATAAGAATGTTTTTTTCGAAATTGATTTCCTATTTTTTGCTTCAATAATAATTCATTATTATTAAGGAGGGTCTGTATCACAGTTAGACAAATTTTAGTGCATTTTCTTTGATTAGTTTATTCCTTACAATATCTTCTTTAAACGGCCCAAATTTAGAATTATTTATAATTGCTTTCAATTCCTCAAAAAATCAAACTTCGACTGCTATCGAATGTGTTGAATGTGATGAGACATTTATGGAACAAATTTACGTTTAAGCACTATGAATTGAGTGAGATGGGAAATATTAGGAGTATTTTTGAAACTTGCAATGGTTTGAATATGAATATTAGCTTTAGTTTTATTATTGAAAATTGTTTTTTGAGCATTATTAGTGATGATGATGTGTGACGGATGCTGATAATTGTTGTTACCTCAAATGTTATGTGTATAAAGGCATTACAATCTGCAGTGATGTTGCTACCGTGTGCTTATTTTAATTTTATTCATTGAGCGTCTGGGTGATATATTTATTTATTGAGTGATGGTTTAAGTACTATATGTAATTCCATTAAATAGGATGAGAATCTTTTTCGAAATCGATTTCCTATCTTTTGCTTCAAAATAGTTCATTATTATTAACTATTTTGATCTATTTCACTGCTAGACAAATTTTAGTACCTTTTCTTTGATTATTTTATTCCTTACAAGATCTTATTTAAACGATCCAAATTTAGAATTATTTATAATTGTTTTCAGTTCCTCAAAAAATCAAACTTTGACTGTTGTAGGGGATGTGTTGTGAATATAATGGGACATTTATGAAACAAGTTTACGTTTAAGCATTATAAATTAAGTGATGAGAAATATTAGGAGTATTTTTTAAAGTAATGTTGACTTGTAATGGTTTGAATATGAATATTAGCTTGCGTTTTATTATTGAAAATTAACTGTTTATTTTTTGAGCATTATTAGTGATGATGTGAACAAATATATCGCAGAAAGGTAGCTTAATTAATTATTTATGAAAGCGGATGCTAAAAATTGTTATTGCTCCAAATGTTATGTGTAAAAAGCAGTTTGAATCAAACCTGTGCCTAACTGATTTGCATTGAAACTATTTACTATTTATAGCGATGTTGCTATAGTGTGCTGATTTGAAATTTATTCATTGAGTGTCTGGGTGATACATTTATTTATTGAGTGATGGATTAAAGTGTTATGTGTTTTTTTAATTAATTTCTTATTTTTTGCTTCTACTATTACACAAACTTTAGTGCCTTTTCTTTGATTACTACAAGATCTTCTTTAAACGACCCAAATTTGGAATTATTGACAATTGATTTCAGTTCCTTAAAATCTCGAACTTCAATTTGCAATTAGGACGAAATATGTGTTATGTCTCCATGGCTTTTGAAATTAAATGAAATCAAGTTTAGTTTTGAATTTTACCGGATGTTATTTATCACTATTGTTTATTTGCGACGCTTTTAAAATGCCAGATATTTACATAACGCTGTTTATGCTGTTTTTGGTTCTAATAATAGTTTTTTAATTCTAATTTCTATTTTTTCTATTACTCATCATAAAAACGCTGACGATAGAATAACGGATTAAATCAACTTGTAATTAAAAAGGTTTCATAAACAGTTGCGTTGTGGCAAAGATAATAAATACGAACTTATTCAAATTTTCGAAAATGCTTATTCTGCCATTTGTTGTCGACATATCCATTATTATTATTATAAACAAAAGATTTGGAGATAAAGGAAATTGGCAATGAACTATGAAGAACCGATTCTTAATTTAAGAATTTACATAAGATGTACTAACGTATTTTCTGGTTTAAATAATATTGCTACTTTGCAAAATATTTTTGATTTATCGCGTCAACATAATGATTTAAAATTAACCTGGCTATATCTGCTTCTAAAGACATAAGTTATTTAAAACATAAAGAAAAGTGACTGTCTTATCTTCTGCCTTTTCTTTCTATTTAAATAACCTTTTTTATCATTTCATTTCTTTAATTTATTAACATCTTCAGAATCTCAAATTCACATCTATTTTAAACTCAATAACTTTAGATTGATTAGATTATAACCAGATTCTTTGAAGTATGAATGTGAGTACTCGATATTAACACCAAATTTGAAGAATTTTTGATAGGTTTACGCGATTTGTATAATATTTATGGGCGATTTCGATAATTTTCTGTTTTATTAATTAATTATTATAAATTAATTGATTAACCCTTATTCTTAAACAAACACAATAGCTGTAAGACATTTTTTATTGAATTTACGACGAAAGCTTTTCTTGGAAATACTAAATTTAGATTACGGAAGTAATTTTTTACTTTGTTTAATAATGATTTTAAATAATGTTCGTTTAAGTATGATTAAGTAGATTAAGTATCATTTAAGCAAAAACATAACGTCAACGTGTAATAAATATTACAATAAAATAACTATATTTTGTATAACTTTTTTAAATTTTAATAAATTGATTGGAAAAGATCACATATTCTACAAACATTATATGCAAAAATGCGATGTTCTTTCATTAAAATATGCAAATATATAAGAAAGTGGGTTAATAACACAATAAGTCAATTGACTTATTAAAAAGATTTTATCAAATGTGATATAGTTACAATATTAGAGGTTTAAAGAGAGATTCGTATGAACATGGTGTTAAATGATAAAAAATCGTCCACAATCTCAAGATATAAAAAAGGGTAGTGTTAATGAAATTTAATTTGTATCTATTGTATTGATTGAAAATCGGTTTAATGAGCGAATAAACAGCTTATTAGAATGCGAATTAACTAGTAAATAATAATATGATTACCAAAATAAGGGGTTCTAAGCGAAATTGTTGTGAATATTATACTTTTTACTCGATTGTTAATCGTTGATTCTGCGAATACAGAAGATATTTTATTTTGAATTTCCTCAGTTGTTTATCTTTCTTAGCGCATTGTTTAAAATTATAAAAGTCCTGTGGTAAATTGAAAATTAAAATTGTTGGCGTTACGTATTTCTCCCCTTTTTTTAAAGAAATTTGTTATCTAACCATAACATTAAATGGTATTACATTACGTTATATCAATTTCATGTTATTGATAAAACCTAAGTAAACAAATGTTTTCAAAGGTATATATACATATATGAAAGAATTGCGAAAATAAGCAAAACTTATATTATGAAACTTCAAATAACTTATCTGAAATTATTTAGTTGGTAATATTGCGCAAAATTAAGTCAATATTAGACGACTACTAAATATAATGAATTATATTTTTTCTCTATTAAGAGTAGAGCTTATGAGAGTGTAGATTGAAGTGGTAAAAGCTCAAAGTATAAATAACAATATGGGTGTATAAAAATAGTATTGTATTGTATAAATGATTAAAAATTCCTTTAATGGACAAAGAGTAAGCAACCAAATAACTACAACGACCATTATTATCTTGTACTGTATTATTTTCCATTATCATTATATAAATTACGCTTTTAAAAATATATCCCAATTAATCTAAATAACTTCAAAGCCGTTAGTTATAAAAATATAATTAAAAATTAATAATATAAAAAAATAAATTGTTTTAAGATTATTTAATTTTAAAATTGCGACATAATCACATTTAAAAAAATACAAAAGAAATAATTTTTCAAATCACTCATTATCTTTTCATTATATTTTTACATTTCTATTTTTAAATTATTAATTTTATTTTTTAGTCCCCAAATACTTTTCACAAACCAATTTATTTTATCAACATAAAATACAATTTAAATTAATAAAGAAATTAAATAACACGTTCAAATTAGTTTGGAAAATCGTTTGATACCCAACATTTGGCGATCATCATTTCGGTTTCTTAAAAGTCTTCCAACAATTCTTATATAAAATCCGATAGCTAACACGACGATTTATAAAGAAAATGAAGATAAATATGGTAGAGAAATCCTCGAAAAATAACGGCAACTTTACTATAACTCTACAAAAAACGACGACTTAGATTTAAGGCAACGACTTAGGCACGCGCTTTTCTTTTGGCCGATTTGAATTGTCAAATTTTCAAAAGGGTAGCTTAAACTTTTTTGTGGAGTAATTTGAACGATTAATTTTTTACATTGCCATTATAGAAGTTGAATTATTAAGCTAAAATAGATTGGTTTATATGCAAAGTATTTTTACATTGCGAAAAGAGCATCCTGATAACAAAAAATGGTACAAAAATAAATTGTTTTGTGAAACTATAATGATTAGATTGTTTTATATAATTTAATGTGAAAATATTAAAATTAAACGTTAAAAATTTAAAATTAATTGTTCGTTAAATTTATTTTAAAAATATTATTGAGATTAGAGGAGGTGGGTGGGACCTTAAAGCTACAAATATTGTAGCTATAATTAAATGAAATTTATAAACAATATGAAACGTTTTAAACTGATAAATTTGATTAATTCTTATTAATAGATTCAGTAAATTACTAAAAAAAGTATAAATTAAAAGTGACTATAAAAATATATTAAAGTACAATTAATTTTTTATAATAAACTTCAGTGGAATTAAAATTAAAGTAAATTAAAAATAAAATTAATGAATTAAATATTGGCAAATAGTTAATTATAAGTTATTAAAATTTTGAATGGCAGTGGAGGTGGGTGGGCCTCTCAAGCTACATATAATGTAGCGAAAAATAATATTTACATCGTATATATATATACACTATAAATAGTTATGATATTGATAAAAATATATTATTTAATATACATATTTAATTATATTCAAATTATTTATGTCATTATTTTTTCATTATTAAAATATTAAACAAAAAAATGAATTATTGAAAGAGGAGGTGGGTGGGCCAAATATACAATACACATATTAGTGCATATAATTCTATAATACAATAGCATTAGAAGACAAAATTTATGTTTTTTTAATGATGAAAGTGGTGGTGGGAGGGCCAAAAAGCTACATTTAAATGTAGCGCTTTAATCTAAATATCATTATATGCAACAATCTATACAACACGGCTTGAAGATCCATTCCGTTACAATTTATTCATAATTATTAAAGTAACCAAAATATTAATTTAAAAAAAACAGTGTATAGAAACCAGAATACATGAAATATAAATATGTATGAAAAAATAGCCAGAAACTGGACTGTCTGTTATGTTATTACATCAATCTATGCAGATTACGGAAACTCAATGTTTCTTATATTTTATTGATGTATAATTATCCATAATTCGATACAATCTAAATCAAGTACATATATGTTATCTATTATGTTATTTGCAAGTTGTTATAGGTTGTGAAGGAAGTGCGAGATTTCGACAGCAGTTGCTTTTTTTGACAACGTTTGCAACATTGGCATGATTTCTGTACAATGATCGTCTGCTAAAAAAGTTAAATGTGTCACTTTTGGATAAAATGTTTGGACTGCCTTTACAATGAGAGATGAGTATCTGATATAAAAAGTAAAATCATGTTTATTGAAAAATTCGCCCAAAATGTCACCAAACTATCTTTGATAATGCATTTCTGAATGTGATCTTTCGTGTTTTTGTAGTCTTTTCTTCATATTTATAATAATGTACACGTCAATATTATTTAAAATAACATAAGTAACACTCGTATATATAGGAAAAGAAATTAAGTAAAAATGAAACGAAATTAAATTAGAAAAGTAAGATGCCACAAAAAAAATAAAAATAAAATAAAATCAAATCATTTAAAATGTTTGGAAACATTGTTTTTGTTTTACAGTCAAACAGGTGTCTCAATCTCTATCTATAAATAGAAGCGATAAAAAATTCTTCGAGGGTATAAAATACATTTGCCTGCAGATACTTTTTAAACCTGTGTAACGTCGGGGCCTCCAGCATAATTCCGGGCAAGCCGTTGAATATAACCACCCCTACATATGGAGGTCGTCTTCTATTTATTTTGTAGCGGAAATTAGAAACCAATAACTGGTTTCTCTAAAGGAAGCATAATACGTCGACATTACCTGGGGAAAACCCAGCACTCTCCTGACCGAAGAGACTGCAAAAACTGCTCTGGATAGTTTGCTTCCCAATTCCTCAGTGTGAGATCTTCAACTCAGGTTTTCGTCTATCAGCCCCAAAAATCTTATTTATTCCACTGCTTTAATTACAATGTCATTGTTTGGAGGAATATTATCCGTCATTGTTGTTTTCCAAGGATTATGAAAGTATAAAATATGTGTCCTGTTCCAGTTTAAACATAGTTTATTTACGGAAAACCAATTGGACACGTCGCATAACATTTTCCCTGCTCTGTGGTAGAGTAGTGACTGATTTGTGTTTTGTAGAAAATAGCATGTATCATCAAAAATTACAGTCAAGTCATTAATATATATTAAGAATTATATAGGTCCCAGAACAGAGCCGCAGCTTATACCTCTAAGGCTCGACCTCACATGACTTGCCACGTCCTCAACCATACCGGAGATCTCACACCCCTGCCATCTTTACACTAATTAATTTCGGAACCAGTCACTGGCCAATCCTCTAATTTCACAATGCTGAAGTTACTCCAGCAGCAGCTGATGGTTGAAGCAATCAAATGCAAGAGAAAGATTACAGATGACCCCCAGCACAAACTTTCCATGCGTCAAACATTTATTTATAAAATGTCTTAAACTGTCTTAAACGTTGATCTACAGTTCTCCTGCTCTCAGAAATACAAATACAAATTAGCAAGATGATAGTACATTATATTTAGATAAGTATGTAGACAGTTGTCCTTTTACAATGGATTATAGATATTGGTTTGTAATGTGATATGTCTATTGTCAACCCCCCCCTTCTTTTAAACAGGTACCACTCTCAAAAGTTTACTCCAGACTGAAGTGACCTATTAAACAGGTATACCACAGGCTGGAGGATGAGTCTTTTGATTTGCTTTATAAGGGAAAATGGAATATTAACACATCCCACAGACGCTTTATTTTTTTGACTATTTTTGAAAAGTACATTTTGATAATACTTTGTACTACAATGTATATACTTAGCAGAACATTTAAAGACATTATTTATAGATTATCCAGTGTTTCAATTGAAATTTTCTTTGATTTCTAGACGATGTTTGTTATGTTTATTTTGATTTCATATAGGTGCCGATTTTTGAAAATACGTATGGGTGCTGTATACTGAAAAAACCTGAATTAGAAATACACGCAAATGATAAATGACAATTTGCCAAAAAAACTGAATTGGACCTGAAAAAATCCAAAATACGTGCTGTCAAAAAGAAAGAACGTTCGTAACAGATGGTCGCACTGAATTGGGATGAATAAGTTCGATAAAAAAAATTAATTGAAAATGTTAACTTTACTGAAAAATAACTTCAAGTCATATAAAACCATTAACAATATTGTAGAGGCAATCTCAATTCTTCGGCAAACACTTCATATCTGCTAGAAGTAGAATTAAGTTTTTGGTAGCAATATCAAGTCTCCTGCAGGTACTAGAAGCCTTCCGGAAGCAATACCATGTCCGCTGAAAGCATTCAAAACTTTTAAAAGTAGCATCAAGTTTTCTGAACGCAATTTCAAGTCTTCCAGAAGCAATATCAAATCTTGCCTTTTAGAAACGTTTCAAGCCTCCTAGCAGTAGTATCCAGTCGTTTGAAAGCATGTCAAGTCTTCTGGAAGTAATATCAAGTCTTTTGAAGCAGTATCAACTCTTTGGGTAGCATTTCAAATCTTCCGGAGGCAATATTAAGTCTTCCAGAGGCGATATCAAGTATTCCAGAGGCAATATCAAGTCTTCCAGAGGCAATATCAAGTATTCTAGAGGCGATATCAAGTCTTCCAGAGGCAATATCCAGTCCTCCAGAGGCAATATCAAGTTTTCTGGAAGCATTTCAAGTCTTTTAGAATCAGTATCAAGTCTTCTGGAAGCATTTCGAGACTTTTAGATGCAGTATTAAGTCTTCTGGAAGCATTTCAAGTTTTCTAGAGACAATATCAAGTTTTCGGAAAATATTTGAAATCTTCTAGAAGTAGTATTAAGTTTTTGGAAGTATTATCAAGTCTTCTAGAAGCAGTAGAAACCTTCTGCAAGCATTAGAAACCTTCCTTATCATGCCTTTTGAGAGCATTTAAAATTGTAAGATACTGTATCAAATCATCCAAGCGCATTTTAAGTCTTCTGGAAGCATTTCAAGCCTTTTAGAGGGAGTATCAAACTATGTCTTCTGGAAGCATTTCAAATCTTCTGGAGGCAATATCAAGTCTTCTAGATGCATTATCAAGCCTTCTGGAAACATTGCATATTGTCTGGAGGCAATATCAACTGTTTTGGAAGCATTTCATGTCTGCTAGAAGCAGTATCAAGTCTTCTGGAAACAGCATCAAGTCGTCTGGAAGCATTTCAAGTCTTCTAGAAGCAGTATCAAGATTTCTGGAAGCATTTCAATCCTAGATACAGTATCAAGTCTTCTGGAAGTAATGCAAGTCTTCTGGAGGTATAATCAACTCTTCTGGAAGCATTTCGAGTCTTCTAGAAACAATTTCAAGTCTTTTGGAAAAATAGCAAGTCTTCCGGAAGAATGTCAGGTCTTCTGGAAGCAGTATCAATTCTTAGTTCAAAATACGTGCTCTAAAAAAACGTTCGTAGCAGATGCTAGGACTGAATTGGGAAGAAAAAGGTCAATGGTACCAATTCAATGTCCAAATAGGCTATCGAGGAAATTATTAGAGTTAGAGAAAAAGCAGCTTACATGTCATGATCTCTTTTCATTGAAAAGACATGTTATGTGCATTGTTTTTCCCCTAAAGGCTACTGAATGTTTGTGGGAAAGTTACTTAACATTTATTTAGAATTGGTATTACAATTCTAAATAAAGGCAACACACATCCTTGCATTAAGGCAAGGATGTGATGGACAAAGAGACAAAGGTTTTATGGGCGACAAGAAATTAATTGCTGCGAATTTTCTTTCTTGCATAGCACCTATATTTACAACATATATTGAGTTTCAGTGACATGTAGCTTATGACTAAAGATTTGTCGGATGGGATAAAAAAAGCTTCTACTAAGATAGTCCTATAATCTTTCATACCTTACATGGGTGTCCTTGTAAGGTACTTTTAACATAACATTTGACTATTTGTTAATTAGGAATGCGATCATATGCAGATTTGGCTAAACAAAACTATGACATTGTGTTTTTACTAGTGTAATGATTTTTGTAATATGTGAAGAAATGATGAGTATATCTCGTATAAGCAAATAATTAATCTGCTTCTGTAAGTCATTCTGACAATAGATCCAATCAATTTCAAAGGAAAAAAAAGTATTTAGTCTGTAATTATTGCTATTGTTTTTCAACAAATTCCAAATGAATTGGAAAAAATTGGCATAGAATACATATTTTAATGTGGGTTGCCTTGTGAGGTACTTTAAGCCAACAGTTATATGTTTGTTGATTGCAGCACAATTATGACATTCTTTATTTAATGTTTTGCTGTTTTAATAAATGTTATGATTTTTGTAATGTGTAAAGGAATGATGGACATATTCTGATATAAGAATATAATTAATCTGCTTCTATATGGCATGCTGACAACAGATTTAATCAATCTCGAAATAAAAAAAATAATTATCTGGTTTTTGCTATTGTCTGAATAGATAAGTAAGTGGATCTTTGCACATAAACTAAAAGCTATCTCCTTCCTACTTCGGGGATTTTTTGAATTCGTGAAGAAACTAAATTAGCTCATCCATTTTTATGGGAATTACATAATTTTCAAATGATTTTATGATTATGTCAAAAATATGACGCGCAAAAGTACATTTGTCTGCAGAAAGGAAAAAGTGGAAATAAATCCCTCAAAACCATTGTTGATTTTAATTTGTTCTCATTAAAAAACATGATAAAATAATATTTGCTGATTTATCAACTAAATAACTTTTGTATTTGTAAGCTGGTTTTGTAAATGTACCTTGAATGTTTTCTAATAATATTCAGCATGGACCTTTGTTTGCTACAGTCATACAATTGTGACTTCGTTAGCAATAATTTACATTATAGCAATTACTCTACCCTTTTTACTGTATAGTTGTCTTTAGTATTGAAGATCCAACAGTATCGGTGTTGGAGATATACACTTTGAAAATTTATTTCATTATCAGTCACAAAAATATGTTAATAATTTCATATTGTACATCTACTAATATAAACTTCCCCAATTTTTATGGCACAACCTTTGATTGAGTTTAGTTTATTTGATACAATAGTTGGTTGCTATTAATAAATTTAACAAAATATATGTACATAACATGAATATACATTATACGAAATAACCAATATCTACTACATTAAAAGTATTGAAAGATGAAAGTAGCGTTGTGCCCGAATAATGTAGCAATAAAAATAAATAATTATAATAATCTAATTAAGTAAATTAAAACCACTTACCTTATAGGATGTCGTTGAACAAATCCATACAACTCCAAATAAAACAATACTCATACATACACCAATACAAGAATTATTTAAAACAGCAATCCATATAGCTTGTTTTTGTTTTTCATAATCCGAAAATAATGTTCGAAAATTGCTGTATATTCCAAATAACGTTGAAAGAAAACACAAAGTGACGAATGCTAATAATTGTAGGCTAAAAGCGTTGTTTAAATTTGTTATGGCATCGACGATATTATTTTGACAGTTTGCGATCCATTTTAATTGTTGAACTTCCTTCACAGAATTCTTTAAATTTGAATCTAAATTTCGCAAAAATATGTTCAAAGAAGATATTCGTTTTCTCATTAAATACAAGCTAAGAATAAATTTTCCAATTGAAGCGAATACAAGAAGCACTAAAATGCTGATTACCGAAACTGATAAATAATCGTCGACTAAAACGAAAATTACTGTTATTATTATCCATGTTATAACACCGGATATCGTTGCGATCAAAACAAGTCGATAATGTTTCGTATAATCAAAATTGATGTTTATCTTGGTTAGCATGTTATCCACCAAAGAAGCTGTTTGTAAATATGTAACATACTCGTTTCTATTGATGAACGATAAAATTATAATTATTACTCCGAGTAATGAATGTAAATATTTTTCCACTAAAATTTTTAATATAGAAATATTTATCGACGAAGACAACGCTTTATGTTCATCCTTATCATTCAAAAAGTGCAGTATTGATAAAGAACTAAATGAAATTAATAATACAAAAGTTTGAATTACATTTAAAATTTTCGTTTTTGATTTGAAGATCGTCTCGTCTATTTTTAATTCAACAGTCCATAGCCCAATGATTTTGTTCAAAAAAAGAATCGGAGTTAAACTATTTATTATTGTTGAATTTACCATTTTTTACGTTATACTTTTAAAACGACTGAAACGAAAATGAATCTTTTTTGATTTCCAATTGAGATATATTTCGTATGATAAGAATCTGTATTAATGTTAGGTAATAAGGGGTACATCGCAATAAATATCATTATCCAGGTAATTTAGTTGTTTTATTTGAACTAAACCTTGTCGACTAATACTAATATTTACCAAAAAAGAAATCGTTAAAGAGTAAATATAAAAATGAAGGTATGTATAATTATTTATTTTGTGTGTTTCTTTGCTTATATAAACGTGGTTCACCAAACATTTTATAAATAACTTGAAAATTATAATGAAATTATACATAAAAAGTTAATGATTTATTAAATTTGAGTTTTAAATATAATGTACCCCGCTATTATAAGTAAAGATTATGGATGGTTTAGCTATCTTTTTATTTGTATCATGAGAATTTTACACTGTATATACATTATGATCATTAATTTCAAACAAATTTTCCATTTTATACTTCATCTAACATCATATTGCTAAAATTACGAATTGTGATGAAAATGAGAGCTTTCCGAATTTGTATTATCACAAAATAGTTCAGTTTTCAAGCGTATTTTTTACCTTGGGTTAGGTTCCTCTTCTTGTTATTTCTTATTTCGCCAGCATCTGCGGGTGAGATTATTGTCTTTTATAATAATAACAAAACATGTAATCTCTTTAACTGTTTATCTTAAGATCAAATCTAATACCGTCGGAGATGATGTTATTTCAATAGCTACGCTTTTGTACTATTGCCTGATCATTTTCCCACATTTAACACATTTAGTGAATTACAGTTTGAAAAATGTGTTTTTTTTCTCGTTGGAGAACCGCTCTTGAGACTCACTTAATTGAATGAGATTCAATTGTACTTAAGATTTTACTCTCAATGATATATTACTTGCTGAATCTATTTTAACAAAAGATATTGAGAATTTAGTGGATATTTCTTCCAGTCATTTATTGATAGGAAATCACTTTGGAAAGTTTTAAATTTGAATATTAAATTCGTCGCGCGTCCGTGCACGCTCGGAACAGTGAATGATAGGAAATCACTTTTGATGCATTATCAAATCTCACTATACTTATATGATATCGTATACAGTGGGTGCAGAAAGCTTGTCTTAGATATGCAAATGGTTTGAAGTGATGTGATCCCGAGTCGAATGTTGCGCTTTTTATCAATGAATCATTAGCTTCTTTTGTTGAAAAATTTCTCCCATTTTTTTTTCTATGTAGGATTAAGTGGAAGATAGGAACTTTGATTCCTAATTCTGGCCTAGCACAAATTAAATTATAGTACTTTTGATTCTTGTTATTTTGGCAAAAGGCATTATTTCTATTATCTTACTCATTAGTACTGGTTTATTTACATTCTTCTTTAACGGCAGTCACTTTGTTTACATTACAGTCACCACACAAACTTATATCCTTAACTCGTAAAAAAGGTGACAAATTTGAACAGTTCAGTTCAATGGTGATTATTCTAAAAGCTTTAGCTAGTTATAGACATTTTCGCCATAATCACATACATCAATCAATACAATATGAGAAGGAATGTTTACACAAAATTTGCCAAATATACATTGAGTCTTGTCTGGCTTGAACCACTAGGGCATGTTTCTTAATCGTGACACATAAGTGATTTCAATTCTCCATTACATATTGCATAGCTTTCAATCATTCAATAGGCAGAAAATCTAGATACAGTTATGCATCGTCAGCATAGAGGTAGAGCAATAACACCAGCAATGAATCTAAAGGGTCAGAATATTGTAAATTAACATTAACTGCCTGGGTTCTATCAAACAGATAACTCTCAAATAAGGAAATACACAATCAGTTACACCAATATATTAAATGTCTTTCTAAAGTCAAGTAACACCAGAACAGATCTATCAGCACGAAGAACTCTATAAATATCATTGATTAAAAAAAGACGCTCTGTGGCAAAATTTTATCTAATAATAAGATTCTAGACAAAACTGGAAGGATTTTAATTAGCCTCAATTGGTTAAATTGTTTAATTGGTTTTATTTTAGGAACAGGTGTCACCAGAACCACATTTCCATGCCTTGGAAAAAAAGCACAACCTAACCATATAACCATTTTATTGAATAAAATTTGCTAAATGGTACCTACAGATATTTCTTTGAGCATAAAAAGAGTACATTTAGGATTCAGTTGATTATACCTATATCAATATGATATAACATGATAGAACTTTAACAAATTTGGTTCAGGCTTAATGACATCACTAACAGATTTAGAATAATATAAGTTGATAGTATCAGGGTCAGACAGAGGAATCAGAGGAGAGATGAATCAGTGATAGTACAATTAAATAAATCTTTCTTAAGATTTTCCACATGAAGATAGGTCCTTCTATCATAAACCATCGAGTGATAAAAGCTTTTTTTCAAGACGAATAACACCAGTAATAAAGTTAGGTAACTATTAGTGCTGGGCGAAGTGTCGATACTACTACCTCGGTAAGCATCGCACTGTCAAAAGTATCAAATTATAATTAAAAATTATAATTAACAAATTAAAATTCAAATTATATAAAGATTCATATTAAGATGTGTCTTAAAATGCTTTAAGGAAGCCAAAATACTTTGACGTGACATTCAATATGTGATTATTCCTCATTATTTCCAAAGTCGTTAGCGTTAAAAACATGAAATTTTACGTATTTACATGGTTTTATACGACGAGTACGATAATCGAGAAAAATTATCAAGAATATATGGGGAGAATAAGGGTTAGGGTCATAGGCACCTTTTTGAAGATATGTGTGGATACTGGGTATTGAAAACAACTGAATTGGAAAAGGACTTTGCGCTTATGCAAAATATCTTCTTACGTTTGGTATTTTGGAAGCAAAATCAAATTCTATTAATACCTTCTTGCCGTTTGTAACAAAAATTTTTCTTCCAGCAGTATTTAGTGATTGATTAACAGTTTTTGGACTACTTAAGTTAAAATATTGCACTTTGTCCAATAGTATATAATATTTTCGAAAAAAACTCAAATGATTTATCAACAGCAGTTATCTTGTTTTTTTACAATGAAAATGTATTCTGCCAGCAGTTTTACAAGCAGTATCAAGTCTTCAGGAATCATTTTAGGTACCCTAGAAGCAATATCCTGTCTTTTGAAAGTATTTCAAGTCTTTTAGAAGCAGTATTAAATCTTTTCGAAGCATTTCAAGTTGTCCAGAGACAAGATCAAGTGTTCTGGAAGCATTCCAAGTTTGCCAGTTAGTATCACTTCTTCTAGAATCAGTATCAAATTTTCTGAAAGTATTGCAGACGACTGTCTGCAAACCTTTTAAGATTTTTAGAAGCAATATCAAGTTTCCCAGAGGGAATATTAAATGTTTTAGAAGCAATTCAAATCTTCTAGAAGTTGTTCAACTGTTCCAAAGTAAATGTCAAGACTTTTGGAAGCATTTCAAATATTCTACCAGTATCAAGTTCTCTAGAAGCAATATCAGGTCTTCTAGAACACTGGTTCTGTGAGGCATACTGATCCAGATAAAACTATTAACACAATTGTATGGAAGCTCTTTTAACAGTATCAAGTCCACTGAACGCAATTTCAAGTCTTCTGGAACCATTTTATGCCTCCAGAAGTAATATCAAATCTCGCCTTTTGAAAACGTTTCAAGCCTCCTAGAAGTAGTATCCAGTCGTTTGAAAGCATTTCAAGTCTTCTAGAAACAATACCAAGTCTTTTAGAAGCAGTATCATCTTCTCTGGAAGTATTTCAAATCTTCCGGGGGAAACATTTAAGTCTTCCAGAGACAATATTAAGTCTTCCAAAGGTCAGGTTTCAATAGATAATATTAAGTATCTTAAAGGTGGAAGTTTCAAATTCCAAATCTTGTGGAATTTTGAAAAATTTCTAGAAACTGCACAAAGTCTTCTAAACGCATTACAAATCTTCTAAGCCTTTCAGAGGGAGTATCAAATTTTGTCTTCAGGAAGCATTTCAAATCTTTCGGAGGCAATATCAAGTCTTTTGGAAGCATTTTAAGTCTTTGAGAGACAATATCAAGTCTTCCAGTGGCAATATCGAGTCTTCCGCAAGCATTTCAAGTTTTCCAGATGCAATATTAACTCGTTTGAAAGTACTTCAAGTTTTCTATAAGCGGTATCAAACCTTCTGGAAGTATTGCAAGTATTCTGGAAATGTTTCAAGTTTTCTGGAAGCAGTATCAAATTTCTTAGAAGCAGTGTTAAGTCTCAATTCTAACTATGTGCTCTTCAAAAAACATTCGCAGATGGTAGGACTCGATTGGGATAAACAGCACATTAAAGTTAAAAAATCAATTGAAATGTTGATAATTTTCAATCCAGATAAAACCATCAACAATTTCATATGACTGCCTGTGCATTTAGAAAACTCATGTATTCGGCGATTACGCGTATGGGTGCTCTAACCACAAAATTAAAATCTACGAAGAAAAATATATAAAAAATTTACTTATTATGTAGCAGTATTTACTATATTAAAACATTATTTCCAGTAATTCGATACTTTCGATACTTCGAGACTTTCGATACATCGATACTTTTGAACTTTCGATTGATGAGATGATTAAATGAGGTATTGATACTCAATGTGAAAATATTTGTGGATGCACGTGTTAGTTACTTTTGGAGGTTCAAAGTGGTGTAGAAGTTTATAGCAAGAACTTTTACTAAGATCCATCTTAGTTTTTTATCAAATGATTGAGAGTAGAGTCCTTGAGGATTACAAGGTGTCCTTTGAGATTACCCTGCATCTACTTCAGTGAGCACGTTCTCAGTGATAAGGCACTCAAAACTGCATTCTTTGTATATATCAATTTAGTGGTGTGAGACTGAGTGGGGATTCAAGAGCAGCCGTCGGACAAGATCTCACCGCATTGGTTATGTGAAGACATGTTTGCTGTTTTATGATTTGTTTTTGCCACCCAAACCGGTGAGGCATAGGTGACCATACATTTGATTATTACTACATAGATCCGATGAGCCATTCGTGGTTTGAGACCTCAATTGCTTCCCAGGAGCTTCTGGCAGATCTAGTTGACCATGACGGTCTTGTTCCTCACCGTTTCTAAGTGGGAGTTCTAGTTAATTTGCTATCTAGAATTACTTCTGGGTACTTAACCTCTGTTTTAAGGACTGTAGTTTTACCTTCAATGAAAAAAATACGAGGGTAGGTACACTCAGTGGCAGCTTATTTCTCCAAGTGAAAGGGGCTATCTCATATTTATTAGGGTTGATGCTAAGTTCATTACTCCTGTACCATGTGCTGATAAGTAATAGGGCTTTCTGCGTTAGTTGAGTTATGATAGTGTTATATTTATCTCCGATTAGTAGACATCTACGTATCCTTAATCATAAATCCATTTTTTGTTAAGGTATTTAAGTCATCCGCTACGCACTAAAGGCACCTTTATGCTTATTACTTTGTGTGCTTGATTGAAAACTTTGTATTATATATCCAATGTATATCATGATCTTTTGTGTTCAGTGAACCATAATTATTATTGTTGATCTGAACAGTTTTTTGTGGAGATTTTTCACTTTTTCCCTCATGATAGATGTCCTAATAATGCTGCTAGTCAATCTGTCTTTCCCAACTTTCTGAGAAGTGCAACCATACTCTCTAAAATTGTTGTAGTTACCCAAGAACAATTTTAAGCAAACATTTTTTCTATAAGAACAAAACATTTAAAATGAAAACTAATACTGTTGTATGGTAGAAACTCTTCGAGGAAGTATTTGTAGAAAGTTCAGGAATATCAATAATTATTTGTATCGATGAAATCCTCTTTCAAAAACCGCTGATCAGACCATAAACTTTAGCTAGTCTCTAAATAAAAAATTTAAGATTAAGGAATCAAGGATACTTATGTACTTCATTAATAATAATAATTTATTCGTTGTTTTCATACATTAAAATATTTTCACATATCATAAAAACGTTACACTTATTTCTTTACACAACGTTACAATTATTTCTTTATAAAAAAGCAAAAATCAAGAAGAAAACTAGCCGGTGAGTGAATGATCGATAATAGTATACGTAACGGTCTGATCAATGGAATTAAAATCAGCACTAAAAAATTCCTTAACCCTTTCGTCCCGGAATACTAAAACATGAAATTTATCAAAAAATTTATACACGTTACTGTGCACTAGCTATATAATAGATATTATTTATCATAAACATTAGAAAATCTTTTAGGGGTTGGCAAAAAATCGAGAAAGGGTTGTGGTAAATATATGTACCAGCCGGTTTTTATAGTGGAACCATATATGTACCACCAGGTTTTTATATAGGGAACATGTATGTATCAACAGAAAGTAAAACACGCAATTTTTTGCGATATTCTATTTATTTATATAATGCAATTTATAAAAATAGAAAAATCTTTACTCGGTATGATATGGGGCGAAACATAATTTGCATAGTATTGATATTCTACTCTTTGCATACGGTTTTTGTTCTTTTCTGGACTTGATTTGTTGTACAACGAATACACCTTCTTCTTGTGTTTCCTCCTATTGGTAAATGCAAAGCACTTGTCTTTCGCTTTTTTGGAGACCCTTTCTTAGGCAACGGCAAATTTGAAAGTTTTGCTCCTTCTTCAGCTAGTTCTTCTGCCAGATCTATCAAAAATGTCAAATATGAAACATCTTTATTTTCTCGTTTCAAATCTTTATATAATATCGATGCGTTTACAGTGCAAATGTTGACACAGGTATAAAAAACCTTTTTCCATCATTTTGTGGATTTCCGGTCGTAATCGTATAGACTTTGATACTGATCTGCTCTATCGACGCCACCCATTTTTTTTTTGATAAAAAGCAATAGCTTCAGGGCGGCTCTTGTTCGCCTGTTTTTGTTTTTTTTGAAGATCTCAGTTGTTTCTGGTTTGTGTCAATTACTTAGAACTAAGACCTTTTATGTGTCTTGCCATTTAGCTAGCAGGAGTCCCGTTTCATTACTTCTAAACATTGATTTTCCTCGTTTCAATTTTCCTTGTATATTGGGCAAGTTTCTGCGATTACTCATACACGTACCCAATGCGACATAACCACATGTTTCTAACAAATTGACACTAGTAAAAAGACGATCAAAGCACAAACACAAGTCAGGTTCTTGTATTGTACTTGCAAGACGTTTAACAACTCGCTAAGAGTAAAGGCACCGTCTGTTATAGGTTGAGATTCCTTTCCGGAGTATACGTTTAGATCGTAGGGCATCATAACTTTATACCTCGTTTCACCGGTTTGAGAGGCATATATTGTTTGAGAGAAGAACGCCCTTTGAATTTTGTCATGGATTCGTCGATGCTCTGAAAAGGGCTATCCTGGCGATATTTTCTAAATGTGTGTTTCAAACAAAAAAGTAATTCATCAACATAGTATGTCTTTGTTGCGTCTGGTGGCTTTTCAGGAAGAGAAAAATACAGTTTCGATGTTACAACCATGTATCTGTCGCGAGAAATTATTCTCCCAACCAGTCTCTTTCCCATGGATTCTTTATTACTCCCATAATTTTTGAGAGATGGCAGATAACTATAGGACATTACCATCATAACTGTTAGAATTTTCTGTAATTCACCCTTGTCAGTAGGCTTGTGTTTTTGTTTTTTTACATTATTCAAAATCTTTATTCGTTCATTTGTACAATTAATAATTTGAAGATATAGTGAATGTGGAAACATTTTATGAAACACTTGGATTGGACGAGAATTTCTATTAATGTCATAAATTTTATAAGGTCTTGAAGAAGGAATAGATTTTGCAGATACAAATGTATTGCTTGGAACAATCCATTCAGGTAGTCGATTTGTATGCTCCTCAACGCAAGTTTCTGATTCTACCTCAATATTTGTATCATCATTGTCCGAATCATCTTCACTACTTGATTCTTTGTCTTGAGTACTTTCATCATTTTTAGGACCTTTAGTAATCTTCGTTCTTTTCATGGTAAATATCCACCCAAAAAATTAATTACAAACTATTTTGATCACTTACTTGTAATTTACTCTCTGGTGATTTACTCTAATAATATTCAATAGTAATAGTGTATTACAACAACTTTTAAACACGTTTTAACACTAAAATTGCACAAAACCACGTGCAGACAATGGAAATTAGCGCTAGACTAGCTAGAGTCATGCAGACAGCGTGTGATTTTTGTACATAACCTCAAAGCCAAACGCATAAACAACGGCCTGGTACCATTTCCACTGAAAACAAGCGATCATTTTAGGTTCCAGAGGTTTTCACACATTTGTGGTACACATATGTACCATCCGGGACGAAAGGGTTAAGGTAATAACAGGCACCGCCGATCAAGAATGCTACAACCGTGCGTCTAAAAGGTAAAGTTGGTAAAATTTTAATGTTAGAAGGTAACGCATTAAAAAATTTAATACCATAATATTTCAATCCATCTCTTGGTCTCGCCGTTCGGCTGTAATTTATAATAGGGTTGCCAGCTCTCCGGGTTCGACCCGGAGACTCCGGGTTTTGACATGCGGTCTCCAGGCTCCGGTTCACTACACATTTTCTCCGGGTAAAAACGTATTTAACAAAAGAATAATGGAAAAGATCTAAAACTCTTTTTACAACAGGAAAACATATTAAGAATGGTAAAGATAATAAATATTAAGACTCAAAATATTGTCTATCGGGTAAATCGTTAACATTTGTAATGCTTAATAAAGTTTTTTTGCGTCTAAGAAAATCATTTATTCTTGATAAAAATTAAAAATAACGCTTAAATTTTAAGAGTAATTAATTTTAACAGAACTAATTTTTTGTTGAAGTTATAAGAAAACACATATTATTGTTATTTTCATCAAAATTGTGCTATCTGTTGCACTAAATAAGTCCTTTTACGTAGTAATCTGTAATCGAAATAGGAAAAGGATAGGGGAATCACTTATTCGCTTCTTTCCGATGTTCATCACGTGAACTTGTTGTTTACCGCTACCTTTTATTATTAATAACGATTGCAATCGTAAAGTTTCAGTGCAATTTTTTGATTTGTTTTGTGAGCTTTAAAAAGTATTGTAGTTATTTACAGTTTTGCAATTTGCAATGAGTGAGAACAATAACAGAGAAAATTCGAGTGCATCTACGTCATTTGAATCCTTCCATAAAAATAAAAAGGCCAAGTATGCAACGCATTTTAAGGACAGTTGGAGACAAAACCCGCTATACAAAAGTTGGTTGGTGAAAATAGATGAGTTTACAGCTAAATGTAATATCTGCAACATAAAATTCAACATGATGGTGAAAAATCTTTAAAAACTCATTTAAATAGTAAAGGTCATTCTAAGACCGCTAACACATTGTCCAAAAATACACTACTTACAGCGTTTTTACCAAACAAACATTCCAACGAAGATAACTATGTAACCATAATTGAAGTGTCTCAAATTTATCACGCCGTAAATCATCATCATAGTTATTTGAGTACTGATTGCGGCATTAAATTAAATTCTTATGTTTATCGTGATTCTGATTTGGCAAAGAAGGTTCATTGCGGTCGAACAAAAGCGGAAGCAATAATTGCAAATTGTTTGGGCCCTAAAGGTGTTGAACGTGTATTGGAAGAAATGGGCGCTGGTACGCCCAACTCTATAGCATTTTCAATTATTTTCCATATGTTTATATGGAGTTTTTTTAGTAGTCAAGAACATGAAATGGATAATAACTTAAAACCTGATATTTCATTTTCAGAATGTTATGTTTATTTCTTGCATCATTATATGCATATGTTGAACGTGCATATAATGAAACTGGAGAGTAATTATATAACAAGCTTAGAGTTACATAATATAATGTTAGATTTAAAGGAACATATAGAAAGCCGACTGGAAGATCAATTTTTTGGAAGCAAAATATCAATGGCTTTGGGATATCTTACACCATCTCAAAAACAAACATTTATAAAAGAAGCTATATTAGTTTATCAAAGAACTTTAAATTACTTAAACCAGTATTATGATTTTGAAAACTCACCTTTTAAATATTTTGAATGTTTAAATTAAAAAAAAAAAAAATAAAAGTATTGAGTATCAAAAGATATTAGAAGCTAAAAATGTTATCAAAGTAAATATAGATGAAGATCGATTATATGATGAGGTACTTCTTCTTAGAAAAACCCTTAAAACTCTACAAGATAATTCGGTTACTTTGGAATTGGGCATAGACAAAATATGGTGTCAGATATTTGAAACTGCAGATATGCCACAATTGACGAAAATTGCCATTAAAATTTTATCGATACCCGTAAGCAATGCTTACCCCGAAAGAATATTTTCGTTAATGAAAAACTTGTGGACTGACGAACGTAATCGCATGAGCGTGGCTTTGGTAAAGGCAGAATTATGTACAAAATTAAATTTCAATATGTCATGCCGACAATTTGCTGAATATTTAGAAAAACGCGAACAAAATAATTTATTAAAAATATGCCAAAGTAACAGCAAATATAAGTTTCAAAAACGTAACTAAACTAAGTTACAAATAATGTCATGCTTTATTTATGTAATATAAAGTTGTACAGTTTTAGTGAAAACATTTTTGTAACATTTTTGTTTTATTTTTACGTACATTATGTTTAAATTGTTGTTTTAAAAAAAAAAAAATTTATTATTCAAAGTAAGAAAATGAAATGCAATGTTTTATTTTAGAATATTTTTTTGGAACAAACTTTTGTTGTTTAGACTATTTGTTTTTCTTTTTCGAAAAAAATAAAAAGTTTATTATCCAAACTGAGGGAATGAAAATTTTATTTGCAATTTCTTTTTTTTTTTGGTCGTCAGAATCTCAGGGTGAGATCATTTTTAAATCTGGCAACCCTAATTTATAACAAGATCATTCTTATTTCGGGTATTGTTATTGTGTCAGTCATTGTTATAAGTAAGCAGGCAGATTTTCTCTAACGTGCATCACACAAGTGCGTATATACAGGCAAGGCAGTGTCAAAAGTTTGTAATCAACAAATTTTTGCCGACAACACTCAGTAAAACCTATGCCAGTCATCACCCTGACACATCGTCTCTGAGTTTGGAATACTCGTTCCGCGTGCGCAGAATGTCCCCAACACAGAATCGTATAGGATAAGTGAGGATAAAAATAGCCATAATAGGCTTTTATTATCACCTCAAGTGGTACTATATGAACCAAATTTCTTATAGTGAATATTCTCTTGTTTATTTATTTTTTTATCTGAAAAACGTGTCCGACGTATTTAATGGGTTCAGATTGACAATTCGAATTCATTTAATTTAAGATGATTCATGGAGAATCATTTCACAATGCTTTCCTGTGATAGCACGATCTGTTATCTCAATTTTTGTGAAGATGCTGATACATTTAAAGTCCCCCGTGGTTATTGACGACTAAGTTGAAAACTTTATCATTGAATGATACACACTGCTGACGGTTAGATAGATAGGATTTGATTAGATTAATGCTTTTCGTATAAAAAATTAATTTATATAGTTTGTTTAATTACAGATCATGAGAAACACAATCGAAAGCCTTAGTTAAATCATAGAAACACGCCGCACTGTAATGTTTCATCAAACCAGTGGATCTTATTAGCATCAGAACTAGTGATCTTACATATTTTAGACTTAAGTGGAAAATACACTTGAAGAGCAGTGATTAAAAGATTTATGAAATTTGGAAACTTGCTCTGTTTGTAGCTTCAACAAAGGAAAAATTGATTTTTTTCCACATACTTATAGAAATAAAGCAATCCACGTTTAATAATAGGTTTATAAGTACGCCTTATGGTCTAAAACGCAAGCATCAACCACAGCAACTCTATAAGCATCCTGATTAAAATTAGTAAAAACTGTGTCTAAGCAGGCACAACGGTAGCTTGACGGCTTGTTAGTCCCATACCATAGGATTCACATAACTGGCTGCTCCATCTGATCCGTCTCAGCATGGAAGTGCACGTTAAAGCGATCTGTTTAATAATATTTTTGGTCAATATCAATTTAGAAAGTAGAATATTGAATTTATTAAGAAAAACGCCGTGTTATCCCTGCGAACTCAAAGTCAACTTTAGTATTTATATTCTCAGCAACAAACTCCAATGATCCGAGAGAATTCAAATTTATATATATGGCTGCGCCCCTCGCTCATAAGTTGATCTACAAAATTTAACTGCGGCTACAACTACTTGACCGCTGGAAAATGATCAACTGTATCATCACGCAACCAGTGTTCATTTAAGCATAATAAATCAAATGAGCTGTCTTTTAAAAAGGATTCAAGTTCATGAATTTTATTTTTTAATACTTGAATATTATCTCATCTATTCCTCTACCGAAACCATCGATTTCCATCTTTAACAAAATATTGTTATCTAAATTATCAATTTGTTTTTGGGAATATGAATAAAATTTGAGCGATTCTCATTAGCACAAACTGTGATTCAAATTGTGCAATCAACATTGGGTAGCACTCACAATCAAATTTGCTACATGTTTAAACAATTTCACTTAACCCTTTGCAGTAAGATGCAAGCCATACTTGGTTTTATCTATTTTATCAACAGTAGCAATAATTTCAACAAATCAATTTTTTCTGCTATTTAATTTTTCTAAAAATTATATGTTTTACAATTCAGATTATAGATATTTTTATTTAATATATGTTTATTATTGTTATACCAATATGGCACAGATATACAAATTACGTTACCACGGTTATCCCGCAAAAGAATCGAAACAGAGCAGGGGAATGTAGAGCAACCTAAAATATGATGATTTAACGCAACTTGCACTGCTGAAAAGATACAGGCCTTCAAAGTTGAGTTTTAAATTTCGAAAAAAATTAATATCTCTGTAATACCAGCAACACAACCTTAGATTTTGAAGTAGTCTTCAATATTGTTTGTTCATTAAGTATAGATTCGTTACATTATAGAAATTACTAGAATCTTTAGTGGTTGCGTATAAAATTGGATATGCAAATTGAACTTTGGATTAGTTGTATAATTATTCTTTTATATTTGGGTTCATCAAATTTAATTACCGCCATTAAAAGTTTTAAATAAACTTTGATTTTTAACATTTTATTTATTTTTCAATCAAAGTGCCAAACTTGTTAAAAACAGAAATTACTAATCTAAATAAAGTTATTAAGAATAAAACATTATCATGTAGCTATTTTTTTTATTGTAAAAACTATTCTGTACTTGCCATTTGAAGAGAGATTAACAAATACATCGTTGCAGCACATAAAATCTAAAATAAAAAATAGGTTAAAATTGCTACAAAATAAAATATATAAATTGAACTCAAAATTTATTACGTTAAAAAATAACGTCATATCTATATTAAAAAATCCACATGCTGAAGAATTAACTTTCCACGCTTGAATTTGTTGCTCAAACAATTCTATTTCATCCCCTATAATTTCATCGTATGTGTTATTTAAGCCGAATAAGATTTGAATTGATTCATTAGCCTAAAATCAATTAAATAAATAATCATATTTAATCCTAATAAAAATTTCTTACGGAATTTTTCATTAAAGATGGAATGTAACAGATCAAAAATAATCTTAAGAGAATATTTAAGAGTATAATAACCTCACTAATAATTTCTTGTGCGTTTAAAGATTCGTCGTGTTTAAATTGTAACATTTTGTTATAAGTAGAAAATAAATACTTTAAGAATAAAAGAAAATTTAACGTTATTATCATTAATATTTGTACGCAAAAATAATTGTTGATGTAATTCGAAGCTATACAAATTGTTTCGTGACGTTTTCTTATGTTTAGTAGATTCGTTATTGTGATGTTTACCTTTTTAAATATCGAGGAATTTAAATTATGAGTAATTACGCTTAAATATCGTGCGTATAACAAATAATTATAAAATATAAATTGGCATTCAAATAAGACTTGAATCAAACTTGATAAAAATAATATTAATTTAATGATTAAGCTGAGATGACTTTTTAATAAAACGATTCCTATAAAATTTAAAACGCTACAAATCATAAATTCCATAACCAAATTAATCGGAGTAAACCATTTAATATAAAAGTAATCATCATCTATTTCCAAAAATTTTAACCCTTTTATTATTATAAATTCTTTAGAAGTGTTTTGAATCATCAATAAGATTATAACAATTAATTGAAGAATATCAAATAATTTATCCGCTAAATCAAAATCGTTTTTGGCAATAATCCAAAATACGAACACTAAAAATAAATAAATTATTAAAAAATAATTGGATGATATTTTAATTTTACCCGTTAATGATAATATAAGAATTAAATCATAAAGAATGAATCATTTCGATTTTTGGTTGTTCATTTTGTTACAAAGTGCTAACCCAAATAATTTTAATAATATATTTAAACGAAGCATTACATTTTTAACGGGATAAGATCTACTTTGAAAACTAAACATTTTTATACAGTTTTATGATAAAACTGAAAATATAGAAGAGATATCGATTAAATGATTTACCACTGTTTGAGTTGTAAATACATGTTTGCTGGTTATTGATCTTGAGTATTTAGTAGCTGCTATTCGAAAAATTACCATCAATTTTTCCTATTTGATCTGATTGTTTATTGGCAATATCTAATTGTAAAAGAATCATTAAATACGTAGTCGACGCGGCGATGGCCTAAAATAGCAAGAAGTAATTAAAAATAAAATTTTAAAATGTAAGAGAATCGTACACAATAAAAAAGTTCCATATCTATGTCAAAAAAGTTAAAAGCAGTTAATTTAAAATTCCAATGAAATATTTGCTTCACAAAAGCATTTATCTGCAAACATTTTTATAAATTATTATTTATAAAATCTGCATTTATTTTACCTCATAGGCGATATCTGGTTTAAAACGATCACTTATTTTAAATACAACTTCGCCAGATAACGCAACCTGAAAAATAGATTTTTCAATGATCATTAAAAAGATTAATTTATAATAAATGTACTTCTCTTTTAATCATAGAACAAGTTAATGTAATATTTAAAAGTTGTAAAATTTTAAATATAGTCCAAATTCCCGTTGTTACAGTGTTATACATATTCATATCTTCTTCTTGAAGATATAATTTCATCGCACCATCAAAGCAATAATACCCCAACGTGGTAAAATTAATAAAAATGTGAGCTATGTTCAATAAAATTTGTAGAGAATAAGCTTTGTTGATCTCATATCCGGCGTTGCATAAAAGTGCATGAGTCCGTCTTATATTTTTGATGGTAGTCGATGTGTGATTGACCGTTTTAGTAATCGGGTAAATTTGATTGGTATTTTTCATTTTATTAATAGTATTGGAGCCCATTATTCCCAGTTCTTTATTTAATAACGAAAATCGCTCTTTAGTTATACTAATATGGGTGATAAATTGATACTCAACAAGGGCGTTTATTATCATTGGTACGTAGCACATTAAGAAACAATACGTTGATAATGTTAAAACTTGTCTTAAATACATGCTGCAGTTCATGTATTCTAATGAACCAAAAATTGTTAATACTAAAAAAATTCCACCTTAAAAAATATCATACCATATTAAAATAAGTATGAAAATATGTTACTCTTTCATCCAGAAATAATTTCTGAAAATTAAGATATATTCAAGATAAGCTCAATTTAAAAAAATGGTATTTTGGTTGAGAACTTCATTGAGATTGAGGCTCCATTATCGAATAATTGCTATGTTTGTTTCTTGTAATAATAATAATAATTTATTTTATCACTAATCCACTTACAACGGATGTGAATAGTCAATAAAAACAATACGTTTACATTAAATAAATAAAATTACTAAACTAAAATTAAGATAAAAATAAATACAATGTCACTTAGGCATTCAAAAACACTTACTGGACATAATATGCCCCTTCTCTTAAAAAAGCTTTAGTTCTCGCTCCCTGAAAGTTGCCCTACAAGACTCTCTTTTGTTGTATAAAAACACCCTTCCAGTCGGTAGCCAAATCCCAAATTAAAATATTATAGGCTAAATGGGAAAAGCGCAGGGCATAATTTCCCTATAACGAGCCACTTATTTCCAAACTAGACCTTAGTTTCAAAAGAGCGAAAAACGCCAAATTGAACTTTGAACATACATGATCAATATGAGGTCCAAAAGACAAATACTGATAAACGTTTAATCCCATGAATCTCGCCATATCAGACAATGGCACATCCCAATCTACAGGATAACGAAGAACAGGATGCTTGTGAAAATTAATGCATACCGTTTTTTGGGAGTTTAGAATTATCTTATTTTTTCTATACCAATCCTCAAACTGGTTCACCATAAGATTGACTTATATTAGAAAGTGTATCAGGGTCTCGAGCAGCAATGGCCACCACGGAACACAGTGGTCCGAATGGCATGAAAACCCGATCGAAAATATTATTTTGCTGTCAGCAATTAGATATCATTATGAAACTTGGACTAAACGGGCAATGGGTTTTACTTAAATACATGTTCATTTTCTTTTCTTAAAAATTAGTCCTTCAAGGAAGATAATTACTAAAAAATTTTGTATAAAACATTAAATATATATTGTTTCACATTTTTTCGTGAATTTACGTGACCGGAAGTTCCTAAACACATATCTAAATTGTTTATAAAAAACTACATAGTAGCAAAAAATAGGTACATATTTGGCAAATCGACACAAGGTAAAAAAAAAGCCTATCTTGTGAGTATAGTAGCCTTATACCAGTTCCGGTTATACTGGAATTGACAACTTTCGTTGTTAGATATATTAATACTATGGAAGATTGACGCAAAAAATCTGTTGTATCGCTTACAATTTTACGGAGAAATAATTTGAAATGTCGAATCAACTTTTGTATAATGTGCTGTAACATCTTCGGTTCAAATACAAGTAATATTAATAATCTCAATACAATACAGAATGGAAATATCATAAAAAATATAAAAATGTGGCAGAATATTACAGTCTAATAAAATCTATTAAAATTTAGAAAAGTGTAATGAAGCTTTGTTATTTTAAAGCAATAATATTAAAGTCACGCTCATCACTCTTATTTGAAGTGATGTTGGAGACCATTATTCGTAGGTTTGAAGCTTACACGTAGTAAAATTTTTCCAAGACTGGCACACAGACATTCAATAATTATGATGTTTCGTATTATATGTATTGTATATGTAATACAATTTATTTCCATTTGAGGTCTTCTTCATTCTCTTGGTTTTCTTCCTCATCATTATTATATTCTTCCTCACTTTCTTCATCATCATCTTCTTTACCACTTAAGAGGTTAAGGAGAATCTTCCAATATAATCAAAATTTTCACTTCTTGATTCAAATTTTTTGTTTGAACTTATTTTATGGAAGACTAATTAATCGTGATTTGTATGAATTCCATAAAATTTTCTTGTGCGACACTTTATAAACCTGTGGACTTGCTTGTTTTTCGACTCTTCAGCTTCTTTAGATAACTCTTCAGTTGGTATAGCGACTCTCTAATCACTGCGGTTCCATGAAAAACCATATGGATGATGTCGTGGATGATATTTGCGGATGCTTTCACAATATTCTGATTACTACCTTCTAGGCGCAATGGAAATAGTGACGATAGAAATAGAGAGTCATCTCCTCCCTGAGGTTTGTTTGAAAATTTTTGCTTATAAGTGTTTTTATGCGTGTTTTTAATGCAATTATGTGTTAAGTAATTTTTGATTGCAAATTTTTTTCTTTCGACGCACTTTGGCGGAAGATTCCTTTTTTATGCTACATATACCATGCAATAAAAAAATATTAGGTACAATTGTTCTTATTTGTGCTTTTATAAGATATTTAACCTAAGAGGTTAAGTGGTCAAAAAATATAAGTATTTATTGATGTTAATAGAAATAATTTGAATCTTTTTAGCTAATTCTTTTTCAAGTTTTGAATGGCACAAAATGAAGATATTTCTTTGCTTTATAAGAAACCATCTACAAAAAAATTTAAGTAGTGGTACGCCATGTTTTTTACCATCCAAAGTAGTACTATTTTATAGAAAATTTTATCATACAAAATAAGGAAATTGTGATAGGAAGTTATTTCGCGAAGTAGCTATTATAAAATACCCAAGTCTTTATAATTATCACTAAGAGTCTCTAAAATAGTTAATATATATGTAACATTTAAAAAAATAACACAAAATATTTATTTTCGATCGGATTCTTGGACCACTGTGCGGAAGTATCATCGATATTTTCTTCTCAATTGGCGCATATAATACGATCAGTGAGAAAGGAAATTATCCTACTAAGAATTGAGCCCCGGATCCCAATGCAATGCAACTTATGCCCAACATATACCCGAGACAACGTTTCAAACGCACGCGTCAAATCAAAAAAGAGACCAATGACATAGTCACATAGTCATAGACTCACATTGTTTGTATATTCAACTTATTTATGACTGTTTTAATTTCGGAAATGCCAACCTCATAGAAAAACATACTAGATGGCACTATAATATCACTCGTACAAAATTTAGATGTCACATTCCCAAACGCCCTAGAGAGAGAGTCAGGAACTACGTTTACAAAAAATTTACAAAACCTTGAACAGCATTCCTTAGGATATAAGATAGATACACCATCAATCAATAACCCAATCTGAACACATTTTCGTTTATTCCTACCCAATTCTCCATTTACGCACTGCCAAACTGTCATAATTCTATCGGACAGCATCCGATTTTTAGTCTTATCTATCAATGATTTATATGCGGATTTATGTTTTGTATATACTACTCTGAGTTCTGGAAAGCCATTTGTTATTAGTCAATGCATTTTTTAATAATTGTCATCCGCGTCTATTACCTCGGAGGCAATATATATTATAATATTACATAAACAAATCAATAAGCGTTCCATACCAATTATTAATGTTATCTATGTTCAACGACAGAGCTATGTTCCAGTCAATATCGTTGATTTTGGACCGAAATAGGGATAAGTTGCCAAGAGAACATGATCCCCATCAACCATATTCTTTCCACCAAAACCAACGACAGGCAGTGAACATGCAAGGTGATCCGCAACATTTGCGTCTAAATAATCAAAATTACAAAAGTTAAGAGGAAAGTTTATGAGCATATAATCTAAAGTTGATTTTGAAACTACGCCCTCTATAATATCATACAATATGAGTATAGAAATTACTAGAATATGTTACTGACAGAAAAATGTAAAAAGTCAGCCTATGGAACAAAACATACTGGTTGGGCCAATGCTCTATATTTTGGAGACATGGCGGCTGGTTAATATTCCCCTTTTTAAATCCATTTCTGGTGGGTATGCAAGATGAAGAATAGCAGTTTGCTGTTGATAAAGTGGCTCTCCCAGCTGTGATGTTAGAGTCATCTGTTATATTGTACAAGTACCAAACTAATGTGTTCGTTAGTTAGTTGGGATGGTCTATGAGAGAGGGGATAAGATTTGACACTCTTTGTTCAGGTCTTGAGGTTAATGTATGTAAGGAAAAGGTTAATAAAGTAAAGAGTGATTTAGTGATTAGCAAATAAAACTAATCGTTTTATTTTACCTCCAATACATAATGCTACACTAGCTGCTGAATTAATGGAAGGGTGTCGCTGTGTGTTCAAAGTTGCCCCAAAGGAATACCAACATACTTTATTGAATATATCTCGTAACAAAAAATTCAACATCGCGTTGTGTCATTATTCTTCGCCTAATCCTTATACGACCGTAAATCAATTCTTTAAAAAAAATGAAGTCTGCACGTAACACCACTCTATGCAACTTTAGATTCATGTGAAGACGCAAAAATCAAAACTAAATAATTCCAAAATTGGTGTTGAAATTGAAATAATTAGGATATGGTTGCAGATAATAGAAGATATGGTTGATAACTAGTCAAAAGTTGGTTTTTTAGTCCGCATTAATGTATTAGAGATACTTAAACCGAATAGTAGTTTCTTAAAAGAAAATCTACCTCCATGGAAATTGACAATACTTCTTTCGATTTTGTTTAGTTATCGGTATAATTACATTAGATTAGCGATTGATAGATAATTGGAAGAGTTCCATTCGGAAAATGCTCACTATTCAAATCAATTGTTATCTAATTTTCACCACTAAGAAAATGTAGGGATCAGAATAAATGGAAATCTGCACTCTTAGAATTCCATTTATTATAGATGGATAGATAATAGACGATTATCGGGTGGTGTGAGTATCATGTAAATAACATTTAGTGTTAAGTTTTTGATTGTAACAGTAGCTTTATACTTAAAGGGCATTCTTTGTTTAAAAATTAAATAAAATTTGTGAGCTCACGACATATAAAAGAGGCTTTTTGCTTCAATTAAATGGTTGAAGTATTCAACGTTTGATAGAAATCTTTTGGCAATTTCTTCTGTCATCAAACATTTTAAACATTTTTTACATGGTAACCATTTCAAGTATTCGCAGACCATATTAATGCTAATTAAAGGAATTAACTCCATTTTTTCAAAGTGAGAAAAATCTCCGCGCCAAATGTGTTTGCAGCTGATATAAATTATATTGTAAAATATACAATAATATATTCTACAATAGAAAATTGTAAGAAGAAAATTAATATTCTTCGAAGATACAAAGAGAAGAAAGTTACGCCAACTTTCCTAAAGGTGCACATACAATCCGGAATAGGACAGAAAAGGCACTACTACGAGAAAGCATATACAAGACCTACAGTCTTCTATAGAAAGTAAGTAAATACTACGACTCCATCTCGCACTCAGCTTAAATAGTATGACTGGGTTAAAGTGGACAGATTAACAATGGAGAAAGCTGGTCGTGAATTCCAGAAGACTCGCGACACACATATCAAAACATTTGAATCATTGGAACGTCGGATACATAAGAAGAGAAACAACAGTCTACCAGTAGAAATAATCGTCATCAACAGATCGAGTGTCCCACTAACGAAGAGAGAAACCACGGTAATCGCCCTAAAGAAGGTGTCAAAGGAAGAAATAATTTGCGAAGTGGAAGCAGCGGTTCGAGGGATGTCCGCACTGAATGTCGAAGAGACGACTTGACAGCTATTGAAAAGAAGGCACTTTGATCTATTAAAGAAAAATAAAAAAAACGTCGTGTTACCAGCAGACAAGGGGAATGCCACTGTTGTGAAGGACAAAGAAAAATATGACGCCAAAATAATGGACCTACTGGACCCGGCCACCTACTGCAATATTAAGAAGGACCCTACTGACAAGGAAAATGAAGAACACCATGAAGGTTTTGGTTCCATAAACAGCACCAAAGAGAAAGGATTGTTTGTACAGACGCCGGTACCACCAAGAATTTATGGATTACCGAAAATCCATAAAGCAGACCCCTTCGTCTATCGTCAGTGCCATTAACTTCTCAAGGTACCTACTAGCCAAACATTTCGCGAAAATTCTTTCTCTTTTAATAGGCAATACGGAATCTTATCTAAGAGACTCTACACATTTTGTGGAATCGGTAAGAAATGTAAATGGGATCTCCTTTATCGCCGGTTATAGCTAATTTTTGCATGGAATTATTCGAAGAAGATACTTTGAAGAAGAGTTCGTTATACCGCAAGATGGTAGAGAACGCCTCTATGAATTTTTAGATCACTTAAACGCTCAACATCTCATGATCAAATTTACCATGGAAACGGAATCTACAAAGCAGTTGCCCTTCTTAGATGTGTTGGTCACCAGGACGACAAGTGGTAACATGGAACTTGGGGTGTATCGGAAGAAAATCCACCCTCATCACACCATCATCCCCAACATCAGGTCCGTGATCCGCACTTTATTCCAGAGAGTAGCAAGAGTATGTGAAGAAGACAACTTAATGAAGGAGGGACGGTTTCTACGGGATGTGCTGCAGAAGAATGGATACGCTCTGAGGGACATCAACCGAGAACAGAACTAGCTGGATTTATCTGTCTTCCTTACGTTTCCGGTGTAACGGAACGAATTGCAAGATACCTCAAGAAAAACGACATCGTGGTAAATACGGAGCGGTTACCAAAATTCAGAATATACTCCCGATAGCCAAGGACAAGCTACCTCTACTAAAAGGAGCGGGAGTCTATCGGCTATCATACAGTTGTGGGAAACTTTACGTTGGTCATATCAAACGTAATCAAATGCCGTATCAAAGAACACGAGAGGGATGTGAGGCTGAGGAAGATTCAACAGTTGGCAGTTGCGGAACATTGCCATTCGAGGGACATCGAATAGGTTTCGACAAAACGAAGGTACTGGCTAGAACTAATAAATATCACCAAAGACACAAAGACACCTGACAAAGGTAGCCATAGAAATTCACCGACATAAAACAACGTCAATAGAGAAGATGACTGGGAACACAGCAGAACATAGGAGATGGTGGTGAACACGAACATGACTCCCAAACCGGACGCGACGCAGTAATTAGTTGGTAATTAGTATAAAGTAATGATTTATTAGTTTTCGACCGGTATATTGTTTTACGATTCCCGATTTTGTCACTTCGAACTAGTTTCTGAAGATGGTTGCAACATGGAATCCGAAAAAAAAAGCATATTCACATTGATTTGATTGATCTATTAATGCTTTCATTAGGTTGCTCTTGTATTTTAACCCTTTCCCTACCAAAATTAAATTTTATTAAACGTCATTTTAATAACTCTAGTACCACATTACTAATCATGTGCTGACTATTAGGAATAACAAAATCCAATATGGCAGACCTCCAAGAAGATGAATAGACGACATAAAGAGAATTACGAGAAGCATAGGGTTGTGGTAAAGAAGTTTACAAAGAAGAAGAAACAAACTTGGAAAATGGAATAATGCAAATGTGAAAAGGTATTAACAACCTATTTAAACAAAGAAAACTGCTTCAGCATAATGCCTTTTCGGGAAACCTAACTCAACCCATCCTCTTGGATGAAACAAGACAATTCATGCATGCTATCAGTGACGAGGCGCCGACTGGAAACTATGGTGATGATGAAAAAAGGTAGAAACCAATTTAAGGTAATACAGAAAGCACAAGAAACAGCAAAATTTATAATGGATAATTATCCATTACCTAACCCGCCATACTACGTTAGATGTGACGTGCTGGCTGCCAACAATAACAAAACTCAACGCGGGCATGCCTTTAAGAAGATGGATTGAAGACACAAAAAAATTACGAGAAGCATATGGTTTGAGGTCGCCCAGAAGAGAAACACTTAGAAGAATATTAAAGAACTTCCTCCAGAAGTGGAAAAATGATGGGTGAAAAGAGAACGAGAGACATAAGATATGATGATGGAGATAAGATGCGAAAACTTTCATTGTGATTTACAAAGAGAAGGAAATCAAGTTGTCAAATTTGCTGTCTTGGTACTTCACCATTTCTTATCATTTGTAACCTAGTAGTATATTTTTGAGAGTCATTTAATTTCTAGTAACAATCACTATTTTACATTTTCCACAGTAAGCACCACTACTAGGTGTGGTATCCAAATAATACTCATAAAAGTAGTACATAATTTATGTACTACTTTTGTAACTTATACTGTTAACCGTCATTGAACGTTTTACCAGATGGCGTGAAACTTATCTTATTTCAGATAGCTTTCTCCACTATTGCTTCCACATGATATAATCAATAATTTTCTAGATTTGGCATACCCCATACATTAATACACGATCAGGGAAGGCAATTCGAATCTCTGCTCTTCCCCCAATTCAATAAACTTCTGGGATATAATCAAATTCGCACTTCCAACTTCCATCCTGAGATTAATAGTTACTAGTAACTCTTAAAACAGTTATTACTATCAGAGAAAGTAGCTAAATATGGAACAACAATCTTCCAGTTCCAGCTCTGAGAAGAGCAGTGAATGGATAGAACAAAGGGTGCATTGCAGGATCCTATTAGAGTGCTGGAGGGAAATCAAGGAAAGAAGGTTAATATACGGACAGGAAGATAGAGAAGGATGTTGTAAGAGAGTGGAATATTGACTAACTAGGATCAAAAGCAAATGGAAAATGTGGAGAGATCTATGGGATAGGGACATATAGATGCAGGAGAGAAGGTTACAGATATAGGAAAGGACAGGGAGTGAGGGCACGAGATGGATGAAGAAGGAGGTGCTTATGGCGAGGAGCAGGTGTGGAGATAGTGGAGATGACCAACCATAAGTAAGCTACCACCAATCCAATTCATTAATATTATGTTCGTCTTATACCGTCTTATCCCTTTTTCTGTTTATAGCCTAATAGTTTTAGATTAACTTTAGTTCACTTGGTTCAATTGTTCACAATAATGAACTTCATTATCAGTTTATCCAGGTTTCAGCACTTCATGTGAACAATTTCGCGAATGTGACCAAATGATCAAAAAACTGTTCTATATGGTGCCGTTGAAGTAATACGTTGCATGTTATGGATTGCTGACCTTTATGTTCTTCTGTCAGATTATGGGGGACCCAAACACCCAATCCACTTATTTTTCCAACCACAAAATGTCTAAACCAAAACTAATCTAATACAAAAAAAGTTTTGTACAAAATTATTTAGAAGTTGACTTAATATGACTTTGGGACGCCTTTGAGATACACAATGAGCTTACAACTTACAACCAAAAATCGATACGAGCAGAACCAAAAATACTTTTTGGTCTCACTACTGTTTTATAAATTATTTCTGGATAAAATGAGTATAAAAGATCTGATTAACTTACAAGTAATAAAATTTCTCCGCAATTTATAATTAATAGAATAATTAAATTTTCGATCAAAATCAGCTATTTTACCAATAGCATTTGAAACATCTTTTTGCCGAAAAATATTCGTAATAACTGATACTGTCATTACAAAAATCCCACCATAAATTTGAAACATATCTATACTACTCGCTATTCTATTGGTTTCTTCAATGATATTTTCGGAATGACTTTGCTCCACTTGTAAAATATAATAACCTGTAAGTAATTCATTATGTATTAAATAGGCAAACATCTATTCAATTTATTTACCGGCAAATAACAAAATAATCGATATGCTGTAACTGCTTCCAAGAAACGATGGGACATATTTAGGTTTACCAATAATTTTCGTGTATGAATACGGACATAGTCCAACAGTTTTAGTAAACATATACAAAGGTAATAAACTGTCATATACATTTTTTGGGTTTTTAATTCTACGATATAACTCTGTAAGGTACATTTCTTTCCACGATGAATTCGAATTTCTTACTGTGTGACAGGAAGTTGAAAAATTGAATATCGATCCTTTTGTAGTCAAACACACACAAACGATTAGAATAATGTGGGTAATATTTGTTTAGTGTAAAACGTATTATTCGGATTTACTTATCTAGATTATTCTGATATTGTATTAAGTATACGAAGTATGATATAACATCATTTAGCATCTAAATATATAAAATTAATTTAATTATTATTAATTTATTAACTTAAATTTATTGCACTTATTTTATAAATAAACCACTTACCACAAGAATAAAATTAGAGTTTAATACAAAATATCCACCTGCACTAACATAAAAATTGCAAATTCGTATTTGTTGAATAAACAATTTAACATCTTCTTTAATGTGTTGTTGACAATTACTTTTTGAGTACATTATTTGTAAAATATTCTTCGTATTTTTTGCCTTTTTGTTGACGAGTTCTCCGATAAACGAACCCAACAAAATACATTTAAACAAATCGATGGCGATTTCAAAGCAAATTTTAAGTACTAATTGCAAATCGTAATGCGTTTCATATTTTATCAATAAATACACCATGAAACTATTTCGTAATATGTTAAATAAGATACCAATACTTAAAAATATCTGTAGGTTTCCATAAATCGTTTGTATGTCTTGCAGAACGTCATATAAACTTAAATGTAATTGTTTCGAAATTTTGATCGACTCAATAACCTTCACACAATTAAATCTATTTCGACCCAAATTTTCAAGTAAACAATTTAAAATATTAAATTTATTTTTAATCATGCACATCAACGTCGCGTATTGAACAAGTATAACCTTTCTGTATACCATTACAATTCGTGTTGAAATTGTCATAGCCCAAAATGAATACGAGATTTCTAATGTCACAATTAATAAACAAAAATTTCTCATTTTTGATGAATTGTTTGTTGATATACTTAAATATTTCATTAAAGCATCGTCTATATGTTTTAATTTATCCAAAACGATTGATATTATATTTCGTTTTTTAAACATTTCGTAGGAAATGTGAAGTAAAATCAATCCGTTTAAAATTATTATTAATTTTGAAATTTGCCTGAAAACAACAGACTTTTTTATAGAGTCGCACAAATTCCATTCGATATATGAGTAATAAATGAAATATAAAATAATTGGTAAGTTTGTTATGATATAAACGATACTGTAGTTTTGTTGATTTGGTTTTAAGGAATCTGGAGATAATCTAATAATTTTTGATGCGAGATAAACTGGTTGGAATATTTTGTAGACGTCATTTTTGATGTACATTTTTATTAAAAGTGACCTCTTCGATTTACATTTAAACGTTGAGGATAATTGAACGATTACTTCATTACTCGATCAAAAATAATATCATTTCAATTAAGGTTTTTCAGTTATAGTCGATGGTAATCTTTTGTTATGGATAATTTCTTTATAAGCTTCTGAAGAACGTTTAGGAACTCTTTTACGACCATTATTTTCAAAATCCACTTGGTACAATCCAAATTTTACACTAAAAATTAAAATAATTGCTGTAGTATACAGGGAGTTTCTGTAAGTTTTAACAATTTTTTTTATTATATTGATGTTTTTTTTAAATGATGGAAGTAAAAATATTGGTGTTTTTATTTTGAAATTATTTTTAATCTTCGATTTTCAAAGATTTTTCAAAAATGTTAAGGAAATCGTTATTTTTATGAAATGCAACATTTTTAGGTTGAGTTCACAACTTGATATCTCAAAAATGAATTGAGATATTCCAGTACGGTTATGTGTGTATAAAAATACATATTTTTCTTTATAAACCACAGAAAATGTCATCAAGATACCTTAAGAACTTGATTTTATACGATTTTTAAAAAATTATTAAAGAAAATGTTAATTTTATAGAATGCTAAAATTTAAGTTCAAACGTTTATATCCCAAAATGAATTGAGATACTTACGTATATTTTTGTTTTGGAAAAGTACATATTGTCCTTTATAAATTACAAACAATTTCATCATGGTAACTTAAGAATTCAATTTTTCAAAAATAATTAAAGAGGTTGCTAATTTTATGAAAGGCTGCAATTTTAGGTTGAGAGCACAACTTCATATCTTAATAACGGATTGAGATATTCCAGTACGGTTTTGTGCATATAAAAATACATATTTTTCTTTATAAACCACAGAGAATGTCATCAAAATATCTTAAGAACTTGATTTTATTCGATTTTTCAAAAATAATTAAGGAGATTATTAATTTTGTAAAATGCTACAAATTTAAGTTCAAACGTTTATATCCCAAAATGAATTGAGATGCTTACGTATATTTTTGTTTTGGAAAAGTACATATTGTCCTTTATAAATCACAAATAATTTCATCATGATAACTTAAGATTTCAATTGTTCAAAAATAATTAAGGAGATTGCTAATTTTATGAAAGGCTGCAATTTTCGGTTGAGAGCACAACTTCATATCTTAATAACGGATTGAGATATTCCAGTACGGTTTTGTGCGTATAAAAACGCATATTTTTCTTTATAAACCACAGAAAATGTCATCAAAATATCTTAAGAACTTGATTTTATACGATTTTTAAAAAATGATTAAGGAAATTGTTAATTTTATAAAATGCTACAAATTTAAGTGTATGTATTTGTTTTGGAAAAGTACATATTGTCCTTTATAATTCACAAACAATTTCATCAAGATATCTTAAGAATTCAATTATTCAAAAATAATTAAAAAGATCGCTTATTTTATGAAATGCTGCAATTTTGGGTTGAGCGCACAATTTTATATCTCAAAAACGAATTAAGGTATCCCAGTCAGGTTGCGTGCGTACACAAATACTTTTCTTCATAAACCACAGAAAATGTCATCAATATATCTTAAGAATTTGATTTTCTACGATTTTTCAACTATTGTTAAGGAAATTATTAATTTTATAAAATGCTACAAATTTAAATTGAGTTCAAACCGTTATATCTCAAAAACGAATTGAGATACTCACGCATGTTTTTGTTTTGGAAAAATACATATTGCCTTTTATAAATCATAAATAATTTCATCAAGACATCTTAATATGATTTTTCAAAAATTATTAAGGAGATTGTTGATTTTATGAAATGTTACAATTTTGGGTTGACTTGATATCTCAAAAATAAATTGAGATATTTCAGACACATTTTTAAAACATTTAGAAACACGTTCAAAACGCATTCAATTTCATCAAGATATCGTAAGAATGTGGTTTTCTACGATTTTTCAAAAGTAGTTAAGGAAATTGTTAAGTTTATTAAATGCAACAAATTTAAGTTCAGTTCACAGCTTGATATCTTAAAAACGAATTGAGATACTCACGCATGTTTTTGCATTGGAAAAGTACATATTGTCCCTTATAACTCACAAACAAGTTTCATCGACATCTTAAGAATTCGGTTTGTCAAAAATGATTGAGGAGATTGCTAATTTTATGAAATGCTGCAATTTTGGGTTGAGGGTATAACTTGATATCTCAAAAACGAATTGATTACATTTCGCTACAGAAACTGTTATCAAGATATCTTAAGAATTTGATTTTCTACGATTTTTCAAATATGGTTAAGGAAATTGTTAATTTTATGAAATGCTACAAATTTATGTTGAGTTCAAACCTTTATATCTGAAAAAGGAATTGAGATACTCACGCATGTTTTTGTTTTGGAAAAGTACATATTGTGTTCATAAACCAAAAAAAATTCATCATGATATCTTAAGAATTCGATTTTTTTTTAATGTTTAAGGAGATTTTAGAATTTGATGAAGTGCTGTAATTTTGAGTTGAGGGCACTTGACAATTCAAAAACGAATTGAGACATTCAAGTATAATTTTATGGGTATAAAAGTACGTGCTTTTCTTTATCAATCGCAACAAATTTCAATAAGGTTTATTAAGGGTTCGACTTTCTACGATTTTTCAAAAATGGTTAAATAAATCGTTAATTTTATGAAATGAATAACATAAAAATTGCAAATTCGTATTTGTTGAATAAACAATTTAACATCTTCTTTAATGTATTGTTGACAATTACTTTTTGAGTACATTATTTGTAAAATATTCTTCGTATTTTTTGCCTTTTTGTTGACGAGTTCTCCGATAAACGAACCCAACAAAATACATTTAAACAAATCGATGACGATTTCAAAGCAAATTTTAAGTACTATTTGCAAATCGTAATACGTTTCATATTTTATCAATAAATACACCATGAAACTATTTCGTAATATGTTAAATAAGATACCAATACTTAAAAATATCTGTAGATTTCCATAAATCGTTTGTATGTCTTGAAGAACGTCATATAAACTTAAATGTAATTGTTTCGAAATTTTGATCGACTCAATAACCTTCACACAATTAAATCTATTTCGACCCAAATTTTCAAGTAAACAATTTAAAATATTAAATTTATTTTTAATCATGCACATCAACGTCGCGTATTGAACAAGTATAACCTTTCTGTATACCATTACAATTCGTGTTGAAATTGTCATAGCCCAAAATGAATACGAGATTTCTAATGTCACAATTAATAAACAAAAATTTCTCATTTTTGATGAATTGTTTGTTGATATACTTAAATATTTCATTAAAGCATCGTCTATATGTTTTAATTTATCCAAAACGATTGATATTATATTTCGTTTTTTAAACATTTCGTAGGAAATGTGAAGTAAAATCAATCCGTTTAAAATTATTATTAATTTTGAAATTTGCCTGAAAACAACAGACTTTTTTATAGAGTCGCACAAATTCCATTCGATATATGAGTAATAAATGAAATATAAAATAATTGGTAAGTTTCTTACGATATAAACGATATTGTAGTTTTGTTGATTTGGTTTTAAGGAATCTGGAGATAATCTAATAATTTTCGATGCGAGATAAACTGGTTGGAAAATCTTGTAGACGTCATTTTTGTTGTACATTTTTATTAAAAGTGACCTCTTCGATTTACATTTAAACGTTGAGGATAATTGAACGATTACTTCATTACTCGATCAGAAATAATATCATTTCAATTAAGGTTTTTCAGTTATAGTCGATGGTAATCTTTTATTATGGATAATTTCTTTATAAGCTACTGAAGAACGTTTAGGAACTCTTTTACGACCATTATTTTCAAAATCCACTTGGTACAATCCAAATTTTACACTAAAAATTAAAATAATTGTATAATAATTGTAGTATACAGGGTGTTTCTGTAAGTTTTAACAAATTTTTTTATTATATTGATGTTTTTTTAAATGATGGAAGTAAAAATATTGGTGATTTTATTTTGAAATTATTTTTAATCTTCGATTTTCAAAGATTTTTCATAAATGATAAGGAAATCGTTAATTTTATGAAATGCAGCATTTTTAGGTTGAGTCACAACTTGATATCTCAAAAATGAATTGAGATATTCAATTATGGTTTTGGGCTTGTAAAAGTACCGATTTTTCTTTATAAAGGTCAGAAGATTTCATTAAGATATCCTAGGAATTCGATTTTTCAAAAAATTACTTCTTTTTATAAACCACATCAAATTTCATTAAGGTATCACAAGAGTTTGGTTTTCTACTATATTTCAAATATGGTTAAGTAAACCATTTTATAAACCATTTTATGAAATGTTACAAAATTCGGTTGATATTCAAGCAAGGTGTTGTGCATGTAAAAGTACGTAATGTTTTTTATAAACCACAGAAAATGTCATCAAGATATCTTAAGAACTTGATTTTTTACGATTTTTAAAAAATGATTAAGGAAATTGTTAATTTTATAAAATGCTACAAATTTAATTTATTTAACGTTTATATCCCAAAATGAATTGAGATACTCACGTATATTTTTGTTTTGGAAAAGTACATATTGTCCTTTATAAATCACAAACAATTTCATCAAGATATCTTAAGAATTAAATTTTTCAAAAATAATTAAGGAAATTGCAAATTTTATGAAATGCTGGAATTTTGGGTTGAGAGCACAACTTCATATCTTAAAAACGGATTGAAATATTCCAGTACGATTTTGTGCGTCTAAAAATACATACTTTTCTTTATAAACCACAAAAATTGTCATCAAAATATCTTAAGAACTTGATTTTATACGATTTTTAAAAAATAATTAAGGAAATTATTAATTTTGTAAAATGCTACAAATTTAAGTTAAGTTCAAACCTTTATATCCCAAAAACGAATTGAGATACGCACGCATGTTTATTGTTTTGGGAAAGTACATATTGTCCTTTATAAATCACAAATAATTTATCATGATAACTTAAGAATTCAATTTTTCAAAAATAATTAAGGAGATTGCTAATTTTATGAAAGGCTGCAATTTTGGGTTGAGAGCACAACTTCATATCTTAAGAACGGGTTGAGATATTCCTGTACGGTTTTGTGCGTATAAAAATGCATATTTTTCTTTATAAACCACAGAAAATGTCATCAAAATATCTTAAGAACTTGATTTTATACGATTTTTAAAAAATGATTAAGGAAATTGTTAATTTTATAAAAGGCTGCAAATTTAAGTGTATGTTTTTGTTTTGGAAACGTACATATTGTCCTTTATAATTCACAAACAATTTCATCAAGATATGTTAAGAGTTCAATTTTTCAAAAATAATTAAGGAGATCGCTTATTTTATGAAATGCTGCAATTTTGAGTTGAGCGCACAATTTTATATCTCAAAAACGAATTAAGGTATCCCAGTCACGTTGCGTGCGTACACAAATACATACTTTTCTTCATAAACCACAGAAAATGTCATCAATATATTAATTTTCTACGATTTTTCAAAAATAGTTAAGGAAATTGTTTTATTAAATGCAACATATTTAAGTTGAGTTCACAGCTTGATATCTTAAAAACGAATTGAGGTACGCATGTTTTTGCATTGGAGAAGTACATATTGTCCCTTATAAATCACAAACAAGTTTCATCAAGACATCTTAAGAATTCGGTTCGTCAAAAATGATTAAGGAGATTGCTAATTTTTATGCTGCAATTTTGGGTTGAGGGTATAACTTGATATCTCAAAAACGAATTGATTACATTTCGCTACAGAAAATGTTATCAAGATATCTTAAGAATTTGATTTTCTACGATTTTTCAAATATGGTTAAGGAAATTGATAATTTTATGAAATGCTACAAATTTATGTTGAGTTCAAACCTTTATATCTGAAAAAGGAATTGAGATACTCACGCATGTTTTTGTTTTGGAAAAGTACATATTGTGTTTATAAATAAAAAAAAATCATCAAGATATCTTAAGAATTCGATTTTTTAAAAATGGTTAACGAGATTTTAGAATTTTATGAAGTGAGACATTCAAGTATAATTTTGTGGGTATAAAAGTACGTGCTTTTCTTTATCAATCGCAACAAATTTCAATAAGGTTTATTAAGGTTTCGATTTTCTACGATTTTTCAAAAATGGTTAAATAAATCGTTAATTTTATGAAATGCTTCAAATTTAGGTTGAGTTTACGACTTCATATCTCAAAAACGAATTGAGATATTCAAATATGGTTCCATGCTTGCAAAAGTACATACTTTTTCTTTATTTTATCAAGGGTTTGTCAATTTTAAGGTTTTGATTTAGTATGATTTGTCAAAAATGGTTAAGTAAATCGTTAATTTTATGAAATGTTACAAGGTTCACAACTTGATATCTCAAAAACGAATTGAGATATTCGAGTATGGTTTTGTGCGTATTAATACATATTTTTCTTTATAAACCACAGAAAATTTCATCAAGATATCTTAAAGATTTGATTTTCTACGATTTTTCAAAAATGGTTAAGTAAATTGTTCATTTTATAAAATGTTACAAATTTAGGTCGAGTTCAAATCTGATATCTCAAAAACGAATGTAAATACTGTGGCATGGTTTTGTTCTTGGCAAAGCATATATGTACTTTCCTTTATAAATCATAAACAATTTCATTAAGATATCTTAAGAATTCGATTTTATATAATTTTCTAAAGATTACTTCAGATTTAAAGAATTTACTAAAGATACATAATCCTCTTAATAACTGTTTTTAAACAAACCTGTATCCATCTGTCCATTCAAATGAATCTAAAAAACTTCTAACATTATAACCAATTACATTAATTCCATCTTTAAAAATAGCATTAAGTACAGCATTTAGATGAGTCTAAAAAATATTGATTATAATTAAGATTATTAAGATTATCAACAAGATTAAAATCACGTTAAGTACATACTTGAACATATTGGACCCTCTCGTAATCTTCGGTAATTCCCGTATCGGGGTATCCGTTTTCAACAATAAAAATCGGAATATTCCCATATTTGTGTTTAATGTAATTTAGAAGTGCCTCTAAAGATTCTGCGTCCGGTTTTATTAAATTTATAATAGAACTGTCCCAAAGCTTTTGAAGATTTGGTTTCGCAGCGATATCTTTAGAAAATGTGTCATTTGAAATTTTAACCGAAGTATAATAACTTAAAGCAAAAAAATCCGATGAATTATTTATCGTTTCAATCTCGTCCTTACTAAACTTTGGAAGCTTTGTATTTAACATTTTCTCCATCATACTATTTTTGCTAACCTTATCTCTCATTATTTTGGGGTAATTTCCTCTACCGAAAATTGGATCGGCAAATTGGCCCAACTAAAATCATTATAATATAAAATCAAAAATATATTAATAAAATTCTTACCGTAAGCTCCATCAACGTCTTAGTCAATTTAACATAATATTCGTTTTTTGGTTCTGGTACAAACCAAGGTGTTCCCAAATTAATACTCATCAACCCATTTTGACTGTATTTAAACGAATTTTCGTAAAGTCGATAAACTGCAGCATGGGATTTTAGAACGACGTAGGAACAAAGATAAATGCTTATTTCTGAATTAGTTCCAACCGGCGGAAAATTTGCATTAGTGTATGATTTTAAGCAAAAGGTTAAAGGATCGTTGAATGTTATCCAATACTTAACTCTATCACCGAAAATTTCAAATACCAATCGAGCGTATTCCACAAAAAGTGTTGCGACGTAAGGATTTAACCATCCCCCTATAGATTGGATGCTTTGAGGGGTATCCCAATGAAAAAGTGTTACCATCGGGGTGATATCGTTTGATATCAAAGCATCAATTAATTTGTTGTAATGTTCTAAACCTTGATGATTCATTTTTCCATCGTTTACAATTCTTGACCAAGAAAGAGAAAATTTGTAGATGTTTACACCGAGATTTTTTAATAATCCTATATCTTCATCTATTTTTTTGTAACTATTGCATGAGATATCCGCATTAGATTGATTTATTATTTTATTTGGGTAGGTGTGGGTAAAATCATCCCAGATTGAGAGTTCTTTTTCTACATATAAAATTTATTCAGATTTAAGTTTAATAATGTTTGCAAATATTACCATCTACGTCCCAACAACCTTCTGTTTGATAAGCTGAGGAGGTTACACCGAATAGAAAATCATCAGGAAAAGGGTTAATGTTCAACTGTATTCCTCGACTGGATTAAAAAAAATTATGTTTGTTTGTTACTTAATAGTATCTACTTACGCTTGGCTCAAAAAGAATTGACATAAAATTATGGTTAACATATTTGTGTGTTATTAATTATGAAGTAAGTTGGGGAGCATAGAATTTATAGATTTTATACAAATTGGACGTCATTGTAGTATTGATATGAGAGTTTATTATCTTTTTTTGTAGTAATTTTGTAGAGTTAATAAAACATGTGTAAATAGTCACGGGTGGTTAACTAACAAAATAATGGGTTTAACGATTTACCACAATTCTTTTTTATCATTAAGTCAGGTAATAATATTTGCTTTCTAAATATTATATAAAGAAATTAGTTAATGAAGAGGTCCAGGATCAAAATTAAAGTTTAACACGTTAACATTTAAGCCTTATCAGATATTCGAACTTCAGCAAGATTCCAATACATTTTCAACATCTTAATCTTTTCTTCTGCAACATAATTCATTAGAATTCCAGTTGATGATACTTGTACCGATAGAAGAAGGTAATCACAGAAGGTAAGAAGGTAATCAAAACAAACGCAATACAGTATATTGCGTTTGATACAGTATATTGCGTTTGATTTGAATCACACCTGCACATTATGCCTAAATTCTTTACCAGCGAATAAAAAAATATGGTAAAATTGTTGAGAAATCTAAAATAGCGGATAAATTAATACCCAATAGCAAACAAGAAAGGCAAATTCGGAACAAATATCAGGCAAACATAATAATAATAATAATAATTCAATTCATTGCCTCAAAAAGAAATTACAAAATGAAAAGTATACATTAGCAACATATAAACATCAAGACAAAATGATCAATTTATCGCAGTAAGCAATATCTTCCAAGAGACCTAACTACTACTGTGTATAAAATTAAACTCAGAGATTATGGCTAGCTGCGGTAATATGATATCCTTTGAAGGATTAGAAATGGAGCAAATGATGAAAGAAAGATCAGGATATACTACATCAATATGAGGGAAGATAAGAATGTAACAAAGGTTGCGATGAACAACAGGCGGGAGGAAACACCGAAGTTTTCTCAAAGTGTGGAAGCAGCAGTAAACTCTTTTACAAACATTCTGTACCTGAGGTGTTTAGGACAGTGTCGAATCCATAATCAAACCAAGATTTTTAACCGTGTTCGAAAACTGAATAACGTTGCCATCAAGTACCATTTAAGGGGAAGAGTGAAAGTTCATCTTTGATAGTAGGGGACGAGTGCCAAAAGCAATGGCTTGCGTTTTCGACGTATTTAATTTAAGCCCTTAATGATTAGACCATTCAAGAATACTGGTAAGTTCATTATTAGGACGATGTACAGCATCTTCAAGGTTATCAATAGATGTTGAAGTGTAAATTTGAAGGTCATCAGCATACAAATGATAATTATATGAAATATTATCTGTAATACCATTTATAAAAATCGAAAAGAGCAAGAAACCTAAATCACTGCCCTGGGGAACCCCACATTTACTTTCATAACTGGAAGAGAGCTCAGAACCAACACGCACATATAAAGATCGAAAGATATGATTGAAACCAGGATAAACAAGAAGAGGAACATCCAATAGAAGTAAGTAAGGATAATAAAATAGTATGGTCAACAGAGTGAAAGGCCTTACTAAAATCCAGAAAACCAGTAATGAAACACAACGTTCGTCGCAAGCAGATCTAATGTCATCGGTAATTTCAATAAGTGCTGTAGTTGTGCTATGTCCTTTACAGAATCCAGATTGCATCTTATTGATTAATTTAAATTCCTCTGGATATCTGGTAATTTGTAAATAAGCTAAACGTTTAATAGCCTTTGACAATGTAGATAAAATAGAAATGGGACGATAGTCACTAATATGAGAGGAATATTAAGTATTAGGGATAGGAATCACATTAGCAATCCTCCAGTTTAAGAGAAATATAGACCGTTCAAAAGAAAAATTGAAAATATGGGTTAATGGTATTATAATAATAACATCTAATATTGGTAAGAGCATTTTAAGTTCAATTCCATCCGCTCCTACACTAGTAGATTTCGAGTATAACAAGGCGTCACACACAAAACGAGCAGGAGTTGAATGATCCAGGAATATCAGCAATAGTGTTAGCTCTTGCTGTATCATCAACAAGGGAGGTTCAGCAAAACTTTTAGCCAAAGATTCACAATCATGTCGTCCGATCTATAAAGAGGTAGCCAATGTTATATGCATCAGACAACAGTAAATTATTATCAATACGTCAAAAATCGCGATAGGATATAATACGCCGAGAAGAAAGCGGACGCCGCAATCGCAATGCACAACAAATTAAATCATGATTAGAAAATTGAAACGCCGGCAACTGTCCGTGAGTTAATACATCATCCGGATAGGATGTAATAACTAAATCCAGAAGAGAGTGGGAAGAAGGAAGATGATGAGTTGGAAGAGAAGTAGTTTTTCACAACGTATTTCGTTTTTCAATAAACAGGTATTGAAATCTCACAGCAAAAGTATTGTATTATAATTGAGAGAAAGTCTCTCAAAGATCTTCTCCAACTGACGAAAGTAATTAGTAAGTGGAGGACAATAAAAAGTACCAAGTAATAATGCATAATTAGTTATCTTCACCTCCATAAGTAATAACTCGGCACCGTGCAACGACCCATCAGATGACTCATCGACGGTAGCATGTAAACCGTCCTTGATAAATAATGTGACACCACCCCGCGCGTACACACGATCATGTCTGAAAAGCCGGTAATTTGGGAGAGTAAATAAAGCAGATGGCAAGGAGGGCTTAAGCCACGTTTCGCTGACAATTATAATATCAAACACACTCGTCTCAAATGTTACCAAAAAAATCATCAAACTAAGCATTCAAGCTTTGTGAATTATATGATAAACAAACAGAAAACTATTAAATTCTTGGAAAAGATCAGCTGGATGTATCACAGTAAAAAGACTCGAAGCATTGCAATCAACACCCCCATCGACGCCAGGGACGACTCAAGAGAAAAGTTGCAAGAAAAAAAAGATGAAGTAAACAAAAAAAAACAATTCACAAAATAATATGCGAAAATAGAAAATATATATATATATATAAAGTATATGAGACACAGTTGCAAGTTGATAAGCTTGATGACCAGCTAGCTTTGGACAAAAGGGCATAACTCCAGATTTCTTAGGATTAAGATGCAACGGTTTGAAGATTAGAGTTTATTCGTGCACATACTTCCCTCAAGAATATAGGAGGGAAGGAATAATATAGTTGTGAATCATCCGCATAAAAGTGAGATTTACTACATATATTATACTATATATGATTAATAAAAGTGGCACCCCTCAATCATTCATCAAACGATCCGATGATTTATCTTCCAAAACAACTGATTGCAGTCTTCTAGTAAGGTAATCTTTTGTTAAATTTACAGAATTAGGTTGAAGGCTTTAATAACACAATTGAAAAGAATATATTACGATAAGCAATATATTCTTGGTGTACAAAATGGTAGTATTACTTTTATCGGTTTCTCGCACTATATCATGAACGATCTTAATCAGGGTCGCAAAGCCACTATATTCGTACTTGAAACTCGATTGCGTTCGTGGTAACAAACCATTCCCCTCAATATTTTCAGAGAGGCGGGCAAGATACTACTAGGTCTTAAGTCTGGATAAATAATTGAACTCCTGATTTTAGGAAAAGGTATCTCCTGGATGTAAAGCAGCAGTTAGCTATGTTCCTAATATAAGGCACAACATGGGGGCAACACATTTTAATAACTCCCAGACTAAGCCCATCACATACAAGATGGCAATGCGCTTGATCATCTCAATATGAGTCGCTAAAGAGGGGGTGACTATCATACTATCATACTATTATATTATCATAATAGCAGACTATTTCACTTGTCTGACGGTGGTACCTTTTCTTAAGGATTCCGAGAGGCATATTTGCGGATTGTAGGAAAAGACCCTCGCACCTGCCCCATTCCGTGTTTTTAAACCGTCAGTGTAGATCTTCAAATTTTTGTGTGTATCAGCTACGGATAGTACAACACAGCCCCCCTCCAGAGCATCGAATTGCTGCCAGCGATCCCATCCTTATAATAGCTACAAGTCATAGTCACCACCGCCACCTCTTGAATATGTAAATGTAGTAGTGGAAGGTTTAACATGTCTTTTGTGGCTTCTATGGGAGTAGATTGCAGCAGTTGTAATATGCAGACACGCAAGTCTCTGTATTGTATTAAGTGCAGTGGTAAGGGTGGATTTAGAAGTTCTATTCCACCACCCCAGTGCACCGTAAGTTAGCATGAGTCGGATTACGGCCGTATAGATCCATAGGGCTATTATATCCATAGGCGGTTAGGGGACAACCTCTACGTCCTCCCCCCTGTGGATAGCCTCTAGTAACAGCCCCTTGAAAGGTGATCCGGGCAGCCCTCAGTTTGACGATTCTATGCCTTAAAGTGCCCCCAATTCAACCACACAGGGTCGGAGGAAAATTGTACTCTAGCAAGACCTCGTAAATTTCGGAGAAGGTAGATTGACCGAAAAGCCTTCCACATCAATGAAAATTCAAACTGATCACTGAGTGAGTTGAGCAGTCAGCAATCCTATCCAGTCCCGGAATTTGTTTTGAATTCTCCAATCATCCGCGGTTAGTTTAGGGTTAGACTCTTTGGCCATCATAAATGACACACCAATGCTGGCTTAGGCCCCATAAACACATAATCGCTGTCTTCTTGTGCTACCTCATTTGTCGCTTCATTGTCAGTAACTTCTAAGTGACCTGGAATCAAAGAAACTCTGTTATCATCACTCATTTTGTTTGAAGTTCTCTTACAGTCATTAACTAGAGCTGATGCCGTTTTGATAGAGGCAGCGCACCTAGAGACTAGCTGGACTATCTGAAAAAGGAACCTTAATATCATAATCTTCAATCCTTTCTTTACAAGGATTTCAGATCCTATGTCAATAGTAAATACATACTTCCGTCGGGAATACTACAGCAAGTACTCAGGTTGTAAGCTGGATTGATTCAAAGAGTTTGGCAGTATATTCCTGCCCCGATTCTTTCCGATGCATGGACTATTACCCCACGAATGAAAGATCAGCAAAAAAATACTACTTTTTCTATCGCATTTACATACCAAAAATAAATTAGATCATATACTAACCAAGATTATCCAGGTTGCATTAGATCCTAGACAGGTAGTCTTAGTTTTAGCTTATTTAAGATTGCGAAAATGAGAATGTGTACAGTAAAAAATATCAGAAGATTTCCAGAACGGTGGACTGACTCATGGATATCGTCATGACAAGAACGTCTACCTCTGCTGCACTTTTCAACCCCTCTACACACAATGATAATATCGGTTGCGTAAGCAACGAGTTGTACACTTTTTGGCACATAATGATTTTGATTCCTAAGTTATTATTAAATTTGGTACCTGTAGCTTATTTATATCTATTATTCTTAGATATGTAACATCTCAAATTCGCTTCTATCAGAGAACAGTTTGAATTTATCATGTTTCGAAACTAGGATATATTCCCAACTCTTACCTTACCCGGGCAGTAATCTGTGCATCTGTTCCTAGTTTGGTGATCATATTTTCCAGAATCCTGTTGATGACATTGCTTGATAGATTGTCACAAACTTCCTTTGAGAAACTCTTCTTTAATATCTTTCTTTTGCTCTTCTATGAGCAGCTTCAGGTAGCTGCCCATATAGGCTTCATTACCAACCGGCAGGAATTATTGCATTTTGCTATATCTTTGTTATTAATATTCTATTTATATATTTCCGAAGCAATATTGTACCTGAAAAAGGAGATGGAGTTGGGGGGATTTTTCCGGGTGGGCAGGCAGGCTTTCGGAAAGGAAGGGGACAAATCGATATCGTGTATGTGTTGAAGCATCTGGGGAGCTGGATAAGAAAGGGGGAAAATTGTACGCCCTGTTTATAGATCTGAAGACGGCTTTTGATAAGGTGGATAAGTGGAAATTGGGGGAAGAAATGGGGTGGAGAAGAAATGGGGCGGGAGAACAGGAGCAGAAAGTTGGAGATGAGAGGCAAAGGAGATCGAGGAGGTTAGGGAGTATACTCACTTGGGGATATGTATTTAAGGAGGATAATAAAGTGGGGTCGCATGTGAAAGCAATGGCAAAAATGCGAATAAGGTGATGGGACAAATATGGGCTTGGGAGGAGAGAGTCTTTGGAAGGAATGTGGTAACGAGGAAGATTATGTTTGAAGATCTGGTTAGCAGTGTAATGATGTATGGGGATGGAGGGAGTAGGGAATTCTGGAGAACGTGCTGCTAGACATTGGAGATGGGTACTTAGAGTGGAAAACATCAGATATGGGAAAGGAGATAGAGACAATTATTACAAAAGAGTGGGCTATTCGGTAACTAAGATAAATGGTAGAAAGGTGGGCAGGGAGATGTGGAGGGAGTTGATGAGAGGGACAGAGATGTCTAGAGCCAGGAAAGAAGGACACAAATAAAAGAGAGAAGGTATAACAAAGGAAACAGGGACATAATTACGGAGGGGTACCTAGATACTTGGTATTGGAAGGAGATGAGGAAGGGAAGTAATTGGTGGCTAAGTTTCGCTGTGGAAACGAGGAGAGAGCTAATAGATACTTGATGGCCGATGAGGAGAGGTGCTGTAGGCTACGCAGGGAGAAATAGGAATCACTGGAACATATGTTGAATGGGTGCAGTGAGTTGACAAAAAGCGCATCTTCGGAGAGAGGGGAAACGATGGATCGGAAGGGCGGTGGGGGTGAGGAGAATAATAGGGTAGGGGGTGATTGGGTCGCGAACTAGTGGGTGTGAAAATGTAGGAAGAAGGTGAAGAAGGTAAATAATAACTGAATGAGGGAAAATATTGTAAACAAGTATTGTACACAATAAAACTTTTATATATATTTCCGAAGGAATACCTTGCAATTTGCTGTTTCTTGAGTATTTACTTTTTCTGTAACTTATTGTAATGTTAAGGGTTTTGCATTAAGTTCCTCGAGATCTTCATTAAATCAAGTTCATTTTTTTAAGTACTTTTTGTATATAAGTACTTCGTGCTCAATTTGTTTGCCGACAACTGCCATAAACCTAATATAAGCCTAAAATTTTTCAACATCATTTTTCATTTATCAATTTTCATTTTATTTCTCTTTTTAATTTTTTGTTTAATTTTGTTATGAAGTTTGGCAGCTGTAGGCTATTAATATTTATTATTCTTTGATATGTGATATCTCAATGACACTTCTACCCGAAAATAGTTTACCTTTTTATCATATTTTGAGTACTATATATTCGCAAATGTTTACCAATCACGTCAATAAACTGTGCTTCTTTTCCTGGTTTGGTAATCATATTTTCCAGTATCATTTTGATGTCGTTACTTGGTGAATTATTACAAATTTTCTTTTAGAGTTGGTAAAATCCCTTTATTGATATCTTTCTTTTATTACAATAATTTTGAAATTCCTTTTGCTATAAAAGCCATATTCTTTCTGTCACTGATAAATAATCAGTTTTTTTGTCTCTAACTAAATTTATATTTCTTATATTTCATTTCTTCGAGTAGTACTGTTAAAGGGTTTTCAACAATTTTGGGACAGAAACCATCCCACTTATTTAGACTCTTAAAAAACACCTATTTCGGTAATAAACATTTAAAAATATATATTTAAGTCGCATATTTTCGAAGTTTCCAACCAACAAATTTTAGATTGATATGTAAAAATCTTTCAAATGATTGTCTTTTTCAATGCCGCAACAATAATTGATATGGTTATTATAATGGAAGCAAGTGAAATATGGAACAATTTGCGTTTAATACTTTCTGTAATAACATCATATAAAAATTGATTGAAACATTTCCGTTGATTAAAACAACTTAGGCTTCATTTCGTTCAAAAATGTCTACCGATATTGTCTTTTTAACACAAATCCATTATATTTGCGGTCCATACAGTTTACATTTTTTATCGTGGAACAAACGAACGGAATCCTTTCAAGTAACTACTTATGCTTACAAATTTATATTAGCAACATATATTGGTTTACTAATTTGCTTATACGTTCAAAATTCTTATGATATCATTGCGAATCACCATGAAGAATCTCTAGAATTGTTCGTCGAAATAACATTAGGATTAGTAACGTGTCTTGGATATTGGATAACACGATATTTTATGCAAAATACGTATATTCATTTTTATGAAACCTGGAAAAAGTTGGAGAATGTTTTTTATGAATGTAACATAAAACTCAATCATTTTAAAGGCAGTACTTTTAATGTAGTATGTTATTTTTTGATCATTTATAATATTATTCACTCGATTCTTTTCATTGTATCGCTTCTTATAAATAATGCACGATCATCTTTATCGTTTAAATTGCTCATTGCTTTAGTTTCGATTAATACTATGATTACATTAATTTTTTATCAATGTATTTTATTAAATTCATTAAAACTGTTAGTGAAAATACACGTAAATAGATCTTATACAATAAAAATTAAATGTGCGAAATGTAATAATAACAAAAGAAACGTTGATATCGATGAAATTTGTATTAAGCACTTATTAAAATTTATAAACAAATCATTTGCACTTATACTTGAATTATACAAGAATTACATCAAGATTAGTCAAGTACAAATAATTGTATCCACTGTAGCTGGTTTCGTGGAAACTTCTGTTGAAGGATATCGAGCTTATAAAGATTTATATATAATTGAGAAAAAATCCAAGTGGATACAAGTATACACCAATGTTCTTATTATGATCATAATTGTTGGTTTCGCTTATATTATAACGTTGCTATCCGAAAAAATAATTGAACAAAAACACAACGTTACAAGAAATATTAGTCGTTCTTTTTTGTTATCACCAGGTAAAGTTTCCATAAAAAACGACATTAAACAAACTTTAATGTACATGATGAGACACAAATTTAATTTCGCTATTTTTGGAATGTATCATATCGATTCTCTCTTGTATGTAAGAGCAATTCATAATGTAATAATTACAGTGTGTTTAATTTGGAATATAAAGGAAGTCAAATAAAGAAAATTCTTTGATTTATATCTAAATCAATTAGTGAGTGTGTGGATATTTTAAATGAGATATTGAATAAACATTTTACTAAATCTTATAGTAAATTCTTCATGATAAGTGAGATTCTTATCGTCATCAAAATCATAAATGAGCTGGATAAGTACCGGATATCAATTGAAATTTTGGTATGATCCACTTAATGTTCAACTTATTGATCTATTTTTCATTTCAATTTAAACTGCCACTTTTAAGTTGAGGTTGTTTTTGCCATTAAATTCATTATCACAAACATCTTGCGATCGGGGACTTTTTTGCGATTTAATCAGCTATTGATAAATCTTTAATCGTGCCTCAAAAACTTTATAAACTCGTACATTCCAAACATTCAAATAGACCCCAATTGTGTTTTAATAATTAAAAATGAAACTTTTCATTCTATTAGCTACAATTTTAGTTGGCGCTTTTGGTAAGTCACTTATTTTGTCTTGATTTGTTTAATTCAGACGTATTTATTAAATTATTTCGTTCCATTCAATCAAACAGCCGCACCTTCCACCAAAATCACGAACGGTGAAGATGCCCAAGCAAATGAATTCCCTTATCAAGTCTCCGTGCAGGCAAATTCCGATGGTGTTTGGTTCCACCTTTGTGGCGGTGCAATCTTAGATGAAGATACTATCGTAACCGCAGCTCATTGCTTAATCGGACAAAATTTGGATTATTTGAGGATAGTAGCTGGTATCGTGGATTTAGACGAAACCAATGGACCTTCCAGTGCGCAAGTTTTTAGAGTTACCAACACAATCGCGCATCCAGACTACAACGGAGATGTTGGTCCCAATGACATTGCTATTCTTAAAATCAGCGTTCTTCTCTTCTGGACTGATGCTGTTCAACCAATTAGTCTTCCAGTAGCCGATGCCGTTTTCAGCGGTAACTCCGTTTTATCAGGCTGGGGATCCACCTCAACTGGTATGACTCCGATTATGCCAAATCGCCTTCAAAAAGCAAATATGCCGCTATTGAGCCATCAAGGTACTTAATACTTTTTTTAAGATGATTATTTTAATAAATATTTTTGTTGGTTTCAGAATGTTCTGACTCTTTTGTTGCATTGATTGGATCTTCTTGGCCGTTGGATGAGCGTAGTAATGTATGCAGTGGAGGATTAGATGATGGAGTTGCTGCTTGTTCTGGTGACAGTGGAGGCCCGATTGTCCAAGATGGTGTTCTTGTTGGAGTTGTTTCTTGGGGTATTATGCCATGTGGTACTGCTGGAGCTCCATCTATACATACTAGAATCGCATCATTTATTGATTTTATTCAAGAACATATGTAAATGAATGTTATGAAGGAATAAAATAGAATCTATATGCAATATTTAAAAATAATAGTAATTGTTGTGGTTATTACAAGTAACTTTATTTAACAGAAGAATAGTAACAATAACGTATTTTGCTGAACAATACTGAACTAATAATAAAAGACAGCGACATTATACAGCAAAAGAATCTATATGCAATAAAGCATATATAATAAATACAGCGAAATTACTCAGCGTTAGATTGGTCTTCAACAGTAATGTATAATTTCGTGTCTTGGTATGTATTATTTGATAGCGTAGTTCTTGGTTGTTAGTGCAACAATTTTGAAATATTTGCCTGGTTTCTAAATGATGGTGAATATTCCCGCGGTGGTGAGATTGGGATATTTACAGAAATCATTTTCAGACTAAACTTGTGGAATCAAATGATGGAATTCAAAACGAAATGCAATTCTTATTGATTGTTTTACTGCCGCCCAAGAGTGAATTATTTCAACCATATTTAGGACCTCCTGGAGAGGCATGAGGGATATTAACACGTATATCCTAAAAAATGATATGCGTAGTAAAAAGCTTCGATTTATTACATCATCCTTAAACCTAACTATATTACCCTGCCAACCTACACATCGTCTGTCATGGTCACATTTTCTTCTTAATCTCATCGTTACGTCCTGTTCAGATACAATTTTAACGATGATGATGAGATTAGAAAAGTTATACGTGAACGAAACAGAGCTAAAGTGCTTCTTAAGCACAATTCGTCGAACATTAACTGTGAAAGATGTCGTGCACTGCGTAATCGCTGTAACCACAGATGTAAAAATTCAAATGTAGTTTTTTGGCAAAATTCTTTAGCAAGCAATTTCGCTAAACCACCAATAACATTTAATACTTGTTCTAAAATTACGTTAATTGAAGCTATTGAGACATATAATCTTATTTCTTCTAGCTTTTCGATCAGTATTGTTGATGTGGACGAGGTATACAAGGCCGTTATTTATTCTACTTCTAACAGTGCTGGTGCAGACACTTCATATTTTAATTTATCCGTTAGTTCACATCTATAACTTTTCCATTAAAATGTCATCCTTTCCGTCCATATGGAAGTTTGTGCATGTTGTGCCTGTTCCTAAGATAAAAACTCCAGTTTTCCCTAACGACTTTCGTCCTAGGGTAAACGACTCAGTGTTTGACCGGTTAAGGATTTTTTAACGTCAGTGTTTGTCTGAGCCATATTACTTCTATTGTAGATTTCTGATCCTTTAAATAAAATGATCAAAGTATGATCAAATACACACTGATTCATTTAAAAGTACTTACCTTACATATAAAGTATACCATCATGAATTAATATTTTTTTTTAATTAAAAAAGGAAACAGTATTTCGCATTCAGTGTTTGACCATTTTGATTATATTCTTTGAGCGATAATATCTAGTCTTTGACCTTAAAACGAGTCAATGGTTAACCGATTCTTAAAAGTGAAATATTACACTATCATTATTTTTCCATGCTACTTTGATCACTAAAAAAGTTTTTATTTTTTTACTCTTTAAGAGGCCCATGTTAATGCAAGCAATTATGTTTTAAACAATAGATGTTAAAACATTAAACCCGTTTGAAAAAATGCAAAAATATAATTACAAGACTTGAAAAAAATAAAGAAAGTGTAGCAAGAAAATGTGTTTACTTAACATTACATATTTCATAAATTCCCCATTTCTTAATTGGTTTTGATTTTTGAACTTATCATACCACAAAACATCATCTCTACTTTTTACATCAACAGAGTTTTGAAAATATGCTTCACTATATTTAAACTTGGGCTTTCAATTCTTAGATTTTCCTTTGTTCCTTATTTTTTACACTTTTTTTACAGAAACGGTCAAACGCTGGCTGACGGTCAATTACTGGCGTTTTACCCTATATCAATTCGCTCTATTCTGTCAAAGGCTTTTGAGCGTGTAGTATATAATCAAGTATTCAATTATCTTGAGGAACGTATTGATGATTTGCAGCCTAGTTTCCGGTCAGGTCATAGTACTACAACAGCACTGATCAAGATTGCTGATGATATAAGATACGCTTTTGACAACCGACATATAACATTGCTAGTACTGCTTGATTTCAGTAAAATCTTTGATTCAGTCGATCTATCGGCATTCTACATTTCCGATCACTTTTTATGTGCACTACGTGCACTTATGGGTCTATGTCAGTGTACTCACGAATTCTTTGCGGGGTGCCCCAAGTAAGTGTCCGCTGCTTTTCTTTGTTTTTATCAATAGTTTCACAAAAGGCTGACACTCATTATCTTCTAATTATCATTTATATGCAGTTTACCCCCAGATTTATACCAGTTCAACCGTTAGTGAATTCTCTTTGGCTGTGGACCATCTAAATCGTGACCTTGCTACAGAGCATGACTGGTCTAAGCTCTCTGTGTTAAAGCTAAAAGCCACCAAAACTCAAGCAATTATGTTTGGTACAAATTCTGTTTTAAATGCCCCGCTTTTACTAATTTACAATTTATTCTCTATGCCGTTGTCATACAATTCACGGATGTGATGGAAAAACTAGATGTTATGATGGAGTCAACTATGTTCAATTCAACTCATTAGCAAAAAAGTACACTTTTGTTTTCATTTTCTACGTAGACTTAGATGTTTCTTTCCTCCTTTTATTCGTCGTAATCTGTGCTACATGTTAATTTTCCTCATCTACATTATACTGATACAGTCTGCACCGAATTGGCGATTACACTGTGTAAAAAGTTGCAAAGAGAAAAATTGCGAATCTCTACCTATCGTAATAACTTAAAATTGTTAACGATCATTTCCAACAATTTCATTAAACATTTCATTAACTAACGATCATTTCGTATATTATTGAATTTTGCATAAAATTCTTCATAATCAAACCCCCAGATATTTGTTTAACAATTTCAACTTTTTGTTGGCTCATAATAGAAGCACACGATTGCAATTTGATCCGTTACTCATATTTCCAGTATATCACATCAATACATATCATAAGTCTTTTACATTGCAAGCGATTTCACTCTGGAACAATCTTCCTGCTGTCATTCATAGTGCTCCTAGCCTTACATCTTTTAGGGTATCCCTTGCTCACTTAGTGTTCTCTCGTCAAGTCTCGTCACACTAAACTTTTTTTTATTGTTTACGTGTAATAAAATGCTTTGTTCTCGTTTTGTAATTCCTTTTTCCTTGACAATCTTATCAAATGCCAAATTGGATATTACTATTTAGGTTTATTAATTTTCTTTTAACAACTGGATCTTTTGGAGGATATGACCATAGGCAATAAATTGATTTCTTCCTATACTTTGAAGCTTTTTGTTAAGTGTGCCGCTATAAGAATTTAATTTTAAACACAAGGAGCTTGTAGTCTCGTCTGTCTTAAGCACTTCTATTTTTTGTTCAATTTTCTATTGTTAATACCAAAGTTACTAACCCTAATGCATAATGAAGGTTCTTTGGCAGCACCAAGGAAATCGAGGAAAACATTTCAGTGTTGTTAATGTCGTTGACCGAGCAGAAAAATGCCTTTAAGTCATACAGAAGTAGCTTCGATGGTAGATAAACGCTCTCGCTATGCTGCTCGTGTTCTTGGCGTCATTCAAATATTTCAGGAAATCAGCACCTTCATCAGACGATCTAAATGAGGAAAAAGGCGCACCACAGAACATCGTGATGATCAATATATTGTTATGATACAATACCAGACAGGATCTGTAATGATTTTGATATGAATCTACTATGAAGTAGGTATCAAGCTTTGCTTTTTCAACAGTAATCTAACCACGTCTATATTGAAGAAATTTTGGTAGTACACAAGGTTATTGCACACTCTCATATAGCCCGCAAAGCGTTCCAATGTAAATAGCTCTGTTTAAACACCATAGAATAAATCAGGGATTTGCCAGAAAGACGAATTAGAAGACGTGTTGCTGCTATACAAATGCTGGATGATCTCAGACTAGCAATTAAAGAGTGGGACCAGAATCCCCAAAATGATATTCAATACATGATTCAATTTTATTTGATTTTTGTTTAATTTCATCGACATCCACGATATGCTTTAATTTCCGATGACACTGCCGAACAAGATGCGTTATTTTTGCAAGTTTTTGTTTGTTTGCAAGTTCGGTGTTACAATAATAAATACTTGAACAAAAATTAGAAGTGATCAGAATAGGTTAAACTACAAATTCCTTATGATTAAAATTAATTTCTTTTATCGATGCACTCCATGGAATGCTTCCAAATTTAAGAAGAAAACCAAGATTAGCATTATTAATCATTGGCGAAATTAAAGCGCCCCAAAATGAGGAAGACACCTGCAGGAACATTGGCAAACAAAGCTACAATTTCGTTGTTAAAAAGCTGTGACTTTTCTATTATATTTGTTGATCTGATCACGACTTCTTTCATTAGTGTACATTTCCAGTTAATCTTTCTGCTTAAGTAATAATAATAATAATAAGTTTATTGCCATATTGGAAAAAATATATAATAATATACATAAATTAACTATGTCTAACATAAATGTCTGTTGATTCAAAAGACTCAACCAGCAATATATGTAACAAGTTAATATAAAACAAAATAATATGGCATTATATAAATAATTCAACATTTAAGCAAAAGAAGAAAAAGAGCAAAGAGGAAAAAGAAACAGAATGACTACAGTTGATAGAAAGAAAAAGAGAAGAGAAGCAGGCAACATCAAGTCTTGGATTCAGATAGTTGTAGTGATATCAGATAATCCCTTAGGCAGACCTTAAACGTTAGAAAACTACGAATGCTACGTATTTTCATGGGTAAACTATTCCGAAGCATTATAGTCTGCACCATGAAAGATCCATATCTCTCGTTGCGATGAATGGGAAATAATAGTAACATATCAGATTCTGCTCTGCTAGGTAGACCTCGAGACGACATAAATTGAAAGTTCGTGTACTAATATACTGGGGCCTGAAGTATCTTATGCAATGATGTCAGTATATGAAAGGATATGCGTCTCTCGACCGTCAACATTCGAAGGTGATTACGATACTGTGTAACATGATCGTATCTATCCAGGTCAAAAATAAAGCGTAGGCAATTGTTCTGCAATCTTTCTAATTTGTTATAGAGGGTAATTGTCAGATCGGGATACACAGTATCAGCATAATCTATGTGGGGTAGTATTGGTGCAAATACTACATAAACAAAGTTTACGACGCACAAAGTTAGTTAGCAAGAGAAAGGTATTCTGGACAGATTGACCTTAAGCCGCGCCAAGGATGCTGAGAGCTCATTCGCAGTTGTTGATGTGTACATTTGAAGATCGTCCTCATATAAATGAACCAGCCCAATGTTTTTATGAACGTTAATGTTCCATATTAACGTTAACAGAGGGACATGTTCCTTATATCCGACATTTGGGGCCATGGTATTCCGAAAATAGATTCCCTTCGGTACGCGAGTTTGGGACAGTCACATACAACTCACTTACCGTCTCGTCTTCCATTTCACACCCTCTACAGAGAGATGTATTTGCCTTCATGTAGAACATGTGAAGAAAAAGTGTGTGAGAAGCCTCATATCACATTTTGATTTTCCAAGAAATTGGGTTTATCCCTTCCGGTTAGGATAGAGCAGAGTTTTCTTAGCAAAAGCACCTGCTGGCGTCTCATCCCATCTATCGCAAAAAGCCTGATGGGAGATGGAGTTTATCAGCTTTGATACTGTATTGATGGTTAGTAGTACAAACGGTTCAGGGGTGATCGGTGAGTTGTTAGCCGCCCGTTTCGTCAACCTGTCTGTGTGATCATGTCCCGTAATTCCAGTATGTCCTTTATGCTACATCAATGTGACGTTGTTGTTTACGTTTGCCTCCTCAAATGATTGCCGACAGGATCTCACCAACGACGATGTGGCTCGGCGCCTACCCATCGCCAGTATAGCTTGTCTGCTATAAGTGCAGATCATAACGTTTCATCCGATTTTTTAAATCGCATTGGTTGCTATGTTTATAGCAATTATTTCTGCTTGGGCTGTCGTGCAATACGACCCTAGCCAAGTAGAAAGGTGCAGCTGAAGATCGTGCGAGAAAATTCCCGCCCCAGAACCTCCAGGCTTCTTTGATCCATCAGTATAGATGGTAGTGTTTTATTCCCATTTTAACAGCCTGCCTGTCATTCTCTAATCGCAATCGAAGCATTGCCGTCATGGCCACCTCCCTAATACACTATGGCTCCATGAGCTACCATCGGTCTTATCACAGCAGTGTAAATCCACATAGTGACCCTCGGATTCAACCCCCATGTGTTCCCAATAGCCCTTCGGTACTAGGGTAGTACCATCGTTGCTTTCTTTGGTTTTGCAACTGATGTGTGATATCCAAGTCAAACCTTTGTCCAAGATGACACCAAGATATTTCACTCCTGGAGCAAAGGTAAATGGATTATTACAGAAACTGGGTGGTGTCAAGTGTTCCAGTTTCTTCTGTTTAGTGAAGAGAACCATCTCAGTGGTTTTAGGATTCACGGAGAGTGTATGTTCTTCACACCATCGTTCAACAGGTTTAAGCACCTGCTGCATTCTGTAACAAAGAAAATCGTCAGCTTTACCTCTCAACAGAATAGCTACGTCATCCGCGTAACCAATAGTGAAAAGATATTTATCGTTTAACTCACGAATGAGATCATCAACTATTAAGCGCCAGAAAAGTGGTGAGAGTAGCTCACTTTGTGGGCAGCCTCTAACCACAACTCTCTGTACTGTGTGACCTTTCGCTTTAGCTTGAACAACTCTGCTAGTTAGCATTGTTCTTTAGCACTCTTCGAGATTCCAGTGCCCTGTTAATGCTATTAAAGGTGGTTTTGTCAAATGCTCCACCTCAATGTCAAGAAAAACTCCTAAAATAGACTCTTTCGAATCAAGAGCTTGTTCAATACGCCCACTACTATATATAGGGCGATGTCCACAGATTTACCTATGATGTAAGCATTCAAGTGCAACGGAAACACTTTAAGTACATATTCTGAAATGATGAAAGACTGATTGGTCGGAAGGCTTTGGGATCTAATGGATCCTTTTTGCCGTTCATTGGTATAAAGGTTACTGTGACCTTCCTCCAGCTGACGGGAATATAATTAGAGGCTAGGCAAACTTTAAAGATTCTCATCAAGTGTACGTTCATATCTTCTAGGCTCCATTGAAGAAGAGCAGGAAAGATACCATCAGGTCCGGGTGTTTTAAAGGGATCAAAACTGCCAACGGCCCACTCTACCAACTCTTTCTGTACCACCTGGTTGGCTATCTGCCAGTCAAGTGTGGTAGGAGAGTTGTTAAATTCCACTTGGCGTGGAATTCTACCTGGATTATCTTAGTCACTTTATATGGTTTAGATTAATCATGTTGAACAAACCTTCATAATACAATATGGAATGAAATAAGTCAAATTAGCTTCTTTCAAATTATATGTATTATTTAAAACTGATACAAAAATTTTATTGAAATGTCTATGTGCGTTACAGTGATATATAACATGGTCCATCAATTCACGATAGTAATCAAATAAATTCCTTTGTTTGGGCTTTAAAATTTTAAAAATCAAACAACAAAATTTATTCGGTCGTTATCGTAAATTGATGGACCATGTTATATATCACTGTAACGCAAACTAAATGTTTATATATTGTTGTGTGATTTTTGTTCGCTTTAGGCAGCTAGAACAAATCCAATTCGTTTCTTCTCCAAATCGTATATGCTGAAAAACTTTGAAAGAAAAGCTCCTCCAAGTAGCCAGTGATTTTTGTCAGATGTTGCTGTACCCTCTACAAAGGCTGATATGCATATTGTTACAAGTTTAGCAGAGACCTACAAAAAATAATATCAAGAAAATTATTGAAATCACTGCACATATCTTTTTGGTAAATACTTTTTGGACATAATCAGCTCCTGTTAAATTAAATTGCATTCCAGAGATTCCAAAAGTTATGTGTGGCATTTGGTTGATGGAGTTACAATCAACCTAAAAATGAATTTATGGGACATTAAAATAGAATTCATATAAACTTACTTCATATCGTCCAAAATATAATGGTCTAGCTCTAATTTTTTCATTGATTATTTTCAAGTAATCTTTCGTGGTTACAATCGAATTACTACTTGTGTCTGCAAATGCTACGCAGTTTACATCGCAAACTGGAGTAGATTTATTTTGATACCATAAGTTAACACTATAAAAATAAAATGTTCAAAATTATGCATCACGTTTAGAACTAGTTACTCACGAATCCATGGTAAATTCCCAAAAAGTACTATCTGTATTTACTGGAACATATGTAATGTTATCTTCTACAGTTTTGTTAAGATGACGAATATGTTTTCTATCAATTCCTCCAAAATAAATGCTTCCACCTTTAGGTGAACTCCTATCTCTGTCCCAGAAAAGTTATTGTATTCAGAAAAAAATATGTAAATGTAAATTTTACCTATTAAGATATATTGAAAAAATAGGCGTTTTAATTTTTGTTTGTCTAAGCATATTATAGAAAAATGGTGTGACACCATCACCTCTATCCATAGCTAATCCAATAACACCATCAGCTCTTGTAAAAACATACCAATAAGGAACTCCATACATTTCAACAAAAGTTTGATTTACCAGTGATTGACCAGCCTATGAAAATGTTATACAATCTTGCATTATTTTCTAAATTAAAATTTACGTAATTGATAACATACAACAATTCTATCTTGAGAATAATATCCAGTTAAATTATAAGTCCCTTCATTAATAATACACGTTTTATTCGTAGCATTATATGTTGATGATTGATCATGATTGAATTTCGAATGAAACCCTAAAATTGTTACGTAGCAAACAATAAATAAATCTAAAATAAAAACAATATTTATAAAACATACAACATCCAATACTTTTGGTGGGACAATCTTTAGATAATATCCAAGAAGTTGACCAGGCTGTATCAAAAATTACTTTCATTTTTTGACCAGGAGATCCCACATTAATATACCCATAAAATTCAGACTAAAATTTATCAATTAAAAAATCCATAAAAATATTTATCTTCAAAAAACATGCTCCTATTATACAATGAATTCATCATGCTTTATCAAATAATATAGAGGAAAATTCTATTTTTAGTAAATACACAAAAAATAATAACAAGGTTATCAAGTTAGCTTCCTGGGACGAGATAAATTTGCAATATAAACAAGAACGACAAAAGTTAAAACTTACATCAAGAAATCTCATTAAAGGTATGGTATCATTAGTTCTGTTTCTGGGTTTTGGCTTTTTGAGCCAATCTAACCATATATCATGTTCGGGTATATCGGGTGTGTCCAACATATTCTCTCTAGGCGTTTTTTGTCGAAACAAAGAAATTCTAAAAAAAAAAATAAAACTAAAAATGTTGGATATAAAAAAATGACACTTACTTGAAGCTGTTATGATAACAATAACAGCACATTATAAAACAAAACAAAAAAGAAAATTTTGAAAACATGTTTGTAAACGGATTGAACTGAGTGCGGTGAGTCTACGACTGCGAAGAAGAATTTCCGCCCATGTATTTATAGCCATCGTAAGAGGGGAAAAAGTTAAAAAATTGGGGGAATCCCCGATAATGCTTAACCACAAACAGTGCCAAAGTTTTATTTGTAGCAATCTTTTTCGTCTATATTTATTAGATACTTTCGTGAGCAACGAGTTGTTATCAAAAATAACATTATTAATTCGCCAAAAGATGATTCCTACTTATTTTTAGTTGTTTATAAACAAAACAGGATAAAGCGCCTTTTGAAGGATAAAATAATAGATGCGGTTTAATGATCAGAAATGATTCATTTTGGGATGAATAATAATGTGTGACGATGGAATATTTTTTTAGGTTGTGAACAATGAAAATCAATAAACTTATTGTTATTAAAACATATTGTGTTTTTATAAATAAGTGTTACAGAATGTTGATGGCCAATACATTTAATCACTTCTGTAGTACGACTACTAAAGCATAGAGTTCGCTGAAGGTAAAAAAATCTTTGTTAAGAATCTTAGCTCTATAAAGAATTTAACCAGAAATTGTTGAGATAGAAATTAAAATGTGTAAGATTGCTTTTCAAATAAATTAATCTTTAATAAAATCGCAACGGCTTTAAGATCAAAGCGGATCAAATAGTTTAAATTAAACATGACGATGTCATCTTTAAAATGATGTTTCATTATCACTGCTTTATTCAAAAATTTTTGAGATGAAAAATGAAATGTGCAATTTTTTTTGCATTTTAAATTGCTTATACTTTAAAAATTGCAACAGCTTTGATAATGGTGACAAGGAAATGAATCATGGTTTTAATTGAAGATGAAGATGTGCTATTCAAGAATTTTTAAGATAAAAATACAACTGTGTTTTTACACATACGTAATATTTCACCTTCCAACCTTGATAATATTAAAGTAATAAAAATGGAAAAATTCAAAAATGTCCAGGCTAAAATAATGAAAGTAATGGAATCTTTCATGAATCAAATTCAAAATAAAAATGCCCTCTTTAATATCACATAAGATAAATGGCGTTTTAACCAGAAATTATTGAGATAAAAATTAAAATGTGTAAAACTGCGTTTTATATCAATTAAACTTCAAAACATCGCCTTGACGCTAATAATGGAGATAAAAGAATGAGTTATCGCTGAAATTGAAGATGTATCGTTGCTTTATTCAAGAATTATTATGATAAGAAATTAAATGTGTATGATTACGTTCCAACTTTGATAACATTAAATTAATAAAAATGGAAGATCTAAAAAAATGTCCATGGCTGAAATAATTTATGGATCAAATTGAAGACAGAAATGCTCTTTTTAAGATGATATATAATAACTGACGTCTCTGTATCGCTATTTTATTTAAAAATTATTCCGATAAAAATTCTAATATGTATAATTACGTTCTAACCTTGAAACATTAAAATAATAAAAATGGAGGAATTAAAAAAATTGGCACACCCAAATAATGGAGGAAATAGGATTGATTATTCATGGATTAAGTTGAAGATGAAATTGCCCTTTGTAATATTACAAAAGAATAATGTTTTAATAAAAAAAAATGAGATAGAAATTAAAATGCGTAAAATTGCGTTCTAAATTAGTTAAAACTAAGAAATATCGACAGTTTTAATCATGGAGATAAAGAAATGAATCGTGGCTTAAATTGAAGATAATGATGACCTCTTCAAATGATGTATGATAACTAAACACCGGATTAAAAGGCACAAAAAAGACGGAAAAAGGCACTTAAAAAGGCATGAAATTTTGGCAACAAAAGCAATAAAAAGGCATAAAAATTAGAAATCGAAAAAATTGCTATACCTAATTAATAATGTATTTTAATAACGTTTTCATTAAAAAATACATCGTTAAACTAAACATTCATATATAATTATTAAACCACTAATCACGAAAACAACTAATTATTAAATGCTGTTCTAAATGTTCCATTGTGAAGTTGTGTATTCTCTCACTTAACGTATTCTTGTAAGCCGAAAAACTTCTCTCCACGTCCACACTTGTAATTGGTGCATACTTGAACTTTGTAATTAATGCGGGATCCATAATAAATCCAGTAACAATTTTACCACTTACAATTGATGCCATTTTTTGTAATGTGGCAAATCCTTCATTTTTACACAGAACGTCATTAAATTTATTCGTAATTATTTGACCAATATGTCCTGGTACGCTATACGTGCTGTCTTGAAACTTTTTAATCATTTCTACTGCAGTCACTAAAGGTAAATTCTATTTTTCAAGTGATTTTATAGATTCACTTATATAACTGTAATTGCATTTTATAAATGTCAAATTATTTTGTAGCTCTACTTCTTTTAGGACGGCCTGGCAATCTTGTATTGCTTTACTACTTGTAGCCGGAAATTCATTTATTAATTGTTTAAAATGATCTAATTCGTTTGTGTAGTATATAGCGGCATCTAGCCATGTTCCCCATCTTGTTAGAACTGGTTGTGGTGGTAATGGGGTATTTGGTAACCTCTCTCTAAACAATTCTACCCTTAAAGGGGCTTTAACAAATATTTGTTTACCGCTTTTTATTAATTTATTAACTAATGGGAACTGTAACCTTATAATTTCTGCTACTCGATTAAGCCCGTGTGCTAAGCAAGTACAATGAATTAAATTAGGGTAAAAAATCTTCATATTAGACGCAGCTTTTACCATGTATGCCGCTGCGTCTGACACCATCAGTAAAATTTTATCATTCAGTACCGGCTCCGGTAAGAAAAAATGCGTTAATTCGTCGTGAATAAATCTTATTACCGTATTATTATTTGTTTTACTTAATTCTTTGGTACTTATTAGAAAACTTTTTGACAAATTTTCATCACTTAATACTCCAAGTATTAAATTTGCCACGTATCGTTCACATACATCAGTTGTTTCGTCTACACTTATCCAAATATAATTATTTCCAATAATATTTTTTATTTCTTGAATAACTTCTTTGTAGACTGAAGTAATATAATTTTTGCGGAGATGGCTTTCATCGGGAATATGCATTGTACAATATGTTTGTAAAAAAGTTTTGAAATATTTGTTACTTTATGGATTGGTATGTTTGCTTTTATCAAAGCTTTGCAAACATCAAAATTGAATTTTGATTGTTCAGCGTAGCCGGATGTTGATTCCACAGATTGTATAGCCGTACCTATAGTTTGTTGTTTTTTGGATTGACTTTTAGTTAGTTTTAATTTTAGTCAGTTTTAATTCGGATCGATGAAAAACGCGGATCTTACGTCAGACGGCACAACGAGGAAATGTACAGAGGCGCAGCGAAATATTTTTTCATAATTCAACCAATTTTTGTGGAAAAGACGCCAAAAAGTTGAAAAAAGGCTTTAAATAGGCATTAAAAAAATAATAGGCATGAAAATTCAAAAAAGGCAGAAAAGGCATAACTAATCTGGTCTTATTTCACTTATTTTTAACTGATTCGTAAAGATATTTAAATATATTTGTAATGCCTTTAATTTTGAGCATAAGCATATTTTCTATAAATCCGGTCTTTAATGATAACCTCTGATTTATTCAAAAATTATTGAAATAAAAATTGAATATATATTAAATTGTTATAAAACGGTTCATCTTAAATAATAGTAATAATGAAAATGGGAGAATTCAAGAAATCGTCCTGGCTAAAATAACGAAGATAATGGGATGATTCATGGATAAAATTGAAGACGAAATATCTTTAAAATTATATAGGATAACTGACGTTATAATCAGTAATTATTGAGACAGAATTTAAAATGTGTTATTTATTTATTTACCCCATGTGGGTAGAGTAACAGGCCGAACCCAATAATGCTGTACCACAAATAACCAAAATTTATACAAATAAAGAATAGATATCACAATTCATAACAATACAAAAAAAAATTAATAACAATGGTACAAAAATGAAATGAGAGGAATAAACAAGTATGAAACTAGTATAAAATGTAGGTGATATAAGCAACATATCAAACAAATATTTTTTTTTATGAAAAAAATCATATCAGTATTGACAAGATTCGCGGATTCTGCCATTCTCACCAAAGGAGAGGTTTGATAAGCATTTGTTCTAGGAGTAGGTGTAATAAACGGGAAAACATCGCGCAGTAATATTGGACGAATATGAATACTTATAAAACCGACAAGCACCGAAGAATCACAATAGTTGTTTAAAAGTTTATAGAAATATAAAATATCACCACAAAGACGACGCTGGGTGAGTGTTAACATGCGAAAGGATGCGCGGGTTGATTCATAATCAGTGTAATGAACGGAAGATTTAAGACGAAGATTTAATTTTTTTTTATTTAGACTGAATACAGTCAATTCTAGATTTATACTAATACTAATATTTATACTAATACGAAGGTTCCCAACAACATGGCAAAGATTTAGTGTGCTGTAAACATAAGCAAAACACAAAATTCTAATTGCATTAATACTAGAAAAAGCTAATGTGGACCTCATAAGAAAACATAACATACTTCAGCCTTTAGTGACAACCGTATCAATGTGTTCGCGAAATAATAATTTGCAATCAAATGTGATGCCTAGATCACTTAATTTCACGTAATTTCTCACCAGCGACGCTATAATTGTAGTGGATTGAGTTTACCTTCTTAGAAAAGGAAATAATATTACACCATGATAAGTTTAATAGAAGATGATTAATTAAGCAAAAAAGCATGAAGGTTGTTTAAATCAGATTGCAGTTTAGAACAATCAAGAGTTTTAACAAAAATAGTTTTAGGTCAGTAGCATACATTAAATATTGGGCATATTGAACGACATCAAATATGTCATTAAGGTACATCGGCAGGAATCAATACCGGATTAGAGAAAAAACTATGTTGTCTACAATTGATTTTAGACTCAGGGGTAAAGAATAGATGTGCTTGAACTTTCTCAAACACTTTCCCAAATGCTGGCAAAATAGATATGGGGCCATAATTAGATATACCACCACGGTCCCGAGATTTAAAAATGGAAAGAGTAATAGCTCGCTTTCACACTAAAGGAAAGACGCCCACACTCAATGACGCATTAAGTAAAATAGTTAAGGGATGAGACAAACAGCAAGCACATTCTTGAAGCAAAATGGATGGCCCATAAGGGCCTCCTCAACCTCTATCCTGTCAAACTGTATCTGACTCAAACCCAGTGTATCAGTTTCCATACCATTTACATCATGCTAGACTGGAGAAGGATCCACAAAAATTGCGGAAATGAAATCAGCGAACAATAAGTATACTCCAATTCCATCACCAACAGTTCCATTCCATGACATCGTAGATGCAATGATCTCTGCACGACATTTAGATTTAGCAAACGTCCAAAACTTTTTTGGATCTGATTGAATATTATTTTCGGATCTTCTAACAAACTCTATGTAATCATGATGGATTAGGTACTTTGAACGACTTCTTAAAACTAAGAAAGTAAGGTAGTCAAGTTTGTTACTAAACCGTTTCCATTTACAGTGCGTTTTAAATTATTTAATAACATTAAATTAATAAAAATGGAAAAACTAAAAAAAGTCCATGGCTGAAATAATGGAGATAATGGATTAATTTATGGATCAAATTGAAGACGAAAATGTCCTTTTCTCAATGATGGATTACAACTGATTGGGTTCAAATTATTTGAACTTAAAAGAGGGCTACGCAGTGTTGTTAAATACTCATATTTATTTTCAAGGAAAAATTCTTAGGGTACATACTCAGCGGTTACCCAAGATGAGTATTTTCAGGAATTCATAAAATTTGAAAACAGTACTAAGGGAAAGACCGTAGTAAAAGTAAACAAGTTCAATTCAAAGATGTAAAAACCCCTAAAAATAAAAGAATAAATTCTAAACAGTATATTAAGTTTTAATCACAATAACTTGATCTCATCTAAATTTTGTTAGATTCGTGTGATACCATCGGCACTGATTTTTAAAAATAAGTATGGGTGCTGGGTGCTGTTAAATAAACGAATGAAGGCTCTCCGTAAGGAAAAGTCTTAGAACGTTCACAACAGATGCTGGGACTGAATTTGAGAGAAAACGTAAAATAATTAAAAGTGGTAACTTCACTCCCGATAAATCCATTAAAAATTTTGAATGTGGTGTTTAATTGCTTAATTGGCAGTTTTTAAACTTCTTATATGAAAAGTTCGTATTTTGGCAAAAGTATTTGATATTTTATAAGAAAAATTAAATTTTATTAAGAATTTTTGTCTTTTGCAATAAAGATGTCTTCTATCAGCAGTATTTAGTATTTAATTAACAATTTTTGGACTATTTACGTTAAGATTTTGCATTTTGTACAATAATGTTTAATGTTTTCAAAGTAATATCAAGTCTTCCGGGTGCAGTATCAAGTCTTTTAGAAGCAGTAGCTTGTCTTCCAGAAGCAAGTCTTGAAGATGCACTTCAACTCTTCTGGAAGCCGTATAACGTTGTCTGGAACCAGATCTAGTCTTGTAGAAGCGGTATCAAGATTTCAGGAAACATTTCAAATCTTCTGAAAAGAGTATCATGTCATGTAGAAGCAGTTCAAGTCTTCTGGAATATCAGAAGACTTGAACAATACCATAACAGCAATATCAAGTTTTCTAGAAGCAATATCAAGTTTTTTAGAAGCAATATCAAGTTTTCTCAAAGAATATCAAGTCATGTGGAAGCATTTCAAGCTTCATCAAGTCTTTGGGAAGCATTTCAAATCTTTTCGAAGCAGTATCAAGTCTTGTATATGCACTTCAATTCTTCGGGAAGCAGATTATGTCTTGAAGAAGCGGTATCAGGTTTTTAGGAAACATTTCAAATCTTCTGGAAGGAGTATCAAGTCATCGAGAAGCAGTTCAAGTCTTCTGGAAGCAGCATCAAGTCTTCTAGAAGCAATATCAAGTTTTCGAGAAGAAATATCAAGTTTTCTAGAAACAATATCAAGTCTTCTGAAAGAATTTCAAGTCGTGTGGAAGCATTTCAAGTTTTGTTAAGTCTTTGGGAGCCATTTCAAATCTTTTCGAAGTGATATCAAGTTATCTAGAAGTAATGTCAAGTATTCTAGAAGCATTTCAAGTCTTGTAGATGCACTTCAAGTCTTCTGGAAGCCGTATCGAGTTGTCTGGAAGCAGCATTAAATCTTCTGGAACCAGATTAAGTCTTATAGGAGTGGTATCAAGCTTTCAGGGAACATTTCAAATCTTCTGGAAGGAGTATCAAGTCATCTACAAGCAGTTCAAGTCTTCTGGAAGCAGTGTCAAGTCTTCTAGAAGCAATATTAAGTCTTCTGAAAGAATTTCAAGACATGTGGAAACATTTCAAGCTTTGTCAAGTCCTTCTGAAACATTTCAAATGTTTTCGAAGTAGTATCAAGTCTTCTAGCAGCAATATTAAGTCTTCTAAGCACATTTTATGTCTAGTGGAAGCAAAATACGTACTTTCCAAAACAAAAAACATTCGCAAGAGATGCTTGGACTAACCGTACAAATTTTAATTGATTATCAATTTGTTGAAGAAAAAATCCATAAATCCATGTTTTCCAAAATTTAAAATTTGTTAATTCACTTAACTCAGAATCTTAACTTTCTTTTATTGATCTTTGTTAATAGCTGAGCTAATAATTCAAATGTATAATATTGCGTAACCATACAAATAGAAGGATTAAAAAAAAAATGTATAACTCTGTCTCTTTAAGACAATACAAGATAACTGACGGTTTAACGAGATTTAAAGATATATGAGACATTTACAGATTAACTTTGAAATCATTTGTGTGTACTAACTGTTTTGGCATAAAATACTAAATTACATTAATTTATTAAGCATATTAATAATATATTGATCTAACTTCTGTATTTGATCTGAAATTGATCTTGATGTTAAGACAAATTTAATTTTGATACATAATTAAGTGAAACTTTATAATTTGTGCTTAATCTTGGAGATAACAAAATATATGTGGTAATGGAATGGTAACATTTGAATTGATGCCATGATCAGATACATTTAAAAGATATGTATCGATTTATTTTCCAGCAAAGGTATAAAAATCACAAAATGGTTAATATATGGTTAGATAACAATTTGTGGCTTGGAACAGTTATATCTTAGTTAATTTCTTTTGTTTTGTATTGATTTGTTATCCGCACTATGTAATATTTCCTTCTAAACGCAAGGAATTTCAAACGTGACGTTGTAAGAATTATTGGATTTGAGTCAGTTATTTCAAACAAATCGAAAATGATTGTTCTTTCTAATCAACTTAATCATAACTTTTTACGTTTCTGCATCGATGTCAAAAAGAACTGTATTACTTTTTGCTTTTACTCGAAGATTTCTTATAACATTTCATATTTACCCGCAGATATGTGCAGTAAAAAGATAATTATTCCCTCATAATTGTTTTAACCTTGTTTATGTAGAATATACTTTGTAAGTATTGTTGAAATAGCATATAACATATTTATCTAGTACTAAAAAAACTTATAATGTAAAAAGAAACAGAAAAAAACATGATGAAAAGTTGTACTAACAAATTTATAACCAATTATTTATTCTCATTTCCTCATAACTAATCTTATTTACGGTTCTCATTAATAACCATAATGAACGTTGATGATAAAAGATAATTTCCAATTACCATCGCAAGTAGAACTGTTCCTTCCTTAATAAAGGCAAAGCATAAATAGGCGCACCGATAGAGAATAAGAATCTTCTCGTAGAAGTAAAGTGCAGACAGGAAGATAGTGATTTTGTGTTCGTTCTTCTGGTGTTCATCGCCTCCGTGGAAAGATTAACATACAATTAAGCGGTAGCCGTTGACCGACGTCGTTTAGACCGTTATCGTCGGGGCCTGCGGCTAATTGCTATCCGAGACTTCAGTTTTTGCTTTTAGGAGTTATCTAGCACCATCTTTGTAGAGTGTGCTTCGAAAACGGGAAATCCCCATTTTCGATGTGGAAAAGTGGAAATTGGTTCGCATACAGAGGAACTTCGATGGTTTCCTGCTGGTGTAATAAGTACTAGTAATCCTGCTATGTAATGAGTACGTCATGGAGAAATATCTTGTATGCATTATGTCTAATAACGGTTATTTACAACGGGTGGTCCTAATTTTTTTTTACTTTCTGGAAATTGCTTTTCCAACAGTATGAGTGTTATCAATGTTCTTAGAGATTATTACTATAATCGGGGTGTCGTGAAGAGTAGTGGTATTTTAATGTACAATTAGCGTACTTCATAGATTTTTTTGATAAACGACTTGATAAATTCTGAAACGCAGAAATCAATCGCTGTAATTTGTTCATAAACAACACGACGTTATCCGCGAAATGATCACTTTTCTCATTTTAGTTTCTAATTAATTGGATCAAATTGAAGACAAATATGCTGTTTCTTATTCCATAAGATAAATGAAATGTATATTTCTACAGCTTTAATAATGGAGTTAAAGGATTGAATCCTTGCTTTATTTGAAGATGTTTTCTTTAAAATTATGTATGATAATCGCTGTTTCATTAACAAATTATTGAGATAGAAAATCAAATGTGTAAAATTAAATTCTCGTATTAATAACATTAAATAATAAAAATAGAAAAATTTTAAGAAAACGTAATGGTTAAAATAATGGATAACGGTTCGGGGATTAAATTGAAGACGAAAATGCATTCTTTAATATCACATAAGATAAATGACGTTTTAAGGAGAAATTATTGATATACAAATTAAAATGATGTTAAAATGTGTTTTAAATTATTTTAACTTAAAAAAGTGGCTACAGCATGTTGGAGATAAAGGAATAAATCGTGGCTTAAAGTGAAGATGAAGATGTCTATAAAGTGATGGTTCATTCAGAAATTATTGAGATTGAAAGTGAAATATATAAGATTGCAAAGTTGAAATTTGCGTTACCTAAGTTGAAAGTAAAAATAGGAAAAAAAAGAAAACGTCATGGCTAAAATAATGGAGATAATGCCCTTTTTAAAATGATATAGGATAACTGATCGTATAATAAGAAATTTTTGAGATAAAAATAAAAATGTTTTAAGTTTTAAATTATTAGTTTTAAATAAGTTTTAAATTAATTAACTTAAAAATGTCTAGAGCTTTAATAACGGAGATAATGGAATGAATTATTATTAGCTTTAATTCAAGATAAATATGTTATCTTTAATATGATGTATGAAAACAATAATAAGACTATATTGAAATGGAATTTCACAAAATAACAATATAAGTTTAACTAGTTACTTGGGGCGAAGTTAAAACAATCGTCTTCTCTTCAACTCAACTCTGTCATAAAAATAAACAAAATATATAAGAAAAACAATACAAAACCAAACGAGGTACAAATACCACTAATAATAATAGCGCACCAATAAAAAGCAAAACTAAATCATTGCCGTCCATGTGTCCCGCTTTGAATCTGATCAAATTATTCTGCATATAATTAATTATTTTTATCTTTACTTTAAATGACGGTTTAACATTTTCAGTGATTAGGGTAAGCTATTATAAAATTTAGGTAAGTTGTAAGGCAATATTCTCAAATAATGTAATCACATGTAACGGTGGTGTAACAACTTCGAACATTTAAGCTATGGACATCAGTGCGGAATGTAATCTTATTATACAAATGAGATGGATATTTAAGCAACAGTGACTTATGATAAAATGAAACCATATGGTATATGCGACAGTCAAATACATTCAGCCACTTCCTCGTCGAAGCCCGAAAATCATTCGGAGACATGAATTTTCAACATGCTGAATCCTTTGTGATGTTTTTAAGTTCGGACAACTTTGATATACTATATCACAAAAGCTAAAACGGTTCAGTTCTAAGAAATCATAAAGCATAACCTTTGTGCTGCGATTTGAAATAATTATTATGCTGTAATGAGCTTCAGAGCAACAAATGAAATTTTTGTTTTGTCCAAGATGTGCTTTTCGAACCTAAAATTCGAGTAGAGCCTAATAGCAATACATTCACCAACAATATTGAATTTATTATTTTATAATTTTCTGCAAGAGAGTCTCGAGCACCATGCCTGCCAAGGAGCATAACCACTAATTTATTTGAATTTGCCCGTAACGAGTGTTTAGTGGACACATCTGCCAAATTATGTATGTCCTCAGTCAGATCTGAATCGTTCGATAAACGATTCAGGTCTCCATTTTAACCGCTCATTATCTGTCTGATACATAACTATCAATCATGCTTACAGCGGAATCACTAAACACAATAAAGGTTAAAATAGCTGACAATAGCGGACAAATGATTGACAGTATCAAAGACCCAACTGTAGTCCAGCAGAACTAATCCAGTACGCCTATTTTGATTCGCCGTAAAGAATATGTCACTGTATGCGTTAATATCGCTATATCGCAACTACAGTTAGGACCAAATCCAGTGTCCTTGGCAAAATATTAAGTTCATCGGCAAATTCCCGAATTTCATCATTCAATCATTCATAATTCTTTCTAACATTTTAGACAAAACAGATAAAATGCTAATTAGTCGCATGTCCGAAAATGTCATAGAATTTTTAATTTTTGGCAAAAGTGTTACTTAAGATGTCTTCCAACATTTTGGAAAGATTGACCTCAATACGCGTATAATAATAATCTGTGTGATGTAAGAAATGATGACAGGACAACAGTAATGTATCATCACAACCAGATTTGATATTTAACAAATGCCCACAACAATGTGCTCTGAAACGGGCACAAAAATAAACATGAATTGTTTACAAAAGTAGACTTTTTTGTGTAGTATAAGCCTGAATTAAGTCTGGATCGGCGATGATTAAGTTTTCAGCAGCCTCTAACAAATTATCATTAATACCTTTAACGTTACTCTTTTGATTTAGTAACAATTCGACGCCTTAGTGATTTTCAGAGATCCCTGGAACATTTATTTTTAAAAGATGATTCATTCAGTTTTAGATTTTTTGTATTTGTATTAAAGACCATATTAACGCCTGATAATGTCTCTAAGCAGGAAAGCTAACCAGGGGCAGGTCTTTTACTAAGCCTTATCGTCTTTACAGGTGCATGAGCTTCGAATAATGCTAAAATTAAATAGTAATTTCACTTCAATATCTTCAATTCCATACACCAAGTCAGACGGTTGTGATTGAAGATTTAACGTGAAAAAATTCAAGATAAATGTAACAAAATCTCTGTAGGTTCTGATCCCTGGGCTCCTTCCCAGATTCGGAACATTAAGGTAAAAATATATCAGTTCATGATCAGTAAGGTCGGGAACAGACTTAAGTGATAAAACAGAAACAGTAACACAAGATGTAACCACAACATCAATGAGTGTCTCATTAACATGTGTAATACGATATTGAAATGATTTGTTCATTAACAAGCTGCTGTGAATCATAACTTTCATGTATCTCTGAAAAAGCGACGGCTACAGCTTGACTGGGTTTCTTACTATTTCAACTCATCAGACTGCGGTATGAGCAAAGATAAAGTTTCATCAAAACGAATAAAAAAATTCACTACAAGCCGAGCAAGGATGCCTATACAATGCAATAAGGCAGTATCTGATATTTTTCAAAATTACCGAATTCCACAACTGTTCCAAATGCTCAAAACTAGGACGTCCAAGTCTATTAAACTTGTAACTTAACTTCAATTTATATTTAAAAAAAGGTTTAAATAAAGGTCATTTGAAATTATTTTTCTCATATCTTGGTGTAGAAATAAATACATGGTGAGTGTGCTTTTTACACTCACCATGTAACAGAACACTCTATACATTTTAAGGTTTTTGGATTTCTTTTGAAAAAGTTTCAAAATGCCATAAGGTTTTAAGGCTTTAAATTGAGCAAAAAGGTTTTCGGGATTCGCGACTAAGTTCTAAATCTATGATACTGGTTTTAGTAGACCTGAAAAGTTTTCAGAAGACTTACTTTCAGACGATTTACTACAGCCCCTGGAAGACTTGATAGTCCTTCTAAAAAAGTTGATATTGTTTACAGAAGATTTGAAATGCTTCCAGAAGACTTAAAACGGCTTTTACAAAACTTGAAATGCTTCCAGAAGACTTGATACTGTTTGTAAAACAACTGACAGATAACATATTCATCGGAAAAAAATACGAGACCGTTGATGAATCATCTGAATTTCATCATTTACTTGTTGCCACCTCTGGAAAACTTGATACTGGTTATAGAAGACTTGAAATGTGTCTAGAAGACTTGCCATTCCAAAAGACTTAGTAGTACTTTTAGAAGACTTGAAATTCTTCCAGAATACTTGATATTGCCTGTAGAAGACTTGAAATGCTTTTAGAACAGATGCTATTTCTTCTAGAAGATTTGACATGCTTCCGGAAGATTTGATGTTTGATAATTCACTTTTATTGGCTTGCTGCTGCTTCCCTAATACTCTTGGCTTGTTTACCAGGACACCCTCAATCGTAATAAAGGCTTCATTATAGGATTGTTATATATGTTACCATGGTAACGGATGCAGTTTTCGTCCGAATTTTAAGTTAATTTCTAGATGACCTTAATTGCAGATATCAAATAAATAAGAACATAGGTCTACTTGAATCTAGTTTCCGTATATTTTTGTGTAGATTTAAGAATAAAATGGTGATGCTAGTATGAGTTAGTACGCTGATATAATAATAATAAAATAAATAAATATATACATTTATAACAAATAGAGGTAACAAAACAAACGGATCAATTTCTCGCAATAAGCGATATCTTCGAAGAAACCCAACTGGTAACAGTGTATATGTAATTTCAAATAAACGATTATGGCTACCGAGAATGTAAATGCAATGAAAATGTAATTAGAAAATGATGTGCTAATAAAGCAGGTCAAATGAGCATATTTGAGTTATGTAATGAATCGACAGTCAGTTACTATAAGGAATAGACACAAAAAAGTGCAATAAAAAATAAATGAAAAACAGACTAGAGAAAAAAAACAAACACGTATAGGTCAAGAAGAACATAGTGAGTATATGAAATGATCGACGATTCTGCGTATTTAGCACGTTCTACGTAATGTGCTGAAACTTTCCCAAATCAAAACAAAAATGTTCCGTATACAGTTTTTTTGAGGTGTCCAATTTACCCTGAAAGATAATATATGAAGATAAATGATAGAATAACAAAGATTACGACGGACAAATGGAGGAAGGTAACATTGAAAATTTTCCAAAGTATTGAACAAAAGCAAACCCTCCTACAGAGTCCCTGTAATGTGGCCACCAAGACATATCCGAATCCATTACCATACCAAGATTTCTCACCGTATTAGGAAACTGAATAACGGTGTGCCTTAGTTGAATAGAAGTTACAGAATTAAATTGTGCCAGCAAGGGCTTGCGTTTTGTCTGGATTCACGTTTCGATTCACGTAAGTCTCAAAGCAAAGTATAAAGCTGAAGGTCATCTGCATACAAATGATAGTTACACGAGATACCATCACTAACATAATTTGTGAAAATAGAGAAGAGCAAAGGACCCAGTACACTACCCTGGGGAACACCACATTTGATATCAACAAGATATCACAATCAACAACTACACAACAATAAGTCCACACATCAAGTCCACAGAATCAAAGGTAAGTAATACTAGCAAGGTCTTATACAATTCATCATATCATCAGTGATCTTAATAAGTGCTATAGTAGTACCATGACCTTCACGAAAACCAGCGTAGAACTTGTTAATGATATATTATTAGTTGTTCATCTTATTATTACTATTGAATTAGTTACATAACACTCATATAAATATTATTAAACTACTTCTGGTTTTAATGAATCATATGTTGAGAAACACATGACTCCTAACAAATGAAGCTATGAAGCATGGTGTGTTACAAGAAACAGCAGATAATCCACATACCTCAGATAATGATTTTGATAGTTGTACAATTTTGTGAAGAAATGATAGCGTGAATTAATTAATACATTTTAACGAAGATTCCTTTTTCTTTAAATGGAAAAGTTCTATCTACAAACAAAGTCTTTTCGAAATCAACTTAAAATTCTAGTGGAAACTGTCACCGTTAATATAGTAACACACATAACAATCTCATAATGATGCTATAATTTGGTTGATATAAAATCTTTCAATATCTCGAAAACCATGGAGTTTAAAGCAGTGTCCTGTATATGTTTATAGTGTGGTAAAGTTTCTAGAAATTTAGTCTTAATAATTTAATGTACTTTGTTACCTACATGAAATATCATGTAGTGTATTTCAAATTAATCTACCATAAAAATGAATGTCCTACGTGCTAATGGAGCGCGCATGCGCTGGTATTTTATGGTGTTTTGTTGATACGGCAACCCAAAGTTTTTGTGCAGTGTCAGTTGATTGCTGTTACAAACCATTATTATATACTTTTGGTACACCCTGTATACACCAACACCACCGCCACGTATACTTATAATTCTACGTTAGTGAATAAAATAATTATTGGGAATGTTATACATTGTCAACATAAAATCCAATTTTCAGACACTAAAACAACAACAAAATCATGTTCCAACACAATGTCCAAAAATGTACAAAACCCTGACGATCATGATTTGATATTTATACTGGCAAACTTAATCATAATCGCTGTTTCATTTATGAATTATTGAAATAGAAAATCAATTGTGTATGATTATGTGCTAACCTTGATAACATTAAAATAATAAAAATGGAGAAATTAAAAAATTGGCATGGCTAAAGTAATGGAGGTAATGGGATGATTCATGGATTAAATTGAAGGCGAACAGCCGTCTTTAATATCACATAAGATAAATCGGGGCTTCTTAAACTTTCTTGTGTAGCGACCCCTTTTCGAAGAAAAACCGTAGACTATTATTAATCTAAAAATTCTGCGAGCCCCTTTCTACACCTTCCTATACTTTAAGAAACCTTGAGGTAAATAACGTTTTAATCAGTAATTATTGAGATAGAAATTAAAATGTGCAATGTTGTAATGATTGTTACTATAATTGGGATGTCGTAAAGAGAAGTGAAATTTTAAAGTAGAATGAATATACGTTATAAAATTTTTTGATAAATAACTTGACAAGTTCTGAAATGCAGAAATCAATCGCTCTAGTTTGTCCATAAACAAGACGACGTTATCCGCGAAACGATCGCTTTTCCAATTCGAGTTTCTAATTAATTGGCCTCCGCGAATGTTAGTCAATTGGCGGTCGTGTAGCGTGGACATTAAGACAGTCGAAGGAATTTAGAAAAGGTCAATAATTTCACCATTTTCCGTATGAGAGAGCAGTAATTCGTCGAAGATCATTCTCTAATCTTAACTTCTTAAATTATCAAGAAAAATCTCTTTAAGTAATTATTACATAGTAAGTAGTTTCCTAGTAAGTATAGAGAGGTTGCATTTTTATAAAATTGATGATTTTGTTTTATTTTAATAAACACCATCTAGTGTAATAACCTTTTTGTGAATATTAATTTATAAAGCGTACACCATTTTCTTTTTATTTATCACCGACCTTAATACGGTACAAGACTCTCGCCATTAACGCATCCGGCTGTAAAAATGGACAGACTCCATGCGAACGAACGTCCCAGGTACGAATAAATCTTGTTCGGACGTTATGCGATTAAAACCACGGCGGCTCTTTTTAGCAACGCGAATCAGACGTGAAAAACGTGCCAGCAAATTGCCGATTGATAATAATAAGAGACGGTTGTTAATGAACACCGGTGCGTTTTAAAACTGGTTTATAATATAAAATATATTAAGAAAGTAAAAATCCAATTTATAGATTATGCACAAAACGTTTTCTTCGTACAATTTCAATTTCTGTAAATCTTTTGGTTATAATCTTGATATCACGTGGACGTGACTAGATACGATAAATTTTAGAAGAAAAAAAATAAAAAAATTATTACTACTTAGAGAACCATAAATTATAGAAAAAACCGGGCTAAGGGTTAATAACTCCTAATTAAATTTGTCATTAACTGTAATTATTTTGAAAACGTTTCAGCTTTATGTTTTCTAAGCTGCAGGTTTATGGCTTTAAAAAACATTAAGAACTTGATTAATTATGCTGCCGACCGAGTGTAATAAGCACAATATAAAAGCTTTTTATGTTATACTTTTAAAGTAATTAAACAAAATCGAAAATTTTATGGAACAACAGTAAATAAAAATAAATGTACTTTCTTGCAATTACACTATTTAACAATCTTTTTTATTTTCGTTTTGATTAAAAGATATAACGTATAACGTAAGAAAACAGCATCCTATCTGCTTTAATGTTGTCTTTCCAACAATGCTATTTCCTGGAAAAAACGTTCTCGTTTCGAGTCCTCGTTTTCCTAAAAATACCTTAAAACGGAATGTACAAAATGAATTTTCCAGGACATATTATTGTTTTAAATAAACCATGGCGCAACTGCTAAAATTGGTTTTTTCAGGGTCATTGCTCTACCGCAAGATTTAAGGTTTTGTTAAGACCGTTTTATTTCTGGAGTAGCGATATTGTGTTTATGCTAGAAATTTAGGAGTCTAATGAATTCTCTTAGGGTAAACTGGAGATTTGTAATTGCCCAGAAAATATGTAATATTGGCAAAATTTAATACCTATTAGACACCAAGAGAACTGCATGAATTGTAGGCTTCTCTTTGCTGGGTAAGGTAACAACAACCCAACCAACCTTGCACCGCGACCCAAAGGATCTATTGTATCCCGATAGATAATGTTATCAAATATCACAGTGCAGTTCTATGCTCTTAATGAACAGTAATATTTTGCTAGGTGAAAAATGTTTCAGATCCGGAGATAAACTGCGACCCAAAATTCGAAATAAACTCCTCGTCTTCTACACATAGGCGACATTCAACCTCGTCGGCAAGGCCCATCAGGTTGAGGTGTGTTTTCTTTAATACCGCTTCCAGTACGTTTTATATAGTATTCCCGGGTTTGACAGTGTCGATGTCAATAAATAACTTCGCATGTCTCATTCCAGGAGAACTGATCCTCAGTAGGCAAAGGCTTTCTTCAGCCCACAGTCCAAACGAACTGCTGTCACCATCTGCTGTCTCTGGCTTCAGAAACGCATTAAGCTACACGCAGACTGCCGCGATCACGATCGCCGGCATTCTGGCGACCGACCGCATCTATGGACAATGAATGACGTAACTCATACCGGCGCGATATTATTCCAGTAGAAGCGCGTTCTAGAGCGCGGTGGCGATCAGTTGTAACTTGTTAAGTTTGACCGCATGATCGCGAGAAAGATGGACACCGCAGTGGAACAGTTAACGGAAATCTTAATCGAAAATGTTAAAAAACGTAGAATTCTATATGATTTTTCGCATGCCGAATATAACAAAAAGAAAAACAAGATTTGGGACGAAATAGGAACTTTGCTGAACATGGACGGTATGTACGTTAACATTTTTTAGCAGTATATTTTAGACATTAGTGACAATAATAATGGATGTATTCAGGCGCATAGTCATTGGGTCAAAGCGACTGTAGGCCTTCTTAGGTTCTCTACAAAGGAAACAATATATTATTCTAACATCATGTTTATATTTTGTATGGCTTAGGTAGATTAGTTATTACATATTAAAGAAATTCACAAAATTTTCTCTTATCTGAAACGAATAGTTTGTCGCCCTTCAGCCGTCAACTGGAAGAGCATCTAAGGCTCCTATTACAGGCTCTGCATCCTCTAAGAGAAGTGAGAAGGGTGAATCTGTTTTTTCCGTACGCAAATAGTTATGTAGTACGCAGGTTGCTTTAACAATCTTTATAGATGTTTCAATCTTGAGTTCTAAGGGCCTGTAAAATAACCTCCATTTCTGAGCCAAGATGCCAAAAGCATTCTTGACTACTCTCCGTGCGCGACATAGGCGCTTATTGTAGTTTTCTTTTCGAGTATCATAACGTGACAATCTGTATGGGAATGGTCTCATTAAGAAAGGTGTTAAAGCAAATGCTTTATCGCCAATAAGTACACACGGGGTTTCTTCATTTTGACCAGGAAGGAATGTTCAATGATCCTCTGGACAGCCATTGTCCAAAAGAAGATGCCTCAAAAATGGCATCACTGTTCTTACCATATCCGCTTATATCCACACAAACAAATTTTGTAATCGTAGTCCACAATTGCTAATAACACAATAGAAATTTTTTTAAGGTAACAGTAATAATTCAAATCGCTATTAGGAGGGCATTTGATAGTCACATGCTTCCCATTTATGCTCCCGAGGCAATTACTATTTCCCATAATTCTGTGGAAGGTTCAGGCATATAAATGGGTTGCAGGTATTTCTATAACGCATCACAAACTTCATTAATAATTTGGTTCACGGTCGTAAATCCCATTTGATAGCTTTGGCCGATTGTATTTAAAGAATCTGCAGTAGCAAGGAACATAATAATATAAATTAAGTAGCATTATAAAGCTACTAGATTGATGAGCTGTTATAAGGAGCTGTTAAAAGTAACCTTCTCAAGGTGTATTTGTAGTGCTAAATTTATTAAATTTTTTGTAATTATTTTTTAGGTGACGAAGCAAAAAAAAAAGGAAAAACATTCGTGACTGCTTTGCAAAACATCTTCGATCTGAAAGAACCCATACAAGTCAGCAAGCCAAAAATATTAATCGCTATAAAACATGACCTTGGGCTGCTCAAATGTCTGCTTTCAAGCCGTTTTTTCAGTTTGCTCAAACAATAAGTAATGTAGACGTTAACAGTAATGAAGAGACTCGAAATAGTGAGAAGGAAGATCAAATAATAGAAACCGAAACGTATAGAAGTAGTTCTGATATACCTCTGTCTAGGTTATCCGCAAATATTGCCGAAACATCAGACATTTGTCTCCTCTCTGTACAAACAAGTATTCCACCGCAGTCATCACAATCAAGCATGACTCCTCAACTATTAAAAAAAAGTGCAACAAAGCGAAAAATTGTAGAAGAAAAGAATGAGTCATCCGTTTCCCAAGTTTTATTATATTTAAAAAGTAAAGATAACAGGTCAGAGAGTATGACTTACGACGAACTTGATTTGCTATTTCTGGGACATGCTAAAATGATAAAAAAATTATCCCCTAAACGTCAAGTGATAGCAAAATATAGAGTTGCACAGGTAATAATGGAAGAGGAATTACATTACCTACAAGAACATACAGCTGCCCCATCCTTACCGTCAACTTCTGGCACCAATTATAATGCACCTTCTCTTGCAACTTCATATCAGAGAAGTTCTACATGTGAAACAAGCAATGAACTTCCAAATTCGCCACATTATTCCTATACTACTACCTCACCACCTGAATTGGATATTTCCCTACCAAGTCATTCAGAAACAACCACATGGTATGAAGGTTTTTCGCGAACGAATTTATAAACATATTTTTCAACTATGTGACGGTTTTCATGTATGTTTTATTTGATAATAGTTTTCTTTTCATGTATTTAAATAAATATTTTTTTTATTTGACATGTCTTCAAATAAGTAACTCATCATACAAATCGACGCATATATAAATGAATAAAATATTTTTCTTACCGTAAAATAACAGCTAGACATTCAGCGGTTGATATGGGCTCCCTAAAATTAGTATATGCCTTACTTATATCCCCTTCAATTAGATCTAATATATAATCAAAGCTTATTATTGGCATTCGGAAATAGATATAAAACCTTTCTTCGTCTTGTCTAAGTTTAGGATATAACGTATGAAATTCTCCTTCTATATTAAGTGTTTGATTAATTTCGTGCACCCAGATTTTTTTTTCTTTCTAAAAGTATACTTTTAATTAATATAAATGACAATTTACTAATATACACAAGCAACAATTGGTAACAAAATACTTACCTTTTTTCTGTTTTCGTCTTCACATAAGGCTGCAAGTAAAAGTATTTCATCTCCATCATCCATTGTCTCCGCACCAAAACAATTCTTTTTTTCAAAAACAAGCACTGATTAACAGCAAAAGCTTTTTAAAAACTGACTGAAATATAGGACGCCACCCTGATCACTCCAGTGTGTGTCAAAGTGATCGCCTATGATATCGCGGCCGCGATCGCGCCAGTCTGCGTGCAGCTTTAGCGCTGGCTTCTCGTGCTGGTTAATCTGACGCTTCATTTCCAGTAATTCCAGAGCGACCAGAGATCCAGATCAGAAGACTCAAGATCATCACTGAGTACCCACACGGTTTTTACGGCTCACAGCGCTCCGAGAAAAATCGTATTGTCATGTTCCTCACCCCCTCTCGCTAGAAGAATTTTAGCTCCCATGTCAATTGCAAATTCTTGTGCATGAAATACCATACAATAACTAACTGTAAATGGAAGTTATGGTTACTTTCTCTATATGTACATTCAAAGGAGTTAGGTCGAGTAGAACATCTATTACTAGAGTGAGCGTTGTGGTTATCGCACCAGAGATTGCTAATCCGGCTGCTCGTTGAATTCTTGAAAGTTTGATGATAACTGAAGCCTGTCGGACCTTCCTATACCAGGCGACCGTTTTATATGTGTTCATACCATTGTCTGATAAACAGTCTAACTAGTGGTACACGTGTTTGTGACATTATAGAAACGGATAATTTTATGAACGTTGGTGATGTAGAAATCATTTTCGAGGAAATAAATGAATTATTTCCTCCTTTAAATAATCTGAATTATCTAAATATCTTAAAATTGACTTCAGTTTTGGAAAGTAGATGCTCCAATTTGTAATTGAAAGTATGTTCGTAACAATTTTCCAAAAAAACGATTTTTCAAGAATTTTTAAATGTATTCAAAATATTGGAAAATCCCAATTAAGTTCAGCAGCTTATATCTCACTATCTAAGCGAGATATTTCAAAACTGACTTCATTTTTGGGAAGTAGATGCTCCAATTAATAATTGGAAGTAATTTGACAATAGTTTTCCAAGAAACCGATTTTTCACGAATTATTAAATTTAGGCAATATATTGGAAATATTTCCAATTAAGTCCAACAGCTTATACCTCAAGAATTAAGTGAGATATCTCAAAATTTACTTAATTTTTGGAAAGTAGATGCTCCATTTAGTAACTGAAAGTAATTTTGTAACAATTTTCCAAAAAATCGATTTTTCAAAAATTTTTAAATTTATTAAAATTTTGGGATAATTCTAATTCAGATACTTATATCGAAAAACTGATTGAGATATTTCATAATTGACTTCATATTTGGAAAGTAGATACTCCAATTAGTAATTGAAAGTAATTTTATAACAATTTTCCAAAAGTCAATCTTCCAATAATTTTTATATTTATGAGTTTCTAATTGGCTAGTAGGTGGGTAGTATCTACAAGATAAATTTAACTAAAATTTGGTAGCAATGGACCTAACTATTAGTTTAGCGGTATCTTGTAGCTAACTTATCTAACAGATGCCAAAGGTTTGGTAGTAACAGACCTTACTAGAATTGTTATTGACAACCTCGGTGCTCGATTCAGAAGTCAGTCAGAGATCCGTTTCATACAATACTGGAAAGTATTTCTATGATATCGCGGCCGATTTCTATGATCGCGCCAGTCTGCGTGCAGCTTTAGCGCTGGCTTCTCGTGCTGGTTAATCTGGCGCTTCATTTTCAGTAATTCCAGAGCCATTAGACTGTTTACCATTGTCTGATAAACAGTCTAACCACAGTCACATAAAGCCAGTATAGCCTTTCAAGGGTAAAGCTCCAATTTTTACCACAAAACCGACAAGTCCATAGGGATGTCTATGGACTTGGCTATATGTAGAACTCCCTGCAAATGATCATTCCATGAAAGGGTTTTATCTACTGTTACTCATAGATGTTGTAGGGCGGATTAATCCATCAAATTTTCATTTCCTGGTGAAAGGTACAACGATTGCCCTTTGCGGGTTAATTGAAAGATTCTTTCCCATACATCAAGCGCAAATGGTGTCAAGGTTCGCCTGGACGATTATAGATATCTCGACAAACAGATTCCTGTGACCATAATGACAATGTCATCAGCATACACCTGTATTGACAGCCACCTCCCAACCTGAAGCGTATCATGTCACCGTGTAGTGGACTAGAAACCTTCTATATCGAGAACCGCACAAACCAAGACTACTTTATCCTGGAGTGTCTTGGAGAAACCAAGTTGTGTAAAGACAATTCTGTTGATTTTCCCGCATAAAAAGTGTACTGGTAGTGACTCGGTAGACTAGATATCAATAGGATTTCAACAGAACGACGTTAGGTTGATGGGTCGAAAGGCATTAGGAGTAAGAACCGAACGCCCCACTGTAGGTATAATCTGTACCACGAGAAGTGGAGGTGACTCATCGTCTAACAGTGTACGGAACAGACGTACGCGCTAGAAATCATTCCACTCTAACACACGTCAACGCGCGGACATAATATTTGTAACGTATGCGCAAAATTCTTTCGGAAATCGATGAGTCACATTCACTTCTCGTGGTACAGACTATATATATAATACCCTACCTTCGTCTATTCTGCTGAAAATTTTTACCAATATAGGCAACAATAACAATCTTCCTTGCGGTAACAATGCAGGAAAGATATGATCTTCTCCGGGCGATTTAAAATTTAAAAAGAGGCAGTCCAATCTCTAGCGAGAATTTTATGCATTCTTGTACTGCTGAGTGTGTCTTTCACTCCCTCACAGAATCTTCTCCAAAACTCCCTTTTTGCCTTACGAATATTTTTGCTGTAAGTCGATAGAGCTAATTTGTACTGTTTCCATTGACCCGATGTCTTGGTCCGATAAGGTAGGACACACAATATTGCGGAACGGAGTAAATCGAAATGGATTAGAACGAACCAGAATCTGAGTGGAAATTTTAAATATTTGTACATTATCTCTATGTTGTTGTTTTGCAATGGATATCTCATATGAAGAGTTTGTGGCGTTGTGTATTGCTTTGAAAGAAGAAAACGAGAGATAAGAAAACCTGATAAGAAAAGAATATGAGGAGTTTCATCATCTATTCCCAGACCTTTTAGAACACAAAGGTATTTTTAAAGTATTTCCGAATGTTTAGTGCAACGGTCTATGAATTGTTGAATATATTAGTCATTCAGAAACAAGATATAACATTTCCAAAATTACGACAACTTCCATAAATATTATCGTTATTGTTAAAAAATGCAAATGTATTAAAATAAAAAACTTAATTTTTACTATCACAGTTATATACGAAGGACCATTTATATGACAGAAAAAACTTATTTTTCAGTAATTACCGAATTGATACGGACAGACGAACATGGATGGCAGATGGGAATCGATAGCATTGTATGTAGCATATTATTGTAGCATGTGGTGGACCTCAAGAATGTATACAGTTGGTCTTGTTTTATTGCTTATAATCCATTTGTAAATTGGTAAGTGTAAATTCATACTTAATGTATTATAAATTAAATCTTTTGAAATTTAATATTATTTTTTAGTATAAACGTGGAAAGAACAAAAAAAAGGAAAGTTGACGAATGCCGTGTTTTTAACGAACAATCTAGAGTAAAATCCGTTTTTGTACCACTCAAATGATGGAAAAGCTATATGTGTTAGCTGCAATTATGAAGAGACTATTGCAGTTATGAAGGAATATATATGCATAATTTAAAGACAAGTAGCGTAGTGAAAATTTTAAATCAATGCATTGTAGTTTGTGTTCACCATAAAATTTACGTAAAAAAGCTAATTCGAAAAATGAAGTACTGACTTTAGTTGGTATAAAAGTTGCTTATTTATTGGTGAAAAAAGGAAACTCTTTATGGATTGTTAAAGAATGTATGATAGAAGTCTTCGGCAGATTACTGGTACCTCGTTTCACATGGTTTACTCTTGCGATAGATGAATCAACTGATGTTAGCGACACATCACAACTTTTATCATCACCATATCATCAAGAGTTAGTCTCCGTAATGATCAAATCAAGCATAAGTACAAGGAAGGAAACTATATGTGCGACCAACATTTTCCGGGATGAACTTTTTGCAATCAAAGTGCAGGGCAAAGTTATCAGATGATCATTTACAATCACTGCTTGTTATTGATGTGGCAGAATTTAATCCTAACTACAAAGAAATACTTCAAAAAAAGCACAGATCCATCATTCCATTAAATTTTTTTTAAGACTACTATTTATGTATAATTTAGCAATATTAATTTAAAGTAATTAAATGTTAAAAATAAAAGTCAATGATATCTTCATCATAATGCGTTTTTAATTGGTACATTTACGCGCCCTGTTTCAAATAGATTTATATCCTAATTTGGTCCTTGCGGCAGAAAGTTTAGACATCTACGCTCCAAAGCCTCTCGAATCCTCATTGGTACCAAAACCTGATGTTTTCATTGAGTGTACCTCGAATTCATATAACAACATTTAAATTCGATTTACAGCTCAGGTGACAATATACTTTTTGTTTCTTCAAAACTTTGAATTAATTTACTCAAAGATAACCCTTCCTACGTTTTTCGTTATTTTCGATAAATCTCTGTAACAAGAACATCTGTAACATCTGCTGCTTTTAACTCCAATTTGCTTGCTGTTTTGCTTTAGATGTGGTTAATATGGAAGAATCCTCACAAATTTCATCTTCAAAATTGGCTATTTTGATTCGAATTTAGTTGTGTAATTGTAATATCTGGCAGTAAATTTATATTACACTTTGTGTCTCTTGATGATTTGGAAGACGAAACTCCATTTCATCTTCGTACTTCCACTTTGTGATATTATCAGAAGAATCGCCACTTTTAACACGGTTTTTAACCTTTGTCTTTCTGTAGCAATCTTTTAAACTGTTCTATTTTTTACAATCTTGATCTAAAAAAGATATAATATTTGGTTATTTTAAGCATTGTTTATGAAGTTTACACTAAAATTTGGTTAAAGAATGACAATATCAAGTTTTCTAGAAGCAGTATCAGGTCTTCCAGGAACAGTAGTAAATCTTCTGGAAGCAGTTCAAGTCTCTTCGAAGCAGTATAAGTATTCCAGAGGCGGTATCGAGTCTATTGGAAACATTTTAAATCTTGTAGAAGCAGTATCAAATTTTCTGAGAGCATTATCAAGTCTTGCAGAACCATCTAAAGTCTTGCAGAGCCAATAACAAGTCTTCTGGAATCAATGTTGCTTCTGTGTGTAACGTTCTATAAGCAGTATCAAGATTTTTGGAAGCATTTTAAATCTTTGGAAAGGATTTATTCGAACGGTCAATTAAATTACAGGAACAACTTTTGTTAAATTTCCGTATATTTTAACTTTCATCAGAGCAAAATTTAAATTTGTTGCTTTTCAAGTTAGTGACTTAAATTCATTACAATCGACATATTTTTAAAAGAAATTGAAGATAATGTCAAGATTAAACATTAATTTGGCTAAAACTAAAAATCGTTGGGTGTCATTCTACAACACATTCAAAACAGTTCGGGTGCCTGGACGGGACTTCTCGATACAAACACACACAACAGTATTTAAAAATACGTTAGATATAATCAATTTAAGTCATCAATTTCAAAAACAACACATGTAAATTCTGCCCTGGTGAAGGTTGAAATCAAACAACCGAAATATAAAAAGTTGTTCCTGCATTTTAATTGACCGTTCACCCCGAATAAATAAGTTTCCAAAAATTGCCTCCCACGGTATCGGTCGAAGATACTTCTTTCTGCATTTTAAATCTTCTGTAAGCAGTATCAAGTGTTTTGTGAGTCATTTGTGCTATCACATTTTAATAACTGTGATACACTTTATCATTCGTTTATAGATCAAATTAGTGCCGGTAGAATTCAGAGAGGGCAGAATAGTTTCTTACGATTTATTTATCGTATTAAAGTCGTCGTCGTCGTATCTCACATATTGAAAGCCACCAATTTGCTAAATATGTGGAAGACAACGCTTTTACATACCACTTTGGTTTTTACATACTACTTTGGTTTTTCATATTGTGGTGACTTGGCTAACGTCTCCTTACCTGTACTGTCATACAACTTAAGCCCGTTACTACCATTCATAGTTAAAGTCATATCTGTTGCGTTATCTGACAGATAACGTAAAAATGGGTTACTACCAACGCGTTTGTGTTATAGTTAACTTTAACTCAGAGATAACTTTTACTTTAACCGTTACCAGCGGATTCGGTCTGGTATAAGTCGGTATTCGATAGATAAGCGAGAAAACCTAACCTAAAGCTCGTTACTACCATCCTCTGGTTAAACTATCTACGGGATTATTACCATGATTTTACGAGCTCTGATTGGCTAGTAGATGGGTTTATCTATAAGATACTACTATACTATCTACTATACTACTATAAGATAAAAGATGGTAGTAATGGCCCTAACAAACAGAATACGCCGAGGATTGTTGTGGTACACGTGATTGTGACATTATAGAAACGGATAATTTTATGAACGTTGGTGATGTAGAAATCATTTTCGAGGAAATAAATGAATTATTTCCTCCTTTAAATCATCTGAATTATCTAAATATCTTAAAATTGACTTCAGTTTTGGAAAGTAGATGCTCCAATTTGTAATTGAAAGTATGTGTAACAATTTTCCAAAAAAAAACGATTTTTCAAGAATTTTTAAATGTATTCAAAATATTGGAAAATCCCAATTAAGTTCAGTTATCTCAGTATCTAAGCGAGATATTTCAAAACTGACTTCATTTTTGGGAAGTAGATGCTCCAATTAATAATTGAAAGTAATTTGACAATAGTTTTCCAAGTAACCGATTTTTCACGAATTATTAAATTTAGGCAATATATTGGAAATATTTCCAATTAAGTCCAACAGCTTATACCTCAAGAATTAAGTGAGATATCTCAAAATTTACTTCATTTTTGGAAAGTAGATGCTCCATTTAGTAACTGAAAGTAATTTTGTAACAATTTTCCAAAAAATCGTTTTTCAAGAATTTTTAAATTTATTCGAAATATTGGAAAAATCCCAATTAAGTCAAGCAGCTTATATCTCAAGAACTAAGTGAGATATCTCAAAACTGACTCCACTTTTGGAAAGTAGATGCTCCAATTAGTAATTGAAAGTAATTTTATAAAAAAAAATCACAAAAAAGCGATTTTTCAAGAATTTTTAAATTTATTGAAATTTTGGAATAATTCTAATTCAGATACTTATATCGAAAAACTGATTGAGATATTTCATAATTGACTTCATATTTGGAAAGTAGATACTCCAATTAGTAATTGAAAGTAATTTTATAACAATTTTCCAAAAGTCAATCTTCCAATAATTTTTACATTTATGAGTTTCTAATTGGCTAGTAGGTGGGTAGTATCTACAAGATAAATTTAACTAAAATTTGGTAGCAATGGACCTAACTATTAGTTTAGCGGTATCTTGTAGCTAACTTATCTAACAGATGCCAAAGGTTTGGTAGTAACAGGCCTTACTAGAATTGTTATTGACAATCTCGGTGCTCGATTCAGAAGTCAGTCAGAGATCCGTTTCATACAATACTGGAAAGTATTTCATTGATCTTAATCGTTGCTTTTGTTTTAGGTCGAGCTATGAATTCAAAAAGACCATCAAATAATATAATATTAAGACTATAAAATTTTTGATAGAACGTCTTAGTATTGCCTAACAACTACAAGGCACGTGAATTACAATTGTAACAACTGTCTAACATCACTATATCATTTTGTGACTAATATACTTGAGTTGGCTTGAATTTGGTTGGGTTTGGTTTGTGTTGAATTGGGATGCATCCTGAAGTCCCTTACTAAAATTCATATTGATTACACATTTTATCTTACAGTTTCTTCACGATCATCAAAATAGGTTTCAATCGCAAAAACCTTACAATAGTTTATTCATCTCATTCAAGTTTATTCATATTTATAAAATATGTCTCACTTCATTAGGTTAAGAAAAATTTTCTAAACAAAAATTTCTTTTTTAATGAATATACAGACACTATCTTTCGAAACGTCTTTTAATCGTTTCGCTGACCTACGACCTACTCGAATATAACAGTAACCGATTCAATTACTCTCCAAACACCGACTTAATTGTTAATTGAAGCGATAATATCGAAGAGTCGGTCCATTTTAAATCCCGCGTGGTAGTGTTACTTAAGATCGTCGCGATAGGTGGATGAATGTTGAATGTCGGCGTTCTAATTCTGTCCAAGAGGTTCTAATCTTTAATAAGGCTCTATCTATCTATAGTCATTGCCATTGTCGACATTGTGCCGCGGTTGCACAACAGAACCGGAGCCGTTTTTAGTTTTATTTCGGGTGCATCGTCCCAACTTGACACAGATCTTCAACAACACTTCCGCATTTACCCCGAAATAACAAACGACCGGCTGTCGAACGAAAAACGTTTTGAAACATGTGGCCGCTTAATTAGCGTTTGAAAAAAAAATAGATTGAAAAATGGCGAAGAAAGTATTATAATATTTTTCTTTACCTTTCTATTTAACAAAAAATGAGGTGAGATGGTGAATATAAATTGTCTATTTCCAATTTATTGGGTTGTTTATAATTACAGAAATGAAACCGGGAGCATTGACACTATAAATTATTTTATTGTACTGCTTCAATTAAATTTTGTATGGCAAGCGTGAAATAGAATAATGTTTAAAGAGGAAATATTAACTAATTTTAGGTACAAATATGGTTCCTAGAAAGAACTTATTTTCAAGTTTAAATAATAGTAATTTGTATCGATTTCAATACCGTTAAAGATAAATCACAGAACAGTATTAAATTAAACACATGTTATTATTAAAAAAATAATTACATCTTATTTCGTAATATCTAAGCATTTATATAGATAAATCACATCTGCGCTTTGCAACATATGATGGGCAGAGTGGAGTTTTTGCTTCCCGTATTCTGTTGCCTACACATACACACAGTATAAATAGAATTCCATCTAGCGACCCGTAATTATAAGTAAACAGCTCGGTTGGGTTCGCTTAAACCGATCGAAAGGTGCATTTATAGGAGAGATAATTACTTCCATGGACTGGACCGCAAGTGTTCGAAAGAAACCGATTCCGTAATAAAACATAGTTATTAAGACAGATGGTTATCTAACGTTGCGTCGCCCGTATATATCTACTGAGAAATCTAGAATTTTTCTTTTCTTGTGCAGATTCTATTTGAGATAATAGGATTCAGTTGCTAATGTTCTAAATGAGCCAGAAACGAATGAATTTAATCTTAATATAATTTTGAAGTATAATTAACAAAATATGCATATTGTATAAAAAATATACAGGGTGATTGATCTCAACTTGCTACCAATTAATACTCTTGATACATTAGAGACCGGATTTAGATGCTGTTGCATGTTTTGCATATAACTTTATATTTTGCATTTTTATTGCATATAAACTTATTTCATATGAGCAGAAATGAGAATACAATTCAATATTTATTTATGCTCAATATTTCAGTATACATTATAATATATCATTGTCATAATTCATATAAAACATTACATGTTAAAGCTGTCTGAAATAAAAGTAAACAATCCACGGCATAGTAAACACAACATAACAAACTGATCGTTAATTAATTTCAACAACTAATCTTCAAAATCACCCACATTTACATCATCCAAAACTCGAGGCACGAATAATAAGATTTTTGAATAAGAAAAGATTTCATTTTTAGATTGAATAACTTAAGTGATATTATAGTGATATTGAATGCCTAGTAACTTCTGCAGGAATTTTATTGAAAAAATTGATTACCACAAAATTAAAATGGCATTAACCTTGAGTAAGTCTGCGCTATATTCCTAGTTTCATATCCGTGCGTATTTGTGAAGGTTTTACCCGACAATTCAAGTTATCTAGAATTCTTATTGCTCTTCTCTTAAGCTTGAAGCATTCTCCAAACCAGGAGTGCATATGGGATTATACTTTGACAGAATGAAAAATACGTACATTTTAATACTTAGTTTGATACATATATTGTTTAAGAGACAAGGTAGATATTGTAATAATATTCACTCTTCTGGATTTTTTCTATGTTATAAAAAAATAATAATAATAAATAAAAAATAAAATAGTTTACTAAAAAAACAAATGACAAGGAAGTGATAAAAAGGAATAGATATTAAGAATTAATTAATAAATAAAAAATAAATTAAACAGGGTTTGAAAAACGGAAGACTTTAGTTAAAAAGAAATAAACAGAACAAGGAAAGCAAATTATTAATAATAAAGGAATTAGCAAAGAAGAAATAACAGAAGAAAACAAAGAAAATAGAGTAAGGAATTTCAATTTGTATATATTCGTTTGGTTTGATGGACCGGCTTGCCTTGTGTTGTATATTTAAATAATCAAATAAACATCTCATTTTTTGCTGCCCAACGTGGGATTCACAAATAAAGGAATCACACTCAAGTAATCAAACAACCGAAAAATTAAAAAAAAAAATAATGCCAGAACGTAGAACCAGATCTTAAGTATCGACTGAACAAGTAAGTGGAGAGATGGAATCAAAAATAATTGTTACTACCAGTTTTGGAGATGAAAAGGAAAAAAGGAAGAACATTCGATGATGAACATGATAAAACAATTGATGGTATATGTGAAGAAAATGAACCAAAGTCTAGAAGAGAAATTGGAACAAAATAAAATGGATATGATTGAGAAATTGGACGAAAATAAATTGGAAATGAATAAAAATCTGGAAGAAAAATTGGAACAAAATAAAATGGATATGAATGAAATATTGGGACAAAATCAAATGGAAATGAATCAAAATTTAGAAAAAATGAATCAAAATTTAGAAGTAAAATTGGAACAAAATAAAAAGAAAATAAATAAAATGTAGAAGAAAAATTGGGAAACAATTTAATTGAAAATCAGAGAACATTTAATGAAACAATTCATGGTTTAAGGAAAGAAATTATAGTTCTTCTATTAATAGTAACGACGTTTTACAACGCGAAAACTATAATATTAAAGAACAATATACAAATCTACCGTTATATGTGGAGAAAAGAGTGGAAGAATGTAACAAAAAGAATGTAACATTACATTACAAGAACAAGCTTAGGTACGAAATGGTAGCGGACAAATGCAACAACATGGCTGATTTTAACATCGACAACAATTAAAACCGTTAAATCGAAAAGATAACTATACAAAATATAAAACAAAAAAAATTAGACAAGGCTGAATCGCAATAGATCCCTTAAATCTAACATAAAAGAGGGATTTAAAAAAAAATAGGTTAATAATTTAATTTAAAGAACGTAGAATTGTAATATTTTCAATGTTGACATTGTAAATTTTCCTATTTTGAATATGTTGAAGTTGTAATAATATTCAGTCTTCTCATCATATTCAGTGTTATAAAAAGATAGTTAAAAAAAATAAAAAACAAAATAGTTTACTAAAATACAAAATGACAAGAAAGTCATAGAAACGGAAAAAAAGAATGAAGAATTTAATAAAAAAATAAACAGAACAAAGAAAGCGAATTATTAATAATAAACGAATTAGTAAAGACGAAATAATAGAAGAAAAGAACGAAAATACAGAAAGGAATTTGAATTTGTCTATATTCGTTTAATTTATTGGAACCGGCTTGCCCTGTATTGTATATTTAAATAATCAAATATACATCTGAATATATACTACTGAATAGTTTATTAAATGCATATTGGATATGTTTGTCCAAAGTTAATTTAGGATCCAGATAAACGCCTAGAAATTTTACACAATCAGAATTTCAGTTAAACTGCAGTTAAAAAGCAGTAACTGTTGTCTTTTCAGTATTTAATTATACACATTTCATGATTACTAAGAGCAGTATGCGCCTTAAACTGTGTCATTTCATGTTTATTTCCAATGTTTATTACAGTTGTGTCGTCGACGTACATTATTATATCCGATTGAGATAGTTCTACTGGTAAGATAAGATTTAATTAGTTTCAAACTGAGATTATCCAAATTATATTTTAAATATTCAATCAAAACGTTATGTACACAGTCGAAAGCTTTACTCAAGTCACAAAAACTACCAACAAGATACTGCCCTTGTTGAAAGCACTCAATAATTCTTTTAACAAAGTCAACTTTTGCCTCAGATTTACGAAATCCATATTGTGTGGTGACACCCTTTCAAATATCTTTAAGAACACCGGTAAAAGTGAGATTGGCCTAAAATTCTCTAAATGATCAGGACTTCCCTTTTTAAAGACGGAAACTATTAGACCTGATTTCAAAGCATTTGGAAACACTCCTTCACACATCGCAAAATTAATAAGTTTAGTAAGAGGTTCACTTATTAAACTTTCAACTTATTTCATAATTTGCTGATTTTGGCTTAAGAGAATCAATTATGTCCCGTACTTCAATAAAAGATGCTTTTCCAAATGAAAAACTAAAATGTTTGCGTCAGTTTTATTAAAAAAATAAGTAAATTTGTTTTTTAAATAGGAGTTATTTAAGTTATTAATTATATCAAAGAGTACATTAAAAAAATCATTAACTTCATTAGGGTCAAATTCGCCTTTAATTTTGCTAAATGTGCTGGGCCGATTTGGTTAATAATTTGCCACATTATTTTCTTTACATACTATTTTAGCTACTTTATTTTTTTTATTATATTGAGTATAGACAATATTTCTGATGTTCTTTACTTCGTTAATATTCAATAATTTATAGATTGTGTTAAGAACATTTAGTCTATTTCGTGGCAGACATAGTTCAGGAGTAAACCAATTATTAGAGGAGTTCAGCTGTTTTCCACTAACCTGTTTTAATTGAAAAGCCATTGCAAAGCCCTCCAGTATGGCGTTCAAAAACATTTGAAACTTTTTGACAATATTCAAGTCATTGTAGGAAACAAAATTCCAGCCAATAATTGACACAGATTCATAAAAGACAAACCTGTCTCCCTCCGTCATGCGCCTACAAGTAATTTAATTTAACCGTGACTCCTGATTTAGTGTGCACCTCTCCACAATACTGTTGTTATCAGACAAGTAGCCACTTACTACTGCTTCAACACATGTAGAATCAAAATTAATGAAAATGTTATCTATACAATGTTACAATGTACCAATCCAAACATTATGAATGGCTTCATTCATAACGATGACTCTCTGAGAAGCAGGAAAGAAAGACAACAAAAACATCGATGTCACTACTTGGCGAACTGTATATATTAAGTATGACTATATCTAAATCTGGAATTTTTTATTCCACCAATTTCAAAATGTTTTTCAATTGAAATGATAAAAACCTAAGAATTGAGGCAGGGACCTTTTTTTGGGCTTTGAATTTTGTATTTAAAAAGGATGCAACCCAGCTCTGGGGTGCCAAATATCTTAGGACGGCTCTGGCTCAAATATACAGGATTGGGTTGGATTATGTTTAGCCGTCCATCTGAAACAAATCTGTTACAAAAATGGCTAACAAAGACGTATACAATGAATAGTTTTTGAAATATAGTACTTTACAACTGATTTGGCAACTTTGTATAATTGAATTGAAATAAAAATAGAACTAACACTAGACCTAGAAGTGGAACCATTTGGATTTAGCCATGCGTCTTCAGATACACAGCTAAACTCAAATCTTTACACTTTTAGGTCTAGTTTACTTTAGTTCAAATATCTAGTGGTCTAGTATTCATCTAGTATGTAAAGGTCTAGTGTTAGATCTACTTTTATATCATTAGATCTAACTCTAAATCTAGAACTAGAAACTTTAGGGTTTACCTACACCTCTCAAGACGAATAAACCTGGATGATTCCAAATGTATTCTCTACAATGAATAATTTCTGAAATTATAATTAGAAATAAGAAATTATTTAATTATTTATAATAATTTCTTTAATTGAAGAATAACTAGAACTAATACTAAACCTAGAAGTGGAATCATTTAATCAATGTATCCTTGCAATTGTTTATAAGCTCTTTAGTCTCTCTAATAATTCTGTTTATTAGATCAAAATTAATTTTGGAATACTTGTTATGTTGTAAAAACTGTGATGTCTTTTGTAAATAGCTGTTTCTATAGTCTGAAGACGCACGGTTAAACCCAAATGATTCCACTTCTAGGTCTAGTGTTAGTTCTAGTTTTATATGATTAGATCCAACTCTAGATCTAGTACTAGACACATTCGAGTTTAGCTGAGAGAGATGTACTCGCAAGACGAAAAACCCCGGATGATTCCAATTGTAGGTCCAGTGTTAGTTCTAGTTTTACTTTAGTTTAAATATACAGGGTTGGGTTGGGTGCAGATGAAAATATTATAAATCCCCTCTTTACTCATAACGTATAACAAAATTTGGTTTTTCTAGCTTAATGTATTACTGAGATGTCGAGTGTTAAAAAAATTATAATCCAACTTTGAAGGACTACTCCTCAAGGGTACAACTTGGTGGGAAGATAAGTTGTATTAAATCATCTTATTTTATTGTTCTTCACACGTCTCCGCTCTATGTCGCTTGTTATGTGAATCACCCTGTATATTAATATATATCCCATCGAACAACCTATCTAATAGATCGTCGACTTCTCGAGAAAACCTTCTTTCCTCATCGACGATCCCTCGTTACGGTTTACGGGCCGTCGTCGTGATCGAGCTATTCTCTTTGAAACCATCCTCTGATCGTACGTTGCGCCAATTTACTACTTATTATGCACGTTAATTTATGCGCCGATTATTGCAGTGTTGCCACCCTAATAACAATGACCCGAGAGTGCCCAATGACATGTTTAGAGTCTTCACGCCTCGCGGGATCCGAAGAGCCAACATCCCATCGTGGTACATTCACCGGTTGTAGAGATGCGGGTCTATAAGAGAATCTAACGTTTTGTTCCCACTCAACGAAGTCGAACTACGATGGGTTGTTTTCGCACCGGTAAGATGTGGTAGCGTAAGGTGCAATTTAAATAGATGGTCAAAGCACGACTTCTTCGTTCCATGAAAGAGATAATGGAATTAAGAGAAATTACATTTAAAGTGATTTTCAATCTTCTATTATATATTGTGGGGGTGGTTATTCACGATCTTGATACGCTAAATGCAATTCTTAACTCATTTACGTTTGGAAACTTCAAAAAATTTGGTAGAGTTTATGTTTATATCTTTATTACAACGATGAAGTAATATTTTGATGCTTTTATACACGGTTCATAAATTATGTATGTATATTGATCTCAATTCGAGCTGACGTCAACTACATCACGGCGTGACGTCAGCCAGGATATACGACTATATCCCGTTTTTGAAAGGAATAACTGATTTTTAATTCAAAGTGAAATTGCTACAAAGGCAATTGAACCACGACAAAAATATAATATTTATATACTGCTTTTATAATTGGTGTAAATTTACCTGATGATAGGCTTCAAAAGCTGTACCGTTTAAATTATAATAATGAATGCTAGAAAATTGTTCCTTAATTCTATTTAATTACATATAATGAACAGATATTTTTTTCAAATGACTGACAACTTTAGTCATTTTGTGAAATAGATGTATTATAATATATAGTTTGGTTTTAGTATTTTAGTGCAATGGGAAGGATTTATTTGAATAAAGTCAATTACACTTACGTTTAATAATTTTCAAACCTCAATAATTAATAATTTGCTGGAAACTCTTTTTTTGGCTATTTGAGTTTATTTTCTATCGTTTATCCGTGTATTTATTGACTCAATCTATTAGAAAACGAAAGTCTTCCTTTTTATGGGTAAAAGGGAGAAAGGAATCATTTGGAATTACTACTAAGAGAGAGGAGGTACTGTAGGAAATCCTATTAGGAACGTTGAAAAAGTTATATCATGGAAATTTAAGATATCATTCTTTTTTTAATCTATCTGGCCCATCACTACTCTTTACTATGTGGTATTTATCCAGAATCAATAAAAAAACGCTGTCAGTAAATCTTAAAGATGCACTGACAAAATGTACACAGTATATGATGTAAGTTATGAATAATTATGAAACAAACCATAGTTTCCATGAAAGCGTTCATTTCGAGTGTATTGAATAATGAAAAAAAGAAATGAAAACGCCAACTGTAGCTATAGAAAAACCCAAGCTCAACGTTTTTCTGACCAAAATTTTGAAATTTCGTATTCTTAACCTTGCTATAAACCTTGCCATTCTTAGTTACATGATTTCTGGACCGTATTCTGTGCATTGCTATCTTCATAGAAAAAATGCTTCTGATGAGTGGGCAACTTGGCGTAACCCAACTCAACCCTATTTTGCTGCTATCAAGGTATTACTTCGGGACTGTTTTTGTTTTCCTGTAGTCTTCTCTTCTTTCCTTCTTCAGTGCCATGGTCAGCATTTGACGGTTAACTAGAACTGTTATGATCTGATGAGAGCGGGGGGGACACCAATTTTTAGTCAATCACTCTCCACGAGCTAGACATCAACCTGCCTTTTATCTAGCATCACTAATTAATGTTGAGTTTCTGCTCATTTATACTGACATGCATGTCATTTATATGAAGTATTTCATCCCGTTTCCTCGTCAATTTTGTCATATTCGTCTTTTCTGCTTTTTAGTTTTTTTCCAATGCCTTTCTAATGATTTTGGCTGACTCCTTAAAATTTTATTTCTTTACCACTACGACGTAAGTTCTTCTCTCTTTATCTTTAGTTTTGTCAGTTTATCCATTGAAACAGGTTTGTAAATGCATACTCTTATTTCGCATTGATGAAATATAACCTTCACCATCAAACCAACCCAAAGTTAATTTAAAACAATAAACTATCAACGTTAATAAATAAAGCACTGAAAACAATCGTGAACTCATTAAAATACAAGATGGTGCAAACAACAAGCAATCAAAAATGTTTACTGATTGGCCAGACAGATAGAATCATACCATACACATGTTGATATGTTACTGCCAATTCACTAAAGTGCCCAGAGAAGTGATAGCATTATTTATAATGACCGGGCGATATAGTAAATTATCCTAGATTGTTGTAGACATATACGAAATTATTAAATTACTTGATTTTATCGATCATTATTTATAATTTCCATGCTATACGAAAACTGCCCTCTTTAACTAATCTCTGCGAACAACTTTTTTGTTGTTCACATTTGATAACCTTCGTCTTTAGCTTTCTTAGAACCATTTTTACCATCTCGTGATAAATTTATCTATTAGTTAAAACCCGACTTCGATTGGATATAAAAGGGAGTACTTAAATTCTCTGTAACCATGGCAACTATTTTCTAGATAAATAATATAGTATAAAGATGTTTCTAATGATTTTACTTTCCATTTGCCGTACTTGCTCAGCGAAATTTGAATTTACGGTCCAAAATAAATACCCAGAAATTTAGTAGAACGTGAATTGGTCAAGTCGGACTTTTTAATGTAAAAAGAGATTTGACTGTTTTGCTGTTTTATAAACAAAGTTTATTAACATCTACTTATTAACAACTACTCTTACTAACACCTATTCAGCCTTATCTAAAACCGCACCATAGCTTTCCTCTTTTAAAACAAAGGTTGCATTATCGGCATACAATAGATAATGCACGTTTTCATCCAGATAGATGTAATAATATATAATCTAATATTAATAAAAATTAATAGATAGACCTTAATCACAACATATATTGTGTGTGAAAAGGGCTGTCGAACCAAAGAAAAATTCGCTCAGTATTTAAACTTTTAATATTTTTGTAATTCAAGTCGAAATAATCGAAAAGGTACTTGAAAATTGGTACATACATTGACTGGATAATATATTCCAGGATCATATATGGTAATCGTTTTAACAATGTTGTTTCTATTTTAATAAAACCATACATAAAAAATGAAATTTTTTTCCCAGAATCGATATACAATAATAATCAATAACAATACATCAATTTTATTTTTGCAATTTATATTGAACTCAATATAACTTATTTAGAACACCCAATTTAAACTCCAACATTTATATTATAATAACGAGTTATTTAACACACATAAATAATTCATGAAGTATAATGACTTGTTTTATTTGTTTGTTCGGCTTTATAATTAAAACAAACGCGTATTCGTTCGGGAGGTTCATAAGTGCACGTACATTGAGACATGGTTTAAAGATATTATGTATGTACACGAGGTGGAGGAGTGTGTTGTCGATAATCGTGGGCCCGTTATTCATTAAAAAAATGAACAGTTAGTGACCTTTGCCGGCGAATCTATAACCGTGTTAAGGGCGGTTGTTCACAAAAAAAGTGGTCCATATACATAAATTACAAGTCGCACACGAACAAAATGGCGAAAGTGCACGCATTAATCTTGATTTAAAGTGGCAGGTTTTATGTTAAAACTTTTACGAAAATTGTATTTGCGGACCATAAAAAAAATCTTTCGGATATTTGATACTTACACGTTTAATTCAATGAAGATGAGCTTTCGCCTCTCGAACACATTTTCGTTCTATTGTAAAAATTGTTCCTTGTTGACATTGGATTTATGTTTCTAATTTATTATACTTTCCAAACATTTACTAGTTAAGGTCATAATAAAATCTTTTATTGTTTTATTATAAATAGTAGATAGTTTCCACAAGAGATAATTGATTCGCATTTCCATTATTAAAACATCGCGATTTGAAAATGTATAAAATCCTAAGTGTTTCGTCTTCGACCGGTTTTCTAATTGTTAGAAACTCGGTGTAGAATAAAACACCGAAAAATATTACATCTAGAGAATTATTGAAATTTATAAAGAGAAAGCTGACGATGATCTCCTGGCGGGAAAGCTCGTCGCAATTTTTTTTTATGTTAACTTGTGACTTTTTGTTGAAGCTCTCAATTACGCTAATAGCTCGTCGTACCCAACGGGACATAATGCGGCCAATAATTAACAATTGCGTGCGGATGATGCATCAAAATTATCAATTCTACTTTCATCTCAAAAGCTTTGTGAGGACACGCGTCCCCAACAACAATGGCCAATCATCGCATATTCCCCCTTTAATAATAGACTCTCAAGAATGCAATAATTATGCCTTGGGCTTTGTTTTCTAATCAGTCAGAGGGTAATTGCTTCAATACAAAAAAATTATTGTGCCACAATCGTATAAAGGAAAAGCTAGAAATGACTTTCCACTCACTTATATTGTTATTATGTGTTATTACAAAAATTTAAATCGAAATAAATAAAAGGAAATAATAGAAATTGCAAATTTATTCTTATTATTGTTATTGCCAAGCTGAGGGGAACAACCTATAAGATCTATTGTAATTTTTGAGTCCTTCAGAGGTTTAGGGTAAATGTGGGTTCTTAATGAACCTTAAAATTGCTTCAAGGCTGTGTTTTTAAGTCGGTGGTTGTCAAAAGAGGTTTACCAAAAATTTTTTGCTTAAGCGACCTCTGGCTATGCATTTATACTGTTTCTGACTCGTCGCTGCTAAGTCAGCGTGGGTAGGGGCGTCCTTAGATCATACTTTTTGTTTGTCTGTTACCCGCTGGTTTGGCTGCCCCCTTGAAGCCCTCGCACCTGTTCATTACGTGATTTATGTGGCATTTTTTGTGGTATACTACCGGGTTGGAATCCAATGCGTTTTTGTTGCCTTTTTGGCTAGTTTGTCAGATTTCTGGTTACCCTCAATGTCATTGTGTCCTAGAACCCAACATCATTGACAGAGTAACATCATTGCTCCTAGCGAGTTCTTTCAGATTGTTGGTAGATTCTGCAATTAGAGCCGAGTTATACGTAAATGAGTATATTGTCTCCAGGGCGACCAGACTGTCAATGAATGTGTTTTAGATGCACCTGATGCATCTATCGGAATAAGATTCATCTTAATTTCGATAAAGTGGTTACAGTCCTTGAGGATTCTACCCTATATTAATTATATTATTTTTTTTGAGTGCATGTAGTCAGTGATAAGGCACTCAAAACTGCCTAATATTGTATGGATATTAGGAGGTGTTAACCCTTTTGGTCACGTATTTGCTTTTAGTAAAAAAATCTTATTTTTCGCATTATAACACAGTGATTTTTTACATATTTTTGATATTAACATATGTTCACTTCAATACATTGTGATTTAGAGGTGCAACAAAGATACACCACTCTGGTTTGCCCTTTACACCTTGGATTTTTGCATCTAAATGCCATTTCTTGCATCAAAGTTTGGAAAGTGTCCAAGTTGATCGAAGCGCATTTCTGAAATTGGCCGTACTTCAGCACATAGTCTGGAAAATGAAGGTCTTAATGTAACACGATCTAGTGTGATTGTCCATGCAACCGACAATAGACTCTCCTTTTGTTTCATCTGCAGTGTTTGGCTTTTATAAAACCTTCCGCAATATATGTTCTAAAACCAAGAACATCCATCTTTTCACAACTAAACAATTCGCTTATTGTTTATACTCAAACGTTTGTACATGCAATATCAATGGCATGGGTGAACATACGCATAGTCTATTTTTGTAACCTTATAATATGCGATATAGTGTGAGTAACAAATCTAATTTATCCCATGCTATTGTTATATTTTTTTACTAGTTGTGACCACGAAACTTCTTTATATTCTTTACTTAGATTATCCCATCGCTTGCATGAATCTGGAATTCCCACACCTCTACAATTTGAAGCTAGTATGATACTTTTATTGTCAAACCATGCGCCACGAACACCTCTTTTTTATGGTTTTATCAAATGAAAACGGTGGTTTCTGAATCTTGTCAATGCAAGCATAAATATAGTTATCTCGTAGATAATGTTATTGTCTTAATGTGGTAAAATTAAATTATTAAAAGTGGTAATAATATAAACGAACATTGGCTTCTCTAATATGTTCTGCCAATGTCGTCACAATTGCACGTGATATACGAAATACTTCTGTGTTCAGAAATTAGTTCTATTGTTGAACCTTTGGTAATTATAAAATCGTATAATAATCCACTTTGAATACACAATGCTAGAACTGTTATACCCCATTTACAAGTCTTATTTTTTATTCATTGCTTGACGTTGAGACGGCCTTTGAAGGGAATGATGTGTTCATCAATACGGAGGTCAGTTTCTAGTGGTAGAGAATGGCATCTATTTCTAACTGCCTAAAATACTGGGCGTGTCTTCCATAGTCTATCATTGTTGTCTAGTTTTTCTTGCACATTTACAAAATGACAATGCTTTCATAGTTTAAAACACGGTTTAGTATCATAGAGCTTGAAATTATTGATATGCATAATTTTGCTTATCAGTAACACCTCACTCTTGGGAAGTGGCAATTACCCATTACTATGTGTGTTACGACACTTAATAATGGGTGATGTTTTCATTTTGTCGTGTGTTTTGAGTTGAAATGTACTATGTTGCTGCACCGCATATAAAATAATGTTGTAAGTCATCAGTTGAAACAGTTATTCTGAAAAATATTAATAAACAAAAGATACAACGGACTTTCCAATTCATCTACATTAGAAGGAATTTGTTTTTTATACAAATCATGGTTTTCCATAAACGTTTTAATGTTTATATCTTTTGCTGACTTCGGTTTTTGTTTTCTTTTAATTATCGGAATATCAATCGTTTCATGTGATTCTACCATATTTATGTCTTGTCCGACTGTTTCTTTCTGATTTTCATCCTCAATATTTTCCCCAAAAAGTCCATCCATCTTCAAGCTCTTCAGTGATCCCTACCAGATTATTTTCTGTCAAAGTTTATTTGATATTGCACTTTGTTGCTTACCTATAGCGAAAGATAATGATAACACAATAAAAGGCGAAGTAAAACTCTGGTTATCCTTGCCACCTTTAGTCACTCTATACAGTCTACAAGATCCGTTCGTCGACTAGCCCAACAACTGAATTTATCACCAAATTCACTGCATGTAATCTTTTCAAAAGATTTTAAAATGCATGCGTACAAGATTCAACTTATACAAGAGTTGAAGCCTACAGATCATGGAAAGAGACATCGCTTTGCTCAGTGAAGATCCACTTCCACCTTAGTGGATTCGTCACTAATCAAAACTGCAGAATTTGGAATACCGACAATCCGCGAGTGACTGTAGAAAATGAAATGCATACATGAAACGCACAACTGTCTGATGTGAGTTCTTGGCAAGAGAAGTAATAGTCCCGTACTTTTTTGAAACTGGTGAAGGCGTTGCCATCACTGTAAATACATGCTTTCTGATTGGTTTTTCCTAGTTGTGGATGAAAAGAACAACTTTTGGTTTCAACAAGATGATGCGACATGTCATACATTCCATGAAGTGGTTAGTTTGCTGAATGAGAAATTTCCGAAAAAAACTATTTCTTTGCCTGGAAAATAGAAATGGCCTGCAGATCATGTGTTCTTAGACCTTATGGCTTCTTCTTGTGTTGACTTGTGAAATCAAAAGTGTACGTGAAGAAACCACGAACGTACACCAATTGAATGAAGAAATTGAAAGAATTATTAGCAACATCCCACCAGTTGTTTGTAAACGCATCATCGAAAACTTCAATAAACGCATTACTCATTGTCGCACGGCCATGGGTGGTCATATGGAGGATATAATTTTTCAAACATAAATGGGAGATATTGCTTAACATGTTTGTAAAAAGTTTTATATTTTCAATAAATTTTGTAAATTCTGTAGTACTTTAATATTCGTCCTTACATCCTGAACACCCCATATTTATCAACTTTGTTTTTTAATTCCTAGGTGGTAATATATGTATTAGCCTAAATATTTATAGGTAATACATGTCATTAAAAGAAAACAGAGAGATAGAAAACTGTCAAATAAGCTGTAAAAAATAATAAAACTAATGTGTTCAATTGAATACAGTATGACCGAAAGTGTTAACCCTTTCGGCAAAGCACCCTCTATGTCTATGAAAGCACATAGAGACATTTCTTTAATTGCAATTGTCTCTCATATTGTCGCCCTATTAGGCTGATTGGTCTGTATCCCTTGTGGTGGGCATTAAAGCGGCCACCACTTTTAAGTATGAAAATCACCTTTCCTCCATAATATAGGTATATAGCTAAAGCTATAGCTTGCAATATACGAGGATATTATTGCTGAAAGCAGGTATTTTATATCTTTTTGCAGAAAAATACATAGAATTTCGTCTCCCACCGGCTAACGGATTATTTCCATACATTCATTGTCAGCATCTGCACGATGGCAAATTTTTAAGGAAAGGATGTGTCAGCCACTTACATTACTATTATGTGTTATTAAAAACATTTAAATCGAAATAAATAGAAGCAAACACTAAAAATTGCGAATTGAAACTGCTTTAGGAATTCAAGTGATGCATTTTTTAACTATACAAGTTTAATTTTTCCTCCCCCGTATGGTATGATTGCGATTAATTGCGGTTAATGGGCGTTGCGAGGAGTTTTTCGTAGAAAACGGCTACTGCACTTTCTAATTAACATTATATGATCGGCGATTACAATGGCTACGCCGCGTGTGTAGACCATTAACTCGGACAAAACGCCTTTTGTTATCTATCTGGATCGAGAAATTCAGTTTCTATTGGTGGAGCAAGCGATGTACCATTTCTCTTTCCGCGACCAGGGACCTAATTAGAGTGCAAGAAATGCCACATTAAATGCCGGACCCGTCCGTAGAAAACGTGAAAGCACGTAATGATAATAATACGACGATGATAACCGTGATCGCGTTTCATATAATAATAATAACAATGCTTTGAGTTTAAAGAATAAACATAATTTTGAATCAATAAATTAAAAATATGATTAAATTAAATGGAAAGTTTAATTTAAAGAGAAATCGTATAATAACACGAAAACTAAAAACGTAAGCGGCAATTAAGCGCTATATGCGAGCTTAACCTACACGGTTATAAGAGACTCCAATTAAAGGAACAAACCGCTCAAGAAGTAAATATAAAATGCAAACGGAGCGTGCGTCCTGAAAAAGAAGGTAAAGTAGCAAAGTAGTAGGTATATCGCATCGGTACAGTGAAAGTACGACTCGTATATTCAACTAGAAAATTCTATAATTCGCCCTATTTTTACGACAAGACAAAACGAACGTAGAGTGAGAGGACGCCGACGACGATGGCGAAGAGGTTGCGCGAATTGCGGACGTCCAAGGAATAGAAAGACAACGAAATGAGAAAAATGGGTTAGGTTTATTGAGTAGGGTAATATTTAGAAACCACAACTGCCATTATTGTTTCTTGCAGTACATAATTTAAACTGGAGTACTACTTCTGTATCACTTCAAACTAAATAGAGAGTTAATAGCTAGAATAAAATGTTATTTAGATACAAACAAAATCGTTATTAACGTGTCTTCTTCATTAAAAACCTATATATGAATCATATCTATTGTAATCTATTATTTTATAAATAGATTCAGATCGTGGTTGTTTCGAAGACAATATAATGGTCGTAGGAACTGTACCGTTCAACACAGACCGACATAAATCATGTTAAAACCTACGCTGGCAACTATCGCCTCAGGATGGGCGAATCGTGCTTATCTGCTCGAAGGTAATTAGCCATCATTTCATCGGTTAGGTGCGTAATTGAATCGAAATCGTGATACTCAAGCCGCCTGCATCGATAGCGAACTCTATCCGTTGCCCCAAGGTATTCCAAAGTGTTCCGACTTGAGATTAATCGCCATAATGAGGCGTTATCTATCAATCTGTATGAATTTCATTTATTAGAATCTACTTCCATCGATTAAAAAAACGAAACAAAAGTAGATTATTTTATAATAATTGTTTAGTCGGAGTTATGTAATAAAATTATTATCAGTATGAATAAAGTTTAAATAAATTTTACAAAACATTATTTGTGGAGAATTTAGGTCACTAATTTCTATAATTTTCAAATAATTATATATTTTGCAATTTTCTATTAATTATAGTTACGACACAATTACAAAATATTTCTAGTCGCCTAACGGTAGGCTGTTATTAAAGATGGGAAAGCAATCGAATAAGAAATAAATTGATATAAAAATTAAATAATTTTACGTTTATTACAAAATTGTTTATTAGAGGTACTATTATCGCGCCAATTATGAAGGAAAATGATACAGTTTAATAAGTCCTATATAAAAACCTACCCCTAAGACCTTGTTGTTATAAGATAATTGTATTGAAAAATCTGTATTCGACCCAAACCGATATAGTTGTAGTGTGCGTTTTCTACAATACGCAGGTGATACCACACTGGTGATTTATTCAAAAGCACTAAAAAAGCAACAAAGAAGTACGAATATTCTACAACGAGAGACTCGCCTGCCCATTTTAACGCTTAAGTATGATTTTAGCAGGGTTGAAAAAACCATGTTTTTTTTAATTTTAAACAAAATACATGTTTTTTATTGTTTTAATCTTTTTTTTGTTTTAAACAATTTTTGTATAGTAGTTTACGGATAGTGTTTTAAACGAATAAATCGTGTGTTTTAATTAGCAACCACATAACTGCTTATATTAGAAATCAATATTATTCGGAAGATTTATCTCATTAATGGTGATTTTAACGAAATTGATGTATAGAAAGTTTAAGACTGTTTAGAAATGGCGTTATCTTCCGCTTATTACTTAGCCAGATCCTCGATTTCGAGGAGCAAATCAAAATCAGGGACAAAATAAATTAAATAGTGTACTCAAGTATGTCGAAATAGATTATCCAGAAATCTTACCAACCATAAATTTCTAGGCAAGCAGTCCATCAATTAAGATGTACATGTTTTCAAAACTGTTAAGAGATAATGTTAAACCCTTAGCCTGGTGGAAGTTTCTTAGCTCTTTGGACGTTATTACATTAAAATTAGTTCAACAGCTACATATGACGTAGTAGCAGCATATATTAAGCAATAGATTAGGAATTTATAAAGCAACAAAAGTAGTCAGTACATCGAGTAAATATTGCATCTAATGGAAACGAAATGATTGTTTAATAAGTTGTGGCTCAGTTTTTAACCACATATCAAGTTTTAGTTTTAATGTAGGTTTGACAATAAACATACATAAAGAAAAAGAGAACATGCTAATTTTTAAACAAAACTATTCTTTTAAACAAAATTACCTGTTTTAATACAACTTTTGAATTGCTTAAAGCAAATTTAGTTTAAATAATAATAATAATAATGTTTTTATTGCACAATGCATATACTAATAAAGTTCAAATTGCTTTAATTGTTATAACAACTCAAAAATGTTAAGAGAAAAGCGAATAATGAGACATACACGTACACGTATACATATATACACATTCAGGCAAATACCCTATGAAGAGCATAACCTAACAAGGTATTCTAGGAGCAACGTGACACAACCCCAGACCGCCGAAATAGCCTCTATTTCGTTATATTCTGTTTTATGTTAAAAAATCGTTTAAAATTAAAAACAAAATAAATATTTATACAAATCTTATATTAAATTATTCAAAAACAAATCTTTATAGTTTAGTTAATTGGCGTTTATATATTATTAAAATATTTTGGACATTTACGATCAATTCAAAGTGCAATGGTTCAAACAATTTTTGACTAATAAAAAAGTGATATATAAGTTTATCGCAGACAAAGAGACAAGAATGGATTTTATCTTAAAACATAAATAGGTGTTTACAAAAGTATATTAATAAAGTTATTTTCTTTATAAGTTGATAATTCCCTTACATACACAATTGAAATTATGACGTGCAAAATACACTTGTTTGTGCGTGACACGCCAAAAAATTTTAAAACTTTTTAATAAGGATGTTATAAATTTATTTGATTGTGTTGATTTGTCTAATTTACTTTCCATTTTGAGATTTATCAATCAATTCGCAACTTGGACTTGAAGTTTCTGCATTGTCTGAAGTTGAAATCTTCAAAATACCATTCACTATCGCTATTTGATGAGAAAGTGTCCTGATTAGCACCGTTTGTAGAATTCGCGTTGGGACAATGCAAGGTAAATGAGGTAATTGCAAAATTTGCATTACCCTTCATAAGCAGGTTATGAAAAATTGCAGTCAAATATGTTAATAATATTTGAAACCAACCAAATTTTATAATTTTATTTTCTGTTACGAGTACTTATATAGTTATCGTTCAATCGATAGCTCACAATAGCTCACTTAGTGAAGTTTAACTAATTTTAGTCATTAGTCTTTTCGATGCTATGCAAAAACGGTTTTTAAAAAACCTTTAATTTTTAATCTAATTTAGCTAAAACTTTTGGATAAAAGAAAAAATTTACAAAAAAAGATTGATAGGTGTAAACAAAACGGTCCTTCACGCTTTAATTCGGTAACAAAAGAAGGCGGCCTTCACGGTATAATTGTAGAACAAAAATTAATATGATTGACATTACTTAACAAAAGGCCCTTCACGCCTTATTTCAATTCACGCCAATTGGGGTACAAAAGGAAAAGGCCTTTGCCGTATAATTGCGAACAAAAGCAAGCTACTTGTCTTAACATTCCCTTGTATTAATGTAGATGATTGACACGTGTAAACAAAAGGTCCTTCACGCTTTAATTGAGGAACAAAAGAAGGCGTCCTTCACGGTATAATTGGGAAATAAAAGAAAGCTACCTATCGTAACATTCCTTTGTATTACAGTAGATGATTGACAGGTGTAAACAAAAGGTCCTTCATGTTTTAGTTGGGAAACAAAAGAAGGCGGCCTTCATGGTATAATTGGGAAACAAAAACAAGCTACCTATATACTCCTTTGTATTACAATATATGATTAACAGGTGTAAACAAAAAGTCCTTCACGCTTTAATTGGGGAGCAAAAGAAGACAGGCTTCACGGTATAATTGAAACAGAAGCTTGATCCACACTTGATCTTGTAAAAACTTTTTAAGGAACATTTTGTTGATTCCATAATGGTCGAGCATCTCATTACCATACTTGAACACATTGTGACCTAGAATTTTTGCTGTTTTCATAATGAAATATACACGCGACCTACCTATGTTAAAGTCAATGTCAGGAATTCTCTCAGATCCTTTCCTGGACTACATCGAGGACAAAATGTCATCAACATATTGATGACATTTTCATAATATGGGAGGAAAACACTGATTTCTTTCAATATTTTCACGATTTTGTTAATGAAATACATAATCAAATTATATCCATTGAAATTGATGAAAACAATAACCTTAACTTCCTCGTCCTAGATTTTTAATAACCATCCATACTTGTCTACTATATCGCTAATTCATTAACAATGTAAAATACCCACACTTTGTTTAAAACATAACAACTCTGAATTTTAGTCAAGAAACTACGGTTTAAAAAGCATTATAAAAAAATCCAAGTCGAAGCGATAAGGAGAGCAAAACACTTTAAAGTTTAACATACGGGAATAAGGGAATTTCCACTCAGCCAGCTTAAGAAAATGCTGAACACCATATCCAAAATAACAAGCTGAATGAAAGAACAAACATTACACCAATAACGAATCGACACAAACTGTTTTGTATTTTTGTCGTAACAAAAATTGCAACAAACACATTTTCTTTGTTTTTAATGTTTTGTAATATACCGCTTCTTCGCTTTTAGTCAGGATATCATCAATCTTTGTAAAGTGGAATTGCTGCTGCACAATTCTATACATAAATTTTCGATCGATTCTCAATTGAAAATTTTAATCGATTGAACTTTGCAGTGAATTTTCAGCTGTTTCCTTAAAAGTTTTTTATCAAGTTCAAATTGTTGATCCTTCAACTTGTTAGATGACTTAACTTTGAACGCGTTTGATGTGACTTGCAGTTGTATTGTTTTATGTAGAAATTCTACGCGGTCCTTGATTACTTAAGCCGAACAAAAATCTAATGTAATATGGTAGATATTGTTTTAAGGTAGTTCCATAATTATGAGTCATGTTTTCACGCTTGTATATGTTAATAATTGTATCGATATTATTTGCTTCATCAATTTTAATATGTTTAATGTATCTCTGTGATCTATTAGTTTGTTTAAAGAACGGTTTATCTTGATATCTTTTGTCATCTATGTTATTAAAACTTTTTATTGACAATTAGACGACTTGGATATATAAAGTGATTATAAAGATTAATTTTAATTTTCAATGTTACAGTGGTGTTTGATGATGATATTTTAAAAGCAGAAATAAATTTGTTGTACCGATATTAAAAATAAATTGTCATCTTTAGAAACATCCTTGTTCAATACATTTAATAATAAATTGTAAAATACAAGTCATAATCTACGCTGATGATGCAGCCCTAAGCACTAAGAATGCAAATGATCGTCTTACAAATCTTATCCAGCAAATATAATCCATGGTTATTTCCGAAGTCCCAACACGACGAAAATTGGAGATCGATCCAATAAGTTATGTAGTTTAAATATTTTTAGTTGACTAGACGTGATGTAAAATCATAGATAACCAAAGTTGCATAACATATTCATATCTATATTTATATTACTATATAAAAACATAGTAAGGATCTATAAAACCTGTGTAAGTACGCTTACAACAAATGCAGCTAAGGCAAGAGCTAAATATCAATAAGCCATGATTACTTGAAAGATAAAAACCCTGATAACTATTACAAGTATAAGCCTGGGAGACGGAGTAAGAAGTGGAGTAATCCAGGAAATGTGCGAGGTATAGGATGTAGACAGACTCTAAAAACAAAGTAAAGATTCATAAAACCTGTGTAATACCACTGATAATAAATGCAGCTAATGCAATAAATGAGAGATCAGTTAAGTCATGATTGCTTGAGAGATTAAAATCCTGGCTACTATCATACGCTTAAACCTGGGAGATTGAGTAAGAAGTGATAGATGTACATGATCGAGGACTTGATATTGGAGCGTTCATAATATCAGGAGACTATCAAGAAGTTAAAAATGGAAAGAGCAGAGAAGAGAAAGGTAGATGAAAAGTTAAAAAACATTACTCCATGGAGCAATGACTTTTGTTACAATTTGACATTGAAATTTTGGTACATTAAATCCCGTTTGAGACTACTTGTAAATATTTTGGGATGTAATTACTAGAATTATTAGGAAATACCATATTTTTTAAAAACCGTTCAATTAACATTTAGTTTTGGAATATCATTTTAATAATTTCTCCATGTTACCTGAAACGAAAAAAGAAAATATAAAAAAAATTCCCAGGCGGCGGAAATTGGCGGATTGAAATTTACATAATATACACGATCTGTATTATTTACATAATTAAAGAAAGAAAGAGGGCCAGAAAAAAAAGTTAAAGACTGATTTTCCCAAAAAAACAAATAAAAACTGAAGATTATAATTTTAAATAAAAAAATCTTGCGTACAACTTTCTACTTTGTATTTTTGGTTATCAAGACATTTAAAACACACTGTATGTACTTTTCACATAAAACTTATAGAGAAATCGTGTGTCTTTCGGATGGCAATAGAATAGCAATAATCAATTATTTATCCCCGGAGGAAACATAAAACCCTCCTTGTGGAAAATTTATCGTTCCAACACTCTCTTCAGGCCACATCAGCCACGTCTGGGTCGTTCCTCAATGCAACGACTGCAATATTTCGTTTCTGGGCGTATCTGATTCGGACGTTGCGCTCGGTATTACGTCGTCAGACCTATCAAATGGCAATTCATCAGCAGATGGCATCTTCGCATTTCAAGACTGATGACATGTGCTCGTTAATCTGGGAAGCGCGAACGGAAAAATCTCGAACGACCCAGATTTAAGCTGTATAAACGGGATAACGGACTGAATACACTCATGAAAGTAAAAGTTGTACGTGGTATAAATAAGATTGAGTTTTCTATAAAAAATTTGATTTAAGTGGTGTATTTAAAATAATAAAATTTAATACATGACGTTTCCTGAAGCATGAATAAGAACGTATCTTGTTACGCTAAAGGTATTTTAAGGTTATCAAAAGTAATTTAATACAATTATCTGGGTGGAACATACATTTAAATAAATCATGATCGCATACCCATAGTCTGACAGTATGATTAACAGTAAACCAATGAAGATGTTAACGGTGAATTTACGATTCGCTCAAATGGAATATTTATTGCGGCTTTAGAATCAATGATATAAAATATCGTGAAATTGCATTGGTACGTTTAGAAATTTTCCAATACTATCTACAAAGCGAGGGTAAATGAATGTGGTAACTAAAAAATTGTTACAATGCAATTTTACGGGTTGATTATAGTTAATAAAAAAAACTAGTTTTCGCAGCGCGGCGCGGCGGCATCTTGCTAGAACACAATTATCCGTTATATAAGAAAGAAATGAACAAAAAACAATAGGTGAGAAACGCGAGTGACTGACATAATTACAGTGTTAATACGTTTATAATGGTTTTTCATCGATTTCCGCTCCGACCGAATTAACAATAGATAATAAAATAATACAGCTATGAAAAACCAATTTTACGGGGATATTTTAAATAACTGTAAAATTGTTATCAATTATCTAATTTTTTATAATCATTTGTTTTATACTTAATCTCGGAAACTAATATATATGAAATATTTAGACCAAGATTAAGAATAACAGCGCAATAAAATTTAAATATTAATTAAATAAAGCCTAGCTCCTTAATTTGAGCAGCTAATGAAGAGCTGGGAATCAGTGCAGAGGATCTTGAAGAAACGTCTGTTTCATGATTACAAGTTCTGGTTAGTTAAAGATCTTCGCCCCCAAGATTCTGATGAAATTACGACATATGTGAAATGCTATACCTTCACTGAAATCATTTTTCAAATATTATATGGATAACCTAAATTTGTTACGTAGTCTTTGAACATGAGAAGTTGTTGGTATCAACTGGATAGAGAACTCACCTTAATTTTCGAAAACAAATTTGATGGCAATGGCCTCTTCCCTTTCAAGACGTATAAAACCGTCTAGCACCTAACATTCAACTCTATGATTTGGACTTGATCGGGGATCAAGTCCTTGATATATCAACAATGACGTCATCGTGATAATACCCGTCTATCTATGAAGCTTTATTCAAATATTCTGCCAAAAAGAGATTCTTGGAGAATGCACGTTTAAATGTTATTTGGTTATTTTGGACCAGAACGCACATAGCTATATTCTGTGTCTAACACAGCTATCCCGGATTCTTCTATGGTCGTAAGTGTCGGTGCCATCTGCTGAAACCGTTATTTAAAGTTGTGGATATATGGAGAATATATCTGCCATTAAAGAGCTCCAGTTATCTCTCCGGACTGTCACTCGATGTGTCAAAATCATGAGTTTGGAAAATAAACTAAAAATTGATATTATGGACTGTGCTTATTTTTCCTTGCAATATAATGAGTGATATGTCACTCATCATACTGATATATCACCAATATATAGTAATAATTTATAAGTATATAAGTATATAATACGTCATACTGCACTGTTATGTATTTATATTCGTATGGTATTTTCTGATATATCTACGAAAGATTTTCATTATCACTTTTATAAGTTTTTTAACTAAATATGAACTATTGGTTTACAAACTTGTATATATAACCACAGATGGAACTCCAGCCATGACTGTCCATCATTTTTTTATTTCATTGCATTATTTATGAACAAATTCTCTAAGTACGAAGGCTTTCACGACCGGTGTTAATTGAACTAAAATTAGAACTAACACTAGCACTAACACTAGTACTATCACTAGGACTAACACTAGATCTAAAACTAGAAACTTTCAGGTTTCGCCGTGCGTTTTTTGAAAAAATGTTTGACATTTCGGATGCCATGTTGCAATCTTCTTCAGAAACTGGTTCTAACTGACAAAATCGGGGATCGTAAAACAATATATAGGTCGAAAAACTAATTAATAATTAATTTATATTAATTACAAGCTTATTACTAACTAATTACTGCGTCGCGTCCTGTTTGGGAGTCGTGTTCGTCTTTACCACCATCTTCCAGGTTCTGCTGAGTTCCCAGCCATCTTCTCTGTTGACGTTGTTTTTATGTCGGTGGTTTTCTATGGCTTCTCTTGTCAGCCGTTGATGATATTTATTATTCCTAGCCAGAACCTTTGTTTTATCGAAGTTTATTCGGTGTCCCTCCGAATGTCAATGTTCCGCAACCGCCGACTGTTGAATCTTCCTCAGCCACACATCCTTCTCGTGTTCCTTGATACGGCATTCGATGTTTCGTCCGGTTTGACCAACGTAAAACTTCCCACAACTGCATGACAGCCGATAGACACCCGCTCCTTTTGATAGAGGTAGCTTGTCCTTGGCTACCGGGAGTGTATTCCGAATTTTGGTGACCGTTCCGTATCGCACCACGATGTCGTTTTTCTTGAGGTGTCTTGCAATTCGTTCCGTTACACCGGAAACGTAAGGAAGACAAATGAAACCAGCTGGTTCTGTACTTGCTGCAGCTTCTTCTCCCTGCTTCCGCTGCTTGGTGGCGCGGTTGATGTCCTTTAAACTATATCCATTTTTCTGTAGTACGTTCCGTAGAAACCGTTCTTCCTTCTTTAGGTTATCTCCTTTACATATTCTTGCTGCTCTCTGAAACAAAGTGCGAATTACGGACCTCTTCTGTTGGGGATGATGGTGCGATTTTGCCTCTAAGTACCTATTGGTGTGGGTTTTCTTTTGATATACCCCCAGTTACTACAGCTGTGCAGGCTCCGGTACCACCAAGAATTTATGGACTACCGAAGATCAGTGCCATCAATTCCCCAACGTACCTACTAGCCAAACATCTCGCTAAAATTCTCTCTCCTTTTATAGGCAACACGATATCATATGTTAGGGACTCGACACATTTCGTGGAATCAGTGAAAAATGTAAAGTTAGATGTTGAGGATATTTTGGTTAGTTTCAATGTAGAATCTCTTTTTACTAGGGTACCAATTAAGGATACGGTAGAGGGTCTTCGCCAAAAACTCATTCCGGAGGGTTTGCCAGAGTACGTGCCAGATTTAGTGGAATTTTGTTTATCGTCGACGTATTTCAGTTGGAAAGGAGAATTTTACGAACAGTTTGAGGGGGCCATGGGATCTCCTTTGTCGCCGGTGATAGCTAACTTTTACATGGAATTGTTCGAAGAAAATGCTCTGAAGAAGAGCCAATGGAAACCAAAATGGAAACCCTATGGCTCCGATATGTGGACGACACGTTTGTGGTATGGCAACATGGTAGGGAATACCTCTTCGAATTTCTAGGTCATCTAAACGCTCAACATCCCATGATCAAATTTACCATGGAAACAGAATCCGCCAAGCAGTTGCCCTTCTTAGATGTATTGGTCACTAGACACGACAAATGGTGATATGGGGGTGTATCGAAAGAAAACCCACACCAATAGGTACTTAGAGGCAACATCGCACCATCATCCCCAACAGAAGAGGTCCGTAATTCGCACTTTGTTTCAGAGAGCAGCAAGAATATGTAAAGGAGATAACCTAAAGAAGGAAGAACAGTTTCTACGGAACGTGCTACAGAAAAATGGATATAGTTTAAAGGACAACCGCGCCACCAAGCAGCGGAAGCAGGGAGAAGAAGCTGCAGCAGGTACAGAACTAGCTGGTTTCATTTGTCTTCCTTATGTTTCCGGTGTAACGGAACGAATTGCAAGACACCTCAAGAAAGACGACATCGTGGTGCGATACGGAACGGTCACCAAAATTCGGAATACACTCCCGGTAGCCAAGGACAAGCTACCTCTATTAAAAGGAGCGAGTGTCTATCGGCTGTCATGCAGTTGTGGGAAGTTTTGCGTTGGCCAAACCGGACGAAACATCGAATGCCGTATCAAGGAACACGAGAGGGATGTGAGGCTGAGGAAGATTCAAGAGTCGGCGGTTGCGGAACATTGCCATTCGTAAGGACACCGAATAAACTTCGACAAAACAAAGGTTCTGGCTAGAAATAATAAATATCATCAACGGCTGACAAGAGAAGCCATAGAAATCCACCGACATAAAAGCAACGTCAACAGAGAAGATGGCTGGGAACTCAGCAGAACATGGAAGATGGTGGTGAAGACGAACACGATTCCCAAACCGGACGCGACGCAGTAATTAGTTAGTAATTAGCTTGTAATTAATATAAATTAATTATTAATTAGTTTTTCGACATATATATTGTTTTACGATCTCCGATTTTGTCAGTTAGAACCAGTTTCTGAAGAAGGTTGCAACATGGCATCCGAAATGTCAAACATTTTTTCAAAAAACGCACGGCGAAACCCGAAAGTTTCTAGTTTTAGATCTGGTGTTAGTCCTAGTGATAGTTCTAGTGTTAGTTCTAACTTTAGTTCAACAAATTCTCTGTTCAAAAAATTAATATGCATGAAGTTATAGACATTACAATGAAAATTGTTAACTCCATTCGTGGCCACGCTTGCAATGACGGCTCATCAAAGTACAACTGGAGTCTAGTGAATCTACTGAGCACATCGATTTACTACATACTAGATGTAAGGTGGTTGACATATGGAAAGGTTTTAGAAAGACTTAAACTGTTTCCCGAAATAATCGTTTTATGAATGAAAGAAGTGACGATACTAAGGCACTCAGAAACGAAAAATGGCTTTAAAAAAAAGTTACAACTATTTACTGAACAAATAAGTAGAAAAGTTTTAAAAAATGTTCCGTGTTTGAAAGCAAGGTCAAGTTCCTTATTATTTTGTGAGGATATGAGGTAGACATAATAACATTCTGAATTTTGAAGAAAGATTTTCCGATTTAATAAATTAACAAATTCTGTAATTTTTATGACCACAAAAAAATAGATAATTCTTGCACTGATACTGAAAAATATGCTTCTGATTTATCAAATATTTTCAATCATGACTTTTCTTCAGCCGAGAATGAAGTGTTGCAAATCATATCAGATATACATATCAAACCTCCAGAAAATGATTCCAATGTTCGGTCTAAAGAAAAATACCAATGAATAAAATAAGTTGCACTTCAACTAACTGCTATTTCGCTCAACTTATTTATGTGAGTCTGCATTTACTAGAATGAAATTTATTAAGACAAAATATTGTAATGAATATCTGCAATCATGTTTGAAATGATTACGTATTCGTAATTAATTAATAGTAGCAATATACTTTGCAATCACTAATCAAAATTTTATACTGAATTCAATTTTTTCCGAGTGGATCACTTGGTGCTAACATTTTTGGCCGTAGATCGCTAATGGTATAATTGTGAACGATTGAAAACCTGATTGAAACCGTTACAAATAGACCGCCCCTTACAAAGGACAAACGAATCAACATCAACATCAAATAGAGTATTTGTTCAAGCTGAAATTGAAACGAATTTTTTTCTTTTTATAATGTGGTAAATTATTGTCATTGATTACATTGCAATAATTGTTTACATTACAGTTGCCTCTTTATTGTTGCGAAAAAGATTTCTTTTAATGATTTTATACGGTTCCACGAATTGAGCAGAAAGAGTAGGTTTAAGTCCAGCAGTTTTGAGAAAAACAAAATTAGAATTATGGAGATCTCTATGACTAAATGTTTTCTTTGATGAATGATGTCATGCAGAGATTGGTTTAACATTGGAAAATATTTCTCCTAGACTCGTAAGGAGTGGTTTAGTATCAACAAAAAATTTCCAGGAAAATTTCCATTCTCCTCTTTGACAGAAGATCCCAGACACTACAATATTATCAGAAGGTCGTTGTTGCACCTGTCGTTGCTTTCTCTGGAAGCAACGGATGCTTTAAAAGATCTATGGAATCTTTCTAACGTTCCATTGCTTTTAGGATGATAGAAAGATGTACGAATCTAACAAGATCCAATTAGCTTGCTAAAGTGTAAAAAAAGTTGAGATTCAAATTGTCTCCAACGAGCATAAATTTGTAATTGTGTGTGGAACACTGAATATTGAAACGTGATGGAGGTATATAGAAGACGCAGTTACATCTCTGAGAAGATATACTTCAGACAGCACGTAAGCCTATCAATGATTGTTAAAACACAAGAACATCCTAAAGAGAAAGTTTACCTTGAATATGTGTTAAATACCAGAAATAGTATGGAGTTGTGGAGTAGTTTTAGAAAAATCGATATTTTTAATAAAAGACAGCGTTTTCTCCCTGAGGAATTTGTTGATGTCAACATTTTCACTAATTACTTTTTATCCCCTCAGAATAACTCTCAGGGTGATAGTGAATTAATCACTTTCTTTTCGTCAAATGTAATACCTGCGGTTAGTGAATAGCTTGAATTATCCTTGACCTCGGAGCAGGAAGTCATGGACTTGTTGTTTTCAATTAAAACTGATACGACTAGTGTCGATGCTATCAGTGCAGGAAGGACTGGTGCTGTTATCCTGTTACTTTGCTTTATGTATGTCATATAACAAAGTATGTCATATTGTTAACTATTTTCTTGAGTGTTCTGTTTTTCCAGATTGCTTTAGTTACACCGATACTAAAGACTATTAGCCCTTCTAACCATACTGATTTAAGACCGATAAGTACATTACCTACAATATTTAAGATCTTAAACCGGATTGTCGCTTGTCGAGTAAGGAAACATTTGGAAACGTTTTCCATATTATCCGATACACAGTCTGCCTTTTGACCGGGTTGCATTTGTGCCACTACACTTTTGGAAGTTATTGACACTATTATCAGGGCACGCGATATCGGCAGATCCACAGTTTTTGTTCTACTTGATTTGAGGATTGTTGAGGATTGTGTGTTGTCTGGCGTTCCTCTATATTAGATCGAATTCTGTATTTCGTATACACAAGTAACCTTTTTGTTATGTTGCATTTCTGCCATATGCATATGTATGCTGATGACACTCAACTTCATTATTCCTTTGATCCTACTTAAATGCAAATTGCTCAGACTTATATGATTTAAACAAAATAATTCATCCTACTTCCAAACTGTGCGTAAATATTAATCCAGATAAGTCATCCATTATGGTTTATGGGTTCAGAGTGATGTTGCTAGTATTTGAGAGTCCTTTGATATTCGTGTATGTGGTATTAGTTTACAGTTCAGTGATGGGGTGAAGAACCTGAGCGTTGTCAAAGTTTACAATCAGGTACCAACAACACGAAATGATATGAATAACCGTATCAGAACAGCTTGCGACTCAATAACTGAAAAAATGCTTGACACTGTGCAGAGAACGTTTTCAATGAGAATTCAGAAATGAATTAGAAGTGAATGGTCATTATTTTAAGCATTTAATTGACATATAAAGGTAACTTTATAAATTTTAATCAATGTTCTAAGGCGATTTCAAAAATGAAGAAGAATTTTAGTACTGTTTTATGATTAATTAAACCGTTTTGTTTATTAATTAACTTTTTTAATAATATTTTGAAAAATGTTATTTTATTTTTCTTTGTAGATATCTTCATAACGCTACATTTAAGAAAAAAAATTTAAACAAAAAATACTTAGTTTGCCAAGTTGTTTAAGAGGTGAAAAGAAAAAAATATATGTGTCATTTGAAAAATGAAAATGACGTCAGAAGGGCCTGCTCATAAAAATCTGCTCATACGTACTCTGTGCTCCCCTTTTCACCAAAAATGTATATTTGAAAGTTTTTTCGATTTGAGTTTTGGTTTTGGAGATATAAGCATATGTCATTTTAAATAAAACACTCTATATATGGTACATGGAGAAGAAACAGTAATTCTCATATACTTTTTTGGGCTAACTGAAAATTGCATTCTGCTTATTACTTTCATAAATTGATTCGTTATTGTTTCAGGCTGTTTATTCCTAGATACCGTACTCATCTATTTAAACGCTCATTTTCCTATGTTATTGGTAGTATTTGGAATAGCATCCCGTTGAGCATTTTGCAGCAACGTGAGCATTGCAGTACCTTACGATACCTTTTCTTTCCATTTTGCACCTTAACTTGTTATTTATCTCTTAGAAACAAATTTTTATTTTATTTTATTATATACAGGCTAATTAAAAAATCGCTGACCATGGCTGCTTGTATCCGGGAAAACTCTATATCCGGAAAAAAGTGTCCGGTATCCGGATATTTTTCCGGGTATACTTTTTAATTATATAACGAAATAGTACGTTATTTTCTTCTTTTGAAAAACCGTTAGAATTGGAAGATTGGCGCCTCTAACATCGTAGACGACATTTCACTATTGAGCGAGAGACCACTCGGAATCATAAGAGAACAGTTTAGGAGTTACTATAAGTAAAATGTAGATGATTCACTTTAACAATAATTTAGGTCATTTTACAAGAATCCGAAAACTACCGGATACGTGTAACCGGATGCCTGTATCCGGATACTTTTATAGACAAAGCATCCGTACTTTTTAAAAAAATAAAAATACTCGAATACATTTTTCCGGTGTCCACCCCAGCTCTGCCGTTGACAGATTTCTAAGGCAGATAATACTACTCTTTAACGCAATATAGGTGGTCAATGTTTCTTTAAAATTAAACATTATCTGCAATAAAAAATGTTTTTAAGTTTCTAGGCAAAGTGTCATCAATTATTTCTCAATTCTCTTACAAATGTTTGATTAAAGCAACAGTTTGTTTAAATTTACAGTGATGTTTAAATTTACAGAAATTTAGTTAACAAATTCTCTTTAAACTTGCTTTTCTTACAAATAATTGCTCAATCAAAGTTTTGTAAGAACTAATTTGATAAAAAAATTATTAGTTTACATAAATATACTACCAGTTTGACTAAATTAGCAGTGGTGTAGATTCGTTTTAAGGCATTTCGCGAACCTTTGTATATTAAGATTAATAATTCACCCTGTATATTTTATGTATAAAATTTATTAATAATTTTGCGATTTAGTATAATTTAATTTTATTCAATTATTGTATATTAACTTTTATTTTTGTCATTTTGTTTATTTTTTTGAGTTGGTTGAGGGGTTGATGAAAAGCAATCAATACCTTTGTACGGTGTATTGACTCAATCTCTATTGATGACCACTCTATTCACTGCTTTATTTCTATATTTATACTTTATTGTATTTATTATTATAAGGAGTATCAATAAATATTATTAATTTCAGTGAACAAAAAAATTTCATTTACGATAATTTTAAAAGTAATTTTATCAAAAGTTTATAAGCCGTACTTATTTATTACTGCAATGCTACCTACACAATTTTATAATTTTATTAAAAAAATAATAAACACATGAACGATGGACATTTAAATTTGTTTATGTTTTTTTTTTGTTTATGTATGTACCCGTCAATCTTCAATCCCAAATACACCCAAATAGTAAATGACAATATAGCACAAATAACATAACAATAACATCCTTCTGCAACTGAAATGGACCACTTTCGAGATTAAAAATGATAGAATTGACAATTTGATTAAATTAAGACCGATTATTAAAAATAAAATTTTTATTTATTTTATAATTAATTTTTCGAAACGACTTGATTAAAAAGTCTCTTAAGGTAACATCTGTGTGAAACGTAATTCGAACGTGTCTGAGAGTTTCACACTCGCCCTAATCATTATTCCAGCATCATCGCTATAGCGTTCATCAGGAGTCACTGTGGAAGAGCTTTCTTTTGGTCGAATCTTGCATAACTCCACGGATATGCGCGTTCGTTCGCTGCATTGTACCGTGCAAATCACAATTCGTCGCCTGGAAAGGACGTTAACGTCGAGGCTATTAAGACCCAATCGCCGTAGCCGAACGTTTTTTTATTCAATCCTCTCTTCCTTCAAGTAGAAAATTGTATTTTCACTCTTTTTGTATTGTTTGGTTCGGTTCTTCGCAACGAGTTTATGTGCAAAATTGGCGATTACAGATTCTTGTTATTAGTCATTATCGTCACATTTGAAATAGGTCATACTTTTCATTAACATTTTTTTGACATTTTCGAGTTTCATTACTTTACAACTTAAGAATGTTGAATTTTTTGTTAATTTTTTTGGGCGAAATAAAAACGTTTTGTAGTGCAAATTAAAAGGTTACCAGATGATGAAGATAAATTTTAAAACGAGCTCGTAGATCGGCAAGATAACCGTACTTTTAAACTAGAACAACACAGCGCTAACCTATATAAACCGTGTCGCTATTATTTTCGAGTTAATTGGTTTATTAATTGCTTTTAAAGGGAATGCATTATAACGTCTTGTAAAAGAAAACGGTAACCTGGTTGTGGTTATAATACCCAATGTTGTTCGTACACACATTAAGAGAAAAAGTATCATTTTCCAATATTTTTTTGAATTAATCTTTATTGTGTACACCTTGTAAAACTAACAATAAAATAAAATTGATTATAGAAAAAAGAGAGGCTCGGCAATTTTAAGACACATGTCATGCGTTACACAAACCGAACGGTTTCTAGCCGTTCCCAGGCAGCTCGCGCTTCTGAGTAATTTCAAATGTTCACTTCTTGTACACGAAGAAGTGCACAGTTAGCGCGGTGCAACACACGACGGCAGCGTGCGATACGGACGCGTAGAAAGCAGTCGAAGAAACCGAAACGCGTTAAGGCGAAACAACACTAGTTAAATGCCGAGGCGACAAGCGAACCCATTTACGATTGAGCAGAAAAAAAAATAAAAATAAAGCGTTCAACTTGAGGGGCCGTGCGATTTCTTGTTGTCGCGCCGTCGACCAACCTGGGAACCTAAATTTATGCGCTTTGAATGAACTGAAGTCTGTAAAACTCGCGCGGGGCCTACGAAGTCAACGCTGAATAATGGATGCGTGGCTGGATGTTGTTAAACCATTCGATAAACGATTTTGAATTGTTATGGAAGTGAGAAGTAATTGAACTCAAGTATTATTTATTATGATGTAATTTTTTGTTGACAAACAATTGGCAAAAATCAATTCTTTTTGATCAAGCAAATACTGTAATACTAACTAACACTAATATTTTAACTTACTTTTCTTTTCCATTTTGATTTTAGATTTACAATAAAACTTAAAGTTTGCACTTCAAAATGGATATGTTTATATTTGATTCAACCAACTTCGATCATTCGATCATCTTCAGGAATCACGTCAATAGTTAGAAGTTTGTAACACTGAAAACATTTTCAAAATTTGTAACTAATCAAATATATAGAAAACATTAAAAAATTATCAAATACTTTGGTTATGTTGTTATCGTTTACCGTAAGTATTATGTGTAACGAAGATGTGTCATGACTCATGACTAGAGCTTGCAATACAGGGATCCAGAAAACCGGGCATTTAATTGATTTTTGCGCATCACATTGATAAGATTAACCTATTATACATCACAACATATAGAACAAAAAAATGGCAAATGTTTTCAACGAAGAAACGGTAACCTCAATGTTGATTATTTCAGTGTCTAATAGTTTTATAGCGTATATTTTAATTTAACCAACGTAGGCCAAATAACCTGAGGAATATCTAGTTACACTCAAAAATAAAGGATTTGGAGCAAAGAACGTTGTGCATAAATTGTTTATAATGATGTAAAAACTTAATTATGATTACATCTAGCTAGAATCGAAGGAAATTCACAATATATTGATATTAATATAGATTGTCTTCGTTGTGTACACATAATCCATAACATGTATACATAATAGATACTGCTCATTTACGATTATATTGTAGATAAAATATATAAATCCCCAATATATCTATATAACATATATATGTTCAGATATAGCTGACTTATGATTATATTTTAACTAGAATGTGGCTATCCACAATATATCAAAATTGATGATATTCGTTACTAAAGTCAACCATAACTCAAAAAATAACGGTGTTGGAACAAGAAATATTAAACAGAAATTTCAATTGTTCATTTATGACTCTGTTCTAGCCTAGACTTATTAGAAATCCACAATATATAGAAATTGATAATGGTCGTTACTAAAGTCGATCACAACTCAAAAAGTAACAGTGTTGAAACAAGAAATGTTGAACATAAATCGCTTATATTAGTGTACGAATGCATAATCCATAAACAGATATTCTTCAGTTATGATTATGTTCTAGCTAGAAACTGAAAATCTACAATACTTCAAAATTGATAATGTTTCTAACTAAAATCGATCATAATTCAAAAAGTAACAGTGTTGAAATGTTAGATAGTCCACAACTAGATATTGTTCACTTATATATATATATATATATATATCAGATCTATTTAGAATCTATCTAAAATCTGAATATCCAAATCATATCAAAATTGATGGTATTCGTTACTAAAATTTGACCATAACTCAAAAAATAACGGTGTTGGAACAAGAAATGTTGAACATAAAATGATTATATTGGTGTAAGAATACAAAAATAGATATTCAATTAATATGATGCCATGCCGTCAGAAACTGGTTCGAAGTGACGGAATCGGAGATCGGAAAACAGTCGAAACGTAATTAATAATTAGTTTATTCTAATTACTGCGTCGTGTCTGATTTGGGAGGGAATTTTGATCGTCTCCGCCAACATCTTCCATTTTTGCTACGTTCCCAGCCTTAATCTCTGTTGATGACATTTTTATTCCGGTGGTTATCCATTTTTATGGCTTCGCTTGTTATCCTTTGGTGATATTTACTAGTCCTAGGCGGATCTTCTTCATTTTCAAATCTCTTTCATGTTCCTTGATTCGATATTACGTCCAGTTTGGCCAATGTGTTAGACCAAAATCTCAATACCCATATTCGGTGTTCAAAATTTTCAAAACCGGGATACCGCTATTAATACCGACGTTGCTTTAATGTAATTTATTAGTCCAACATTAAAGAATGATGATAAATAATAAGCCATCGTGAGCTATCATGCGCGAAAGTATGAATTTGTTACTCTACTTTGTTTAGGTACATTATATTTATCATTCACATATGAGTCACACAATCATCTCATAAGTCATATATCACATGAGTCTACATGTTTTCGAAATACGGCTGCTTCAAAAACTATCTCTTTAAAGACAACAAAGACGATGTGGATCACACAATTTTAGAGCATGCACGCTTTTAAAATGAAATACAAATGAACAGTATTAACCCCAAGAAACTATATTCAAGTTATGGTGAAATGTTAGAAAAGGTGAAATACACTAGCGATATATGTGAGGGAGGTCATAGTCATGAAGGAGGCAGAGAGAATAGCAGAACAGCATTAAGGTATGGTGATACAATAATTACATAGAGGATGATGAAGCGAGTAGGAGACAGGGCATCCTCAAAAAAAAAGGTTGTGTTCGATTATATTATTAATTATTGGGGGGAGGTAAGCGACAGGGATAGAGATGTCGTAGACAAAAGGAAGTGAGGATACGAAGATGTTGGTGGTCAGATGCTGTTTTAACAATAAGTAGAGAGCGAGGTACTGGGTTGGGTTTGGTTGGGTGGCAACAAGAAGGCATAAAGACGATGATGCACGAAGATCCAAAGAAGGAGGAGTTAGCTTGTCCATGGCTATTGGAAGTGTGTTCCGAATTTTGGTAACCGTTTCATATCGCACCATGTCGTTTTTCTTGAGGTTTCTTGTAATTCGCTTCGTTACACCTGAAACATAATCTCATCTTCCCCCCGCTTTCTTTACTTGGTGACTTGGTTGATATCAGTTCTTATATCCGTTCTTCTGCAGCATGTACCATAGAAAAGGTGCCTGCTTCTTCAAGTTAAATAAGTTCACAAATTCTCACTGCTCACTGAAACAAAGTGCGGATCACGGATCTCTTCTGTTGGGGATGATGGTGCCTCCAAGTAGCTGTTGGTATGAGTCTTCTTCCGATACACTCCAAGTTCCACATCACCATTTGTCGTCATCATGACCTCTAGAAATCCAAGGCAACTGTTTGGCAGTTTCCATTTCTTTGGTAATCTTGGTCATGGGATGTTGAACGTTTAAGTGATCCAAGAACTCTTTAAATCGTTCTCTGAGTTTTGCCATAACACAAACGTCCAAATATCGAAGCCATGGTTTTTGTAGCGTGCTATGACTATATACTCAACTTTTTAAGTCTAAGATTGATGCTATTTCAGTATTTCCAAAACCAAAAAACATTAAAGGAAGTTCAGATTTTTAGGTGCGATAAATTTTTATCATAAGTTTTTGCCAAACATTTTCAATATTTTATCACTTCTTCATCATCTTTAATCATCACTTTATTCACTTAAACAAAAGCCAATAACCTCTTAGCTGAATGAAATTTCATTCAGTTAAAGACCTTTTAATTAAATCTACTGTTCATCCATGTCCTCATGCTGCGTTATCACTATAGTCCGAATTTTTATGTGACTGCATATTTTTCATATAACTTCATATTTAGCAGTTTTACCACATATTAATTTAGTTAAGTATAATCGCATACAGTTGCATATCAGCGTATGTTTTCACATTTATTGGTCCATATTTCAATCAGAGTCTGCTGAGTGCACCGAAAATTACGTCGTAGTCTGAAGACCAAAAATCACGCGGATGTGGGAAGTTGTAAAATCGCACGTGCACAGATTTTTTTTTTTAATCACAACACAAACCAACGAATGTTCTATTTTTATCATTCTTGTTCATGCCAGTATGTAAAACTTATCTTGCTTATTTCCATCGCATAGAAATCCAAACGTTTGTTATCACTTACCACCAACGCTTCTAGTACAGGTATAGAAGTAATAATCACTCAAATTATAGATGATAAATCCTAACCATTAGCATTTTATTCGCATAAAGTTTCTTCGTCTCAAGTTAAATATTCAACTTTCGACAGAGAGCTTTTGGCAACATTGCGCCATATAATTAAAACACTTCATACATGGAAAGTATTTTACATTTTTTTCTGACCACTAACCTATAACCATAGCAGTATAACAGAAAAAACCCAAGACAAACCAGGTACTTAAATTACATAACCCAATTTACGTCTGATGTGAGATACATTAAAAGAAATTTCAATATTGCTGCAAACACTTTGGCCAGAACAAATATTGAATCTCTAAGTTCTCAGTACTGTAACATACTTACACTTTACAAAGCTTAACTCACAAATATCAAATTATTGAATCTGTTACATACACAATTTTCTTTCACACTCACACTACTTCCTATCAATTATTGCTACAATCCACTTCTTTAGCAGATATGAATTTGTGGTGTAAAATGTCAAAGGAATCTCCGCGTAAAGGAATCTTCGCTGGTATAGGAGCAACTATTTATTTGGTAAAAACAAAATTATTTTGGCATAATATGTCAAAACAAATTTGTATTTGGACAAAATTATGTTTACAATGCCAAAAGGTAAAAATACCAAGGCATACACAATTAACAATTTTCAAAATTATAATACCAAAACTTTGGCTTGAACACATTCATGTTGATTTAGTTGGCCCACTAGCTCCATTTCCTGAATGTACTTATCTCAGCGCTGAGTCATTGAGTAATTCACTCGCTGGCCAGAAACTTGTCCTTTAAAAGATAAATAATAGTAATTTTTCTTTTCGGAAAAAACTTTCATCGTTCTCAGTTAATAATAAAGCACTATTTTACCGAAGTTTCAAGATTGTGATTTTATTTATAGTGGGTGGTGGACTTCATAAGAAAATGAGCATATTTCTATATTATTTCTTATAGGAAAGATTTTTTTTACTTTAATAATAAATAGAAAGTATATCATTGTAGAAAGCTGTGTGTCTGAAAGCCACTGTTTGAAAATAATTTATCTCTTAAGATGAGACGTCATAAAATCACACTTTCTTGCAGTCGTTGTCAAGAAACAAGGTTGTTCCTTTTAGAAATCGGCAATAATTGTATTTATAACGTTACTAATCAATGTTTACTCACACTTCTTTGGAGGATAAAAAAAGCTTATACAAGAGCTGAGAGCAACAGGTTGATTTACATTTCGCATGACCGCGAGGTACAATTGCGCGATCGCATTAACATTCCACTGTAAGACAAACGCCTCAATTAAACAAAGCAATTACGGAATTGCTGGCTAAGATAAGAAGAAAAGGAAGAAAAAATTATAAGAATCAAGTCTCGATTTCCATACCACCGTCTGCATCGTTGGTGAGGTGAGCGTAATGCACCTTTATATCTCGACGAACAAACATGGTTATATTTTATTGCTGTATCCAAGTCCTGACGGTCGGTACGGTAAATCATGAGAGGTCCACGTGTGCATGGAGAGTAGTTCTTGAGCCGCGTGCTGCGGGACTTCTTCTTAAAGCTGGACCCAGCTGGTATAATAAGTCCGTTGCGGTCGATTGGGCTCGGTTACGACGCGCTTCGAAAAACATCCAGACCTCGGTAGAGAAAGAGAGAGAAGACTGAAAGCTTGCGTCATGGGGCCCGCTCCTCCCGATTGTATTTTCTTATTACCGAGAATAGATTATTATGTCCTGTATACTCGGTCATTGCTAAAAAGCGGCTCCTGTCCGGGAATGCTACTACTGTGTACACAGATGCGGTGCGAGAATCTACGGTTGAATTAAAATTGTTGTGGATTCAGGATTAAGAAAAGGAATAAACGATTTCCGATGAAACTAGTTTTTATCATTATACTTTTCCATAATTTGTCTGTACCTTATAATCCCCTTATAATCCATTCGTACAAGTATGCCAAAAAACATTTCTTGAAGTCACTTGGATTTACATATATCAAACAATTTTTTTGATGATTTTTAAAAAGGAAGTTTTAAATGATAAGTCCCACTTTGTTTTTTTGTGTTTCGAACAATTAAAATAGTTTTATTGTTGTATATCCAATCGTTTCAAAATTAGCATAGTGAGCAGATTCTGGAGATAACTGTGATAAAATGATAAAATCTGTCATAAATAAGACACCATACAAGAAATCTATTGCGAAAATAGGAACATACAAAGAATTAGGAAAATGTCGAAATTTTTACATGACCTTGAACAACCCAATTTGACAGAAGAAGATAAATTATGGTTTTGCTGAATTCCTATATTTAAAAGATTCTAGAGTGTATAGCCATCAATAGCTTATAAAACGTAATTTAGCCTATTTTGACATTTTCAGGTTTTTGTTGATATTGAAAACCAAACGAGCACATATCCCATATTAACCTCTAAGAAATTGCAGATAGCTATAATAGAAATCTCTTCTGGTTCTACATTTCCATCATCAACAATCAAAGAACATAATCCAATAAAGAAGAACGAAAAACCACCATCAATCCTTGTAGAGGATTGACCTCTTCTTTGTACTGGAAATCTCTTATCGCAAATTCTGCTTTGGTCCAGGTGATACAGACCTTTTCAGTTAACATAATTCAATAGGGCCTTCGTTCCTTTCAATGTTGATTGCGCCAAACGGTCCAATGGTTTGATTAAGATATTTTTGCCTTCAACAACTTGATGAAGATATGTATGCCTCTCTTTCCTTCTCACTCATTGCACCGTTTCGTCTTCTCTTTAATTCGTTTTCTGCAATTTCCTGTAGGATTTTTATTTCTGTAGGCACCTTTTTTCAGAACAGAACGAAAACCGATTAGGTTATAAAAGAAGAATTTTGAGATCAAACATTTTGTGTGGTACAATTTTTTATATATCTAAATTGTCATCGTTTTATATACAAAAAATAAGGTTTAAAGAGATGATCTTTGTAAAAATTGTTCGTAGAGATAAAAGAAATCCGCTTAAATTTTAGTTCAGGTACAATTATAGAATACAATATTTATCGCAAATCCTATTAACAAATAAATTTCCTTTAGTAGCGTCTCTTCATGTTGTTATGCTTTCTAGACCGTGTCATGAATCTAATTCTGAATATAATTTTTAAATCGAAAATGTAAACCATTATAATTGGACTAAAACAGGAGTAAACGTTCTTGATAAATAACTAAGGCAATAAAAACGTCATCGATGAACAAGTGGATGGTCCTTGTAACCACTTTTAAATTTTGTAGACATTCTCATATTTCTCTCTTCGTCCTATCTTCTTATCCATTTCGATCTCTTTAGACCGCACACCTGGGCTTGCTCAGAAATCGGAATATCTTCAGGCTGTCAACAAAACAGCGACAGCCCTTTCAAATGTTTATATATTATACTTTTCTTTACAACTAACGATAAGCCCAAAAACCTTCTCTTCGCTCGTATACGGATTTTATTGTATACAGATTCAAGGAGTTATTAAAAGAAGAATTACAAGAGAGCGTGATACTGAGTATGCGCAACTTCTTAAGATGTTGGCAAAGAATTATTCCATAATATGAATAATGTGGTAATTCTAAAATTCTTTGGATACAGTTTATACTTCAACAGAAACAAATTTGTTTGTAATATTTTACATAAAAGAGTTTTTAAAACCGTTTTCTAAAAACAAATTATGTGATGTAGGTCAGCTTTATACTGTATTCGGCTAGCACGTCGCTATATAAACAACAAGAAAATATTTGGTACGTGTAAACAGTTTTTGGAATTCTATGGAAGGATATTGTTCACAATAAAGAGGATTATTGCATCTCACATATTCTCAATTTTAATATATTCATAACAAAACATTTGAATTTGTTAATTTCTTTCACTTTGATTATTTGTTTCGAAACAAACGTTTTGAAACAATTTTGATCCTAAATACATAATCAATTAAATTGTATCATAAAAACCCAAATTGTTACAAAACTTTCATTTCTTAATATTACTTTTTTTAATAGAGAGAAATAGAAAAAGTTTTAAATTGTTCTATAAAAAGGTTATATATTTAATGATATAACTGTACCTATACAGCAAAAAGAAGAAACGTGCTAAATTATTGTTTTATGCTTTACATAAAAACCTTGAAGGTGAAAGAAAGTGGATAGAAACTTTAGTTGTAAAAAAGGGAAACCATTCCTAAGTCGTACAAGAACATGACTATAAGTAAATACCTTAGACCTTATTTGAAATGTTTGTTTTTTTAATTGGGTGTGTATTATTTGGCTTTAATTTTATTAACGATGTATTTATCTTTTTGGTAATGTTACACATTTAAAAAATAATGATTATTTGAACCCTGTTTTCGATTCTAATCAATCAGAATATCTCATTTAGAAATAAATTAATACGTCTAATAAACTTTATAATAGCATTAAAAATTGCCTGAATCTAAGTTAACTTTTCAACTGCTATACTCAAGGTTCATACTTTTTGACCTAGACTAATTGTAAGACCGACACTATGGTTGGTTATTAGTTTTATCTTGAGATGTTTATGGCTATAGACGGAAAAACCTTTTCTTAATCAGAAGGATCGTGAGAAGACAACCACAGTAAAAACCTCAAACTGTAAGTCAAGCAACTTATGTAATATATGCAGCATAGGATTTAGATAGGTACTAATAAGTATGTTTGAATACTATCTGATCTCTGGCATAAGTCTATCAATAGACTTATAGTCGTATGGGATTATTTTCTGATGCATTTTTATTTTTTGTTCATCTGTTTTCATTTCCTTCAATTATGGGAGGATAAAATGGTTATTCCATTTTATCCTCCCATTTATGGTTATTCCATTTAAAACATGCGTTTTTATTTCAGGAGATTCCAATTTTGATGGAAAATATAGTGAACAATCAAAATCATCCTGAAAAAGTAAAATTTACTGCGTTGAACATGCTTTAATTGGACATGTAGAAATCTTTGGAATGGTTAAGTGGATTAATAATAAATATGACACCTTTTAGTATTTATTACCTTCATTAGAAGTCTTACAACAGTGGCTTTAGACACTTTGTTCATGTCAACTACTAGAAACCACTATGCTCAGACAATAGAAAAAAATGCAATTCTTAACCGTTTTGGAATTTACCTTAAAAAATTAGTTTAGTAACCACATTGCTTAAACTGGGTGTTGTTATTACTACTGTTATCAGATATAGCAACAGAATAAAAAAAGTTTCGCTCAATCATAACCTTATTCAAAGCTGATCATAAGATGCTGTGAAGAATTCAAATATAATACTAGATAATTGAAGTCAAATTAGAACTATCACTAAATTATTACTATTACTACTATTAGAACTAACACTAGAAGCTTTTGGGTTCTATGTTGCAACCTTCTTCAAAAACTGGTTCGAAATGATGAAATACGAATAAAATATATCGGTCGAAAAGTAATTAAGCTATTCCACCCCAACAGCAGACAGGATTGTTTGTGCAAGTACCAGTACCACCAAGAATTCCTGGACTACCAAAGATCCGTAAACCAGACGTACCCTTCCGCAATATCGTCAGTGCCATCAACTCCCCAACATACCTGTTTGCCAAACATCTCGCAAAGATATCTCCTGTTACAAGAAACACGAAATCATATGTCAGGGATTCTACACATTTTGTGGAATCAATGAGTATAGTATAGAAAAAGATGCTAAATCAATGAATGCGGTATAAAAGTTAGATGCTAAAAATATTTTTATAAATTTTGGTGTGGAATCTCTTTTTAGTAGAATACCAATAAATGATGCTGTAGACGATCTTCGCTAGTAACCCATTGTATTGGATTACTGTTTATAATGAATTATTCGAAGAAGTCGCTTTGAAGAAGAGTCAGGAAAACCAAAATTACGGTTTCAATATGTGAACGATAGGTTTGTAATATGGTAACATGATAGAGTTTTTTAATTTTCATGAATAAGTTTACTATGAAGACGGAAACTGACAAACAGTTACCTTTCCTAAATATATTGATGATAACTTGGGATGAAACAGAAGAAAACCCATACCTATAGGTACTTGACACCATCATATCCAACATAAGAGGTCCATGATCCGTACTTTGTTTCAGCCAGTAGCGAGAATATGTAAAGTATATACCCTAAACATAAGGAACGGTTTCTACGAGACGAGCTGCAGAAGATCAAATATACTTTCAGGGGCATCAACCGAACTATTAAGCAGCGTTAGGATTTGTCTGTCTTCCTTAGGTTTCAGGTATAACGGAACGAATTGCAGGTACGCTTCCGATAGGCAAGGACAAAAAGGTCCATTAAAACCAGCGTGTCTATAGGCTATTATGCAATTCTGGAAAACTTTATGTTGGCTAAATCGGACGTAACATCGAATATTGCTTCAAGGAGTATAAAGGTTGAAGTTGTAAAACATTATCATTCCAAGGAACATCGAATAGACTTCGACCAAGCAAAGGTATTAGTTAGGTCTAATAGATATCACCAAAGGCTGTCACAAAAAGTCATATAAATCAACCGGCATAAAAACAATGTCAACAGAAGGAATGGTTCTCGACCTCTTTTGCTGCTGTTGAGAACAAAAGAGTAGCAAATTGGGAAAGCTTCTGGTGTTAGTTCTAGTATTAGTCCTAGTAATGGTTCTACTGTTAGTTCTAATTTTAGTTCAATCAATAGAAACAGAGGAATGTTATCATAAGAAATCGGTTAAGATCGCTTTTGAAAGTATGCGACGGCATGATCAATGCTACAATCACGTTAAACCTATTTCATTTATAAAATATTTTCACTCTTTGAAATGTTTGATTAGACGCCTAGTTTTCGAGTTATATCCAAAAACATTCAAGCTTGTTTTTAAATTATTTTAATTAATCGTAGACGGCCTGGAAAAAGCTCAATACTAGCAGTGGATAATCCACAATTTTTAACACCTGTCAACAAGTGATACGAAAACAATTACGTTCATGTAGAACACGTCAACCCGTATGTACATTTGGATATTTCGAAATATTCAAACTGTTGGTATCAATAATATCCTCAACCACATAATCCAAAATGTTTTTTTTTAATTCAGGTCTTAAATTTAGTATCTCACGTTATGTCTTTTGATATTTAAAATTCTTTTTATCAGAATATCTGCGGTTAGGAAATATTTCCCAATATTGTCTCATCGCTGCATTATCATTGCGTAAACAATCTTCTAACATTAAACAGTAATTATTTGCTACTTTAAACAACTATTGGCCACTAGCGCATATTCGATAATAATTTGACGTTTGTGTTACTTGCTTTCCTTACAATTTGTTTTCATAGACACTTACGATTCATGCATATTTTGCAACAATGTAGCAAGGATATATCTTTTGAAGAATAACTTAAGAATGATAAGTGCAATCAAAAGTTACAAACAGAGAAAATAGTTGTAAAATGAAATAAGTTTTTAGAATCAGCTGGAAATATTCTAAGGAAATAACCTTTGTGAATAGCCTGTATAGCATTAATCCCGTACTGATATATTTTCAAAAGTAATCTGAAACGATTTCGCTTGATAACATTGCTCAGTTTACAACATTTTATCTGTCTAAGACAAACCATATCCAAAATATTTAAGAAAATGTTTAAAAATTCTTAGCCCATATCTTTAGATAAACACGAATATGACAACATATAATAAGATAATAATATGATAACAATTCGATTTTACAAGAATCGTTATCATATTACCTCTAATATTTGTTATATAATGTGTTGAAAAATTAAACATCTTCCTCAATTTTTAATTATATCTAATTACGACCGGTTTTGATACGTACATACAGTGCGGGCGTAAAGTATGGAACCAAAAAAGTCTTTTTGACTGGTTGATGAATTTGGACTATAATTTGTGTATGTAGATTACGAAATCTTGCAAAGTCAAATTTTAATTTTAATTATATAACCGCTTTTTTTCAATGGGACACCCTATATGGTTTTGCATTTTCTAAGAAATATTACTATTACGTATTAATGTGATACATATCTGTATTTAGTTTGCAAGATTACGTAACCTGTGGACGCAATCTCCACAATTGCGATAATTCAAGATAAAGGTAACAAATAAATAATGATCATCAAGAGTATTGTAACAGCAGGTATTGACCCATCGGGACTAATATCCATTCAATATCCAAGCGCAGCCCACACTGTCTCTATAGAAAGACCTAAAAAAGCTAATCATGCATTAAGTTATGGCTTTTATGTTTAATACTTATGATTAAAATTATGCCACGACTTACAGGAACAGCCTGTATAATGATAGATAACTCTAATAATTGATAGATATGCAGAATGTTACAAGTTAATCTTATTACATAAGGAACATATGGGAAGTCTGATGTATCAATAACACCAAGAACAGAATGTACAGGTGTGCCAAATATATAAGATATTAGTGTTTGATGCTGGATTTTTATAAGAAACGTATTGGTCAAAATGTTAAAAAGACGCCATAACTTATTTTTATTAAAAAATCAACTTTTCTTTGAAAATTTACACACATAATAAAAACGGGGAATTAGAAGTAGTAGTTTTAGAGGCAGTGAAAAATAATCTACAGATATCAACGCGGCAGTTCAGTGTAACCACAGGAATTCCAAGAACCAAAGCTGGGCGGATTTTCAAAAAAAAGCAGACAAGTCATACAGAACAAGAAATGTCTATTACCTCAAACCAGGACATTTTGAACTGCGCATGAATTTATGATAATGGTATGTGGTAAATTGTATGTGGACAGATGAAGCATATGTCAGTACTGCTGGTATTTTTAACCATTACAATTCGTTTTTATAAGTAAAGCACAACCTCCTACATTTTATTGTAAAGTGAAGGAATTAAGAAAGGTTTAGATTTAGCGTATGGGCAAGTATTTTTAGAAGTGGATATCGGTCCATTTATTTATGTTAATAGCTACTAAAATATTGCTTTAAACTAAAGCTAATTTATTCCATCGAATTCTACATAAAATTTGCTTTATAAATGTTTTTCGACGACATTGTAAAATTGCACATTTTTGAAAAATACCTTGCATCTCTGAAAACGTAAGAGATATCAATATGCGATTTTCACCATTAACTTTCTTATAAAAATCGAGCCTTAGATACTATCATTTTCATCTATCTCTTGTAAAATCAAGGGTTTCCTTTCCTATTAAAAGTGTGAAATTTGGCTACCCTGTACAGGGTGGGCAAATTTTGATGTTATTATAGGCTATCTCAGAAACTATAGGAGGTACAAAAAAAGTAGGTTAGAAAGACAAAATCTCTATCTTCTTTTGTTTTTAAGTTATCAAATTATATATAAATTATATCAAATTAAATAAAGAATATGATTAAATTATTATTATTAAAATGTGCTCTTTTTAGTAACCCCATAATCAACTATTAGTTGTATTTAAAGATACACAACTTTGTGTTGTATCTCAAAAATTATCAACTTTATTTAAAATTTTTCAACATTACATTCTACTCAAAAAAAGTCTCTTAAGAATGTAGTAACCGCGTTTCTTCAATTTCAAAAATAAACAAAATAGTAGCATTTTTTGAAATGGCGAAAATATGACTTTTTGGCTATAACTTAAAAATAAAAGAAGATAGCGATTTTATCTTTTCTTTTATCTAAAAAGAAACTAAACAGCATATGAAGCATTATCTTTTTTACATTTTCTCTAATTGGATATATGTTCTGAGAAATAGTATACATTTGAAATAATTAATAAGTATTTTCCGAATGAAATATTGAGTAAAATCTGAAATAAAATACGATGTCACAAAAGTATTTGTACACTAGTATTTCAGACAAGTCTGGACACGCACAGAGACCGAAGCGTTAGTTGTACATCAGTTATTGTTAAGATAAAATCCCTACAGACGCATGCTGATAAATAGCCTTTCGTATCGTATAAAAAGCCGTTCATAACTGAGCATAATCGACTTAAGCGACTACAGTTTGCAAATGAATATGTGAATAAACCCCTAGTTGTTTTGCAAAAATATTATTTTTAGCTACGAGTCAAAATATAACTAACTAATTTTCATTTGATGAACGACAAATGATTTGCCGAAAAGCAAACACAGATCTTCAAACGAAAAATTTAATCCCAATAGTAAAGCATGGGCGAGGTAAAGCACGATCTCGTTTGGGGTTGCATGTCGTACAATGGGGTGGGGAATTTACACTTTATTGATGACATTATGGATGCTAAAACCTACCTTAAGATTTTGTAAGATAATTTATTGAGTAGTGCACGTAAAATGGGTCTAGAGGACAGCTTTATGTTCCAGCAAGACAACGACCCTAACCATACAGCCGATAAAGCAGATCCTTAAGGAATGGTTTTTATATACAGGGTTTAAAGCGCTTCCACACACACCCCAAAGTCCAGACCTTAACCCAATTGAAAATTTGCGGCATATTTTCAACATTAATATTAGAAAACATCAAATACACAATCGAAATGATTTAAAAACACACCTGAAGTCAAAATGGAAGAAAATTTCCCAAGACATAAAAGCCAAACTGGTAATATTCATGCCAAAACGATTTCATAAATGCTAACGGAATGCATACCAAGTATTAGATAGTTGGTTTAAGAGGCATCTGATTTAATTTGGTAATGTGTACAAATACCTTTGCGATGACAAAAATTTCATTATCTTTAAAAATTCATAAACTGTTTATTTTTTATGTTAGTAAGAGTTCTGCTATTCTTTTCATTTGTGTAAATAAAATATAGTTTAAAATTTGACTTTATTTATCTCCTTTGCAGTTTCTATTGAAAATATTAGATGTACAAATACTTAAGTGACATACTGTATTTCTCGAAAAAAGAGACTGGGACATGGCACTTACTTTTTTAGTATCTCTTATAGTTTCCGAGATACCCTATAATAACACAAATATCTTCAATACATTTTATATGCTATTTTTTTCATTATAACGAAAATTCATGCTAACGAACTACGAACAATTATTTCATCTCATAAGTATGATTTTAATACAAACTATTATCGTTATTGCGAACACGAATTTTTTTGTTCTCTAGGTAATATAAAACTATTTAAGGTATTCCCCGAAGATCTTAGGTGTGATATTCGGGGAATAACTTGTTTGTCTGTAGGTCGATTGTTTATCGACTCGAAGTCGTATTGCAGTTTCAAATGCAAGTGTGTGGTCTTCGAGAGCGTACAAAGTGTTAAGGTTTAGAAAAAAAAGTGTTCGTTCAGTATTAATTGAAAAAAAATGAGTTTGAAAAGGACATCAATTCCTTTAAAAAGAAAATTTTAAAAAATTTAACATACCAAAATCAACGCTATCAACAATAACAAAAAAATAAAAACCGTATTGATAGTGCCGTAGCGTCTGATAAACATACGTCTCGTAAAAAGTTGAGGAGACCTGCATTTCCAGAACTAGAAAAAAAAATTAATAGAATGGTTTACCGAAATGAGAACAAAATATGTTTCCTTAACAGGGCCATTCATACAAGATAAGGCAAAATCAATCGCTGCAATTGAACATAATGGGATGTCATTTTTCATCTGGGTGGTTGCACAGATTTAAGAATAAGCACGGTATTTCAGACCACGCCTTATCTAGAGAAGGAAATAAAGTTAATGTGCTTACTATAGATGAGTGGAGACAGTAATTCAAATTTTAAAGGTGAAAAGTGTTATGGTGGCTAAAAGCAAAGAAAAAGTAACTGCAGTTTTATGTTGCAATGCAGATGGAAGCGAAAAATTAAATCTGTGAATAGTAGGAAAGTCAAAAAATCTCAGATGTTTAAATAAAATAGATCGTTCCCATTTACCGTGCCATTCTAGTAATTAAAAAAATGTGTGGGTAACATCTGTGACATTTCGAGAATGGCTTATTCGTTTCCAGCGAAACATAGCAGAAGAAAACAGAAAAGTATTGCTAACGATGGACAATTCTGCTGCACTTAATGTTAAGGATATCAATTTGGATAATGTGAAGGTGATTTATTTCCACCTAACACAACGAGTGCACTCCAACCTCTAGATCAAGGCATAATTGCGTGCATGAAGAAGCGATATCGTGCTCGTCTTGCAAGAGCAGCAATTTTGGCAATAGAAGCGAACGAAGAAAATCCGAAATGGAATATTCTATAAGCGATACGAGCGTTGTTGAATTATTGGAATTCAGTAACATCAAACATTATAAACAATTGTTTTAACAATGGACAACTGACTCTCAAGAAGAAAATGAGGAAAATCAGTTAACGATGGTAAGCATTTATCGACAATTAGTTCTTCTACTTTTTACTTTACATGCTTTTATTGTCTGCATTGTAGACTGAATTTTCTGATGTAGAATGGAAAAATTATCAACACATCTTGTCAGTACCTAAACAAATTAGTTTTGATGAATACTGCACTATTGACAGTGAGGTAGTGACTTCAGAAACAATTAAAATCGATTTACCATTAGTGAATGCAGGCCAAGAATGGAAAGAAAATGAAGAAATCGATGAAGGTAATGAGGAAGAAGTGGTAAATGTAACACCCCCTACAAGAACTGAAGTTTTAGCGGTTCTCTATACTATACAAAGTTAACCCACATCTGATTTGTTATCGAATTCATTATTTATATCATAATTTAAAGGTTTGCTGGTACAGAAGAGAGCATTTCCGAAGGTTTCGCAAATTTTTTGAACAAAATAACTGAAGAATGTTTAAGACGAACAAAACCCGTTTTAAAGCAAAGCGCCTTAAATGATTACTTAAAAAAAATAATGTTAATTACAATATGAACAAAATACAAATAAACTTATTACATAGTCGATGTTAATATGTTTCTAAACACCCCAAGATCCTATTCATTCTTGAGGCGTTGAGTGCAAAAGTGGACTAACCCCAGCGTATAATATATGTATGTACGTTAGTCCACTTTTGCTCTCAATGCCTGGATCCAACTATTCATAATATATAACGAACTAATTCGTTACAGCGAAATTGCGAACATCTCATTATAGCGGACGACGTGTTCGCTATATCGAGGGTTTACTGTAATCTGCTGTAAATAATATCAAAACTAAAGGTGTTAAGTTTTATTTCCATTTAAATTAATTTAAAAGTCACGAAGGAATATATTTTAGCTGATATCAAGGAAAAATAAAAATAAATTCATTACAATTTTATACAATCACGCAATTTCATCTCTTCTAAAAATAAACCTGATAACACAGAAGTTTTTATTTATGAACACACATGACGTGAGGGGGATATAGTATGATATAATATCCTTTGTCTCATAGGAAAGAAGATTACAAAGTACAAAACTTCCTACCTACATCCTCACCAAGGTGAGGATGTATCAATCATTTTTATATGATTTTATTTGATCAGTTCGGAGCACATTTTTGAACAACACAATTATTAACTTGAAGTTTTCTAAAATCCATCACAGAATAGCCTTTATTTCCGTTTTTTAGTCAAGTCATTCTGTAGGCCCAACCCAATTCAATATTATTAAGTTGATTCAACTTCGCTCAAGCTGTGCTCGTTAACTTACTTTTTTGACCCAACCCAAATTGTGATTTTGGGTCCATTATGAGTAAACTCTTTTTGAGTTTGCTGAATTTTTTAAGAATCATCATTAAAGAAAATGTCTTCGTTTATCTCTAATGCCATGGTATGTGGTGTATAGAGCGAAACGCGTGGTACACACCAAGGAGGTTTTGTCGCCGTCGACGGCGGCGTTGTGCGTGGAAAGCGTGTACAGACGACTGCACACCGGCGAGGTATAAAAGCTCGAAGAGGTCGCCGGCCCGTCAGTCAGCTGTTGCGGTACGAACGAGAGGGACGACGCAGACCGACCGACGCAAAACTAACACAACCTCCGTCGAGTGCGCACCAGACAGCCAGACATCGCAAACGCCCCCGATCCTTATCAGTCTACTTGCTACTCATCCCAATCAGCCGCCCCACGTCTCGTGCTTATTTCAATCGAACTCTTCGATCCACACCGATTAAAATTGCGACCACGATGGCCACCTACGCTACATACAGACATATCGAGCTCGACAAAGTTGGGCACAGTAAAAAGAGGTAAGTCAAGTTTTTCTTTGATCCCTAAATTCAAAATTTAAAAATTCTAAGAAATTTTTTTTTGTTACTCTTTTGTTGTTGGATTTTATGCGATGGGAAGACTAAAAACTGTGGTTCGATGGCGCGAGGGTTAAGTTGGACGGTATTGATTTTCTCTTCCTGTCAGCGCCGCAGGAACCAGGGTTGATATTTGAAATGTCAGCCTGGAAGTCGTGTAGGTGGGTAAAGTTACACCGAGTGCTGTAATACTTAAAGGGATGGTATAGGAAATGAAGTCGTAATCCCGTATTCATTTACACTCAACGAGATACTAAGATTTTTTTTTCTTTGTCGCTTAGTATTGGAATAAAATTAATCTAATTCAATCTAAATAATCTACATCATATTTACATAAATCTTGTTAGTGTGACATAAATCAATATAAATCGACCGCTCAGCTTTAGTTTAATCATTAGAATCAAAGTCGATCATATTTCTTTGTCGACTTCACCATAACAAAGTAATTAATAAAAGTTATCAAAAACATTCTCAGAATCTTACGATAAATTTATGGAATTGGATAATAACTTCTCGTGATCACAATTTGTAATAACTGAAGGATAAAATGCATAAATTTAACAATCACATATATTTCCTTTATCTCGCATAACATTTCTCACAATTATTTCTTACAAATAAGTCCTTGTAAGTAATTACAGCTTGCCTTATTTCACTGAACCATAATAATTTGAAAATCCCTTCATTCTAATCGCTACATCGAGACTACCAGCGTAATTCCGCTTATAAAACAAGAAAAGAATGATAATAATAAGAACGGGCAAGGTACAGCATTGAAAAGCGGGTTATAAAAGAAAGATACCTTATAATCCACTTTCGAGCACGAATATTTTTCAACAATTTAATTTGACAACTGGTGGTTCATCGTGGCTGCGACTTTCCAAGTTCAAATTTCTCTCGCGTTCCATTTTCGTGCCCCTTAGAAAATGTTGTGTTTTCTTTGGAGAAATATTAAACATTAATGTGACACGGAAACCCCTTTCCCCAGTAAGATACCGCCAAAAGTCCCGGTTCGCAATAATAATTTAAAAAAAGGCCATCACTTCGCATATATACAAAAGGAACGTGTGAACTCGATTCTAATTGAGAATTTAATTTATCGTACACATCGGTTACGGAGTGGCGAATTGCAAAAGCGCCTGACGAATGCAGTTTGCTCACGAGAGCTCGAACGATTAAACGATTAATTTATTGCATTCCCAGTCGGAGAGCCTAATTACCCACGATGGAATCTCGCCTTTCTTTCTCTCCCCCGGTTAATTAAATTGCTCAAAAAGTCGTTATCGATAGACCGGACGGGTTATTGCAATTTGTCAGTCTTATAGTTAATTGCTGGTAATCCGTGCCACAAGCTCAACGGATTATTAGCATGCAGATTAAAACTTATTTGAATTGAATTCAACTTATCCCAAGCTCCTATCCAAACACGCTTTAGATTACATCCTATCAAAACGGGTGACAGATCGTTAGACATTTTTTGCCATTAAAGAAGACTACTTTCTAAATTCTCAAAGTGAAGGAAAAGACGACGACGATAACGTTCAAATCGTCGCCATCCGAAATGGTCTTGCGATTATGCGAAACGAGAGCAATCGCGCATAATCGTTTTTTTTTTTTACGGTTGTAATGCGAGGAAACGGAACCGGAACACTTGGGAACACTGTAAATGTCACCTTTTGAGTGGAAATCGTCGTTTATACCGGGCTACAACGAGCGACGTGAAACAATTAGCACGCTAGCAAATTACTCCGCGAGGTTATATCGAGTTTACGTTCACTGCCAATGTTAATAGAAGAGGCATTGACTTTCAAAGCTTGGAAGTACGCTACCACACTCACGAAGCTCGTTAACGATTCCGCACCAATACTGAAAGTTTAAAGTAAAAGGATTTTCGATTTTATGGTTATGGCGAATTGTTTATGGCAATCCTGTAACATTTAAACTGAATTTATTAGTATTATTTAAGAAATCATTAATTAACAAGCCTTTAATACCAATAAATTTAAACAATTTGGATTTTTGTATATAATCTGAAGAAAGTGACGTCTTAAATAATTCATCGAAAACGCGTCGTAAAGCGACAGTTAATTACTTAAGTGCCGGCTCATTACCAGCGAACGTTCAAACTCGATGTATATCTTAAGAGTAAAATTTACGACCACTTTAAAACGTTCACTTAGGATTGTCGTTGTGGGGTGACTCCAACTGACAGGGTTTTGACTGCTTACTTTAAAGTGATTATTTCTAAAAACATTCTAAATAATTTGGAGGAACCAGATAAAGGTAGGGAGATAACTAAAACGTCTCGTGTATATAAATAAAGTAAGATATGACAGTATAGTATCTTTATCAATTCGGAAATAGAACAATAGATTTTATGGAAATGACGGTTTCTTGTATTGCTTCCACAGTTTCCAAGTTAATTAAACTTCTCTTTATACCAGAATTAACAGTCAAAATGGTTAAGGTTTCACTCTAACAATGAAATGTATTTTCATTTCCGAGTTTCTTGCTTCATCAATCTAACTTGGGGGAGTGGGGTGGATCAATAACGGAAATAGCCTCATTGAATACTTGAAACAATTCCAATAACCTTGTATAAAAAATGCTTTTGTGCAAAAATTGCTCATTTTTTAATTCACCGATGTAATAAACAACATATATCATTTTCAATTTACAGTTAAAAATTCATTACATTTAAATGGGTGGAAAATCGGGAACATTTTTTGGTATTAAAATCTTGGCAGTCGTTCATATCCATAGCACGAAAGTACTGGAGTAACGCTTTGAAGAATAAAGTTTTCAAACTCATTTGAAAACAATTAAGAGTAATTCGAAACCTCTGCATCATGTATTTTAATTACATATTGTCGGTAGAAACATGATTCGTAATGTTATGTATGTTAAAGCAACGAATAAACATCAACAATTAATCATCTTGAGGAGTTACATTTGTTTTGAACACACCTTTAATTAATACAGTAACTGTCAAAAGTTATTTATGTTATGGTTGGACGTTGTGCATAAATAAAAAGTAATAAATTAATAGTAAGCAGCTTTAATACTTATGAGATGCTCCATTCAAGTTCTTTCATTCAATTAAAAATTATGGATTGGTACGTTTCTCAAAAGCATCAATTGATCTAAGGAAATTACTTGAAGTTTCAAGATAAATCAGAGAATATCTCTGAATTCGAGTCGTTCTAATTTATGATATCTTGAACTCAGAATAACTAGGACGCAATCTTCAGCTATCGCATATCTCCGTTGCTTACAATGCACATGTAATGGCGACAATGACACAATTGGATTGAAAATGTTTTTATGTTAGAACAAAAGTTTTTGCTGATGATTCTGATTCCTCCATTCGATTAAAAATTATGATTTGATACATTCCTCAAAAGTATCGGTCGATCTAAGGAAATTACTTTAAATTTCAAGATAAATTCGAAAATGGTTCTCAATTCGAGTCGTCCTGATTTATAATGTCTTGAACTCTGGATATCTAAGACGCAATCTCAAGCTAATACACATCCCCGTTGCTTACAATGCACATCTAATGGCGATAATGACGCATCAAATGGATAGGAAATCGTTTCGTATCAGAACAGAAAAGTTTTTACTGATGATTCTGGTCTTCTCATTCGATTAAAAATTGTGATTTGACACATTCGTCTAAAGTATCAGCCGATCTAAGGAAACTGCTTAAAGTTTCATGATTCATATCTTGAAGTAAGGATGTCTGAGAAGCAATCTCAAGCTATCACACAACCTTTGTATTGCCTATAATGCGCATCTAATGGCGATAATGACATATCAAATGGATAGGAAATCGTTTCGTATCAGAACAGAAAAGTTTTTGCTGATGATTCTGGTCCCTCCATTCGATGAAAAATTGTGATTTGATACATTCGTCAAAAGTATCAGTCGATCGAAGGAAACTACTTGAAGTTTCAAGAAATGATTCGGAATTCGAGACATTCTGATTCATGATATTTGGAACTCAGGATATCTGAGCAGCAATCTCAACCTATCATACGTTCTTTGCTGTTGCTTACAATTCAAATGTAATGGCGATAATACTAGGTCAAATGGATAGAAAATCTTTACATTTTAAATTTGTACAAAATTTTCATCAGCAACTGCTTCACATTCTAAATTCGTTTTATGCTCGAGAACAATTTCAAAATTTTGAACTGCTAACGTTTATAGCATTACAAGATTTTTTCAAAAAAGAAAATTGCGTGATTGAAAAAATGTTTTGGATGTTCTTCACTTCGAAACAGCTAAACGACAAACATTTTTTAAAAAACCGCACAGTAAATCCCGAAAGTTTCTAGTTTTAGAACTAGTATTAGTCCTAGTGATAGTTTTAGTGCTAATGCTCATGTTAGTTCTATTTTTAGATCCATTAGATTTTATTGCAGTAGGTTTAACTCACATTAACAATAGAAGAAATATCATTAACACATCATTGGTTATTTGATAGTACTTAAATCCCAAAAGCTATATTTACAAATAAAACCTACATAGAAGACTTATAATGAATGGGAAAAAGCAATTGGAAAACTTTTAGATACAAAATCCAGGAACAAGCAACATAAACACATTGTTTCTTTGTAAAAAAAAATTGTAGTTTGATACGTTTCTCAAAAGTATCGATTGATCGAAGGAAATTGCTTGAAGTTTCAAAGAAAACCCGAGAAAGTCTCTGAATTCGAGACGTCCTGATTCATGATATCATGAACTAAGAATATCTGATAAGCAATCTCAAGTTATCACACATCCTTTGCTGTTGCTTACAATACAAATCTAATGGTTACAATAACAGATCAAATTAATATCTTTTGTGTTGGAATCTTTTCGTGTTAGAATAGAAAAGTTTGTCCTAATAATTCTTATGAATGACTCGCATTTATATTTCGAATTTGTATAGCACCTTCATCAGCAGCTGCTTCGCGTTCTAAATGCGTTCTAGAACAGTTTCAAACTATCTAATTATGAATTGTTAACATTTATAGCACTACAAGATTTTTTCAAAAAGGAAAGATTATGCCAAAAATCAAAGTTATTTGGGTTCAAATATTAATAGTTAAGATATATACTTGGTATGAGATTGCTGTATAATAATGAAACTTAATCTGCAAAATTCTTTCAAAAAATGTTCACTTCTACAAGTCCATTAGATTTTATTGCAGTAGCTTTAACAAATAAAACCTACATGGAAGACTTTGTAATGAATGGGGAAAAGCAATTTGAAAACTTTGAGCTACAAAATACAAGAACAAGCAACTTAAACGAAACGTTCCTTTATGGCCGTAGCTTTGTACGTCTATGTAAGTACCAACAACCCTCTTTTTATCAACCCTTAACTTGGTTTAAGTAGCAATAACAATTTCAACGAATTCGAAACTTTAGCTCATTGTAACATTATTTGTCGTCCTGTAGAAGTGTTTCAAATGTTTAAAATGTTTTGACGAAATTACTTTCAATTTCAACAATTATTAATTTATCTAACTCGAAAGGAACATTTAAGTACAGTTAAGTATGAAGATTAGGAATCTGTTAATAAACGTAAGTCATTAATAAACGATTGTTAAAATTCTTTATTCGCAAATTTTCATCATCACAAAATGATTCTTCAATAATAACTTCATTATAATATCTAAAATGACCCATACATTCCTTTTTTAAATCGAATTTTAATCGTTTACATATCTTTCGTCAGCTGCGCGATATCGGCTCTAAAAATTAATGACTATTCTATTCATTGAATTTCACGGTCATGTGATCGATCAAAACATCAAGTTAATGTTGGAAATTTTCCTATAAAATTAATTTCGAAGCGTACTAAATTGGATTATATAAATATAGAAAAAATGTGGTTGTTTTAGCTGAAATTATCATAATATATTCATATCTAAAAAAAACATTTAACATGGAAATGAGCCCCACGAAGATAATATAATGAAGTCAAATATTTGAAACATATGGCGTTTTCAAATTACTTGAACGTTTATAAATCGCAAACATTGGAAATTTGCATTTGAAAGCTCGTAGGATGAGAGCATTTCAGTGCTTTATTCAGTAAATACTGGCCGAGAAACGGACGTCGAGGCATTGATTTAGATGGAAACAAGATGTAGTATTGCTAAGAAAGAGAGAGGAAGAGAGATGGCGTGGGATAATATTTTTAAGTACAAAACCCACGTAAACCGTAATTGTATATGGGAAATGCGTTTCAAACGTTTTAAATTAAAAATGAAGAATGAAGAATGTTATAAACCGTTGTGGTATTAAATGATGTAAATCTTCAATTTGTTAAAAAAATCACTTTATTAAAGGTTATTTTAGATTGAAATTTTGATTTCCCAATGACCTGGAAAGATATGTAGGTGTCTCAATCAAAACTTCGCTTCCTGCATTCAACAGCTTGAGAGGGACAGCTTGTTTAATATTCTCGGTTCTACTCGATTAATCAAAGTATCGTATGAACCGATATCCTGCTCAAACGCAACGCGAATACCAATTGATTCAGACGTACATGTGCAGCAATCCATTATGGTAATAATTTGCAAGTGAACGTTCCAGCTCCCACGATTTAATTATAAACGCAGTCATGCTATTAACCAACTTCATTTGGTAACAATAATAATCTTATTAAAAAAATTTAAATTAATTTCTGAAGGTAACTAAAAATAACATCTTTATTACGGTTAAAGTAAATGGAGGGATGGAAAAGAAAGTGTTCTATATTCTGTTTGCGTGACGTATTTAAAAGCATTGCTTCTTTACTGTCAGACTTAACAATAGTTGTCTGTAGACCAACAATTTCCTTCACGGCTACCTAAATTTCAAGAACCGCGCAAGCGTGTCGTTTTTTTTCGTGTTCCACGAACCGAAAACTAAATCGAAATTAGCGTTCGTTTCGCGTCATGAACTTCTTTTTAAGAGCTTACCCACAGCAAAGGATGGTGATTGCCAAGATATACTCTGTGTATATACATTCAAAAAAGTTCATTTTAAGTTTTAACAAGTTTTTTATTCCACATACTTTCACTATAGGAATAAAAAGAGTTAAAACCCCGAAGTTGTTAAATAATCTAAAAAGACCAAAGAGTTTAACCTTGGTTACGAGAGTTTTAAAGTTACGCGCAGGATCGGGTTCCAAACTCCAAGTAAACATCCAGTAAAGTAATTTTTGTCGTATTCTTTTTGGTGTTAAATACGTAATCTCACCTGGATTTATTGAGTAAATCCAAAACGATTTATTATCTTTAACAAAAAGAAGACGACACGAAAAGTTTCTTTTATATCAACAAAGATATGGGAGAACACATTTAATAAAAAGATAAGGAATAAAGTAAATATAGTGTAGAAATCCTATCAATTTCCTTCTTTTGAATACAAATTTCTTAAATTACGTAGTTGTAGAAATTCTTATTCAAAAATAAGTAATAAAAAGCCGAATGTGATGGGCAATTTTCTTAGGTGGAAATCACGAGCCGTAAAAAAACCGTTCGAAACTGTCTGAAATTGAAAATTAGCTTAACGGGGTCCTAGAATAAGAAATGCTAATCACTAATCAGGAAGTCGTAACGCGAGCCTGGGTACACTTTTGCGCGCTGTTAATTTGGACTCGCCGATTAGATGAGATGATGGAACGCCAAGTTCCTGGAATAAGGTATTTAATGTCGACCAATTACGGTCGTTACTGATACGTGGATATAACAGGAAACGGTCCGGTTAAACGAACCCGTAAAACGGAGGTGGGCGAACGCCATCCTCTTTCGGGCACAGGAAGAGGACGTAAAAAGTGGAAGTCGACGGATTGTGTTGTTTACAGACGATTGGGTTTCCCTTCAATTGTAACGGATGCTGTTTCCGGATAACAAAAAAAATCAGATTTTAAATTGAAAATGAAGTAGCTGTATCTAATGTTAAGGGTGCCACACACTTGGCTGAATACCGATTTTAGCCGGACAAAATTTGTTTATGAGCTTAATAAGGTCTAGAATGGTAGAATAGCTTGAAGATAATAAGATAACAAGATTATCAATAATTATTCACTATTGCATCCATAATCCATAACCAGTTACAATTATTTTCGAATAATGCGAACATTTTCAAAATGTCTATCAATTTCAAATGTCAAAAATCAAAAAGGTTGGAAAAAGTCTAATGAACAAGAAAAACATAACCAGTTACAACCTAGATATAAGAAGATTACAGGAATACAGCAAAAATCTTCTAAATGTCATATTTTCATCATAAACACAACTCAAAAACTAAAACAGACAGGAGATGCTTTTTGCAGTCATGCAAGAATGTAATGAATCTTAAATCATAACCAAACACAACCTAGATATGGAGATGCATTTAAGAGTCTTATAAAAATTAAATAAAACTCTAAAATTAAAATCTATGGAGAAGTCTTATGTATGAAAATTATTCGTTATTCGAAAGCACAATCCATAACTAGTTACAAAGTAGTTACAAATTTATAAAGAATTTGCAGGAATACAGCAATTATCATAAAAAAATTTCATAATTTCGGATTATCAGCAAAAAATTAACGATAACTGAAAAACTAAAACAGACAGAAAGATTCTTTTTTTATGAATATTGTTAACAATGAATATTTAGTTAGTATGCTGCGCTCTGAATCTCTCATATCCTTATTGTTTGTCCCCTATGCTCTTTCTGAAACCTGCACAATAATTTCATACGCACTACTGTTTGCTATAACAATAATTTTTTTGTGAAGTTGAATTTCCAGAAGCCTGCCTTAAGAAAAATCTTTTGTCTGCAAACCTAAAGATTTTGTATCTTTGAAATAAGGGTTGCTTTGGGTTTCATTGAGATATGTCTTTATGCTATGGCATGAGACTGCCTCGACCACAAGCGACCTCGGTTTTATGTCATAATATCTTGCACTTTTGTTGTGTCTCAGACCTAAGCTTTGTAATATGGGCTGAGATAGCTTAAGACATAGCATGAATTGTACTGACCTCGGCTTGAGAATATAATATCTCACATATTTGTTGCGGTTAAAACTTAGGCAATGTAATAAAGCTTAGACTGGGTTGAGACATAGAATTAATTGGATTGCCTTGGCCGTAAGCGACCTGGGTTTAATAGTATAACATCTCACATTTTGTTATGGTTAAGTCCTGAGCCTAATATGAGTTGGGTTAGCTTAAGACATAGTATGAATTGGACTTAAGAATACAATATCTCACATATTTGTTGCAGTTAACACCTAGGCTGAGTAATATGAGTTGGATTGAAACAGCATGAATTGGACTGCCTCGACCGCAAGCGACCTCGGCTTAAAAGTATAATAAAATAATAGTATAATATCTCACATTTGATACATTTAAAACCTAGGCTTTGTAATTTGTTGGGTTCGTTGGGTTCGTTGGGTTCCCTTGAAATATGAATTAGACTGCCTAGGACGCAAGCGACCTCGGCTTAAGATAATATCTCGCATATATGTTGTTTTTTTGACTTTTGTCCAACTGGAATCGGGATTCAGCTCAGCATGCGCTAAAAGACTTCCGTTATCAGCCGTAAATAATAACAAAACTCCTTCAGATATCAATCTTTGAGTAAATTATCCAGTTTCTTGCAATTTTATATCTCTATATTGTATCCACTATCCGGATTTTTGAAAAATTCATAATTCTGAGATTCGTAATTAGTATGCTAAAAAATCTCACCACCTCCAAGTTTTATCAAAAACTCAAAAGAAAATATAAAAGCATTAAATAGTTTTAATTGAAGAACTTTTGATATGTTCCAATTACGGTTCATTATGGCCCGCCCTCCTTGGAATATGTCATTAGTATCATAATAGAGAAATTCTCAAAATTTGAAGTCAATATCATGTAATGAAAAAAGATTTATAGACAAACTCGGGTTGGGTTCCCAAGGTGTCTAAATAACATATTAATATAGTTATTCTGCAGTAGATTGAAAAAAAGCGGGCTTACATCCTTATAAACTTTTATATTTAATTTCAACGTTTATCAGTCTATTAATGATTGTTGATATGCAGTATACCTTGAGAGACACTTTGAGTTAGTATTTAAGAATCTGCTAACAAACGCCTTACCATCATCATCATTGTGTTAGGATGTGATAAAACTCTTGCTTTTCCGGGATTATAATTTTGTTTTAAACTTTTCAACCATTGGGATCCTTGTCCTTCGAGTATATTACATAGTGATTTCTACTCAATGGCTTCCAGTATGTCGCATTCCTAACGCAATATGGAGTATTAAGTTGCTGTTCGTAGAATGCTATTTCCAGAAGTATCCCACTTTTTTACATTCTTGTGGCTGCATTCGTATGAAGTAGCAAGGTTGCTACTTCATATGTTCAACTTAAGACGGCGAAACCGTAATGTTTTTAGTTCTATAAACTAGATCTAGAACTAGTAAATAACAATTAGTTATTTACTGTTAGATTCTCATACATTTATTATTGCATTAAAACCAACAGCAGACGATAACTATAAAGTATCGGATTCATTATATATATTAAGTAAAATTTTTCATATAGCGGTCTTTTGTATTTCTAATTAATATGTAGATGAGAGGAAATACTTTGGGGTAGAATGGAAAGAAAGAAGCACATCTTGGAACTCGCGTACATCGATTTCTCTGACAACAATGGGAGAATGTACCTTCAATTGTAACGGATACTGTCCCCGTATAACAAAAAGAAAAGTTTTAAATTGAAAATGAAGTAGCTCTGATTGATGTTTATAACGAAACTCTGGAATTGCTTAAGATATCTAAACAATATACAACTCTAGATTAAATTGTTATTCTGCGATGGATTGACAAAATATGAGTCTTTAAGCTATGCATCCTGGGATGTACTAGGCCTCTTAGATCTTTTTATAACCTTTATAGCTTTTTATATTTAATTTCAATACTTATCAGCTCATTTACCTCGAGAGGAACATTGAGGTAACTATGGACATTAGAAATCTGCTAACAGACATTTTGCCATCGTCAAGAAGATAGTTTCTGGTTGAAACTAAACTTTTGCCTTGCCAGGATCATATTATATTATATATATATATATATATATATATTATACCTTAGATTTAGGACGGCGTTGCTACCTTTAGTGATAGGTAACAACAAAATATGGGTATTTGAGCTAAACATTCCGGTATGTAATAGATTTCTTGAATCATGTTATAGCCTTTACAGCTTTTTATATTTGCTATTAACATTTTATCAGTTCATATACCTCGAAAGGAACATTGAAGTAACTATGGAGATAGTTTCAGAGGTAGTTTCTGGTTGAAGCTAATCTCTTGCCTTTCCGGAGCATCATTTTCTTTTAAGCTTTTCAACAACTAGGATTCTCGTTCTTCTAGTATATTGCACAGTAACTTCTTCAGAATGGTTTCTAGCATGCCTGCATTTCTCACACAATATAAAGTATTCGTTGCTGATCGCAAAATGCTATTTCTAACAATATATAATTTTTGACATTGTGGCAACTTAATTTTATTTAAAAGCGTAAACGAGTAGATTTACAATTAACTTTATTAATAAGTAAAAATATACTGGCTTGCAGTATTGGATATATTATTGCATCGCTCACATTGCGTGCTCATTAATTAAGCAATCGGTCAAGGACCAAAATGCTCACTCCACAAGCCGTAAAGTTCATTGTCATGTTACCTTAATGCTACTTATGGTATTTTACATAATTATTTAGTCCACTACAACATTCTTGTGACTTAAGAGGGCTGAACCCTAATTAGATCGTTCGTTAGATTGTTGTACATTTATCATTGCATTAAAACTAACAGATACAAACAAAGTATAGAAAACAAAGTATTCATCTTCATTATGTATTAAATAAAATTTTCGATATAACGGTCTTTTGTATTTCAAATTAACATGTAGATGAGAGTAAATACCTTTTTGAGATAGAATGGAAAGAAAAAAGCACACCCAGGAACCCACGCATATGGATTCCTCCGACAACAATGGTCGTCTCGTCTGCCCTATTGGGAAAAATGACGGACGCGAATGCACGTTGGGTGGGTCTCTGTGTAAAGAATAACCTCTCAGGGCCTTTACGCAATTTATTATTATTTATTGCGAGTGATTACAGGCTTTGGTAACAAACGGGGCAGCGCGTGCACCACGCGCTAATTACTTCTGGTATTCTCCGGCTGCAAGAGGTATACGCGTAATCGATTTATACATTGATATTGCAACACTTTAACAGTTTAAAAGGATTTTTTTATTGCTGTAAAAGTTTTTCGTTGATTCTCTAGTGTCTTAGACGTAACACAGTTAAAAAACGGTTTTGCGTTTTTTCTTCCAATGACAGCCATCCGCGGCTTCTTTCTCTGTATAGGAAAAGAAGTGAATACCGCGAACGGAACGTACCGTAACTCGTCCGTATTCGGGTCGCGCAATCAGGATGTCACGTGCACGACTTCATTACGGTAATCTACAAAATTAGCGCAACTCATTTGCCATGTCTTTAACAAACCTATAAGTTGTAATAAAACAAACATTAACCGGCGAGTTAAAACGTCATAACGCCTTTTGACTCGTAGACAAAGAAGGCATTGTTAACTGTAAGTCTTGAGTATATAGATAAGTTTATGAAGTACATCAACCTACAAGATTCTAGACAGGATAATGTGACCACAAATGAGATCGAGGGGGGAAGTTATTTTCCATTAGGAACCCAACTTTCTACGTTAACTGTCACGTACTACGGACGGCACATCAGGCAATCGTCGTGGCCTCATGCAATTTTCGAGGAATGCCGGTTGATGATTCCGATGAAGGCGTGTCGCCGACATTTCAGGAGGTAGTCGGTCACGCATCGTCTATCAAACGTGCCCATCTCCTTCTGCATTTTCACCGAGAGAACATTTTTTCTCGTACTACTAATTTCTCCGTTCATCATCTGTACCGTCGACAGATTTGAAAGTGGAAATTTCAGTTATGTTGGCCAGAAAGCACATAAAATCAAAAGTAATGGCGTTATGAGTCACGTATGTTTACGTTTACAACTCGGAAGACGTTTAATTCTTTACCAGTTCCCTGAAAAAATCAATTTATTCCGCTACCGGATTGAGTGGTAATTAACAACCATCAACCTACTCTGTGAAAAGGATGTACGAAGTAAGAACAATCGTAATCCGTCCGGAGCCTAGCACAAAGATAAGGTTAACGATGTAACGGTTGGGAATCTCGTTGTAATGCAGAGTGCGCAACTGTACACCTTAGCATCTTGTACGATGGTAATTACATCACGCATCACATATACACAAGAAATAATGTGTCTTTTATGCAAACTTGAATTTTATTAAAACTGAATGTCCCCTATCGATTGTGTAATCGTTAATAAGCATTTCCTGTTAATGAAACTACAAAAACAATCTTAACTGTCTTCCATTTTATATCTACTTGATTTGTATTTATAAAAAAACATACATTTGAATTATTATTTAATTTCAGATTAACAATCAACTTTATTATACTAAGATTGATCTAGATATTATTGTAAATGATATATGCAGCTATAGTGTGCAAGAAAAATACAAGAAGATATTTGGTTTATTTTCCGAAGTATTTCTGCTTGTTTATAATTGCTATCTTATACCACAAAAAAAATACAAGACAATGATAATAAAAATAAGTAAAAAACCACAGAATTAGATAAATGTGACAAATAAACTCCAAGTCAATAAGGTATAAAAACAATAACATTGGATTCATTCCAACGAAAACATAAAGAAAATATAATAAACATTAAAAAAACAATTTAAATCGCCAATTTTATAGTTATTATATATTATTTTTTTATAGTTTATGTAAAATCTTAAAATGTTGCATTGTCTGGGTTTATTAATGTCATTTATCCATTTCATTGATTAGCGTAATAAAAATTCTTGGATTACAAGTTTTAGATGAATTTTAATTATTCTTTAATTTTATTTGATTATTTTTAAGTTCGAATTATATATTCTGGGCCACTTTTACCATTTCTTGATAAATTAAGAAATGGTAAAACGTAAGTAACAATTCTCTAGATAGTTTAACTGGAGGTTGGTAAAATTGGGCCTTAATAAAGTTAAAGAAAGTAAGTTATGATATTGTTGTTTTAAAGAAAATTATGATATTTTGTTAGATATCCGTCAACAATCCGGTATCATTAGGTTCTTTTTTTATTTTTGATTTTCATTTTATTGTAAACTTTCCATATGATTTTAAAATACGATTTCTTTTTAAAATTATTTTTATTTTCCGATTTTCTACGATTCTTAAAAAATCAATAAGGAAATTGTAAATTTTATAAGATGCCATAAATTCAAAAAAATGATGTCTTGAAAACGAACTGAGATATCCATGTATGGTTTTCTCCTGAGGAAAGTACATACTTTCCTTTACAAATCACAAAACGTTTCAGCGTGATATCTTAAGAAATCGATTTTAAACGATTTCTTCGAAAATTATTAAAAAATTTGTTATTTTTATAAAATACTATAAATTTAGGTTAAATTCTAAACATGATATCTCAAAAAGGAATTGGGATACTCCGTATGGCTTTATGCGTATATACTTTTCTTTGTAAATTTTTTGGTTTTTGGTTGGAATTTCTATGGTTTTTCAAAATTTATTAAGAAATTGTTGTTTTCATAAAATGCTACATATTTAGATCGAATTCAAAAATTAATATCTCGAAACTAAGTTGAGATATTCATGTAAAGTACAGGGTATACAAAAAGTAGGAAATGATGGTTCTACAGCCTTAGCTTTAACTTATATTAATTATTATAAGAAATATCAAATAATCCACATGTCTAGATTCATCAACTAGCCTTAAATTTCGATGTCAGTACAGAATCTACTCAAAACATTTTGAAAAAGGAGAAACAGGATTTACTGCAATAGTGATCAGAACATGATTTTGATAGACACGTACAATTTTGTGAAGAAATAGCGATTTCTGAATAAAAATAATCTCTGATTCCAACAAGAGAAGACACCACTTCACTATCAATTAAATGACTGCGTTGTTTGATGAAGTATTTTTGAATCGTTGGATTTCTGTAGAATGGCCACCACAATCTTCAGACTTGACACAATGCGACTTTTTTTATAGAGCAAATTATAAACAGAATTTTTATTTTTTAATATTTATTACCTATAATTGGAATGGAAACTGTCTCCATGGTATCACACATAATAATCTCATAATATCACCATAATTTAATTGTTGGCTATAACAAATATTTTTCCTTGTCAAAAGAAAATCAAAAGGCTTAAAATCTACAGTACATAATTAGCAGAGTGTCCATGATTTCTATTTTATTTCTACATCAAGATATGCGGAAAATAGTTTCAAGTAACTTATATTTAAAACTTTTATTAATATAAGCTGAAATTAAGGCTGTAGAACCATTATTCATACTTTTTGTACACCTGTAAATCATGAAGAATTAAGATATATTCTACATCCGTATTTATATAATATCCATCTAATCCAGAAGATACCGGACATCCGTATATGATATAAATCTAATTTAAAAGCTGGCAGTTACATATAACGGCCGGATTAATAGGCCGGATAACGGGATATCCGGCTGAAGATGATGCCGCATATTCGGTATACGCCATTGTGGCAAATGAGCCATTATTGATAAGTCATGATATAAAAGAGCAAAATCTAAGAGAGATATCTTAGTTTTAAGGGAACCTAAAGTGTTCAATACAGTTATAATCCGAACTGTTAACCTAAATATGCGTCACAAATTGTTCAATTCTAAAATATCCATTTATCATTGTCAACTTCGTACTTCATAGTAAAATAAATATGATTCAAATTAAAATAAGTTTCCTTTCTGGTACGGTGAAGAGTAGTGTTGTAAAATACCCGGGTATTTATTTATTTAGGATATTTCTAAAGTATATACCCACTTGTCTTTACCCAAAATGGGTATTTCGAGGAATTTATAAAATTTAAAAATAGTGCAAAGGTAAAAAGTATTGAAAAAGTAACCAACTTCAATTCAAAAATATAAAACTCAAAAAATAAGAGAATATATTCTAAACAGTATATTAAGTTTTAATCGCAATAACTTGACTAATTATATCAGATTCATCTGATAACATATGTGCCCATTTTTTAAAATACGTATGGGCACTGAAAAAAAAAACAAATGACACCTCTTCAAAAAGAAAAGCCCGTTAAAACGTTTACAGCAGATGCGGTGACTGAATTGGAAAGAAAACGTTCAATAGTATATTAAAATTCAAATCTACTCACGTATCTAACGCCTATGATTCGTTTAGAATTGAATTCTTTTCTGTCAGCTGTATTTAGAGTCTTACAAACAATATCTAGTCGTTAATTGGCAGTTTTTCACTTCTTATATGAAAATTTCTTATTTTGCCAACAGTATTTGGCATTTTGAAAGCAAAATCAAGTTTTATTAATACTTTTTTGCCATTTGCAATAAAAAATGTCTTCTATCAGCTGTATTTAGTCTTTCATTAACAGTTTTTGGATTACTTGCATCAAGATTTTACATTTCGTCTTCTAGCAATATCAAGTCTTCTAGAGGCACTATCAAATATTTTGGGTGCAGTATTAAGACTTTTCAGTCAGTATCAAGGCATTTCAAGTGTTCTGGAATCAGTGGCAAGTCTTCTAAAAGTATTTTAAGTCTTCATCAACATTGCAAGTCTTTTGGAAACCGTAAAAAGTCATCTAAACATATTCTAAGTCTTTTGAAACCAGTATTAAGTTGTCTGGAAGCAGCTTAAATCTTGTAGAAGCGGTATCAAGTTTTCTAGAAGTATTTGCGATCTATTAGAAGCAGTATCAAGACTTCTAGTAGTCATATCAAGTTTTCTAGAAGCAATATCAAACCTTCTAGAAGCATTTCAAGTCTGTAGTAGCATATCAAGTCTTCTAGAGGCAATATCAAATCTTCTGGGTGTAGTATCAAGGCATTTCAAGTATTATAGCAAGTCTTATAGAAACATTTCAAGTCCTTTGAAACCAGCATTAAGTTGTCTAGAAGCAGTATCATCTTCTGGAAGCAGATCAAGTTTTGTAGAAGCAGTATCAAGTTTTCTGGAAGCATTTCAGATCTATTGCAAGCAATATCAAGTCCTGTAGAAACATTTCAAGTCTCTGGAAATAGTGTCAAGGCTTCTAAAAACATTTCAAGTGGTCCGGAAGCATTTCAACTATTTTCGCAGCAGAATCAAGTTGCCTAGATGCAGTATCAAATTTTCTAGAATTATTTCAGATATAGTGGAAGCAGTATCAAGTCTCAATTCAAAATACGTGCTCACAAAAAAAAACCTTCGCAATAGATGTTGCTACTAAATTTACAAACTTTAATTAATTATCAATATGTTAAAAAGAATCCATAGGCGTCAAATGATTTCATTCAATCTCATGTTATGAGTCACTCTTAGGATCACGCAGGATCCTATAGTAATATTTTTCTAATCAATTTTAGTTATATCATATCTATGATATATCCGAATGGTAGTATCTATCAATTTGTATTTGATCACCATAAAAGTATTGGCGAAAATTTGTTAAATCACATCTTGATATTCTTTTATTTATATGAGAATGCTTTCCATGGGCCTTGAAAACAATCATGAACAATATGAGTTGTCATTTAGTAACATTTCCGGATTTATCCTTTGATTGCTTTATATAATACACCAGGAATTTACCTGGCCCCAATTACTGATGAAGAGTAATCGTGATAATGTATGGCTATTTTGAATTAACGTTAGCTAAAGTATGAGCTTTTCAGCATGGTGTTAGTTGCCAGAAACACTTAAAATCAAAATAACTAGAAAACAAAATTTCTAATAACTTTTATCAAACTCAATATACTTTTTACGTATAAACAAAAGATGTAATAAAAACTATAGTATTCCTTTATGCCAAGCCAAAGCAGTGTAAATGGCATTACGTTAACTTCCCAGGAAACACAAAAACCCTATTACGTCGTATTGAAATTGTTTACAAAAAATTTACAAAAACGTTAAACCAATATTGTAGGTCGACGACATGTGACATATATTTTAACTGCCACAAAATAGTAAATTTCATATTTCCCCTGTAAGATAAGCTTTCTAAAATAAGTTCTTTATAGCTTTCAATATTATATCATAACATGTTTAAACATTTGCTTACGTACTTTGTATTCGCTCTACACAAGTTTGTAGCAATATTTATTGATATTCGCTTTAATTTACTAAGTAAATGTTTCTTTGATAGTTTATTTAATCATCTGCTTCAATGAATATTTCCATTTGATTATTTGAGTTGCTCTTGTTAGTAACTTAGTAACTGGAACGGATATTTAATAAATTGCGACTTATTTGTTTATTTTACAAACATCAACGTTCTTATGCATGTGGTATTTACGAGACATGTTATTATCACAAATTTAAATAATCGCATCTCAAAAACTATTGGAGATATTAAGATGATTTAAAAACTGTTTGGTAGTAAATTTAATGTAATTTCAACACATTAAAAAAAATTCTTTATTCCCATAAATTTGTGTTTTTTTTTTTAAATATGAAGGTGTGTTTAACCAAAATACAATTTAATAACCGCAATTAGCTGCACTCAATTTTATCACGTTTTATATGCAATTGATTCACTAATTACATTTTTTTTATTCGCTATCGAAATTCACGATTTGTGTATAATTGACCAAATTTCGTAGCTAATTCCGTTTTGAACGATTTTTCGAAGTCAATGAGTATAAGTCGTTGTAGGTATACATATAAATCCTTTTTATATCAATTATTTATAAATAAACTTGAAAGGCATAAAGAAAAATCGTAATGGTTACGACTTGAAACGTTTTAAAATGAAAAGATTGATGACCGTTTATGTTTATAACCTCATGCCACCAAAGATGAAGGGGACTGAAAGGTATAAAATGGAAGGCCTTTAGGAGCCATACATTTCCTAAATCTGTCGAGTGGAAATTGACGTTTAGTCGGTTTCCACGCGAGGTCAACGGCCAACATGAACCATCTTCGTGCACCAGCCGATCCATAAGTTTACTTTTCGTGAACCACATTGCAATCGACTGCAATTATCTCAGCCACTTATATCCTCGCTCGATAGACGAGACTGGTGCCGGATCCGTTCTGGTTTCACGATAATATCGGTCTACAGTTTTTATAATTCACTGTGCAATTATTCGTCGGTAATTACCCCATCTGCTGCGCTATGGTAATAATGGATGATTTCCAATCGTTATGAAAGAGAAGAAATCGAGCATTGCTTTATTACGTTATTCACATTTTTTCTGTAATCGTTAAGTGTTTTTTTTAATCGTTGCACAAAACGCTTAAAGTCGAATTACCCACGTTTCTTTGCATCGTGTGAACCCAACCAAACACAAGAGTTTCCTGTAAATGTCGTTTCCACTCTCAAAGGACATGGTACTCGTTTGTTCGACGTTCATTGCAGTGGCATATTCAGGTCGCGCCGAAGGAAACAGGGCGAAGAGAACGACGAAAGTCGCGTACATCGCGTCAAAGTATTTTAATGAAGAACTTGTGTGACGTTGTTCTGATTCAAGGGTAAACGGGTTGCTCAGATTTAGCAATCCGCATCCTTCTATTGTCCGTGGATATTGATTTGACCCAGAATGGGAGCGCGGTTACGGAGGAGGATATGTAAATTACCGGAATAATCCGACGGTATTCGAAAGCTGCGACAGGAATATATTTAAAACGAGCGTCTAATTTGGCGTTGTAAAGAAAACTATTGACTTAAATTACAAGGCGATGGGCCGGTTCTCGGTCACATCTCCTACGCCTTAATTTAACAAAGATGCTGCACGCCCATCGATTAGCGCAGCCTTCATGCACCTAAAGCCGCTCATTACCGCACCGAACCATTCATAAGATGCATGTATAAATTGCGGTATTGTCTTCGCATTAAAACGAATTACGTGATTATCTAACGCAGTCGAATGCATAAACAAATAATGTCCTTCGGTTGGCCCACCTCATGCGGTGACATTGTTTTGCATTACAATACATTACCAACGAGATAGAATTAAGAAGGTATTTATCAAAGTCAAGGTAACTCTTACAAGATTTAAACTTCAAGATTCTTTCAAGACATAATGAAATAAATAAAAGAAATGTAATTGTGAGGTGCGTTACGAGAGGACAGTGCACTCCATGTTTTTTGCTTTATTAAGGGCAATTTAGGAACACAGCGTTTATTACTTAAGGTCTTCTGCCCCATCTTTGGAGGTCAAGACATCATTAGCTCTCTCGGAAATCTAACATTAAAGCCGCCCGTGTGTTATTAACCTTTTAAGTGCCTTATACTGAAATCATCTTTAATTTAATGCGAACTTTCAAATTCTAAAACTCCATTAATTTCGTGTTTAAATTAAACGGAAAATGTTTTTGTTAATGACCTTACTTTCTAGAGTTCTAATCAATCTATTTTCGTCGTTTACCATCAATATTTATGTCATTAGGTCGAATTCCATGCAACGTATCATCCGTTCTGAATATTTCTGCATCGGTTACAGTAATAATTATTACTCAAACATTGACTTTCACAGATTATGCGTATGTATGCCTTACATACAGATGTAAATTGCCTTCCTTTACTGTTAGGAGAGATTTAGAAAAATGGAATATCTCCATAATATAATATGCTTAGTACAACTTAAAAGCAACGTCCAAGTGTGCAGGGCGTTAACCTCGGGGTAAAGCAATCGATAATACACAGTTCACCTGTATCATATTACGTATTTCTCTTGAATAGAATTTTGTCGTGTTGAAAATATGACTTTGTAATACGGCCGAAACCGACCAGACGCGTGACTTTCAAATGTAAATATTCCCGCATCGGATCTGACATACAACTGCCATAAATACATAATAATAAAATTTATCAATGCCCGAGTTTATGTATTGAATAGATCGGCATACAATGTTTAATAAATAATAAATGGCGGCATAATAATCTTCGTGCCCAAACCTTTAATCCGATTATTTTATTGTATAATCTTGAAGAGTGTTAACAAGCAAGTTTCTCGGCTGTATAGAAAACCGACAATGAACTTATTAAATTGCTACCAAACAACGGTAAAATTAACAAAGAAACTAAACCGCATGATTATACCAATTTCTCGATGAGATAAAACTCGGAAGACCACGCTCTACTTAAGAAGGCTTCTTCTATTGATTTCATTGTCATCACAGCAAATTGGAAATCAGATGGTCTAATAGAGACTTTTTTTCACTTTTGCGATTACTGTTAGAATACGGTAAAATATTTAAGTTCCGGTAGAGCTGTTTTAATGCAAATAAAGAGTAATATACATTGGTTAAGCGGCCTGATTACTTCAACATTTCTCGTGCCAAATTACTAACGTAAATTGCTACCAGAACATGTGGTAAATTCCATAATAACAATCTACAGTTATCATAAACGAGATATTTTAAACGGTTTAATATAATTTGATTTTTACTCCCTCCTTCCTAGCAATATTTTAATGCCATTTTAAATTAATTTTGATAACTCAAAGAATGCATTAAAAGTTATTAGTTATTATCACGGATGGCATATCTAGTTGTAATTGTTATTCAACGTTAGATTATTATACAAGAAAAATTCAAACGAAAAAGATATAAAAGAATATAGGAATTTTTTAATTAATATTTATCACATATATTCTATGAAGATTAAGCTTTAAAATTAATCTTATTTCTTTAATAATAAGTAGAACCTGAAACACAAATAGTTCAAATTTCAGTAAAAATAAAAAAGTTTTAAATCAAAAAATTACTGAGATATTATCTTTGGATGATTAAGAAATAATTTTTCTGTTAAATTAAAGATAAATTGTTCATCTTTGAGAAATTGTCATCAGGTTATGATATTGCTTAATCAAATTTGTGAGATATTCTGAGTTATTAAAAACTGTGCTTTTTCGTTCATTTTATTTAAATAAAATTGTGTAAAAAGAATGTATCTGCAAAATTATAAATGATTTTAAATTACCATATTTTATGAAGATTTAGCTTTAAAATAAATCCTATTTCATATTATAATCACAATTAAAAAAGATATCAATTTGTTAAAATTGCTTTTCACATCGTAAAGATTGATTAAAATAAAAATTATAAGTAATTTTAAATTAATACAATTTACATATGTCCTATGAAGATTTAGCTTTAAAATAAATCTTATTTCATCCTTTTATAATAAGTAGGACGTGAGATATAAATTATTAAAAACTGCGTTTTACATGGCACAGATACATTAAAATTTAAAAAAGATTATTTAATCCAAAACATTAGTGGAATGTTATTTTTGAAAATGAAGAAATGATTTTCATCTTAAATTAAAGCTAAACTCTTTATTTTTCAGAAAATGTCTTCAAATTATTATGTTAACGGTAAAATTATTAGGTAACGAATCTTTGCGATGTAAAACGCAATATTAAAATATATTTAATTCGAAAAATTACCGAGATGTTACTTTTAAAGATTTAGAAATGATTTTTATCTTAAATTAAAGCTAAATTCTTTATCTTTAAGAAAATGTCTTCAACTTGTAATGTTACGTAATCATATTTGTAAGATATTCTCATATTAAAAATGGTGCTTCTTCGTTTATTTCATTTTAACAATGTTTTTAGAAAATCGTATCTTAAAAATTATAACTGAGTTTAAATTAACACATATATTCTATGAAGATTTTGCTTTAAAATAAGTCTTTTTTCTTCCTTTAATAATAAGTAGATACTGAGATATAAATTATTAAAAATTGCGTTTTACATCGCAAAGATTCAAGTACTGAGATGATGTTTCTGAAAATTAAGAAATGATTTTCATATTAAATTAAAGCTAAATTCTTTATTAGGGTCTATATAAAAATTTACTTCTGGTGATAATTTAAATAATTAATTATCACCAGAAGTAAATTTTTATATAGACCCTAATTTAATAATTGGTGAAAAAAGGATAAGAAAAATTATTTTTATATTAAATTCTTTATATTTAAGAAAATATTTTCAAATTAAAATGTTGTATAATCAAATTTGTGAGATATTCACAGGTATTAAAAAATTGCTCTTTTTACTTATTTCATCAGAACACTGTTTTAAGAAAATCGTATCTTAAAAATTATAAGTAATTTTAAATTAATACTATTCACGTATTCTATGAAGATTTTGCTTTAACATAAATCTTATTTCATTTTTTAATGATAAAGAGAACCTAAGATATACTTTTAATATTGCGTTTTAATGCGCAAATTCATTAATTTAAAAAAAATTAATTCGATAAATTACTGGGATGTTATTTTTTAAAATTATGAAATGATTTTTATCTTAATTTAAAAATACATTCCTTACTTTTAAGAAAATGTCTTCAATTTATAATGGTGCATAATGAAATTTGTGAGATATTCTCAGATATTACAAATTGTGTTTTTTCGTTTATTTCATTATAACTTTATTTTAAAACAATCGTACCTTAAAATTATATACAGTAGAACCTCGATAATCAAAACTAATAAGACCGAAGGTGGGTCGGATTATCAAACTGTTCGGATAATCAACTATTGCTGATTTTTATCTTAAATTAAAACTAAGTCCTGTACCTTTAAGAAAATATCATCAAATTATAATGTTGCATAATCAGGATTTGTGATATATTATGAGATATTAAAACTGTTTTTTCGTACATTTCATTATAATAACATTGTTTTAAAAAGATCGTATGTTTTAAATTATAAGTGATTTAAAATTAATACTCATCATATGTATTCTGTAACAATTAAGAAGAAAAACTGCTCAGACGCTATTTTTAAAGATTAAGAAATGAGCTTTATGTTGAATTCTCTCAATTCCTTATCTTTAAAACAATGTCTTGATATAATGTTTCTAGTTCTAGATTTAATGATAAGACTGGTTCTTGTTGTTTTTCCCAGCGCCGTCCTAAACCTAAGAGCTGATAGGGGTACTACCTTAGGGCGCCAACTCTTGAAAGGCGCAGTGTCCCCTCTGAGGTGCGAACTTTTTTTCGCATTGAATTCCAACCCAACCCTAAGGACGGGTCTGATTCAAACGTATAAGGTTAGGTTGGGTTGGGTTCAGCCGTGCATCTGAAGACATTTTTTATCGAAGGCATCTACAATGAATAGTTTCTAGATCCAGTGTAAGTTCTAATTTTATATCATTGGATCTATCTCTTTGAATCTAGTAACATTCGGATTTAGCTCTAGTTTTACTTCATTTCAAATATATAGAGTTGGGTTGGGTTTGGGTTTACGATAACAAAGGCCTATACAAGGAATTGTTTCTGAAATAGACTACTTTACAAACTGATTTGGTAACCCTGCATAAGAATCTTTTTGAATGTTTTTATGATATCGTTTCGTTCGTCCAACTCTGCCTTGAAGCGGTGAATATCTTAGAATAGCTCTGGTTGAAATGTACAGGGTTGGGTTGGGCTGGGTTTAGCCGCGCATCTGAAGACATTTTATTTTTAACTAACAATGAATAGTTTCTGAGGTAGAGTACTTTACAAACTGATTTGGCAATCCGGTATATTTAAATTGAAGTATAACTAGAACTAACACTAGACCTAGAAGTGTAAAGATTCGGGTTTAGCCGTACGTCTTTAGACCGCGAAACCCGAATCTTTACACTTCTAGGTCTAGTTTTATAGCATTGGATATAACTCTGAATCTAGTAACATTCGGGTTTAGCCACACATCTCTCAAGACGGCTAAGCCCGAATGATTCCCGATGGTCTAGTATCAGATTTACTGTTACTTCAATTCAAATATACAGGATTGGGTTTGGTTTACGATAACTAAAGCCTCTACAATGAATAGTTTTTGAAAGAAAGTTCTTTACAAAGGGGCGCACTCGTTTCTTTATTCCAACCCAGCCTTGGGACGCCAAATATCTTAAGACGGCACTGGTTATTCCTCATTAGATTGTCATATATTTTTATTCAACTAGAACTTGAACAGTTTAAATATTTATGTTTTATGTTAGTTCTAATTTTAGTTGTCTTCCCCATATTAGTCTATTATATTGACGTTTTACTATCTAAAATTAAATTTGCTTAAAATAAAATCATAATTTTCTACATTACATGTTTATTAACTTGAAAATATATTTATAGTCACATTTATAAAATCAATAAATAAAATTTCTATTGGTGACATCGCTCCATGATTCCAATTTTTGTTTTTCGCGTGATTCAAACCATTTAGACAAAAACTTTGACGTCTATAATAAAAGCATGATGTCTTTAAATTTATGTGGCAACCTAAATATTAGTGATTGAAAACAAATTAGTAACAATCTTTTTCATATTAAACAGCAATAAAACTCTCATTAACTTTTGTTATAAACAGTTATAAAAATCCCGGTGCTATTAGATTATTATTTTTGTAAGTAATACAGGTCATTTTTTGCTTTGTAGAGTAAAGAAGAAGAGCAGAAACACACACTCATACAGCTTTCTCGGTTACTTTCTATTATAAACGGTTATCGACGAGACTAGCTCTATCCGCTGGATCATTTCACTTGACAAAAAAGTCTTGTCGAGCTTCACTTTCCACTTATGTTAATTAGAATGGCGCGACACGTTTTGCCGGATAATTTGCCTTACAAATTACTGATACGATCCAATCCATTCGCTTTGGGCTCAATTTATCGGCTTGAGAATTCCGCAAAGACAGGAAGGACTATTTATTTTCCATGTCCTTCCTACGCCCCGTTTATATTCGAGATAACCCATTATTATATACACGCGTGCGCGTATATTTACCACAACTTCTTTGTGTCCCTTTCTCAGGACAACAACCGTCTCGGCCACTTATTTATATTTATTACCACCCGGTGAATCAGAAAGTAATAAGAAATCGTCGTCGGTTCAGTTACGACTTGGTGGGTTTCTTTATTTCGCGAGGTCAACCATTTCCTTTTTTGCAAGTTCCTTTGTCAGATATAAGTGATATGTTTCCATTCAAAAAAAGGATTAATAAAAATCGTATTGTAATTGTTGCAGAGTACGCAATCCGCCCAGCGACATTTTGAACGTTATCTGCACTCCTCCTTCAAACCATATGAACGGAAGCTTTACTTCCAGAAGATCGTTGCATGATAATTCCTTTAAGAGGTTGTTTGGAACGTCAGATTCTGCTATCACGCCAAGTAGAAAATCATCTCTTCCTAAAACAGGTAAATACTACAACATAAATTTTTTTTAGAAATTAATCCATATTTCCTTATTAGATGTAACTACGAGAAACCCAGTAACTGGTGATGGTGTTATCTCTTGGGATTGCAGACCTGACAAGAAAAGTCCCCGTGTCCTCACAGGTAAAACGGTTGTAAAACGTAAGCACCAATTCTTATATTATTATTGTTTTATCATTTTAGAAATTTTATGGCACTTTTAAATTATGACTTAATCATGTTTTCTCTAACAATTTTATCGTTACTTCCAGAAAGAAATCCCGTAACTGGAGAATTTTATACGATTATAAGTCCGACTACAACGCCAGTTAAACAGAACGGACTTCCGACACCGAATGGCAGCAGCACTCCCATTTTAAATGGTAGTGTAATTCTAACCAACGGCAACAATAATATTACCACAAATGGCCAAGCTTAAAATCCCGATGTTTTCCGAATAAAAGATTTTTAAATCATAAAAAGAAAAAAAAATAGAATTCACATATTCCCTTAAAATCCTGAATAATAACATTTTTCGGTATCGTATACATTTATAATATAAGAATAGTGTTGAAGCCCATATAGTACTGTTATCTTCCTCACACCTAGCATTTCCTCCCCCGTTGCGTAAACGAGAAGTATTAATTACATTGTCCTATGGCTAGAGCCTGTTCTCTACATATTAACTAAAGTAGCAATTTATAATATATACCAAGCGAAAAATAATATATATTATAAATTAGGCGATCGTCGAAAATAAAAGTAGCGGTAATGTTGTATTAAAATTTTAAAGAGAAAAATATATCTTTGAAAAATTGGTTTAATACAATGGTTATTGGCCCGTTTTAAAAGCGATTGATGAAATGTTGTTGTGTTGGAACCCTAACCGGGTACGATGGCTGTCAGAAAGTGCACTTTTTATTTAAAAATGAATTTATATAGATATAGTATTTTATTTTATTGCAGATTACTACGATCAAATACTATTTGTTTTTTAAGCTTTAGGTAACTGATAAGCGTCTGTTAAAAACAAACTATTATTTGCTGTAACAGTTTATAATTAATATAGCAATACATTTTTATACCAAAAAATTGTTATTTTTCATTTTTACATATTTGGGTACTTAAATGGAAAATATATCTATTACGTTAAGGGGGGAACCAAGTTTATAATAGTAGATATAGATAGCGTCCATTCTTTTTATTTGGAAAGTCTAAACCAAAAATATTTTCAATCTTTATGAAATAATCTATTATATGAGCTAACTGATCGCGCCGCGTGAACCTCAGAATTTTACGCATGTGCGTGCGTTCTGATGGTTCAAATATTTTAACACGAGAGCATGCGCTCGCTCTTACTTCTTATCGCGATCTCAGTATCGAACGCATCGATGAATTTGAATATTGTAAAAGTGAGGTGACAATTAAACGTAAGAATATTATTCTCTTTTATTATTCATACTTCTTTATTTCATTTGCATTTCTCCACATTATTTGTTACGATTTAATTTCATTTTCTATATCTTTTTTTTAAACCAACACCATTTTTTTAAACCCAGTTTTTTACTGCGCGTTCACTAACAAAAAAATAAAATGTTGAAAATTTCAAAAATTTTTCAACTTTAAAGGAAAATCTGTTTGTAACCTAAAAAATTAAAAACTACACTAATACGCTTTAAAATAAGCCAAGGTACACTAACATTAAGGAATGTAAATCTGGTGAGATTGGGGATAAAACGAGATCCCGCAAGTTTATAAATAATACTGCAAGATCTTGCCAATTCGAAATCTCGCGATATTGGCAGTTTTATGTTTTTTTTGCAAATAATCACAATATATGAATAAATTAGAAAAGAATAATAAAAATTATAAGTATCATATCATAAACGTTTATTTTCACGAAGTTTTTATCATATAACAAATGAAAGAGATAACCAATCTTCTCCTCTAATATCAAACAAAAATCTTTTAGTAGTAAAACAGTTCTTTTCTACAAACAAAACAACGAGATGTCATTTTTGAAAGTATCTCCTTCAGAAGCTCAAAATGTCCAAAGAATCATCCGCTAACCGGCTTCTCATTTTGTTGGTCAGATAACCAGCAGCTAAGAAGGCCCTTTCGGATTCAACGCTGGTTGGAACCATAGATCTCAGGCAGTTATCCACGAACTGTAAAAGTTCGCCTTTTAACCCCCCGGACTCGTTTAAACTCATTTCCTTATTGATTAATGCTTCTAGAGAATTCGTAGTTAGTTTTCTGTCTCTAGGTTATTTGAACGCAGCAGTCAATGCTTCCTGAAGTTCTTGTTGCAATGAAATACTGTTGCGTGTTTTAAAAAGAGATGAAAACGGTTCATCATCGTCATCATTAAATTCAGTTATAGCATTAGCGGTGGCAGCTACCGGGTCTGGTCTGTGTCTGTGAATTAGTCAGACTGTATTGCCGATGCAAATGCTCTATAAGTGATTTAATTTCAGTCGAATCACGTTTTTTGAAGGCAATTTAAATGTTTCGTCTTTCGCAAACTCTTCTTTTTCTGCTTGGTATTAAACTGCATTTCTAATATACAACAAGCATGCTGTCAAATTCGTTCGACGCTCACCAATACGCTTCAAGGAACCAGCTAGTTTTTCTGCCAATGAAGTTTTTAGTTCTTCCATTTTGCAAAACATAAACCTATGTGTTGTTTCTACGATAGCCAAGTGTATAGCGTGACGACATTAACACCTCCACAATCAGTTTTACAGGTTGAAATGCCTTGTCTAAGTTCGCTAAAACCGTATGTTTTTCCGCATTCAAAGAGTAGTTCGGATTAGCTTCCAGGCTGAGGTCGATCAAAGCTAACCTGACACACAGCTTGATTGAAATAAATGTAGAGATCATGTTTACCAGGCTCGACCATTGAGTTTTACAACCAAGCGGTAACTTAATATCTTTTCAAATTCTTACTTTACGTGTATTTGCAGAGTATCATTTTTAGTAGGTAATCTCTTAAAAAGTTTCATCAATTTCCCAACTTTCTTAATAATTCCCGCATATTCTGCATCTAGGTCTACTTCTATTCTGGACATAAAGCAATGAAAAGCACCATCTTCTGAGTCTGAGCCTGTGGTAGTATCCATTTCCAAAGAAATCTCATCGTCGTCTTCCTGGTTTTCAAATTCTATCGCACGTTCCATCGAGCTGATCATCAGAGCTGATAAAAACAATCGTGATAACAATCGACTCTTCGTTGAAGAAGTTTGAAGTTGACAACTTCGAACCAGTTTCTGAGGAAGGTTGCAACATGGTATCCGAAACGTCAAACATTTTCTCAAAAAATGCACGGCAAAATCCGAAAGTTTCTAGTTTTAGATCTACTGTTAGTCCTAGTAATGATTCTAGTGATAGTTCTAGTGTTAGTGCTAGTGTTAGTTCTAATTTTAGTTCAACATAATGAATTATTTTGTAATTTATAAAGGAAAGTGTGTCCTACGTGAACAAATCATCAGTGAGAATCTCAATTCGTTTTTAAGATATCAGGTTTTAAACTCATTCTAAATTTATAGCATATTATAAAATTAATAATTTCGATCATCATTTTTGAAAAATCGAAAAAATCAAATTCTTGAATTCGTGTATCTCAATTCCTTTTTGAGACATTGAGTTTTGAACCCATACTAAATTTTTAGCATTTCATAAAATTGAAAATTTTCTTTCTTGATGTAATTCTTCATAATTTATACGGATTGTTTTAGCAAACAAACCGATTCTAGAATATTACAAATTGTTTTCAAGATATCCACTTTTGAATTCAACCTTAACTTGTTAACCTCCAGTTTCTCAGAAGGTTGCAATATGTCATCTCAAATGTCAAACACTTTTTTAAAAGACGCACGCCAAAACCCGAAAGTTTCTAGTTTTTGATCTAGTATTAATCTTGGTAATAGTAAGTACGAATTCTAATTTATTTCAATTCATTAATAATTTTTGAAAAATCGTAAAAACGAATTATTAAGATATATTGATGACTTTTTGTGATATATAAAATAAAGTGTGCACTTTTTCAAGAGTAAAACTATGCGTGAGTATCTCAGTTCATTTTAGAGATATCAAGTTTTTAACTCATCCTAAATTTGTAGCATTTCATAAAATTAACAGTTCTCGTAAAAAGATATATATTTTTTTTAACTCGTGTAAAAACAGAATTATACCTAATTCTGTTTTTAGCTATCAATTCTGTTTTCTAACACTATCAAATATTTCGAATTATAGGTCGTGTAACTTATTTCTGGTGTTTTATGGGTCACAATATAAGAAAGGTTGGGAAACGCTGGTCTAGAATATTTCTACTCCGTAATCATAACCTTTTGTATTATGCAAATCTTTCAAAACTTTTTATCTCTTCATGATCTTGACATATCTGTTTTTTTATATTTTCCACATCAGTAATTTTTGTATTAATGTGGTATTCTGTGCAACAAAGAAGCTAATTCTACTAGGAGAAAAACCACCATAAAAAAGGTGTGCGACTCATGCAGTAAACAGAAGATCCGCTTATTAATGCAAATTGGAAGACATTGTAATATGCACCAAAATGTACAATAAGTTTAAGATATAAAATAAAATTTTTAAATTTACCTTTAAATGCTTGGAATTGAGTTCTTCTCTACTGCAGCTAGAAACACGTATTTCTAACGAATAATCACTTTCCGAGTTAGACATAGACAATATCGAAGTTTTACAAGAAGCTTTAATATCCATCAACGATGTAAGTAATGGTCGATTTATTTTTAAAACAAGTTTAAATATACCTATATGTGTTATAAAATTTTTTATTAATCATTATGGATTCCTGAAGAGCATTACCCATAAATATTCTCGCCATCCATAAGCTTCATTCATATTAGTGTTCATTGTTTAAATCAAAGGAATATTTAGTGTTCCAAAATGTATGTATGTGTCCCTATTCATTTATGTCCTGAACGCAGTAATATTCTTACACTCAAACAACTCTACTAATTGTGTCTTCAAATGAAAGAATATCTTCCGAAGAAAAATTTGAGTCAAAAAAATCTGGCTCTGTTGAGTAATGCTCCCGACATTCCACCAATATATATGACCTATCTAAAGACGTGATAATTGAATATCCGCCTAAGAGTACTACTACCTTGTTAGAGTGGGACATTGAGTGATAGTAACATTCTATGCTTATTATCTGCGGAAATCGTTTCGAAAACTTGTTAATGAAACCGAGAGCAAGTTGTCAATTAATAAGTTTTGAACGCTATTCAATATATAAGATGATGTAGACAATATTTCCAAATCGTGGTATGAGTTGAAATAAACATTAATTAACATTACATGAAATGTTTTGCAAGATTGAGTTAATTCTGCAACTGATAATGGTACCCCTCATCTGCGTCCAGAACATATTATGTTTAGCAAAAGAAGTTGGTGTTGGGTTGGATGATTATGTTGTGTACTTGTTAGATTTAAATGACCAAATATTACCCACATACACACCGCTATATAGTTGTCTAAAAAATCTTTTTTATAAAGAAACCATCACAAAAATTTAACTAACGTGCAAGTAGAAGAGAAGGCAGAGTTAGGTGGCGACTCTGTTCATGCACCACTTGCACCCCAAGCCCCAAAGTCTCAAAAGTTGATTTATTCATTTGGGTAACCCTAAAGTTCCTTAAGAATTTCTTTCTATTTGTTATACACTTATTTTGTGTTTAATTTCATTTTGGTTTGCTAACATTTTCATTTTTATTTGTGATCCATAGGTATTTTAATATTTTTATCCACAACCTTCATATGACCTTTCTAAAAGCAGCCATATTTCAGTTTTCTATCTTACCTACATCCAAACCTAACATTTAAAAATAGTACTTACCACGCAAGGTCTATAGAACATAAGGTTACCTAATTCCCTCTGCCTCTGTAGTATCGAATATTACCCCGCAGATTGACGTCACTGGTTCGATACAGTCAGAGTAAAGAGTTGAGTAAAAGATAGCCTATACAATGGTACAGTCATTAGCTTTGTTCCAACCAGCGCTCCGACTCGTCGCGGACTCGTCAAATGCAATCGCCCCATATCAAGTGATGCAGGCCAATCTGCTTAAGTGGAACGACAGTACTAGACATGTGCAATTGCATTTGACGAGTTCGCTATGAGTTGGAACGCTTGTTGGAACAGCGTTTCGCAAAAGCGCTCCAAAAAAGAACACTTTTTGTATTGTTGATATTTTTACAAAGACTGTGAATGAATTTTAATTGAATACATTTTTTTTGCAATTATGTGTATTAAAAAATGATTAGTATTTCAAATGAGCCCTCATTGTGTAATAAAAAATTGCACTTCCAAGTATGATACATGCAGGAAAGAAGGATTGGAAATTTCATTCTTTCGATTTTCAAAGGATGAGAGTATTTGTAAACGTTGGCTTGAGAATTGTAAATTGGAGACAGATCCAAAAACTTCAAGGATATGTTCCTTACATTTTGTAAGAGACGATTTTGAACGGGATTTAAAGTTTGAGTTATTAGGATCAAAACAAAATAAATGTTAAAGAAATTGTCTTTTCCATCACTAAGATTGGGAAGTAATTTACAAGCTTCTCTTAATGAGAATATACAAGATTTAGCCAATGACAATATTCAATCTGGTTGTGCTGCAATAATCCAAACAGGAAATATATAGATCAACTGTGACAACTCAGACTGAAATATCTATAAATAGTTTTATTTGTAATGTTATTGACACAATTAAAGAGATGAATATAAAAATTGATTCACTTACAACAGAAAATGATAAAGGGCATTTTAATTGAAAAAAAAGATTGATAAAAAAAATACAAAACTCAAATAAATATTTTATCAAAAAGGCAACAGCAGAATACTTTGACAAATGCAAATTCAAATATAAAAATTAAGGAAAAATTCCAAAATGTTTTTATATAAACACAAAAAAAAGGAACTAAAAAGAAAGTACGTTGGAATCAAGCGGATATTAGTAATGCATTCACTACCAGGTAACAACATATTTTTAAACATTATGATTTACATAAGCATGGCATTTAGATAGTGTAGTTTTCAAGAATTTTATGCTTATGCAGGTTTATCAACAATTCAAAACTGGTGTTCAAAAATAAACATGCGAGAAGGTGTACACCATTCAATGTTTCTTTTTTTGTCAGTGGCAGCACAAAATTTCAATGAAATGGAAAAAGTTGTTGTTCTTTCGTTTGACGAAATGAAAATGGCAGAATCATACGAATATGATAGAAAAAGAGATCAAATTATTGGCGCACACTCTCAAATGCTAGTGATTATGACAAGGGGATTGTTTGGTTCGTGGAAATAACCAATTTTTGTTGATTTTGATACACGGATTACTGAAGACATTTTAAAAATGTTAATAACAAAATTATATGACATTTGGTTCACCAAATGTAGGCTTATGGAGGGATTTGCAGCTTAATTACATAAACACTTATATCAGTCATCCGTGCACTAAAGACAATATCTATCTTTTTGCACACACTCCACATTTATTAGAAACTGGTTGGTAGATTCTGAATTTAATTTAAAAGAAGATACAATAAATAAATATTATTTGGAAAAATTAATTAAAGAATGCAATACATCCATCAGTTAACAGTTGCTATAAAATAAATGAAAAAAATATCAGCTGTGAGGGGCCTAGAAAACAAAATGTTAAATTAGCAGCCCAACTACTGTCAAGGACCACAGCGACAGCTTTAAATCGTTATTATTCCACTGAAAAAAACGCATTGGTGTTAAGTAAATTTGAAAAATTGAATTCAGATACACCATGCAATTCAATTACATTAAAAAGTAGCTATGGTAAAGACGTAGATCGTCAAAATCAAATTTAGAATTCTATGCACTATGTCATATCGGAATTGAGATGCAAAAATAAAAGAATGTTGCAGACATTTTAAAAAGGAATTTTGATGTTCATAAATTCATTGAAGGGGTTATATAAGAATATGAAAAGTCGATATAATATCCAAATACATCTTAACACATAGATTAAGATGTGTTAGAAAACTTGTTTGGACAAATAAGAAGTAGAGGTGGTTTGAATGATCCTACAACACCATTGAGTGCCTTAGGAAGAATACGGGTAATTGTGTTTGGTAATTCAGCCCTATTAACATCAAATTCAAATACTGAAGATCAAGAAAATCAGAAAGAATATTTACTAGGGACTGTGTTTCGAAGTGCAGAAATCCCCATAGGTAATGAGTCAATAATGTCATCATTATCAGACAAAAATATTGATGAGGAATTAAATCATTTAAAAATAACACTCTGTTATCAGAAGAAGATGAACTGCAATATTTAGCTGGTTGGATATAACATTCATTTCCAAATTTGGGAGAATACAGATACAAAAGAAATTAAAAATTGCATAATTACTGTTCACCAACGTGGGTAGAACAATTATCACTTGGCGGTCTTACAATGCCATCACAAGAATGTTTAACATTGATAACCGATTTAGAATATGTATTCAAAAAGATATCTTGAGAAAGTGAAATTGATCACTCCAAAAAAGTTACAAAAAAATTATTTAATAAAATATCACCTATGTTTGATAAAGAATTACTTAATATTATTAACGTTTTTTTTAAGACAACGTGTGTTTATAAGAATAAATTTTTTAAATAAAAAAATATGACGAATTAAAAAAATCCAGAGCCTTTCAAAGGAAAATGGAAAAAATGAAAACAACATTTCCAAAACGTTAAAAATTGTTGTACAATAATTCTTATAATAAAATAAATTTATTACTGAGTACTACTACTATTATTAATTTAACTCAATTTGTTATACAATCCGCGTTCACTTTTATTACCTTATTTCATTTATTATTTTCTGCATGTTTTGCTGTTATATAGTTAGTATTTTCTATTCTATTCCTTGTTTCATTCTATTCTTGGTTTTATTTTGCAATTAAGTTCTTTAATAGAGCTTAATTACAAAATAGAGATAATTTAATATTAAACCAGTCAATTAATAAGTCAATTGATTTTTAATTTTGTTTTTTTGATTAATAAGAATGTGAATTTGAACGTGAATTTTAAACCTGCTTTATGAAACTTGTTTTTTAATATACTATCATAACTTTATAAGATCGAAAAAAAAACTTTATCGTAATATTAGCAATGTTGCTACATATTTTCATTTGAATTTATATTTTATACATTTTTATGTGTGCGCATGCGCACAGTTCATAGAAACAGCTACGAGACTGACTTACCTTGCTCCTCTAAAGGCGCGTACACATACAGCGAACGAACGGTCGCGAATGAATTCGTTCGGTTGATGTGTACGTATCAACGAACACGTTTGAACGTGTTTGTTCGCATTCGTTGCGGTTCCCTTGCGAGGCGGTAAACTGGTAAACATAAAAGGATATTTTCCATAAAATTCGTACGAATTTGTTTTAATATATACGTGATTTTGTGGCGATTGGCCGAATATTCATTTCAGTTCATAGTACACTTTCTGATACTCGTAGTTTAAAATGGAATGGAGTAATTCTAAAGCTCTAGAACTCATTAATGAGTACCGCAGTAATGAATGCCTGTGGAATCCGGCTGACGATAATCATAAAGATAGAATAAAAAAAATGGACGCTTGGAATAAAATTGCTAAGCAGTTTAATTGTGAAGCAGACGCAGCAAAAAAAAATGGAGTCCCTTTTAAGTTCATTCAGGCGAGAACGAATGAAACACGAACAAACCATGAAAACTGGCTCTGGCACCAGTGATGTGTATACATCAACTTGGTTTGCTTTCAAACCTATGTTATTTTTAATGGATAAGTTTATTCCGAAAAAAACAAAAAATACCGAGGTAAGTGAAGACATTGTTATATTTTAGTACACAAGAATACAGTAGATAAGTATAGCTAGTAACGTACATATTGTTGAAGTTTAGGCAATATTTTATTAAATGTTATAGAGTAATTACAGAATATTTAAGCGTAATTGTTTTGCCAGTCAACTCTCCCTTCGTTCATAAAATAATCTGCAAACTCGTTTCTTATTCCTTCACAATTAGCTGAAGTTTTTCTTCCAACTTTTGCCATTGGAACAAACGATTGTGACGTCATATCTGTGACTTTGTGCCAACTTCCAGGCATAACGGTACCGTCTTTATCATCATCAAACGTTCCGGGCGGTGTGTAAAGGTTTTGGGAATGTCTGTTTTTTCTTAAGAAATTATGTAAATAGACACAAGTCAAAACTACTGTCGTAGCCTTTTCTGGGGATAATAACATTACTTTTCTTAACACTCTGAACACAGCTGACATTATCCCAAACACGTTTTCGATTACTCATCGGGCACGAGATAATCTGTAATTGAAAATTCGTTTTTTTTGATCCCTTTTTTTGTTCTACTGGATATGCTTTCAGAAGATGTTCATGAAGGCTGAAAGCATCATCGCCAACGAACACATACGGAACTTTTGTCTGCCTATTAGCTAGAACTTCTTCAGGCGGTAAATTTAAGTCACTGGTTTGTAGTTTTTTCCAGAAAACTGATTTTTTTAACACACCCCCATCTGAAATTCTACCCTGGCAACCGACGTCGGCAAACAAAAACGAATAATTTGAGTCGGCAATACCCATTAAAACAATACTAAAATTCTGTTTATAATTAAAATAGTCACTTCCGCTGTGTATTGGTGCTTGTAGTATGCAATGTCTGCCATCTACAGCTCCAAGGCAGTGAGGAAAATTCCATTGACTATTAAAGTTTTCAGCTACACTCCGCCACTCTTCTGCATTACTAGGCATCTGAAAAAATTAATACTATTATAATATCTAATCAGTCACCAATATATACAATATTTGAGTTTATACAATATTCATATGTACATAAAATATACGGTCAGATCGAATTTATAATCGGGTGACTTTGGCAACGTATTAAGCACTCAATTGTTTTAATTAAATTATTTTTTTAAGGAGTTATCCGTGCTTAAAAGGAAAACCCAAGAACAAAAGGTGGACGATCTCGAAAAAATTGTTGAAGAACCCAGTGATTATACTGAGCACGCAGAAAATATAAGAACATCAGTTGAAACACCGAAACGAAAATCTGATTTCTGTTCACCAAGGAAGATAAAACGGTCGGCTATCAAAACGAAAGATTCTCGTGCAGAAGAAGCCTATGAAATATTAAAAGACACAGTCAAAAATCGCAGTTTCAGAGATGCCAGCACAATTTACGGGGAGCACATAGCCTCAAAACATAGAACTTATAGTCAGTACACTAGAAATGTAATTGAACACCTAATTGGTAATATTTTATTTGATGCTGATATGGGTAAATACAATGCCCCTGCTACAGTACCCATTCCTTCACCTTCACCCACAGATTCATCATGCTCACAATATGATCAAAATTTATCATACCCACGAAGTATTTGTTCTTCTGCTCCATCACCCTCAAACGCATCAACGACATACAACCAACCCTCATATATTAACATATTAACCCTAACATATTAACCCTCAAACTGATACTACAACTTCCTTGGCGCCTTTAGTAGATTACATTAATACTTTTAACGATGTCGAAAATTAATTTAATTTAATTCAAATAATAATGACTGTTTTTTGTATTTTTGGTAATAAACTTGTATTCAGAAAATATATTATTTTTACTTATTTTTTTCACTTACCTTCACATAATCATCGAGGCTTTCAATTATTGCTGAACAAACTTCCGGTATGATGTAAGAAATTAGTTGTTTGGAAATTTTAAAGGTGTACATTAAACTAGTGAATGAGTCCCCGGTGACTAAGTAGCGTAATGTAAGCATTAATCTTTCCGTTGGTGGTATCGCTTCTCTGAATGATGTATTTTGTTTTGCTATTTTTGGGCCAATACGATTCAGTAGCCATTCAAAATCTACAGATTTCATTCTACAGAAATTTTCAAAGAGCCCATATTCTACTCCGGTCGTTAAATCTTTCAATAAATCCATTTCCCTATATCTACTTCTGCTTTTAAATTAAGATGTCATCCACCAGCGTCGTCTTCGTTTCTGCCTTTTCTCTTCGTCAGTTATAATTATGCATGCTGCACTTGCAACAATAATTAAGTCATCATTTGTTGCCATTATTACTTCCACTAATTACCGAAAACAAGCGAATGAGCGCGAAACAATTCGTTTGCTACACATTCGTTTTTATGTGGACGCAAGCCGATATTTTCAGCAAACAGCGAACGAATTCGTCCAAATCTGTTCGATTGAATTCGTTCGCCTTCGTTCACTGTATGTGTACGCGCCTTAAGGAGAAGAATCGGCATTGGGTAACCTTATGTTCTATAGACCTTGCTTACCACGCTCTTATTGTAATAAGTAAAAAATATAACGTAAGTTAATTAAATTTTAATTGTACTTTAATGAGATAGTTTTTTAAATACGCTTATAGTGTTTTCTACTGATAATGGACGAGGCCCGAAACCCGGTATAAAAATAAAGAAAATAAAAACAATCACCTAAATATATTTAATTTTTTAAAAAACCCTTAACTAACACAAGGTGAAGATGGATTCAATAAATCTGAATACTTGTTAGATGTTGATCACCAGCATCCTGTTATCTCTATCCACTTCATCAACGTGTTGATAAAAAAATAATTTATTATCTAAAATAATACCTAAAATAATATAAGTTTTTAATAGAGTCTACGCTATGCAGTACACTAGATCCATGATTATAATTGAATTTAATGAATTGTTTTCTTTGTGAAAGTGATATTGATTGAATGGTTACAGCTTCTAGATAAAGTGTTGGAGTCTGAATATTAACTTTCCTTCTCCAGTCTCGAAGTTAAGATTATGATTTGACACTTAATATAATTAAATATCAATTATTATTTTGCCAATAAGCATAAAATCTATTCAAATCGGTTTGAACGGTCATGCAGTCTGGGATATGCCTAAGAATAATTGAAAAGATAAGATCTTCCTTTCTGTTTAACTAGTTAATGATATTACTGCTTAATAGTCATAAAATTTTGTGTTATGTAAATCTTTCAAAACTTTTTATGTCTCCTTGATCGTGTAGTTGATGTAGTGTCTGTGTAGCAAAGTGCTAATCCGTTTAGCAGGCTACAGCCTATAATTGGTGCCCAACCCAACCCAACCCAATCTAACTTGAGTTGGATATGGTTGAGAGGAAATTGTACAACACCAAAATGCCACTAAAGTTAAAAATACAACTTAACTGTAATAGACGTTTTTATGATTATAAAATCAGCCATAAAAACAGCATCAGTGTGCGACTCACGAAAAAAATAGTAAATTAAATGAGCAGAAATGATACTTATTGATGCAATTTGAAGGATAGCAAATTATCAATTAATTAGTTTTGCGAATCATGGGATAAACTGAAATCAACAACTAATAATAGTTGACAATCTGCTTCTAGAAATTAGACAAAACATATTATATTTAGCAAAGCAAAAGGAGTTGGTGTTGAGGACTTGGAAGATAATGTCATAAAATTTGTACGACGTATTAATTGATGTTGCAGAATATGAAATACTTCAGGCAGCGGAAGAAATAGTTGACATCACAATTTACAAATAACTCTAAAATAATTATCTAATGCACCTAAACAGTTTAAATAAGAAACATCCATATTTCTTCAAAATAAACTCAAAAGGGCGAGATGCCAACATTTCTCGTGCCATTACCGCAGTTGTAAGCTGCTACAAGGACTTGATGTTTTTCAATGTTGATCTCCAAACGACAAGGGAAACTGAGAAACTAGGCTATTCCTGCAAATCAAAATATTTTTTTAATCTTCTACAGAATAATTTATTAATGATGAATTAAAATAAAAATGAGAGATAAAAATTGCATTTGTAGGTTTTTTAGTCGATATTACATGCATTAAAAAACTTAAAGAGGTTGAGGTTGATGTAAATTTCTAAATGATTATGTCATTTAATAACATTAAATAGTCTTATCTAGTTGATAATAAACGGTTTGTAAGTTCATGCTTTAAAAAATCGAAATCTGAACAATGCAGTTGCTTATTTATAAACATTTTCTCGGAAGAATAAAAAGAGGTCGAGGTTGGTTTCAAATATCCGAATGATTCGCGTTAATTGATACAATTACATGATAAATATTTATAGAACTTCGAAAGTTACCGATGAGCACGATTACCCTATAGGAAAAGAAAATTGGAAACTCTTCTATGAAATGAGTTAAAATGTACAAATTTATAAGAGAGCGTATTTTAAATGGTTGGTGATTAGTTGGGTCTTATATCCATATTTTAAAAAACAAAACGAGGCTTTCTATGGTTTTACTTAATAATTCACATAGATGAGAAAAATCGTTCTAAGAATTATTTTCTTTTTGTATCTGCATATATTACTTAAGGGGGTTCTCTACGGTTATCCGGGACGGACCTGACACGGGCACATGATCATAATGACGCAATAGGCGAGTGTAACGAGATAGAATCAAGTATTGTAAATTCATTTTTAAGTCGTATTAGCTTTGTATAGAGGTTCCGTATTCCATTGTTTTCTTTATCAAACAACTTTTTATTACGAAAACTAAAACAGATGAAGATATTAAATATATTGAAAAATACAAAATATTTGAAATATTATATCAAAATTATTATTACCATTCTAATTGAATTAAAGTTGTAAAAGAAATAATAATGTTTACTAAAAATAGGAAATTTGAAATGTGAGTAAACAATAATTTTGCAATGTATAATAAATATAAATACTATTTAACTCAATCTAGAATGACACTATTAGAATTATACTAAAGTTAACTACATAGTATACTACTACATATTTAATTTAAAAATTTTGTATATTAAGGTAGTATACAATGAGTGGAAAATATTGGTTTCCCATGTGTTTTATTCAATCCAATAATTTTTATCACTGAAAACGTTTGTTCTTGCTTTGAAAGTATATTTGATATCTAAGGCAAAATCCAGGGTGGTATTCAAAACATTTTATACAAAAACAGTTTATTTGCAAAAAAAAGTTTTAGTAAATTATTATCATTTTGCATATCAATCAATTCCAGCTGTATTGATTCCGACGTATTTTCTAGTGAAATGTTGAAACGATTACTGAAAATGTTCAATAGAGCTTCAGCAATTTTGAAGCATAACTAGTAAAACTAAAAGAACAGCTGTGGGCTTGTATTCTCCTTGGCTTGACCACTCACTTCAAAATTTTGTGTTGGATTGGAATTTATATCTGTATATTCGTGGACTGCTAAAAAAATACTCAAAACTTTTAGATTGTTCAGCTAATTGCGCTTTTATATTAGCGGCTAATGTGGAAATTCTTCTTTGAGCCATCATCCGTTTTAGTTAGTATAATTTTCTTAAACCTCTTTGCATCTTTCGGTATTATTTTATAGTATTTCGAACAATTTTAAATTTCGTTGGCGGGCCGCATCGCTGATCTACGTATACACTGTATAAATAAAGTATAGAATCAAATTGACATAGTTTCGGTAGATATTCTAAGAAAAAAATGGTTAGGAGATCTATGTTATGTATTTAACGTGTATTTTTTAAGATAAAATTGAAACGTATACGGTCCCAAAATTGAGATACTATTCTTAACTTGACATTTTTAAATAGGAACTTCCATTCTTTGTTGCATTTATATTCTATGTAAAATCTTGAGTATTTTGTATGTAGTATACCTTATTTTGATATTGCTGTTTTCGAAAAAATAACGTTAAAAAGCATAATGGTAAATTTATATTTTTATTTTTATCTAATTGAATTTCGTATTCCTAAACCACGACTATGTCTTGGATCGATGATTTCTGGCAACAGACAATGGTTGTAAATTTTTGCCATCTTTTTTATCGTCTTACAATTAGTATAACATTCTTCATCGCAGTTTATTTTGATGATTTCAACATCTTTTCCGTATGTATCACAAAGTAAGAAAAAGTAGAATCCCTTATATACATTTGGTAATACACTTGGTAATAATAGAGACGACTTTCTTTCAAATAAATGTTGTTATTTTTGAGATAAGCAAATGTATTTTTTCTATAATTGCTTCCTTTGACGTTAAATGTCGTGCAGTAAATGGACTTTTAATTTTAATAATGAAGTTGTCTTCCGTCCTTCCATCTGAACTTGCAGCTAAAACGGGATGACATTGTCGATACATAACCCACAACTCTTTATTTTTGTATTAAGTTTCCTTTCAACAAGTTCAATAGCCAACGCTTCATAGGTTATTTTATATGTTGTGGTGGCATTACCTTTAAAAATGCTATATAACAGCATTTTTGCAGTACGTTTGCGATGTCGTAGGTCTTAAACAACATATCCTTTCAAAATTAGACGTTGTTAGGCGGATTTTGCGATGATGAAACCAAAGATCATTTTTGACGTTGCCCCATTGTGACCTTTTCTATTTCTAATATATTCGCACAATCTACTCTCAAATCTTCCAAAAATTTTTCTTTTTTTCTTGTTGTAATCAACATCGCTTAGATCATCATTATCCTTACCAGTTTTAGGTAATTATCGTCATGTACATATCTAATATGAGCATTACTACGCTTCCTTCAGAACAATTTGTATAAGTTCCTATTTTGAATTTCTGTAGCGACTTTATGTATTTTTGCTTCACGAGAAATGACAAAGCTGCTGCTTCGCAACGTAGGGCATACCCACCTCTGTTGCTATAATTTACAATCGAATTATTAATTTTGCAACAATCGAATTATACGATTCAACTATGATTGTATCTACGTACATCAACAAACTTGATACATTTTGTGCTGTACGAATTAAAGCCTCCTGAATATCTACCGCATATTTTCATTTTGACAGAAGTAACCCAGACTTCGAAATTGTCGATGTTCATTAAAAATATATGATGGTGTATTTTCTATATCCTTAGACAAATTTACAAATTGTTTCTGGTTCACTTTGATGTTCATTCTTTCTGTACTGAATGGCTTTCGTTACACCTATGCGGATTCTCGGAATATTTTTCAGTAATTCCTCCCGAAAGAGAGGAACTTTTGAGCCAGTTGAACTTTTATATCTTCTCGTGTGGTCCTTTAATTTTCCACACATGTTTCGCAAAACGTGACAATTATTAAACTATAACAATTATTACCTTCTTCTTCCGAACGGCTATCATGTTCACTGTTTATAGTAACATCTTCATCACAATCATTTTCAATTTCACTGATATCACTATTTACTTCACCATACCATTTTAATAATTATTCTTCAAAATTGGGATTTCCAAACTTTACACGCTTGTAACTTGTCGATGTACTCGGTAAATCAGACATTTTCTTTTATTATAGCTTTCACGATAAAAATCACGACCACACTAACGAACTCCTTTCAGGAATATTTTTAATTATGAAGTGAACGATTGTTATTGGTTCTCGCTCCTCGGTGTAGTGAGATCAGGGAATCCCCTTGCTTTAGTGCGGTATAAAGAAGTAAGGAATTCCCCTTATTTTAGTACCTATACCAGGAAGACAATTTAATAACGTAGACACTAACGCTACGTCTGAGAGACGTTTTCAAATATATAATATTTTTTATCTCTGATACATAGAGTGCGATTTCAATAGCAATTTGTATAGTTATTGGGACATCTTAGTAGAGTATTTACATTGGTGCAAAATAATTTTAAAAAAATTGTTAATATCAAATCTATGACCTAATGCCGTCTGTGAGACGTATGTTTAGTAATTAAGGGTTAAGTACAGCTGACCAAATTCATATTGGCCCGGGTTGCGCAGAATGAGTGAGGCGACAAATCGTTAAACGGAGATGGTTGTATTCGAGAGCAGGTATAACGCGTGGCAAAAGTTCTTATTTATAGAAAAACACCTACTAGTTTTGCTATAGATGATCATATTAACGAATTTTTGGTATTGTATTGTTTGTATTGTTTGCACCACTTTAGGGAAATATGGAAAACAGCGGGTATGTTAAGGCCGTTAACTATATTATAATTGTTAAAATATCAGGAAATAGTGTTGTCTGTTTTATTACCTCTTTTGAGAAATATGGGAAATAGACAGGTATGTTAAGGCCGTTTTTTACATAGTAATTGTTAAAATTAATTGTTTGTGACCTGAGAAAAAACTATTTAAACACGTTTTATAACTCAAAAGAAAAGGGGGAAAATATTGAAAACAAATAATAGTTCAATAAAGGTTTTTATTTAACATTTAATCTATTCAATATCCATGTCGGAGTCATCTTCCGACTCTGATGATTTTTCAGCTTCGGAATCTTCTCCAAGGTTTATTATTAACGAATCTACCACATCATCAAATCGTAGCTGCTAGGCTATGAATGAGTCTTCAATTTTGATGGTGTGGTCACAGCATTTTTTCCATTCTTTCATTAAATGTTGAAAAAAGCTCGTCACATAATACTTCGACATCATCCCATTTAAAAGTCACATTTTTTGCACCCACGAACTGCTTGGAAGCCCATACCAATTCAACTGGGTTTAAATCAGGATAATATGGCGGTAAACGAAGCACGTCGTGATTGCGGTCATTTAATATTTTGTTAATTTTATATTGTTTACAAACTGAGCATGAACTACAGTTCGGCTTGTTCTGTTTTATAATATAATATAATTCCGGCTTTGTCATTTTAGGACAAAAATTAATGTTGCGCCGTCGCAACCAATCCACCATCTCACTCTTCCGGGATGTCGATATTGGGCATTTATTTATTTATTTGTTTGTTGTGGTATAGGGCATTATCAATAACCAATACACTATTGTCCGGCAAATTGGGCAGCAGTTGATCGGTTAACCAATTTTTGTAATTTTCGAAATTCATTTCCTGGTGATAATCCCCTGTAGTGCACGAACTTCGCCAACGTGCGTACGCCCCAGGAACAAACCCATTTTCACTCCCGGCGTGAACAATAATTATTCGATCGGCTGTAGAAACTGGCTTCTTTAAGCCAGTGTTGGAATTATCATCCCAATTCTTTGCTTTAGTATGGGATGAGTGTATATCTGTATTGTTTTATGTTTTTTAAAAATGTACATCTTAAGTTGGCGACGCCTTTTTTTTCCATTAATAGTTTTCAATTTGTTTTTGTTTTCCTCCACCGATATCCGATACTGTCTAACACTTTTCGCAAACTTTCTGAACAGCCTCCACACCCCGTATCCTCAGAAAATTTTGCCAAAATTTCTTTTACTGTAGGTACCTTCTTCTCCGTGATGAAAATTTTGAACAATTCGCCGAAGAACGCCTACATCGATGTCATCCAAATCAGTTTTTTTTTTTTTTGGGGTACTTTTGTATGGTGATTTAAAGCTTGACGCTTCTCCACTATTAATTTTTTCATTTTCTACACTTATCCGTTTTAAGGATCGTAGGAAAATTCCGGTTAATGCGTTCCTGTATCCTTTAACAAAACATTTCTAATAATATGGTTAAAATGATACTTAAAATTGGAATTAAATATTTACCGTTTGAAGTGGAATTATACATTCGCCATTATTGGACTCTTCCGACATAAATTTAAAAACATTTGCAATAAGCTCTTTAGATTGCGCTGACAAGGTCTAAAACAGTGTTTCCTAAAGTCTTTTGGCCCACGGACCCCTTTTCTTAGTCAAACCTTGCCCACGGACCCAGGGTGAAAAACTACATTAAATACATAATAGAAAAATGAAGACTTTAACTTTGTTGTCTTAATGGTAAATGGTGACGTAAAAATAATATATAAAGTAAACATGTTGTTGAAGAAAAATTTATTGATTATAACTTTTATACTAAAATGCAATAAAGAATTAATGGCTTGTATGAACATGATGGGATGTTATGAGTTTATTTATGTCTGACTCGATGTTTGTCAGTGGCAACCGCAAATCCCCTCGATTACTAATTTTCAGTCTGTTTCTTTTCTTTGTGACGAGGCTCTTAACTGCACTGAATCCACGTTCTAAGAAATACGAAGACGGAAAAACAATCAACAGGTTCTGTACAATGGCCTACCCATAATGCTGGATATAAAATTGGGATCTGTTTTTGTAACCAGAAATGTTCGTATCCTTGCTTAGACATTGGTTTCAGCTCCTCATTTGTGGATAATTCAATAAGTTGCTCCTGTACTGGCATATACTCATCTGCATTTGTGCTCTGAGTTTGACTACTTACAAAAGGGTTCAACACAAAGTCGGGAATATCCAAGTGAAGAATGTCTTCAAATCTTTGAGTAAGGTCCGAATGGAGGGCCGTGTAAGTGTTGATAATAAGAAAGCAAATCTTCGTCTCTATTTTGCAATTTTGAAAGATTTGGAAACTGAGAACATTCCCCTCTTCACAAGTTTTGTTTGTATAGCAAAAGTTTTGCAACAAAGGCAGATATTACACTTTTAGTTTTGATTAAATTTAGTGTGTCACCTTGTAGTTTCAAATTGGTCTCGTTAAATCTGGCAAATAAATCAATCATATAAACGATGTCATTTTTCGAGCTAATTAAATTATGACGCAAATCATTGTCTTTACTCTCCAGGAATTCCAACACTGAATCAAAAAGCGAATAGAAGCGATTCAAACACGCACCTTTAGACAACCATCGTACTTCTGTGTTAAGTAGTAAACGATTATAGTCATAATCATTTTCCAAACAACGTTAAGCAAATAATCTCTCATTTAAGGCATTCCTTTTGATTTTATTAATTGCTCTAATGGCATAATGTAGTGATTCATGCAAACGTCCACTAAGGTTTTTTGCCACCAAATGATGTCGATGAATAACACAATGTACCGATAGTACATTCGGTATGACTTGTTTCGCGATGCCTGTTATTACTTTTATAAAATACAATTACGTACAATTTAGTACGATAAAGTACAATACAGTACAATTTCATGGACCTGTCTATATTTATATTTTACTTGGGATATAAAAGTTGCTAATAATTTATTAATAAATTAATAAATAATTTACTAATAATTTATTGGCGATTTTTTATTATTATTTTAACTTCCGTATTAAAAGAAATGTGTCTCAACTTATATATTTTTTATTAAATCTTGCGCGGACCCCCTGACGTTGTTCAGGGTCCCCCAAATCGATTTTAATATTCCGAGGACCCCCTGAATGACCCTAGGGACCCCTTAGGGACCACTTTGGAAATCACTGGTCTAAAATGATTAAATACAATACTAGCAATATATAGACAAACAATAATAAATAATACCTAAACTAATCAAACGCCTTATCGAAATTAACAATTGTTGAAAATTTTCTCTTTTTCAGAATTTGTATAAAAATTTTGATAGTAATTTAATAAAAGTTAAGTTGTTAATAACTAGCTTAACTACTAATTAATTTAATTGAAATTTCATTTAATTTAAAATAATTAAAACATTTTAAATTAAATAATGAACTAAATATATCTAATTTCGTTCATTATTTAATTTATTCTATTTAAAACTTATATTTATTTACTTTATTATTAATGTTACCTTCATAAAATTAAAAATTTGGCCTCATAGTTACCTGCACAAAGGTTCAAAGCTCGAATGACACAAATTTCGTTGAAATAAAATTTGTAATAATCAAGTAATCTTTACAAAACTTTACATGTAGGTTGCTATATACGGGCGATCCGAAGGATTGATTCCCTTAAGTATACAACTTCCATCATGCCGTCCTTCTTTTGACAATTTTTGGTTCTGCCATAACATAATTCCAAATAAGCTTTTAGACTGCTTTATGTGTCTCCATGTTCTCCTCTAAGATATTCAGAGACTTGATGCACGAATTACTCTCACCGCAAATTCTAAGCAGTTGAAACTTAATCTTCCATCAATCTTACACTAAATCGCATTGAATGTCTTAAACAGAAATCCAAGTATCAGTACCGTTTCAGCAGAATCATCTCTAAAGGCTCTTATGATTACGATTTTAATCACCATCTTATGTTACATTTCCATATGAGGCATAATCACGTAATATGGTCGATTTAGTACTATTACATAGCGAAACGTTTTGAAACAATAAGACCGGAAATATAATTCAGCAAAATAAAAACGCAATAAATAATTATAAACAAATTTTATTACGAGTACAATTTTGGAAAATTACTTAAACATGAAATTGATTTAATTAAATTAATTAATAAAAATTCAATTAAGTTACACACATAGTATGTTGTTTAATCAACATTCGAGCTCTATCAGTATGTCCGAGTTTCAATTCAATATACAAAACCAACATAATAATATGAGCTGGAACCTTGTAATTGGGACTCCTAGAATGCCAAATTTGTTTTAATAAACTTAATGCTTGATCTAATTGGCCCTTAATAGCCATTACAACAGCTAAATTATATTGCATTGTTGCTATCGCACTTGCTGTTGTTGATGGAAACCATTCTAAAAATTTGTTAGTTATAGAAAACTGTATTAGTGTGGTTAAACAATATCTTACTAAATGGGGGATTTGTTTTCAAAAGAATATCTTCCTCGCCAGTGGGTGGTTCAGATGGTAATTCGTGAGATATATCTTTTATTACTTCTGGATTTAAGTGTTCAATAGCGTCACTTAGTTTATCTAAATATATATATGCCTCCGCTGCATATAAATGAGCTAAAAGACTACAACAAATTTCATTTAAAATGACATAAAATTTAATTTTTTTTCATACACATGAATCCCAGACTTTCGGGGTTGTTCTAATAAGTTATTAGTATTCTCCAAAGTTACAATATAGTCTCCTATGCAAAGAGAAACATAGGCGGTTGCAATGTAAATCGAATTTCTCAACGAAATGAGGTCATCTGGACAAAGCGTATTAGATGGAGCTGGTCCAGGACTTGGAGGAGGCATCGGTGGAGTAACCCCAGGTATTAACAATAACGGAACAGGTACAGCTGTATCCGAAGGAAGGAGTTCTTCAGCATTTCTCAAGCATAAAATCGCAAATTCTAAAGTTGGAACGGGAACGGCGTACGATTGACTTTCCGTACTATATTTCTTATCTTTTGACAAATTCGTATTTAATATCACCCTTCGATTCCCTCCTTTACCTATAGTTTCAACCACATATTCATCCCGCTTTTTAGATAAATCAAAATCAAGTTCATTCGATTCTTTATGCGTCATTATACAACACTCGGCTAATCTAAGCCATAGTCTTGAATTTCTATGATATCTTCTTACCGCTACAACTAAGCATTCGAAAGCTTGTACTGGTTTTTTTGCATATAAAAGAGATATGCCTAAATTATACATAATTTCATGATATTTTGAACCCCCAATTGTATATAATTCCTTATCAGCTAAAAAAATAATAAATATATACTGTTTTAAAGACGATTTTATTTTTACTTAGGTCTTTTGGTGTTATTGCGTTGTCTTCTTTTAAAGCTAATTGAAAATAATGTGCAGCAAGATTCGGTTTTCCTAAAGAATGATGAATCACTCCCATGTTATTGTAAAATATGACTGTTGATGATTCACCGTGTTCACTAGATTTTATTAATAATTATATTAGGAGGAGTTTAAGAGTAAGTCAAAGAATTACACAGGGTTGTTTCAAAAAAATACAGTGAAATATGGATATAATGGACGAATACGGTTAACAGAAGATTACAGCGAAAAGCCCGTTTATCTAGAGATGCACGGACAAATCTGAAACATTATACTTTTAATAAATAATGTATATAAAAAGATGAAATTATTTATTGTTATTTATTTCGGTGCTACATGTTTTGATCAAGGATCTTCTTGATAAATTGTATTCGGATTGTCTTATCAGAGTATCACTATCCCAGAGTAACATAAAATTATTTTTTCTTCCAAGTAAGGAATTCTGGATGAACAAAAATTTATTTGAAGATTGACTCATGTAGTTAAAATAGGTGCAGAGAAAATCAAATGATAGTATATTGTTAACATTGAATTGTTGAATGTGCGATCCAAAGAATCAAAATATAAAAAATTTGATAGTTGCGTAAGGAATGGAAAACTAAATATTGTAAATGAGGCATTCACCATAAATTTTAAAGTTATTTTTCTAAAAGGGTTTGAAGAGATAAAACAAAGTATATTGCGGTTGAATAACATCACGTGTACATGATACGTCCATAATCGTAATGTATTATGGTTCTGTTATGACATACGCGTTGGATAAGTGAAATATTTGAAAAGTAGAATGGAAAGAAATCTTATTAATGAGGAGATATGAAAAATTAAAAATTAAAATTGGATCGCTACATGAAACGAAGGAAGTGCCTATAGTGAGGGTTTAGGTCTGAGATATCGTTAAGCAAGGTATCCTTGTCGCACATGTGGACATAATATTCTTCGAGTAGGTTCATTTCATTAGATTTTTATCATTTTTGATAAAATTCATATTATTTATGGGGATGTTGTGATCGCTCATTTTTATATGTTTAAACACAGCTGAGTTTTTCTAGACATATGTTCTTTATATCGAGTTAAAATTCTTCTACCCGTTTGTCCTATGTAAATCTTTATGCATTCCGCACAATTAATTCTATATATCCCACTCTGTTCTTTTGTATTGGGTTTAGATTTATTGTTAATTAACTTAAGTATAGGTTTGGAACCATTGGAGACAAAGGCAGCGGAAATGCCAAATTTACTTAGATTTCTTGGGAATTTGGACTTCAGAGATGGGCGGAAGGGTATGGTGACATATTTCATTTTAGTTTTGTAATTTGGATAAATTCTTTTATTAATTTGCGACGTATGTACCTTATTATATATATATTATATGTTCTTAGTGGAATATGAATTATTTTTTGCTAAGGCATCTATATAATTTTATATAAATGTATACAATGTATACATTATTTATCATATAATTAACATAAAATTATTTATTTAATAATATAAATTAATTATATGATAAATAATGTATATAAAACATTATTAACTCTGTAATAGTGATACTCCTATAAGAAAATCTGAATATAATTCATTTCATAAAAAAATTTACACTTACTTCTTTATATGTGTCTTTATTTTTTTTAAGTGTTCAAATGTTAATTTCCTTTTTTATATTCTATATCAGTCGTGCCTGAAGAAGATCCTTGATCGAAACATGTAGTACCAAAATAAATAACAATAAATAATTTTATCGTTTTATATACATTATGTATTACTTAAACACCATGAACATCGAATCCATTCTTACCAAAATTATACTTTTAGATCTGGTGTTAGTTTTAGGTCATTATCTCTGGTCCTAAGTGTAACTGACGAGGACCAGAACATTTAAATTTAGCCATCTTAAAAGGCTTACTATTAAATTGAATGATTCTATTGTCCTCGCCAGAGGCCAAGGCACCTCACCTTATAGATCGATATCTTCACAATCACTCAGTAAACATTTCTATGTTACGAATATTTCTCCTTTTATGATTGCATTATTTTATTTAGTTATTTAATAAAAAAGAGAGACAAACGTATTGTGGTTATAATTAGTTTTAATTATTTTTTGGGTCCATGATGTTTCTTTTCAGCGATATCCTCAATAATGGCGATTCCTTCATTAAAAAAAAATAAAACCTTTCATTATTTTAATCTTAAACTTTCTCCATTCAATCATAGATGGAATTTCATAAAATTTTAAATAATTTAATACCTAATAAATTTTCAACATTTCATTAGTGCTTAAAATATCATTTAACATTTTATTATTAACCATTATAATTCTGATTTTTATATAAATATTAAGCATAACTTTTGTTAAAATTTGTTTTGAAACACGCAGTCCAAAAAGTGACGTAAAAACTAAGTTTTTGTCAGTAAGGGTATAAAAGAAGACCCGGATATGCTTTCATAACATTCTTAACTTGTCGAAAACGTGATAATATCGCTTGTGAGAAAATAATTTGTCAGTTTTCGACATCATCAAAAATTTAAAAAAAAATTTTGAGTCGTGAAGACAAAAACGTAAATTAGCGGATTAATTTACAATACGATATATTTTGGATAATAGTAATTATCAATCACGGAGTTATCCGGAAATTTTGTCACAAAAAAAACATTTATTCGACGTTCAAGGCTCGTTGAGCTTGAGGTAAGATTTTTGGTCATTTCTTGTTAATTAAAATCATTCATTAATTTCTTTTACGAAAATTTAAATTATAACATAAAACTAACGCATAAACTTTTTATTTTCACATATACTTTTTTATATACCGCCATTTACTCCATGAGTAAATTATCCTCAAATTTAATCCACCGCCATCCAAAGAAATTAAGAACTGAAGAATCTGAGATCGTTCGATTTACAGAAGTCCACAACTAAGGTCAGATCCACCCAACATAGTATTATTGGTTGCTTCACAACTTTTTTTTAACGATAGATACTTCTGATATTTTTTGTGTAAGAATCTGTTTAAAGAAAGTGAACACCCCACTCTTACATTAAACCCAAGCTTGAGTTTAAAAACGGGAGAGGTTATTCATAATTTTATTATTATTACATTATTATAATTGTTATACATACAAATTGTCAATTTGGTTGTTTACTAAAAAACACGTACGATTGTCTCAGAATAATTTCCTTTTACTTTCCTGAATTAAAATTAACAATCAGTCCTTATTCGCCCTGATAGTATTTTAGGAAATTTTCGAATCTGCGGATTTTCTTTTATCGCGAGTTAAGAGAAACGCATTTTGAAAACAACTTGGAAACACTTTGCATTTTTTAAAAACTATTCGACAAAAAAAATTCAAATTTGAACTGGTGATAACCTGATGAGTTATTAATTTTCTTAATGTGTTATTTTAAAAACGACCCAAATTTCAAACGCGATTTTTACCAAAATTTGTTGAATAATATTTTTTGCCGGATTCCGTAATTAGTTTTTCAAAGTTAGGATAAAATAGAATATGCCCCATATTAAGAACACTTTGGATTATCACCAGTTCAAATTTGAAATGTTTTGATTAAATAGTTTTTAGAAAGAAATCGCAATGTTGACAAAGTTCTTTACAACAAAAACTTTACAAGACAAATCTTTACCACTTTTTTTTGTCGAGAGGTTACGAAGACATCGATTTCTATGTGAGGGGCCCCGACTTTTGGCACGGACTTAGTACTAACGAGGTCCGTTATATCGAATTTTTACTGTACCATATTACTCAAACTATTTATCAAAATCTTGTAATTCTTGGACTTTATAAATAAATAATTAAATTTAATAATGTATTTACTTGTACTGTAAAGCATTTTCCGGTATAGAAGATAAAATTTTCATAGATTCTTGATAACTTCCAGTCATGTATTCAAAATTCGCTTGTAACAATAAATAATCCACGTTCTAAACAAAAATAATAAATTAAAACTAACAACACATCCATATAAATTCTTAAGAACCAAATTTATAAGCTTCACTTAATGATAACAACTTCAATACTCTTATTTGCTAAGTGAATAACATGTTAATAATTAATAAACGTAATCCAATAAAGTATGCTTTTATGAAAATTAATTCGCGATGAAAATGTAATGCATACTTTAGTATTAAACGCTACAATGGGAAGAGCGACGTTTTTTAAAGCAATTCGACCTTTACTAATTTCAAATAAAATCTTAGGTTTAATTTGTTTTAAAATACACGAAAACGAATATAAATACTCATTATTAAACGTCGGAATAAACATCTTCTTAATGATCGGTTATTTAACATTAACCGCCCACGCGTTATATACGCGATTAGTGACTTCTTCAACAAACTTATTAGTTACAACAACCGATATTATGCAAGTTACAGCAGCGGCTGTTCAAACAATCGTATCCTGGGGAGTTGCAGCCGTTTATCAAAAAAAATTTATTACGTTTTTAGGGCGAATTTCGAACGTAGATAAAAAATTTCATCAATTGGGCGTTTGTATTTATTACGATAGCATTTATAAGAAGATTGCTTACAGATTAACGCTACATTATTTATTCGTCGCCGTTTGTGTTAGCGCACAAATTTTTATATTCGATTACGCGTGGTCTTTGAATCTTCTGGGATTTAACATAACCTACTATTTCCCAACGTTAATTAATATGGGAGTCGTTCAACAACTGTATAATTATAACGATTTAATTCGAGAACGATACGAAATTTTAAACGAACATTTAATGGATCTGAAGAAAACCCCGGATTATCAAGAAGCCGAAATATCACAAATCAAATTAACAAAACCACTTAGCACAAAATTAAATATTTTAAGAATCATTTGTCCCATTCATCACGAACTGACTAAAATAGCGAAGATTGTTAATGATGCGTTTGGAATTATGTTATTGGTGTCTTTTGGTGTATCTTTCATAACAATTATTGTGTGTTTATACGACGCTAGTTCTCACTTGCAATATTTTACTATTGAAAATATAAAACCTTTGTGTGGGTCTATCGCAATGTGCTCTACTTATGTGGTGGATTGTTTATTTTTGTGTCGAAGTTGTCATACTACAGTGGAAACAGTAATTCTGCAATAGGTACGTTGCTACCAACTTCTTGTTTTAAACAGAATTAATTAATTAATGTGAATCCGGAAAGACGCGCACTAAATTTTTTAGACAGTTCATTACGCCATGGGATGTAAGTATAGTTTAAGCAAAAATTTGAATTAACATAGAACTATTACTAGATGTAAAACTACAAACCTTCGGGTTTTGCTGGCGTCTTTTCCAACAGTGTTTGACGTTTCGGATGCCATGTTGTAACTTTCTTCAGATACTACGTTTGACTTCGAACCAGTTTCTGAGCAATGTTTTAGAGTGTTTGACGTTACAACCTAATGTTAATTCTAATTTTAGTTCAATCAACACCGGCCGTGAAAGCCTTCGTACTTATCAGTAAGTACAGTGTTGGGATTCTTTGTACTTTCCTCGAAACTTGTGTTATTGCCTTTTTGTATATTACGATTTTTGTTATTCTTTGCAGTTATAAAGATCTCTTTAAATCTGTTAACCGTATGGGCACATTTCACGAATATTAGTCGAGTTAAAAAAGTTCAAATAAATGAGGGCTGAAGGGATTAACAAAGTACCCCATTTTGCTCATTTCCGCGTTGGTACGTACACGAGATAGATCACTCAGTAAATTCTCAATAGTTTGAGCATATTGGCTTAGGTATATGAAACAATGGTTCTGATACAGAAAGACAGCGACTAAAAAATGGTAACAATGTAAACAATGTCGTCTCAAACGACATCAACCTATTGGTTTATCATATGAAAATCGGAACGTAAATGACAGACATTTTTTGTATGACATCCTTCATATAAATAGAATCGTATCGAACTGGTGTCAAAAAACGGTTGAAATGTGTGTTGCTGCATTAGAGAAATAAATTAGTTTCAATAGCCATCAATAGCCCATTTCAGTATTCTTATCATGAATCAATTTGAGAAAGGATGATATCGTGAATCATTTTTCACAAAAGTTCAGAAAGAACATCTAACGAGTTTATTGCATGATCTTTAAATTGCAGACTAGTAGGCCAAAACTGAATCAATTTTGTCAAAACAATGCAAATCAAGAGCAAATATAATGGCGACATTGTACAAAATACGCCATGTACTTCTTATATTCACGTTCTATACGCTGCCACCATAAAATGTTTAACATCGCTAAAAATCTGACAAACCTCTCAAACAGCTATTAAAGATTTATGGATATGATGGTCACAGCAGGCGGCTCAGCTGATTGGCGAGCACTACATGTGATGAATCAACAATTGTCTTCTATCATAATTGAGTTAATATATTATAGCTCACTTAGGTGCTCTAGCGCATTATATATGTCCTAGTCTACGAACAGGAGGCTTCGAAAATAAGTTTTCGTGAATATAGTTAATAAAGATATCAAGTCGTTTCGTCAGTTTCTAGTTAATTATTCTCTTTTTGTGTATTGGTCGGTATTGAAGGACGTCAAAGTATTGTTTCAGATCAGAATGTTACCATAGTTAATCGCGTCAGTCGCAAGTAGTGGATTATGAAAATTTTTATTTAAATACTGATGTCACAAACGGTTCGTCGCTTTAACCAAACTGAACGGTGATAACGCGCTTTTCCTGATGTGGGTCCCAGATCACTCTGGAGTTGCTGTCAATGAAACGCTAGTTAAGCTAGTACGAGAGGGCAGCGCTAATCTGTTTGTGGAGCTAGAGTCAGTAGTTTGTGAAATATCACAAACTACTGACTCTAGACAGTTTCGACTCTTCTGGAAACATTTCAAGTCTTCTAGAAACAATTGTATATATGTGTGCCTATTTAAAAAATTGTACGAGAGCACCCACGTATCCGGCGCCTATGAGTTTAGTTTCAGATAGCAGGAAAACAGATATGGTATTTAGCATTGAAGAAAGGAAAGATGAAGTATTGTAATGTTTTTGAAATAGGAAGGAGGTTTCCCGAAAGATGACTATCAAGGAAAATACAAAAACAGCTTGATATTATCAAACGTATGTTTTTTGGGTTTAGAACACATTTTTTTGAAGTGGATTTATATCTCAATATGTATTTTCTAAACAAATAATTTTTGTTTGATTCGTGCTTGTAAGTACTCTTCTTTCTGTTAACTTTTTAGGGAACTTTTAAATAAGCTATGAGTTTTTGGTTTTCAAGTCATACTGAGTTGGTAAAAAATTGAAAAAACTTTTTTTTCACCAATAAGTAGAAAAAACTGGCTCTTAAACCACAAATTTGCTACTGAATCATCATAGCAATAATCAGACCCATGGTAGTCTATGTCTCACTTGTTTGGTGGCCAAAAACTAATCACACGATAATAGGTGCCACAAATTCAGCACATGCAGGATTTGCATGTTATGGTAATATCTTGTTTAGAAAAGGAAAATAAAAGAATATTGACAAACATTTTCACGGAGAGTTATGCGATCTTCAGGTTTAAACGTGTTATACTATTGAACTCGCCAGAGATAATCATGTAACTTTATGGTGGGTTTTGAGTCACAAAGACATCATGTAAAAACACATCTAGAAAAAGCTTTGAGATACTGTTGAAAATGTGATATTTTTCAAATATTAAAACAAACGACAGATTGTATAAAATTCAACCATTTGTTGATCTTCTGCAGAGATTGAAATCCATTGAACATTGAGAAGTAATAGAAAGCTGAATCCAAAGTAAGTTATAAATATAAAGTTAACTAGAGGTCGACAAGAAATAAGTGCAGAAATAAAGAATAATGCGGGCATCGCTATGTTGAAATGGAAGGACAAGAGCGATGTTTTGATGTTGAGCGCAATCCATTCCGATAACAGAAGAGAATTCCAAAGTGGCAATGAAAAGCCTGAACTATTTGAACAAAGGAAATCATATTCCAGAGCTTTGAGAAAAGGACCCATATACTGGTTTCTCAAGTTAGCAGTGGAGTTGATAACAGTGTAACAGTGTAACAACCATTTTGGGGGTGAGATATTCCAAGTCAGTGTGAAAGTACTAGGCTAATATAGAAGAATCTCCAAAAGGTTTGGCATATACGTGTCGGATACGTGAGTGACCTGGGTGAGCAAGCACACCTAAAAATTTTGTAATGGGTTGGGCAGACCATAGCCATAACCGCCTAATATACCTACATATTAGGATATTTAGATGCTCAAGCAACTAAATAACTATCATAGATAATAGATGTAGGTTATCATAGATAACCTACATCTATTATTGATCTTTTTCAGTCCCGATTCAGTCCCACTATCTGCTGTGAATATTTTTTTGCAGAGCATGTATTTTGAACTGAGTCATGATTCTGAAGACTTGATGCTGCTTCTAGAAGACCTAAAATGTTTCTAGAAGACACGATACTGCCTTTGCAAGCCTTGATACTGCTTCCAAAGTACTTGAAACATTTCCAGAAAACTTGATATTGCTTCCATAAGTCTTGATACTACTTCTAAAAGACTTGGTACTGCTTCCAAAAGATATGAAATGCTTTCAGAAGACTTAAACTACTCGTGAAAATTCAATACTTGACATTTCTTGTGTTAATTCTCCGTCAACGCAATTCTGAATTTTCAAAACTTATTTCAATAATTTCACTTTTCATTGTTAAACGCTAATATCTAAAGTTTACTTTTTTATAAACAAGTACCAACCCAACCTGCAGTCATTTAAAAGATCATTAAGAAAAGTTTGGGCTGTGAATGCCAAACCCTTTGGAGGTTTTACTACGCTGGCCAGTAACCCCGAAAATATTCTACAGTGTAATAGGAACAGCTCTCATAGATGCATATAGTATATACAAGAAAGTATTTGGCAAAAACATTTTGATTACAGAATTTAAAGAAGACGAAGATAAATCTTCCAGCTATCGATGCATTATGTGTTACTGAAGGTTGAAAAAGGAGGGTGATCATAAACCTTCCAAAAAGAGCATACAAACAATCTAATTATAAATGTTTGAAGTGTGATTCCCACTTTTTTATCGATTATTTTTTCTTAAACATAATGTTGTTGGAATATAATGTTTGGTTCCGAAGTCCTAGGATCGAGACTCGAAATCGACTTATTTTTTCGACTTATTATTTTTCTATAGTCTATATTAATTTTTGTAAATCAATAACAAAATTCAAAATCGTAGTCTATATAAATAATCATTTATTTCCTCCGAAATAAAGGATGAAAAGTCGTACTGTAAGTTTTTTTGTAAGAAATGCGTATACGAAGGAAACACATTTTAATATTTTATTTATGTTCGAAACTTTTATTTTAAAAATGGTTTGTTAGGTGTTGTATAGCATCATTTGCAAACATTTTGAATATTTTATTAAACACGGCATCAAGAACTATGGAAAACCAGTCATCAACCAGTGTCAGTCATGAAGAAAAACACACGTTTGTGCAAACTTACGATCACATTATTTTTGTGTATTATTTATATAAACTACAATTTTGAATTTTATTATTGATTTTAAGACTATAAAAAACAAAATGTTGAAAAACTAAGTCGATTTCGAGTCTCGATCCTAAGACTTCGGCACCAAAGCTCGGCGATCACCCACCACGTTATACGCAGTCATTGAAAATCGATTTTTCCTTGCATATGTCGCAAGGAAAAATGAACTGAACGTGTTGAAACTTAAAAAATAAATTACGTCCCTTAGAAGGGGCATTGGATGAAAAGTTCTGGTAAAAGTGATACATATTCAATATAGATTCACCACAAAATAAATTCATCCAAATTGGTGATGAGTCAACTGCGAGGCCCCCTTGGAACTTGCGTTCTGAATTTCTAAGATCGATCCTTGGATCTGAACTTTTTTTCCATGTTATTTTGCTATTGTATTGAATGTTTTTATAATTTATACACATATATTTGTTCGTAAATCAATAATAAATTCAAAGTTATAGTTTATGTTGTAATACAACATTATTTTTAATGGTAATTAATTAATTAAACAATTGAAAATATTGTAATAAAAAGAATGTTATATCTTCTAATTTCTTTAATAAAACTGACAATATGCATAGACATGGATATTTACATAAATTGGATGTCATACACCACATGTAGTAAATCTGCACGTGTACAATCATTTATTTCCTTCCAAATAAAGAATGAAAATCTATTATGTTTAATAAATTAAAAGCTAAAATAATACTATAACTTTGCATTTTATTATTGATTTACAAAAATATACATAAACTATAAAAACAAACAATAGCAAAATAAATTGGAAAAACAATTCGCGTTCTTGAAAATCGATTTTTCTTTGTGGTATATGAGATTAATCTTTAAAAATAAATAGCGTCTCTTAGAAGTGCCATTGGAGCAAAAGCTCTGGTAGAGCTGATACATATCCAATACAGATTCAGCACAAATAGTTTCATCCAAATTCGTGAAGAGTCAACTGCGATGTCTTCTTGTCAGTAGGCCAAAAAATTTAAACCCACTATTAAAGCACACAAACGCTAATCATATTTTAAACTACAAGCCTTCCAAGCCCGTTTCTTAACAGAGATATATTTAACTTGCGCGGCCCCGTGATCTCACAAAGTAGCTGTCAGAGTTTGTGAGCAATACATACATTAAAATAACATTGGACTTCAACTTTGAAGACCTTTAATATACAATAATAGTATACCTGAGTAAATAATTGTAAAGTAAATAACTGAGTAAATAATTAAATTTAGGCTGAATTTTAGGCAAACATGACCTCATAAATAAACAAAATGTTTAAAGTTAACGAAAGAAAACTTGAAGGTGTATTTTGTGTTTAAAATTTATCACTGCGCGTCTCGCTGGATTAACCTTACTATTAAACCTATAATGGCGATACAATACACTACAATAATCTCTTAATTAGCTTGAAGATGGTAGTAACAAACCTAAATCATAAAAACATAAAGAAATAAATAGTTAACTCAATATTATTGTAGGCACATAAAAGTGGAAGACTTTTACATCAAATTGACACCGATGATATGGATGTTAAAGATCAAATAGAAATGTTTTCTTTACAAATTGTTAATGAAAAATTAGAATATACAGCTGCAGGATTTTTCGTAATAGATTACAGTTTGTTATTTTCTGTACACTTACTCTTTACTGTTACTTATTTTTGAGCTTAATCTTTTTTATTGTAGATTATTGGTGGAATAACAACATATTTAATAATACTCATCCAGTTTTCAGCAAATCCACACCAATAACATACTCAAACCTTTTTAAAACTCACCGTTTTACCTTGATTTCCAAATTCTTGAATTTCCTTTTTAGCCAACCTCAACGAATGGTTCATTAAATAACACATTGCATGATACTTAACAAGTTTTTTCAAAAATATTTCAGCAGCCGGTGTTAATGGGGTATTTTCAGCCACAGGCTAAATAAAAATTTATATTTAATTAATATGATTTTAGATTGTTTTTGATTAATTAACCTTTTCTTGTTTTTCCTTAATTTCTTCTTTTTCCCCCAATGAATTTGTCATTGTTTTTGATAAAAGTTTAATATTTGAAGTGTTTCCATTCACACATTGATTTTGAAGGTAAGTTATAAAAGATAAAGCTTTTTCTGGTTGTTTAATACACAACTGTAATTCTATCATAAGTAAACCAGCCTGTTTTGATAAAACATCATCTACAAAGGAATAAAATTAGTTTTAGTATGTAAAAAAATAAATTTAATATACCCATTGGTTCAATAAATTTATAAACTCGATCCATGATTCTTAAAGCTGCTGAATATTGTCTTTGATGATATAATAACAAAGCTTGGTTGTAATGCAAAGCACAGTGATCGACATCATCAAGCTTTTCTAATTTTAAATGGAACTAAAAATGATTATCTAAGTGTAAAATATAAATTTAAGTCGACTTTTACACACCTTATTAAATAAAGCAGTTAAACTTTTTTGAAAGACATCCAATTTTTTTAAATCGCTTTTAAAATACTCCAAAACAATCTTGTTGTGTGCTACTTTAAAATCATAGTCAATTCTAACTTCTAATTTACTAATATGTTGATAAGAACTGGCATAATTATCCCTACAATAAAATTAAGAACATTTTATTAATAAAATTAGTTAAAATAACGTTTATATAGTACTTATTAAATTCGCTCAACACGCTCTGCGCAATTTCTTTTTCCGTTGAGGAAACATTATCAATTGATTTTTCTATATCTTCTTTATCCATTTTAATTAACGATTTTTAATTAAATTAAATTAATAAACTAAAACTAGAAAATTAATAAATTTTGTTCTCAATAAATGTTTGTAAGGTTATGTTTTTCTCATTGTCTGTCAAATTGATATTGACATGTTCAGAAATATCTTATCCAATTAATTTTATTTTATATTTAAAATAAAAAAAAATTGAATTATTTTAAGGAATAAAGATATTAATTAATATTTTATACAAAACATAAAAATTCTAATAAATACTAATTTAATTTTAGTGAACAGAACTGTGATTTGGGTTGCCTATACTTAAATCATTTTTTTATTTTTGTTGAATTTTAATTTTATTAAAATAATGCATTCATTTTTTATTTAAATTGTTCTATTAGTTTATTAAGATAATTAATAACAAAAATGTGATAGTTAACTTAAACGAAATGATTTGAGGAATAATTCAAAAATTGTTGGTACATCGCAGATGTCGTCTTCGGATCTGTTCGACAAATTTTTGTTGTCTCCCACCCGCTCTCCAAATCCTGATGCCTAGAGAGGAGTTAGGAGAGGACCCCACAATTTTAAGGGTAGTACAGTGTAACTTGCACCGTGGCAGGGCTGCAACTGCAATACTATGCAGGCACCTTGACATGATGCAAAACACCATTGCTCTGATTCAAGAGCCATGGACTATTAACTCGAATGTATCTGGCTTCGGTTCTCTTAGCAGTTCTGTTTTCTTTTTTAGTTCTCAGGATAGATCGAGGGCCGCAATATATGTTCCGAGACATATTTCTGCTGATCGAGGCTACGCTGTAGTCAGGATCCTGACTACAGCGTAGCCTAGCGAGTAGCTTAGCAGCCTAGCTACTGCTTCCCAGCGAAGAAGAAATTGGTGGTAATCTTAGTATCTGTCTACCTTCCTATAGAAGAGATGGCTCCCGCAGCTGCTTTGACACTAGTCTTCGACTAGTAGCTACAACACTAGTCAACGCTAGTAAGGTAAATACATGGCTACTTATTGTAGGATGCGACTCCAATGATCACTACATTGCTTTGGGATGTGACTAAGGAAACTTTAGAGGTAAGACCTTGCTTGAGTTTATTACAAGTAATGACTAGGAAATAATTAACCAAGGCTGTGAACCTACATTCGATAATGCTAAATGTCAAACAATTACTGATTTGACATTGGCATGAGCTAGCGTATCCAAAAATATTAACAATTGGTCTGTCCGTCAAGAAGCCTCTACGTCTTACCATAGAATTCACGTTCACACTCACCTTCGAATTAGGACCAACCAGATTTTTGGAAAAGAAGGTACAGGACCCAAAACGTACTAATTTGACCATCTTTGTAAGGTATCTAAATGAACATATGCGAAGCTTTCCGGATGCCCTTCCTAGAAATATTGATGAATTGGAGAAGTATTCTAATCTCGTGGGTCTCTCACTCAGGCATTCCACGCGGCTTGCCCTGAGAGAATTGTTGAGGAGAAAGGAAGGGCTAAACCTTGGTGGACTCCTAATTTACATTCACTGAGGATGAGGGCACCTGCAGGAAAGCTTTTAATAAAGCAAAACAAACTAAACTGACTTCTGACTGGACTTTGTTCAAAACATGCCAGTCAGAGTTCAAACGTTTAGTAAGACAAAAAAAAACGATTAGCCCGGAGAAGTTTTTGTGAAGAACTGAAGAGTGTTGCTGAGGCATCAGTTTAAAACAAAATACTATCTCGTGGCCAAAAACACAGTTGTGACATTGTATAAAAGCTGATGGCTCTTTTTCCACGGATCCAGAAGAATCATTGCAGTTACTAATGGATGTTCACTTTCTAGGTTCTTAGCAAGATTTATCTATGCTTCCACGCCAAGTGGACTTTAACAACTCTCCTACCACACTTGACTGGCAGATAGCCAACCAGGTGGTATAGAAAGAGTTGGTAGAGTGGGCCGTTGCAGTTTTGATGCCTTTAAAACACCCGGACCTGATGGTATCCTTCCTGCTCTTCTTCAATGGAGCCTAGAAGATAAGAAGGTACACTTGACGAGAGTCTTTAAAGCTTGCCTAGCCTTTAATTATATTCCCATTAGCTAGAGGAAGGTCACAGTAGCCTTTATACCAAAGAACGGCAAAAGGGATCCATTAGATCCCAAAGCCTTCCGGTCAATCAGTCTTTCATCATTTCTTTTAAAAACACTTGAAAGACTATGTGATTAACAACATTAGAGAATATGTACTTAAAGTGTTTCCTTTGCACTCGCATCAACATGCTTATATCAAAGGTAAATCTGTGGACACCGCCCTACATATGGTAGTGGGGCGTATTGAACAAGCTCTTGATTCGAAAAAGTTTATTTTAGGAGTTTTTCTTGACATTGAGGGAGCGGAGTCTGGAATCTCGAAGAGTGCCGTTGGCAATCCCTGGCTGGATAAGAACAATGCTAGCCAGCAGAGTTGTTCAGGCTAAAGCGAAAGATCACATAGTACAGAGAGTTGTGATTAGAGGCTGTCCACAAGGTGGAATACTCTCACCACTTCTCTGGCGCTTAACAGTTGATGATTTCATTCGTGAGTTAAACGAAAAATATCTTTTCACTATGGTTACGCTGATGACGTAGCTATTCTGTTGAGAGCAGAATTCAGCAGGCGCTTAAACTTGTTGAACGATGGTGTGAAGAACATACACTCTCCGTCAATCCTAAAAAGACTGAGATGGTTCTCTTCACTAAATAGAAGAAACTGGATAACTTGACACCACCGTCTGTAATAATCCATTAACCTTTACTCCAGGAGTGAAATATCTTGGTGTTTCTTGGACATCACACATTATTTGCAAAACTAAAAAGGCAACGATGGTACTAGTCCAGTGCCGAAGGGCTATTGGGAGCACATGGGGGTTGTATCCAAGAGTCACTATGTGGATTTACACCGCTGTGATAAGACCGATAGTAGCTTACGGAGCCATAGTCTGGTGCTCAGCAATGAAACATGCATATAAAGCTAAATTGCTGCATTAATTGGCCTGTCAAACTGGCCTGCCTGCTAATCACGGGCGCCATGAGATCTACACCTACAATTGCGATGGAGATTATGCTGAACGTGCCGCCCCTAGATATTTTTACCAAGGACGTGGCTGTGACGGCACTGCTTCGATTGCGATTACGGAATAGAAGGCAGGCTGTTAAAATGGGAATAGTCCGGAGCGAACTCTGGAGTGAGGCTGTTCGTAAACAACCCTTCCTTGAAGCTCACACAGACTACATAACAATTTTCTAGCACGATCTTCAGCTGCACCTTTCTACTTCGTTAGGGTCGTATTACACGACGGCCCAAGCAGAAATAATCGTTATGGCTCTGCTAGCGATGGATATGCGCCGAGCCACATCATCGCTGGTGAGATTCCTGTTGGCTATCACTTGAGGAGGCAAACGTAAACAACAACGCCACGTTGATGTGGCGTAAGGGACATACTGGAATTAAGGGACATGATCACGCGGACAGGTTGGCGTAACGGGCGGCTAACAAGTCACCGATCTCCCCTGAACCGTTTGTATCACTAATCATCAATACAGTATCGTAGCTGATAAACTCCATCTCCCATCAGGCTTTTTGCGATAAATGGGATGAGTCGCCAGCAGGTGCTTTTGCTAAGAAAACTCTGCTCTATCCTAACCGGAAGGATCCACCCAATTGCTTGGAAAATCAAAATGCGATTTGAGGCTTCTCACACACTTGAAGATGGCAAATACATCTCTCTGTAGAGGGTGTGAAATAGAAGACAAGACGGTAAGTCATATTGTTTGTGATTGTCTCAAGCTCGCGTAGCTAAGGGAATCCATTTTCATAGCTATGGGAATACCATGGCTCCAAATCTTGGATATAAGGAACATGTCCCTTTGTTCCATATCTACGTTCATAAAAACATTGGGTTGGTTTTCTTACCCTTGAATGAACGATTAACTGTGAGGATGTACAAAGGGCCCGCTGGGGCCTAAGTACTGTGATACTTTTCACCCCTACATGCAACTACATACATACACTTAGCAGCAGAAGTCTGCGTACAAAAAACTTCTAACACTTTAACTGAAAAAATAAGGGTCATGATCTAATGTGATAAACTTCATTTTTTTTTTATTTTGTGTATTAACTACATATAATTCTATTAACAAAATATGCATCAATAAAACAGAAATATTAGTTACAAAAAAAATAAAATAAAATTAAATTAAATTCTCCAAATAATGCGTATGCAAAAATCTGCGTACAAATAAAGACGCCTTGTCCAAAATATACTTATTTACTTAAATACGTAGTTGGCGATGTACGCTTTCCGATTTAAATAAAAGATAATCGGTGTCAATTATATTAGCAGAGGCTTAGAAGCTAAAAGTTAGAATGGACACGAAAGGAAAGGAAATTGAATTGGGAGAGAGAAAAATTATTGTAAAGTTATGGAAAGAGCGAAAATCTTTTCGAAAAATAGGAGAAACTGTCGGCAGGTCACACTCTTCCATTCAAAGAGTAATTAATAATTATAAAGACACTGAAGATTACCTCTCACGTCCGCGATCTGGTAGACCACCCCTTTTAACAAACCGAGAGAAGCGAAAAATTGTACAGCAGGTTAGAAAAGAACCTAGGCTGACGGCAAAAAAAAATAGTAGAAAATGTACAAGAAGAATTTCATAAAACTATCAGCAAAGATACGGTGAGAAGGACGTTAAAAAAAGCTAACTATCACAGTCGCGTTGCACGAAAAAAGCCATTTGTGTCAGAGGTCAATCGTCAGAAGCGGATCGCCTTTGCAAAAAAACTCTTAGACAATCCCATTGAATTCTGGGAGAAAGTTCTCTTTACAGATGAGAGCAAAATTTTGCATTTTCAGCATTAAGGGTAAACAACTTGTATGGAGAAAACCTAATACTGCCCTTAATCTCGAAAATTTGAAAGCGACTGTAAAACACGGAGGTGGTGGAGTTATGGTTTGAGGGTATATGTGCACCAAAGGGGTGGGAAGGTTGGTTTTCATAACATCGACAATGGACCATAAAATGTATATAGACATTTTAAAAGAAAATTTGAAGCCTAGCATCGAAAACTTGGACTTGGGGCCCGAATACTTTTTTCAACAAGATAATGACCCCAAACATTGCGCCCACAACACTAAGCTTTGGCTACTATAAAATACCCCAAAGCAACTTAAAACACCTCCACAATCGCCGGACTTGAATCCCATCGAACACCTCTGGGATTTACTGGAACGCAGGATTCGGCAACACAACATAACGTCGAAGGAAATGTTAAAATATGTTATGATTGAGGAATGGGCCAAAATCAGTTCGGACGAAACGAAGAAATTAGTGCACTTCATGCCTAAACGTTTAAGGGAGGTCATTAAAAGTAAAGGTTATCCAACCTCATATTAATATAGAAACAATGATCTCATTTATGAATTTTTTATAAATACTGTCCTGACTTGTACGCAGATTATTGCATACCCGTTATTTGTAGAATTTTTAGTTTTGATTTTTTTCTGTAACTACTGTTTCTGTTTTGTTGAAGCATATTTTGTTAATAGAATTATATGTAGTTAATATACAAAATAAAAAAAAATCAAGTTTATCACATTAGATTATGACTTATTTTTTTCAATTAAAGTATTACAAGTTTTTTGTACGCAGACTTCTGCTGCTGAGTGTACATCCATACAATTCAAAAATTTAACCACACATTCTTATGAATCCCTACATTTAGAAGTATCCCTTTATTTGTATTATAATTGCAAATGCTAGTGGATAAGAAATATTAATGTAAATAATAATTCAAATTAATTTTTATTTGATATTAATTAAAAGCTCAATTATCTCATTAATTGGGTTGGCTAACCTGCGGTTTTATGAAATTAATTAATAATTTATTAAAAACATTGAAAAAATTATGAGCATTATTGAATTTTGATTTATATTGTTTTATTAATGGTATAATTAAGGTTTTAGTAAAATTAATAAAAGAAATAAGTTTTAAATAGAAAAGACAAATTAATAACTTTTTGGGTTGCCTATACTGAAGTTGATCTCCAATTGACATGACGGTTCATTCAATTCATATAAATTTAAATTAATGAAAATCTTATCCGAGATTATCTATTTATAATGAAACATGTTCGATGTGATTCATTTAATAAAGCAAGTTGTGTACTAAGGTAAGAAGTAAGATTTTACTGATATAATTAAAATAGTAAAATAAATATTTTAGGTTATATAAAAAAATGTTTTTGAATAATGTATATAAGTAAACAAAAATTATGATTACATATTCAAAATTCTTCCTTGGAAGATGTTTATGTAGAATGGAAATTTTGGAATACCACAATTAATTAATTACCTAAGCTTATTAAAATTAATAGATTTAGGTTGCCTATACTGAAGTTTATCTGAATTTGACATTGACGGTTCATCGAATTCATTTAAATTCAAATTAATGAAAATCTTATCCGAGATTATCTATTTATAATGAAATATTTGGAGATCCATTTAATAAAGCAAGTTATGAACTAAGGTAAGAATTAAAATTTTATAGATATAATTAAAATAGTAACATAAATATTTTAGGTTATATAAAAAAATGTTGTAGAAAAATGTACGTAACTAAACAAAAGTTATGATTACATGTTCAAAATTCTTTCTTGGAATTTATGGAATATATATAAGTTTATGTAGAATGGAAATTTTTGGAATACTATTGATTGAATTGTTGGTTGAAAATGTTGTCGTTAGATGTCGCGAATTTCAACTAGAACAGGAGGGGGCAGAATTGTATAGCTGGAAAACATAATGCCAGTTAACAGTAATGGTGGCCTGTTTGTTTTACGTTAGCGCAAGAGAACGACGGGTTCGTAATGTTTCTTGAATGAACTTGAACATTAAAATTATCAAGGAACTCTTATACTATGTGAATTGTGTTAAGAACCGTATCGAGCCGTAAAAAAGTGTCGCATTTTCAGTTAAAAACTGCGTGAACTGAATCCCCTTTTACTACATACACAATGATTGAAATCGTCGTTTCTGATCGGCGAGAGGTGTTATTTTTTTAAAGTTTAATTTAGGTGCAACTAACAACGTGATTTTCTTAATCTCTTGTGCGAAATACTTCGAAAATTAAATTGTGTCGAACATGGAGGTACCCGTAGAACGAGGAGAAGCAGGCGCCTTAGGCGGTCTTTTCCAGCAGATAATACAAGATATGAAGGTAAGTTAGGGTTGTTGAAAAAATGGGGGTTTATGTTTGTATCAGAACCACGAAATCACTTGAAGACTGTTATATAAAATTTCGAGAACATAAATTCATTGTTAATTCGTATAATAAATTATTTATTTATGACCGGGCCTTATTTAAATATTGACATATTTATATTTTGGTTTTCGGTTTACGAGCATATGTCAAGGTTGCTGAAAAGAGAGGTACAAAAAGAGGAACGAAGACAGTTATGTAAGGAACGGTCAGTGTACGGTATACACAGCTGGTTTTGCAATAAAAACTGGACCCAATTGGCGCAAAAGAACCGCTTCTTCAGACCCGTAGAGCTTACAAGACCACTTTCAGTCGACTCGGTCGACATAAACCCCTCGAGTTTCATCAGTACGTTGCCGTTTTGTTGTAGTTGCCGTACTGAAATGTTTACATTATGAATAATGCTTACCAGATGCGAGTGGAGGGCTTTGAAACTATTCATAGATTTGCTCGGTGTACCGAACTTTAATTCTAAACATACTAACAATTTAAGACATTTTAAACAACTCGTTTATCAGATAATAGAATTATCATAGCTTTACAAATATCGGCCAACTTGGTGTTGACAAGACTATCATTGATTTCGAATTAATCTATCCAGTCTATTGTTCACCATCCGGTCAGCTTTCAAGATAAACGCTTTTAAGAAACTGTTTATATCAATTTTATATGGAAATGAAAGTTCTCTTAGGCTTTATAAGTTGATATCGTATTTACCGCAATATTTTTATATACATGTTTTTGCCACTCCGTGTTACGGTACTCTATACTTTATCTTTCTAATTTGATAAATGTAAAAACTGTCCGAGTTACATTTTCATTGTTTGTTTAAGACAACTGTAAATATTGATAAAAGGGATGGTGAGTATGTTTCAATTTATACAGTGGTGGCCATATAATTTTTCAATTTAAAACTTTGCGTTTTTTTCAGTAAAATGTTAGATCTATTTTCGTTAAAAAAAGGACTATGTTTATATCCTATAGCTAATGTATTAATTGAAAAACAAAGGAACATAATGTGCTCAAAATAAGCAAAATATAAAATAAGCTACACTTAGCAGCAGAAGTCTGCGTACAAAAAACTTCTAACAATTTAACTGAAAAAATAAGGGTCATGATCTAATGTGATAAACTTCAATTTTTTTTTATTTTGTGTATTAACTACATGTAATTCTATTAACAAAATATGCATCAATAAAACAGAAATATTAGTTACAAAAAAATTAAAATTAAAAATTCTCCAAATAATGCGTATGCAAAAATCTGCGTACAAATAAAGACGCCTTCTCCAAAATATACTTATTTACTTAAATACGTAGTTGGCGATGTACGCCTTCCGATTTAAATAAAAGATAATCGGTGTCAATTATATTAGCAGAGGCTTAGAAGCTAAAAGTTAGAATGGACATGAAAGGAAAGGAAATTGAATTGGGAGAGAGAAAAATTATTGTAAAGTTATGGAAAGAGGGAAAATCTTTTCGAAAAATAGGAGAAACTGTCGGCAGGTCACACTCTTCCATTCAAAGAGTAATTAATAATTATAAAGACACTGAAGATTACCTCTCACGTCCGCGATCTGGTAGACCACCCCTTTTAACAAACCGAGAGAAGCGAAAAATTGTACAGCAGGTTAGAAAAGAACCTAGGCTGACGGCAAAAAAAATAGTAGAAAATGTACAAGAAGAATTTCATAAAACTATCAGCAAAGATACGCTGAGAAGGACGTTAAAAAATAATTTTATGATGACTGATTTTTAAAAAAAGCTAACTTTGCACGAAAAAAGCCATTTATGTCAGAGGTCAATCGTCAGAAGCGGATCGCCTTTGCAAAAAAACTCTTAGACAAGCCCATTGAATTCTGGGAGAAAGTTCTCTTTACAGATGAGAGCAAATTTTGCATTTTCGGCATTAAGGGTAAACAACTTGTATGGAGAAAACCTAATACTGCCCTTAATCCCGAAAATTTGAAAGCGACTGTAAAACACGAAGGTGGTGGAGTTATGGTTTGGGGGTGTATGTGCACCAAAGGGGTGGGAAGGTTGGTTTTCATAACATCGACAATGGACCATAAAATGTATATAGACATTTTAAAAGAAAATTTGAAGCCTAGCATCGAAAACTTGGGCTTGGGGCCCGAATACTTTTTTCAACAAGATAATGACCCCAAACATTGCGCCCACAACACTAAGCTTTGGCTACTATACAATACCCCAAAGCAACTTAAAACACCTCCACAATCGCCGGACTTGAATCCCATCGAACATCTCTGGGATTTACTGGAACGCAGGATTCGGCAACACAACATAACGTCGAAGGAAACGTTAAAAAATGTTATGATTGAGGAATGGGCCAAAATCAGTTCGGACGAAACGAAAAAATTAGTGCACTCCATGCCTAAACGTTTAAGGGAGGTCATTAAACGTAAAGGTTATCCGACCTGATATTAATATAGAAACAATGATCTCATTTATGAATTTTTTATAAATACTGTCCTGACTTGTACGCAGATTTTTGCATACCCGTTATTTGTAGAATTTTTAGTTTTGATTTTTTTCTGTAACTACTGTTTCTGTTTTGTTGAAGCATATTTTGTTAATAGAATTATATGTAGTTAATATACAAAATAACAAAAAAATTAACTTTATCACATTAGATTATGACTCTTATTTTTTCAATTAAAGTATTACAAATTTTTTGTACGCAGACTTCTGCTGCTGAGTGTATAAATAATATAAATAAATATTGATTACCCTAGTTTACAAATTTTAATCAAATTTTTCCTCAAAGTTTGCGATAGTTTTTTTATAACGTAGAATCTTGTGCTGATTCTGAATCTGTCTTCAGTTTTTCTCCATCACGTCAAGTTTTCGAGATATACACAAAAATATGGAAAATCGTAGGTTAAAAAATACAGTAACAGGTTCATGTTCAGTATATTTGTTATTTGGCGTAGTGTGCTTTATATATTTGTTATTTGTAGCTACATATATGGACGTGAAAGTGGAGATGCAGACGAACATTTTGAGGTATTAGCAGCATAAATCGGACTCTCCACTATTTTGCTACAACCTAAAACAACTCAACAAAGTCAAATTTTTTGGTATTTTTCTCATTTTCTTTTCACTTAATCGCACCGTAATAAAAAAGAATTATATATGAATAAAAAGTTAGCTTTATTATTCTATCCTGTAGAACATTTAATTATTCCCTAAATTTCGAAGCATTGAACATCATGGTCGAATGTATATTATCAGAGATATCGTTAATTTACGACAATCGTGCAAAGTTTCATTTTTTGCCATTTTCACTGTATTCTTAAAATATTATTACGAACAATTTTTTTTAAACAAAGATGTATTTTAACTGTTCCAGTCACTAAGTATAAACATTATATTCACTAAAATCAATATTATTTCACCTGTTCTAAATGTTGAACATTAAGCACAATTGGTCAGGAGGATTTGATTATGGCAAGTTCCACTATGTGCACTCTGGTGTTTGGCTGATCTTACAAACGATACTTTTCTTTGTCTTTTTATTTATATTGTCTAGGTTTATATTACAAATTATATTACAGAACTTTTATGGAATTAATTTTTATATTTAATGTATATTACTTTACTTATTGTTACTATAATGCGGGATATGATTACTTTTCGACAATTTCTTGTATGTCTTAGGGTTGATTTCTCTAATAACACTCCAGAGATAATCTCCCATCATCCCTGCGTTCCAGTAACATTGATAACATATTTCCAACGTTCCAACGCTCGCCTTTCTCGTAACTTTCCGGTCTAAGATTGCATGGAAAGAAATGTAAGTGCAAATGGAGAAAATGGATTTTGAGCGTCATGTTTTCATTTATGGCATGATAATTGTACAATAAGATAGAAATTGCAAAAATTATTTCGCGAGAATTCTCATCTTTATGGTTTTCTAAAAATCTATGGATGGTTTGTTTGAAGCTAATCCACGCCTTGTTTCTTTTGTTGTCATTGTTGACATGAATTCGTTGTCATTTATTAATTTTCCTATTTGATGGCCAACAAATATGCCTTTCCTTTAGTTTAGCGTACGATAATTGTGGGTGAGGTATTTACATACTGGGCCTTCTAGATTCAACGTTTTCGCAAAGTTTTTCATCAAACTCAGTTTGATGTGTAGTGGAGGCAATATGACAGATACTGCTTTCTCCAGAGGTTTATTTAAGACATTGAAAGCAGCAGCATCGTAATGTTCTCTAGAAGGCTAGTCTTTGCGCACATAATGATGCTCTCGCTCAACTACTCTTCAAACAAAGAAAATAGCAATATTTTGTAAAATCGCCTTGTAAGCCTGTAACCACCGCAATTACCTGAAAATCATAGATAGTCAATACTTAAAAAGTAGAAGTTAGTAAACTTTTTTATTGCGGCAATTAATTTTAAAAGTATAGAAACTTTCCTTTTAAATGCGTTATACTGAATTAGAATCAAAAAATTAGAGTCAAAATAATAAAATTGATTTCAATGAATTTAATGTTTATACTTAGTGCCTGGAACAGTTAAAATACATCTTTGTTAGAAAAGTATTGTTCGTAGTAATGTTTCAACAATACAATCAAAATGGCAAAAAATTGAAATTTTGCACGATTGTCGTAAATTGACGATATCTCTGGTAAAATACGGTCGATCATGATGTCCAACACTTCAAAATGTAGAGAATTAAATGTTCTACAGAATAGAATAGCTATCTTTTTTGTTCATATATAATTATTTTTCGTTACTGTGCAATTAAGTGCAAAAAAATATGGGAAAAATGTCAAAAAACTTGATTTTGTAGAGTTGTTTTAGGCTGTAGCAAAATAACGGAGAATCCGATTTTTACTATTAATACCTCAAAGTGTTCGTCCGAATCTCCACGTTTATGGCCATACAGCTACAAAAGTACACTATAGAAAATAACAAATATACTGAACATGAACCGTTACTGTGTTTTTTAATTTACAATTTTCCACATTTTTGGGTATATCTCGAAAACTGGACGTGATGGCGAAAAATAAAGACAGTTTCTGAATCAGCACAATATTCTACGTTATAAAGAAAATATTACAGTTTTTGATATTTTTCTTGTAAACTAGTGTTATTTTAGCCTGGACGGTTAATTAAGGACACTTCAAAATTTTCAAATATACTTAAAAAGTTGACATTTTATACATAAATTTTCTTCGCTCGTATCATCATGCTAAGTCATTTTCATGGTCTATTACTCCTTACACCAGGTGTGTTACTCAACATGCCAAGTAATCGCGATTTACTACGAATGCAAAAACAACGGGATAAGACACAAAAAAATGAATTCGAGAAATTGCTATTACGTTCAAAAACGATGGTAGCAATGGGAGTGCTGATAATAAGGAACGGATATCCAGGTCTAAGAAGATCGCTTAATTTTCAGGCAAAGCAATCAATTCTTTCTTGAGTTCTCAGGAGAAATAATGGCATAACTAAGCATTAAAACTCTTGCAAAGAAAAAGCCACATGTATCGAACAAGAATTTAAAGCGTCGAATTTAGTTTGCAAAGAAACGAATTGAAAAAAACCCTTAGAGTTTTGGAAAAGCATAATATGGAGCGATGAATCAAAGTTCAACTTGTTTGGATCAAATGGTAAAAAATATGTACGACGCCCCCCAAACAAAGAATTAGACCAGCGCTATTCTTTAAAGACCGTAAAGCATGGTGAAGGAAATATTACGTTTGGTCTGCATTTTGGTAGTTTGGTGCGAGTTCTATTCGTTGGATAATTCAACGAATGGATAAACATTTATACAAAGACATTATGACGAATACAATGAATGACGAATATTTGCCTGCCCCATTCATCATTATGCATAAGGAATGCTCCAAAGCATATTGCTAGAAGCGTTAAAGCATGGTTTTGTACTGCAAACGTTAATGTTTTGGATTAACCTGCACAGAGTCCCGACTGACACCCAATTGAAAATCTCTGGGCAGATGTTGAAAGGGCTCTGGAAAAGAAAACAAACAAAAATGCTGATGAATTGTTGAAAAATGTAAAGGAAATATGGCAGGATATTCCATTCGAACGATGTCGGTATTTAGTAGCTAATCTTTCTCGAAGATGTAAAATCTCGAAACGTACTTAAATTAAAGGCCTGCTAAATATTAGATTTAAATGAAAATTTACATTTAAAATGCTATTATTTTATTAATTTATAAAAAACTTACAATTAGTGTCCTTAATTAGTGTCCCAGCTACAATATCTAATATCTATTTATTTTATTTTTTATTGCTTATGTATTTTTTTTTTTCGTTTTTGTTTCAATAATGAATAAACATAATTTTTTTTCGTTCAAGAAAACGAATGAAGCAATTTAATAAAAAAAAACTGAATATTTTAAAATAAAAAATGCTGTCCCTAATTAATTATATGACCACCACTGTATGTAAATGCAAGAGGTAAGCTATATTATGTAGTATCCTACCGAAATTTCGGTTTCGGACCAAAATAGTATTTCAGCGAAGTTTTGGCTTCGGTTATTTTGGCCGAAACATAGCCGAAACCGAATCTACGTCCATAAAGCTTAATTGCGAATTTTGATTTGCAGTTTTTAATTATGATGTTTGAATCACAACTTCAGCGGTATGCTGATATATGCTCATATTGAAATTGGAGATCGTAAGTTTGCGTGCCCTAATGTGAGCTACTCTTCAGTTCGGGTATTTTTGCTAGAATTTTTGTCTAACTACACGAAAACATGATCAATCAATACCATACCACTGTAACACTGCACCTAGAATCAGAAACAGTTGGGTGTAGTCGTACGTCTTTCATGACGGAATCGAATCCAACCTAACCTAGTTTCAGGACTAATACTAGTCCTAGACCAAAAAACATTAGGGATTTGCCGTCTTAAAAGACGTACGACTAAACTTGAATCTTTCTAGTTCTAGTGTTAGTTCCAGTTTTAGTTCGGTACAAGTGTTCTATAATCTAAAACCGAATAACAACTAAAAGTATATACCAATAATATACCAAACACTAAAGCTAACATTATACCTAGAATTAAAAACATTTAGATTTGTCTCTAGTTTCAAGTCTAATGTTAATTCTAGTTAATTCTAGAATTTAAGTGGGGAAACCATATTATAAGATTCAAAAACATGTTGTTTTTTTATTTCATACATTGTTACTTTAACTATTCAAAAATATCGTTTAGATTATATGGGCATAGAACCTAAGGTCCATAAAGCGTATTGTTACCATGTTGGTCAGAGATAGCAAATCACGTTTTAGAAGTAAGGAGGGTGGTGACTATACGAGATAGGAAGCATTGGGAGCTAGAACCTGAAACTATGTAATTTATCTTATGTGTACTACTTTTCCTAATTCTGATTCTGAAAATTGTCCTAATTTTGATTCTGAAAGAGTTTCCGCAGAGTTTTTATATCTAATAATAAGTTGTATCTGGTTATGAAGTAAGCGTTTATGGTTCATTGTCAACATATTCATTATAGAAGTATCTCTTATCAGTTTTATTTTTTGAGTTATGGTTGATTTTTATGCTGCAAACCCGAAATTATGATGTTTTGAAGGTTTTTGCTGTACTCCTGCAATCTTCTCATATCTAAGTTATAAACCGTTATGGATTATTCTTTACTACATCTTACGATAAATTTTAATGAATGAGGTATTTGACCGTCAATTTTGATTTTATACTTACGAAAAACTTTTGCAATGAAGAAAATTCTGTTTTGGGAACTGAAACATCTCCTTTTTCCTTCATATACAGAAATGCGTGTACAACGGAAGAGAAAAAAATATGGACTAATATTCGCCAAATACATGGCATTCCCATCATTTCCGTGTTTTTAAAATTTTATATTTTAATTTAATTTTATTATTCATTAATGTATTCTCGAGTTATAAAGAATAAACGAATTTTTTTTTGCTAACTTTGAAGTTCTCTAGCGGCTAAACGAAGCACTTTGGATATAGATCTTAAATCGGTCTATTTTGAGCCAAAGAATCTATGGTATTCCGTTGTACACGCATTTCAGAGACAACCTGTATATTTTTTTCTTGTTTCTTTAAGTTATACTAGCTTCTAGCCCTTTTTAAGTCCATAAAAAAATTTATCCAGCTAAAATCGGGAGTCAGCCTAATGTTCGTCACACTACGATAGTTTGTGCAAAAAGTCAAGGCAAAAAAATTGCAGTAAAGTTTGTTATAATCAGTAATCTATTCTACGTATCATATGTTTATTTGTAAATTGTTGAATTAATTCTTGGTTTTTCTTTTATCGCGAGTTAAGTGAAAAAAGTACCCTGAGCCAGGAATTATGTCTACTTTGCGATTTCTTTTCTCAAAAACTATCTGAGGAGGAATTTCATATTTCGACTGGTTGTCAACCGATGTGTTCTTAACGTGGGGTGTATTTTATTTTATCGATACTTTATATAGTTTCGAATTTCAACGCGGTTTTTACTGAAATATGTCATATGTCGTTTGTCGGATTTCATTCCAAATTATTATATGATATGCAGAAATCTTTTCTGATTATAACAAGTATTGTCGCATTTTTTTTATTGAGCGGTTACGATGTAACCGATGTCTAAAGTGAGGGGCCTTGACTTTTTGCACAGACTTTAGTTAGCGGCTGTAACACGTGACATACATGTGATGTCACGTGTTATATGACATCACATGTTAGGGATATTTACTTTTTATAAGTTGAAATCCTCGGGCTGGCTAACTTTATACAATACAGTTTACAAACCTTAATGAAATCGAGCAGTCGTAGATAAGCTACAAAACAGAGCCAACACTAACGATCTAGTGCTAACACTAGATCTAGAATCAGAAACAGTTGGGTTTAGTCGTACGTCTTTCAAAATAGAACCGAATTCAACCCAATCTAATTTCAGAACTAATAACTAGTATTAAAGCTAGAACAAAAAACATTAGGATCAGCCGTCTTAAGGCACGTACGGTTAAATCCTAATGTCTTTAGTTCCACGTCTAGTGTTAGTTATATTTGTAGTTCCCGAATAATTTAATCAAGAGCTAAACAAAAATTGAATCTAGAACTAACACTAGACCTACAACTAGAAAGTTTCGGTTCAGCCGTGCGTTTGAAGATGGAACGGTATGCCGTCCACGGATTAACTTGTAATACTTGTACTAATTCGTTCATTTCAAAGAAAAGGTTCGGTTTCGGCTCAAAATTGAGTTTGAGTCGGGTACTAATATTATGTCACATCTCAGTTATTATTATCATCTTAGATATTATTTTATTTTTATATTATTCCTATAACTTGTAATTTTAACTATCTAGTTTTTATTTTAATTTAGTTTAAAAAAGAAGTTTAATTTAATTTAGTATAACGTATAATGTATTAATTTTTACGTTAATATTTAAAAAAGTGGTTTTAGTTCATTCTTCTTTATGTTATACTCCAATCTTTGCTACATATGAACTGACAAGGTGGTTGGTTATCCGAGAATATTACGAGTTTGTGGGACATATAAACAAAGAAACTTAAGTAGAATATTAACATAAAAATTTCGCAGATGAAAAGTCGTAACATCAAAACTATTCGGAAGGTTGATACAGTTGATGTAATGTCGAATTTACTGTCATATTTGTTCTGATGAATCTCATGATTTTTGATTGATGAGCTGTTCAAATACAGAATCACTAAATAATAAATGATTAATTGCGCTAATTTGGATGAAAACTTATTAGAGCTTGAGCAGATTATTAACATTAAATGGTTCTTTGCACCTATGAATCATGATTCGCACTCTTCTGTGCTGATACCAGGGTCTGTGTCGGATGATAACTAGGAGCACAGTTCACGTCCGAATGCTATGTGAGGAGAGTAAAGTTCAGCGATGCTGGGAGTATGATTAATAATTCGGTAACAATGTATGGCGTGCGGTAGAACATGGACATTGACATTGTGGTTTTGATATTATTATGACGACAGACAGTTATCAAACCAGATAGTTACGTCTGCATCGATTTGGAGTAAAGTGCTGCCGCGTAGTTCCTTGGAAACCGAGGAACTCACGTACCAACATTTTAACGAAATAACCGACGTATACGAAGAGCGACAAATTGCGAGGAGCTACTGTATTTGGTTAACTACATGATTAGATTTAGATTTTTTTATATTGTGCAAGATACAAGAATTCATCTTGCATATTATTAATTGTATAGTTATCGTCAAAACGTTTCAGCGTTAATTAGAATTGATGTAGGACGCTTCTAAAACTCCTTTTGACAGCACGTGTTAGTATAATAAGATACAACATTTAGAATCTTCGGAATTTACCGCATGGGTCATTGTATGGTAACTATAACCTTAAATGAAATTCTGCTCGAAATATGTCTTTGTTCTGCTACAACTAGGTCCTTAAATTTATTGATTAGTTGGGTTGGGATCCAAAATTTCGTATATATTATCTTCTGCTTTATACTAATAAGCTAATATTTAATTAAACCAAAAGATGCATAATGTTCTTGATAATAATTTTCAAGTGTATTGATCAACAATTTACTTAATATTAAAAAATGCTCTGTAACAACATTAAATACTTGTCTTATTGTGAGTGAAATTAATTTTTTATATTCGTAATGAATGAAATACGTTTGAAATATATCTTTACATGATAGTATAGATAAATATTTCATAGATAGTAGACTATAACAACTATTAATACAATACGTATATAGAAACCTTGACAGCTCCATTTCATCTATTTGCATTGATAAAGAATGTGGCATCCTTTTTTAAATAACATATTATGTGTGCCTTATTACTTCTGTGTATCCTCGATGCATTATTAAAAAAATTTTGTATTAGGATTCTGTTTCAATGCCTTTGTTAAAGGTTGCGTATTATGTTTCGATCTCTTTTATTCTCTACTAATTTTCAGTATATCGTTGTATTTCCAACAAAATTGCTTCTACACTGATAACTAAAAAATCGGAGATAATTATAAAAACTAATCAGCAAATCACAAGTTTAATGGTGGATTGTTTGTTTTTGGTTATCTGCCATGTTTGTTACTTGCTACCTTATTTGCCCAGTTTATGAGATAACAAACATCCTATCTTATTAATTCATTGCCTATTTTTTAATTTAGACTTAATTTCATAACAACCTTTGGATTTTATTGTTGCGGAGTTAATGGGGAAGATTCCGATATATTGGAAAAAAGTTTTTGTTCAACGAGATATTCGGTTTTTTTTTTGCCTCACTCAATTTTATGGAGGTCGAAAAAATCTGGGCTACCATTTGGTGATTTATGTGTTATGGCTTAGAAGAAATCATTTAACAAGCGTATCCAGATGCTTCTACAATTCTTGAAAATCATGTCATGCTTTTCTTGACCACTATGCGTAAGTACGGCGCATTCATATAAATGCTGCATTACAAAAAGCAAGTGGTGTCTGAATCATAGAGTTTTCAATATGAATCCTATGAAACTTATCTAGATTGATCTAGAAAATATAAACAAATGTATAGTTCCAAAAACTCTTAATGGCTTAGATGTTATTATAAGAATGAAATAACATCGGTTTAGATGTAGTTAGTCCTTATCATTTAAATTGGGATAACTTTTTCATTTTTCTAGTTTCTATTAACACTAAAGCGAACTCATTTTTAGGGTATAAATTTGTAGATTTCTCCAAAATAAAAAGTAAAATAACATTTCCATATAAAATAAGCTCCGAAAATATTCCAAATTTACATATGGTAATGTAAGCTTATGGCGAATTCAAGACAATTTCAATGTGACCTACATTTGCGCTCACAAGTGTAATGTATGTTTTTAAGATTATTTTAGTGATGAGACTAAAGTAATTTAAAAAAGAATTTAACTTTTTTTGTGGACATTTTGATATAAAAAGTATTTTTGAATAAAATATTCTGTTATTTCATTCGGTATTCATCGATTTTGTAAATATGTGCCTATTTGTTGTTGCACATAATTGACGCGTTCTCTTTTATTTGTATTTGTTTTGTAATGACTACTTCAAAATGTTTTCAAATAGTTTCCGCAATTACTTCCTATAAAATTGAGTATTCAGCAATTTTTCTGAAAATAATATTTACACATTCTGGCTTTCAGCGAACGAGTTTTTAAACGAAAAAATTCTTTCGCATAATATTAATGTAAATAAATCTCAGTCAATTAAGGACACGATAATCATTAATTACGTTATCAAAAACTTTAGAGAGTTTAATACCCCCTCTTATATTAAATCATTTAAGTTTTCTTGATTAATAAAATTTCGAAATGATTGTTAAATGCTATTTGCTCTCTATATTATGATACTGAAATTGTCAAAATACTCCAAACTAAATACAACTTAATTGCTGACTTAAAAAATTTATTTGCTATCTTTTTTTAAGTGCTGTATAAAGTAGTCGACACTTGATCGTAACGAACGAGAATTACCTCGGATATTGACCCAAATTTATGGCGCAAGTGATGAGAACTCTACATAAAATCTAATTTTAAAACCATCCATATATCGGTTTCGTTTACTGTATTAGACATTTTCAGTAGATCTTTTTATATTTATAAACGTTTTAAATTAAACTTACAAACTTAAATCCGTTAGTCATAAAAACTTAATAAAATAGCGTTGACTGTTTTTACGTGAATCGGTTAGAAGTTGAACTTATTGGCGGTCAACCACCGATTCGAAAACGTAATTAAAATATTTTTTTTTGTGGAACGGGGTATTAATTAAATTTACATTTTCAGTATACGAATATCTGGGTTGCCGATACGACTCGGTCTGACATAAATGGCGTTGATTAAATTTGCGAGGCCGAGTAACTGAATCTAATTACACGCTGTTAATATTTTAATTTTCCGTGAAGAGACTCGGTTTTGTAAAATTCAGCTATTTTGTATTGTGTGTTTTGCATTCCGTGGTCGTCTCATGTCAACATTCGCAATTTATATTCGTGTACATACGAAATACAGTTATCATTAATGTTATTAATACGAAGTTTGCGAGCAACTAATAACACCGTTTTGCTGCTGTGAATTGATTTATATGCAACACGCTTCTGGACGTTTGTTGCCATTGTTTAGCACAGGAAGCTACTATCAAACGTTTAAAGAGGCTCTGGTATGCGAACCAGTAATAACAACAGCTCGCATATGAAAGAGATTCCATCGTAGAAATGAAATGGAATTATAATCCCAATAGGAAACATCCACGGGTTTTCAATAATATTCATACTTTAACAGGAAATTCCATGTCGGAACAATTAAAAAAAATTCACTTTTTTTTTCTAATTTTTTCCTTTCTTTCAAATCCATCCACTGCTGCCATAACAGCACGATTTTTAATTGCTTTCATCAGCGAAGCATGCTAAGATCGCCAAGCCATAGCGGAGATAATTTTGCGGGGTTATTGGAGCGAAAACCCGATGGTTTTGTGCTCTTCCTCGTATACTTCGAGTTATCGTCAACTTTCTTTTCAACTTCGAGGAGTAAACGAACTTTTCAGTTATAACGATAACTTTTAATCTTAATTAAGTACCTACTCCTTGTTAAAATAAATAAAGTGGAATAAAACGTTCAGCTCACGCAAAGTTGCGCAAGATTAATTCAATTTGCATTGTTAATGAGATGTTGTAACCAGTGTGTTTATGGCATCGAAGTTGCGTTAAAATTTGAAATACAACTGAAAAAAGGAAACGCAATTCTATTCATTCATATGGTTATAATTGTGTCTAAATACGGTGGATATTTGGTTAGGTGTTAATACTTTTGTTGGCGCGGTGTCCAAACAATGGTTGAGGTTTTTTAAATCATTTTCGAAATGTCAACTTAAAACAATGGTAGTTTTGCATATAAAAAAATGTAAGAAAATGTTCATAACGAGGTCGTAACCTGTCGGTTAAAGTTATTAAAAGATTTTAAAAGATGGCAAGTACGATCTGAACGATTGGTTTAACTGCGTCATAATGTCTCGAGCATGTCCGATCACCGTTATTACGAGTTCTGTTTTAAGAAACGCACGTTCGATTCACCTTTTACTTCTTCGAACGGTCTTTAACAGCAGTTCTCAAACCATCGTTGGTAAATTAATGAAAATAATAAAATTAAAATATAATTAATTACTAATTTGTATATTTAATGAATCAAGTATTTAAAGAGAACGTTATTGTTGGTTTGTTGTATCTTCTAAAATTTAACCTAATTAGATTACAAGAACTGATGGAGTGTCGCAGAATAAAGTTTGTGTGGAAGATCCTTTCTATTACAAGACATTTAAGAATTTAAGCGTTTGGCATTTTGTTTGTATAATTACTAAAACAAAGATTGATTAATGGGTTTTAACTTAAATAGTATGAACTTTTTAGAAAGTATCTGTTAAAAAAATTATATAATAAACTTAAATAAATAAAAATATGATTGATATTTTTATTTAGACAATATGACATGTTATCTTAAAGTATTGGTATAAATCTGAAAATAATTACAAAGAATAAATTAAAAAGCATTATTATTGTTAATATTTATCTGATAAGCAACTTTCATATTATTAACTTTCTTGGATTTCATGTAAAACGAAATCGTTAATGAAGACATGGTATTGCGTGATTTCTGATGAGTTCGCATTTTGAGAGAAGCTCCATCGAATAATTATCTTCTTTATTTGGCGGCAAAAATAGCACTCCCTTGCATTTTTTTGTAAAACCTGTTTTAAATGATATGTAGAGTGTGTCCAAAAAGGTACTCACACCTCGTATGATGAGAAAATAATTTTGAACATAAAATAAAATGGAAATGCTTCGAATACAGAAAGCAAATGGAAGAAATCATCAGTTCATTAGAAATATCTCAACATTGTCTCTCAATTTCCATATCCAAAGCATTGATTGTTCTTGGTTTGCTACAATGAACTTTGTCTTTGAGATATCCTCAGATAAAGAAGTCCATGGGTGTAAGGTATGGGAATGTGCAACGATGCAATGGTATACCTTCGTGCGATATTCGTGCAAGATGGTAGTGAGGAGGTGCTGTATCTTGCCTAAAGTAAATCTCGTTGTTATCGCCAAACATCTATGAATTTTGTGGTTCGCCGAAATCCTGATGTAACTTGAGGTAACTCTTACCAGTGAACGAAACAGTTTAAAGTGTGAGTACATTGTTTTGAGACACCTGTTTTGAAACAAGCTAATAATAATAATAATATTTATTGGTTCATATAAGTACATAAACAGTACAGTTATGCAAAAAGAAATAATAATAATAATAAAATAACAACTAAAACAAAGAACCAAAGAGGATTGAGTCAGTTTGGCTAGGACCAGACAATGGTGTAAGCCTACTGTTTTTCATCAATCCTCAATTTACCTTACATACAACTTATAGAAGTTAACTAAAGCTAAACAATGTACGTCGCAGATTCAAAGAAGAGAAAATGAAGAGAGAAAAAAAGAATGAAAGCAAAATAAAAATTACTACTTGAATTTAATGAGAATAAGAAAAAGAAATATAATATAAAAATAAAACAATACTTGCTTTCTAACGTATTAAGTAGAAAATATGCATTAGAATAACTAGTAAAAAAGCTATTTTAAGTAAATGAAAACATCCCAGAAAGAAAGATTGAAAGGGGAAGAGGACAACAGGGAAGAAAAACGCGCCATTCCAGCTACTCAAGATCATTTTGTTGGTTAAGTAAACGTTTCTTTACTGTTATTTTAAATGTACAACACGATAATCGTTTTAAGGAATCAGGCAGATGGTTGTACAAGTTAGGCACACAATAAGAGAACGATCTTTTATAAATTTCATAATTGTGCCTAGGTATTGTTAAGGCATGCCGGTGCCTAACATTGACATTATGAACATCAGTTGTAGCGTATTCTATTGTATAGGTACGGCGTACTCCTAAACACAATGACTTTATGATATAAGCATAATGAGTGGAGAACTCTTCTACGAGCCATGTTTAACCAACCCACCCAGCCAAGTGACTGAGATATATGCTCTCATCTTTTTATTCCGTAAATAAACCGCAAACATGAATTTTGTAACTTTTGAATTTTATGAGTGGTTACACTGTCCAAACAAGGATTATATACAGGAGCTCCGTAATTAAAAATGGAGAGCACAAAAGTGTCACATAAATGAATTTTTAGTTTAGTACTTAAAATGTGCTTATTAGAATATAGGTTAGTATATTATTAGAATACAGTTTTAAAGTGGAATAAGCTCTTTAAAGTAGGGAGCCAACATGCATGCTAAATCTGAGGTCCTCTTCGATGATCATACCCAGATTCTTCACACTGTCCCCAAAATTCAGTGTGTGTGTCTATCAACTATAATATTAAGGTTAGATTTGACATAATGAATTGCACCCGCACCACCGAGAACCATCACGAATGACTTTGAGCCATTAACACTAAGTTTAAGCTTTTTTGCAAGTTGAATTAAGTTTTCAACATCGATATTTATATTTCTTTCCGCATTTAATAAATCAGTAAAATTAAAAGAACAGCGTAGTTGTGTGTCATCCGTATACATATATGGTGTACAATATTTTAACACATTAGCTAACTCACACGTATAAATCAAATATAATAGTGGTCCCAGAATAGAACCTTGTGGTACTCCTGAAATTATATTTGCTGCAGAAGAACGAGCATTATGGAAGGAGCCCAATATAGTGTAAGACAGCTAATAAGGTTTTGTGATTTAAACGGTCAAAAGCCTTAGAAAAATCTAAAAGAACAAGGACTGAGACCTCTTTATTATCAATAGTCTCAAAAATAACATCAGTCACATCCAGCAACGCAGTGGTACAGTTAAATCCCGGTCTGAATCCAGATTGGAAAACAGGCAAAACATCAAATCTTTCCAAGTGCTTGCGCAATCTGAGAGCAATAATCCTTTCAAGAACCTTGGAGAGGATAAGCAAGATACTTATAGGGCAGAGATCGGCCAACTGTGCAGGATTTTTAGTTTTCGGTATTGGGATAACAAGTGCACATTTCCAAGCATTGGGGAATACAGACTCTTCAAGACAACAATTGATAATGTGGCAGATATAAGGTAGTACATGCGGACAACAAAGCAAGATCATAGCTAAAGGTCATGAATTGTTAAAATTTCCACATGTTTAAAAGAATTATTACTTTATGAAATCAGAAAAGATGCTTTTAATTTGACTTTCGTTTAAAGTAATTGAAAACATTTTTATCTTGTCTGCAAAATGAATAATTACTACAAAAATCCTTTTTATGTGCACAGAATTCATTCTGATATAAATGGTTATTACGAAACCATTAATATATACACGATAATTTCTTTTTGATTCTTGTTATAACTGTTTCACATTTAGAATTTAAACTACGGTTAAATAAATCTCACAATCAGCTAGATAATTTAAAGGTACGGTACTTTCCTGTAAATATCCCTTTTGTTTACAGTTTTAATGGGTTGATTAAATTGATTGCCGAGATCATTAAGAAATAAGCTGAATACTTTTGCAGATAATTAATTTACACATACATTTTTTTGAGATTAAGGCTTCGGATGAATCATTAATCAGTTTTCCAATTTTGCTTCTAATACATGAATAATGTATGTTATTATCTGCATATTGAAGCATATAAACTGAATGTTGTATAATAGTTATGTATTTGAAAAAGTTATGTATCTCAAAAAGTTATGTTTTATAACGATATGACTATCGTTTACTCTTTTACAAGAGAGTAGGTCTTCAATGGATAAACTAAGGCTTGTCGTTTATTATTTTTTTTAAATGTTAAACAAATATTTCACTATTAAACATTATCTTATATATTATTATATATATTATATATTATATCTTATATATCAAATAAATAATTCGTTGTAATAATGTTATAAATAAAATATGGTACAAAAATATAAAAGCTGCATTATGCCGATAACCTGAGTATGCTACAATCCAAAACAATAAGCGATTTACATTATTTTACTAGAAAGCTGTTATTAAACTAGATAAATATTGTTTTAGGAATGTGGACTAATACATTTCAATTGTCTATAAATCATCCTAAGGGTACCTACAAAAGTAGATCTCACAAGTTTACAAAATTAACATGACCACTGTCTGGATACAAGTTGGATAATACTTTCATTCTAGCAGGATCCTAATATTCATTATATATAGCTAAATAACCAGTAACCAAGTTATTAATTACAGATCAGATTCTTGGTAAACATTTACTAAGCTTTTTGATCAAGATTTAATTAATTCAGCAACGCATTTCTTTATGCCAATCATCAGCATTGATTTCTGCCTAATAGATTATATGTAGATTGAATGGTTATAAATTTGAGGAACAATACTAAGTTTCAAAGTAATTTATTGTTACATCTCTTAATTATACATTTTACCGAAACTGTTCATTAGACTTTTATAAGGTTGTGACCAAATAAAAAAATTGAAAATTCCGACCTAAGTATAATTAACTATGTTTTTCGATTAAAATTTTACAAATTTCAGAATTTTGGCAAGAATCAAAATCTTTAGCAGTTTGGATGAAACTTAAATAAATAATCTGTTATACTCACTGTTTATCATTGCTTCTAGATTTCCATCTGAAGAAGAACCAAAAAATTGCGAAATGTCGGAGCAACCTTAGATAATTTCGTTATTTCCTCTAGTAGTTTTCTAGGACGTTGCAGTCCTTGTTTTACTACAGGGGCAGAGAAATATTGGAATACGAGTTAATTTTTGCTATACCATTTCTAATGTAAATATTCATTATATCATGAAACAGTTTTATTTTTGCCATGACACTCACAACAGCGTTAAGCCTCGCGAAATGCTTTTGTGTGAACAATAAATCAGCTTCAGGTTTTCTCGGCAATTTGTTTCCTTATACATGCTGGAAATGAATAGTTCTGCTCCGAGAAACTTTGTAAATAGTTTTATATGTGATGATAAATGATATTGTCCTTTTTTAAAATTGTATTGGTATTGTTTGTAAATTGAGACCGGAAATTAGTTCTATGGTAATGGAGGAGAGCCAAAAATGTTCAATACTCAAATCTAGAATAATTATTTATTGGAACAAAATCAATTTCTCTAAAGTACTTGCAACCCAAGAGCAAATTGTTATTAGAGAATATGGAAATTTGAGCAGACCAGAAAAATGTAAGAACGTCTTCATTGCAGAAGTGGAAAAGGGTTTTTAAACGGAACACCTTTTATTGCTAGTTTAGATTACTTTATTATCATTTCGAAGCTTAGAAGAATGATAACTTTATTTTTTTTTAATAGTACCCCCGAATTTTAGCACAGTAAAGCTTCGCTAATCCGAATCAATTAAAACCAGCTTATTCCAAATTACCAGCTTATTCCAAATTACAGAAGTATTGGATTATTGAAATCATATTTAGATGTTGTCAAAAAGTCTTAACACATATTTATAGATTTATTGTACTAAATAATGTACTTGTGTGCAGTACTTATGATACACTAAAGCTTTTACTATATAGCTTTCTCACCATTATAATCGGCTATCCCAGTGTCTTCATGGTGAGAACTGCCTAATTTGCTGCAGCATAATACCGATTTCTTTTAATTTCGGAAAATTAATAGATTAAATAAGATTAATGGACAATGGAATGATGACATCGGGTTCATCTTTACTGCGGTCCTAAGACATTTGGCGCCCCTGGGCTGGGTTGGACGAACGAAACTAGTGCACCCCTTTTCATAAAATATTCAATAAAATAAGATTCTAGGTCTAGTTTTAGTTCCAGTTTTACTTCAATTTAAATATACAGGGTTGTCTAATCATCTTGTAAAGTACTCTAATTCAGAAACTATTCATTGTAGAGGCCTTCGTTGAAAAAATGTTTTCAGTCGTACTGATAAATCCAACTCGAATTGAGGTAAAACTAGAAACAACACTACCTCTACAAATAGAATTATTCGGGTTTAGCCATTTTGAAAGATGTCAAGATAAACTCTAATGTTTCTTGTTCTAGATCTAGAGTTAGAACCAATGACGTAAATCTAGAACTAACACTAGACCTAGAAGTGGCAAGATTCGGATTTAGCCGTGCGTCTTCCGACGAAGTAAAACTAGAACCAACACTAGACGTAAAACTAGAATCCTTTGGGTTTAGCGGTTTTGTGGGTGTACAGCTATACCCGAATGTTTCTAGCTCTAGAGTTAGATCAATGATATAAAGCGACTTCAGACGCACGGCTAAACTCAAACCTTTGAATTAAAGTAAAACACAGGGTTGCCAAATCAGTTTATTAATTAAAAAGAAATTTTGAGTCTAAGTCATCTTGAGAGGCTATTCTTGTACAAAAATAACAATTTGTTAAAACGGCTTTAACATTTAAAATGTAAGAACGTTCTGTCAGAATTTCTTTTAAATTAATAAACCGGTTTAAGTAGAAGAAAATCAAATCTTTAATAATTTACCCTACTCTGACATTTGACTGGTAAAATGGATCACAACTTTCATTATTTAACAGAATAATATCAATACTTAACTAAAGTGATTTTAATGATATGAGTAGTAACGTCTTTCAGTTTATAAAATTATAAAAGATAGTGTAAGTAGTGTGAACTTTAGTTGGTGCCAATTTCTCAAAATATATTAGATTAAAATGTTTGTTGTGTTTAAAACCTTGCAAAATGTAAAATAGTACGTAAATTTACTAATAATGTAAAAAAAAACTTGGCTGAGCATTTTTTCAATGAGTAAACAACAATATAAGTACGAAGGCTTTCACCACGGGTGTTAATTGAATTAAAATTAGAACTAACACTAGATTATCACTAGGGCTAATATTACTAGAAACTCCTTTGAAAAAATGTTTGACGTTTCGGATGCCATGTTGCAACCTTCTTCAGAAACTGGTTTGAAGCACATCGAGCCAATGCTTTTTAGTGATAATATTAATATACAGGATGATTCACATAGGAACCGACACAGAGGAGCTGCATGTAAAGAACGAAAAATTAAGAAGATTTAAAGCAATGTATGTCTGTAGTCCCTTTTAAACTTGAATTTAAAATTTTTAAAATATTCCATATCAGTCATACATTAAATTCGAAATTAAAAAGGCGATTTTTTCGCCTTTTAATGAATTTAATACATTATACCTCATTTCATGCGGAATTTAATTCTAAAACTATTTTCACTATTATTTCTGAAAAAACTTCATCGTTTTGTTTAAAAAGGGGATAAGTAAAGGCATGTATTTCATTAATGTTAACTCAGCCCTATATATTTGAACCACAATCGTCCTAACATATTCGGTACAATTATACATTTGCTAATTTTGTTCGATTTACAAGGGAATTCGGATTTGCGAGTGTACGAATTAACGGAGCTTTATTGTACTAAGACGTTTCTTTTACATCTTTTAATAATAATAATACTTTATTGTGCTAACAGTAGTACAGCAACTTTGATATATGTTTAAATGTGCTCAATATGGGTTAGTTCGGTTTTCACCTTTCTTCCACTAACCCAACATAACGAAGAGAAACAAAAAGAAAACAAAACAACATATTCAATTAATAAATCAATAACAAATTAAATCAAAAATTTTTTCTAGCTCCATGCCACAAAAGACCTATCAAGTAAAAGAAAAATATGAAATATGTCACCCGTTCCTACTCCTACAGACTTTCGTATCCCTGCATTAACAGTTTCAATATCTTACGGTAATAGTTTGGGAGATAATTAGTGACTAACGTTAATGAACCGTCTTACTGAGACACTAATAATCCATGTGTGTGCAAATAGTAAGTTCTCAAAACAGTAAGTAGCTCAGATAATTGACAGCAATTTCAGAACGAGGATTTAAAGTCTAGGAATTATATGTAAGAACAACATACGTCTCCATACCGAACATTATGACTTATTTAATTTGGGAATATCTGGAATGCTTAATACTAAAATCCAGCGTTAACATTAGGCGTAATCTTGTAAACAATGGAAACGCCGTTTTCAACCTCTTAATGAAAGTTCATTTTTAGCTTAAAGGAATCACAATCAAGGTATCACTTATTAACTCAACAAGAATTTTTGCTTTGACGAAGAAAGTAATCTGAATACTACTGAAAACTGTAATTAAAAAATTCATTAAGAATCATTAAATCATTTGATGTGTACAGAATTCACATTATTTGTAAACATTAGATATGTTACAATCTCAAAGTGTTATAAAATAAACAAATTTCGAGCACGTGTTTACGTCATATGAATTCACTAAATCCATCGATTTAAAACAAAGCTATTGTAATTGTGTAAATACAATAATTCGATAAAAGATAAACATATCAATACTTTTTAATTGCTCCATATTTCTTACACGTGCCATTCATGCTTTAAAATTAACAGACACCTGCACCTTGTTTGAAAATAACTATTTCATATATATGCATCGACGAACCTGTATTTCATCGTACGTGGGTTGTTTCCGTAGCCTTACCTAACCCCAAATATGTTACCGACAACGTTGCCAAGAGTCCGGATCCCAGATCTGTATAGGAAAACAATTTTAAATGTAGGTTGGCGAGAGTGAGAGGGTAAAGGGTGAAGTTGAACATGACAGAAGAAGTACAACTTCTCGAAGTTACCACGGGCCGCCTACTGTATCGCGATGTGACGCATTCGACATCCTACGTTTTATCACGTTTTGTTCGTAACTGTTGACAAATTGCTTCGTTCTATGCAATAAATCATTGAACGTCCCGTTAAACGGAGCTCAAAATCGACCGCAAATCGTTGTTCGGTTACTGCGGAAATGTCAGAAATCTGGAGCACACTTCAAAACAACCATTCGAAACCGATTAACAGTTTCTTATTTATGCATAAAACAATACATAACTAGTCTTAATCACAATATTTCAAAGAAATTCTTACGTAAATTGAATGTTTTTTATTGTTACAGAATGGCATGCCTCTCTGGGAAGATTTAATTGCTAAAGCAACAAAATTACATTCAACATTAAGGTGAGTTAAGACAGTGTTTGCAAGCACGTGTCCGTAAACAATTACTTAATGTCATTGCCACGCTTTGACGCGTAATGTCTGACAATGCGACTTTTGCTGCAGGGCCGCGATCTTGGCTGTTACGGCCTATTTGGAAGCCTTCCAGAAGATAGCAGATGCCGCAACCAGCGCCAGAGGTGAGTTTTCATTACGAGCTATTCATACCGGAAACGTTTTCGTGGAAATCTCTTTCGAAAAATCTAAGCTAATAAATACTTGTTTCATACAAAGAAAGTAGGTGTTCGGTTTTGATGAGTGGTTTTTTTTTCATTATCACGGTAGTAGCCGGTTTGTTCTCACGAAACCGGGGCAAACTATGTCCGGGGATTTCGTCGATGCAACCAACGTTCGTGATTAGCCGGAAAACGATTAAACGTGCGCAAGAGTCACGAAGTTCGTAGAGAAGTTGCCGCCACGAAGCGATACTTTGTCAGGGAAGATAGGGCACCCCCCAGTGGGGTGCAACAACCTTTGTCGGAACTGTTATGAAATGGGTCAATCGATGTGCTTCGTGTGCACGAGTTAGAACAAAAATCTAATTCGAAACGAACTAAATTAATTTTTATCGAGAAATTATTTAACATAATTGAAACTTAATATGAGTTAATAATTAATTTTAATTGAAAATAACAGGAACTCGTTGATAACAATACAAAGGTGATTCATATTACAGGAAATCGTAATAATTACGTTTTATATCAATGAACTTTAATTGTATTGTTATTCACGCGCAAAAATTTAATCCAATTCAAGTGGTGGTTGTAATTTTTATTTACCATTTTAACTTCTCATAGTTACAAATAGAATGATAAATCAATTAATAATTATCTAAATCTTTCTTCAGATTGGACAAGTATATTGGTGGTTCTTGCATTAGGCAACTTTTAAATGCGCATTCAAGTGTTAAGGCACCACACTCCAAAAGCTTTTATTGCTTCACCAGACTCAATAAAGTTAAATTTAGCACTTCTCCGCGCACATTCTAAAGCTATTGTAACATTTTATTTACTAAAATCGTTAAATTTTGCTTCAAAATCAATTCGTTGTTTCTTCAAGCTTTAATTCGTTCAAATTGTGCCGTAAAGAATCGTCAATTTTATCATGGATTGATCAAACTTATCTATTATTATAGACTTTTAGTAACTTCACTACAACAAAATCGATTTTATTTTTAACTTAACTTTTATTATCAATCCACATTGTTTTTAAAGTGTTTTGGAATGAAAAATTTATCAAAAAGTAAATATTATGAAAATTCTGAGTAATAAAATAAATTGGGTGAAAGTAATGCGTGTTTTAACGTAAACAATTTTCCTATTAATAGTTAATAATTACGCTGGTAAATTTCAAATCAAGATCGTTGAAGATGAAAACAAAAATAATTACACGCACCTGTTACTTCGAAATTAAAACGTTCACCGTTTTCAAAGCATACCGCGCTTTGTTACGTTTTCCATCATTCGCGAGACTTTCACCCTTACCCATTTTACGCTTTTTAGCTTGTTTTAATATCTCGGGCCGGAGAGATAACTGACTAAGCGCTCTATAACTTTTCAGGATTATAGGCGTGAATATTAATAGAGCAGCACATCCTAATTAATGTTTTCGGGTCGTTTCGCTTTCATCGACCCCTTTCGGTTGTCTGAACAAGCCCTTTATTACTTCCACCCTAACGGATCCGTCTAAATATAGGTTTCGAAAGGTTCTTCTATCGATTGAGAAACGACTATTAAAAAGAGATTGTATTAATATTTGAACTGAAAATCGTTCGGTCAACCCGTTCGAGTCGTGCGCCTTGTCCTGACACATCAAAAACAGTTATATTCCAGACAGTTACGCCAATACACACTCACACATTCACAAACAGAGTGCCATCTGTCCGTTGGTCGTGTTGAGATTATTACTTCGATGTTTGAGTGGAAAACAATTATCCCGTTAGTTTGCACATTAAATTCAATATCGAATCTATTCTAATTTGAGTTGGATGATAGGTGTCATCAATCTGTGAAGGTCACGTTAAATAATCGTTGACCTTAAAATAAGTGTAAATTACCGGAATAATCCAAACAGCTTTTATGAATCGATTTACTCACCGATGGAATAGGCGTTGTTAGAGACCGCGGAAAGTGAACACACACAAAGAAAGCTATTTAGAAGGATCACATCTGTTCCGTCATTGCAACTTTGCACAGCTGGTCAAAGAAACTATATAACTACAATAGTTCGCATAATTTACTTCTTTGAGATCGTATTTCAACGTCATCTGTAAATTTCTTAGCTGAAGTTTTTGAATATTTTGTCGGCTTAAATTATAATCTTGATTTATTTAGATATAGTAAAACGGCCTAATACTTGGTATAACGGTATAATACGTGGAAGTGAGTGCTGTTATATAAAAGAATTTATTTCCACTTTAAAGAAAGGATTGGTACTTGCATTAAAACGAATACTTGAATTATGATTAAAAATATTCGGGTGGGTCTAGTATTAGTTAACTATTCTAGTCTAGTATTATCTCAATAAAAATATTTCATAATTTAAGGCTAAATATCAATTAAAGCTAGAAGTAACACTAGACTTGGATCCGACTGTTAAGATGGCTAAATACGTATGGTTCTATTTCTACGTTTAATATTAGTTCCACTTTTAGTTCTATAAATATGTAAATTACGTACCAAAAAATGCAACAAAACGAAGGATATAGAAACCTAAAATTTTAACAAGTAATGGGTAGTTATTTCAATATTTCAAATAAACGAAATAATTCAACCACGCGGCATGCTCTGCATAATATGAACAGTATTTTGTGGGGTTGCTGTAGTTGTCTATGAAGTTTCTGTAAAGTCTTTGGTGCTCGATGTGGATTAAATCTGAAGGGCGATTTGACCAGGAAAGAATTCCTGTTTCTTTTTCATGTAGGAAGTTCTGACAAATGCAAGTCAAGATAAGGCAAGACAATCAAAGGTGACTTATATCCCAATGATATGGCACCCTATGCCATAACGCTCAGGAATTTTCTTAAATTACCCGTTGATTATTTTGCTACAAACAGAAGCAGGATTCATCAATAAACGTTAACTCATCCTTGATTCATCAATCCAACGTTGTTTTTCTTGGTACCAAAAAAATCTGTCTTTTTGTGAAGTTGCGTCAAAGCGAGACGTTGTAAAGTTCTGTATAATCGGAGATTAAAAGATGAAATTTGATTCTATGAATCGATTTACTCATCGATGAATTATTCGTTGTTAGAGACCACAAAAACTAAACACACACAAAGGAACCTATTTACAAGAATCACATATGTTCCGTCATTGCAACTTTATACAGCTGGTCAAAAGAAACTATATAACTACAACAATTTGCATAATTTACTTCTTTGAGATCGTTTTTCAATGGCATCTGTAAATTACTTTGCTGAAGTTTTGAATAATTTGTCCAGTTAAATTATAATCTTGATTTATATAGATATAGTAAAACAGTCTGATACTCGATATAACGGTCTAACATAGCACTTTTTACTTTACATATACACTTTGAAGAAAGAACTGGTACTTACAGTGGAACTAACATTAGAATTATAACTAGAAATATTAACACAAATGTTTATAGTTTTGGCTTTAGTCGTTAACATATAATCTAGTTTCTAGCGCTAAATATCAATTAAAACTAGAAATTGCGGGCCAAAAAATTACAATATGTTACATTACATCACTATGATTGTTTATGCTTGTTCGTACGCGCTACATGGTCATCTGCTGTGAACGTTTTTATCGGAGAGTAGGTATTTTAAATTAAGACTTGACACTGCTTCTAGGAGAATTGATACTGCTTCCAGGAGACATGAAATGTTTCCAGATGCATCTAGAAGACTTAAAATGATATTGACTTGAATAAAGACTTGATATTGCCTCTAGAAGGTTTAAAATGCTTCCAGAAGACTTGAAACGCTTCCAGAAAACTTAAGATACTACCAGAAGACTTAAAATGCTTCTAGAAGATTTGAAATGTCCCGGAAGGCTTGATATTGCCTTTGACAAACTCAAATACTTCCAGATGACTTATTATTGCTTCTAGAAGACTCGATATTGTTTCCAAAAGACTTGATACTGCTTCTGGAAGATTTGAAATACTTCCAGAAGACTTGATATTGCATGCAGAGGACTCAAAATACTTCAGCAATGCTTGCAATACTTCCAGAAGACTTGATACTGCTTCTAGAAGACTTGAAACGCTCTCAGAATACTTGATATCATCTCTGGGTGACTTGAAATTCTTTCAGAAGATTTGAAATGTTATCAGAAGGATTGTATAAGTGTCCCAATAATTGGCATACATAAAAAAATGAAAAATTTTCAAAATCTAACGTAAAATCTATAAATACAACAAAAATGGAGGTTCCTAATTAAGAACGACAATTTGGCCATGATATTTAAATTTTGGAGTACCTGCACATATCAGCTTTATCTTAAAATTTGTACGTTTGTATAAGAGATAGAGGAAAAATGATATAATTTTCTGAGGCTTTTATCGACATCTCTTACGGTTTCAGAGATGCATTTAGCTGCAATGGCATTTAGTCCGTTTATTTTCTTTGAATGTTTATTTTTTATAAACGTTCAAAAATTTTTTTGCTGTGACGAGTGTGAAAGAAATTTTCTTAATGGCGTAATAAGGAATTCTTCCTATTATCTATTATCATGAATCATTTATCTATCTTTCTATTATCATCTTCGTTCATTTTGAAAAGTAACCCGCTGTGACTTTTCATCGTGTTTTCTCTACAGTCTCTTTTCTGACTTGCACTTCCCGAAAAACTTGTAACTCGGCAAGTAAGCACGTAATGTGTACGATTTAATGTCTTCAATTCTGACGAGTAATTCCCAAATTGAAATTCATTTGTACATAGTTGCCCACGACACTATCTAAATTCCTCATTAATTCAATAGCAATTACAACTAAAGAACGAAAGCTGTCTCTAAAACTTATTAATAAAACTTCTTAATATGTGCCTTCAACATAGAATATTCCCTAAGGAATTAAAAGTCGCTAAAATAGTTCCTGTTTATGAAAAGAGGGTCATAAGCAAACCAGAAAATTTAAACCTATCTCAACATTGCCAACAATTTCAAAACCACTAGAATCTTTGATTGCATATAGAATCTCGAAATTCTTTGAGAAAAACAAACTTTTCGCTAAGTACCTACATGGATACCGGTAAATACTATACAGTAAATACTACATTAGATCATACAATTCAAGATATCTTGAAGGCACTTGATCAACGGAAATTTTTTGGAACTAGTGAGTATGGATCTATCAAGAGCATTCGATAATGTAAACCATGATCTCTTACTAAACAAATTGACTTTTTATGGTGTGCGCGGAATTGCATACGATATCCTAAAGTCCTATCTGCAGTTTAGAAAACATGTAGTGATAATCAATGAGAGAATATCACGAAGTTTATACTGAGATTGGAGTAGAGTAGTCGAAGTTCATACTGAAATTCCCAAGGCATCAATTATGGACGTACTGCTATTTATAATTTTCATTAATACATGCCCAACAACGTACCTGCCTCGGCTTTGTTTATATGCCGATATTACCACCATACTTTCGGAAAGTGCTATAAACTTAAACTTGAAGAATAATGCATATAAATTGGTATGTGAGGTGAAAGAATGGTTTCACTACAATGGATTATTACTAAATGAGGACAAGACTCAATGTATTACTTTTCACAAAGAATTCGACGGATCACATGTTAGCTCAGTAAAGTTTCTGGGAATTCATCTTGACGAGGAAATAAAGTGGTCAACACACATTGGACATCTGTTGAAGAAACTTAATGGCGCGATCTTCTGCATTCATAGAATTCGTAGTATTAGTACCTTAGAAGCTGCAAAACCCAACTGTTAAACCAACTTCCATAGCTTGATCCGCTACGGCATCTTCTTTTGGGGAGCTTCTTCGGCAACAGAAAGAGCATTTATATTTAAGAAACAAGCGATAAGGGTATTGTTTAACCTGGGAAGCAGAGAAAGTTGTAGAAGTTATTTTGCTCAGTATAAGATACTTACCTTACCTTCATTATATATTCAATTGTATAAAGATTATTCACCAGAAATTATTCGTTTTACCAAAAAACTGTGATTCCCATAACTATCACATAAGAAACAAAGAAGAACGCGCATCTCCACACATCGTTTGTCTAAAACTCAACCATCTACCTACGCCGGTTCGAGATCTACCCTCCGCAAAAATGAAGAATGCTGCAAAGAACTCGCCTACGGCTCATGTGGAAATCTGACACTTGTACTGTAATATACTATTTATGCGCTATTTTAGTTAGTTTCGGAAATAGACATACTTTTAATTCCAGAATTGGAGGTGATCTTCAATACGCAGTTTTATCATAGTGACTTTCTTGTATAAGTTTCTTGTATAACTCCCCTAAAAATCAGTAGAAGTCAAAGTAGATTTATAAGTTTGGTCGTTTGAGTACAAGATTTCCGTTGATAAGTTAGCACTTTGTTAGCATGTTAATAACATTGTTTTTTGAACTAAATGCTGATTTTTTGATGGCGAATCAACGTAATTGTTGTTCTATTAATATGCTAACCCCAAGTTGTGTCTCTATTATAACGGCAAGACTATGAATGTAAACCCAATTCGAGTTAACTCACGGTTTTAAAAATAGAGTTTACCCATCTATACTTCTTCATTACCCATCGATTATTTCGCCACAAACAAACCCAGGATTCATCAAACCGTTGTTTCTCTTGGTACCATAAAAATCTGGCTCATTTGTGAAGTTCCGTTAAAGCGAAACGTATCGATATGATGAGAGATTAAAAGATGAAATTCGTCATGACGGCATTATCTGCCTTAGATTCGCCATGTAATCAATACCAACAGCAGCCGAAAATCGAAATCCAACGTTCACTCCAAAGGAAAGAAATTTTTTTAGATAAAACCCAACCCAAAATATTCGTAATCCCTGACATAGAAGTTTTATTACAATAAAAGTCTTTTAGGTCTATTTGATTTAATAAACGTTTATTATTCAATTGAACCATGCATGTACAAATCAATATACAATTATTGTAACCAATTAAATAACATATGACTATTCAATCGATTCTGAACCATTTAATTTTCTAGTGCATCTACCAATTGAATAATATAGGTCTTCTACTTTATGAAGCTCTAAACCAAAGTAACCCGATGTTGTTCTAGCCGTTGACACGAAGAACAATCGTGCTAACTAAATTGTGTAAGTGACCCTAATTCAGTAATCGAGCATTTCGAATGTCACGTTTTAAGTCCACGTAAATAAACCGTTGTATTTCTCGAAGTCTGACATCCCCTCAACAGACATTCTCGATTGGTTTAATACTGATTTATGCCCGTACTGATTTGGCATGCAATTTTTGTCGGTGTAGTCGAGTTTTACATCTTGTAAATAGGATGTATCAAATTTACTTTACGTTCAAAATACAATAGTAATATTAACTGGTAATTTGCAGAAACAATTTCTATATCAATTTCCTGTTTAGCGTTGACCGGTCCTTCACATTTCGTATCATAACGATAACAACTAAAGAAGGTAACGAGGGACATTGGCCACAAAGTTATTTCCCGCAGAAATTGTTCAGGTTCATTGGATGAAGCAAACGTTTTGTTCGAATCGCATCGTTATTATTGTTATCAGTCCTTAATAGTAAGCAAGTGATACGGGATGACTCATAAACGGTTTTGATTTTGTTATCTTATCGTCACAGGCGCCTTAGCCACATGTTTTTTTTATTGCAAAACTGTGAGCTGGTGCGGCACAGATTATTATAAACTGGGGCAACGCCGTGAATAAGGAATAACCCCTAAGATTATTTTTAAATGTAATGCTCCATTTTCGTGTACTAGGAACTTGTAAACGAAACATTAAAAGACTTTTTTTGAGCAATCGGATAGTAATCGTAACTTTTAGTGGAATAAGTAAAATAAACATCTGCAAAAAAGTTTGTTTAATATACAGGCTAAATTTACTTCAAAACACAGAAAACAGATGGTGTTTTTTTTTGTAAATCATAGTAGATTATGATCTAATTCTTTTCTTAGCATTCATAATGATTAACATTTTTTGTAATCATTTCTGGCACTCATTGCATTTCCTACGAATGCGTTTACAAAAAGCGATAACAAATTTTTGTATCGTAAATAAGCGGAAGCTAAACAAAAGACATTTTAACAACCCAATTAAAACAATTTTATTATCGTGCATTCTTAAAATTCTTAAAGCCTGGTCCATGCAGTGTTTGCGTCGTCGTATCTTACGAACTGTAACAAACCGCAAACGACAAGCTGTTGTTAGCTAGCGAAAATCAACCTTCTTGTGGCGAATGAAAACCTTTGTAAGAAACTCAGCCAGGCGACGACGACATTAAAGTAGCAGGAGCCGTTGACCCGCTTGTTTACGCACCTGATCCTGCGCCTTAGGACAGGGACAATGCAGGAAGAGGAGAAAACAAGGACGCTATGTGCAACGACAGATGTGTTAAACAGGAGGCATCTAAGACAAAAAAAAACACGAAGCCTTTTTTTACGCGTGAGGGCCGTTGTATAAGCGGAAGAGCTTTTTTTGAGCACGAGAGCAGCTTTAGCTAATGAACTATGGTACTACCGGTGATATAAAAAGCTGGAAAGTGCTTTATTCAAGTGCTTGTAAGAATAATTGGCTACCTATTTTCATTTAGGTTGATGAAACAAGAAAAATAAGAGATTGCATATTCAATTAATTAATTTTAAGTTAAACTTTAAAGTTTGTTTTGATTACTTTTAATTTATGTTATTTTTTGTTTCAGGTGCTACCAGGGAAATTGGAACTGCCCTTACGAGAATTTGTTTAAGACAGAAAGCAGTAGAAGCGAAAATGAAAACGTTTACGAGGTAAAAATTTTTTTGATTATAATTAAAATACTTTTTTATCATTTTTCTGTTCATCAATGATTACCACAAATGATTATGTTTCAATTAAAATGTTTTTCTTTGAAGTAACTATCATTGCATAACGTTTATTTAAAATTTTGTGTGTAATTTTGTATTAGTTACGGATGACTGGCATGTGATATATTTCCAAACCAGGAAATTATTAATCGCATATTGGTTAACCCGGAAATTAGATTTAGATGTATATCGTTGCAATTAAATGTACCCCAGAGTAAAGTACCGAGAACCCGAACCTTTATCAATTCTGGAGGATAAATAAGAGGAATTATGTGATGTTTCATAGAAATTCCATGTATGACACAAAATGTAATCTTAAATTCTCAAGTTAATTAATAATTTAATATAGTGGGATTTGGTTACCAGCGTGGTTTTGAGCAATTCTATTTTAATTATAAATCCGTGAATTGTAAAATACGAAATTCTAAAATTTTAAATAACGCGATATTAAATCATGTTCTTTGAGACGTATTTTTAATATCTTTTATTATCTATATTTGTAATAAAGTTTTTGCTTGCTACAAGAATAATAAAAGTTGGAGTATACATTGGAAAAGACTTCCCGATATCTGTGAAATCTATGTTTCATTAAAAATAGCTACCAAGTAAAACATCATACATTACATTACCACAAAGTATGCTAATGAAATGTTTTGCGAGAAAATGACTCAATAAATTATCAGGCACCCTTAATCAAACTCGCATGATTCAAATAGGATTACAAGAAATGTATTTCAGAAATAAAAATACTGGAAATATGAATATTATTTATAATACGGAGTTTTAACACAAGTATTTGCAATCACATTTTTTATTCTATAATAATAATATATTACTTTATTATTAAGACAATTGATCGGGAACATCTATTTACGGGATAAACTATAAAATATGGAGGATTAAAAATAAATTAAAGGCAAATCACGATATGAATTAACTTAATATTTTTGGAAACACAAAAAGGTGATATAACGATCATTAAAAGAGAATAATAAAATATCTTATATTTATTTTACGAACTACCTTATGTGCTCTTTACTGTTGATTTTATATTATTGCAAAACAATACATAATATAATTACTGATAAATTAACCTTAACATTGGTTAATGAACCGATTTAAACAAGATAATTTTTTAATACTTATACACGTTAATCGTCTTAAATTAGTAACTAAATCTGACGTCTTACACCAAATGAAGGGTCAGGAGGGAAACAGATAATAACCATAATTTATTTATTTCTAGTAAAGTCAAATATAAAATATGTTATTTATTATAATGATATTAATTAATAATAAAAAATGATATTATATTAAGAGACTTAAGTTTGTGCTAAGGATGTACATCATTTTTCCATACGAGATTCAGGTTGAGTTCTTATTTTAACCGAAAGAGTTCTTATTTCAAAACGCGTTTTAAGAGGATTGTAATTTGTCATTCCTTCTTACTCTTTCTAGATATCGATAGTAAATCACACAAACTAACAAATGACACTATTAGTTTACTTTTATTTTAGAATTGACTCATCGTTTTCCCTTTATCCCTTCATTTAATTAATTTATTTTTGTCGCCTCATTGATTAAGTGATCACGGTTTTTCCAATATAGAAACCTTGATAAAATTATAAAACTCGGCAGTAATCCCAGGTTTTACCGTTATCTACTCGGGACTCGAAACTTTTAGGTGCCCTTTTGTTCTTTAATCATAAAGCAAACTGGTTTATAACCTCAGGAAGAAAAGGGGGCGCAATGGCTCAGCGTGTTAACTCTCGAGTTAACACGCAGACGTCCCGGGTTCGAATCCCGGTGTAATCACGTTGGGTCGCCCCCCGTCCTTCGGAGGGGACGTTAAGCCGTCGGTCCCGGCAACCAGTCGTTCATCTCTGGCTGTCGTTATCACTATGTGTGTAAGGGGTTTGAACAAAAATGGCTGAATGCGCGTTAGCGCCCTGGAGGCCTGCACCTCGTTGGGGTCCACGAGGATGTGGTACTCCTGGAGCGGCACCTGACAGGGGCGAACCCACACTGGGCCTGTGCCATAGCACGCCCGGTTTGGTGGGGGGTCGGTCAGGAAGCGGAATCAGCCAAAAATCGAGTTATACTCGCATTTAACATCTCAAACCTCTTAGAGGGAGTCGTGTACAAGGGGCCCGTTGTGGCCTAGGTGCCGCGTATAGAATACGCACTCCTCACTCCATACATACATACATACAACCTCAGGAAATAAAACTTTTGTCGTGCCAACAGCTTCTGTAATTTTATCAATGTAAACTTTTATAATTAATAATATCTCGTATGTAAAGCTTTAGAATACTTTGCTTTCCTGGTAAAGCTAAATTTCCAAAAAAATCGATATCTTGCACTTTTTTAGAAATAAAATCTGCTAGCCACTACTCCTTCTTTGCTAGATACAACATTAGGCATTAACATTTTCGGTTCAGAATCGATCGACGATTGCTACGTATACATTATCCGCCAAGTTCTGAACCTGTATGTTGTCTTAAGACTTCCTGTGCCTCTTTTCCAATGTGTTCTGCATTGCCATAACTTTGACATATTTATAATAACTCATCTGTTTCCCGTGTATATAACGTCCAATGGGTATTATATTCACTTGGATTATAGTTTGTTTGATATAACTTCGTAAGTACAAGAATTTTTCGTAAGTATTTCATTTTTTCTGCTTTTATGTTACTTTTCTGCTATTGTGATAGTTTTATTTTCAAATTTGCTGCAAAATTTGAAAATAAAATGAAATTTGATTAAACACATTTTATAAGGGCAGTTAGATTATTATATTTTAATCATCAATTAGAATGAAGACCAAAGTAATACTGATCATCAAAAAAATAATACTGATCAAGGTTTTCAACCGCGATGACATGAATGCTACACCATTCATTAATAGTATACATGAGAAAACGTTTTTTTTTTTTTTATTTGTGGTTTCACTAAAGTATTTATTCGTAAATAGGTCTTAATACATACAGAGTGAAATGATGAAAGGAATAAATTCGATGGAATTTTAAATGCTCGTCTGGCCAATTTTAATTTTCATGGGATCAAGTGGATAGCTCAACCCAACTAATATTTATTGCCAACTAGCTAGTTGGGTAAGGTTGGATCGGGTTAGATTGAGATTAATAGCTTCACCCAACCCAACTAATGTTTAGCATTAAATAGCTGTTTGGTTTGGGTTCAGATCAGGTTTATGGTTCAACTCAACGCAATGAATATTTAATGCGCCAACTAGGTAATTGGGTTGGATTGAGATAAAACTAATGGGTAAACCCAACCCAATTAAAATCTAACACTAATCAGCTAGTTATGTTTGGTTGGGTTCAGATCGAAGATACAACTCAACCCAATTAATATTTAAAGTTAACTAGCTAGTTGGGTTGGGTTTAGATAAGGTTGCTGATTTTTAAGCGATTGCATATTTTTAAATAACTTAATATTTAGCAATTTTGCCGCATATACATTTAGTTATCCATATACGTCGGTGTAATGGCATATAGTTGCATATAAACACATATTTCCATACAATTTATTCGTCCATATATCAGTCAGGACCTGTCATAATCTGAAGCCAAAAAAAAAGGTCTCGCGACTGTGTAATGTGAAAACTCCCACTTTTTGAGATCAACCTTTTTTTTTTGGTCATCAAAACATATAAAGTAACACTATTCGATGTTATATTTTTATCATTGTTGCATGCAAGTACGTATTTTTTTTTGTTTTTACTGCATTTTCCGACTAATTTTAACCGCATATTAAGAACTTATATTGCTTATTATTATCGCATATAAATCCGGACCTTATTGATGACTCAACTCAACCTAACTAATATGGTCGTATGGTGTTATGATTTTCAAATTATATCTAGTTTTAATGTAAAATGTATAAATAAATCAGAAATCGAAAGGTTAAATTGGTCAGTTGCTTTATTTTTGCCAAAAAATTACCGAAATTGCAATCACGATTTAATCGTGAACGTACTGTGTATAATGAATAAATACCACAGCTGATAATATATTCCTAAATATGATAACAATTCGGTGAAAATAATTAATAATTTGTTGCCTTACACATCTGAATCGTAATAAAGATTTCCCATATAAGATTATGAACATTTATTAAAGTAGAATTTAACATTAAAATTTGAACGTGAAACTCACGAACAATATCGTGGATGATTCGATGCTGCTCATTGTATGGTATTACCTCCTTTCACATCATACTTTGATAACTTTGAAATTATCAAAGGAGCGCCATTATCATAGGAGCACCACTTTACGCACACACTGTATGTTATAGTAAAAACTTTTTAATAAGGATGTTATTATTAGCTGGATCCTGTTTAATTGTGTAAAACCTACAATGTTACTAATTGTCTCAACCTAACCAGCTAGTTAGGTTGAGTTGGATTAAAATTAATGGTTCAACCAAACCCAATTCATATCTAGCGCTAATTACCTAATTGGGTTGGGTTGGGTTCAGATAAGGTTAATGGTTTAACCCAACCCAACTAATATTTAATATTAGTGAATTTAACTAGAGATTTTGAAGTTTAACTAGTTTAATAGTGAAGTTTGGTGAGTTGGGTTAAGGTTAATAGCTTAACGCAATCCCACTAATAGTTAATGTAGCTAGGTTGGGTTGGATGTAAAATAAAAGGTTATGTAAAATTAAATTCAAAATAGTTGTGTTAAGGTGAATAATAATAATGTCTAGAAGATAATCTTTAAGATGTACAATGTCAGTATTAAATAGACAATTCTAATTAAAATTATACATTGGAAGGAGAGAGTTGGCTTAGGTCAGCACTTTCTAGAATACCAAAACCAACGTTGAATGTGATATAATTAAAAGTGTTGTAACACATGCAATCTTGACGTTTAATAGCCTATCGTAAACGATTTGGCATGGATTGAACTACTTTTTTGTATCTTCTGCAATGATTTTAGCCCATTCTTCAATCATAATATTTTTTAAATTTCATTTGACGTTATTTTATGTTCACGAATCCTGCGGTCCAATAATTTCCACGAATCTTCTATGGGATTTAGGTCAGGTGACTGAGGGGGTATTTTCAATTGCTTTGGGGTGTTGTATAGCAGACAAAGTTTTGTACTTTAAGCACAATGTTGGGGGCGTTATCTTGTTGGAATACATAGTAGGATGCCAGTTTATCTACTCCTTTGGCGCACATATACCCCCAAATCATCACACCGCTATCTCCATATCATAAAGCATATGGTAGTTTTTAAATTTTGAGGATCAAGAGCTGTCTTCAAAAAAAACGGCACTCATTTCCACACAAATTATTTACCTTTAATGCCGAAGATGAAAAATTCAGTAAATAGAACTTTCTCCCAAAACTCCATCGGTTTATTTAGATGTTCTTTAGCGAAGGCGATCCGCTTCTGTCGATTACCTCTGATATAAAGAGCTTTTCTCTTTGCTATTTTTTTGTTGTCAGTCTCGGTTCTTTTTGCACCTGCTGTTTCGCTCAATGTTTCGCTCCTCTCTATATGTTAGAAGGGATGGTCGACCCGAGCGTGGTCGTGTGCCGTAGTTTCAGTGTCTTTGGAATTATTAATTTCCCCAATTTTTCCAAGTGTTTTTCCATCTTTTCATAACTTTACAATAATCTTTCTTTCTCCTACTTCATTTTCTTTTCCTTTTGTCTCCATTTCTATTTTTAGTTTCCAATTCTCTACTAATGCAATTACAATGAACTGTATTGTTACTAAAACCGGTCAACAATACGGTTATTGTTGACGCTTGTCAGTTTGCTTAGTACGCAAATTTTTGCATAGGCCTTTTATGAAGTATTTTCAGTATAGATTTTTTTATAAGTAATGTTTATTGTTGAGGCCAACACAAAATTTGTTATTTTGTTCACTGCACATGCGCGTCTCTGGCGCGCACGTTTAAAAACCCGATAAGAGAGATTGAGCGTGTAGATCGAAGCGTTCACAAGTGCTTTAAGTTTGTTTCTTATTTAAATCGTATCGTTACGTGCGCAATTACGACCTGGCTGTGAAGTGTTGGGGAACAAGGGAGGGAAAGCAATATAGTAAGATTTGATTTATTTTTCATCTTTTATTTTATATTTCTAAAACAAGTTCTCCGCGGAAAGCGGAAACCAGCACCTGCACGATCCCGACTAATTGTCGCGCGTTCATTTGGTCCTTCGAGCCGGATTTTCCGCCTTTTCTCATCAATTTTCATTAAACTTATTGTTCATTTTTGATTATTACCTCGATAAACCGGTCGCCAATCTCAACATCTGGTCTCCATACCTTTCAACAACGAGCCTTCGTTCCTCAATTCGAGCACGAGCCACATCTGGTCACCTAAAACAAAAAAAAACTGTTTTCGACTCTTTAGTCTTTTATTCTTGAAATTATCTCCCATATACTTTCGTTCTTTTCTTCCATCAATTGGAAAAGGAAAGGCTATTTAATCAACTTACCATCAGAATTTTCTTTATTTTTACTTTAGGAATTTATTTTATTTTTTTATCGAGCGACATCTATAGCTTATTCCCTTTGGAACATTCACTTTCATTTGTTTATTCAGTTATTTTGCTTTGTTTCTTTCGTCTTTACGCTCCTCATTCATTCCACGTGGATTATTATTTTCTCTTCTCTTTTTTTTATCGATTACTTATCGATTTCGTTCCCTTTGGAACAATCATCTCCATTTTTTTTCTTTTCTTCTCGGCGTTTTTACGTCTCTCTTTGGAGTACTCGTTTCTCCTTTTCTCTTATCGATTATATCGATTTCGTTCCCTTTGGAACAATCATTTTCATTTTTTTTTTTTTTTCGTTTCTTCTCGGCGTTTTTACGTCTCTCATTGGAGTACTCGTTTCTCCTCTTCTTTTATCGATTCATTATCGATTCGTTCCCTTTGGAACTTCATACCTTTGTCTTCTTTATTCAATTCTTGTTTTTCTTGTGAATTACGTTTCTCTTTGCCCTCTCATGGCGGAGAAGATTGCAAGATTAACTCTCAAACGCAATATCTTTATTAATAGAATCTCAGAAACCTTTGCATTCGGTAACAACTTACCTAATGATCCTCCTGATCCTATACAAAACCTTATTTTCATGGAAAGAGTTCAAGATGTTGAAACTACTTACAAAGATTTCCAAACTGTACACAATCAAATGGTTGGCCTTATTGAAGAAGCAGATTTTCCTGCTCAAGACAGCATCCGAAAAAGGGTAGACTCTGACTATTATATGATCAAGGCATTATGTCATCAAATGCGCCCTACAGAAGCCTCTTCTGCGACAACTTCTTCGTTAACTACTACACCGAAGCTCAATAAACTTCAATTGCCTATTTTTGATGGCAATCATAAAGAATGGCATACATTTTTTGATTTATATAAAACCATGGTGCACGAAAATGCCTCTTTATCGCCCATTGCCAAGTATCAATATTTACTCACCTCTTTAAAGGGAGAAGCTTATAATCTTCTAAAAGGGTTTCCTGTAACCAACGACAATTATGAAATCGCATATAACGCCTTAAAGGGACGTTATCAAAATAAAAGACATTTGGCTACGCTTTACTTCCATGAACTTCTTAATTTCAAGTCAATTAAAGACGAATCATCAAAAACGTTTCGCCGCTTGATTGATATTTTCAAAGAAAACACTGAAGGTTTCCGAATGCTGGGGTTTCCTGTTGATGCTTGGGATTTTATGCTCTTCAATTTACTTTTACTGAAGTTAGACACAAAAACGAAAACCCTATTTGAAGCAGATCATACGTCCTTCGACATTCCAACGTACAATCAGTTGATTGATTTTCTAGAAAAGAGAGCCAAAGCATTAGATTCTGTATCACTAACGTCATCGGAAACAACTATCCTTAATCGTCCAAAAACCACTCCACGAGAGAGCGTTACTAATTTGAAGATTGAAACTAAATCCCATCTTAAGTGCGTTCTATGCAAAGAATCTCATCCAATTTACTACTGTGCAAAGTTTAATGGAAGATCGTCGTCGGAGCGCCTCTCAATCGCAAGAGACCATAATCTATGTCGCAATTGTTTAAGCGCCAAGCATACAACACAAAACTGTACATCACCTCATAGATGTCGCAAATGCCAACAACATCATCATACTTTACTTCATTTTGACACTTCGCCTACGCCTTCAGTTCATGTGGGAACCTCTTGGCACAACCCACCAAAACTAGAATCAGAAATTTATTCAAGAGTTATTCTACCCATTGCTTATGTCAAAATTCAAGATCAATTTGGACAATGTCATACCGTAAGGGCTTTGATTGATTCGGGCAGCACGTCCAACTTTATCACAGATAAGCTGTCGAAAAAATTACGTCTCCCACGTTCATATCATTCCTCTTTGGAAATAAAAGGACTCAACTTTATGACGTCCATTTGCAACAAAGGCTCCGTTCCTTGTCACATTCAACCTATCCAAAATGTTGAACCGTACTTAACCTTCCAAGCAATTGTCACTCAGAGCATCTGTTCTCCTCAACCGTCACTGACATCTATCCTTGAATCATATCCTCATTTAAAACAATTAATTTCTCCCTCATTATTAGCGTCCACTTCCATGGAAGTTGATTTGTTGCTGGGCGCCGAACTAGTCCCCCAAATTCTCCTGGGGGGACGGATTCAAAACAATCTCAACGATCCAGTAGCTTTGGAATCTATCTTCGGCTGGATTTTGATGGGAAAAACTTCTTCGTCACATCTACCTTCTTCATTATCAACGTGCTTGTCCACGACTGATGATTCCTTGGCCAAATTCCTTGAACGATTTTGGGAAATTGAATCCATAGAGAAGGTCTTACCCTTGACCTCTGAAGAGCGTCAATGTGAAACGTATTTTCAAGAAACCTACACACGTACCGAGACTGGCAGATTTATCGTTTCACTCCCATTTAAACAGTCAGCACCCGTCTTAGGGCAGTCGTATCAATTAGCAGTAAAGCGATTTCATTCATTAGAAAACAGATTGCTAAAGAATTTGACTTTACGCCAGGATTACATCAATTTTATGAGAGATTACCTGAATTCGGGTCATATGTCGTTGGTCAGAGATCCTGAAGTAACAGTAAAATCAGCGTTCTATATTCCTCATCATTGTGTACTTCGGCCTGAAAGCGCCTCCACCAAATTGCGAGTTGTATTCGACGCATCGGCTATCACATCTAATGGGCAATCTTTAAATGATGTTCTTTTAATAGGACCTAAACTCCAACAAGATATTGTTAAAATTTTATTAACTTTTCGATGCTATCCATTTGTATTTACTTGCGATGTGAAGCAGATGTATAGACAAATTCTTGTCACTCCGAAAGATAGAGATTTTCAAAGAATTTTGTGGCGATTTTCACCGACTGAACCTTTACAAGAATATCGTCTTAATACGGTGACGTATGGTGTAGCATCTTCACCTTTTTTGGCTCTACGCACACTTCTTGAATTATCGAACCTTTACGCTCATGAATTTCCAATGGCGTCCAAGGCTTTACAAAACAATGTTTATATTGATGACATCGTTACTGGCGCTTATTCGATGAAAGAAGTTCGTGAATTACAACAGCAACTAATTGATCTTTTAAAGAAAGGAGGCTTTGAATTACGAAAATGGGCAAGCAATTGCTTGGAGATCTTACAATCAGTATCAGAAAATGATTTACAACATCCCGTTTCGATGGATTATGATGAAATAAGTTGCATCAAGGTTCTGGGACTTCAATGGAATCCTACTACGGATACGTTTACCTATTCCCATTTCATCCGCAATACTCCATGCACCAAAAGATCCATGTTATCGGACATAGCTCGTATCTATGATCCTCTGGGTTTTCTAACTCCCTGCACATTAAAGGCAAAACACTTTATACAACAACTGTGGCAATTACAGATTGGTTGGGATGAAGCACCATCAAAAGATATATGTCAAAAGTGGCAAAAGTTCAAAGACAATCTTAAATTTCTTTCAAACTTACGCTTACCTAGATTAATTGTACCCTCCAATACACAGTCACTTCAACTCCACTTGTTTTGTGATGCTTCACAGGTGGGATATTGCGCTGTTGCATATTTATGTTGTAAAAGCTTTGATCAATCGATTACTACTACCTTTTTGTGTGCTAAATCACGAGTGGCACCTTTGAAATCCATTTCTATTCCACGTCTGGAACTATCAGCCGCAGTTTTGCTAGCCAATTTATTGGAAAAATTAAAAGAAATTCTAGCCCCGCATATCAGCTTTGATTCTATTACTGCTTGGTCGGATTCCCAAGTCGCCTTGACCTGGATTGCAACATCACCCGCTCGGTGGAAAGCTTTTGTATCTAATCGTGTGAGTTATGTTCAAGAGATTCTACCTTCTTCATCTTGGAAATACGTACCTTCTTCCGAAAATCCGGCCGATTGTGGCTCAAGAGGTCTTTTTCCTGAAGCTTTACTTTCTATGAAATTATGGTGGGAGGGTCCTTCCTGGCTCCGTAATCCACCAGAAAAGTGGCCTATTCAACCTCGTCTCAATTCTGAAACAAAAGAATTAATTCATGAACAAAAGGGGTGTACCCAAGTTCACACTCTAGAGATTCAAAGTAACCTTTTTGATATTCTTCTGAATAAATTTTCTTCTATCAATAAAATAAAACGTATAGTAGCATATGTTTTACGGTTCGTTCTTCATTGTAGAAAACAAAACGGCTTCTCATCAATAGTTTTATCTCCACTAGAGATTCAAAATGCTTTCTATAAACTCATAAAATTCACTCAAAAACAACATTTTTCATCACTTTTCAATTCTATTAAATCAAATCAATTCCTTGCTAAACCATTCCGTAAACTGGCTCCATTTGTGGATGGAAACAAGCTTCTCAGGGTGGGTGGCAGACTAAAAAACGCGATCGTGCCGTTCGACCATAAACATCCAGTGCTTTTACCTAAAACATCACGTTTAAGTGAACTAATCGTGCAAGATATTCATAAATCTTACCTTCATCCGGGACCAAGAACTCTGCAATCCTTGGTACAACAGCAGTTTTGGATCATCTCAGCTCGACAACTGGTTCGTCAAGTTACATCTCAATGCGTTCGATGTTTTCGATGCCGGCCAAGGTCCTACGCTCCCTTTATGGCAGATCTTCCGTCGTACAGAGTGTCTCAAGTGAAGGCGTTCTCAACAGTTTCCGTGGATTTTGCTGGTCCGATTTACACGACATTGAATCGCTGTCGAGGATCCAAATCTATCAAATCCTATTTTTGCGTATTTGTCTGTACATCTACCAAAGCCATTCACATTGAATTAGTTACAGATTTGACTACGGAAGCGTTTTTAGCAGCATTACGGCGTTTCATTTCAAGAAGAGGTCCCTGCTCTTTAATTCTCTCCGATCAGGGAACAAACTTTGTTGGAGCGAATAATCGATTGAAGGAGCTGGTAGAAATTTCGGGTCAACGCCTTGGACTCAATTGGATATTTCATCCACCCGGAGGTCCTCATTTCAATGGACTAGCCGAAGCGGGCGTCAAGTCTGTAAAAACTCATCTACTACGTGTTATTGGGGATCAACGTCTCACTTTTGAGGAGATTTATACAGTACTCACCGAAATAGAAGCCGTACTCAACTCCAGGCCTCTCACTCCGATGTCAAACGATCCAAACGATCTTCAACCATTAACCCCAGGTCACTTTTTACACTTAGAACCACTTAATAGTTTGATTTTAGATCCTAACCTCACCGACATTCCAATCAATCGACTCGATCGATGGCAACTTCTTCAACGAATGGTTCACGATTTCTGGAGACGATGGAACGTAGAATACCTGTCGACGCTTCAAGCTCGAGAAAAATGGAACTCATCCACTACTAGTCCGGCTATCGGGGATCTGGTGGTTGTGAAGAACGAACAGCTTCCGGCGGTAAAATGGGAAATGGGTCGTATAACACAACTTCACCCCGGAGTCGATGGAATTGTTAGAGTTGTGACAATTCGAACCCGTAACGGTTTACTCACAAGACCGACAGTGAAGATATGCCCGCTACCAACCGAAGAAACATCAACAACCTAACCTCTATTTTAATTCGCTAGGATCAATGTTAAATTTTATTCTGTATTTTCGCTTTACTTATTGTAACTTCCAATTTGCAATTAATTTAAAATTCAATTTGTTCAAATTTAATTTTGGTGGGTGGCTAATGTTGAGGCCAACACAAAATTTGTTATTTTGTTCACTGCACATGCGCGTCTCTGGCGCGCACGTTTAAAAACCCGATAAGAGAGATTGAGCGTGTAGATCGAAGCGTTCACAAGTGCTTTAAGTTTGTTTCTTATTTAAATCGTATCGTTACGTGCGCAATTACGACCTGGCTGTGAAGTGTTGGGGAACAAGGGAGGGAAAGCAATATAGTAAGATTTGATTTATTTTTCATCTTTTATTTTATATTTCTAAAACAAGTTCTCCGCGGAAAGCGGAAACCAGCACCTGCACGATCCCGACTAATTGTCGCGCGTACTCAATTGATTGATTTTATTAATAAATTTATATATTGTTAACATACACTACAAATATGAGTAAGAGTAGAAGTTTATCACATTTCATTGTACTCAGACATCTGCTGTTGAGTGTATGTAAAATTATAAATAATTCATATACAGGGTGATTCAAAACCTGCTGACAGACTTTTAGAGCAGGTAATACATAAAAATTAAGATAAATAGTCTTCATAAATATTGGTTCGCAAATGCCTCCTTAACGAATTGCAGGGCATCATAATGATTTGAAAACTAATCATTATCTGCAATGAAAACCTTTTGTTGAAAATATTTTCTACGCTCCTGCCAATGTTGTTCAAACAGGCAGTATTTTGTGATCAATTATCTATCAAACTTGTTATGCAAAACTTTGACTAAACAACAATTTTTAAATTTTTTAGGTCGTTAGCTTGAAGGATAGAAATGTGTGTCGAATCACCAGGCCTGACAGACCAATTCTAGCATCTAATCTGACTATTTTACATAATTTAAAATTAATACGTTTTCAAAAAATAGATATTAAATTATTGTTATTTATTGTTTATATTATTTCATTTTGACAAAATTAGCTGAAATGCAAATTACTTTGAAAACTGTTGCATTATCAAAGTTTTGCAAGGGCTCATTTAACAAAATTAGTCGTGGCGTACAAAATATTTTTTAAAAAAGAAAGAAATTTTGATTCCTTATATTTCGTTGAAGAGGCATTTACGAGCCCATGTTCATCTTAATTTTTCATGTATTAACTGCCATAGAAGTCTGTCAGCGGTTTTTTTTGAATCACCTGTACGTATAATGACAAAATAAAAGTTTACATTCAATTCTCAAAAGTAGATCGTTATTTTCACTGTATTCTATAGCATCGGTAATTTGAAATGCTGAACTAATGATTTGATAACCGGTTTCTACAGACCATATATCATCAAACCCTTCTCCTTCCTTATTTTTTTAAACAGTTTAATTAATTAGAGCCTAATTTATTCGAGGTTAATTTTCTTAAAGTATTCTTTAAAGTATTTGTGAATCACCTGGTTTGTAATTTACTCCGTATAGGTATGATATATTTAATAACATTATTTTCTTTTACTTTTAATCAATTGAAGTTCATCAAAATTAAATGGAAAAGAATTGTGTCGCATTTGGTAGTGATTTTGAAGTACTTATCAATTTCACGAAGCTTTATTAAGAATAGTCGTTAAATTTAGCAGGATAATTTAGTAATTTGCTTTTATTGTAATATAATTTTCAAAAACTTTATACAGAAATCTAAAACAAAATTTTTAAAAAAGAAGACAACATTCACGATTCAATATTATGACTGTTAAATGAATCAATCTCCTGTCACCGATTCTGCCATGAATGAGATCATGGACCTCGTGACGATCCGTTCTTATTATTTAACCTTCTCTTAGATTTTATAATAAATGACTTACAAACTAGGCACACTTTTAGAAAGATCACTCAGCGTTAAAGTAAGATTGCACCTGCAAAAATAACAATGATCTATAATTTATGTTAATTTATTTTAAAATTCCTCTAAATAAATTCATCATTATAAACACGTGTTTAAAATAAGCGTGTAATGAATAGAATTGGTAAACTGCGTAATACGGTGATAAAATACGAAACAAATATTGGAACCTAAAACGTGAAAATATGAAAAATTAAAAAAAAAGTACATTATTGTCTTAAGAAAATTTGATAGGGGTCTTTTCCTCTCACGTGTAACCACATGCCCACGGTCCAATGCGCATTTTACCCGGTTCAATTTACGTGTTACCACACGTGCAAAAAAGAAAACGAGAGCGCACCATACCATATTGCACACGTGGGACCAACATACCTCCTATAATATTATAAAAAGTATTAAATTCGACCGTATCATGTCCGCAATCTGTCCTGCATCCAGCTTCTGCCCCGGCATATGGCACGTGGTGCTATCTCACGTCGTGAAATAACTAACTATCAATAATATCGCGTTACGAAAACGTGCGTATCGCTAAAATTGTGTATTGTGTTGGCTTGCAACCGAAGGTTATCGCATTTCGGCGCCTTTTTTTTAAACAAAGCACCCAAAAAGGGACAAACATAAGTCGTCCATTCACGGTTGGGAAACTTAAATTAAATAAACACCTATGTAATAATAAACAGTGGACAGATGCGCTCTTGTTGCGCGTGTTGATGAAAGCTGTCTGAAAACGACGATTTTTTAATCGTTGCTTGTCGTAAAATGGGGGGACCGTTTTATGGTCCCGGTAAACAAATAATTCGTGTGGGCGAAACGTCCGTATTCGAAAAAAATGGATATAAATTATTGTTGAAACGATAGGTCAATAACATTTAAATTACCATTGTGTTTACTTTGTGTCTATACACATTATTTCTCTATTCTAAATGGTTACAAAATGAAAGTTTTAATTTCCGATTAAAAACTTTATGAAGCTCTCTTTACTAAATGCCAACAAACTGAAACAATACTTGTTTGGGTTCTAAGCTAGTTAGGAATCAAATTAAACCTGCCTTAACGACTAAACAAGTATTAATACCTCTCGGTTATTAGCACGTTTTAATTGCTTCGAAACATGTTATTATTGAGTCGGAAACCACAATATTATCTTTCTGGTCACCAAGTATAGTAAATGCGGGTATTAAACCTTACAACCGGTTACAATTCCAGGCAATGTAATTTTCAAAAAGTAGGTTAAGAATATTTCAGGGATACTAAAGCTGATTTAAAACGTTATTATCTTATTATAAAAATCATTAATAAAAAGATTGTTATTATATTTTTAATATATACGCTATTCACCGCTAATTACTCATTTTGCGCAATTTCGAACACTTTTATAATACTAAATTGTGTTACATTCTTGGTTCTTGATTCTAACGGATCGCCGCGATCATGCGATCGCATGTTTTCTAGATATTAGCTGTGGCCAAACGGACCAGCAACTATTGTTCAGTTCATCGACTCACTAGAACCGATTTTAGTAATTTATTGCGGTCTAACTTGCTGTTGGCCGATTAAAGAGATTCTCTCTAACCGCCGATTCTATTTATATCACGACCTATTGTTTTACCAACGTGTATTGGTTTCAGTGCTATAATGGACTGTCTGGTGGTGCCGCTGCAGGAGAAGCTCGAAGATTGGAAGAAGACCGTCTTTACGTTGGACAAGGAACACGCGAAGGAATACAAAAAGGCCAGGGCTGAATTAAAGAAGAGATCGACGGATACACTTCGGTTACAAAAGAAAATGCGCAAAGGAGCCGGGGGCGATTTACAAAAAAGATTGGAGTACGGTCTTCAAGACGTTAACGAGAGGAAACATTTTTTGGAGGAAACTGAAAAACAAGCCGTTCGGGCGGCTTTATTAGAAGAGAGAAATCGATTTTGTACATTTGTTGAGTTTCTTAAACCTGTAGTGGTTAGTCGATTAATTATTTCATTAGGAGGAGGATTACATATTTTTGTTGTAGGACGAAGAAATTGCAATGTTGTCAGAATTATCAAGAGTTCAAGAAGTCGTTCAACAATTGGATAAACACACAGCTGATCCTAAAACATTACCACCAGCCTCCGAACAGGTTATTGCAGATTTAAAAAGTTCCGATAGTGGGTGGTCATTCCAAACGCCACCTTCTTCTCCGTCTAGTTTGGGGTCTAGAAAATCTTCGATGTGTTCTATCAGTTCGTTGAACAGTTCCTCATCTGGAAGCTCTAAAAGTCATCACTCACCATCACATCCACATTGGCACAGATCTTTATCACAGGTAATTTAATTAGTTTAACCTAAATACATATAATAAGGGGTTGAATTCATAATAATGGTACTAATGAATAACTTTTCATCCGTTATAAATATTAAATTGTAGCTTTTTCTGTATGAATGTTGTATTTCATAATGGCTAAGGTACAACTTTTAAGATATTATTATTGATCGTAAAAAAATCTGCAATGATTCGAAATTGAATTTGCTGGTTCTTTAATTGACAGTAGCTTGTTACTAACCACTTACGTTTTTACTTCTTGCCTTGTAAATGTTGATGCTGGCTGAAATAATAATTTCTGCTCTAAATTTTATTATTTTCAAGTAGGAAATCATTATGAATCTTGAACTTGGTGACTTTTCCATGATTTGGTAGCTAAAGGCAACGCAGTTATTCAATTGTAATACATAGGAGACTTCAAATGTAGTTAAAGTGGCATTAAATTTTTATCTCCTCGGAGAAAAGAGTTTTACCAGAGGCCATCAAAGACCCCAAATTTTCGGTAATACTTGTTGATATCCACCAACTTGTTGATAAAGCAATAAGATCTTGGAGCAAGGTTCATTAAGAACCTGTACTTGCCCTAAACATTTGGAGGACTAAAGTTACAATCGATTTTATAATAATAATAATGCCCACGAATTTACTTATGGCAATAATAAAATTTCCAACATTATCTATTTTCATCTTTGATATTTTTATTAATTCTCACTACGTTAGATTTTACTCAATTTTTAAATGAATTATCATATTTATCTTTATGATATGGGCAGTGTTAACTCACGTAAAGTTAAAACTCAAGGATATCAACTATTATTTAATATTTTATTAAATACAACTGGGTACAAAAAAAACCTAATCAATACGCGCTTAGAAGTGCTACTGTAATCAAAGTCCAATGACATCATATTTATAAATAGGTGAATTGAAAGAGGTTTTTCTTACATTCATTGTTAAGTTGAGGTGAATATTTATACAGGGTGGGTCAATAGTGCGGGAACGGAAGATTGTGGCTTTATTGTTGAAGCTAAAAATAATGTTTTTATGTCATCATACATTATTGTCAAAGCTGCACCGATTAAAATTATTTTCAGCTATACAGGGTGTTTCACTATTCCAGGCTTGTATTGAAATTAATTTTTTTTGAATGGGACCCTATGTATCTTTTCACATATGCTGATTAGTTGTCTTAAATACTGTAAGTGCATATCTTGTTTTTAAATTTTGTGTGCAAGGTTGCCAATTTATTGATCATTTTGTGAAAATTTTTGAAGAATCATGTTATCATTTAAAATTCGTTATCAACATTATTATTAAATATTGAAGATTGTAATTTGGCATATCGATAAACAAAACTATCTATAAATATCAATTACAACAACACAAATTCTCAGTATAATTCCCAATTTAATTAAAAATTAAAAATATTAAAATTATATTTTTAAATTATATTTATTTTTAAATTATATTATTAAAATATAATTAAATTTTATTTCCGACGTTTCGAGCTTACAGCTCATTATCAAGAAATCGTTGGACACAGGAGAATTTGTATTGTTGTAATTGATAGTAAACTTATAGAACCTCAGTAAAACAAGAAGAATTGTAAAACTTGGGTCTTTTGAACGCCTCTAACATTGTTGGGTAATATTATACAGGGAGGTTATCAGAACAAGTTAATTTACGGAATGATAGAGGGATTATAACTTTTTAAATATATTTAAATGAAACACCCTATATTTTTTCAATGTCTCAAAAGGGTTTAGTAATTATCTTTTATTTTTATATAACACATGTACTTTTTGAGATAATTAGACTAATTCAAAAATGTTTGTATAAACATGATTTTTTCACAAGATGTAAGGTATAAAAAAGACAATTTTTAACAAATTCAAGTGCGTCTATTTCGTAAACGATGAAAAAGTGGACATTTGTGCATATTCCGTTAAAAAAACTAGAATTTTTGAAATTGCTATTAGAAAAAGTTCAACTAGAATACATTTTTTTTTGATTAGTTTCTGTACAGCGAATAAGCGATGTTTCGTAAAAATAACAATGTTAACCACCTTATTCTTCATTGCTACGACATTGTCAACACAAATTTTATGTGAGAAGTAGCCCACTAACTTCGATGGTCCTAATATATCTGAGCAGGGATTGTAGGATCTTAATTAATCAGATTGCATTTCTTCGAGGCAATCTTCAATGGACATTTTTTTGAATTTCTTAAAAAATCTATTCCCAGCCCTTTTAGAAGATATTTCACTAGAGGTTTGGCAAAAAATGTGACCTCACTATGACAGTATTTTTTTTTACATATTTAACCTTTTGACTGCGCCACGCGTTTTGAGATTTTGTGCTCATTGTGCGTGTTGATTTCAGTGGTTGCGTATTTATTCGTGTATAGCAGTTAATTATCATTTTTTAAATTGAAGAATCAAAGATTGTTTTTTAATAAGAATATTCGCAAAGGATGAGAAATGAAGAATACATGACACAAGTGCAAAGAAAATATATTTCAAAAATTTGTGCTTTTAACATCTTACATAAAATTAATGTTTGTTAGTATGAAAGACCTCAAAGCAAGGTACAACACATAAAGAAACAATACAGGGTTCACATATGTAACGAGATTCTTTACGCTTTTGCTTTTTTATGCATACAATACAACGTTTTGTTGGGTTCGGTTTTGATGCTGTTGCAGGCAGGAATATTGGAAAATGTATAGCTATACATTAAGTAGTTAAGCGTAATAATGAATTGGCACTTCTGGACGTCTATCAGATTGATTGCATTGTTGGGGTGTATGATATGGATTTAGATTGGTACTGGTGCTACTGGTTATTGATTTGGATTTAACTGATTATAGAGTATAAAAGTATTCAAAACTGCTAAATCAAATAAATGGAAAAAGGTTTTCTTATACCATTTTAATGATCTTCTCACTGTTTCGGTTGAATTTAGTATCATATCACTTTTGACAATAGAGCCCATATTTTGATTGTAATCTAGAATGGAGACTGGCTTGAGCACATTTTCACCGGAATTTCGGTCAACTTTATTAGAAGGCGCCAATTCATTGGTGTGCATTGTTGATAACATTCGAACATCTCTCTTATCATGCCATTTGATTGCTAATAGGTTTTTGTTTGCTCTGCTTTTAATATCACCTGCCTTCACTTTGTTGTTCATAAGAGGCATACCCTTGCGATTAGCTTTTACAGTGCCACATGCATTTGTTTTATTTGAAAACAAATGGGAAAATACCAGTTATCGACGTATAGTGTATGCCCTTTATTCAAATAGGCATTTATAAAAGTTAACACTATATTTCCCGATTTACCAAGATTTGCAATGCCATAATTAACAATTTCTGTAGTACCTCCTGTGTAAATAATAAAGTCTAAGATGTAACCCGTTTTGCAGTCACACATAACGAAGAATTTTATACCAAAACGGTGACGCTTTGATGGTATGTATCAATACATATATTTTGATATCGGCTGAAATTTTCTCTAAATGTATATTTCAAATGGTCAACAATAATTCTAATTTTGCGTAAAGAATCCACAGAAACTAGCGCTGATGTAATGTCAGTAAAATGAATTAGTCGCAAAAGCAGCAAATATCTGTCTTTTGATATTATTTGTGCAAATGCTGGGGTTAATCGAAGCCACTCTTGGGACCAGTAATCATTCAAACATATTTTTTTCACCTGCGAGTGAAGTTATTTGACACACGCTTGAGACGAGATTCAAGTTTAGTTGAATTTCGCGAGTTAACAAATTGGAAATATAAGTTTGTTTGCTTAGATATTTCTGTCACTATGCCTTCTGTGAAAAACATTTAGAAGCACTCTAATTCCGTAGAACCAGCGTTACCCCTCGTAGGGCCAGAATGCACATCATTGAAGTCATGAATTTTGGGAGTAAAGGATTTTGCATCTTTCCATTTATACTTGTTATTCATCTGTTTTCGTTTTTTGCACGGTCGTTCTTCCAAGTCATCACCTATTTTATCAGATTCACAGGCTGACTCATCAACATTGCTGTCTTCCTCTGATGATGTATTGATAAGAAATTCCTCTTCGCTATCAGTCTGCATTATTACCTCCAACTCCGCATCATTAAGACTTGTTTTTCTTTTCTTTTTCTTTTTCGTTTAAAAACTTAAAAATTTATATAATTGTTTAATTATATTTATTAATAATATAATATTATATTTATCTATTAGTAATATTTTAAGTAAAAAACTTACAATAAATTGTAGATAATTAATGTAAATATTCACTTATGACTTATAATAAATAATTCACTATACATACTTCACGGAATGCTAGAGGAAACTTTTTGTTCAATTTTTTGGCAACTTTTTGTCAATTTTGGTTGGAACATGCTCACGAATGTTTAACCTTGAACAATATTTTGGGAATATAGTCGTGTCGAACAACAAACTAAATATATACAAGACGCGAAAATACTCGTTCAGAGCATATGGGGAACATATTTTTTGGAAGAACATATCCGTCCAGAGCAGTCAAAGGGTTAAATAAAATTTTTGAGAAGTTGTTGTCTTAATACTCTGTCTGTGCACAGATCCATACTTTTCCATCTTTTACGAAATAAGCATACTTACATTTGTTTAAAAATGTCTCCTTCATAGTTTATTTCTTGTGAAAAAATCAGGTTTATGCCGACATTTTTGAAATAGTCTAATTATCTCAAAAAGTACACATGTTAGATATACCATATGTTTAATAAAAATGAAAGGTAATTAATAAAGCCTTCTGAGACATTGAAGAAATGTAGGGTGTTCCATTTAAAATAACATCGTTATGGTCCCCTCAACATTTCATAAATTAATCGGTTCTGGTAGCCATCCTATATAATATTATCAAATAGTATTAGTGGGGTTTGAGAGACCAAAGTTTTGTTTATCGATATGCTAAATTACAATCTTCAGTAATAAATAATAATGCTGATAACGAATTTTAAGTCACCACATGATTTTTCAAAAATTTTCACAAGATGTTCCATTTAAAAAAATTAACGTTGAGTAGGTTCCTAGAATAGTGAAACACCCTGTATAGCTGAAAATAATTTTAATCGATGCAGCTTTGATTGTGATATATGAAACATAAAAACATTTTTTTTATTTTTAACAGTAAGACCACAATCTTTCGTCCACGCAGTATTGACCCATCATGTATATGTAAATGATAATTTATTGTATTTACCAAATTCAGCGGTATTTATTAATAATTACTTTAAGTTTATCTTAAACGTTAGATCCTAATTTCAATCGTTAGCACCTCACTCTATTTTTTTGCTCACTTTTTCATATACAGAGGATACCTTTTCTTTTAATTAGTAATTGGAATATACAGATCATTCCTTTATGTAATCGCGCCATATGAGAAAATTTCAAAATTTTGCGATGTGACTGAATCACACTTTATTAGCGAATGGTTGTTACCTAATGACGTCAAGCAATAACAACAATATTTCTTAGTCCCATTAAGTTACATCATCAATAAATTTACTTTGCAGATCTCATTTAAAATATTTTTACTATCTCCAAGCGAAAAAATAAATCTGAATTTGTTTTAGATTACTAAATCAAATTCGTATAAATTTTTATCTATGATTTAAATTTTATTTTAAATTTTGGGGATTGTCCTTGACCGTTTTTTTCAAACTATTATTTTCAACATACACAATCCTGGTAATGCATTACCTAAATATTTATAGAAGTAAAATAAATACATTTTCTCTTAATATGTAGCTTGATTACTTGAAACCTTTCATCTGAAGTTTTTTTACGATATCAACACTTGTACGAGAAATGTTCGTTAGTGAGTCATTACTCTTGCTTTCTCCAGAGAATGCCAACAAACAAGATGCATTTCTTTACTACCTAATATGTAAAGCTTCATTACCTTTGTTGTCTAAATCCGATGAATTAATTGCACAGAATAGTTTAACATTTCCGCAAAAATATCGGTTTTTATTTTTCTAATATAAGTCCTCAATTTTAGTATTTTAACAGCAAGTACTACATTTGAATATCTTGTTACTTAAGTCACTTTTTATAACATTTCAGGAAACAGAAAAGAAACCGTTACTTTTTAGAAATCTTTAATACTTTACAAACCCAGGATAGTATTTTAAGTAATATGCAAGCAACATAATGATCTCCAATTTGTTTTAATATACTCAAAATTCTCTTCAAAAAAAATCCTAAGTAAGTAAAATAAGGCTCCTTGGTCTTGGTGTTTTTAAGAATTTCTTCGTAAAATTGTTTATAATCGTTTTCTAACCATTGAAGCAATGTTTTGATATTTTTAAATTTTGTTTCTAAGATTGGTTATCATTGTAAGTAATTCGGGATGAGTCAGCTTTGAAGGAGCTCCAAATGAATATATATATTCACTGACCTTAACAACTGGACTAGATTACTTGAACTCCTTCCCAGAATAATTAGATTCTTTAACTGGGAATGATAAGATATGAGATCTAACAAGTTCTCTTTCATTTTCTTCAATAGCATTTCTTTTAATAGTTGTACCCCGTTTATCACGGAACTTCATTCACAAGTAAGCTTTTAATTCGCTCCTTGACAAACTTTTATTCTTCTTCGATATTATTAAGCAAATGTAGAAACGATCGATGCCTTTTTAGATAAATGTCTATCTCAGTTTTGATTTTATACTATAAAATTTTGTAAAAACCAACTTCTGTGTATCACTTATAATGTCAAAGCTTCTGTATCAGGATCAAGATCGATTTTTACCAAAATTTTAATGCCGATATCTTTTTATAATACCTTTTTATTACTTCAATTTTGTTTAAATGTTGAAGAAAAATTCTAGTTATATGGCAATGCTATTTGTACAACAGTTGTAGACTACGAAAAAGTTACTAAATATCGTAAACGATAAAATGAAACTGTTCAATAATAAGAACATACAGTGTGTTAACTAATTATCGTACTCGAAATCTAGACAACCAATATCACAGTATTGGTATTGCAACGCAACGAATATTCCTATTATTTGAAATAATTTTTTCGAAAAATGCTATTAAAAGTTGACTTTTGTATAGCAATTAACGACTGTAAAAACGTGTTTCTTATGCTTAAAAGCATCATAATCAACGTCGAAATCTCGGAAACGTTGGTGGAATTGCTGTATACAGCTTTGTAAGGAATAAACCCAACTATCGTCCGCACTCTGCGTACCGCTTCCATAATGTGCCATTAAAATAAAGGCACCATGTTCCGGTGTGAACGTTATAACGAAAGAAATAAAAATCTGAAAGAAGTTCTCATTGAACGTTTTCGTTATTTTAATTTGTTTATTGACTTACCGCTTAAATCAATCGTTAGAAGCAACGATAGCTCTAAGAAGAACTGTTTGGATAAAGGCAACAAAAAATGGTTAAAGAATAAAGAAAATCCGGAAACACACAAAGCATACGACAATCGCGACAATAATAACCTAATAACGTTCGATTTGCTGTCAACATCTGGTTAAAATCTGGTTACTAATTTAAAAATATCGCTGTTTCCACTACACAATGAGATAGATAACCAACATTACAACGTGACGTAGGTTACGATAATTATTTAACACAGTGTACTTTGAAAACTAACTAATTTCATTTCATTAAGTTTAAGTTAGTTCTGCTTAACATTGAAATCAAGATACTTTATTAAATACTACTCAAATTTTGAAACAGCTGCTCAATAAAAAATTAATATACACTTCTTCAGGTACGCCACTGTAATACCTATATAAATTTGATTTTGTCAAAACTAGGATATACGCATTAATTTTGACCTGTTAAGAATTTTCGGATGTCAATGTTTGACCAAGCTATATTGTTTTGTAATATCTTGTAGATCCCTGTGCCTTTAAATAAAATGATCAAAATATGATCAAACACATATCTGATTCGCTTAAACTTGCTTACCCTATATATAAAATATAACATCAAAAAGTAAAATGTTTCAAGCAATATTTTGTATTTAATGTTTGACCAGTTTGATTACATTATTTGACTAATAATAAAGAGTAGATCTTTGACCTTAAAACAGGATGTTTTGGCGACTCGGGCACAAATTAAACCACATATACTAGAGTGGAAATGATGATGATTCGTGCAAACATTTTTGATGAATTAAGAAAAAAATATAAAACGTCTTTTCTTTGTACTTTAAATGGTCTTTTATTTAAAAAATAATGTCTTACTAGTTTCGGCTAATCGCCATTTTCAGAGACAAGTCAATGTAAGAAATTAATTTGTAATATGTAAATCGGTTATATGCACAATTATAAGTTAATTAAAAAAATTTAAAAGACGCAGAACACAAACTGCAAAATTGACGAACGTGAGTAATATAAAATCTGTGACAACAGATTCATGTCTTTATTACATTTTAAATTGTTTTAATTAACTTATAATTGTGAATATAACCAATTTACATATTACAAATTAATTTCTTACATTGACTTTCCGCTGAAGATGGCGATTAGCCGAAACTAGTAAGACATTATTTTTTAAATAAAAGACTAGTTAATGTACAAAGAAAAGGCGTCTTATATTTTTTATTTAATTCATTATACGTTACTGGTAAAATGGATATTCAAATGAATTATAAAAATATTTGGTCTAAACATTTTTGGTTTAAACCGATAAATGGCGGAGTTATAGGTCATCAAAGTCAAGAAATTTTAACTGATTTTTCTAAATATTTCCAATACTGTTAAAGGTAGAGCGCTGAAATTTGGTATAGTGTAAACTAGTAGTAAATAGAATCATTAGTCAGGGTGTGAATTAAATCAATCCACGGGAACCATACCATACAGGTTGTTCCCAAAATTTATGTGTTCAGAACTTTTGTATTTGCTCGTAAACCTACACTTATCTTTACACCTTCCAATAGAAAATTTATTTTAGAAACTTTGATTACTTTTATGAAATTTGGATAAAATTTACCGTTTTTGAGTTAAATCCAAAATTGTTGGACCCCACAATAAACACAGTAACAAAATCTAATACCAGTATGACAATTGAAAGACGAGTTAAGTTACCAAGTCGCTAATAATCTTTTAAAAATTAATCGTATGTATAAAAACTTAAAAGATTCAATGTATTATCAACTTTTAGAAGTTCTTTTTACTATAATTTGGCCCGGTCTAACATTTTTGAGTTCAGCTCAAAAACGGTGCAAAAATAAATGTAGGTTTACAAACAAGAGGATATAAATTTTGAGAACACGAAGTATAGGATTGTCCCTACGGAACGATTTAAGTTTAGTTGAATCCATTTTCAATTCATATTTATAGCTTTATTAAAAGATTTAACTCAAAACAATTAATTTATTTGACAACAATATTTCTTATGTTAACGGGAATAATACTTACAGGAATAATTGCAAAAAATAAATAAAATAACACAAAAATACCACAAAAACAATAATTATAGGTATCAACGTTATAGAAGATGTTCAAAAAGACCGCCTCCGGCATCAATACATGCCTGATATCGGCATCTTAAATCAAATCGCACCCTAAGCACTACATTTATATTTGTACGAATTTGATCAAATACATCGACAATTCGTAATCGAAGGTGGTCGACAGAAGTGATGTCAGTACCGTAGACAAGCGATTTAACTCGTCCCCATAAATAAAGTCTACTGGTGTAAGGTCAGGTGACTGGGGCGTCCAATTTATCGGTGCATCTACACCCCGACCAATCCAACGTCCCGGGAAATAATCATCCAAATATTCTCTTACGGCATTTAAGGGCAAGAAAACTGACCCAATAATTACATCGCCCACAATCCCAGCCATTTTTTCCCAATCCCAGCCATCAGAAGAAAATTTTCACTGAGATATCCGTGGTTTTATAAATTTTGGATTTTATTCCGCCCAACGGTGTAAATACCTTAGATTTATTATTCCATCTTTTGAAAAAGTGGATTCATCGGTAAAAAGAACTTTTTCTAAAAATCGATTATCATTTCGCATGTTTTCTTGCATTTTCCTGCAATATTCCAACCTTATTAGATAATCAATCAACCGAACTTTCTGAACCTTAATGCAATGGTATGAACGAAGCTAAGCTACTGTTCTCGATGGAATACGCCATATCGTGGTTTTTGATGTTCTAAAATAAGCAGCCATATCCGCTGTACTAGCTCTACTATTTTCTACTACATAGTTTAAAACGGTTTTTTCAAGTGCAGGAGTTCGAACTGATCTTATGTTTCTATTATTCGTTAAATTAGGTTTAAACCACCCATTTCCTCTTTCAATTCTTAAAAATGTTTTTCTTTTGGGTGCTCTTCGGTTCGGAAATTTCTGCCGATAACGATTGTGTATATTCACTAAACGTATAATTTTCCATTTTAAACGATTTTTTAAAGGTTTTGTTCAGTTGATTAATTGTTGGTGAGTTCACGGCTTAATTTTTGTTTTTCTTTTATTAACATTATTGCCGGAGTCCAACAATTTTGGATTTAACTCAAAAACGGTAAATTTTATCTAATATTCGTAAAAGTAATAAAAGTTTCTAAAGTAAATTTTCTATTAGAAGGTGCAAAAATAAGTGTAGGTTTACGAGCAAATAAAAAAGTTCTGAGCATATAAATTTTGGGAACACCTGTATAGTATGGTTCTCATGGATCGATTTAACTCACACCCTGACTAATGATTCTACTTGCTACTAGTTTACACTGTACCAAATTTCAGCGCTCTACCTTTAACAGTATTGAAAATATTTAGAAAAATCAGTTATAATTTCTTGACTTTGATGACCTATAACTTCGTCGTTTATTGGTTTAGACAAAAAATTTTTACACAAATCATCATTTTCACTCCCTGTTTAACTATTTTTTGATATATTAATTTTTTTAACTTTTTTCTCGAAAAGAATTATTTATTTTAAATTTTTTCCGTTCAATTTACCACCATTTTTAACTTCTATATATTTTTTCTAATACCGGTATTAATACCGGTAAATCGGTATTACATTGAAAGAGTACCGAAATACCGGTATTCCGGTATTCGGTCGGTATTCTGAACTCAAGTCAAAGCATTTCATTGGACCACCAAAAATAATAAAAATATAGCGCATGTTACAATTCAAATATTACTTACTAAGCATATATTTTACCTTCACAACTTTCTTCTTGTAATTAATGTATTCTATTAGAGACATTAGTATTACTTATAAAATTTCTTTGATAATTACTACAAATTATAACACCTTTATTACATTTTTTTACATAAGTGTGTTGTCTTTGACACGAGAATAAATTACTTTATTGCCATTCATAATAATTATAACTTATTAACTTTGATAAACGATAAGCAGCGCGATCTCATTCTGAAATTTGAGCATGGTATCATACGATTTCTGTTATTTTAATAGTAATCTGTGACGACCTGATTGTAATTTGGTAGCAATTATTAGCACATTAGTTCTTCATCAGCACCAAACAATGACTAAACTCAAAAAGTGGCCTAGAGTGTTTCAGTAATAAGCGATTCATCTATTCTTTAAATTATGTTTCAAAATGTATTGTCCTTTCGAAGCTATGCCGTTAATTTATTGAGGTGATAAGATTGCAGAACGCAAGTGTTTCACATATTATAAAACATAGGTAGTATTATTATTAAGTTTACAATTGCAATTCAAAGAATGAAATCGTTGAAAATCCTTTATAATTATCCAGGATTTTTTTTTAAATATCTTAGGTTTGAAATTTCCAATATTAATTTTTAACGATATATTATTTAAAGTATGGCTTAAAATATCTAAAATCTTTTAGATGTTTGTAATTCACAAAGAATTTTTTGATTCATCAACACAAATATTTTCCTCTAGTTTCAAATTTTTTTTTAACAAGAACTTCTAAGAAAACTTCATTTTTCACATATTTTTTTTCTCATTTTTAATGTTTAAGGGGACCAAATTTTTTCGAATGGTACACTTTTTAGATGATCGTTCTGATCATCAATAAAGACGTTATAAAGTTTAAGGGGTTATGCCACCTTGTTTGAAGACCCGAAAATAATAGGTAGTTTGAAATTTTTTTGCAATCACACGAAAGATGTTTTCGAAAAACGGGTTGCAGGGTGTGAATAAGCCACTTTTCTTGTTTAAAATATGTAAATACACATTTTATTTATTAATAGTTATTAAAATTGCAGCCGCTAGATGTCGGTAATGTTAGCCTTGCAAATCGTGCAGGGTCAAACTGTGTGCAGGATTTCTCCTAACCGGGAAGTCGAATAATTAAAACTGCAATACGATTACTTTAGTACACGTAAAAACCAGGGAACTATGTAGGATTTAAAAAAATATATTCATTTTTGACGAAATGGTAACGATTTTACGATTTAATAACGACTTACGATTTTAATAAATTGTAGTCCATGTAGATGCGCAAAAATACACTCTTCAGACGTTGGTCAAAATTAACTAGAGTTACTGGAAGCGTTGTTGATTAATAGCATCACTTTACACGGCATTTGTTTTAATTGGCAATAATATTCGACTTGATGTATGAAATGATAAAATCACGGACAACCCAGCTTTAGATTTTTTTAAAGCTTTTGGATTTTGTGAACGATAACGTACAGGAAGTTTTAGTTTATAATCATGAGCTGCATTTGCGCCAACCATCACTAATAAACCATATTTAGCGGCTTTAAATTTTTAGGCGCTTTTTCTAAAATACATCAGTTTCATCTACATCACCTTCTTCTATCATTGCCTTGAGTATCTCTGGATAAAGAGGCTTAACTTGAAAACACTCCGTGTTCCGATTATCAGGACAATTTTTCACTCTTACTCGATAATACCATGTAATAGAGCTATTGCCCTGGTTGGCGCAATTCCTGGGGGCATTATATATGCACCCAGTGTCGGGCTCTATTGAATTCTGTATGAATGGGGCGCGCATATCTTAGAACGACACTGGTTCAAATATTCAAGGTTGGGTTGGATTGGGTTTAGCTACAATGAATAGTTTCTGAAATAGAGTACTTTACAAACTGATTGGCAATCCTGTATATTTCAATTGAAGTAAAACTAGAACTAACACTAGACCTTGAAATGGACAGTTTAGGAATACAGGTGTTCAGTATTTTTTACAGCTCCGAGAATGTTATCTTCATTTTTTATACATTTTCTGACTGTTGGTTCTGATAGATCTGCGAATTCACAAATTTAAATTTTTGCATCGTATTTTTGGACCCTTTTTTTGTTTGATGCTAATCAATCAGTATCATATCATATGTATCATACCTACATTATTGGTTGACATAGTTACAAACTGTAATGACGTTATTGGGTGTAGCGTTTGGTATTCGAAAAAGAATAACTAAATTTTTCTTTGCCTTGCATCAGGATAGAAAAGTCAACCTGTTCCTCATTCTCGCCAACTTGATGTTCTGGTTTGATAATTGCTTCATGGAAATTTTGACGTTCTTGTCGAACTCCTTTTGAATGTTATTAAAGAAACCTATTATGGAATACTTTAGATGAATCTTTTGATCGCAAGAAATTGATAACTATGTGATGTTATTGGGTGTAGCGATCGGTATTCGAAAAAAAGACATAATTTTTTTCTTTGCCTTGCATCTGGTTGGAAAAGTCAACCTGTCGAGATTTGAAGTGGAGTTTTGGAGTTTTGAAAGACTTCATCTAAAGTATGCCATAATCAAGCAACTGGTTAGAAAAGTCAACCTGTTGAGATTTGAAGTGGAGTTTTGGAATTTTGAAAGACTTCATCTTCATTCAATAAAGTATTCCACAATAGTTACAAATGTCTTGAAAAATTTTCACAGTTAGCTCAGTAAGACACTGTAATTAACGTTTCTGAAATAACTCCGAATTTACGTAAAACGGGGTAGTGTAAGTCAGAAAATTACTGTACTTCCATAATATTATAGAAATATTTACTTTCACAATTTTCCGGGGAGGTTCAAACATCGCACCCCCCGTAGTCGGCGCCCCTGGATTACACCTGTAAATATGTTCAATATTTTATTTTGTTTAATACTTCCACTCTTCCATTTCAAATGAGAATTCAATGTTATTATGAAATCAACCCGAAACACCCTTTTTCTTGTATATTTAGTATCTTATTTCTATTTATTTATTTTAATATATATATATTTTTTATTTATTTCTGTTTATTTTATTATTTTTTGTTTTTGTATTTATTTTGAGTAGCCTGTTAGTCGATCAGGAACCTTGCGTTACACCTCAGTTTTGAGCCAAGATTCGGGCTTCACATCCCAAGATACCTTGTACCCAAGACCGCCCTCCTCTCTTAGTATTGCCCAGGTAATTTTTTTTTGTTTTTCCTTTTTATTATCAAAACTCATTTATTCAATATTAATTTTTTGTGAATTTATATTATCCAGGTATCAAACATGTCCGAACATAGCAACAATAGCAGCAGTTCGAGCACACCATGCACACCATTTCCTGCAACGACTCTTCCCAATAGCACTGCCACGTGGCCAAACCTCCAAGAAACGGTTCAATTTGAGCGTGCCGCTAATGCTATTGTGGGTGATAGACCTCATACAATATCATCAGGTATCTTTTTAGCATAAAATAAAAGTTAATTTTTAGTGTTGTTTAATTCCTGTGTGTAGCTTTTTGTTAAATAATTTAAATGGTAGTTTTAGAATAAGATGTAGCATTATTTTTTACTAAAAAAAGATAAAATAATTGGTGCTTAGGTTACTTAAACTTATCATATCTTATAACATATATATTTCATGAAAAATATTTTGTGGAGGAATCACAATAAAAAGATGTTCATCGGATTTAACAATTACAAAATGAAATCATCAATAATAATCACGTTGCATGTCATTATTACACCGTTGAGTGTTGTTGCATGTTAAATATTGTTTTATTGCAAAAGAGTAATCTCGATGGTAGCGCTCCAAGTAGTTCGAACCTGCCTGCACAAGACCACCACAGATGTACATCTTTTTACGTCATGGTTTTAGCTTACGAAAAGGGGCACCAGAGGCCGGCACTAACGGTATATACATTCCAAGCTCCAGAGCACAGCCTGTCGCAACCGGCTAGCCCGGTCGCTAGCAGCACGCCCGTAGACGGTGCACCCGGCATCACCGCCAAGACTACTCAGAGCAAACCCCCTTTGCCCACAAGGTGCTCCTCTTTGGAACGACCCTCGGCCGTCAAAACGGTCGCCGGTTCCGTTCGTGTTTTGCCCCCAAACGCCGATGGTCATAAATTAGTTAAGCCCACCTCTTTGCCACCCCATATCACTAAAGGTAAGAACAACAAAAAGAGCAAAAAACAAACAAACTGGGATTTGTTATTTAATACACATAAGCCCGGCTTAACAAAAAGCTTTATTATTATTATTTTAACAACGTTATGGTTAATAAAATCACATATCATCTAATCTTTTAATATAATTTTAAAAAAACACGTTAAATAAAGTATTTGTATCTAACTTATTTTCATTCTTTTAAGTTATACACAGCCAAAACTAAATGCGCACACTCACATTTGAACCATTCTCTTACAGTGATGCCACAACCGACATACGTAAACATGCATGAACTAGCGAGCATGGCCGCTAATAAAGCACAAGAACTCAACTTGCCGCCGCCGCCAGCGGAATTCATCACTCCAGCTCCAACCCCAACAGAAAAGGTAATAAAACCAAAATGTCTTTGTTGCCCAATCCTCAACTTTTTTCCCTTGGTAAATATAATCTAGGGGCCAAATGAAGGTGAAAAAGATGGTAGTACCAGCGAAAGCTCATTAGAATCTTCTAGTGGTTACGGAAGTCAAACTACGTTCACAGTTGATGATGCAGGCAATCAAGATGGTAAGTTACTTAATAAAGTAATTTTCGTTTGGGTAGAATATTGGGTCGATGTTATTTATTTTTTTTGGGTGTTTATTTTTTGTTAAGTTTGGGTTAATATGCACCTTCTAATAGCTATAAATTGCGCACCGTTAGACGCTGCGTTGTTCGTTTTCTGCATGCATTCGTGTTTTTAGTAGAAATCCAGTGTGAATTTGAAGCTACAAGCAAATATTGCACGCTGCCACGCAATATCAACGGCGATCAATTTAACACCAATCGGAGGAGGCCCGTTTCTATGTCAGGTAGGGTAAACATTTTTTTCTTTCTTAGGTTGATTGGTTTGCATTGGTATTTAAAACATATTAACCTCTTATAGTTAGTACTAACTACTTTTAAGGAATGGAGCATGGGTAGTAAAGTAATATAAAGTTTTATGATAAGAATAAGAACTCCATTCTATTATACAGTAGAGCCTCGATAATCCGAACTAATTGGGACCGATGGTGGTTCGGAATATCAAATTTTTCTGATTATAAAATATTACTACTAAATAGCTAAAAATAGCCGTATTGAATAAAAGAAATAAAACACGTACATATTAAAACTTAAAAGAGTTGTTCTGCAAACTCAAAACAATTATTGTAAACATAATGATTGTTAAAATAAAACTATACGAAATTTCCGAAGAAATTATTTATTTTGATATCGACTATGGGTTTAGTGATGTATTTATCACGTCATCAGGTCGTGGACCACAAAAATTATTAAGTTGTGTTGTATATAAATTTTTGAGTGTTATAATATTTCTTACCGTCAAAGGTTAAAAAACATAAAAGTCGACATTTGAGGTTAATGGATTTGATTAAGCATATACAGACTGCACGCGGCCGACCTGCGGATAGATGCATTAGCAATAGCTGGCCGACCGTAAGTGGGCGGAGCTTGCGCTCTCAGATATCGAAACCTTTAATGCTTTGAGAACGGGTGGTTTTTATTAAAGTTAGTTATCAATTGTTTTTACTAACCACAATTTGTAAAATTATGTAAAATAAGAAGGATTTGTTAAAATTAAAAAGAAATAAATCCCTGGTACACAGTACTAGTAATTTTCTTAGTTATGAAGCATCAGATCATTTTAGTGCAAAAATATTACAGCAACAAATTTTCATCATAACTTCATACCAATAAAAAAAAATATAAAACAAATAAAATGAAACATAATTCTCCTCATTTATTTAATAAATGTTCAAATAAACCACCCTCTTGAGCTGAACAATAACCCAACCGGTTGTACAAATTTATGTTATTTAAATTTAATTTACCGGTATTTATGCTTATGCAAAATTTTTAGCACTGTTGTTGCTCCAATACCAATTTCACGGGCAATTTCGCGAGAAGATTTGTGCGGATTCAATTCTGCTAATGCACATATTGCAATCTCCAAAGTGCTGATGTTATCTTCTGCTTCATTTTTGTTTTTATTATTTATTAATGTGAAATTTGATTCGAAATATTTCACTGTATTTCGTATGGTATTTGCAGAAGGAATTGGCCTTTCCGGATAGTTCACAGCAAATAAATCGCGACATACTTCCGCAGAATTACCACCATAAAATTGCTTTATCATAAACAACTTTTCTTCGGGCGTATAATACTCCATTTTGAGAAATTGTGCACTACAAATTTTAGCGAAATCGCTAGGCACAATAACCCAACCACAATCGCTAAACAAATGCAGTAAATGAGTAAAAACCAGTCTTTATCGTTCTTCTGGGATGATTTGACGCCTGTCTAGGAATGATGTCATAGCTCTGTGCGAAAAAGTAAGAGAATTTCGATTTTTTGTTAAAATAAGAATCAATTTTTTAGAACCTCTAAAGATTTCATTTTTAATAAAATTAAAAAGATAAATTCCCAATTTGTATAAAATCGCATTGTACCGCCCTCCGTACGAGTATCACGGCTAGAACGGTGCGGTTGATTACGTCTGTCTCCGTCGCACTACGAGTTTCGTGCGGTTGCAGCAACCTGCGGATAGGGCTTTTCAATGTGTTAGACAAGGCATAGGACTTTAATGAGTTAGATAAAGAAATACATATCAACTCCAATCGGCCTGAGAAGTAAACATAGTATATCTGTTCTGTGTTAACTAATAGAAACCTTATGCCGTTCTTTTCCCACTTACGTTAAGCCTATCCGCAGCTCGAGCGCGAGCAGTCTGTATATGTGATATGCTACAAACATTATTAGGATGGAAATTATAGATTATTTTTATATTTGAATTTGCTTGAATGATTAAATGTTGAACAATTTCTAGACGGGATTTTAAGATTTTGATCGTTATGATAAAAACATAAAATGGATGACAGTGTGAGAATAGATGGCAAAAACTGGTCGGTGTGAAATTTAATTTATGATATTTAAAAATTATTTTATAAATTGTGAAAAAATATGTTTTTGATTGAAAGAATTTATAATAAAGTACGCAAGATAAATTTAAATAGATTCATATATCCACATTGCATCAATAAGAAGTAAACTATCATACCCATATGAACACCTTAAAAAATTCGTTGAAACAACACAACATAAATATAACATATAAGAACAAGAATAAATTGGGTAGTAGTTTAATGAACTCCAGAACAAGAATAGAAGAAAGAATGAGGAGTGGGGTTTACGAGGTTCGATGCAATAACTGCGAAGAAACTTACATCGGTGCGAAATTTAAATATTCGAATAAAAGAACATTTAAATAACAATAATTCAGCAGTATACAAACATATTATATCAATCGGATACAACATAAACAATAGTTCAATAAGACTGCTACACAACATACATAAATCAAAAAAAACTAGACCTATTTGAAGAATATGATAGTACAAAGAAAAAATCAGCAGGTATTAAATTAATGAACGAATTCTTAGAATTCAATCAAAGACTAGAGAGAATATGCAGAAATGCATTTTGTGTATGGACTTGCCAATGGCAATTCCCGTGAAGCCAAAAGAATGTATCAAGATAAATATCCAGATCGGGTAACCCCTGATGCCCGAACATTTGCCAATGTACATAATCGGCTATGTGAAACCGGGAGCTTCAAAAAATTGAATCATTTAACAGGAACAAAAAAAACTCTAAGAACTCCTGAAATAGAGGAAGCTGTTCTTCACGAAGTCGAAAATGACCCAACTACATGCACTAGAAAATTTGCATAAATATTTAACATTTCTCATGTACTTGTCTGGAAGATTTTGGTAGAGAACTTACTTTATGCTTACCATATTGAAAGTGTCCAAGCTTTACTCCCATGCGATTTTCAATTTCGTTTAAACTTTTGTGAGTGGTTTGTAAACATGTTGACCGAAAATCCATTATTTGGGGGTATAATTTTATTTAGTGATTAGGCAAATTTCACTAGAAATACCATTCGAAATGTTCACAATAATCATTTCTGGGCCGATGAGAATTACAGAGTAAATGATACTAATCATCAAGTTCGGTTTTCGTTAAATGTGTCGGCCGGCATTATTGGGGATTACTTGATAGGACCCTTTTTCTTACCAACAAGGCTAAATGTGCATAATAAAATTGCAAGTGCTATTAGAAGTTGAGGAAAAGTATAGGAAGTTTAAAACTCATACAAGGTGTTCAAACAAAAACTTGCGGTTGGTACAAGCACCAAGACCATGAAAAAAATGGAACACTCCTGGTAGTGTGGATGACGATTTTGTCATTTTATTGTGGAGATTCACAAACATGAGGTGTATACCAAATTTGAATAATTATTCAAAAAAACACCGGAGAAAAACGCAAAATTAGAAAAATAAATTGAAACTTTACCACTCTGTAATGATCACATAACGCATTTTTGACCACATGTTTATTAACATTTTTGTTCCTATTTTATCGAGTACTACCGGCCCCTGAAATATGTACGTGTCGTGCATTAACACCCTGTATATGCTTAATCAAATCCATTAACCTCAAATGTCGACTTTTATATTTTTTAACCTTTGACTGTAAGAAATATAACATTCAAAAATTTATATACAACATAACTTAATCATTTTTGTGGTGCACGACCTGATGACGTGATAAATACATCACGAAACCGGTAGTCGATATCAAAATAAATAATTTCTTCAAAAATTTAGTATAGTTTTATTTTAATAATTATTCATTCTGAAGAAAAATGGAAGAATTTATTAATACATAAACAATATGAACAACAAAATGAGTTATGTTCTTTATCTTTAAGGGCCCATAGATACATATGTCAGGTTCAGTTAAAATACATAATCATAAATTTTCTTCTGAACTGTTGTTTCAACCCTTTTTTTTTTTTCGCGGCAAGATCCCGGATTCATTTTAGTAACAGCAATTGTGCAGAATTAGTCTCGGGCTGTTTTTCGAACCATTTCATGAGAGTTTCCATTGAGTGAAATGCTTCTGAATGTGAAGGGGTAAAATTATCATCAACGTCGTCATTATCGCTGCTATCTTCGACGTTAGCATTATCGTTGTTGCCTAGTACCACGTTGATAATTTCATCATCCTCATAAATTTGAAATCTTTGTAAATTATAGTCAGTTTCGAGCCATTCATTCACATTTTGTTCGTCACACTTTTTGAATCCGGGTATTCTTTGACAAGTGGTTACAATGACTGCTGTTATATTATCCATCTGGACACTCTCGTTTTCTTCGTCAGTTTTATTCCCACAGCTTATTCCAGCCATTTTTAAAATTAGCTGTTGTTAAACTGCTCCACGAGTCCGCCAACATATAACAACAGTCATTTAAAGTTAACTGTTTAGAAAAAGCGATCTTTGCTTTCGTCCTGTTCGCTAATATGCAAGCGTCGCAATAATTGCTTTCGGTATATATTTTTTTAATTTAGCTATGATTCCTTGGTCCATGGGCTGTGAAAGAGACGTCACATTTGGTGGAAAAAACATTACCTTAAAATCCTCATCAATTATATTTAAACGGTCTGATCCAGGGTGAATCGACGCATTGTCAATAAGCAACAATACTTCCCAAACTTTACTCTCTTTCTGTATTTTTTTACCTCGGATATAAAAATCTTAGAAAACCATTCCAAGAAAATTTCGGATTCCATCCAAGCATTTTTTTGTCCTCTATAAGTGACAGGAAGATATTTAACATTTTTGAAGCAACGCGGACTCTTGTTTTATCTATCACCAGCAAGGGAATTGAATGCATACCACTTACATTTGAACAGACCATGGCAGTAATTCTATCTTTACTTACTTTATGTCCAGGAGCTTTTTTTCTTGACGAGATGCGTTAAATTTCATTTTAAATGCTGAAAAGTTAGATGCAGCACTGTCACCAGATAAAATTTCTCCTTCAATTTGAAGCTCCCTAATTCCGTGGTGTGTTTTAAAACTTGCAAGCCATTCACTACTTGCCTTGAAATCGGAGGACCCTTTTAACTTTTCATTGAATAGTGGAACCCTTTCACATAGGATTGGACCAAAAACAAGTTCCCCCAAACTACGTTTCTGAGTAAACTATAAAGACAGCGTCATCCAATTTTGTATTTTGTAGTTTTTAAGGTTTTTCTATGTATCGGTCCGTCATCCGAATCCACTTTTGTAATATAATTTTGTATAGATTGCCGTTTATTTTTAATGTTGGTAATTGATGCCTTTCCCACACCATAAATCTTGACCAGACTTGATCCAGATTGCACCTTTTCCAATCTATTTAAAATTTCCATTTTTGATTGCATTGTTAATGTCGAATGTTTTCGTTTTCTGGTTTCAGTCATATTGATTATTACAATATAAATTAAGTGAATGCACTAACAATAAGTCGTGTTTCACTAATTCAACACGCAAACTGCATAAACAGGAACCAATAAGAAACAGTTTGAGTACTTTGACAACCCGAATTTAATGTCGCACTTGGGGTAATCCCCTTAATTTTTGTTACAATGACTTCTACTATTTAATTGGCGAATAATCGAATTATTGATTCTGTGTTTAAGATAGTCGTCAACAGAGGTCATAATTATTGAACAAATATATGTAGTTATTGTTTTTTATTCCAAATAAAAAATTTTCATAATATGGTCTTAAATAAAAAAAATATATATAAAGTTTCATTAAAATTTTAGTAAAATTTTTATTATTTTTTTTGATCGTTCGGATTAGCGAGAGTTCGGATTACTAGGGTTCGGATTATCGAGGTTCTATTGTACAACTCTAATTACTTTATTACTTGCATGATCAGATATGATAAAACAATTATATTGTTATGAATACTTTATTATATTAAATTTTTTATGTTAATTCTTTTAGCATTATACTCAAGTACAATGCGAAGTACATTATTACGACGAAGTTCTGTACAAACAGCTAAACCACCGCCGCCAATACGAAGGACATCATCTATAACAAACACAAATAGGCCATTAACTCCCGTCGGAAGTATGGAGAACCTGCCCCCGCCTCCAGCTTTTCTTTTAGAACCGTCAAACTCGCCTAAACCGGGTCCTAACATAGGAGTAAACGTTGCGGAAACCGTGAAAGCCCTAACAGAGTTAAAACACACTCCAGCGAGTCCAAACGCGATTAGGAGGAGCGCCCCGCAAATACAAAACGTCGTCTATTCTACAAGTCCAAACATGCAACAAAGTCCGATTTTAAGTTCGTTCCAAGGTGGAGCGAAAAAACTGTCGTATGTTTCACAATCCGGTGGTGTTATTTATGCACAACCATCGCAGGTTATTCCAGGAAGTCCCAGTGCTGTTAGAAAAATAAGTTTACGATCGCAAAGTGCTGATAGAAAAAGCGGAGAAGGTAATACATTGATTTAATCAAAATTTCGATTAAGTAGAAGTTGGGGTTTTTAGGTCCTGGCGGTGTTGGATCTAATTTTATCGCAGCTTTAAGCGCAAAGTTAGCTCCCAGTATAAGTCCGCGATCATCTAGGAGACACTCTGAAGATTTGGTACCAGGAGTTAATGTTAATATGTGTGGCCAACAGAATACAACGAGAGGACCGGGGCAAACATTTTTAGATTCTTTAAATGCCAAATTGGCTCAACAACATATCACAAATAATTGTAGCGCTCAGCAAACACGTGTCAATAAAATTCGACAAATTATCAATAGTAAAACTGTGGTAAGTTACCTATTATTAAAATTGAATGATAAGTGAATATACAAATGTCCCGAAATTCCGTCTATATATTTAAAACGGTAATTCTACATTTTAAAAAACACGAAGAAAAGTCTATATAAAGTGCGGTCCTAAAATAAGGGCGCTAGAGCCCTTTAAAAATGGCACCTAAAAAGTACTTTTTTTTAGTTATCTCAAAAACGAAAAGATTTTGAATGCTGAAATTTGGTATGCAGAGATATTTTTATGTGACAAATATGATAATCCAAAGAAATAAAATGATAAGAGGTTCAAGATAACAAGTAGGGGACATCTTTAAAGTATCATTTTTCTTTTATCCATGGGTTTTTGACCATCTACCATCAACCAAAAAATACTTAAAAAAAGGTACTTAAAAATTTGCTTAAAACCACTAGTTTTCGAAAAAGAAAAATGGAACAACCGATTTACGGCATAAAAATATTTTTCAAATATCTAGGATATTTTACATTACAGGAGGTGGCTTCTTTGACATAATTTTTACTTCTTTATCAAAAAATAATACCGTTCACCAATTTTGTTATTAAATTTACTATTAAACTAGGCATGGCAGAATATTTATCAATAAAGTACAACAAAAAATTTTGCAATTTTAATAATAAAGCCTTTATTAACCACATACAAGTTCATGAAATAATATACAAGAACGTAATATGTAATAATAAAAATATGTGTAAATCAAAAAGAAAAAAGCACAACTTATACTAAACTTGCAGGTTACTAAACTCTTCACCCAGTCGCTATAAACATATCATATCTTATTAGAAAAAAAGTAATGTGTATTTATTTTAATACTGTAAATCGGTTAATGCCATTGTTCTTGGAAACCACTGGTTTTAAAATTTTTTTAAACAGCACTTTTTATATATAGTTTTTTCCGTTGAATTGATTGATGCAATTAAAATAGCAGATGTTTATCTTTTTAGAGATAAAAACATATGGTACATTAAACGTGTCCCTGTTATCTTGGACCTTATAAATTACTTTTTTTTAATATCTTATTTGTCACGTAAAAATATACACCACTATACACCAAATTTCGGCAATTTCAACTTTGCCATATTTGAGATTAAAAGTACATTCATAGTGTCAGTTTTAAAGGGCTCTAGCACCCTTAATACGTATTTTTAGACGAAACTTTATATAGACATTTCTTCATCATTTTGAATGTTGTAATAACCACAGGACACAGAGCAACAGTGAATTCCTTGCATAAAATCATTACGATTTAACCCAATTTACCTTAGTCCAATTGTTAATAATAAGGAAGATACAGATGGTTAAAGTTAAAACTTTATTTTCGTTTTTCTTAAATAATTTCGTATTCTCTTACATTATGAACATGAAAATTGGTACATTAGCATCTTTTAAGACGATAAGTAAGAATTTGGTATTAGTTTTGATCCGTCGGTGAGATGGCGCTGTCTACTTTAAAAAGCTCCCTTAAAGTGACCACATCTTTTTCATCGTTAACATTTTTACAACTCACATAATTCAATCAAGTTCCTCACACATTTTTACATAAATTTTGTACACCTATAATATTGATAGGTAGGCACTAAAGTTCTCCGTTTCCGAGATAATCACCGTTCAAGCGCACACTGCAAAATTTAATTATACTCAGTGAACCTTAGTTGGCGGTGAAAAAGTCTTTTAGTCCAAGTGTTAAATAATAAGGAAGATAGAGATTGTTTAAGTTAATACATTAGTTTCATTTTTTATCTAATAATTCAGCTTTTTCTTAAATTATGAATATGAAAATTGGCTTGTTATCACTTTTCAAGACAATAAATTTTAATTTGGTATTACTTTTGATGCATTTTTTTCAACGTCAACCGATCTTACTGAGATGAAAAAATTTGCTAATTGCCCTTACATAGTGATTATCTCGGAAAGGGAGAGTATTAGCGAAAATTAGTAATTATACAAAATTTATGTAAAAATGTCTGAGGCACTTGGCTACGTTATGTGAGTTGGAGAAATGTTAATGAACAAGATATGACCACTTTGAAGTTTTTTTAGAGAAGACAGCGCCATCTGGCCGATAGATCAAAACATAGACCTTATCTATAGGCAACAATTATATATATAGATAGGCAACTCTCAATAAAATCCTTAAGCATTAAGTATTTAGTTAAGGTGCCAGTCGCGGAAGGCGCTGATGTTTGGCGCGATGCATAGCGGGAAGTATTCCATTTGATTTTTATTTTACTGTAATTATCGTTCTGTATTGATATTATTTTATATAAGTTGTAGCCCATGATGCTTATGCAGTTCTATTTTTACTGTTAAAATACATTATTTTTTGTATTAATGCATTGTAACATATAAGATAAAATAATAAATGTTTATATTAATTATATTGCACAGCAATTCTGGGATAAATCTTATATAAAATATATAGTAACATCATGGTATTTACACTAAATACATCAAAACAATTATCTAATTAGTATTAATTATCATTCATGTTTATTTTGATGTGAAATAACCTAACCACTATTTTCCTTTTAAAATTATTATGACATGTCGAAATAAGTTCTTGTTTGCAAATTTTGTAGCCTCTAACAATTTTTAAGATAGCTTCAGCAAAATAGCCTGCCATATAAAAATGGTCTCTTCTTCACCTTCCTCTTCTGATACACATGTTTCTTCTCTCGTTTCTTGGTTCTTATAAAAGCGTCCACTGTCGGATTTATGTTCCTGACCCCGTGGTTTCGTATGCAGGAAAAGAATTTTCAACGGTTTCTTGGTTAACTTCCTCAGAAGATATTTAAACCCATTTTTTGTTCATTTGTACCCAAATATATTTTAAACCTTTCAAGGTTGCTGTCCAAATTTTTATTGTAGGGGAGACAGATGTTTGTCCCCTGGTTTTATAATTTTCATGGAGTTTAAGACCTTGATAGCCTCTCCTCGCAAAACACCAAATGGGGCGACGACTTTATGACTGCACCCTTTAAAGGTTTTCCCTCTTCGGCATGTAGGGTAGTAAGAAATCCGCAGTGTCTAATGCAGTATCTGGCAGACAAGTACCTAAAGTACAGAAATTACCTTTAAATATGATAGAAATATGTATAAAAACTTATATACAGTTTTTTCTAATATTAATAGAAAACAATACTTAAAACAACATTAAATTAATATAATGATTAATTAAAAACTCACCAAACTTGACCAGTCCTCTCATTGTGGATGAAACCCTATGTGAGATCACTTGGATCGCTCAGTTTGACTTTAGTTTTTTTTATCTTTGGTTTTAGGATATGTGCCTCTGTTAATTTGTACAGCATCCTACTGTCATAGTCGCCATCACCTAAATTATATAACTTAACAATGTCCTGCCAGGAAGCTGTTTGTTATCCCATTCTCCATTGAAACTTAATGTCGTATTCTAGTAAATTATTTCTCAAATTTTTAAGCAGAACAGGGCCATCAAACAATGGGACCTCCTCCACAAACCATCAACATCAAAACCGAACTATCTGTTTTCAACTTCTTTTTCAGCAAATTTTCGGTTTGTCTCATCAATCAACATTTTTATTGCTGTACAATTAATACTAAATTTTTCCGCAATCCCCGGGCCATAAACACCTTTACATGACCAACAAACTTTTTTGTTCTACCATCACCACAATCCTCAAACCCGAGTATATTATGCGATCTGTTTTTTTGATAGTATGACAATGATGGTTCTATTGACATTTCATCAAACATCAAACTGTTGAAATCGCCACAGGTGATTGGCACCTTAACTATTTAAAAAGAGTAGGTAATATTGTATAAGAGTGAACAGGGCATGGATCAAAACTAATAAAAAAATTATTATTTATCTTCATAAAAGGTGCTGATGTACCAACTTTCATGTTCATAATGTGAGAGGAAACGAAATTATTCACGAAAAACAAAAATAAAGTATTAACTTTAACCATCTGTATCTTCGTTATTATTAACAATTGGACTAAGATAAATTGGGTTAAATTGTAATAATTTAATGCAAGGAATTCACTGTTGCTCCGTGTCCCATTAGTAATAGACCATCCTGTATAGACGCAATTTGCAATTTCCGGACTCTTGTATAATTTGGGTTTACAATTTCTTCTTGTTCGAGATGTAGCTTTCAGATATACAACGGGTTTGTAAAATAACGGGTATAGACAATAAAATCATTATAAACAGTTTATGGAAAATTCCTGAAGGGAATAAATTTTCTGCATTTTGTTTACACTGGGTTTAAAATTTGTTCCGCCATTTTTATTACGGAATATGATGAGAATTTCTTTCTAAATTTAATAAGGTTAATATTGGTTAATTGAAAAACTATCTTAAAGTTTCGTAATTCTCCATTCATTTGATACAGAAAAATTGGTATAGTATTGCGTAACCTACTGCTTTAGACGTCAAAAATTAAACGTTGTCTTAATAAAATATCCATAATTATTGGAATCCATGGTTAAGCCACTTTTCTATCTCAAACGAATGGAAAATTTAGAAATTTATGCGTAATCATGACGACCAACTGTTTTGGATTTGAAAAATGAACCGTTATCTTAATAACATACAGGGTGTCACACGTAACTGGTTCATTAGAACTTTCTTGGGTTACACTATTCGGAGAGGCTTAAAATTTTGGTAACATGGGTTGTTCATTCCGATCTATTAATCTAAAATATTTTCAAGACGGCCACCATTTCCGGTCTACCGGAAGTAGACCACAACTTCGTTATTTTAAATGGAATGCTATAGTTTTTATTACACTATTCAATTATACGTAAGAAAATATGTTGACTTTGATAACAGTTGTGGGTACCTACCGTTTTTTGTTTTCGAGTTATTTTGATTTTAAGTGTTTTTTTGCTAAATATCACCATTGTCTTTACAAGCCAATATCTCAGCCAACGTTAATTCAAAAACGTTTTGCATTGGTACAATAACTCGTCATATGCTGTTAAATAGATTGTCACTTGTTATATCAGTGTACCTTATACAGTCAAAAATTTTAAATGGAACGCCCCATATCTTTTTAGCCTATCAACACGGGAATTTAATTCTCTACAAATTATCTATAAACATTGCTATACCTATTTATCATAGTTTTCTTCATATTGAGTATTTTATCAAAATCCTACATAAAATGCTGGAAGCCGTTTGTGTTTTTATTAGAAGGCTATGACATTTTGACAGTTTATCGTTTAATTTATTTAAATTATCATTGGTATTATTTCTAGAATGATTTGCGATTGAATAAACTTTAGTTTGTTAGCTTTTATTTGCCAAAAATAACCAGCAGAAGAACGCATAAATGAAACAATGAAAAACAATAATATGGCGTAATATTCGACGTAATGATGGGCGAAATATTCCTAGAGTGTTCATTTTATTTATTTACGGTACTTTCTTGTAAAATATTATTCATCTAAATCGACCGAAACACCGAATTTGGTAAAGCAATAAAATATGACAAAACATTTATTCTATTATCTTAAGCTGCTGGTGATAGAAATTTATGGTTTCTTGTTATTTTCATCTTTCCAAAACTAAAAAGCAGATCCTATCCAAAACTTTATTACATCCGCCATGAATATAAGACGAATTTAAAATGTTAGCGTGGGAATAATTCGCCATGATATTCAAAGACATTAATAGCAGTAAGTGATGACACAACTAAGTAATGACAATAATAACATAAATATGGTTGAAAAGCTATCAAAACTCCATGGCTTTCTAACATAAAAACAAAAAGCTTTCCAGCATTACATGCGTCCATTAACTTCCAAATATGAGGACAACTACAACAAATAGGTACAGGAAAGTATCTAAATAATTTGTAGAGAATTAAATTCAATTTAAGTTTTTCATTCTTTTATGTTACTGATTTTAATTTTTGTCATTAAATTGTTGTTTTTCATTGTTTCATTTATTCGGTTTTCTTTTGGTTATTTTTGGTAAATAACAGCTAGCAATCTAAAGTTTATTCAATCACAGTTCATTGTAGAAATAATACTAATAATAATTTAAATAAATTAAACAAAAAAGTGTCAAAATGTCATGGCATTCTAATAAAAACACAAACGGTTTTTAGCATTTTACCTATAATTTTGATATATTCCCGAATAGCAAGAAAACTATAATAAATAGGTATAGGAATATTTATAAATAATTTGTAGAGAATTAAATTCCCTTTCTGATAGGGTATGAAAATATGGGTCGTTCCATTTGAAATTTTCGACTTTCACGCAATTGAATACAGAGAAACGGTAACTCAATTTTTGACCGGCCTGTATAGGATATACTGATACAACAAATGACAATCTATTTAGCAGCATATGAAGAGTTATCGTACCAATGCAAAACGTTTTTGAGTTAACGTTGGCTGATATATGTTCTTGTAAAGAGCATGGTGATATTTGACAAAAAACACTTAAAATCAAAATAACTCGAAAACAAAAAACGGTAGGCACCAACAACTGTTATCAAAGTCAACATATTTTTTTACATATAATTGAATGGTGTAATAAAAACTATAGCATTCCATTTAAAATAACGAAATTGAGGTCTACTTCCGGTAGGCCGGAAGTGGTGGCCGTCTTGAAAATATTTTAGATTAATAGATCGGAATGAACAACCCATGTTACCAAAATTTCAAGCCTCTACGAATAGTGTAACCCAAAAAAGTTCTAATGAACCAGTTACGTGAGACACCCTGTATTTAAAACAATCGATTAACATGGTTAAACATGGCAATTACTACTTTCTTATCTCAAATGAATGGAAAATTTAGAATCTTTAACATGATTTTTCTTGAAAATTTTCTTGTGTAACCAATATTACATAAGATAATAATAACTTGTGTTTTCTAACTTATATTCTATTTCGTAAATACATACATATATTATCTATATTAGATTCAAAAACATCTTCGTTGATATTCCATAATAAAAATGCGAGATTGTCTTTTGAAAAAATATCAATAACGATATAACTGGGTTAAAAATGATGGAAAAAACTGTAACCTACTCCAAAAAGTGACAAAGCAATTAAATTTTTAATCCCCTGTGAAGGTTTCAAATCCATAAACCGTTTATAAAATTTTTATCGCCTATATTTGTCGCTTTACGGACACACTGTATATCATGATCTATTATGTCAACTAAGTAAAGATTCCAAAAACTTTCATTATTTAAGAAATAATTTTTATCGAACATAATACGGGGTGTTTCACTTAAAATGACCAGGCCAATTATCTCTGGAATGGCTTGAGATATTTCAGTTTTGTCAAAAGTTGTTAGAGTATTCTTTTATGAATTGCATATGATAGAATATTGAAAATTGAGCAGCTTTCTTTATTAACATTAATTTCAAAAATGTAACGGCATATTCACACTGAGAAAACTTTATTTTGAATCATAACATGCTGATAGAAGGGAGATCTTTATGACTTAGCATAAAAACCATGTACAGGTGTCGAAATTTGTGTGAGCTACTTTTTTTGTAAAACGGATTATTCCGAAAACCAAACTGACTTTAAATTGATGAGAATGACCTTGGAGACATAATAGCTCATGTCAGCACTTCATGTTGATCATCAGTCTCTAAGATAATGTACAGGTTTTGATGGGTTTGCAAGGTATCTTGGTAATTATGTAAGATAGAAAGTTGCGGTTTTCACGAACCTGAGCCACTTTTTTGCGAAACTTATTACGCCGCAAACCAAATTTTCATATTCCTCTTCGATTTTTTATACAGGAGTTTTTCTAAATTTTACGATTTTCAGATACCACAAAATTATAATACTTACACTTATTATGGGACAGAGGGAGCAATAAAAAATAAAAAATGACTGAAAGTTACAGTTTTCGTTACAGTTTTAAGCTATGAACACAACTAAGGTTTTTTTTGGTACCATCTACATTATATACAGAGGATGTATCTGAATGATGTTCCCAAACTTCAGGGAACATTATTCAGCTAATTGTATAGTAATGTCATTTGCTCATCAGGAGCAAAATTTTGCAAAGGAATTGTCATTTCCATACAAAAAATTTAGCCGTGCTATCTTTTAACCCTCGCAGTACTGACGTTTCGCCAACCGTTGCGGACGGTGCCTGGGTCAACCGAGACCCGAACAGTTTTTGTTTACGTAGAATATAAAAAATGAAGCTTTTGCCATTATGATTTTGACTTATTTTATTTTAAAGGTGAACTATTATTAGGGTTATAAAATAATACATAAAAATAAAATTTTAAAAAAATTACATAAAAAATATTTATTCTAAATCATTACAATTTGTACACAAAATATTTTTTGTACATGTTGAATGTATATTACATACATATTTATGACAAACATCACATTTTGATTTATATTTATTGTCATTTCCAATACACAAGCTACATCTTGAGCGTTTTTCTAATGTTGTACTCATTTGTTTATTTATTTTTCGGCCTGTACTTTCGATGGCGTCCACAATGTGTCTCGAAAATACTACTGCATTGGTTTCAAATGCTCTAGCTCTAGAATCTATGTTTGCAGCAACTAACTGTTCAGACAAATTTTCTATAAATTGTTTTCTTCTTGATTTTATGTTACCAGTTGCCCAATCCGGATTTTTGAGTTGCCATAGTACAAATGCATTATAGGCTGCAATATCTATATAATGTAAAAAAAGCGACAGAGGCCAACGTCGTGTACATCTCCGGCAAGTGTATTCTCTTAGAATTTTATCTAAAACATCCACTCCACTTTTTGTTGAATTGTAATAATTGATAATATTAGGTTTGTAATTATTATTTTCGTCAGAAATAGCATGTTCTCGATGAACGCTCGAAAGTAAAACTACGCATTTTCTTGGTTTTGGGATATACGACACAAGTGTTAGATTTTCAGAAAATATAAAATCGGAAGAGAATTGAGCACTTCCGGATATTGTTATCAAAGATTTTGGTAAATCCTTTCTATTTTTCCGCATTGTTCCCACTATAAATATGTTATCTTTGAGTAAATCCTCTGCAAATGAGATATCCGTAAAAAAATTGTCGGTTGTGATAGTTCGATTAGATCCCTTCCAAAACTCTGAAAGAACTCTAACTACTCGTTGTCCTTGTCCTTTCTCCGGTGTGTTTCCGCATTTTCCTAAATACACTTCAAAATTACAACAATAATATGTAGTAGCGTCACATAGGGCCCATAATTTCAGCCCATATTTCCCCGGCTTGCTCGGCATATGCACCTTGAATGGACATCTTCCTCGAAATGTTACTAATTGTTCATCAATAGTGCCTACATTAGACGCTCGGTAATTATCTCTGCAATTTCTTGTTAAAATATTTGTAATGGTTCTCAAAGCTGCCAACTTATCGGTCATTTTTCTTTCTTCTCGTGTCTGAAAGTCGTCAAAACGCAAAAATCGTAAAATGTTTGTAAATCTATCACGAGACATAGATGCTCGATAAATTTGTCGACTATAAGCAATCTTTTTCTTCCATAGATCTTTTTTACTTTCACGTGATTCCCGAAAACGGCCGGTAATTAGTAAAATCCCAAAAAATGCCTTCAATTCAACACGGTCTACCGGCTTCCATATATTATTTGAAAACATTTCATAATATTTAACCGCTTTTTCATTTGTATAAGTAATTATAATGTCCATGATTTCATCATTTATAAATAAATCAAAACATTGTTCCATGGTTTCTACACCCTCAGAATTTGCTGTGAGTGTAGCATCATATTTACCAAATTCTGCATCTCTGTTTGTGGGGGAAATATATCTCCATGCTCGTCCACAAACATTTTGGTCTTTACAGTGTGACATATTATTACTATTTTCACCACTAAACTCATCACTTTTATAATCCTCTTCTTCTGGTACTGCATCACTAAAAGTCAATGACGCACATTCATCATCAGAAGACACTTCATTGTTATAATCATCATTATTATTTACAAAATTAGCAAACATTTTATTTTTCGATGTAGATCGTTGCTCTAAAATACACCTTCTGTGAACTAAATCAAGAATTTAATGGCAATTGTATTGTCGCTATAGCCTCTTACACAGACAGACGCCTGGCGCTGTAAAGAAACGATCGAGACATATTTTTTCGTCGTTTTTTCGTCGGGACGTCCGTTTGACGCCGATCTAACTTAACGCACTCCTTGAGTAACGACAAATCTATTTATTACAATTTCTCGCAAAAATTTATTTGGGTTCAAATAGACCCAGGCACCGGAATACGAGGGTTAAAGTACCTTTAAAATAAACATGTATAATGAAATATACATATGATTTTTTTGTTGAACTAAGCTGTTTCAAGCCTCTCAAAAATATACAGGCTGTCTCGAAATGACGTGTATAACAAAAAACACAGATGCCTTTGCTTAAAATGTAATGATTTATCTCAATCTTCTTCCGGATCAGACGTATGTAGCGATGTAGAACAACTATTGCAGCGATTCTCCTAATAACATTTTTTCATATTGTTTATAATAACCGCACAAAAACTGTTTAAAACATATCATTCGTTTCTTACGTGTTTATTTCTCATAAGAATTTGTTTATTGATTTTTCTCTTTGTAACATTCAGAATTGAAGTGGTGTGATAAGATAAATGTTATTAAAGGTTAAAGGAATAAAAATGAACATGTTTCAATTTCTTAATTGTAATAATTCAGTAAGATCTCAAAATAATATGTTCTACATTGCTGTGTACCTCTGAACCGGAGGATACCGGACACCTGTATACAAAGTTGTTTACTTTCATGACTAATGAACTTCAAAGTTAACAAAAAAGATTCTTTTATTCTTTATAACCGGAAAATAGCTTAATCAATCTAATCCATTTTTTAAAACGTGAGTACCTAAGTTCAATTAGCGTCTTTTTATGGTTCTGACCTGGCAACAATTACATAGTTGTAATTTCTGAATAGCCCATTTAGTTTTGAAACTGTTTTGTCTGTTATAAAATTTTGAAGCTAAACATTTTGAATTTTATAAGCATTCAAGAATAGTATAGAGTATAGAGTGTTTGAAGAGCTTGAAAAAACTCTACTTTAATAAAAAAATATTATTAAATTTCTTATTGTTATTCAATTTTTTATTATTATTAAATTCTATGTGAAAAAATCTATTAGATACAGCGAGTGTTTAAAAATCATATCAAAAACGAAGCAGCTCAAGTTCTCGAAAACCGCAAAATTCTATCCTCGAAATTTGGATATCGTATACAGTAACTAACACACTAACAAAATGATTCACATTTAACTGTGACTTTAAATTTATAATTTTTTTTATGATTAAGTCTATTAAGGAAAAACTGTTATCTTTTTCAATAGAATATGCAAAGGTTTCACCATTTAAATATTTGTTTTCTATACGGTTAAGAGGTTGAAATGACTAGAGGTCCCCATTGCCTGCGAATTGTTTTGTTTTTACAGAGTCCAGTGACTTATAGAATAGTTTAAGATAGCTGTCTCATTCGACTCCTTTCTTGACAAATACAGCTTTATTGCAACCATCTGGCGATTATTGTTCCATGCATATGGAACAAAGTTTCGTTAACTTTGTTTAACTTTTTAACACCATCTCCGTCGGATATGTTATCATCCTGAATTATTTTTATCAAAGTATCGTCTTCAGACGGCAGTGAACTTGTCATCAATACACCTTTTTTGTGTTGTCAAAGTATATAGGGAAAAAAGTAGTAAGGATGCAGGAATGTGTGCATTTCCGCACATCGCACTTGGACCCCATTGCATCCTTCGAACACAACCTCTGGTCACAACAACCAGCCTAGTGGATAATATTCCGCGATAATATACAATAATATTTCGTGGCCTCATCTAGTGCTAGATGAAAATCCATAACTAGTGCGAAAGTTATCGTAACTCTGCTTAGAGTTAAAACAGATTTTCTACTGTCTTTAACAATAGTAAAACACTTACCCCGCTTGTTGAAATCAACAACACAGTCAGCAGTTAATTCCGATTGTATGACGTGGTACCTATTCCTAAAGGTTCCGAGGATCATGGGAAAAATATTTTTTCGAAAACTTATTTTGAACAGAGATATAGAACACATAATGATTCTTCGTTTTCTATTTCATATTTTTCCCGCATTTATGCATATGATACAAGGCAGTACTGAAGATTTATTGTAGGTTTGATATTTATACTTGAAAGATTTATTTCTACTCTGAAAGATTTTCTTACAAAACGATTTCAAGACAAATATTTTTCCAACAGGCGTTTAAACTCAAAGACTTTCTAATTAAAATATCATTCCACATTTCAGGTAATTCCATATCTGCATTAGATTTAAATTTTTTCAATAAAAGTTCAAGTGTTCTACGTGTATAATAAGATTTAAGTGTTTTTATAATACCCTGCTCAACTGGTTGGAGTGAATCTAAAAGATTTTCTTTCTTTAGATTTTGAAAAAATTTCGACCTCTGGAATAAAGCAGTTATAAAACCAATCGTGAAATATAGCAGCTGTTACCCTTGCTTTTTTGTTTGCTCTCCAGTTGTTTGTGGGGTAAAGAAACTATTGATTAACATTGACATTGTTATATGGATCAAGATTGATCATTTATGTGTTTTAAAGCTTTTCCAATCTGTGCTGAACACTATAAGTACAGTAATACCCCATACTTGAATAGTACGGGGTAAAAATAATAAGTTGAATTCGCCTAAGAATTCGTCGAGGTCCATTTTTGCATATTAATACATACAAATTATATTCAATTGGGACCAGAGACTAAAGAAAACAATTGTTTAGAAGAAAAATATTTAATAAAACGTTAGATAATACATATGTACATAAAACAAATTATATTATTATTGCACATACATATTGCAAAAACGAAGTTATTTTGCTGTAGAAGGCGTCATAAAATCTAATAGTGTCGTCTTACGAATCATATTTTTTTCTCTTTTCGCCTAAAATTTCCTCGTAACACGCTAATAAATTTTTTATTCCCCGTTTTGTGGCAGATACGCGCTCTTCGTTGGAGTCAATTTTTTGTAAAATTTGTAATCCTTTTTCAATTGAGTCGAGGCCTCCTGTCAAGTTAGTAACCGTCATTTCATCTTCTGACTGAACTAGCTCTAAGAAATCAGGTGTTCCCATGTCTCGATCTTGTTCACACATTTCTAGAAGCTCATCAATTGTCAGCTCCTGACTGTGTGAATCCAGCAGTTCTTGCACGTCATCACCATTCACCTCTAAATTTAACTGTCTAGCAAGATTCACCACTTCTTCAATCACATTATCAATTTAATCAGGATCTGGCGTTGATTCCTCCTGGATTTCAGTGGTAAAAAAATATGAACACAGTTTTTTCCAGAAGTTTTTTGTGAAATTTCATTCCCAGATTGTACAATAATTCTCACGACATCTAAAACGTTGAATTGCTTCCAAAAGTCTTTAACAGAGAGGTCGGTATTTTGTCCCATAGCTTCATGTAGATGCGCAAATGATCGTCTTATGTGAAAAGCTTTAAACGTTTTAATGACTTCTTGGTCCATCGGTTGAAGCAAGCTTTCACACGTTAGTAGAATTTGTTTTAATTGGCAATATCGTACGGCCTCAGATATGAAGTGATGACCAAACCATTCTTTATAAAGAAAAGCTGTCACCCAAGCTTTAGCATTCGACTTCCAAATCACAGGTAATCCAGCTTTAGATCTGTTTTTTAAAGCTCTAGGATTTTGTGAGCGATAAACTAAGAGAGGTTTTAATTTATAATCGCCAGCAGCATTCGCGCCAACCATCACTGTTAGTCGATCTAAGGCAGCTTTAAAACCTGGAAAGGTTTTCCCTTCGCGTGCGATAAAAGTTCTTTTGGGCATCTTCTTCCAGAACAGACCAGCCTCATCTACGTTGAATATGGTTTGGGTAGTATAACCTCCTTCTTCTATCATTGCCTTTAGTTTCTCTGGATAGAGAGACGCCGTTTCTTTATTAGCACTTGTTGCCTCTCCACTTCCTGCGATACAATACCAATTACAATGACTTTTGAAACAGCTAAACCAACCGTTACTAGCTTTAAACATTTCATCTTTAGCCGCCTCTCCAGTTTTTCTTCAATCTCTCAAAAATCAACTTAGCTTCAGAGCACACCGTGTTCTGATCAACAGGACAGTTTTTCACTCTTACCTGATTATCACACCATAATTTTAACATTGTTTCCATCTGGGCGATAATACCATGACGTTTACGAATGATGGCTGAATTCAGACATTGACGATTTTTCACAGCTTGAAGAATTTTTTCTCTATCTTTTATAATTGTTCTGACTGTTGATTCAGGTAGATTAAACTTCTTTGCCAATTCACAAATTTTCATTTTTGCTCTGATAATGCTAAGTTTACATTCTAAAGATAATACTTTTCCTTCTTTGTTTGATGTAAATGAATTAGTTCTATTTCGTTTAGATGACATAGTTATCTATAACCATGTATGTAACATGTGCTCTAGCACAGAAAAACAAATATAAAATAAAAGTTGCTATTCAGTCCGAACATGTCTCGTCACATCTTTGCGCGCGCGCGCGAAGTGGTGGGGGAATTGAGAAAACAGGGTAGCGTAAGTCGAGGTATTACTGTTAAAAGTTACTCGATTTTGACAATTTCTTCCTAAGGTGTTGGGGCCTGAAGACGCATGGCTAAACTGAAATTTTCTAGTACTACAAAAACATTTGGGTTTAGCTGTACCTCTTTTAAGACGGAACCCCATCCAATCTGGCTTCAGAACTAACACTAGACTTAAAACTATAAACATTAGGGTTTAACGGTCTTCAGAGATGTACGGAAAATTTTCTAATTTTTCAAGAAAGTTAATAATTAACCCTCCGTTAGGCGTGCATGTATCCAGCAGATACATGCTTAAAATTGCTTGCCTTCTGTTTAAAGATCGATATCTTAGCAACTTTGTTATAATAAGTGGTCATTTCTGGTATATTGGTATTAATTTGAAAATTTTTGGCTCCTCAGTTCTTTTTTTATGAGAATTAAATATAAGAAAACACCCGATTTTTGAGATTTCCGTACATACCGTCACTTTATGAATTTTTTATCAAAAACTATAAGACGAAAAAATTTGGCATTTCAACAGGTGATAGTATAATATATTCTGAATATGAGGTATATTTTATTTTTTTCATATTTTGTATAGTTTCGCGAATTTTCGCGGTTTAAAAAGATGCTGTTATTTCGAAAATGGGTAGACGGTTTTCAACGAATTTTGCACTGAATTATGTTGAATAATTCTGTATGTCGAATGACGGTAATAGTTTTTCAAAATTAAAGTTTTCTGATATTTCAATGTGAGTACAGTTTTTGTAAGAAGCACAGGTTACGCGATGCCGGTGCAGGGTAACGGGCGAGCGATAGTCGTCCTCGGAGAACTCGAGAAACCAGAATGGCCGCGGTGACTGAATGTCTGCTTTAGAGCCGAAAATACATACCATATCTATTTTGTATAGTATAAACACAAATTACAATAAATTATATTTGTATGTTTAACATTTAGACCAATGTAAACAATATTTATCAACAAATTAATTTTATACCATGGATAATAAACTTGGTATGCATCTTCGACACTGCAGCAGACATTCAGTCTGTTCTCGGGTACTCTGAGGACGATTATCGCTCGCCCGTTACCCCGCACCGTCGTCCCTTAGCCTGTCTAACTCTGATTTCTTTCAAACACTTTACTCGCTCCAAAAAAATCGGAAAAATTTTATTTTGAAAAACTATTATCGAAATTCGACATACAGATTTATTACGCACTGTTCAGTGCAAAATACATTGTAATCCGTCCAGCTGTTTTCGAAATAAGAGCATCCTCTTAAACCGCGAAAATCCACGAAAATATGCAGAATATGAAAAAAATAAAATGTACAATAAAATAATATGTAAAATTTGTTTTTGTACCCATATGCTACAAACATAATAACTGAGGGGCCAAAAATTTTCAAATTCACGGTAGTATAGCACAAGTGTTCAATAATTATAACAAAATTTACTGCAAATTTTTTTATTCATCACTTCAAACAGATGGGAAGGAATTTTATGCGTGTATCTGCTGGATACCTGCGCGCCTAACGGATGGTTAAACAAAATCTGATACATTTAGGGCGCCGCAAACGCAAAAAGATTGGGAACCTCTGCATTACTACACACAAGCAAGGTCTCTACTTAGATGCGATAAACCCATAAGCAATCTCTCACTTTTTAATTAATATGTATGTTCGCCTAGGTAATTTGTTCCAATATTACCAAGTTTCATCGACATTACAATCTTGGTTAAATGTATATCCACTTTCTATAAGTTTTAAGTTTTTCACTTTCGGCATGGTGTAGTATAGCACTAGTGCCTCACTTGCTCTACTTGGACCAGCGTGGCATCAATGAGTGCTTCAGAACAGTACTATTAAAATAGTTGGCCGTCTATAATGAAAACAAAATTTACTCTATCTATACCCAACCTTAAACTGTTACATATTTAAACAGTTTTACTGTACTTTTTCCTTCAATTTGAATATTATGCTATTACTACGAACAAATTTTGATTCCAGAATCTTTGCAATAGCTGTTGATTTGTCAATGTTAATAAGGAAAGTTGCAGAGTTCTTTTAAGCCATCTTTATTTTTGTATAATTGCACTATTTCAAGCTATTCCAGAAAATTACAAAATTCGTTGGGAGTTTTAAGTGAAACACCTGTATATAATTTATTAATTAATTATTATTATTTTTTTTTAGTCTGATCCAAAAATATGCCACGAATCATTAATGGATCAAATAAAGCGCGGTGCAACATTGAAACGACCAAAAATGGTTAACGATAGATCGGCACCAAAAATCTTTTAAAGAAAAACTTAGTGGGACAATATGCATAAAGAAAATCTACGTTAAGTTTATTTAATAATTCCGTTATTGTAAGCAGTCGTTATCATATCTTGTAAGGTTTGTATCAACTGCCCGAGTTTTTTGAAATTTGTACTAATTCAATGAACGTTACCCGAATTTTTTCGTTTCAATCATATTTATTTCTCATTGATTCAAGAGAAAAATGGAATTTTTTCGTTCTTGTACCGAATGCAACGTTACATACGTCCAATAGTTATCGATTGAACATTATTTTTTTATTATTATACAGAAAGCGTATCGTGAAAACTACGAACGAAAATAAATCGCGTTATAGTTAATAAAAAGAATATTAAATTATAACTACGTATATAAAAAATAAAGTTTAACAAAAAAAAAAACTAGTTGGTCACTGTATTAGTGCGTTTCACTATATACAGTATTAGCCTAACGAATAAATGCACGATTTTTTAGAATCAGCTCATTATTTTTTAAATTATCATAAACTGTATATAATTAAAACAAAACTCTTAATATTGAAGAGAATTTTTTATTATTGCCTTTTCCAATTATTTTTGTATTATTGTATAAACTTTTTTTATAGTTTTTGGTTATTTACTTTTTTATTTTCTTACAATTTTAGTTAAAGCATAGAGTAATATTTCCATCTATTAGCTTGTAATGTTATGTTAAAAAACTTTTTAATATTAGCTAGATTTTTAACATCATATTTTTAATTGATAAGAGTTAAATAACTTATAATAAACAACATTGAATATAAACGCACTCTGTATATACAAATAGTAATTTTAAAAATGTATTTTATAGTAGGTACGGCGGTATTTATTATTATTATATCCTTATTAATACTATTTGTAATAAAAAAGTCATCGTAATATTCTATATCTTCATATTTGTCTATTTGTTTGTAAAAGAATAAACAAGTTGCTTCCTTATTGTGTTGTGTAAGAACTACAATAAAAATATTCCGTCTTAATTAGTTACTGTTTTCTTTATGATGTTATTCTACTTTTAACATTTTAACTGATAAGAAAACTTCGAATATCATAATTTATTTATTTTCAAAATTTAGTTTTTTTTTCATGTAGATTAAGGTTGGGCCGACTATGATTTTTTCCGATTATTCGGCCCTAAAAGGGATATTTAAATGTTTAAATATATAACATAAAAACATTTAAGTGTCTAAACATAACGTAAATATATTTAGATATTCAGAGAATATTTTAATAGTATTAAAACTTATGTTTAAAAAAATATCTTTATATGTATTGGAAATAGACAGAAAACTGAGAAAATCGTTCTAAATTGGTGCAAATCACCGAATATACAGGGTGAGTTATTAGTATTCCGGCGGACGATAGTTTTATACAAAAGTTATTTGACTCACCTTCTGCTATTTAAAATTATTTTCACTTGTACAGGGTGTTCCATGTACCCAATATATTTTATCATATTATGATTTCAGATTTTGCTTTGAAACTATGCTAGATAATAGTTAAAGCCAATGGGTAAATAACTCTATCGAAAGATACACTGTGTTAAATAATTATTGTAACCTACGTCACGTTGTAATGTAGGTCATCTATCTCATTATGTAGTGGTAACGGCGATATTTTTAAATTAGTAACCAGATGTTGACAGCAGATCGAACGTTATTAGGTTATTATTGTCGCGATTGTTGTATGCTTTGTGAGTTTCCGGATTTTCTTTATTCTTTAACCATTTTTGCTGCCTTTATATTTCTCCAAACAGTTCTTCTTAGAGCTATCGTTGTTTCTAGCGATTTCTTTCAGATTTTTATTTCTTTCGTTATGACGTTCACACCGGAACATGATGCCTTTATTTTAATGGTACATTATCGAAGCGGTACGCAGAATGCGGACGATAGTTGGGTTTACTTCTTACAAAGCTGTATACAGCAATTCAACCAACGTTTCCCAGATTTCGACGTTGATTATGACGCTTTTAAGCATAGGAAACACGTTCTTACAGTCGTTAATTGCTATACAAAAGACAACTTTTAACCCTTGTCCGATTGCATACGTTTAAAACCTTAACAGGCGGAGCAGGTACAATTGCACCTTTTTGTTTTGTTTTCTTACAAAAGCAACCCTATGAAGTAATAGGTACCAAGTTGTTATTTTTAACTCATTTTAGTCCTATTGTCCTTTTATTACCAGTCATAAAGTTTACATCACCCTGTTATTTCCAGCGCAGATAAGATAACAATATAAATACTTATATATTTAGATTTTTTCTTAACTTAACCCCCACTAATCCTTTTAAGCGTTATAAAAGAGGGTTTTGGTAAAATACACTCATTCTTGATTTAAGGAAGTTAAAGTAACGTTTAAAAAAAATCAAATTATACTCAGTGATCATGAGTGACAGTATAGCAGGGCCCAGCGTTCTACGGGACGCAGGAAAACGATACTGCAGGTTAGTATTGTTTAGTTACTGTTACATTTCAAATTGTTTCTTATAATTATCTATTACATTCTTTATTTGTTTATTTTTATTGGATTCATGTGCAGACCAATCATTGAAGAAGATTCTGACTCTGAGTATGAAGAAGAGGAGGCATATGTTGCATCTGATGAAGAAAACTATTTGCCATTAGATGTATCCACAATTGAGGAATCAGACAGTGAACAACAAATAGTTATAGAAGAACAAAGTGAATACGATTCTGACGACAGTATTGAATATAAATGCCAAAGTGTTACTGCTAAAGATGGAACAGAGTGGCGTACTACGACACCGTATCAGAAAACTCAAACAAAGTCGAGGAATATTTTACGCCAAAAAGGTGGACCTTCGGCGAAGAGTAAAACGTATACACCTAAAGAAATTTTCAAATCAATAATATCTCCAGAGATCTGTACCATTATATTAGAAGAAACAAATAGAAAAGCTAACAAAAGTTGCGAAGCTTATAACACTGAGTTGGTAAACAAATTTACCAATATTTCAAACTTCACTGAAATAGAATTTGACGCATTTTTAGGTGCATTGATTATTAGTGGCGTCCACAGAGATAACAAGCAAAATTTGGACGACATGTGGAAAATTGATGCCCTGCCTCTAGTCCGTGCAGCAATGTCTCGTGACCGGTTCAAAATGATGTTGCGATTTATCAGATTTGACAATGCAAATACTCGTGAAGAACGGGCTAAAACTGATAAAGCAGCACCGATTAGGGATATTTGGTCAATACTAAACAAAAATTTTGAAAAAGAATATAAACCGCATGAATGCATTACTATCGACGAACAATTATTTCCCTACAGAGGTCGTACTAAATTTACACAGTATATACCATCCAAACCAGCAAAATATGGGATAAAAGTTTTCTGGGCTTGTGATGCATCTTCTAGTTATCCGCTACGAGGTCAGCTTTACACTGGCAAACCACTAGATGGTCCTCGACAAGTGAATGTTGGTGAACAAATAGTATTAGACTTAGTTAGCCCGTACAAGAAATCTGGAAGAAACGTCACTACTGACAATTTTTTTACAACTTTAGAATTGGCAAAGGTTTTGAATTCCTGGAACATGACACTAGTTGGTACAGTAAGAAAAAATAAAACATTCCTACCGAACAATATGCAGAGCAGTAAAGAAAGAATTGTGTACTCAACGAATTTTGCGTATAATCGTAATGCTGTAGTGTGTTCATATGTACCAAAAAAATAAAGCGGTAGTGCTTTTATCGTCCATGCACATGACTGGAGAAGTGGAAGACACGCAAACAAAGAAGCCTGAAATAATCCAGTATTACAATAAAACGAAAGGAGGAGTTGATGTTATGGACAAAATGTTGGGAGAGTACACCGTGAAAATAAGGACGACGCGTTGGCCTCTTGCATTTTTTTATAATATGGTTGATATCGGTGGTTTAGCGTCCTATATCATTTATAGAGAACACAACCCACATTTACGAAGAAAGGATCAACGAAGAAAATTTTTAAAAGATCTTGCTTATCAGCTATGCTTGCCTGCAATTGAAGCTCGAAGTAGCAATCCACTTATGATGAGAAATCATTTTCTCCGAAGTGCAATTGAAATGGTAATTGGAAAACGAATTTCAATAACATCATCAGAAGAACCTAAAGTACCTCATGGCAGTCGTGAAGCTCCACGACCCTATCGTTGGTAGTTGTCAAATCTGTCGAGAGATGAACCGAAAACAACGGAAAACGAGAAAATCGTGCACAGTTTGCTTGAAGCCGGAATTGCAATGAAATTAATCAAAAGTAACTATTTATTTTAAGTATTATATCAATATGGTAGTAATATTCTGTTTGTATCCACTCTATTACGTAATAAAATAAGTATTCTTTCCATAAAGTTTTGTTCTTTATACTGTTTTCATACAATATCGTTAAAGGTACAATTGTACCTTTGACGTCAATTGAGGATGTAAAATCTATTTCATCACATAATATGAAAATAAGTGAAAATATTTTTATAGATCTTTATGTACTTAACTACAAACATATATGTAGAGATGTCACCAAAGCTGAACATCACAGGTATTATACAAAAATAAATATTAACCCTTACTATCGGAAAAGTTACAGTTGTACCTTGTCCGCCTGACGAAGGTTAATAGCATTTTTCGAAAAAATTATTTCAAATAATAGGAATATTCGTCACGTTGCAATACCAATACTGTGATATTGGTTGCCTAGATTTCGGGTACGATAATTAATTAACACACTGTATTGGATACGCTATACATACATATTGTTCATAAAGTTCAGCTACTTTTGATGTTTTGCAAATGGCTTTTTCTTAAGTTTTGTAGATGGAACACCTGTATATTGTGTGCTGGTTGACTAGCCCATCAGATTCCCTTTAATTAAGGGTAAGTGTGATATGTGTCTGACTTTAATAGTTTTATTATACACTTAGTATTATATTCTGTCTACTTTTATCAGTTTTTTTTTGTTTTTCCTTTTATTATTTGATTAATACTTTATAATGTATAATAATTCTTCTGTCATATACCAAATTTTAATACGACTTGGTATTTTATGAAATTTACAAAGAATTATGTAATAAAATATGTTATTGTGGTGCTATAGCACCAAGATAAATTACTACATGGCAAGAAAGACAGAAGAGTAAGCCAACACGCCGTCGCTTTGCCGCGTACGGCCGAAGAATCGGGGAGTACAGCATATAGATAAAATTCTATGTAATGATAATATTTTTAAACTATAAAATTAATTTTATAGTTAATTAATAATATAGTAAATTATAAACTCGAGCAAAAAAATTCGAGAAAACCTTTGATGCACAAACGCATTAATAAACTAGTAATGGCTTGAAATTATTGAAACATTCTATAATATTAAACTTTAAAATTCAATCTTAAATAAGATTAGAAAAAATATCTATTTGATATTACTAATGGAAATTTTATTTTATCAGTTTCTAAAATCAAGTAGGTCATGACGTTAAAGTAATTTAAATCGAAAAAGAATTTGTCAATACGCGCTTCTTAGCTGACGATGTTCGAGTCGAGCACGGGTTCGACGCAAAATGAGTATGCCCCTCTACTCTCCGATTCTTCGGCCGTACTCGGGAAAGCAACGGCGTGGGGTCTTACTCTTCTGTCTTTCTTGCCATGTAGTAACTTATCTTGGTGCTATAGTACCATATAAATTTATTTTTTATGTTTTTATCAAGTTTTGCTTCTTTATTTATGAAAAATAATATTGTGCTAAAATTTCAAAGTTTAAGTAAACACTAGATTTAAACTATATGTGGGCCTGTCGGTTTCGCCATAGATGTAGATCAAGTTAATTAATTCTTTTACTTTGCAAACAATTTGTAATAAATAAATGATCTAAACTTGATAAAAATACAAAAAATAATGTTATTTGAATGCATGAAATAGTTATTAATGACAGTTATAAGTTGTTTTTAATCTGTTTCCATGGCACAATGCGATGTAACCAGGGTTCTTATGTTTTAAATAAACTGCCTTAAACATGTTCAAAACTGTATGATATGTTTTAAATCAAATTTGTTTTAAACTATTTAAAAGCTGTTTTAAAACATTGAATGTTGTTTAAAAGATTAATTTAGTTTAAAAACTAGCATTTTCTTTTTTTTTTCTTTATTTATGTTTGCCAAACCTATATTTAAACTAAAACTTAACATGTGGTTAAAACCAAGGCAAAACTTTAACAAAAATCTTTACTCGTGATGAAAGCCTTCGTACTTATATATCGTTACTCGTTTCCGTATTTACAGGATGTTTCTGTAATATGGTTTGTCTTAGAAAGATAAAATTTCGCAGACAGTGCAATGTTATAATGAAAAATCGTTTAAGATCCCTTTTGAAAACATACAACCACGGGATCATTGCTATACGGAGAGTCCACAAAGTTTATTTCATTAAAACTTTTTTATTATATCGTAAACTCTTAAATTTTACAACTGATTCCAAAAGCTTGTTTCATTTTAAAACTATTTTCACTTTTAGACAATTTTGGTTAGATGCATTCTTTTCGAGTTATTCGCAAAAAAATTCAAGCTTGCTTTTTAGGATTTTCATTAATCGTAGGCGCCTATGAAAACAAATCGTAAGTAAAGCAATGTGGCATTATTAGTAAATGCGAACAAAGTGAATTTATTAACAATAAAAATAACAACAGAAACAGCTCTTCAAACGTAAATACCATTTAAAAAATCAGTTAAGAAAACGGAGTAAAATAAAATAAAAACTTGAAAAATAATAACTAAGTGAATAAAGTACACTCAGCAGCAGAAGTCTGCGTACAAAAAACTTGTAATACTTTAATTGAAAAAATAAGAGTCATAATCTAATGTGATAAACTTGATTTTTTTTATTTTGTATATTAACTACATATAATTCTATTAACAAAATATGCTTCAACAAAACAGAAACAGTAGTTACAGAAAAAAATCAAAACTAAAAATTCTACAAATAACGGGTATGCAAAAATCTGCGTACAAGTCAGGACAGTATTTGTAAAAAATTCATAAATGAGATCATTGTTTCTATATTAATATGAGGTCGGATAACCTTTACGTTTAATGACCTCCCTTAAACGTTTAGGCATGGAGTGCACTAATTTCTTCGTTTCGTCCGAACTGATTTTGGACCATTCCTCAATCATAACATTTTTTAACGTTTCCTTCGACGTTATGTTGTGTTGCCGAATCCTGCGTTCCAGTAAATCCCAGAGGTGTTCGATGGGATTCAAGTCCGGCGATTGTGGAGGTGTTTTAAGTTGCTTTGGGGTATTGTATAGTAGCCAAAGCTTAGTGTTGTGGGCGCAATGTTTGGGGTCATTATCTTGTTGAAAAAAGTATTTGGGCCCCAAGCCCAAGTTTTCGATGCTAGGCTTCAAATTTTCTTTTAAAATGTCTAAATACATTTTATGGTCCATTGTCGATGTTATGAAAACCAACCTTCCCACCCCTTTGGTGCACATACACCCCCAAACCATAACTCCACCACTTCCGTGTTTTACAGTCGCTTTCAAATTTTCGGGATTAAGGGCAGTATTAGGTTTTCTCCATACAAGTTGTTTACCTTTAATGCCGAAAATGCAAAATTTGCTCTCATCTGTAAAGAGAACTTTCTCCCAGAATTCAATGGGCTTGTCTAAGAGTTTTTTTGCAAAGGCGATCCACTTCTGACGATTGACCTCTGACACAAATGGCTTTTTTCGTGCAACGCGACTGTGATAGTTAGCTGTTTTTAACGTCCTTCTCACCGTATCTTTGCTGATAGTTTTATGAAATTCTTCTTGTACATTTTCTACTATTTTTTTTGCCATCAGCCTAGGTTCTTTTCTAACCTGCTGTACAATTTTTCGCTTCTCTCGGTTTGTTAAAAGGGGTGGTCTACCAGATCGCGGACGTGAGAGGTAATCTTCAGTGTCTTTATAATTATTAATTACTCTTTGAATGGAAGTGTGTGACCTGCCGACAGTTTCTCCTATTTTTCGAAAAGATTTTCCCTCTTTCCATAACTTTACAATAATTTTTCTCTCTCCCAATTCAATTTCCTTTCCTTTCGTGTCCATTCTAACTTTTAGCTTCTAAGCCTCTGCTAATATAATTGACACCGATTATCTTTTATTTAAATCGGAAAACGTACATCGCCAACTACGTATTTAAGTAAATAAGTATATTTTGGAGAAGGCGTCTTTATTTGTACGCAGATTTTTGCATACGCATTATTTGGAGAATTTTTAATTTTAATTTTTTTGTAACTAATATTTCTGTTTTATTGATGCATATTTTGTTAATAGAATTATATGTAGTTAATACACAAAATAAAAAAAAATTGAAGTTTATCACATTAGATCATGACCCTTATTTTTTCAGTTAAAGTGTTAGAAGTTTTTTGTACGCAGACTTCTGCTGCTAAGTGTATATGTAGTACATATTACAGTAAATGCTCGAAGAGTCCTCCGCCTGCTTCAATGCACATTTCAAAGCGACGTCTTAAGTTAACATGTAATCGAGGCAATGCGTTTTCTTGCCGTATTGTTATAAACGACTCCACAATTTTTTGGCATAATTGTTCAACAGTATCAATATTTGAATTGTACACCAAATCTTTAATACGCCCCCATAAATAAAAGTCTAAGGGAGTTAGATCTGACGATCGAGTCGGCCAAGTGATAGGGGCTTCTGGTCCTCGTCCAATCCAACTCCCGAGAAAGTGGTGATGTAACCACTCCTTAACAGTATTTGTACAATGAGGAGGCGCACCATTATGTAAATACCCAATTTCAAGTCTTGTTTCATATGAAACATCGTCTAATAACTCTCCTAGATTTACCAAGTGTTCCAGATTACTATCACCATTAAGTCTGGAGGGCAAAAAACGGGTCCGATAATAAAATCGCCAACAATTCCAGCCCAAACGTTTACACTGAATTTTCATTGCGATTGACAAATACGCGTAAAATTTGGATTTTCTTCAGCCCAATTATGAGCATTTCTCAAATTAATTGTTCCATGTTTTAAAAAGGTAAACAGTATTTTTTTCTAAAAACGCACCATCAATTGTACATTTTTCCACCATAGTACGGCAAAACTGTACTAGCAATGGATAATCAGTAATTTTTAATTCTTGAACTGTGGACAAGTGTTATGGATATAATTGCTGTTCGTGTAGGACACGCCAAGCTGTAGTTCCAGATATTCTGAAATGTCGTTTTATATCAACAGTACTAGCAGTACTACGATCTGCCACAAAATCCAAAATATCTTCTTCCAGTTCGGGTGTACGAACTGACCTCTGATTTCCATTATTTACGTACTTCGGTCTTAAATTTCCTGTCTCGCGTAAACGTCTTTCGATATTAAGAAATGTTTTTCTGTCAGGTTGTCTGCGATTAGGAAATGTTTTGCAATATCGTCTTGCTACTGCGTTAGCATTGCTTAAACAGTCTCCCAAAATTAAAAGCATGTCAGTTTGCTCACTAAAACCGTAATTATTTGCCATTCTAAACAATAATTAACGACTAACATATGTTGGGTAATAATTTGACAGATTGCTTTACTACTTTACTTACAATTTGTTTTCATAGACATCTTCGAGACATGTCATGTTTCATAGACATTTCCTTTGTGAATATCCTGTATAGCTTGATCCCGTGGTTGTATGTTTTCAAAAGTGGTCTTAAATGATTTTTCATAACATTGTACTGTTTGCCAAATGTTTTCTTTCTAGGACAAACCATATTCAAAATATTTAAGAAAATGTTAAAAAATGTCTCAACTTTGAAGACCCATATCTTAGCCATTTATGGGTTTAGACCAAAAATTTTTACATAAATCGTTATCATTTTAACTCAAGTATTTGTGATTAAAATTATGCCACGACTTACAGACACAGCCGGTATATCGTTTTAGTGCTGGATGCACAAAATGGGGTAAATTTAACTCTCTATACTACTTTTATTGCTTTGTCGTTTTCTAATCTATTTCATAATGTAAATTGTATTAAGTCTTAGGAAGAAAAAAATCGCATCTAATGCAGAAGTCGCCTAGAAGTATTTCAAGTCTTCCAACATCAAGATTTCTGAAAGCATTTTAAGTCTTTTAGAAGTAGTAACAAGTTTTCTGGAATCATTTGAAATTTTCAAGAGGCAATATCAAGTCTTCGGGAAGCATTTCAAGTCTTCTAGAAGCCATTTCAAGTGTTCCAGAAGCAGTATTAAGTTCCCCAGGACACTATCAAACCTTCTAGAAATATTTCAAGTCTTCTGGAAACATTTCAAGTTTTTCTGGGACAGTATAGAGTCTTTTGGAAGTAGTTATAGTTTTCTGGAATCATTTCAAGTCTTCTGGAAGCATTAAAAATCTCCTGAAAACTTTATAAGTTTTTTGAAAGCAGTTCAAATTATCTGAAACCATTGTAGGTCTTCTGGAAGCATTTCAAATCTTTTGGAAGCATTTTAAGTGTTTTGGAAGCAGTATGAAGTCGTCCATAGGTAGTATTGAGCCTTTTGGAAGTTTTTCAGGTCTCCTAAAAGCAGTAACAAGTCTGTCAGTGACAGTATCAAGTCTTGTAGAAGCATTTCAAGACTTCCAGGGGTAGTATCAAGTCATTTGAAAGCAGTTCAAGTATTGTGGAAGCATTGCAAGTCTTCTGGAAGCATTCCAAGTCGTCCGGAAGCATCCCAAGTCTATTTGAAGCATTTGAAGTCTTCTGGAAGCATTTCAAGTGTTTTAGAAGCAGCATCAAGTCTTGTAGAGCAGTATCATGTCTCAATTAAAAATAAATGCTCTACCAAAAAACAATCATAGCAAATACTGAGAATGAATTAGGAAGAAAAAGCGCAATAAAAAAATAATTGAATATGGTAACTTCAATCCAAATAAAAGCATTAACAATTTCGTATGGATGCTTATGCACCCAGGGAACCCATTAAAACTTTAGTATAGGTACATGCGACATACGGTGCCTATGCTTCTGGATAACTCATTTCGATATATTGTACTGTACTATCTAATACCACAAACACCACATTAATTTTTTTCTCTTATCCTACCTTTGGTTGTTATACTCTCATTACATGAGTCAAATCAAACCAGTTAAATTTTGACCACATTAAGGTTAACACCTCGTCTCTTCAAAGAAGCTGATCTCATAGGATCTTCCTATGAGATCAGCTATTACGGTTCCACAGATTATATATTATTTTAAAGACTGCCAACTTGTTGGCAGCAAGAGTAATTCTAAATACTGTAGATTATGTCGAGAACGTCGCTTTGAGTTCACGTGCTCGGGCCGGCTCTGTAAAAGCAGTGTTTGTCGTATTACTGAAAATGTTTTTCCAATAGCATGATAAAAAGCAGTTGTACTACCTTACGCTAAAAATGGTGAGTCAAAGGAGCTTAAGGATTTGCGACCAATCAGTATTTTGCCGGTGTTGTTGAAGGTTTTGGAAAAAATTATGAAGTTGCAAATGTTGGATTACGTTGAATGTAACAATTTATTACCACAAGAACAGTCGGGGTTTCGAAATGAATACAGTTGTACCACAGCAATGTTAAATTTAACGGATGACATTTGCAAGTTACAGATAAGGAGCAATATACTGTTGTGTTTTTTAGACTTTTTTATGGCCTTCAACACCGTGAATCACGGAATACTGTGCCGCATCTTGAGATGTTTAGGCTTTTTAGATAGAGCCGTAAGTTTCTTGAATAGTTATCTTGAAAATAGAATACAAGTGCGTAAGGTAGGAGAGAAGGTGTTTAATGAGATAAGGACTTCAACGGAAGTTACACTATTTACACATCACAGTTATCGAAATGTTTGGATCACTGCAAAAATTAAGATGTATGCAGACGATTTGCAGTTATATTTTTGGTTTTGTAGTATTAACTATCAGGATGCCGAGTTTAAAATTAACAGTGATCTAAAAAAAATTTATAGTTTAGCAACAAGCTCAGTTGAAAATTAATCGTACTATATCTACGTGGATGTGGTTTGGAAGTAATAGAGCTGCGTTTAAACCTGTATTAAATATTCAAATGAATGGTGAAGCAATTAATCTTGTTCAGGAGTCTAAATGTTTAGGTTTGGGAATCGATAATTCATTTAGGTATTGGGCGCAAATTGGGAATTACATTTGAAATTCGTATCTATATTTACGTGCGCTCTACCCCCATCGTTCTTATCTTACAACAGATCTAAAGAAGCAGCTGCGTGAGTCTTTTATTTTATTTCAATTTAATTACATGGCACCACTTTACCACCCTGCTATCGACGTAATGATTAGTAAACGTGTATAGAGGGTACAAAACAGTTGCCTAAGGTATATTTATGGCATACGAAATATTGGAAGAATTTTTCATAAGCTAAATGATATAAATGGGCTAACAATGTACAATAGAGGTGATGTTTATACCTTATGTCTATTTCATAAGGTTATAATTACTTAACACAGGCCTTAAATCAATATTATACAAGATATGATGTTATATAACCCCCAAAACTATATCCTGTAATAGTCGGTATTTGGGCTTATCTCCTGCAACGCTATAACATCTTTTATGAAACTTGGTGCTCAGACTGTATTATCATCATTTCCTTATGACTTTCTCCACACGGTATGCCTTTATTGCGCTAGTTCTTTCATCTTTCTTAGACTTTTTCGACTTTTTGATTTGGTTTTGTTGCTTACCCGCAACATTCTTCTACCTTCTAGCACTACTATTTCGGTTTTTCTATTGCGACTTCTAATCCCTTCTAATCAGAATTCGCCTTGTCCACGTTTCGCAGTCCAAGCGATGATCGTTACTCATTCTTCTGTTTTCATCAACACTATTTATTCATAAGATATATTGCAGAGTATAATTCCAACTCAAGCCAACTCCTTAAAATTTTTAAATCCTTAGAAAAAATTTAGATACCTTTCAGTATCTTCAAAAGTTTTGGAAAGTTTTAGACTTTTAAAATGTCTGGGATTAGTCGCACGTCTCTACAGATGACCAACTGTTTTTAGATCTAGTTTTAGTTCTTGTGACAGTGCTAAGTTGCGCTAGATGGCACTGGATAGTGGTATGGTGTTGTTTCTACCAAATGTTTCTAGTTTTAGATCCAGTTTTAGTTCTTGTGACAGTGCTACGTAGTGCTAGTTGGTACAAGATAGAGTTATATTGTATACAGGGTGAGTCAATAGTGCAAGGAAGGAAGATTGTGGCCTTACTGTTGAAAATAGAAAAAAATATGTTTGTGTCATGTGTTACTATCAAAGCTGCATCGAATAAAATTATTTTCAATTATACAGGTTGTTTCACAATTCCAGAACCCTACTCAACTTATTTTTTTTTTAATAGAACCCTATACATCTTTTTACATATGTTGATTACCTGTCTTAAATGCTATAAATGTGTATACTGTATTCAAATTTTGAATGTAAGGTTGTCAAGTTATTAATCATTTTGTGAAAATTTTTGAAAAAATTTGTAGTGACTTAAAATTCATTACCACCACTATTATTAAATATTGAAGATTGCAATTTGGCATATCGATAAACCAAGCTTTGGTTTTTGAAACCACACTAATACTATTGGATAATATTATACAGCAAGTAAGTTTATTTCATAAAAGATAGAAGAGTATGGATCTGTACACAGACAATAGTATTAAGAAAACAACTTTTCAAAAATTCTATTTAAATATATTGCAAAAATCCTTCATAGTGAAGAGGTATACCATCGTGCTGAGACCACATTCTTTCTCAAACGTCTAGTGAAACATCTTCTAAAAGGTTTGATAATTGATTTTCTAAGAAAATCAAACGATCGTCTGTTAACGGTTGCCTCGAAGATATACGATCTGATCAAATATAATTCTAGAATCCCTGCTCAGATAGTTTAGGACCATCGATATTAGTGAGCTACTTCTCATATAAATTTACTGTTGATGAGAGTTCTACATGGTATTCCGGAGGGATCTGTATTGGGATCCTTTCTGTTTATCCTGTATGTTAATGATTTACCTGAAATAATAGATGATCTCATAGTATTGTTTGTTGATGACTCCACCGCAGTTACGACAGCAAAAACTGAAGAACTATTGTCAGCACAGGCCGTAAATAACCTTAAACTTCTCCATAACTGGTTTACTAGTTACAATTTAATGCTAAATATTGAAAAAACTAACTTTATAGTATTTGGGAATGTGAAGACTACTAAACCAATAAATTTACAATACTCTAATATGCAAATTACTCCCAAAGAAGCAGTTATGTTTCTGGGAGTAAAGATTGACTCCAGTCTGTCGTGGAAACATCACATCAACGATCTGGCGCTTAAGTTAAATCGACTATGTTTTGCATTGAGAACAATTTCGCGGTTAGTATCGATCAGTGCAGCTGTAAGTGCATATTATGCATGTGTGGAGTCGCGACTAAGATATGGCGTAATCTTCTGGGGATAGTCGATTGAAATGGAGCGTGCTTTCATTGCTCAGAAAAAGTGTGTGAGTGCAGTTTACGATCTTCAAATAAAAGAATCACGTAATTATTATCCTTGAGTCTGCAATGTTTGTAAAGAATAACTATATTTTTTTTCAAAATACGAACAACAGCATTGTTATGGAACAAGAGCTATAGAAAAGTGTTATTTGCTACCATCTAAAACTCAATTTACAAAAGTGCAGAAAAGTACAATTCATTTTTGTATCAAAGTATATAATCACCAATCTAATAATTTAAAAACGAAACCATCTATTACTTTCAAAAATTGTTTAAAGCGCTATCTTTTAGAAAACACCGTGTACACAGTGAACAAATTCTTTGCTGTTAAATTACCAATTGTGTAATCTTTTATGTTGACGTTTTCTGTACTTTTTAGTATTTATGGAAATAAAGTTTATTATTATTATTATTAACTTTGCAACTTTGCATTCAAAATTTGAAAACAAGATATGCACTTATAGCGTTTAGGATAACTAATCAGCATATGTGAAAAGATAGATAGGGTTCCATTTAAAAAAATGAAGTTGAATACGGGCCTGAAATAGTGAACCAGCCTGTATTGCTGAATATAATTTTAATCGATGCAGCTGTGGCAGTAATGTATGATAATATAAAAACATTTTTTAAATTTACAACGATAAAACCACAATTTTTAATCTTCCGTCCTTGCACTATTGACTCACCCTGTATACATTTTTGGTAAACTAAAACTAGAATTACACTAAATTTAGAACCAGCAACATTTGGGTTTCCAAAGACGGCTTAATACAAATCTGTCTAGTTTTAGTAGTATTGATAGTGCTAAGTAGAGCTAGTTGGCATTCCATAGTGCTTTATTGTACATTCTTATTAAACTAAAACTTAAACAAGCTAACACTTGATCTAGAACTAGAATCTAGGTTTAGTCGTGCATTTCTTAAGACAGCTAAGCTCGAAAGATTCTAGTTGTTGTATATTTTTCTTTGCTTTAGGACGCATATTTTTGTTAAAACTAGATTTAGAATTTTTCTGGTTTAATACTACATTTCAGACTGATATGAGGCAGTAACAAGTTCAAGTTCACAAACGTTTCTAACTTTTTATTTTTAAACCAAACAATTTTTATCATTAATTCTACGGATATTTCCCACCAACGCTGTCCTTGACTATTTTTGATTCACAAATAAATAATAAAAAATGATATTAAGGGGATTTTTTAGCGGTTACTATCACAATGGATCACTTAAATACAATGAATCATTTTCATTTGCTTGTGACTTCGGCTAAAAAAAATATATCAATCATCAACGAACAAAAAGAAATAAAGCTATCATCACACGTTGCACATAACAATTCGATAATCTAGCCATAATTTTAGGCAGATAGATAATAACGAGATAAATGCGCGCGGCAAACAGGAACAAAGCGAACTTTGTATATAGAGCAGTATCAGTTTATATCAAGGTCCGGTAGTATTGTTTATAATTGACGAACATCCTATGAATATAATGTGTACATAACTATTTATAAATGTCAGTCCGTACTATTCCGCACGTTAGAAGTTTTTGTTGATCCGCGTACTCAACCTTTCACTAGCGATTTTTCAAACAAAGAGTTTAAAAAAAGAAAATATCGACCCTGAACGCGAGTTTCACGATTTTCACCGTGTTGAAAATAAAGTGTTTCAAATCAGGCGATTACAAGTCATGTTTTTTTTGGTTTAGTGGCGATATTTAAAAAAAAACTTTAAAATAGATATTTAATTTATTAAGTGGATTAAACAATTCAAAAAGTAAGTTTTTGAAAAGATAATTAATAATGTGCACGTGCTCGCGTTGCTAAGATACTGTTTACAAATACGTAATAGCGTTGTCTAGGCCTTTATTGACAATCCAATTATATCATTAGGTCATCCAGCTGAATAATTTAAAAATAACTACGAACATTTTTTGGTTGTTTCAATTGTTTCAATCAAAAACAATTTTTTTATTAACTTATCACTTCATCTTGATAAAGATTAACTTATAATTTAAAATTATAAACACGAATATCTGACTTTAATTCATTTTTAATTATAACAACGATTTCTTACGTTCATTTTTACCTTGAAGTTTCACAGATGTTTTTACAACAAATTTAGCGTTTTTTTAAGGTAGCAAAACACGTGATTATATTCTCTCTTCGTTTAGATTGAAATAAAAGAAATATTTTAAATTGTATGTATACATATAAATTAATCCGATAACCACAAAGTATTTTGTTATTAATTGATCCTAAAATGCGTTATATTTTTAAACAAATCAAAAATAATCTTCCTTAAATAAACGTGGCCTTGAAAAATTTAAGCGAAAATAATTTATTCTTATCGAAAAAATTTTATTTTGACATCCACGAGTTTCGAAATTAAGTTGAATCAACACCATATGGCAAATTAATTGCATTATGCACATGCTGCAAATCAGATAATTTAAGATGCATATAAATCAAAAATTTCACAAATCGGCTTTATTAGCACAAAATTACTCATTAAGTTCAAATAGAATAAATAAAAATGAAGTTATCAGCCGATACGAAATATAAAGCAAATTTTTTAACGTTTAGATCGGAAGATCGTGATAAAAATAAATCAAAATTAAAAATAACCATGCCGGATGAAGAAAGAAGTAATTATAAATTTCATCTTCCTGAGATGATCATATTTTTGTTCTTTTTCGGAATAATGTTATCAGGTAAACAATTACTTATTATTAATTTAAATTTAATTTATTTTTATTATTTCTAGAACCTGTAAGTAATAATTTTTTAATTTACCGGACGTGTTATACAATTTTAAATTTCAACGAATCCGATTGTGCTAAATTAGGTACAAAGGATGCGGATAATTCTACGGCCGAATTAGAAAAACAAGTCCAACCATACGCAAATGTATTGAGCATGGTTTTAACTTGGCCGGCGCAAATAATTCCGGCTGTTTTATGTTTATTTGTGGGACCATGGTCCGATAAAAATGGAAGAAAACCAGTGATGATATCGGCTTTTATAGGTTTTACTATAAGTTCAACTTGTCAAGTTGTTATTTCTTTGATTCCATGGTTATCGCCTTGGTATATAATTATACCAAATTTGATCTCAGTTTTATTTGGTGGATTCAGTCCGGTTATGATGTTATTATTATGTTATGTCACGGATATAACAACAGAACAAAATAGAGGAATAAGGTATTTAAATAATTCTTTATGCAACCGGTTAAGAAATTAATATGAATATTTTTTTGCAATGACTCGTTTCTATTAATAATGCAATAATACTGACAAAGCATAACTCTGTATTATTTTAAAATTTTTACGATTTTAACATTGCATTCCAAGACACATTCATTAAAATAATTTACTTGTTATTGTCATCATTTTTCCATCAATCAATTTGTGGAATACAGAACTTGGAAAAATGGGTGTGACTAAGATGAAGATTCTGAAAATATATAAAAAGAATAACAAAATAAACACGAAAAAGTTGTTAGAAATGCAAAAATGAATAAGGCAGAAGTAATCAAAAAAGTGTCACCCAAACTTTTTAAGTTCTTCTCTGTTCATTTTATCATTCAGAAATGTAAAAGGCTTAAACGCAAATTATTGAGGTTTTAAGTTCTTATTTGGACACCAGATTTTCAAGAATTTGCATACTGTTTTAAAAGGATTATTTTCTTTGGCTTCTTTCTTATTTTGACCATAATTATGCAACATAGCAAACATAACGCTAAATGTTTCTATTAACGCCGGACATTTCAAATGACTTACGAATTAATACAATTCTGACATAGATCAGTCCACGCCAAATAAATGTATATCATCCGTTCGTTAAATAATTGCCAAAATGTTCAAAAGTTTCATAAATAATTGATAAAGCTATACTTAACACAGCTGTGTCTTTATAAGTGCTTTATAAGCATTGGTGAAGTTTCGCCACATCTGACGATTTTTTGTGATCTGATGAAGTGATGAAATCTTCAAAGATATTTCGCATTTCTGATTATTGTTCAACTTTCGATATTTTAATTGAAATTTCGAATAAAGTATCAGATAAACAAAAAAGATATCTCTCACCTTGTTGGCAGCATGAACTATTTTGTCTCCGAAGTCATGCTCATCAATTTGAAGTCTGCCAACTTATTGGTAGCATGAACTGTTATGTTTCCAAAGTCATGTTCATCACTTTGAAGTCTGCCAACTTGTAAGCAACATGAGCTATTATAGTTCTAAACACTGTACATTATTTTAAAGGCTGCCACTTGTTAGCAGCATGAGTTATTTTATTTCCAAAGACCTGTTCATCGACATGAAGTCTGTCAACTTGTTGGTAGTATGAGCTATTACTGTTCCACACTCTATATATCATTTTAAAGACTGCCAACTTGTTGGCAGCATGAGCTATCATGTTTTCAATGTTACACCATCAGTTTGAGATATGCCGACTTGTTGGAAGTATGAGTGTTATGATTCCAAAGTTTTGCTAATTAGTTTGAAGTAACAGGTTGGCAGCATGAGCTATTACTGTTCCAAATACTGTCTTAAAAACTTGTTGGTAACATAAGTTATTATGTCCCTAAAGTCATGCTCATCAATTTGAAGTCTGCCAACTTATTGACAGCATGAGCTATCATGTCTCCAAAGTTCTGCCATTAGTTTGAAGTCGGCCAACATGTTGACAACATGAACTATTACTGTTCCACGAACTATGTATTATATTTACTATATATTTTTGTTTCACCGGCTTTATATTTTTTAAAGACTGCCATCTTGTTTGCAGTATGAACTATTATGTTTCCAAAAACCTACTCATAAGTTTCTAGTATGTTAACTTGTTAGCAGCATGAGACATTACTGTTCCAAAGACTGTACATTATCCTAAAAATTGGCAACTTGTTGGCAGCATGAGTTATTATGTCTCCAAGGTTACGCTCAACAATTTGAAGTCTGCCAACTTGTTGGCAGCATATAACTACAGTAAATTATTCCAAACACTATACATATATAATAATAGACTGTATGTTAAGATTTAGAGTAGTTGCTTTTCTTGCTTGTTATCGTTCTTATTTTGTTGTTTCCAAAGTCCTACTCATCACTTTGAAGTATGCCAAATTGTTGGCAGCATGAGCTATTATTGTTACACAGACTATATATTATTTTAAAGACTGCCAACGTGTTAGCAATATGAGCTATTGTGTCTCCAAAAACCTGCTCGTCAGTTTGAAGTATATTAACTTGTTAGCAGCATGAGCTATTATGTTTCTAAGGTCACGCTCATTAATGTGAAGTCTGCCAACTTGTTTACAGTACTGTCAATTGTTCCAAACACTATACATATATAATAATGGACTGTATGTTAAGGTTTAGAGTAGTTGTTTTTCTTGTTTGTTATTGTTCTTATTTTGTTGTTATTCTAAAAAAAAAAATTCTTTTTAAATCAACCCAAGAATGGATATCAGTAATAATTATGTCAACTGTCAGCACGATTTGAAAATACAGCAACACTGATACATTTTAACAAAAACTGTTGCCAATAAATAAATAACATGCAACAATGTACATATTATCTAACAAATTTACAATCATCATTGGTTCTATAACAATCTTCATGTCGCACAGCGGCGAAATCAACATAGTTATTGGTCTGAATATGTTCGGATCGGAATTTTTAAAAAACACCACCACATCTACCTAAGCTATTTATCAATTAACTATTACAATAATTAATATTACATGTTCAGATTACGAAGTAAATAACATATAATCATCATAGTGCATAAACTGTAATCCATATGAGGCCATGTTTTGAACAAAGTTTAAAGTTGGTCTAAAAATTTTCTGCCTGTAAGCGTTCTGCCTAATATAAATTGTGAAGAAAATTTGGAAGTGATGGTAAAGATCAGAAAAAAATTTTCAAGTTAATAACTATCGTTAGTTCAATGCGAATCTTCATACTGCACATTGGTAAAATCAGCTAAGCTATTGGTCTGAATATATTCGGATTGGAATTTTAAAAGACACTAAATAATCTACCCAATTTTGTTTGTCAACTAACAGCATTATAGTAATTTATATTACATTTTGTTCAGATTATGAACAAAAGAGCTCATCATAGTGCATAAACTGTACTCTGTCTGAGGCCATATTTGGAACAAAGTTTAAAGTTGGTCTAAAAGTTTTCTGCCCGTAGACGTTCTACCAAATATAAATTGTGAAGAAAATTTAGAAACGATGGTAGAAGATCAGAAAAAAATTTTGAAGTTTACAACCATCATTAGTTCTATGAGAATCTTCATATTGCACATTGATAAAACATTAAAGTTATTGGTCTGAACATGTTCGGATTGGAATTTTTAAAAGACACCAAATCATCTACCCAAATGTTTTGTCAACTAACAGTATTACAGTAATGAATATTTCATTTTATCCAGATTATAAAGAAAATAGCTCATCATAGGAATTATAAGCTGTATTCCGTATGAGGCCATGGTTGGAACAAAGTTGAAACTTGGTCTAAAATTTTTCTGCCTGATGTAAATTGTGAAGAAAATTTAGAAGTGATGGTAAAAGATCAGAAAAAAATGTTTCAAGTTTACAATCATCATTGGCTATATAATATTGTTAATTTGTCGTGATGCAATATTAATTATTGTAAAATTGTTACATTACAAAAGGTTTTGGGTTAGGTTGGATAGATGATATGATATTTTCTAAAAATTACAAGCCGAACAATTTCAGACCAATAAAATGGGTAAATTGGTAAAGCCATTTTGACAATATGTCTATAAGAATTTTGATATCAAAACCTGTTTTAATGTAACAATTTTACAATAATTAATATTTCATCACGACAAATTAACAATAATGCTCATGTAACATTATGAGTATGGAAAGGTACATTAATAGATACCATATGCAGCATGTGTATTCAGCTAACTGAATAATTCAGCTCCATATTTTTTGGAGCTGAATTTTGGAGCTCCATTTGGTATATACAGAATTTTGTTTACTAACTTTGAAGTCATCTAACAGCGAAACGAAGCAATTTTGGATACAGATAATTTAAATCGACCTATTTTTAGCCAAGGAATTTTTGGTATTTCGTGTATACGCATTTTAGAGACTGCTGTATAACCTGTTTAACAAGTAATGTTGGCAATCGACTGGGCAATTTGAGAAAATTGTTATTCATATTTGTTTACTTACAAAGCATAAAGCTTCCTAGCACAGAGGTTTGAAACATTTTATCTGAGGGATCAAAGAATTCATGACTGAAGTCTTGAATATCAGATAGGGTGGTGACATTTATTTCTCGTTATTATGGAAATCAGAACTTGGTTCAGATAACGAAATTGAAGGTTGGACATAACTATCAATAGATAGTTTCTCCTCGTTATGTTGATCTGGACATAACTCCGCTAAAGAATTTGACCCTGGTTCCTTTTGCAGTGCATCTTCTTTCACATACTGTAAATTATAATGTTCTTTTATTACTTATATTACTTCTCTATTTTCTTCACAATTTATATTAGGCAGAATGTCTATCGATCATATAGACATTCCTATAACTCGTAGAGTAATTTTAATCACAAATACTAGAGATAAACTGATAACAATTCATGTATAATTTTTTGGATCTGAACCCATAAAGGTCCAAGATGTGGGCCTTCAAAGTTAAGAAATTTTTAAACATTTTCTTAAATATTTTCAATATGGTTTGTCTTAAAAAGGTAAAATTTAGCCAACAGTGCAATGTTACCAGGAGAAATCGTTTAAGATTATTTTTAAAAATATACGACAACTAAATACCCTCCTGTGTGATACAGAAACACCCTGTCCGAGGACACTACCTTGAAAAGTACTTAATTTCTTTAGCCCAGAGGTTCCCATTTTTTTTCAGTTTGCGGCTCTCTAAATAATCGGATTCTTTTTCGCAGCGCTCTAAATGCGTCCAATTTCTTTAACGCTCTAGTGTTAGCTCTAGTTTTAGTATTAACTCTGTTTCTCGTTGTTATTCAGTGTTAGGCTGATGTGTACTTGTATAGAACTAAAACTAGAACTAACACTAGACCTAGAATTAGTAAGATTCGATTTAGTCGTACATCTTCAGACGCACAGATAAACATGAATCTTTCGAATTCTAGGTCTAGTGTTAGTTCTAGTTTTAATTTTTATTTAGTTTTAGTTGTTGTATTTGTTCCTTGATGTAAAAGGAAAAGCTAAGCTACTTCAAAAATCAGTATTATCCCAAAAAAGAAATTTTCAAAATCAAGTAACTTTTTCTTTCATTGTCAAAAATTGATTATGTGTACTTATTGTGTTTAATAGATATTGGATAAGTTTAACACTCATAAATCATCAATTGGGACTCATTAATTTTGCACCTTTATCATCTAATTAACCTATTACGGACGTGCAAAATATCAAATCCATTGCAGCTTTAGTGTCCCTATAAAATCCTACGTCCCACTTCCGTAATATATATAGGCAGGCTATATTCTTGTTTCAAGTTTAATAATATACTTATTGCAAGAAAATGTGATTGTTGATGCAACACTAACATATTCTTATTTCAAGATTGTTAATATACATATTGCAAGACAATAGAATTATTGGTGCATATCAACATATCTAGTTTCAAGATATTAATACAATTGCATGAAAATGAAATTGTTGACGCAACATTAAGTTTATTTACTTCGACGAAGAATTCGTTTTTTTGAGAATCAAGAATACATATATATTTTCTTTGAGAATATGTGGTTTTTCTTCCCTCAATAAAATAATCTTGTGCATATATAAGAATATGAGAAGCTTGAACTAAGAGCAAATCTTCGTTCAAGTATATTATATTATATAAGTAGTGTACACAGTACAGCTTGTGTACTACAATGAGCTGTGTTCTTAATAATTTGAACAAAACGTAAACCTTCTTTCTGGCTATTTGCTGATGTTCTTGTCTGAATCCTGATTTTGAGATTTTCTATGCTTATTACATTAACTTTATGGAATCAAGAAACCTTATTTATTTATAATCTAAATTATTTCAATAATTTGCTTGAATAAATAAAATGTTCTGCAAACAAGAATTCAATAAATTTCACACCGGTTGCATAAAAAATACTGGTTGTGTTTTATTTATAATATTATAATAATAACCCGTCATTTTAATCTACAATCCATATGTTTGTTATAAATAAAACACGACCTTAAATACAAACATCGATTTATTATTCAATAATTTTATTTTTAGACTAGGAATTTTTGAAGGCATATTCGGTTTAGGAAGTCTCTTGGGAACATTTTTAAGTTCCTACGTATTCAGTTTCATAGGGTATCCGGGCGTTTTCGCCACAACAGCAGCATGTAATATTCTCGCCTTACTCTACATAATCTTCATTTTACCAGAAACGGTAAATAGGCGAATCGACGAAGATAGCGAGAATATAATTTCAATCGAAAACGTGAAGGATATGTTTAGCGCGTTGTTCAAGAAACGTCCGAACCATTTAAGAACAATTATTTTGCTCAGTATTACCATAATGATGTTGTTTATAATGTCAAATATGGACGGAGGGATATTCTTTTATTATCTCAGGGAAAAATTTCATTGGGACTTACAGAAATACACGACATTTAAAAGCATTCGAGATTTAACCTTAACGATAGGATCGTTTGTGGGACTCGTTATTTTGCATAAATGGTTGAAAATACACGAAATGATTATCGTGGTATTGGCCTTGATTTCATATTGTAATAGTGGCATTGTGCAAGCAATTGCTGTTAACGATTGGGAGATAATTCTTGGTATGCTTTAATTAGAAAAAAAAGTTCATTAATTGATTGTTTTAAAATCATTTTAGCGGCTTGTTTAAAACTTATAACAGGAACAGTTAGTCCAATGATAAGATCGTTTATATCAAAATTGGTTTCGCACGCTGATATAGGAAAAATTTTTTCAACTACGGTTACTTTGGAAACTTTTGCGATGATTATTGGCTCTCCAGCTTATACTTTATTATATAATTCAACTTTAAACGACTTTCCTGGTGCTTATAATTTACTCACAGCAAGCATTAGTCTAATTATGATTATTTTAACGATGTAAGATTCTTTAAATATTTATTATGACATTTCTTTTAATTAATCTTTCTTTTTAGAATCATAATTATCCTGAAAAAGAATTACTTAACGAGGAACGTACCTTTCGAGTTAATAGTTGATGTGGACTCTGAATAAATTAAGAATGTATTAAAACATTGTTGCATTGTGATGTTATATTTAAGATATCTTTTTAAATAATGTTATTAAATAAATATATTTTTTATTATAAATCGATTTTATTATTTTGGAGTAATTGAATCAATCTAGATCTAATTCAATCACACTTTTAACAAATTGCACTCATTTATTGAGCGATCTAATAAAAATACAAACACTTCAATTAGATCCAACTAAAACTCACCACTACCCTTAAAAATGGCCTACAAAAAAGTGTTTCCCACCACTAAGAACTTAACATTTCAATCAGCTTTTTACGTCTTATACATTTTAACACGTGCGATTGGTCTGATGCCTTTAACAGTTCAAAAAGTGGACGGAAAACCAAAACTAATTAGTCAAAAAGGCGACACTATTTATTTTCTGGTTTATTTAACCACATGTTTTTTGTGTTCATCAATAACTTTATATTCAGTGTATCACGACGAAATTGATTATTACATCGTTCAATCCGAAATTGTATTTGTGAAATACAGCTTTTTTATAATTTTGATCTACACTGCTTTGTGTTGTTCCTACGTTTTCAGACAATTAAGCTCTAAAGCTTTTGGAATATTAATGAACGTCGATGAAACGCTTTCGGAAATGAACGCAATCATAGAAACAAAGAAAATAAATAGAATTATTTACGTAATGTTTATCTGGATGTTTGTCTCGCTTGCTGCGAGAACCTCATTATCAGTTTGTGTCATAAAAATGGATATAATTCTGAAAATATCTCTGTTACCAACTACTTACGTAAAATCGTTAACGAAATATAGTTTTGTAACAATCTTGATGACGGTATTGGTCAGATTTGAAACAATTAATTCGATCTTAAAGAATGTTCTTACTAATGAATTCAAAAATAATCGAAAAGTTTCGGAATATTTAGAAAAACTTTGTAAAATGCATTACAAACTTTGCAACGTAGCCAGACTTTACAACACGGTATTCTCTTTTATACTTTTCGCATCTTTAGCAAGCACTTTATGCGATCTCATATTTCAATTGTATTATTTGTATGTTGCATTGGAAAAGAAATTTGAGTCTACCAATATTATGACGTTTTTATATTCCACATCGTGGCTTCTTGACAATATTATTGAAGTTTATATTTTAGTTTATACCTGCTGTTTAATAAGTGATAATGTAAGTATGCTGTTTAATATTCGTTCATTTGTAGTTCAATTGTAGTTAACTAATTGTTACTAGTTGCAATGAATAATTGAATTTGGAAAAGGTTCAAAACTATCTAGTATCAATAACACTAGTTTACAAGAAAAATCTCAAAGACTGCGATTATTTTTTATAATGTAGAATGTTGTGCTGATTCTGAAACTGTCTTCAGTTTTTCTCCATCACGTCCAGCTTTCGAGATATACCCAAAAGTGTGGAAAATGGTAAATTAAAAATCACAGTAAAGGTTCATGTTCAGTATATTTGTTATTTTGCAAAGTGTGCTTCTGTAACTATATGCACATAAAAGTGGAGATCCAGACGAACATTTTGAGGTATTGATGGTATAAATCGGACTCTCCGTGATTTTGCTACAGCCCAAAAGCAACTCAACAAAATCACATTTTTTGGCATTTTTCCCATTTTTTTTCACTTCATCGCACCGTAACGAAAAAAAATTATATATGAATAAAAAAGTTAGCTATTCTATCCTGTAGACCATTCAATTCTCTAACTTTCGAAGCATTGAACATCATGATCGAATGTATTTTGCCAAAGATATCGTTAATTTACGACAATCGTGCAATATTTCATGTTTTAACTCTTTTGTTCATATATAATTCTTTTTCGTTACAGTGCGATGAAGTGTTTTTTTCACTTTCTTATCGCTCACTTTGAGGAAAAATTGATTCAAATTTGTAAACTAGTAACGCACAATCTAACCAGTTATTGATATACGTGAGTTCAATGTAATGTTAATATATTATATTACATACGATATTGTTGTTTGAGTGTTGTGCGATCCGGTTTAAACACTCAAATCAGAGTTATGCGCGTTTGTGTTTATAGGCCTCCCTCGAGTTGCTTTGACGCTTTTATAGATATATTAGCTTCAATGCTGGAATTTTTGTATTGCAATAATGATTTTGTCGTGCTTTGCGGGGATTTAAATGCTGATATAAATAAATATACTATCGAATCTAAAATTCTAGGGGATTTGTTTCATTCTTCTGAGCTGCGCGGAGATACGACGGAATATACCAGCATTTGTTCTAACTTAAATGGAGCAGTTAGTAGGTCAACACTTGACTATATTGTAACAAATTTTCGCCGTCTTTATGTTCTTTTGATGTTTTCGACGGAAATATAGCAGACCATTTTGTCTCCCCTTGATCTATACTACTCAAAGTTTGCAAATTGAGGATTTCAACCGAACGGTTTCCATTTCTAAGCTGAGATTTTCCTATAATAATTTATTTTTTTTAAATCATAAACTAATTTTGATGTGAATTCTTTGTACGCCAGTTTTATTGAGACATATCTGTATTATTATAACTTATGTTGTCCGACTGTTAGAAGGGAGCCTCCCATAAAAAGTGGTTCACATAAAAGATGGGTAACATCTGCGATCGTCCGGGCAGGAACTAAAAAATTTCCATTGGTTACTAACAAATGGTTTTTCGGAACTTCGAGCGGAATATAACAATAAAAAAGAACATATAGAGATTTAATTAATCAGGCAAAGAGAGATTTTTTAGTAAGTAAAATTAATAATTCTTCAAACAAATGTAGAATACTGTGGTGTTGCATCAACGAGCAGTTTGGCCGTCTTCCGCAGTTCTGTGGTGTTGTCTGTTGATGATAGATTGATAGATGATGTGTCAGAGTGTTGCAATCATTTTGGGGAGTACTTTTCATCTGTAGTTCAGGACAGATTGGTGGCTACTTACGGGTCATCTTTGTCACAATCTTGTACGCTGGGTGATTGTGTAGGCTCTTCTTTGTGTTTTGCTCCCGTTACGGTTACAGAGGTCTTCGATGCTATTAAAGGCTTGAACAATATGTGTTGGATGGCATGATGTTACTGTTAAATGCGTTAAATTTGTGAGTGATAGCTTATGCGTGCCTTTGGCCAAGACTTTGAATCGGTCAATTAAGTTAGGGGTTTTTCCTGACTTACTGAAGGTGGCTAGGATAACTTTTCAAAAAGGGCGATGCGCACAGTATTGAGAACTACAGGCCTATTTCTGTTTGTAGCATGTTTTAAAAAATATTCGAAAGCGTTGTTAAGCAGAGATTGTTGAGTTTTTTTGATGAATTTCAAGTAATGTGTCGATCGCATCACGGATTTCCAAGGGGCTTGTCAACTGAGACCGCTACTGTCGATTTCTTTTCATATGTCTATGAACACCTGGACAAGGGTAATTATGTAGTTGGTCTTTTTTTTACCTTTCCCGAGCTTTCGATTCGTTGCCTCCACACTTCATCAAGGAAAAGTTATACAATGTGGGTATTCGTGGAAGTCTGCTTAAATGGTTAACTTCTTTCGTTACAAGTCGTAGTTTGAGAGTGGTTGTGTCGGGGATAGCCTCGGAGGACTCACCTGTAAATCTTGGTGTACCTCAGGGTTCCATACTGGGTCCCTTACTGTTTTTAATTTTTGTAAATGATTTACCAAGTTTTTTCGAGAATGTTCATCTGGTGATGTATGCAGATGTTGATGCTCGTGATCGGAGTGAGCTTGATAGGTTGATTGGTTGGTAGCACTGTAGAGCGTTTTGTGGATTGGTGCACCCGAAACAGAATAATCTTGAATGTACAGAAAACAGTCTGAGTAAATTTTCATGTTCGGCGACCGCTTTCCATAGAACATTTTGCTGGGATTCCTTTACAGAACGAAGCCAACTTTTTGGGCTTGAGCATTGATACTGGAATGAGTTTTGGACAACATATAAATCACGTATGTAAAAGTTTAAATTCGTCGTATTTTACGTTGCTCAAACTCAAATATTCGTTGGACAGGAAATCACTCCTGGACGCATATTACGCGATTTGCTACTCACACATTTCATACAATATTCTTTTATGGGGCAGAAGTTCTCAGTGGCGGCGTGTATTTATGACTCAAAAACGATTAATCAGATTAATTTTTCAGTTACAATGTGGTGAGTCCTGCAAGGAAGTTTTTAAAAATAATAGTATTCTTACTTCCCTTGAATCTATATTCTCAAAACTGTGGTGTTTGTCAACGGTAATCGTGAAGGATTTTTTTGCTCTGTTAGCCAGTATGAGACGAGACGTGTTGATTTGCCGTTGCTGCGACACAAAACAGCATTTTTCGAGGAAACTCCGCAATACGATTTTGTAAAACTATACAACAAGTTACCTGTCTCAATAAGAAGCATCACCGCTCCTCGTGCATTCTAAAATAAAGTTTTATGTTTACGGGAGTATCTCTGTGGGGTCACGGACCTACCATAGGTATAAAGATGTGTTTAGCATTTTTCTTTTTTTTCTTGTGTATTTTGTTATATATAATAATGTATTGTATGACTTATCTCTATCTACAGTTATGTGGCACTGAGACTAATAAATTATTATTATTATTATTTTTCAGAACTGAGCAAATTCGACAGTGTTATGAAGTATACTGCGAGTATACAGAGTGTATCTTCCTATATATAGTAACTTTTTTTTAGTTTTAATTTTTGTTTGAATTATTTTAGGAAGATGATAGGAACATTTTCAATGGAATTCCGTTCAATTTTTGCTTAGATTATTTTAGGAAGCAGATAGATGAAGATATTCTAAAACTGTTTTGTCCCTGCAATGTTCTACGAAAATTTAATAATGTCTGAGAAACATAATTAATTTAGCAAACATTAGTTGTTAATGATATGCGGTAATTAATTGAAACATGAAATGAATTTTTAACGAAAAAATCGTTCAGAGTGGATATAAAAAGTTTGGGAACGTCATTCAGATACACCCTGTATATTTTCCCTTTATATTGTAACAGAACAGACAGTAGTCGTTAGTAACGAATTTTGTTTTTATTGTTGTTGACATTATTATTAAAAATAATGTCAAATAAATGATAATAACGTTGTATCGCATACAAAAATATCAGTTATTTTACAAATAAATAAATGTTGAAGAAATAGCGAAGAAATAGTTGAAAGAACTGAAAGTACAAGAATTGAAACATGAATTAGAAAGAAGAAAGAAAAGGCAAAACAACATTTTGAAAAAGACTTAGTGATAAAATTGACTAAAAATTATTAGAGGTAGACAAAAAATTAGTACTGTTCCGGGAAAATATAGATGAATAAGGAACTAGAAGATGCTATGAAGGGTTATGATAAAGGTGAAATTATAAGAAAGATTAAACTCCGGCAGTTTGTTGGAAAAACAACATGTAGTGCAACTGTTTCTAGCAGAGCATGGTGATTATGATTCCCTTGTGAAGCATTACGAAATAAGGTATGATCATCATCAGCAAATAAATCAGACATTAACGGAATTTGAGTTTGATATGTCTCGATTAACAAGACTAGCCTGGCCTGAGATGAATGAAGATACGGCAACTAACTGTGGACAATTTCCTCCTGCTACAATTTTCAATTAAGAATTTGGAGTATTCCAGCGCTTACGAACGGTAGGATTGAAGCTAAACATAAAGAAGTGTCAATTCTCTTTCAGAAGGAAATCCAGTACCTGGCATATTATCTCTAGTCAAAGAGTCGTGGTGGATAAAAATAAAGTAAATACCATCAAGAATGCCCAGTACTTAGCGACAAGAATGAAATACAAAGTTTTCTCACTCTATGTATGTATCAATGGAAACAACCACAACTCCAATATTGAGGTATCCATTACCGGATACCAAGTTTATGCTTGATACGGACGCTAGCAATGTAGGTCTGAGCGGGAATTTGTCACAAATCTAAGATGTTAGAAAAAAGTGATAGGATAACTATTGTATAGCACGAAGGGAACTCTTTGCGGTTATAAAGACACTAATACATAATATATTCTATGGTCGCAAATTTCTGTTAAGGTCAGACCACGTTGCCAAAACATCGAAAACATCCTCCAGTTCAAAAGTCCCGAGGGAAATGAAGGGATGTACAGAAGAACTGTTGTAGATAACCACTGGAACGAAGGAGAATGACACGATTATTGAAAAGGCAAAATCGGAGACCAAATTGGAGCGAGGTTGCTAAGGATGTGAAGATATACTGGGCGCAATGGAATTCATTGCTACTGATTGACGGACTTCTGCTGCGACGGCTTGAATATCCAGATGGTGGTAATGTGAGGAATCAAATTGTTATATCTGGCTGCAGAGTTTCCGAAGTCCTAACCGAAATCCATAATAGAGTCACCGGAAATCACTTGGGCATAACAAAAACTCTTAATAAAGTAATTGTAAGAGAGCGGTTCTACTGGGCTAATTGTAAATATGATGTTAAAGATTGGTGTAAGAGGTGACATGCGCGGTAAGTAATGGGTGCAAAGACACAAAAAACAACAATTCTAAAGAATTGTCATTGACGTCGAAGATCCGTTTCCCGAAACTGGTGGAAGTAGTCCACAGCCTAAATTTGGCTCATAACTTGTTTTAAGTTTCAAACACCAAAAAACACAAAGTATATCGATCCGAAGATAGTCAGCACTCTAAATGCCAACTTCTTCATCTCACTGCATCAATCTGGAAGATTAGTCCATGCGTCGAATATAAGTGCCTCAACTCACAGCATTTCTTTTAAAACTCTCCAATTTTGTTGCGTTACGTACACACATTTCTCGACCTCTAACTCTTCCAACTTACTTTTCAACTCTGCAAATTTTTCACTCCACAATGATTTGCTTTTTAAATCGGTCTATTGCATTCTTAGCGACTAAGACAATTGCATTCATTACTATTTGTGTTGAGAGGATTACTATGAATGCTGGGGTGGCTAAAAACCCACTAAAGGTTTTCAATTGCTAAAATCTGTCTGCAAATTCATCTTTATTTTTTTTAAATAACTATGCTGAAGTAATTCGTGTCATCAGTTGCACAAATTTTATCGCAATGTTGCTTTAGAAATTGAATATGATGTAGTTTACCGCTCTGAATATCTTCAGAGCGAGAAAAAGAGAGAAAAAGAATTTATTTTTCTTCAAAATAAACCAATTCTTCTACCAAAACATAAACTGGGTTTCCCTTTCCTTGCAGTTTTAGATCCAGCTGATTTAATTTCGGTATGATATCCATCATAAAGAAAAATTTTTACAATCATTTGTCGTTCTCTAATTTAGCTGATTAAAGCCTTTTTCATTTAGGAATGTGTTTACTTCATTCAAGCAAAAACAAAACGTTTAAACACCTTACCTTTGAAAAGCCATCGCACTTTAATGTTATGAAAGAGAAATTTTATTTAAGAATACTTTAAACTAACGATGGTAGAGTGCCTTTGACAAGATGCTGTTATCAATCATGATTACCAAATTCATGAACTCAACTATTTCGATCGAAAATATTTGGACATATAGCCTATCTTGGTGAATTATGTAGTGAAACGTAAACCATTTCATGGTTTATCTTGCTCTGAAGAATCGTTGTTGCTAGTTCATTTTTTTCTGTCATATTTCTGGCCGCATCAGTTGCTATTGAAATGATTTTATTTAAATCGATCTTATTGTCTTCAAGACGCTTTTAGATGTTGTTTGCTCAGTTTTATCCATCTGTCAGAAGTACCCAGAGGCTGTATTACTTGTATTTGTTATTAATGAGGTTAGAGGTTCCTATTCCTCTCTACTTGCTTCTATAAGTCATTTTCGTTCAAAATCCAGCACCCGCGAATTATGGAGGTATGTTTTGATAAAAACTAATAATTAACATATCTGGAATCGACTGACCATATGGATGTTTTCTTTGGATTTCACTTTGAAGTAATAATATAATACCTTTTAACACTCATAAAATACCACGCCAATGATCTCAACATCACTAAAATCACCTAATGTTTAGAACAAATATCACCTATATTCATCTCTTCATTTGCGTTATAAATTTTATTCTTCAAAATTTCTTTATGTCTCTTAGAGGTTTGTATATCAACTAAAATTTTATATTAACCAATCAAACATCTTACGATGGGAGAAGGAGTAATGGAGATTAACAAAAAACGTAAAAACTAGCGTTGTACCGATTAATCGGCGACTAATCGGAAGAGCCACCTATTCGGCCACTTTTTAATCTACGATTAGTCGGCGATTAATCGGCGATTAAATAATAAAAGCAACGATTAGTCGGCATTATTGTAATGAAAACGAAAAATAAAATAAATATTTTATGTATTTATTTATTACAAAGTGAAGAATGATTAATTTATAAATGTGTATGAATCATGTTTGATTACCTGTTGATAAATAAAACTCTGATGATGCTTAATTTAACCTAATACTTAAATTTTACACTTCGCTATAATCGTATTTACTTAAAAATTGATTAGAAATTTGATCTCAACATTTAGTTACTAAAAATATTACAAGTATTGTAGAAAAGAATCACGTATAGTGCGGATGTTGTAAACCTTAAAAACTAGGATATAGATCAGCGTTTCTCAACCTTTTCTGACCTACGAACCTATTCTCCCAAAAACCTCCAAAAATTGCGCGGATAGGTTAATTATTTTGAATAATGTCCTGTTCATTGCACATTATGCAAAATGAAATTATATTAATTTTTGAACAATAATAATACAGTGTCTTCATAATGGAAGGAATAAATTTTGTAATTTTGATGGCTCAATCCAACCCGACTAATAATATCTAGTGCTAAATAGCGATTAGGATCAAGTTAATGGCTCAACCCAACTAATATTTAGTGCCAACAAGTTAGTTTGGTTGGGTTGGGTAAATATTGATGGCATAACCCAGCCCATCTAATAAGTAGAACTAACCAGCTACTTAGGTTGGGTTGGGTTCAGATCAGGTTGATGGTTCAAGCCAACGCAATTAATATTAGTTATTATTATTAATTAATACTAGTTGGGTTAGGCTAAAATTAATGGCTCATCCCAATCTAATTAACATCTAGCACTAATTGGTTAAGTGGGTTGGGCTGGAATCAGATAAGGTTGTTGGCGCAATGCAATTAATATTTAGTGTTAGCTAACTACTCGGGTTGGGTTAAGATTAATGGCTGAACCCAACCCAATTAATATCTAGCACCAACAAGTTAGTTGGGTTGGGTTGGGTTCAGACAATGTATATGGTTGAACCCAACCCAATTAATATTTAAAGCTAACTAGCTAGTTGGGTTGAATTAAACTTAATAGCTCAACTCAACGCAATTAATATCTAACCCTAATTAACTAGTTGGGTGGGGTTCAGATAAAATTGATGGCTCAACCCAATCCAACCCTAATAAGGTCCTGTAGTACTATAATCTTCAACTAATATCTATTGTTAACGTACAGTGTTTTAATATAAGTTTTATTTCCTCAGCTGCATTATTGCTGCCAAAGAGTAATTGCCAAAATTTTATCGAATTAGTTCCTTTTAACGTGAACGCATTGTGTATAATGAATAAATACTACAATAGCTAATAATTTGTTACATTACACATCTGCATTGTGATAAAGAATTCCGACACATCTCATCATCATCCATTAAGAACATCTATTAAAGTAAAATCTGACATTAAAAGTCTAATGGTGAAACTCACGAATAATATTGTGGAGGATTCGATCTACGCAATGCGTCATACTTCTTTCACATCATGCTTTGAATACTTTGAAATAATCAAAAATGCCCATAACTTTACGGACACTGTATGTCTTAGTATAAACTTTTTAACAAGGATGTTATAAATTAGATGGGCCTTAATTGATCCTGAAGATGATCTGAGTGATCGAAATCGATAGAACCGAAAATAAAGATTATATCCATTTAAGTGCAAAATTGACTTTTTATTAATTCCATATTTAGTCGAATCAGCTTGATCAGTAAAATAGATATTTGAGCAGCGAATTTTGCTGATCAGCAGCTGTTCAATTTGATACTTTAAACAGTACAATGTTATTGTATTACTAATAGCATTCTGCACGTTTACCATAGTCTTGGCCAAATGACGATATTAATATCATGTTAGTTATAGAAAAGCTTTATTTTAACAAAAACATGAACACTTCTCGTTTTTCAGTAAAGTCTTATTCTTTTCCTGTTTTTTTACATGACGCTCAACTGCATAATGAAAAATACTTTTTGGTACTATTCAGGGTGCAAAATAATCTCATTTATTTCGTTTTCGGTTTCTCTCATGTATTTAAAAAAGATTGGCCAACTACTTACACTGCATTCACGTTAAGGTCTTCAACTAATATCTAGTGTTAACGTAAAATTCGAAAATAAATCGCAAATAAAAACGTTTAAATTGGTCCAGTACAACATTTCTGTCCAAGAGCAATTGCTACAAATTTACCAAATTTATTCCTTCAATCGCGAACGGAATATATATTCAAAAGAATGTTAATTGGGACAATTCTCAACCGGAAGAGCGGTTGAGAATTGCTGGTATAGATAACAACGTACACGTCTTTCATATTAACATCGGTTTTTTGATAACTCCATCTCAAAATCGATTCAATCGGGTCACGCACGTTCACGTGTATGGTACAAAAATTGATGTCCGCTCACGGTGGGTCATGCATGACCTATCGTGATCCGACGGGGCTAACGTAATATGCACATCTCTAGTACCTATAAACATTAAATAATTATCGTGACCCACGTGAGAGCTGTAATATTGGTTGTTTATCTCAATGTTTAGTGGCAAAACAGATATTTTTACATTAGTAACAATATTGTGATCAGGAGTTGATAGCTGATCGATAGAATGTTATTGTTATGATTTTATTGTGCCTTTATGTTTCGAAACAGTTCTACGAAACAGAATCATCGTTCTTATATAATAATATAAATACTATTAAATAACAGGAATTTTCGTAGCGTACAATACCAATCAGGATTGGTATTTGGATTCTTGGGTACATAATTATTTAACACTCTGTACATCATACTTGTTACAACAAGATTGTGTAGCATATAAGCGCATCCAAAAGTATTCGAACGAAAGTTTCCAACACGTCCAAATTTCGGTTGGAATGACCGGCAATGGCCGATTAATCGGCCGACTAATCGTCCTGTTTACGGCCGATTAGTCGGATAGTCGTTAGTCGGCCAAAATCATAATCGGCCCATCCTTAGTAAAAACGATGTTATGAAGCGGTATTAATTTGGGATCAACAGATTAATGTAATATTGACATTTTCTTCCCAATTCAGTTCCAGCATCAGCAAAGGAATAATTTCATTTTTTAGAATTGTTTCCAATTCAGCTGTTTGTGGTAACACCCATACATATTTTCAAAGCCTATGCCGACTTCCAAAAGGATTCATAATATGGAGTTTGTTGTGGGAGTTAAAAATGGAAAGTGCGGACCTCAAAAACAATCTATTCAGAACATTACAATTTCATTTTCTTTATATCACGTTACGATCATACCGAGCCTACTTTATCTTTTGTCACCAAACATATCTATTTGCAAAACTTCTTAATGTATTGTTCAGTATGGTGATGTGGGAAGCCACATCACCACAAATTAAAACGATTAAAAGTTCACATAACTACAATAACTAAAAAGAAAATTTAGAGAAAAGATTAATTTTACTAGATATTTCAAAATAAATGTACCATTTGTAAAATTGGACATTTTAATATTAATTTATACAAAAATATTTCTATTGATTTATTTCAATTGAATGAAATTAATTTAATCTCAATCACAATTTATATCAATCAAATAGAGATTAGATAGAATGGAATAAAGAAATTGATTTCTGATTGCCTTTAATACAATTAATGAATCCATACTTAATAGACAAACAAAGTAGTAGCAAAAATGTCTCAAAACAAAATACACTCAGAAAATTCTGTAAAACATAATCAATCATTTCGCTCATCTTTTAAAATGTTATTCTTATTAACACGATTATTTGGCTTAATGCCGTTATCAACATCCATACAAAATGGTAACACGACGTTAGTAACCAACAAAAATGACGTAATCTATTTTATTACTTTTTTTGTAATTACAACTGTTTTTGCAATATTTTCTTTAAATTCCGTATACAATGGAGGAACGGAATATTACATTATACCACAAAAATTGATATTTCTTCAATACTGCATTTTTATAGCGTTAATTTACACATGTATATGTTGTAGTTATATCTACAGAAAACGTATGATTGACGCTTTTAAAATCTTAATTAACATCGATAATTCGTTGAAGAGTATGAACCATTACCTTGGACCCAATAAAGTTTCAAAAATTATCAATGCGATCATTTTATGGATGTTTACATCGATCTTCATACGATGTATTTTTAGTATGAAAGCCCTAAAATTTGACTTTATTATTAAATTGACTTGGTTTCCAACTACGTATATTAAGTCATTATCAAAGTACATTTTCATAGCTTTGATAATTCCGACTTCAGCACGATTCTCAAAAATTAATCGACTCTTAAAGGAGAGTGCCTCATTAAGAAACGAAGAGTTAATAGCGAAACGAATTAAAACTTTGTGTTTGATGCATTTTAAACTTTGCAACGTAATTAGAATGTATAGTACAACATTCGCGTATATACTATTCGTATCTTTAGCAGTAACATTGACTGATTTCTTGGTTGAATTATATTACTTGTATCTTGCGTTAACAAAAAAGTATGACTTAACAAATTGGTGGATGTTCGCATTTTCGATTTCTTGGGTTACTGATGATTTAATTGAAATATATTTACTCGTGCGTGCTTGTACTTTTACGAGTTATCACGTGAGTTTAAAATTCTTTTTTATTTATTAATTTATGTGGTGCTTTTAGGCGAATTTAACACCGATTATTATGCATCAATTAAGAAATAAAATCGATTGCCCTTTAGTGTCAAGACAAGTAAGTGTTTTTAATATTTACATTCTAATTAATGTGATGAAAATATTTTAGATTCTAACTTATTCTTTACAAATGTTGCACCAAAAAGTTCGATTTTCTGCGGCAGGATTTTTCCCAATAGATTACACATTAATATACTCGGTACGTATTAATTTTTTTGTTGCAATTTTATAAATAACTTTCAATTTTTAAATCAATTAAAATAATTTATACTACAGGTTTGGTTTCAGTTTTTATTATTATTGCCTGACATGTTTCGGCATAGGAGCCATCATCGGAGGCATCGGCAGAAATAAGTTACTAAGTTACAAACATGTGACGACATGTTGTTCTTAAGTGTGTGCCACCACATTTTAATATTTTACATTCCATTACTACTTATTAAACCAGCATACCATTTTTTATCATAGTTTCTACAATCAACAAATTTTGTAATGTTAATTTGTTTTACACTAACTTATTTCTGATGATGCCTCCGATGATGGCTTTTATGCCGCAATATGTCAGGCAATACACCAAACTCTTTTTCTACACGGTCTTTTTTAACACATTTTTGAAATAACACGGTTCACCAATAATTTTTTTTACACGAATATTTGTTATAGCACGAATCCCAAAAAAAATTCTTAATTCTAATTTTGATAGCGTTTTACAGTAACTTATTTACACAGTAACAAAATACAATGGGGAAATACCGTGGTCAGAAGTTTGTCGGTTTATGTCCACGGCGAATACCAGAATATTATGATCACTTTTTCTCTTTATCTCGTTGTGCGTTAACTTGAACACATGATTTCTTTCTTCAGTATTTATTTTGTGTTAAGAGTGGTCAGTTTGTGAGACGTAATAAATAATTTTGGTAAAGTTCTGAAAGTGGATGTTTCAATTAGTTTTTTTAATTTGATGGTGAAATATCTAGTGTATTATTTGTATTGATGATAATTCTTTGCTACTAAAAAAGGTAATATTGTATTAGATTGTCGCTTTAGAAAAATTCTATAAGCAATATTATTTTGGATTCTTTTTATAGTACCCTTATTGTTTAATAAAATGCCTAAACAACAACTTCCGAAGAGACAAGCAATTTCCTTAGAAACTAAAATAAAAATGTTAGACTGTCTAAAGAAAGCCGAAGGTCCCACATCGTTGGCAAAGCTTTTGGTTTAAACGAAGCGACTATAAGAACAATTAGAAAGAATGAGAACTCCATTCGACAATCCGTAATTTCTGGATCTAAAGAAAGCTCCAAAATATCATCTTATAGTCAAAATCCTATCTTAGAGAAAACGGAAAAGCACATGGTGTTTTAGATAGAAGATTTACAGTCAAAAAGAATACCTATTGATGGGAAACATATTAAAGAAAAAGCACTTAGAATATATAACCGACTTCAGGAATTGGAACCATCAACAAGTCTTCAGGCAACAAAGAAACTGGCATTTAATGCAAGTAAGGGATGGCAGACAGGTTTTATAAAAAGATACGCATTTCAGAATGTAAAAATAAAGGGAGAAGTAGCATCAGCAGAGGAAAATGTTGCAAAAATCTTTCCAGCTAAATTAGCAAAAATCGTTGAAGAGGGCGGTTATACTCCAGAACAAATATTTAATGCCGACGAAACAGGATTGTTTTGGAAGAAAATGTCCGAAAGGACTTATATACCAATATCTGAAAAATCAGCTGGTGGTTTTAAAGCGGCCAAAGATCATATGACGTTCTTGTTATATTGTAACGCATCTGGTGATAAAATGTTAATTAAAGCCTTCATTAATCAACAAATCTCTTATGCCATGAGCATTAAGGGGTAATAACATAAAACAACTTCCAGTCCATTTCATGGCAAATAAAAAGGCATGGATGACGGCTGATCTGTTTACAAATTGGTTCAACAACTGCTTTGTTCCTGAAGTCGAGAAATATATGGAAGAAAAAGGTTTGGAATTCAAAACATTTGAAAATTTGCTCGTTGCACCCAGTGCTGGATCACCCAAATATTCAATTGCTATTTTTACCGCCTAACACTACCTCGCTGATTCAACCACTCGATCGAGGCATTATAGCAACATTTAAAATGTACTACATAGAGCAAACGTTTAAATATATTTTAGATTCAGTGGAAGAAACAAATTTGACTGTTTTGGAAGCATGGAGAAATTGTACGATTATGGATTGCATTACACTTGCTTCTGTTGCCATTAAACAATTGCGTCAATTAACCTTAAATGCTTGTTGGAAAAAAATATTGCCAGCATGCGTCAAAAGTGGAAGTTTTGTAGTAGAAAAATCAGCTGTGTGTTCTGAAATCATAACTCTATCAAATACAATTGGTGGCAACGGTTTTAGCAACATTCAAACGGCTGATATTGGTGAATTGATGCGAGAAAGCCCTTTGGATGAAGATGATTTAATCGAATTTATGACAATTTGTGAAAATAAAGAAATCGATAATAATATGGTAGAAGATGAAGTTCAGCTATTAACGGCTGATTTAATTCGCGATGGTTTAAAATTTGCTACAAGTATGGAACAACATTTTCTTACTCATGATCCTGACATGGAGCGTGCATTGAAATTTCAACGTAGTCTTAAGTTATGTGTAGCTGGATATGAAAAATTATATTAAGCTTATATAATTTTTAATTGAGAAACAAAAAAAAAACAGCAGCTAATAACCGACTTCACAACTACAAAAAAAAGAACGCAGACCGTTAATAACGAACGAAATTCTTCATTTGAATTAAATCCCACAGTTGTGTTAGACCTATCCGACATATCTACTGATGATGCTGATGATAGCGTTTTTGGTCAAGTCCGTAATAAACATGCACGTTTGTTATTAAGTAGCGATTAAGACTTGCGAAATTGATTTTTATTTCTAGTTTTAGTTTACATTTTTATTGTTATGATGGAGTTTTGACTGTACACTATTTTTTTAAGTAATAAATAGCTTTTCTTTATAAATATGTCATATACATTTTATGATAACTTCTTTTACACGATTTTCTTTTGCACGGTTTTCTAAGGAACGTATCTACCGTGTAAAAAAAACAGTTGGGTGTAATCATAAAAACTGAAATCAAACCAGTAGTATAAATTATTTTAATTGATTTAATCTTTCAACTGGTTAAACTATAGATCTCATCATTTCCAAATTTAAATTTTTAGATTGGTGGTGCTGTATTTGGCTATATGGTGATTTTTATTCAATTCGATCAAAAACAAACACAAATTATTTGTTCTAATGACACTCTAATATAAGGATTTATTTAACCCTCTCAGACGGACAGTTGTAATTATAACTTTTTAAGTTGTAATATTCATTCTTGTGTAAATAAAATAATTTTAAAATATTTCAATTTGCTTATTTTAACGTTGCAACTTTAATGGTTAACAAAGGTAAAATTAAAAATAAAAAGAAATCATCGTACATCAGATTCGCGCAAAATTTTCAAGTCTTCCATTGTTTACGTATCATAACTCGTTTGATGTAGCAACTACTAATGGTAGAGAAAGCACTGACTATCATGACGTGTTTAAAATTTTTTGATGCTACCGCAATTCGTCGTATAAGTACCATTTCAACTGTACCGTGAAGAGAACGATTTCTGATCATAAGTAGATTGTTACTACATATACAATTGGTCAATTTTTATTCTATTGATTAGAATATTTTACGAGTATTTGATTATGCCGTTAGTAAACCAAGTAATTGTTAATTCAGTATAAGATGCTACATCAAAATGACAATCAGTTAATCATTCCAATATTACGATTCTACATTGAATCTTTTACAGGGAGTGAAAATCACTACAACAATATTAGAAGTCAAAAACAAAGAAAATATTAACAAACATTTTTGTAATAAGTTTAAAACTTCGGAATCTCTCTAATATCGAACCCAAAGCAGTTTCAGGGACCGAAATTATTATATCATCAACATACTTTTTCAAAAACTCAGAATTTAACGTAGATAAAATTTTATTTAAAACATGATCCAGTACAATTTGGACCAAAATGGGAGAAGCCATTTATGTACCGAAAGTTTGTATGTAACACCGTTAAATGTGAAAAAAAGTGTTATCACAAACTGTGGAGATTGTCCTCAAAAATAACTTACTGGGTATTGATGAAACATATGGGGTGCATCATGGGGATATTGGTGAAAAGACTTACAACGTCCGAGGAAATTATAACGTAACCCTCAGGAAGTAATCCTCTTAAGTCTTCAACAAAGTGGAAAGTATTTTTGATATTAAAGTTCGTTCTGGAATCGAAAGCAACTGAAAGCAAGCCAAATATGTGGAGATATTATAAATAGTAGCATAAATCTTATCTATCTTCGGGAGAAAGTATGCTTTAGATACAGTAGGTTTAAAAAAGTGGAAATGTTGTGGAAAGCACTGGGTATTGGGGCGAGTAAGGTTTTATATAGTACAAGGGCTGAATGAGGAGCAGAAAGGTTTTACATAACGACAATAAATACACACAAAATCTCATTTGCTTGCTGCGTTAACTGGATTAGCGGAAAAAATCTGTATACCGAGCTCTCTTGGATGGGACTCTTGGACACAGAATACATCTGTGTTTTATAGTTACCAAAATGATACTCCTACTAAAAAAGGTTAGAAAATGGCGCATTCTTGCGTTGCCAAGAAGTCTAGATAGTACTGAAGTATTACAAATTGGTGCGGATCTTCCTTTTTCCCATAAAACGTTACAATATGTTGTTGGTTACTTGATGATGGAATAGTTTTCCACACTGTTCCATTTTACGCTATGAAAATATCGGGATAACACCTTAATATTTATCTTCAACACTTTCTTCAGAAAAATATTCAATTTTTTCATTTATTACCCGGTGTTATTCAGTATCAGATTCCTCTCTGGTGGAGTTATCTGTTAATAGCAAAATATACCCTATATAATCCATTGCAGTCATAAGATTTGTTGCTACAATACGGACCAAACGAAGTCATTCAATTGGTTAAGATTTATGCATTAGGCGGCTTGAAGTATTTCGGAAAAGCATTGAAATGCATAAACTAAAATATACTACTCTTATAGCTGATGGTTATAGTAGTTTATATAGAAAAATACAAGACTTACAACTACATGGCCATAAAGTACTAATTAAGGAAATTAAATACAAAAACCACGTTTTGCAAAACATGTGTGAAAAATTAAAGGACCTCACGAGCAGATATGAAAGTTCAACTGGTTTAAAAGTACCTCTTTTTCTTTGTGAGGAATTACTGAAAAATATTCCGAGAATCCGTATAGGTGTAACGAAAGCCATTCAGTATAGAAAGAATGAACATCAAAGTGAAACAGAAAAATTATAAATTTGTCTAAGGATATAGAAAATACACCATCACGTATTTTCAATGAACATCAACAATGTCGAAGTCTGGGTTACTTCTGTCAAAAACCTTATCTTGCAAACCCACTTATAGAAGAAATGAAAATATGCGGTCTATGGGCAGATATTCAGGAGGCTTTAATTCGTACAGCACGAAATGTATAAAGTTTGTTAACGTACGTAGATACAAACATAGTTGAATCGTATAGTTTAGTGGTAGCTAAATTTATTGGAGGCAAACGTGTAAATTATAGCAACAGAGGTTCATTTGCCGAGAAGCATAAATACATAAAGTCGCTACACAAATTCAAAACAGGAAATTATACAAATTTGTATCACTAAAAAATCTGCGTTAAGATATAAAAGAAGGCAACGAAAGAAACGTAGTAATGGTCATATTACAACAAGAAAAAAGAAAATTTTCTGGAAGATTTGTGAGTAAATTGTGCGAATATATTAGAAATCGAAAAGGTCACAATGGAGCAACGTCAAAAATGCTCTTTGGTTTCATCCGCCTAACAGCGTCTAATTTTGAAAGGGTATGTCGTTTAAGACCTACGACATCGCAAACGTACTGCAAAAATGCTGTTATATAGCATTTTTAAAGGTATGTGCCACAACATATGAAATAACCCATGAAGCGTTGGCAATTGAACTCGTTGAAAGCAAACTTAATACAAAAATAAAGAGTTGTGGGTTATTTATCGACAAATGTCATCCCTTTTTAGCTGCAAGTTCGATGGAAGAACGGAAGACAACTTCATTATTGAAATTAAATATCGATTTACTGCACGACATATAATGCCAAAGGAAGCAATTATAGAAAAAATACATTTGCCTATCTCAAAAATAACAATATTTATTTGAAAGAAAGTCATCTCTATTATTACCAAGTGCAAGGTCAAATGCATATAACGGATTTTACTTTTTCTTACTTTGTGATACATACGGAAAAGATGTTGAAATCATCAAAATAAACTGCGATGAAGAATTTTATACTAAGACGATAGAAAAATTGGCAAAAATTTACAACCATTGTCTGTTACCAGAAATCATCGATCCAAGACATAGCCTTGGTTTAGGAATACGAAATCCAATTAGATAAAAATGAAAATATAAATTTACCATTATTCTTTTATACGTTATTTTTTCGAAAACAGCAATATCAAAATAAGGTATACTACATACAAAATACTCAAGATTTTACGTAGAATATAAATGCAACAAAAAATGGATGTTCCTATTTAAAAATGTCAAGTTAGGAATAGTATCTCAATTTTGGAAACTTATACGTTTCAATTTTATCTTAAAAAATACACGTTAAATATATAACATAATAACCATTTTTATTTCTTAGAATATCTACCGAAACTATGTCAATTTGATTCTATACTTTATGTATACAGTGTATATGTAGATCAGAGATGCGGCCCGCCAACAGATTTAAAAATTGTTCGAAATACTACAAAACAATGCCGAAAGATGCAAAGAAGTTTAAGAAAATTCAAGTAAATCGAATGAGAGTTCAAAGAAGAATTACCACATTAGTAGCTAATATAGAAGCGTAATTAGTTACAAAATCTAAAAGTTTTGAGTATTTTTTTTTATGGCACTCGACGAATATACAGATATAAATTCTACCCCAACACAAAATTTTGAAGTAAGTGGCCAAGAAAAGGAGTATGCATGCCCACAGCTCTTCTTTTAGTTTTGTATACTTCAAAATTGCTAAACCTCTATGGAACATTTTCAGCAATCGTTTTAACATTTCACCAGAAAATACGCCGGAATCATTACAGTTGGAATTGATATATATGTTAAATAATAATAATTTACTAAAAGTTTCCGTTTCAAATAAACTGTTTTGAATACCACAATGGATTTTGCCGGAAAAAGGGCCCAGGTAGCAACCCCCAAACATATTTTTGATGCTTCACGACAGCCGCTTGACTACCTCTTAATGAGCTTTGTAAACAGCACAAGGCGTCATACAACTCAACTAATTTTTGGACGACTATACATATGGAAGCTTATTTGGTTTTCAAATATACTTGTGAGCCAACATTTTCAGTGATAAATCTTAAAAATTATTGTATTGAACAAAACACAATGTGGGGAACCAATATTTTTACCCATTGTATACTACTTCAGTACACAGTATTTTAAAATTAAATATATAATATTATACTATTTAGTTAGCTTTAATATAACTCTAATAGTGTTATTCTAGATCAGTGGTTCCCAAAGAGGTCCATACGGTTCCCAAGGGGTCCCTAGAATCATTCAGGGGGTCTTCGGAAAATTGAAAGAGATTTGGGGGTCCCTGAACAACGTCAGGGGGTCTGCGCAAGGTTTAATAAAAATAAATAAATTAAGACACATTTCTTTTTAATACGGAAGTTAAAATAATAATAAAAAATCGCCAATAAATTATTAGTAAATTATTTATTAATTTATTAATAAATTATTAACAATTTTTACACCCCAAGTAAAATATAAATATAGACAGGTGCATAAAATTGTGCTTTATTGTATTGTACTTTATCGTACTAAATTGTACGTAATTGTATTTTATACAAGTAATAACAGGCATCGCGATGCAGGCCTATTCCTGCTCGATCTTGTGTATGCAACAATTTAGTTCTGTCTTGTGTGTGATGTGAAGTGCATACAACAAATTTTCCGAGTGTTGGACAAAAAGAAGTATAATTTTTTGTTTTGTTACACAGATAGTGTACTTTCGTTGCGTAAGTATATTTGAATAAAACTGATATCTCTTAAATTTAAATTTATTACAAAAAAAATCAGCTGTAAATTTAGTTTTAAATTTAAGAATTCGATTCGTGATTGGACAAAAGATAAACAATGTGTTTACCCAACTGTCGAGTTCTTAAATTTACGACTAAATTTACTGTTATTTTTTTTTATAAATCTGGCTTCTCTTGCTTAAGTTGATTAAAAAAATTATGTATCACACTAACACTCATTAAGGATTTCTTTTTTATAAAAATTTTTGAAGGAATTTTAAGTTTCGGTGTTTTAGTGTATTCCGTTGTTAATTAATTTTGAATTATTTATTATAATTATAGACATATAAGTACTTTCCTGTATCGTTTTGTGCCCTTTTTTCAGATAACAGTATGAGTGAACCGAAGAAAAAATGCAGACAATACAGTGTTGAATATATTAAATTTGGCTTTATTCCGTCACTAGGAAATAGTACTTTACCTTTCTGTCTTCTGTGCAATAAAACGATGTCAAACGATTCAATAAAACATTCTAAGCTTAAGGAACATTTAATAAAAATCCATAGTGACAAAAAAGATAAGGATTTAACGTTTTTTCAAACACTCAAAGAAAAATATTTGAAAACACCGAAATTGCAAGAACTCATAGGGACAACATCTCAGAGAGATGACGATAGACTGCGTGCTTCTTATATCTTTAATGATTGCGAAGTCCGGAAAGCCGCACACTATTGGCGAACAACTTATTCTACCAGCTATAAGTGAGGTAATACGCACCGTGATGCACAAACTAGCTTACGACATTATAAAAAGAATTCCATTGAGTAATAATACAGTACGAAGAAGAATCGACGAAATGGCTCAGAGTGTGGAAAACTCATTATGTGACTACTTAAAAACATCTCAATTCTCTATACAGCATGACGAGTCAACATTACCTGGAAATGAGGCTTTACTTTTAGCTTATGTGAGATTTGTGAAAGAAGAAAAATTTCCCAAGAATTGTTATCTGCTAAATGTTTGGAAACTGATACGAAAGGTGAAACATTATTTACTGAATTAAAAAGATTTCTTGATGTAAAAGCTATACCCTTGACTAATATCATCTCCGTTGCTACTGATGGTGCTCCGTCAATGGTAGGACGACACCGAGGCTTTCTAGCGTACTTAAAACAAGTCATACGGAATGTACTATCGGTACATTGTGTTATTCATCGACATTATTTGGTGACAAAAACCTTAGTGGACGTTTACATGAATCACTACATTATGTCATTAGAGCAGTTAATAAAATCAAAAGGAATGCCTTAAATGAGAGATTATTTGCTCAACTTTGTTTGGAAAATGATGATGACTATAATTTTAACACAGAAGTACGATGGTTGTCTAAAGGTGCGTGTTTGAATTGCTTCTATCCGCTTTTTGATTTAGTGTTGGAATTCCTGGAGAATAAAGACAATTTTATATTTATTTGCGTCATAATTTAATTATCTCGAAAAATGACATCGCTTATATGACTGATTTATTTTCCAGATTCAACGAGACTAATTTGAAACTACAAGGTGACACACTACATTTAATCAAAAATAAATAGATATTCCCGACTGGGTGTTGAACCATTTTGTAAGTAGTCAAACTCAGAGCACAAATGCAGATGAGTACATGCTAGTACAGGAGCAACTTATTGAATTATCCACAAATGAGGAGCAAGGATACGAAAATTTCTGGTTACAAAAACAGATCCAAATTTTATATCCAGCATTATGGGTAGGCCATTGTACAGAAGCTGTTGATTGCTTTTCCGTCTTCGTATTTGGTAGAACGTGGATTCAGTGCCGATATGAGCCTCGTCACAAAGAAAAGAAACAGACTGGAAATTAGTAATCGGGGGGATTTGCGGTTGCTACTGACAAACATCGAGGCGGACATAAATAAACTCATAATATCCCATCAGGTGCATACAAGCCATTAATATTTTATTGTATTTTGGTACAAAAGTTATCATCAATAAATACTTCTTCAACAAAATGTTTTTCACCCTGGGGGTCCGTCGGCAAGGTTTGACTAAGAAAAGGGGTCCGTGGGCCAAAAGACTTTGGGAAACACTGTTCTAGATTGAGTTAAATAATATCTATATTTATTATTTTTATAAATATATTGTCAAATTATTAGTTACATGAACATTTAAAATTTCCTATTTTCAGTAAACATTATTATTTCTTTTACAACTTTAATTCAATTAAAATGGTAATAATAATTTTGATATAATATTTCAAGTATTTTGTATTCTTTTAATAAATTTAATAAAATCATCATCGGTTTTCGTAGTAAAAAGTTGTTTGATAGAGAAGGACGATGGAACACAGAACCTCCGTACAAAGCTAAGACGACTTAAAAATGAATTTTCAATACTTGATTCTATCTCGTTATACCCGCCTATTTCTTGCGTCATCATGATCACGTGCCTGTGTAAGGTCTGTCCCTCGAGCTTCCTCCCCTCACACGGCGACTTTCCTGAGAACTCGGATGACCGTAGAGAACCCCCTTAATATGCTAGCTAAATATAGGAGGTATTACAGTATTGTTTAATATAATTCTTCTTGTTCAACTGAGGTTTTATAAGTTATTTATCAATTGTAACAAACACAAATACTCAGTACAATTCTCAATTTATTAAAAATCAAAAATGTGATAAAAATTTTCCAACGTTTCGAGCTTATAAATAGCTCATTATCAAGGAATCTAAAAATTTAAACATTAAAAACAATACAAACAGTACAATTATAAAAAAACAATTTAAGACGTAAAAAAATACAATTTTTGAAATTACAATAATCCGAGAATTAATGATATAAAATTATTTTTTAATTATTGATATTTCTTTTAATTATGATATATTTTTTTAATAAAATTAGCAAGTTTAAGTTTTAAAAGATTCCCTTCCACCAATTTTAAAATATGGGTTTATGTTTGTACGTTCAGATAAAGAAATTTCTCCTTTTTTTTAAGTAAAATGGCAACCAATACGTTTTAGTATGTAAAATAGATATTTAAGTAAATTTACGCTAAATTTCAAATATTATATATTTTTTACGTTTTAAATTGTTTTTTTATAATTGTACTGTTTGTATTGTTTTTATTAATTTTATTTTATTTTTATTTGATAATGAGCTATTTATAAGCTCGAAACGTTGGAAAATATTTATTACATTTTTGATTTTTAATAAATTGAGAATTGTACTGAGTATTTGTGTTTGTTACAATTGATAAATAAAGTATCGTTTAATAAAAAACTTGTTATGAATTTGAAGCCTTAAAAAAATTTCCATTTTCACATTCTTTTGTTTGACTTTTGTGCAGCTAGAGCCGTGATTCAGCCCAGTGCTTGACCTTCATCTTCACGTTTCGAAGCATAAATTGAAAATCAACAGCGTTTTCCCAATGGCCCATAACAAAAGCAAGGAAATACTTGTGACCATTGATTTTTGCAGCCTTCTGCTGACTTTTCTAGGGTAGTTGTTATAGGTTCTGAAGGTTATAGAGCGATTCGGTCATAAAAATCAGCAAAGAGAACTTTTGATAATCGAACATTACTATAATAGCATGAGTCATTCGGGCAAAATTTGTCAATTTCGAAGCTTTATCCATCTCCTGACGATATTTCAATTACTGACGCAAAACTTTCTTATCATTTTTGTGATTGAAAGCTCCTTGAATAGGTTTCAGTTTCTTTTCAAACAGGATGAATCTTCAAATGAGTCAAAACAATTCGTATTTTTCCATGTCAGTTTTATTTTAAACACATAATAAATACACTTTCAAATAAACTCTCACGTAAATGTACGCCAACAGAAACAACGACAACAATCAATAATACCCATCAATAAATAAGATAAGCGTTAAATTTATATTCTCGTTTAAATATTATAATGATTTGTTTTTCAATTTAATTTCGTGAAAACGTGAACGAAGCGCACCATTTACAAAAATCGAAGTTGTGCTTTTTGGACAATTTTTTTTTTGCATTAAATTTACTATGTTATTTTTTATAAGTTGTTATAATTATTATTTTTTTTAGATAAGATAATACAAGAATGAAAATTAAAATATTTTCCTTTTCTTTTAATTAAATTTAAAACATCAACTCACCAAGTTAAATAATTTCGTCATTCAAATCGACTAGAAATGGTAAATAACTTAACTATTTAATATGATTACGTAATAATGATGGTAACAACAATAATATAATTAACCTCTAACACAACGCAATAAATAATTTATTGAGAGCTATAATAATATAGTTAACATTTTCTTTTTTTATGTTAATAATAATTTAGGAATATTCGTGCTTCTTTGTTGTTAAAATTTAAATCACAAATTTATCAATGACCGTTAGGTTTGACTAGAATTTATTTTGTAAATATCGTTTTTCTCTTTGTATTTTATATCAATGGAACTTGAAACGTTTGAGATATAAATTGAAAATGAATTTTTTGTTGTTTTATATATCCATTTTTTTTTAATTATAACTAAATATTAATAGTGATATTAGCGTAATCACTATTAACATTTTAGTATTTTTTTTTGTATATAAATGCAATAGAGTGAGTGAAAATACTTATACATAAGCAATTTTTTTTCGTGTTGACAAATAACACGATCGATTTCAGTTATAAACAAGCATAAATGTTTGGATATAACTCCAAACCTATCGTATAATAATAATTATCTTATTATTTAATATAAAAATTCTGTGTTTATTTTGTTTTACCTTTTAATCAAAATTGTGCTATATTCCTATGTCTCCCTCCTTAGTTGTCTTTTCTTACCTATTCAAAATCTTTGTTTTTAAAAATCCTTTTCATTAACGTTCTTTTTGGGAGTTTGGCACAAAATTTTGAATGGAAAAAATTGAGCCTTAATTAGGTGGAGTTGGATCTCTTATTCCTTCGCTGTGCATCTGTCGTCCTGCCATTTTTAATATAGCCTTACTTTCAACGTTTCCATCTAAAACACTCATCCCAACGCGTTCTCCCCTTTCTTGAGGCGTTGGAGGTGGCACCCCTAACCCCCACACTTCTAAATGGCGATAAGTAAACTGTTTCGTTTGAGACATTTGAAAATAACCAGAATACGTCGTACAGGATTCGCTTGTGTGCCCATTTCCATAATCCTCATCTAACCACACACCACAATAACCATGTTGGCCACCCATCGCCTAGCAGAAAATTAATTACATAAGATTTTTCTAAAATTTGTTATCTTACCAATCCATTCGGCATAGTTTGTTGATGTAAATTTAGATATTGAAAGTGTTGATTGTAACCGGTCGTGGGAAACACTCTCATTTTTGGTACTAAAGTAAATAAAAAACTACTGTCATCCCCAAAAAAATTCGGCCCCAATGTCCAATTAGCAGGTGCAAAACCACCAAACATGTGTCCGTTTTGATCCTCAAGAATGAGTACTGAAGGTCCTTGATTAACTATTCTACCTATTAAAGTTGAAAATGATTCGCCGTGAATTTCCGATGAAAACAAAAATCGCCACTCCAATTGGTACTGTTGCGGCAAATGAGCGTTGATAAAGACGATTTGATTCATGTCCAAAATACTCGGATAAGACGGAATCAGGTCGAGACCTTTACAAAAAGGCACTAAGCTCCGGTCTCTTTCGGCGTTGAGCTGTGGAACGTCGTCCGACTGACTTGAAAGACTTTTTTCAGTTCCCACCAATTTCTCGCGGTGGGATATGCTGTAAAGGTGTTTAAAAACGAATATGAGAAGTTGTCCCAGTAAAGTTGCCCCTTGCAACCAAGATTCTAATGCTCTTCGATTTATCTGATCACCTTTCGCCAAATCATGCGTTAAACATTCTGCTAATCTTTGAACGTTTTGAGGTGATATAAAACAACCTCTTGATTGCCAACTCTTAAATTGTTTTGTGTTTGATAATTTTTGTATACGCATATAGGTTGAAACTATACTTTCAACATACTGAAAAAGAAATGATTTTGTAAAATTAGTACAAATTAAGGATCAACAAATTGTGATTTTGATATATTAATAAGATGTTAAAATATATTAATAATGATTTATCAATGTGTTTTACAGTTACTTCGTTATCAACATTTACATGGCTTATATACAACAGAAAACATCAGTGGCCAATAATAATACATAACGGAATTCATTATTAAATAATATTGGTGCAAATTACGAAGATAAAATTGGAGAAAAAATACACTCAGCAGCAGAAGTCTGCGTACAAAAAACTTGTAATACTTCAATTGAAAAAATAAGAGTCATAATCTAATGTGATAAACTTGATTTTTTTTTATTTTGTATATTAACTACATATAATTCTATTAACAAAATATGCTTCAACAAAACAGAAACAGTAGTTACAGAAAAAAATCAAAACTAAGAATTCTACAAATAACGGGTATGCAAAAATCTGCGTACAAGTCAGGACAGTATTTATAAAAAATTCATAAATGAGATCATTGTTTCGATATTAATATGAGGTCGGATAACCTTTACGTCTAATGACCTCCCTTAAACGTTTAGGCATGGAGTGCACTAATTTCTTCGTTTCGTCCGAACTGATTTTGGCCCATTCCTCAATCATAACATTTTTTAACGTTTCCTTCGACGTTATGTTGTGTTGCCGAATCCTGCGTTCCAGTAAATCCCAGAGGTGTTCGATGGGATTCAAGTCCGGCGATTGTGGAGGTGTTTTAAGTTGCTTTAGGGTATTGTATAGTAGCCAAAGCTTAGTGTTGTGGGCGCAATGTTTGGGGTCATTATCTTGTTGAAAAAAGTATTCGGGCCCCAAGCCCAAGTTTTCGATGCTAGGCTTCAAATTTCCTTTTAAAATGTCTATATACATTTTATGGCCCATTGTCGATGTTATGAAAAGCAACCTTCCCACCCCTTTGGTGCACATACATCCCCAAACCATAACTCCACCACCTCCGTGTTTTACAGTCGCTTTCAAATTTTCGGGATTAAGGGCAGTATTAGGTTTTCTCCATACAAGTTGTTTACCCTTAATGCCGAAAATGCAAAATTTGCTCTCATCTGTAAAGAGAACTTTCTCCCAGAATTCAATGGGCTTATCTAAGAGTTTTTTTGCAAAGGCGATCCGCTTCTGACGATTGACCTCTGACACAAATGGCTTTTTTCGTGCAACGCGACTGTGATAGTTAGCTTTTTTTAACGTCCTTCTCACCGTATCTTTGCTGATAGTTTTATGAAATTCTTCTTGTACATTTTCTACTATTTTTTTTGCCGTCAGCCTAGGTTCGTTTCTAACCTGCTGTACAATCTTTCGCTTCTCTCGGTTTGTTAAAAGGGGTGGTCTACCAGATCGCGGACGTGAGAGGTAATCTTCAGTGTCTTTATAATTATTAATTACTCTTTGAATGGAAGAGTGTGACCTGCCGACAGTTTCTCCTATTTTTCGAAAAGATTTTCCCTCTTTCCATAACTTTACAATAATTTTTCTCTCTCCCAATTCAATTTCCTTTCCTTTCGTGTCCATTCTAACTTTTAGCTTCTAAGCCTCTGCTAATATAATTGACACCGATTATCTTTTATTTAAATCGGAAAGCGTACATCGCCAACTACATATTTAAGTAAATAAGTATATTTTGGAGAAGGCGTCTTTATTTGTACGCAGATTTTTGCATACGCATTGTTTGGAGAATTTTTAATTTTAATTTTTTTGTAACTAATATTTCTGTTTTATTGATGCATATTTTGTTAATAGAATTATATGTAGTTAATACACAAAATAAAAAAAAATTGAAGTTTATCACATTAGAGCATGACCCTTATTTTTCCAGTTAAAGTGTTAGAAGTTTTTTGTACGCAGACTTCTGCTGCTAAGTGTATGTAATTATCATGGAACTTTTATAGTTGATTATATATACTTTACTAAATTAATTTTAAACAATTATGCAAATTATCCACAATATTCTTTTACATTCAATACAAGAGTCCCTAAATCATTTAAAATTTTTTTTTGAATAAAAATATAAGTTGTGAAATGTAATGTCTTGAATACAGCGAATAACTTCGCAATTCGTAGCAACAAACATTGTTATTGTAAATAGGATGCATATGTTTTTTTGTATATTTTCGTAGAGCATAAATCCCTCTACACGACGAACATATTAAATCATATGATTGAATAAAAGAAAATGCATTTTATGAAGATATTAAATCAGCTTAAAAACTACCCCTTTTGAAACTGTCAAAAAATTGACAGTTGACAGTTTGAAGCAAATTTATTTAGTATTTAATGTACCAAAGAATATCTCCAAATATTTACACCTCCAAGTTATTTTTTAATTAAAGCTACTGACCTAACGATAAGCGATAGATAAAAATCAAACAATTAAAAAAAATGTATCTGACGAACTAATTGAGATATTGCAATGAAATAAAAAGCAATTTATAGCAAATTTGTTTAGTATTTAATGTGCCATAGATTGTTTCTTAAATATTTAAAATCTCTGAGTAATGATTTTTTTATTAAAACTCTGCATCAAAGTAATTATATTCGTTAGGTAAAAATTAAGCAATTTTCAAAAAGATGGTATCGCGAAATGAAACTTGATACTGTTTCTAAGAGACTTGATACTGCTTCCAGAAGACCTGAAATGCTTCCAAAAGACTTGATCTGACTTGGTACTGCTTGTAGAGAACTTGATTGATACTGGTTCCAAAACACTTGAAATTCTTCAAAAAGCCCTAAAATGCTTCCAGAAGACTTTAAATGCTTCCACAAGACTTGAAATGCTTCTAGGAAACTTGATACTGCTTCCAAAAGACGTGAAGTGCTTCCAGGAGATTTGAAATCCTTTCAGGAAACTTGAAATGCCTCTAGGAGAGTTGACATTGCTGCCAGAAAAGTTGACACTGTTTCCAGAAGACTTGATATTGCTTTCAAAACACTTGAAATACTTCCAGATAACTTGAAATGCTTCCAGAAGACTTAAACTGGTTCCATAGAACTTGAAATACTTCTAGGAGACTTGATACTGCTTCCAGAAGACTTGAAATACTTCCGTAAGACTTGAAATGCTTCCATAAGACTTGAAATGCGTCTAGGAGACTTAATTCTGCTTCCAGAAGACTTAAAATACTTCCAAAAGACTTTAAATGCTTTTAGGAGACTTGATATTGTTTTTCTTTCAGAAGTCAGAAAATGCTTCAAAAAGACTTTAATACTATATTTAAAAAACAAGTTTTGTAAGACATGCTTGAAATGCATGAATACAAATTGAAAAACGAGTGGCAAAGCCACGTGTTTTTTTAATGGATGAGTGCTTTAAGTCTTATGAAACCAGTTTTTTATGCTATTTTTGTAATTCGTGTTTAAATCCTATTTTTTAACCGAAAATAAAATAAGTTTTGACAGTACAGGTGTTACGACTTACCAACTACTACGAACCAAATTTCGCATAAATTGTAAACATTTACTTTATTTTTATTTAAAAAAAGAATATAAACGCAAATTACAAAAAATATAATAAGAAACACCTTTCATAAGATTTAAAATTTTACTAGGTATAAATTCCAGAGAAAAGAAAAGAAATTATCACATTGACAACTAGAAAAATTAATGACCCAATGTCGTCAACTTAAACTGATTGTATAAAATGTTATTAAAAATTTCATTACAGATGCTGCAAAAATACTTGCAAGAATTACAAAAAGGTTTTAGGAGTTTTGATAGCAAATCCAAGTCTCTTAAAGCAATGCCAAAATACTTGAAATGCCTCTGAGAGACTTGATATTTACTTCCATAAAACTTGAAATGCTTCCGCAAGAGTTGATATTGCTTCTAGAAAAAATTATATTTTTTCCATAAGACTTGATACTGGTTTTAAAATACTAGAAATACATCCAAAAGTCTTCAAATGCTTCTAAAAGAGTACCAATTGTTTTATCTGGATTGAAGTTACATTTTCAATTAATTTTAATGGACTATTGATCTTTTTTTTCCCAATTCCATATATTGTATGTCAAAAAATTTATAATATCACAAATTATGAGAAACATTAATAATAATCTTAGTCAGTTATGTAAGAGAATAACAGGTCCAATACAATAAATCCCATTTGATTTTCTTTCCAGCATTGTGGTACCTAATTTGAACATTTATTGTAGTTTCTATATATCGATTTAAACTTTTCAAAGAATTTAACTTTTTGTGATCAGTAGAATATCCAATGGCAATTCCCCTTTTGCTCTCCCAACCCGACAGACGGACTTACTTTTGTTAATTTAGTAGTATGTAAAATACTTGTAAAATTTGTAATAACTGCAAAATTTGGTTTTGCAATAAAGATGGAAAGGAGAAGGCGAAGAAGAGCTTTTAGCAGATAAAACCATAATCCGCTTTTAATTTGCTTGTCATATTACTAAAAGCAACATCCATTGATAAGCTTTTCTTTAAAAATATCAATCCTTTAAAAAATGAATAATTATTGCACCTACATAATACACAGTGTTTCACATAAGAACTGACAGAGCAGGGAGATGTAAAGTAGCGAATCACAAAATTCTAAATTCTCAAGCATCAGCTGATTAAGATCAGTACAAGTGTTGTGGTTTAATATTTTTAATCATACAAGTAGAGTGTGAGTTGCCAGGAAAGTAACAATTCAAGTGTATTTTTTTTTAATTTCTATAAATTACAATTATGTTATTCTGAGTTTTCGATGCAAAAATTAAACATTTTAAAAAACTCACTAGCTTAAAGTCATTGGTAGCGCAGTTCGGACTTGAACTACTCTACTGTTAAATAATAAACAAAATATAAAATAATAGAAAATATTTTTTTGTATAAAGAATCGAAATAGATATACTCTTTAATGACTGAAAAGATGTTACAGTAAACATTTAATAGTTGCAATAAGTTTGATTCTATTTTTCAAAAAAAACTGTTTTTATCAAATCGATTACTAAATTTAAATAATACAGAAATTTTTATTGAGTTTATTAAAATATTACAATTAAATATCATATTTTTTATTAAGCCATAATCTGTACTTCAGCAACCAAAACGATGTCGATACGAATACCATACTCAAAAATCATTTGTTAAAATTAAAATAAAGATTAGTTCTTTTCCTCCTGCTAACGACACCCGCGCAAGAAACATACGGCTACAAAACCCATTTTTAAAAGACGTTTCATGAGGATGACGATACGCCAAAACCGGTAGACACCAAAAAATAACCTTTTTCATCGTTAAGTACGACTACTATTTACAATTTCTAACATATACGATATTAACAAAGAAATCAACCATAACTTGATATTTCGTGTAAATCTTCTCTAATATATACAACTTTAAAAGTTATATGTGCAGATTTTGAAAAAGTAGGCTTCGGAAATAAATCAAAAGCCAGTTCAAGCCAGGGTTAATGGATTATTTCATTAACCTTTGCTCCAGGAGTGAAATATCTTGGTGTCATCTTGGACAAAGGTTTGACTTGGGCATCACACATCAGTTGCAAAACTAAAAAAGCAACGATGGTACTAGCGCAGTGCCGAAGGGCTATTGGGAACACATGGGGGTTGATTCCGAGGGTCACTATGTGGATTTACACCGCTGTGATAAGACCAATTGTAGCTCACGGAGCCATAGTCTGGTGCTCAGCAATGAAACATGCATATAAAGCTAAATTGCTGCATCAATTGCAGCGACTGGCCTGCCTGCTAATCACAGGCGCCATGAGATCTACACCTACAATTGCGATGGAGATTATGCTGAACGTACCGCCCCTAGATATTTTTATCAGGAAGGTGGCCGTGACGGCACTGCTTCGATTGCGATTAGGGAATGAAAGGCAGGCTGTCAAAATGGGAATAGTCTAGAGCTCTGGAGTGAGGCTGTTCGTAAACAACCCCTCCTTGAAACTCACACAGACTATATAACACCTACTTTCTTAACCAAGCCACACTTTGGCATTGAGACAATATCCCAGAGCAAAATAAGCTCGGGCAAAACACTAACCATCTATACTGATGGATCAAAAAAGCCCGGAGGTTCTGGAGCGGGAATTTTCTCGCACGATTTTCAGCTGCACTTTTCTACTTCGCTAGGGTCGTATTGCACGACGGCCCAAGCAGAAATAATTGCTATACACAATGCGATTTTAGACTCTAACAAAATCGGCCGAAACATTGTGATCTGCACTGATAGCAGACAGGCTATACTGGCGATGGATACGCGCCGAACCACATCGTCGCTGGTGAGATCCTATCAGTTGAGAAGGCAAACGTAAACAACAACGTCACGTTGATATGGCGTAAAAGACATACTGGAATTAAGGGACATTATCACGCGGACAGGTTGGCGAAACTGACGGCTAACAAGTCACTAATCCTCCCTGAACCGTTTGTACCACTAACTATCGATACAGTATCAAAGCTGATAAACTCCATCTCCCATCAGGCTTTTTGCGATTGATGGGATGAATCGCCAGCAGGTAGTTTTGCTAAGAAAACTCTGCTCTATCCTAACCGGAAGGGATCCGCAAAATTTCGCGGAAAATCAAAATGTGATTTGAGGCTTCTCACACACTTTTTCACCGGACACTGCAGGTTACGTAAGCACATGTTCTACATGAAGATGGCAAATACATCTCTCTGTAGAGGGTATGAAATGGAAAACGAGACGGTAGGTCATATTGTTTGTGACTGTCGCAAACTTGCATACCTAAGGGAATCCATTTTCGGAATACCATGGCCCCAAATCGCGGATATAAGGAACATGCCCCTCTGTTCCATATTAACGTTCATAAAAACATTGGGTTGGTTTTCTGGCCCTTGAGTGAACGATTAACTGTGGGGATGTACAAAGGGCCCGCTGGGTCCTAAGTGCTTCGATACTTTTCACTCCTACATGCAACTACATACATACAAGCCAGTGTAAGCTACTCTTACTTACACCGGTGAATAAATTAATTAAAAACAGATTAATATCAATTCCACCAGTGGATATTATCGATATTATCAATAAATATAAAATAGTCGAACGCGAAAAAAAACAGATGCAATCACGTGGAAGGGAAATGGACAGTCAATTCTTAAAAACTTGACTATTTTAAAAAAGGTTTACTATTTTCTGAAATGTTTACTATTTTACTATTTAGAATACGCTTGGAAAAAAATGCGAATCAGTATAATGCTGAAATAAATTTGAAAACCTAAAAAAAGACGAATAGATATTTAGCTAATGAGGAAGAAGAAACTCTGAAATAAATATAAAGCAGAATCAACGAATTATTTACGAAAAAAGATCAAAATCAACATCAAAAGACAAAAACATTTATCATATCCTATCCTATTAAGATACCTTAATTAATACCTTTGGTGCAACCATAACATATACAAAGTATAGTTTTGTTAGTTTAATGTGTTACTGAGATATTATATGTTTTAAAAATTGAAGATTCAACTTTTAATGACCTCAGGGGTATAACTTGGTATAAAATCACCCTGTTTATAAAATGTATTCAACATGAGTATTGGTAATATTACAGTACAATTTAATAATAATTACATATGAATATGAATTTTTCACGACTAGTTATACCTCTGATGAGTTATATCCCTTCAAATAAAAGAAATTATTTGCAAATAATATAAAATTTATTTAGGAGTTATCGATTTCGGTTATATAACCATCTTCAGACTCAGCTGAAAAGAGCGTATCAGATCTAATACATTGAATTAAAATTTTTTACAAATAAAACTTACAGTCAAAAATTTTACGATACAGGCAATAAGAGCGACAACGTAGAACATACGGTCACGGAGGTTAAAGGCCGGTTCTTTGAAATATTTTATTTTATTATGATGGTTCATGTCTTGTGCGCAACTCAGATGAAGATAGAAATAGGTAATTTTCGGAGAATTTTATAACCATTAATATTTGATCCATTTTTTTATATTTTTAATTATTTCAAATATCTCATGGTAGTCCATTTTAGTGGATTTATGCATATTATGGAGCAATATCATGTTATGTATGTTAGTATTATGTTTATTTTTTTGTAGGTGTAAATACCCTCCTCAGCATAAGACCCCCAAGTGCAAATTACTTATTGAATTCGACGCAGCGTTACACTATCAACCCTATAAATCAACAATCAAGAAAGAAATATCCGACAAATTGAAAAAAAAATCGAAATACTGTAAGTAATGTAAAGGCGATAAAAATGCTGGACTAGTTATATTAAATAGAGAAACATATGTCCATAAAACCAAAGAGTTTTTTGCCAACAATAATATTATTTCACTAACTCACATTCTAATGAAGAAATACTTAGCCAAATTCAAAACCATTACAAAAAACTGTTATAATGTTTTACAAAAGTTCAATATAGAATCAAGACGAATTTCAGAAATGAACCCTACAATACCAAAGTTACATAGTTTAACAAAACTGCACAAAATTAACAAGAACCTGAAAAATGGTTGTGTCCGAGCTAAGTGATAATTACACTAATCAAGAAATGAAATCTGATTGTCACAAAGACCTTCCATTTAGCTCTGGAAGACACTTTCGAAAAAGCAGTAATAGGTTAGGTAATTTATGATACATATTTTAATAAAATCTAAAATCCATCAAGAAAAAATGAAACCTGTAAAAATGTTTTCTTGGAGTATTGCTTTCAATTAAGAAAATAAATTCGAAAATGTTTGTGCTAATAAAAAATAAAATTGAATTGTTTGGGCTCATGACTATATCTGGCACCGTTTTCAATTTGTACAAAGTCTGGTGTTTCTTATATAGGGAAGTGTATATTATCCAATTAAAAACAATTTAAAATTTTATGATTTTACTACTGTTCAGAGCTATTTTATTTATTATTAATCAAGTGTTATATAAATCCAAACTAAATTTAAATACAAAGGGTGCAATGGGATCTCTGATTTTGGAGACTTACTCGACCATACATCACATCACCTCTATACTAGCAAAAGGATGGTAGCTTTATATATCTTATCACAGTACACCAAGAAGTTATTCTATGATGGGTTTCAAGTCACAAAGATCTTAAAGTGAACTATGAAAAAGTCTCAAACGTGGTCTTATGCTGAAAAGAACTTCCAGACATAGTCACGCGAAAATTAGCTCTATCCCTGAAGAAACTAAAGAAGTTTCGTGGCCTAGCAAAGGTGATCCTAAAATATATACCATTCATACTACCTCTTCCACATTGGGTAAGCTTAGGATCAAACTGATCGACTTTGCAACGACGGTTCAGAGCTCACAGAACATACTTTGGAGAAATGCGACCAAAAACTGTCTAACAATAAGACATGAAATTTTTGGAAAGGGTTTCCGGATACTTGTCGGTATAAAGAAACAAGACGTTGAAGTAATACTAAGCGTTCATCGAGGACCTTATCTTGACATAAACCTTTAAAGAGTTGAAATTATAATACATCTTATAGGTAGAGATTAATGGTCCATTTTTTAAGTTTTTGTTATTACATATTTTATCTCGAGCTTGTAGAAACCTCTGGTTTCAAATAAAATTACTTGCAAGGTTTTTCCGAATCAACTAAATATTTTGAGATCATGATAATACAAGATATAATTTATTTATTACATTTGCAATTGATTTTTGCTTTACACTGAACTTATAAAACCTCAATATCCAAAATCTTAAATCTCTCCGTCTTTATCTAATTTCATCGTTACAAAAAATTAGTATTCTATTCATATTGAAGAATAAAATACAGGTATAGGTATTTCTCGTGCGAAATGTAGATAAACACGTTTAGAAGACGAAATATTTGGTGTTTTTTACGTATGAGAGGTCGGGCTTAATAGAAAATAAACTCCGCCTTCTTGCTTCCGAACGTCCGTCGTCTGCGCCCCTCAGAAACTAACCGACCTGGTAAAGTAGCCTCTTAACAGATTACTCCAGGCACCACTTGACAAGAGTAATTTTGAAAATGAATATAAGATAATAATACAAATAGCTGGCAACAATGGCTACAATATAAAATACATTGAGTCACTTTTTAAATCAATTAAAGATAGACATATAACAAAGAAAGTTTATCAATTTACAGCCCCAATCACCACAAATCAATAAATCATATAGCTAACAAATACAACATTATGTTTACTCCAAGAACTAAGTATACCATCGAAAAATATTTAGTTAATAACAAAGATAAAATTACATCACTTGAAAAAAGCGGTACAGTGCACTCCGCTTAATTGGTACACCGGTTAATAGGAACAACCGCTTAATCGGGACAAAATTTAAAAGGCCGAAACTTTTCATATGTAATTTTACTCCGGTTATTGGGGACAATCCTCCGGTTAATCGGTCCAGTTTGTCGCGTCTTTGAGGCGCTACGCCTGGAGCTACATACAGAAGCGTCACTGCGACTGTTTGTCGGAATCTTTGCTGTTTTTCATCGGCGTTTCAGTAACATTCAGTTCTGGTGTCTGTATTGAGCCCGTATCGAGCCTTCTAAATTGGAGTTCAGAGAATGTAAACACGTTAAGAAATTTATAATAAAAACACGTAAATAAACTCCAATTTAAAGGGACAATCCGCACATGAGCCCGATTACGTCTAGACACCTAAGTGACGCTTCTGTTTTCGACTCAGTTCAACGTTACACTTCTTATTCTGAACACGTAGTGACTTAAGCACTAAAATGCCACGCAAAAACTTAACATTAAAAGAAAAAGTCAATGTGCTCCGACAAATTGAAAACCAGCCACCCAATACGCCTCTACGCCAGTTAGAGAAAACAGTGGCCCTTCCAAAGTCAACGATCAGCCGATTAATAAAACAAAAAGATAACTTGAAAAACAATGGATTAATGCTGACAACCAAGCGGAATCGCTTAAAAGGAAGCGAGAGGGAAAAGAACCAGAAGTTGATGATGCTCTCAATCGTAGGTTTTCTGCGATAACCCAAAAAGGGGTTAGTGTTAGTGCCCCAACACTGAACTTAAAAGCAGAAGAATGGGCGAAAAAATTAGGTCATCAAGACTTTAAAGCAACGGAAGGTTGGTTGCTTTCACGGTGGAAGGCAAGGTGCAACATAAAATTTAGCGCAAATGTGGTCACCGCTGATGAATGGAGAAAAGAAAAACTTCCAGAACTGCAAAAGTTGTTCAGTTCAGATAACATCTTCAATGCCGATGAAACTGGTCTGTTCTACCGTGCAACACCAGATGGATCACTTACACCTTTTTGATAGGGTATGAAAATATGGGGCGTTCAATTTAACATTTTCGACTTTCACGCAATTGAATACAGAGAAACGGTAACTCAATTTTTGACCAGCCCGTATAAGATATACTGAGACAAGTGACAATCTATTTAACAGCATATGGAGAGTTATCGTACCAATTCAAAACGTTTTTGAATTGACGTTGGCTGAAATATGTGCTTTTAAAGAGCATGGTGATATTTGCCAAAGAACACTTAAAATCAAAATAACTCGAAAACAAAAAACGTTAGGTACCAATAACTATTATCAAAGTCAACATATTTTCTTATGTATAATTGAATTGTGTAATGAAAACTACAGCATTCCATTTAAAATAACGAAATTGAGGTCTACTTCCGGTAGACCGGAAGTGGTGGCCATCTTCAAAATATTTTAAATTAAAAGATCAGAATGAACAACCCATGATACCAAAATTTCAAGTCTCTACGAATAGTGTAACCTAAAAAAGTTCTAATGAACCAGTTACGTGAGACACCTGTATATATATATGTTACTCCTACACAACACACATGGGTCCTCGACCGGCCCAGTGAAGATAGGAGGGGTTACTTTTATTTCGGCGCCACACTGTTAACCCCACGTGGTACACGAACTGTGACGTGAGATTTTAGAACGAAGTAAACATATATTACAACACACAAAACAAAGACTTAACACGTGGATTTTGAGTTGAAAAAAAACTTTATTAATCTCCCGTATCGATAAATACAGGTAACTAAAATTTAAAAAATAATAATAATAATAATAGCAAATCAAGATAACTTTACAAAAAACTTTTAACTTTTACTCAACAAATTGAACTTTACTATTAATGTTAACAAGCCCTACAATAAAGATACCAAAATGAAATTATGAATCGAAATCAAAACAATTAATCCGCGCTTGGACCCCGTATGGTTGAGCTCAACTTAAAGTCCCGATCAAAATAACAACTCAACACGAAAGAAAATAACCCGAATTAACTCGCCAACAAAATTTACAACAGGTAAATGCAATTTTAAAAAAACCTAACTAATAAAGAAACTAAAATGACATTTTCTGTAAGAAAAAAAAAACAAAAAAAAATGAACTTAACTTCTTCAGCTACTGTTTTCCTGACCTTGACACTTTGTTGTCCAATTAGGATTTGATGGAAAAGATCTCCATCAGCAACACCTCTGGCCTCAGGTTGAGGAAGGATAGGGATGTTGGATTTCTTTCAACTACCAAAGTTGTGGTTTATGTTCCCAACGATTGTTTGCAATGAACGAAATTGTCTCCAAAGAAGAGATGGACGCAACCAAAGGATTGCTCTCCTTAATAAAACCTGGATAGAATATTTTTTTTTGAATAGTAGAAGAAATTTTTTTGTAGGAAAAGAGATTTTTTTTTTTGTAGAAAAGTAGAGAAAATTTTTTGTATAAGAGTAGAATAGTTTTTTTTTTGTATAAGAGTAGAATTTTTTTTGTAGAAGAGTAGAAGAGTTTTTTTTTTTTGTATGAGAGTAGATTTTTTTTTTTTTAAAGTAGAAGAATACTTTTTATTGAATAACAAAGATATAAAGTTTTAAGAAGGAAGGTGTAATTATTAAATAGAATCCTGAAAACATGCTTACCTCAGATGTTCGAGGTTTTATCCAAGAAAATTAAACCAGCAAATCTATTTAAATCCGGAATAACTGTAAAATTTAGGAAACGAATCACTCTTAACACTTCTTAGACTGGATCTTAGATAAGAGAGAGGAAGTGAAAATTTTTAAAGATCTTCTTTTGGAATATAAAAAAATTACATCTGCGCAACGAAATAATTCGCAGCACCATCTTAAAATGAAAAGAAGAAGTAAGGATAGATTACAGAAACTTTTAGATGAGAAGGAATAAAAGGAAAATAGACAATTCCAGAGGCATTGCTGTAAAATAAAAATAATTAATTTTAACAAATTTATGCAACTCATCATTCACAATACCAACACAAAACATTTAACATCATAGAACATTTTTGGAATGTAACAACAACTTCATTTATACAACCTATGGACATGGGTGTTATCAAAAATTTAAAATTCCACTATCGTAAAGCTTTAGTGCATCACATCATTGAAAAAATAGAAGAATTTTCCTTGACATCATCATCTAGCTCCAAAGAGGTTAGCTCGAAAGTGAACTCTATACAATTTGTAGCAGACAGTTGGAAAAATGTTAGTAGTGAATGTATACGCAATTGTTTTAACCATTGTGGCTTCAAAGATCCCAGTGATATTCAACTTTCTGAACAAATGGTCACTTCAAGTGAAATCATAAATGACGCTGTACTTCGGCAAGTCAACAACGTTAATGATTTTCTAGAAATAGACGCAAATTTGGAGTGTTGCAATAATACCGAAGACTACGAGAATGATATTGTTGATGAAATTGTATCTATAAAACTGATCTCTAATCATGAAGTTCAAGAAAGTAACGATGAAGAAATCTATAATACTATACATATTCTAGAAGCTAAGAAAAGTATAGAAGTTTTAAGACGTTTTTTTATGCAAACAGACAATGAAGATTTTCCAATTGAATCTTTAGATAAACGTGCAGAGTATATAAATAAAAAAAATTATGAACCGTGGAAACCAAACTACTTTGGACAAGTATTTTTTACTTAAGTAAAAAATGTGGTTTTCTTTATCATTATTTTTGTTGTTTATTTATTTAATGTTTTCTTATATAGAATAAATGTTTATTTTAATATTTTCACTTTTTATTTTCAACAATAATTAGTTTTTATCGTGCAGATAAAAATACGTAGTATATTCTATATTGTTTTCTATAACCGTTTTTTACTATCGGATAATTGGGACAGATTGAATGAGACCCGATGTGTCCCAATTAAGCGGAGTGCACTGTATATACAAATTGACTGGTTCGGATTGTAACGCTGTATATATTGACCAAACGGGTAGAAATTTAGGAATTAGACTTAAGGAGCACAACACCCAAAAAACATCAACTTTTTTAAACAATCTACAAGAAAATAAACATAATACTAACATACATAACATGATATTGCTTCATAATATGAATAAATCCAGTAAATTGGACTACTATGAGATATTTGAAATAATTAAAAATATAAAAAATGGATCAAATATTATTAATGAAGTTACAGAATTCTCCGAAAATTACCTATTTCTATCCTCATCTGAGTCGCACACAAGACATAAACAATCATAATAAAATAAAATATTTCAAAGAACCAGTTGACCTTTAACCTATGTGACCATATGTTCTACGTTGTCACTTGTTATTGCCTGTATCGTAATTTTTTTGACTGTCAGTTTTATTTTTAAAAAATTTTAATTCAATGTATTAGATATGATACCCTCTTTTCAGCTGAGTCTGAAGATGATTATATAACCGAAATTGATAACTTGTAAATAAATTTTATATTATTTGCAAATAATTTCTTTTATTTAAATTACAGTGGACACCGCTTATTAGAATCACGGATAATGTTATCAATCGGATATTGTTATCACTTTTGGGAAGAACGGGCCGGACGTGTAATATTATATAACAAAAATTTTCGCTTATAGTAATCATGATTTCGGTTTATGTTATCATTTCTTTCATAAAAATGTTTTCGACATGAGCAATAAATTTTATTTTTACGAGCAAAATAAATAATGTTGACATAGATTCGGTGAATCCCCAAACTCTGCATTTGAAAACTCTAACACGCAACGCTCGGCTGTGTACGTTACGTCTCAGTTCTATTCTAACCTTTTGTAATGGCTGACGTAAAAAAGAGACGTGATCTTAGTTTAAGTGAAAAAATTAACATTTTAGAAAAATATGACAAGTTGCCGAAATTGAGTCAGCGAAATGCAGCAGCACAATTAACAATCTCACAACCAATTTTGTGTGAAATTTTAAAAAAACGTGTGGAAATAGAAGATGCTGCTAAAAAAAATGAGAATTTACTGACTAAAAGAAATCGAACTGGGAAATACGCTCAAGTGGAATCTGCGTTGAAACTATGGTTTGCGAATGTCCGCGAACATGACGCACGTGTAGATGGCCCGTGTGTGTATGTGTATATGGAGTGAGGAGTGCGTATTCTATACGCGGCACCTAGGCCACAACGGGCCCCTTGTACACTGGCTCCCTCTAAGAGGTTTGAGATGTTAAATGCGAGTATATAACTCGATTTTTGGCTGATTCCGCTTCCTGACCGACCCCCCACCAAACCGGGCGTGCTATGGCACAGGCCCAGAGTGTGGGTTCGCCCCTGTCAGGTGCCGCTCCAGGATACCACCACATCCTCGTGGGGTCCTACGAGGTGCCGGTGGCCTCCAGGGCGCTAACGCGCATTCAGCCATTTTTGTTCAAACCCCTTACACACATAGTGATAACGACAGCCAGAGATGAACGACTGGTTGCCGGGACCGACGGCTTAACGTCCCCTCCGAAGGACGGGGGGCGACCCAACGTGATTACACCGGGATTCGAACCCGGGACGTCTGCGTGTTAACTCGAGAGTTAACACGCTGAGCCATTGCGCCCCCTAGATGGCCCGTTGATGCGACAGAAAGCGGAAGAACTTGCAAATAAAATGGGAAAAGAAAATTTTGTTGCAACGGAGGGATGGTTTCACCGTTGGAAAAAAAGAGAAAACATCGTATACAAACGGACACACGGCGAGCAAATTTGCTGATTTTAAGAGTGCAGAACACTGGATTGAAAATGAATGGACCAAGATTGCTGGGGAATTTACTCCTAATGATATTTTTAATGCAGACGAGACTGGGCTTTACTATCGCGCTCTCCCCGATCATACACACATGTTTAAAAAAGACAATGCAAAGGGTTGTAAAACATCGAAAGAACGTATAACAATTTTGTGTTGTGCAAATATGTCGGGTGACAAAGAACAGCTTTTAGTAATCGGCAAAAGTAAGAATCCACGTTGTTTTAAGAGTGTCAAAAATCTACCTGTTGATTATTATTCAAATACAAATGCCTGGATGACATCCTTAATTTTTAATGACTGGCTCTTAAAATGGGATAAGAGAGTAAATCGCAAAATTGCTCTTCTCGTGGACAATTGCGCTGCACACTGTGTAAATTGTCAATTAAAAAATATAAAAGTTATTTTTTTACCGGCCAATACTACTTCGATAATACAACCATCAAGGCATTATAAGGACCATGAAAGCCTATTACCGGAAAGAGATGCGTGCTAGAATTTTGGAAAGTATGGAGGATACCCTAAATATGAGCGCAAATGATCTAGCCAAGAAAACAAATTTATTAGACGCTTTACATCTTATTACCATGTCGTGGAGCCAAGTTTCCAAAATAACAATAAAGAATTGTTTCAAACATGGTGGATTTTCAAAAGATGACATAGAACCTGAACACCTAAACATTCAGCCACCCGACATGACGACAAGTGAGTTCGAGGAGTGGATGGCAATAGATAACGAGTTAAATGTTGCACAGAACGTAACAGAAGAAGAGATTTGCGAAAGTGTAATGTGCAAAAGTGTCACAACGTCATCAATTGAAAATCAAGAGCCAGAGGAAGAAGTAGACATACAAACAATGCAACCCCCAACAATGAGCGAAATGAGAAAAGCGCTGGAAGTTTTGCGACGTGGTGTGCAGCACAGGTCATCTAATTTTCAGACGCATTACGACTATGAAATTTTTGTTAATAACTTGCTCCGCGAAAATCAGAGACAAACAACGCTAGATGAGTTTTTTTAATATGAATTTGTTTTTTATTTTGTTTCAAATTTAAATGGAATACATATTTTATGTAGTAACATTTTTTAAGAGTTTATGTTACGTTATATATTTTTAATTAAAATAAAGTTTGTTTTTTTGGCTATTATTATCAATCGGTTATTGTTATAATAAACCCCGAGTCCCGTTGTGATCACAATAAGCGGCGTGCACTGTATTTCATATAAATTGCAAATAATCAAGATGGTTGCATTCATTAATTTAATTATATTCCTTCAATTATCCCTTAAATATTCAACACTGTAATATTGCACGTTTTAAAAATTTAAGATTCAACTTTACTTATGCTACTTTACTTATGCTTAACGTGATCATACGTCCCGTTTTGAACGGGACTGTCCCTTTTTAGAGTTACGAGTCCCGGTGTCCCCGAAATGATCCCTGGGACGCAAAATTGTCCCGTTTTCTAAAACCGCGTGAAAATTTTAGTATAGTCTGTACCACGAGAAACGATAGTGACTTGGTATTAGGGCCGTACGTTGACGTTTATTAGAGTGAAATGGTTGCTTACGAGTTTGTCTGTTGCCTCCACTTTTAGGCGATGAGTCACTATCGTTTCTCGTGGTACAGACTATAGCCGAGTTGGGCGGACGCGATCGGTATGCGAGAGCGAGACGGCGTCGTCAGTTGACGGGATGATAGCCGAGAGAAGCGAAGACGTCATCGCTCGCGCTTTGTTGATTAATTTGGACTAATTGTTTCATAGATTTTTCGTGCGCCCAGTTTTCGATATATTTTTTGTTGTTGTTTGATGCTCGTTTACCAAGCAAATAACTTAAACTTCTTTTGTTTTGGAATCATAACTTAAAATGCCAAAACGCAAGTGTACGTTCAATATTAACTTACAAGCAAAATATCCGTTTATCAAGCAAATAAATACTTCCTCAGATGTCAGATGTGAAAAGTGTCGTACAGAATTTAGTGTTTCCCATGGTGGTGGGAGTGATATTGAACAGCATTTAAAGTCTGAAAAACATAAAAATGCCGATCGTGCCGCTGCTTCGAGTTCTTCGATGTTAACCTTTTTCAAGAAATCGGCCGCACCAACTTTAAAGGATATGGATATCGCCACGGCAGAAGGCGTCTGGGCTTATCACACGATACAAGAAAACCACAGTTTTCGCTCTAATGATTGTGCGTCAAAATTAATTCAATCATGTTTTGAACCCAAATTTACATGCGCGCGTACGAAATCAGAAGCTATTGTAGTAAATGTTTTGGCGCCTACAGTAATGAAAGAATTAAAAGATGATCTTGATAAGTCCAATTGTATTACAATACTAAACGACGCTTCAAACCACGGTAACAAGAAAATATACCCTATTCTAGTGCGCTTTTTTCAACCTTACGTAGGTGTGCAAGTAAAAATTTTAGATCTCCAAGACCAACCAGGCGAGACTTCTGACATCATTGTCGATTATTTAAACCAAGTGTTGACATATAATAATTTAACAGCAAAAGTCGTGGCATTTTGCGGAGACAATGCCAACGTCAATTTCGGAGGTGCGGCTAGGCGTGGAACTAACAATGTGTTAACGAAATTACAGTCATCACTGAAAAAGCCATTAATAGGTATTGGATGTGGAGCCCATGTAATTCACAATGCAATAAAATCTGCTGCAGACAGGCTACCCTTAGATTACGAAAGCATTATTGTGAAGATATATTCGTTTTTTTATATTTACACGATTCGAGTTGAAGCTCTAAAGGAGTTTTGCGCCGAAACTGAAACGGAGTATCAACAAATGCTCGGCTACAGCAAAACTAGATGGCTTGCTCTTATGCCTGCCTTGGAAAGAGTTTTAAAAATGTATCAGCCACTAAAAAACTACTTTTTGAGTATTGAAAAATGTCCCTTGTTACTAAAAAACTTTTTTGAAGATCCCACATCCGAATTGTGGCTTTATTTTTTACACGCTCAGTCAGCAAGTTTTCATCAAGCTGTATTGAAACTGGAAGGTCAGACTGTATCGGCAATTGAAGCTGCAAAAGAAATCAATCAACTAAAAGACAATTTGACTCAGAAGCAGACCAATCAGTTTCTTCCATTTATGGTCCGTCAATTAATAGTGAAATCGAAAGATAATGTTTCTGACATAGATGAAGAGTTTGTGAATAGGGTGGTTACAGAATTTTATCAAACAAGCCGTGAATATCTGGAGCAGTGGACTTGCTTTCTTACCAAAGAAATGGAGATATTTTATTGGGCAGATTTAAAAAAGGTCCCCTTATGGACAGACGTTCAAAAATCTCTGGATGTGTTAATTCAAAAGGAATATATTGACTGTAATAAAGATGCAGAAGTTTTTGACGAATTTTCGTTAATTTGTAACTACATTACATCGCACAAAGTAACTGAATGGAATAACCTAAATGTTTCCACGGAAACTCGTTGGGTGGAAGTATTCAAACACTTTCAAGCTAACAATCTTCAGCATAAACATTTTTCTCTTTTAATTGAATATGTTTTATGTTTGCCTGCTACAAATGCTCCAGTAGAAAGAGTATTTTCTATGATGAACAAATTGTGGCCCTCTGAGAAGACCCAGTTACAAATTTCAGTTCTAAAGGCGATGTTGACAATTAAGGTGAATATAAAGAAAACGTGCCAAGAGTTTCATTCTTACTTAAAATCATCACCAGCTGTATTAAAGCAAATTTGTTCTTCTGATAAATATAAGTAAACGTTTGGGGTATATATATTTTTTAATTCGTAGCTTTTAACCTAACTGACTTTTTCTGAATAAATAACTTTAAAATAGTGCTTTTTATTTACTACTTGTTAATTAATCTAAATAAACCAATGTCCCGTTTTGAGTTAAAAAATAAATGGTCACGTTACTTATGCTACAACTTAGCATACAGATAATATAATATAGAGTTAAATCATCTTAATTGATTGTTTTTTCTTATATGAATCATCTGTATATGTTTGTTATAAAAATTAATAAATCTTTATGCTTTTATAATTTCCCAGAGAATTCATGAGATTATTATACAAAAAATTTATGAAGTGATGAGTCATAGAATATCTGATTAAAGATAACACATTAGAGTATTAAAATCAATAGTAAACTTGAGAGTTTAATAAAAACACTTCATTGTTAACATTGTAATAAATAGTTAGAAAAATAAATAAAGTGTAGTGGGATAATATTCATATGAAGAATAAATCCTTAAAATCATATTCACTTTTATATTTACATTAGATTTCTCTTTGTTCATATTAAAACCATAAATCAATAATAAAGCCATAAAACATACTGCATAATTAATATGAAAAAGAAAAAAGTGTTGAAATCTAATGATGTTTTTTAATATTTAATACCTACCTCTTTAACTAATACATATGATATATCCACATTACTATCCATATCTTTTCCCAATGAAGATAAAAGTACCTTTAGTTTTTCATCGACCGTCCCTCTCGTACAAAACACATACAATTCAGCAAATTTCTCCAATTCCACAGTTTGTAATCGAACATCAGACTTTCCAAATAAATAATTATTAATGTACTGCGATAAACGAGCGTCCATTTGGCTTCCCCACAATTTCTAAAATAAAATTTTTACATAAACAAATTCATAACCTCAATAAGCGCGGATTCTATAATCGAAATTACCGTGAGTTCATCTTCTTTAATTTTTTCGGAATTTTTACTGGCGAATTTAAATGAGTTGCTTACTATAACCTGTTCGTCTTTTGATAGGAAGGAACACTTGGCTGCCAATTTTTTGCTGCTGTTAACACCCATATTTTTTTTCTTAACCCACGTTTGATATCCGTTTACATCGATACGATGTATAAATTTAAAGGGACGTTATCGTCGCGAAACAACCATATTACGCGAACCGCTCCAGCACGATTCGCACCAACTTCTCGTAAATATTTACTTTCTGATAATCAGGTGATTAGATCCGAACATGGCTGGGCCAGTCAAACTCTACACACGCATGCGGCATCTTTTTCTACTACACGCCGATCGAATTGTCCCCTCTTTATTTATATATTCAAAGCACGCACACTTACTTTTAACATGTTTAACACCTTTTATACAATTTAACACAAATTAAACAGTTTTCAATTTTTTTTAATTTTGATTAATTAATTAAACAAATATTGCCTTAATTTATATTCTGTATATAAAAGAAGATTATTATATATTACTAAAGTCAAATACTATTAATTTTATTCATATTGGATAAATATGAGCTTTTCACGTCATTTTCAATCTAAGATTGTCAATCAAAATGTCAAATAAAATGAATTACAACCGATATGACACTTATCTAATCTTATTCACATTTTGGAAAGCAATATGTTATAATCTTTATCTTATTAAAATCGTTTTTATTTCGACTGAAAACGGGACAAATCTAGGTACTTTTGTCGATAATCAGGTGCAGTCTAAAATTATTAAAATTTGGTTTTAAGTTAGACTTGATACAGCTTCCACAAAATTTGATACAGTTTCCTAAAGACTTGCAATGCTTCCAGAAGACTTGTTATTGCTGCTAGAAGACTTGTTATTGCTGCTAGAAGTCTTGATATCGCTTTCAGAAAGCTTGAAATGATCTCAGACGACTTGAAATACTTTTAGAAGACTTAGAATGTTTTTTGCTTATAGAAAACTTAATACTGCTTCAAAGAGACTTAAAAAGTTTCCAGAAGACTTGAGATGCTTTTAAAAAACTGGATACTGCTTTCATAGGATTTGAAATGATTCTAGAAAACTTGATATTGCTTTCAGAAGATTTGAACTACTAGATGGCTTGTTATTACTACAAAAGACTTGAAATGCTCCTAGAAGACTTGAAATGCTCCTAGAAGACTTGAAATACTTCTAGAAAACCTGATACTACTTACAGAAGTTTTGATATTGCTTCTCGAAGACTTAAAATGCTTCTAGAAAACATGATATTGCTTCTAGAAGATTTGAACTGCTTCTAGATGGCTTGTTATTGCTTCCAAAAGACTTGAAATGCTTTTAGAAAACTTGATACCACTTCGGGAAGTCTTGATATTGCTTTTAGAAGGCTTAATACTACTTCTAGAAAATTTGATACTGCCCTTGGAAGACTTGAAATGCTTCCAAAGGTCTTGATACTACTTGTAAAACTGTTTGTAAAAACTGGATACTGTTAATAAACCAATTGACTATGCTTTGAAAATATTAAATACTATTGAATAAACCGGTGTGAAGATAGCAGTAAAATGTAGCAGTAGAAATTTCCGAAGATACCCGAACGTCCATAGACGTCCATCATACCGGCAACTGGGGGTTTGCTTTTTTTCACACAAAAAGCATGAAACTAATACAGTAAGAGACTAATATATTGTGTTAGTTGCAATTAGACCAGATTAAAACATATTTAACACGGCGTAAACCACCCCTTTCAATACTTCAATAGGCTCTAGCACCCTTATTAGTTCGAAGATCCGAACGAAACTTTGCAAACGCTTTTTAGACATCCCAACGAAGAAGTTTCCATATAGAAACCTCACTTCGGATGGGTGCGCGGGGGTAAACCACCCCGCAGTAGATTATTATTTGTTCTACTATACCCTTAGTAGTTTAAAGATCCGAACCAAACATTGTATACGCTTTCTAGATATCCCATCCAACAAGTTTCCGTATAGAAACCTCACTTCAGATGGGTCCGCGGGGGTAAACCACCCCGCAGTAGATTATTATTTGTTCTACTACCCTTATGAGTTCGAAGATCCGAACCAAACTTTGTATACGCTTTCTAGACATCCTACCGAACAAATTTACGTATAAGAACTTCACTTCGGATGGGTCCGCGGGGGTGAACTACCCCGCAGTAGATTATTATTTGTTCTACTACCCTTATTAGTTCGAAGATCCAAACCAAACTTTGTATACGCTTTCTAGACATCCTACCGAACAAGTTTACGGATAGAAACTTCACTTCGGATGGGTCCGCGGGGGTGAACTACCTGGCAGTAGATTATTATTTTGTCTACTATACCCTTATTAGTTCGAAGATCCGAACCAAACTTTGTATACGCTTTCTAGACATCCCATCGAACAAGTTTCCGTATAGAAACCTCACTTCGGATGGGTCCGCGGGGGTAAACCACCCCGCAGTAGATTATTATTTGTTCGACTACCCTTATTAGTTCGAAGATCCGAACCAAACTTTGTATACGCTTTCTAGACATCCCATCGAACAAGTTTCCGTATAGAAACCTCACTTCGGATGGGTTCGCGGAGGTAAACCACCCCGCAGTAAATTATTATTTGTTCTACTACCCTTATTAGTTCGAAGATTCGAACCAAATTTGTATACGCTTTCTAGACATCCCATCGAACAAGTTTCCGTATAGAAACCTCACTTCGGATGGGTCCGCGGGGGTAAACCACCCCGCAGTAGATTATTATTTGTTCTACTACCCTTATGAATTCGAAGATCAGAACCAAACTTTGTATACGCTTTCTAGACATCCTACCGAACAAATTTACGTATAAGAACTTCACTTCGGATGGGTCCGCGGGGGTGAACTACCCCGCAGTAGATTATTATTTGTTCTACTACCCTTATGAGTTCGAAGATCCGAACCAAACTTTGTATACGCTTTCTAGACATCCTACCGAACAAATTTACGTATAAGAACTTCACTTTGGATGGGTCCGCGGGGGTGAACTACCCCGCAGTAGATTATTATTTGTTCTACTACCCTTATTAGTTCGAAGATCCGAACCAAACTTTGTATACGCTTTCTAGACATCCTACCGAACAAGTTTACGGATAGAAACTTCACTTCGGATGGGTCCGCGGGGGTGAACTACCTGGCAGTAGATTATTATTTTGTCTACTATACCCTTATTAGTTCGAAGATCCGAACCAAACTTTGTATACGCTTTCTAGACATCCCATCGAACAAGTTTCCGTATAGAAACCTCACTTCGGATGGGTCCGCGGGGGTAAACCACCCCGCAGTAGATTATTATTTGTTCTACTACCCTTATGAGTTCGAAGATCCGAACCAAACATTGTATACGCTTTCTAGACATTCCATCGAACAAGTTTCCGTATAGAAACCTCACTTCGGATGGGTTCGCGGAGGTAAACCACCCCGCAGTAAATTATTATTTGTTCTACTACCCTTATTAGTTCGAAGATTCGAACCAAATTTGTATACGCTTTCTAGACATCCCATCGAACAAGTTTCCGTATAGAAACCTCACTTCAGATGGGTCCGCGGGGGTAAACCACCCCGCAGTAGATTATTATTTGTTCTACTACCCTTATGAGTTCGAAGATCAGAACCAAACTTTGTATACGCTTTCTAGACATCCTACCGAACAAATTTACGTATAAGAACTTCACTTCGGATGGGTCCGCGGGGGTGAACTACCCCGCAGTAGATTATTATTTGTTCTACTACCCTTATTAGTTCGAAGATCCGAACCAAACTTTGTATACGCTTTCTAGACATCCTACCGAACAAGTTTACGGATAGAAACTTCACTTCGGATGGGTCCGCGGGGGTGAACTACCTGGCAGTAGATTATTATTTTGTCTACTATACCCTTATTACTTCGAAGATCCGAACCAAACTTTGTATACGCTTTCTAGACATCCTACCGAACAAATTTACGTATAAGAACTTCACTTCGGATGGGTCCGCGGGGGTGAACTACCCCGCAGTAGATTATTATTTGTTCTACTACCCTTATTAGTTCGAAGATCCGAACCAAACTTTGTATACGCTTTCTAGACATCCTACCGAACAAGTTTACGGATAGAAACTTCACTTCGGATGGGTCCGCGGGGGTGAACTACCTGGCAGTAGATTATTATTTTGTCTACTATACCCTTATTAGTTCGAAGATCCGAACCAAACTTTGTATACGCTTTCTAGACATCCCATCGAACAAGTTTCCGTATAGAAACCTCACTTCGGATGGGTTCGCGGAGGTAAACCACCCCGCAGTAAATTATTATTTGTTCTACTACCCTTATTAGTTCGAAGATTCGAACCAAATTTGTATACGCTTTCTAGACATCCTACCGAACAAGTTTACGGATAGAAACTTCACTTCGGATGGGTCCGCGGGGGTGAACTACCTGGCAGTAGATTATTATTTTGTCTACTATACCCTTATTAGTTCGAAGATCCGAACCAAACTTTGTATACGCTTTCTAGACATCCCATCGAACAAGTTTCCGTATAGAAACCTCACTTCGGATGGGTCCGCGGGGGTAAACCACCCCGCAGTAGATTATTATTTGTTCGACTACCCTTATTAGTTCGAAGATCCGAACCAAACTTTGTATACGCTTTCTAGACATCCCATCGAACAAGTTTCCGTATAGAAACCTCACTTCGGATGGGTCCGCGGAGGTAAACCACCCCGCAGTAGATTATTATTTGTTCGACTACCCTTATTAGTTCGAAGATCCGAACCAAACTTTGTATACGCTTTCTAGACATCCCATCGAACAAGTTTCCGTATAGAAACCTCACTTCAGATGGGTCCGCGGGGGTAAACCACCCCGCAGTAGATTATTATTTGTTCTACTACCCTTATGAGTTCGAAGATCCGAACCAAACTTTGTATACGCTTTCTAGACATCCTACCGAACAAATTTACGTATAAGAACTTCACTTCGGATGGGTTCGCGGGGGTGAACTACCCCGCAGTAGATTATTATTTGTTCTACTACCCTTATTAGTTCGACGATCCGAACCAAACTTTGTATACGCTTTCTAGACATCCTACCGAACAAATTTACGTATAAGAACTTCACTTCGGATGGGTTCGCGGGGGTGAACTACCCCGCAGTAGATTATTATTTGTTCTACTACCCTTATTAGTTCGACGATCCGAACCAAACTTTGTATACGCTTTCTAGACATCCTACCGAACAAGTTTACGGATAGATACTTCACTTCGGATGGGTCCGCGGGGGTGAACTACCCGGCAGTAGATTATTATTTTGTCTACTATACCCTTATTAGTTCGAAAATCCGAACCAAACTTTGTATACGCTTTCTAGACATTCCATCGAACAAGTTTCCGTATAGAAACCTCACTTCGGATGGGTCCGCAGGGGTAAACCACCCCGCAGTAGATCATTATTTGTTCTACTACCCTTATTAGTTCGAAGATCCGAACCAAACTTTGTATACGCTTTCTAGACATCCCATCGAACAAGTTTCCGTATAGAAACCTCACTTCGGATGGGTCCGCGGAGGTAAACCACCCCGCAGTAAATTATTATTTGTTCTACTACCCTTATTAGTTCGAAGATTCGAACCAAACTTTGTATACGCTTTCTAGACATCCCATCGAACAAGTTTCCGTATAGAAACCTCACTTCGGATGGGTCCGCGGGGGTAAACCCCACCCCGCAGTAGATTATTATTTGTTCTACTACCCTTATTAGTTCGAAGATCCGAACCAAACTTTGTATACGCTTTCTAGACATCCCATTGAACAAGTTTCCATATAGAAACCTCACTTCGGATGGGTCCGCGGAGGTAAACCACCCCGCAGTAAATTATTATTTGTTCTACTACCCTTATTAGTTCGAAGATTCGAACCAAACTTTGTATACGCTTTCTAGACATCCCATCGAACAAGTTTCCGTATAGAAACCTCACTTCGGATGGGTCCGCGGGGGTAAACCACCCCGCAGTAGATTCACTTGGTCTACGACCCTTATTAGTTCGAAGGTACAAGAGGCTTGGGTTTGTGGTATACAAGTTTTTTATACTGAATTATTGCCGACAATAATATTACAAAACTTGACTATAATACGTTTTAAAATCGGTTTTTACATATTTGCAGCACACGATCGGGAGAATACCCTGATTGCAAGTAACACTCGTGTTATTCTATATCTGTTATATTACGCGTGTCGGCTGTTATCCAGTATATTTATCTCATATCTGTTATTGTTGATTAAATTTGTGATACAAAGCTTGTCATCTTTGTGTATAAGTTTTATTTTCGATTTCTTAAAGTGGTATTGTTTCGATTTTTTTATTGTTTGTTCAGTGAAGTTTATAGCTAAAATCATCACATCAAAATAGCATTAAATATTTGTATAAATTTCTATATGTGTGGGCATTAAAAAATAAGTATAATAAAGTTTTACTTAACAATTGGAAAATTGTAACAGTCGAACATATCCCACTACAGGATGGATACAGCCGAATTCATCGAAAAATATGGATGAACATAGAAGCCAAGTAAAACTCACAATTTTAATTGAAAGCTCTAATTTAAAAAATCGTTGCCTTTATTGCAATAGAGACGCAACTACTGCATCTTATAGATGCACAGTTTGCGAGAGATTGATTCATCAAAATTGTTTCACTAGTCCAGTAACAAGTATTAGTGATGAAGTAGACTTAACAGGAATTAGCGATTTATGCACAGCAAATCTTAAGTAAACAACAATCTTGCAGTCATTATTCAGATTTCAAAGCACTTTGCCGAACCAATTTTAAACATGGTTTTTTGATTGATGGAGTACAGCTGGCCATAAAATATTAATTGTAAATTATACAAATATATAATTAGTAAAATAATGTATAAGTGAGCTTGAAACAAAAAAAAAATTAAATTAGATCCTAAATAAAATATTAAATCTTAAGGATCAGGATTTTTAATGCTCCTGTGAACAGTTTATTCAACAGATCGATTTTATTTGATATATGTATATTACTTTGCCTTACAATTAAACAATTTACACGTTTTATTTAGGACAAGGGTGCTGCATTAATGTATTAAAAGTGGTTGTTCACCCCCGGGGACCCATCTGAAATGAAGTTTCTAAACGTAATCTTGTTAGTTAGGATGTAAGCGTATACAAAGTTTGGTTCGAATCTTCAAACTAATAAGGGTAGTAGAACAAATAATAATCTACTGCGGGATGGTTTACCCCCGCGGACCCATCCGAAGTGAGGTTTCTATACGGAAACTTGTTCGATGGGATGTCTAGAAAGTGTATACAAAGTTTGGTTCGGATCTTCGAACTAATAAGGGTATAGTAGACCAAATAATAATCTACTGCGGGGTGGTTTACCCCCGCGGACCCATCCGAAGTGAGGTTTCTATATGGAAACTTCTTCGTTGGGATGTCTAAAAAGCGTTTGCAAAATTTGGTTCGGATCTTCGAACTAATAAGGGTGCTAGAGCCTATTGAAGAATAGATATAGATATAGAAAGGGGTGGTTTACCCCGTGTTAAATATGTTTTAATCTGGTCTAATTGCAACTAACATAATATATTAGCCTCATACTGTATTAGTTTCATGCTTTTTGTGTGAAAAAAAGCGAACCCCCAGTTGCCGGTATGACGAACGTCTATGGACGTTCGGGTATCTTCGGAAATTTCTACTGCTGCATTTTACTGCTATCTTCACACCGGTATTGAATAAAATGCACAATCTTTACGTAAGAAGTCCATAAACTGTAAATTAAAGGTTAAATATTGCTGGCAGAAGACATTTTTATGGTAAAAAGCGAACGACTGTTAATAAAATTTAATTTTCCTTCCAAAATATCAAATACTGTTGCAAAATACAACATCATTATATCTACTAAAAGCTTTAACTGACAAAAAAACTGATAAAAGTTTAAAAACTGTCAATTAAAGACTAGATACTGCTTGTAAAACTTTGCTTGTTTTATCAAACTTTTCTTGGAGAGTGCAAGCCAATCCCTTTTAGGCGTTACAACTGCATCTTATTATGTAGTTACAGAAGTACAGTAAAGCGTTGCTAATTCGTACAACCCCAAATCCGAATTCTCTGATAATCTGAACAAAATTGAAAAACGTAAAATTTGCATTATGTCCCTTGTAATCCGAATTGGTAAGAGATTCGCTAATCGGAAAAGACTATTTGTTGTATGTGCTGAGAAAGACGATTGATTCCAAAACACTGAAGAGCATTTCTATTAAAAATGCTGAGTCCATACTTTCTAAAGATTGCAAATAATCCTTGTAATTTATTAGCAAAATGGTAGAGATGTGTATTTCAAAAATCAGCTGAGGAAGAAGAATCTGATGGCGGCATTCCACTGTCCATTCAATAATTTATGTATCATGCTGCAGCAAATAAGGCAATTTCTCCATAAAGATGTTGTGATAACCGAATTAAAAGTGAGGAAGTTAGTAAAAGTTTTAGTGTATCATGTATTGCAAGATAAACAGCAGATTATGTTATTATCTAATACTAATAAATATTAAAAATGTAAATTTTGACAATAATGCGTTCTAAATCAATTGGTAAGCAATCGGCAGTTTTAATTCAATTGTGGACATTATGAGCTTCACAGCCCATCCCTATTAGTTTTTGTTCCAACAATGTTCTCGGTTTTGTATAAATATTGTTTATACTTTTTCTATTTACCCCCCTTCAAGTTTCAAAAAAATGTGCACTTACATTTAGGCATGTTTGGTATAAGTCTCGCAAACAAAGAAACGAAATATTACTAATAAAAAAAGCTGTGTAAATACAGCTAGATACTTAATGAGATTTATGCACTTATGTGATTATGAAAACGGGACGTTTTAGAGTTTATTCGGGACAATGGGACTACTAACAGAAGAACGGGACAATCCCGTTCAAAACGGGACGTATGGTCACATAAACTATAACCAAATCCATATAAGTAAATGAATGTAAAAGGGGTACATAAAAGAAATAAAGAATGTAATTGCATTTTTTTAAAAATTTAATACTGTAACTGAAGAATAACACTGAAAACTGATACTCAAAGCACCATGAGCACTTGCTGTGCATACACGAGAAGAATAGTCTTAAAATCAAAGCACCATGAGCACTTTCTGTGCATACACAAGTAGTAGCTAGTAGATTTGGATGCATGATTTTATATGTGTAAATGAATTTCGAATTTGTAATCATTCAAAAACGATTTGACGGCATTGTGCGAATTAGCCTTATTAAGAAAAATAGTTTTAAACACTCACTCACACGAATTTAAAAGTTTTGAGACTTTCAGGAGACTTGTTCCAAGTAAAATGTTCCGCTGGTCAAAGCCTCCAAAATGTTTCAACGAATGATAGACTTGTGTTAATTCCAATTTCTGCTGACTCATTTCGAAAAATAGTGGTTAGTAGATTGTATGTATGGCTTTTAAAAATTTTATACTGAAACTGAGGAATAATGCCGAAAAGTGAAACTCAAAGAACCATGAGCACTTGCTATGCATACATAAGAAGAATAGTCTTAAACACTCACTTAAATGAATTTAAAAGTTTTGACATTTTGAGGAGGCTTTTTCCAAGTAAAATGTTCCGCTGGTCAAAGCCTCCAAAATCTTTTAACGAATGATAGACTTGTGTTAATTAGCTAATTCCGATTTCTGCTGACTTATTTCGAAAAATAGTAGTTAGTAGATTGCATGTATGGCTTTTAAAAATTTTATACTGAAACTGAGGAATAATTCCGAAAAGTGAAACTCAAAGAACCATGAGCACTTGCTATGCATACATAAGAAGAATAGTCTTAAACACTCACTTAAACAAATTTAAAAGTTTTGACACTTTGAGGAGGCTTTTTCCAAGTAAAATGTTCCGCTGGTTAAAACCTCCAAAATGTTTCAACGAATGACAGATTTATGTTAATTAGCTAATTCTGATTTCTGCTGACTTATTTCGAAAAATAGTAGTTAGTAGATTTGGATGCATGACTTTTAAAAATTTTATACTGAAACTGAAGAATAATACCGAAAACTGAAACTCAAAGAATCATAAGCACTTGCTATACATACATACATAAGAAGAAAAATCTTAAACACTCACTTACATGAATTTAAAAGTTTGGAACTTTGAGGAGGCTTTTTCCAAGTAAAATGTTCCACTGATCAATGCCTCCAAAATGTTTCAACGAATGATAGACTAGTGTTAATTAGCTAATTCCGATTTCCGCTGACCTATTTCGAAAAATAGTAGTTAGTAGATTTGGATGCATGACTCTTTTTTAAATTGTATACTGAAACTGAAGAATAATACCGAAAACTGAAACTCAAAGCACCATGAGCACTTTTTGTTCACACACAAGAAGAATAGTCTTAAATTCAAAGTACCATGAGCACTTTCTGTGCATACACAAGTACTAGTTAGTAGATTTGGATGCATGATTTTATATGTGTAAATGAATTTCGAATTTGTAATCATTCAGAAACGATTTGACACCATTGAGCGAATTAGCCTTATTAAGAAAAATAGTCTTAAACACTCACTCACACGAATTTAAAAGTTTTGACAGTTTGAGGAGGCCTTTTCCAAGTAAAATGTTCCGCTGGTTAAAGCCTCCAAAATGTTTCAACGAATGATAGACATATGTTAATTAGCAAATTCTGATGTCTACTTACTATTTCTCAAAAAATAGTAGTTAGTAGATTTGGATGTATGACTTTTAAACATATTATTCTGAAACTGAATAATAATGCCGAAAAGTGAAACTCAAAGAACCATGAGCACTTGCTATGCATACATAAGAAGAAAAGTCTTAAACACTCACTCACATGAATTTAAAAGTTTTGAGACTTTGAGTGAGGAGGCTTTTTCCAAGTAAAATATTCCGCTTGTCAAAGCCTCCAAAACATTTCAACGAATGATAGACTTGAGTTAATTGGCTAATTCTGATTCTGCTGACTTATTTCAAAAAATAGTAGTTAGTAGATTTGGATGTATGACTTTTAAAAATTTTATACTGAAACTGAAGAATAATACCGAAAAGTGAAACTCAAAGAACCATGAGTACTTTCTGTGTACACACAAGAAGAATAGTCTTAAACTCAAAGCACCATGAGCACTTTATGTGTATACACAAGTAGTAGTTAGTAGATTTGGATGCATGATTTTATATGTGCAAACGAATTTCGAGTTTGTAATCATTCAGAAACGATTTGACAGCATTGTGCGAATTAGACTTATTAAGAGAAATAGTCTTAAACACTCAATCACATGAATTTTAAAGGTTTGAGACTTTCAGGAGGTTTTTTCAAAGTAAAATGATCCGTTGGTCAAAGCCTCCAAAATATTTCAACGAATGATAGACTTGTATAAATAACAAATCGTTCTGTAGGAACAATCCTGTACGAGTCATTCTCAGAAAGATAAAAAATGTCCCTCTGATATCAAATCTTTAAAACGTATGATAATTATATTCATTTGAACAAGAAGCTATGTGGCATGATTCATCAGTATAATTTCATTAAGTTATGTTAATGTAACAAATATTTTATGTACACAATATCTAAAAAATTTTAAAAATTGATTCTTACTTCATTAATCATTTAGGTGTCCCTATGGCAAAATCACAAATAAAACTATTCCTGAATCCGAAAGGAAACAGTATTAATTATTTTGTTACTGTTCTTTTACTTGGGGTAATTAACGAATAGATTTAAGAATGGTTTGCAATTTGTTTTTGATTTCAGTTTTAAATTAATCTTGAAAATGTTGTGTTAATCTCAACTCCGTTACTACATGTTCTTATTCTTTTCTTATATAGATATATTCCTGTAGGAATGGTTACCAGGCTTTAAAACGCGTTTTCTCAACTCCGTGAATTTCAACTCCGTTACTAATATTAACTGGTAGCTGTTACAGACACATTTAACAGTTATAATGCATTATATACTGTAAATATTTATTTGTCAATGTACCCAATGATATAGGATATGTTTTTGATGATATAAAAATGATTGCGCCTAGGGTAAGAAACGTTAATTTCTTATCGGATGGACCATCTACCCAATATATGAATAGAAAGATGTTTTATCTTATCGCTATACGTCTGCACAAAAAATTGCAAGCAAAGACAATTCGATGGCATTACAGTGAAAGCGGTCATGGAAAAGGAGCACCTGACGGTATTGTAGACTGTATCAAATGTATAGCAGACTCAAAAGTTGCGCAAGGAACAGATATACCAGATTATTATACATTAGTGAAAGTTTTAAAAAACGTAATAAAAGGGATCAAAAATTTTCGTATCGATGAAAAACTAATCCCTATTATCGACCAACTGATTCCAGTAAATACTCTAATGTTTAAAGGTTCGATGAAAGTTCATGAAGTCACTTGGATCAATAAAAGAAGAAATAGACTTACTTTCAGAGAACTGACATGTTTGTATTGTGAACCCGGCGAAAAAGCCATTGAGTTCAAAGTTAAGAGTTTAATTTCAAAATTTGAAATTAAATTATTATTTGTCAACTCCGTTACTACTTCTCAACTCCGTTACCTCTAAATTTAACATAATTTTCATTATTTAATTATATTTTCAGCATACAATACTTGTGTTATGCTAATATGTTTTCTTTTGTAAATATATAACCTAGAAAAGCAATTATATGATCTATTTTCTTAAAAATCATTTTTCCACCCTTTCTAAGTATAACCCATACACCGTGTTCTCAAAATTTATTATAAAAATGATTTATTCAGGATAAACGGTCCACAAAGTAATTAATGAAACAACTTTTTAAAATTGCTAATATATTTCGAATGTATTTTTCATTCTTCTTCAGAGCATTTATGTTGCTAAAATGGAGATTTTTTTTATTACAATTAATGAAAAGGTTTTTTATTAACATGAGCATCCAATATATGTTGAAGACGCCAAAGAACAAAATAAGATGAAATTAAACTTACTTGTTTTAAAAAGCATGAAATATAAAAATCGTCTTGGTCATAGTAGAAAACACATTAAAACTGAGTATCGGTAAATTAAAATAACAAATTAAAAGTTCAACAAGAACGTGTAAAATTTAACAATACAAAATGGACTCGATGAGAACGTTAAAATGTAAAAATTGATATGAAAAAAAACCTGTTTTCGATCGCAAACACAACCCAGAAAAACGAAACTGCGCACAAACCGAAATTTACCAAAAACAAAGCGGAAACTTTAAAAATTTAAATTTCAAAAATTCAAACCAAAGAAACGATTTATCAAATAAAAACAATAAAACGTAATCAGAATAATTAATACAGACTATGTAAATAAGAAAATGCAATTAACAATCAAAAATGAACTTACTAACTTAAAAACTAGAAAACCATATCATTAGAGAAAGTAGAAACATTATTAATATCATGATTATGTTGGGTTGGTGGATTATAGTTATGGTTAGTCTTGTCCCTAGTAAACAAGTAAGCATATATGTTACTTAAATTCTGAGTATCCGTTCTATAGTTAACAGTATTACTAGTGTAATTTATATGGACCATCTCTAAGAAAATTCTATTGTAGTAATTAGATTCAACATCCAAAATTTTAACGTTATCAAAATCGAAGGTGTGTTTGCAATCCTGAACATGTTGGGATAATGCACAAACGGTCTTATTCAACCGGCAGTTACTTTTATGTTTAGAAATTCTACTTTTAAGCCATTGAGAAGTCTGACCAACATATTTTCCACTACAATCGTTGCATGAAATGCAGTAAATTAAATTGGATTTAAATTTGTTTTCTGTAGCGTCTTTAAGTTTTGTGAAATGGTTACCAAGTTTGTTATCGTAGCGCTCAACTACTTTTAAATTGTCAATCACTGATAATGTTTTTTTCAAAGAATCACTTAACTTCTCGATATAAGGTAGTTTTTTATAAATGATAGGTTCATCTGTAAGTAAAGATGGGTTAGTTAAACTGACCTGGTTTATGTTATTATTAATTAACGGTGTTGAAAATAAAATTTTATTAATTAATTTACTTTTAATTATTTCTCAAGTCATAGCTTTAAGCACAAACTTTCAACTGTACGTTGCATGAAGCACAGAGTCTCCAACATTTGTGATAAAGAATTTCTTCGTGAAAACTTAGAATTTCTACAAAAAACTTTTGTTAATAATGGTTACCCAAGTACCCAAGCTTGTTTACTAGGGACAAGACTAACCATAACTATAATCCACCAACCCAACATAATCATGATATTAATAATGTTTCTACTTTCTCTAATGATATGGTTTTCTAGTTTTTAAGTTAGTAGGTTCATTTTTGATTGTTAATTGCATTTTCTTATTTACATAGTCTGTATTAATTATTCTGATTACGTTTTATTGTTTTTATTTGATAAATCGTTTCTTTGGTTTGAATTTTTGAAATTTAAATTTTTTAAGTTTCCGCTTTGTTTTTGGTAAATCTCGGTTTGTGCGCAGTTTCGTTTTTCTGGGTTGTGTTTGCGATCGAAAACAGGTTTTTTTTCATATCAATTTTTACATTTTAACGTTCTCATCGAGTCCATTTTGTATTGTTAAATTTTACACGTTCTTGTTGAACTTTTAATTTGTTATTTTAATTTACCGATACTCAGTTTTAATGTGTTTTCTACTATGACCAAGACGATTTTTATATTTCATGCTTTTTAAAACAAGTAAGTTTAATTTCATCTTATTTTGTTCTTTGGCGTCTTCAACATATGTTGGATGCTCATGTTAAAAAACCTTTTCATTAATTGTAATAAAAAAAATCTCCATTTTAGCAACATAAATGCTCTGAAGAAGAATGAAAAATACATTCGAAATATATTAGCAATTTTAAAAAGTTGTTTCATTAATTACTTTGTGGACCGTTTATCCTGAATAAATCATTTTTATACTTATTACCCACGTACGGTCGTTGGATACTTCTTGCCGCTCAAAATTTATATCCTTATAACTTTTTTTTTTGTAAACCTACATTTATTCTTGCATTATCCAATCATTTTTTTTAAACTTTTATTACATTATGACATTTAGATGAAATTCACCGTTTTTGAGTAAAATCAAAAATGTTAGACCAGGGCAAAATTACAGTAAAAAGAGCTTCTAAAAGTCGATAATACATTGAATCCTTTAAGTTTTTATACATACAATTAATTGTTAAATGTGTTTATTGTCGGGGTCCAACAATTTTGGATATAACTCAAAAACGGTAAATTTTATCTAAATTTCATAAAAGTAATAAAAATATTTAAAACAAATTTTCTATTGGAAGATTTCTGAGCATATACAAATTTTACACGAATCATCATCATTTTCACCACATATACTAGATGTGGTTTAGTTTGTGCCCCTAGTCACCAAAACACTTTATATAGTATATAAGTAATAAAAAATTATTAGTTTTGTATACATATATACATTATTCGAAGTAATGGATAATGTTCAAAACTTTTTCTCCTAAGAAATGTTAAAAATTAAATGATGAGTTTAGTAAAGGAACTCACTATTAGCACAAAAATAATGTCTAACAAGGGGACCTTACGGGTTCGGCATCACCGATTTTGTTCATATTTGCAAGGATTGAAGATGAGTACTCGGACATCACTTTCCTGAAGCAGTACGATGCAATGCTCAAGAATACTCGAGAAAATCGACTTCAAAGTACTCAAAATATTTTGCAGCAGTAGAAATATAATAAATATTTGACTTTTTATGTGTCGTTCGTTAGTCAAGGGACTGTGAACATAGCTTTAAATTCTGAGGTAGCATGCTCAAATCGCACAATATGCAATTTTTTTTAATTTTTATTCTATAAAATCAGTATTTTTTACATCTAATACTCTGTGTAAACAAAGGTTTAGTAGAATGTTTTCTTAAAATAACTGTCAAAGAAAGAATCTTGTGTGCGCGTAAATATCCTAGTCCGCATCGAATTGAATAAATTAACTTTAAAAAATGCTGTTTATTATTATGAAAAGCGTCTTACAGAAAATAACTTGATAGCAGAACAACATTCTTCCATAATTAGCGAAGAATCTGTATTATTAGCAGAACAACTATATAAATATATTTTGCAAAATCTAATTGGAGACGAGAAACAATTTGTTATGGTGGAAGAACTAACAATGAATGAAGAAGGTGGCAATAGTAAATTTCAACAAATCGCCGATAAGGAATCTGATAATGTGAATAATTTTAAAGAAATTAAAGAAGATGAAGAACATAATTATGAACCCGATGAGAATAAATCAGAAAAGGAGTATTTCATTCCAATAGATTATAAAATACAAATTTATAACACTGCCAATACCAGACTACTTTTAATAGAACCCTTGCAACGAAAGGATCAAAAACAATTCTTGTTCAAAAACAAAACATGAATAAGATAACTCACTCGTATACAGCTCAATACAGCATCACGTTAGCTGAAAAATTGTTACCTGAAGTGTTTATATGTGCAAAAATTGGTGGACGAATACGTCAAAAAATATAACATCATTGTAACATCATCAAAATCAGGGAAACTTACGTTTAAACTATATAAAGACTTTTTAATAAAAACTATAAAACCTTATGTACAAGATCATAAATTTTGCTTGCTTGTTGATTCATGGGGAGGGCAAACAAAGCCCGAAATATATGAACAAATTTTTGTTAACGATAATGGTTTGTCAACATGTAGTATTAAATAAATTTAATATTGCCAAAATGTACTCCATTAGTGCAACCCTGCGACGTGTACTTCTATAGGCACATTAAAAACTTTATTAAGAAAATTCAAAATTGCTCCGTTTTGATTGAGCAAAATCATGAGATTAATTCTCGTGAAGATTGTATTAAAATACATTCTATCATTCATCACCAGCTATCATCTTCAATTTTTTTTAATATGATTCAATACGCATGGTTTGCTTCTAAACTTTGCAATAATAGAGAAGTGTTTATGAATGTCAATCAGGCATGTTTTTCACTAGATAATTTAAAAAAACCTTGCGCTTGTACCCAACCCGCTTTTATACAGTGTGCTAGATATCGTGATACTTACTGTTTTAGCTGTTTTTATGACAATTATCACCCTGGTTCTTGTACTGATTAATAACTGTTATTAACTGTTTTTATTAGATTTATTGTTATATTTACAGTGTGTCCTAGGATTGATCCTGAAGTGCATATATATATATTTAATTATTTTCGTATTATTCCTATGTATTTTATTTGTATTGTTAATATATTTCATATAATATTTATTAATTGCTGGCGTTTCCCACCAACAATTAGATTTAGTAAAGTATATGTGTAAGTAGTTGTTCTGCCAACAACACAGATTCTTCACTAATTGTGGAAGAAAGTTGTTCTGTTATCAGGTTATTTTCTGTAAGAAACTCTTCATAATAATAAACAGCAATTTAACAACAAATCAAGTTAATTTCAATTCAAATTTAATTCTACGTGAATAGATTTCACAATAATTATCTATATACTTATAATATAACGCTTTAAATAACATTTAATACTTTTCCTAATCATTTATTGATAATAAACAAAAAAAAAGTCGGATCTAAATTTTTAAAATATTTTTAAATATTTTTTATATAAATATTTTTTAACAGGTATTTTAAAAAGACATTGTAACAATTTCTTGTTTATACAGCGTGTTAAATGATGTCGAACTTGCTGATTTACCTTTTTTTTCATAAAATAAAATATTAATTTAAAAAAAAATGCTTATAGTGCGATCTGAACCTGCGACCTTAGAATTTAAAGCTACGTTCACAGTCCCTTGACTAACGAACGACACATAAAAAGTCAAATATTTATTATATTTCTACTGCAGCAAAATATTTTGAGTACTTTGAAATCGATTTTCTCGAGTATTTTTGAGCATTGCATCGTACTGCTTCAGGAAAGTGATGTCCGAGTACTCATCTTCAATCCTTGCAAATATGAACAAAATCGGTGATGCCGAACCCGTAAGGTCCCCTTGTAAGTTAGTTGACAATTTATTTTGACTGCCTACTAATGTAGTAATAAAAATGACGTTTTAACAAATTGTATCATTTTCATGGGACAAAAGAAGCTCGCAGCTCTTTGTGTTCTTTCATAATGTTATTCATAGTTTTATATGTATTTCCGTTTCCATTCTATTGGGCGATTCAGAAACAGCGGATGCTTTTAAGGAAGTGTAATTTAAACGTTATGTTAAAAATAAACATCAACATAAATAATGACGACAGTGGTTTAAAGTAACGTAAGCATCCGTGTTTATACTGCGGATATATTATGAACAGGTTGGGCATGGGCGTAAGCTGTTTTCTGTTTATATTCTCTTTTTTAGAATAATGGAATCAGTATGGGAACAGATTAATAAAATTATATTGCCCCTACGATCATCAAAGAACGCCCATTTTTTTTAGTAAACTTCGTTTAAAAAATTATAAACAATTTTGTGGCAACCACAATTGTCTTGGTATGTGTGGAATCGAGTTTTAAATCTTGGTGGGACTAAGTTTTTAGTGTAAGTTTCTTCTCTTCATAGCCCTGAAAATTGATTATGGTAATAAATCAATTAATATTGTAAACATTTTCAAAAACCTGCATTTTTCATAATAACACCCTATAAAAAATTGTCCATAAAGGTTTTTTTTAATATTAATTGTGAACATAAATGTAATAATAATATATTCTGTCACAATGCCACAAAAAGTAGGTGATGACAAGTCAAAATATTTAACACAAATACAAAAATAAAATTCTTATATAATTAAATTATAATTAACTCATACTCGGGTACCACAACCGGCCTCAACCATCAGGGAGACTGTAAACATGACGGTATTCTTAAAAATATTCGGTGTGGTAATTTTTTTTAATGGAAGCTCATATTCAGATCATATTCTGGGCTTTTCACAAAAAACGTTGTGCGGTGCTGCAGCAATGGCAAGTCAAGATGTCTAGTTTTGCGTTGACTTACATAAGTTGTGTATCTATTGCGGTTGGTGTTGATGCAAACTACTGCTTTAAGAATGTAAATGGACGGAAATGTCAGAATGCTGTGAACCTTAAAAACCTCTCTACAAGAGTCGCTGCTACTCTGCAATCCGAATATTAATCTAATTATTCGCTTCTGAGCAACAAACACACGACGCCATTCTGTACTCCTACTCCACAAAAGATTGTTGTACGATAAGTGAGAATAATATAAAGCATAGTAAGCATTTAAGAGAGACTGACTGTTCAGGGACGAATTAAGCTTTAACAACGCAAAATAAGCTGAATTTAGTTTTTTACACACACTAGCTGTATACAGTTTAAAAGCCACACCGTCATCAACAGATAAGCCTAAGAAACATGTTTGTTTATGTAAAGACAACCCTACAAAACATTCAATGGAAAGGGGACCCCTAATATTAAAATTAACACAGACCGCTTCAATTACATTTTTGACTAACAGTAAGTTCCTCCCGATCCCGAGCAGCAACAGCGATGGAGGTGTCATTCGCATACATTACTACATGTTCATCCTCCAAAAAACGCGGTCACAAATATTAAGGGTGCCAAAATTGAACCCTGTGGAACACCAAGATCAACAGATGACTCCTCCGACACTGCCCCCGAAAGAACTACTCTCAATCTACGATCTGTGATAAAGGAAATTAACCATTTAAGTACATTTCCGCGGATTCCAACACTATACAATTTTTGTTCAATGAAGTGAGGAGGCAAAGAGTCAAAAGCGCGGGAAAGATCAAAGAAGAGACCAACCACATAGTCCCCTCTATCAAGATGCCGATAAACATAGAAGCAATCGACCGTTACAGTCTTAGTTGACAATCCTTCTCGAAACCCATGCTGGGATTTGCAGAAGATTTTATATGTGTCAAAAAAATCAAGCAATCTTTTTTAATTATCGTTTCAAATATTTTCGAAAAGACGCTCCAAACAGAGATGGGTCTGTATCTCCCCTTTTAAACTCAGGAGTTACTTTTGCCACTTTTACCACCTCTTGATAAATTTATCTAACAGTTAAAAACTGGCTCATAGCCAATGAGTGCGGTTAAAATCGCTTTAACCGCCGCTAGTTAGTTTAACTGGAGGTTGGTAAAAGTGGACCTTAGCACATTTGGAAAAGAACCTTACTCAACAGATCGATTCAAAATAATTGCTAGCGCCTCACACAAAGTATCCCTTACAAATTTAATGCATTCTACGGAACCGTCATCCCAGACAACACTTCTGACAGTTCTCAGACCTCGTACAGCATCAGAAACCTCAACATGTGTAACCGGAGAAAAATACAAACAGGAGCTTAGAGAGATATCTACTCATTAATGCAACACCAAAGCACTCGAGATTTGTTTAGTGAGTTGTTGATTCTATCGGCTAAAGAAGTTTTTTTTGCTTGCTCGATTAAAGCCTTGTATAATTACTTTGTTAATGTTAGCAAAAGATGCATATTTTTCAGCTCTTTACTAGCCAGAATCACCGTGGGAGTAACCCATCTCTTCCGACAACCAAAGTTTACGGAAATTCCCCTCTTTACATATGAGCAACAGAGATCATAAAAATACTTAAAAGTGTCAAAAAACCGGTTATATAGGACATCTACATCGTTTAAATTATCAATAAAAAGAGAATTCCACTCGAACAAGCTTAACTTGTGCCGCAGAAAGGATAAACTCTCTTGCGAAAATCTCCTCCGCGCACCAGAATCAGCTCGTATATAATTCCTCTTATCAGCACTCGAACATCCAATATCAAATACCAGAGAACAGGTTAAATAATCAGCTACATTATCGTTAAAAACATCAAAAATACACGATGTGAGTGGTAAATTAGTTACAATATAATCAAGGGTTGACCTCAGGGCCATCCTAACCACAGGGCTATCTGGGCTTTAGCCATAGTGCGCCAGAACTTAGGGGGCAGCAATTTTTGACACGAAATGTATATAGGATATCTTATATCTAATTTTTTTGCGGAATAAGGGCGGATTGATATGTGCAGCCCACGGCGCGAAATTTCTTGGGACGGCCCTGGTTGACCTACCATTTCCATTTACATTAGTAATAACTCGACTGTAATTAGTTATTTTTCCACGCAGTTCGTAAGATTGAAATACATCTCCGAGAATCTTAGATTCTATGAAGTTTTTATTTATATCGACGTTAAGATCACCGCAAAGGATAACGAAATCATAGTTGTTGCATAAAAATTCAAGCATTGAGGACACAATATCGATAAAAGTGTCAAAGCAACTTAACGGGGGTCTATAAATACAAACACAAACGTAACATTTATCTGATTGTGAGTGTTTAAAACGGATCGCGCAACATTCATGTATCATTTCTCTGGCAAATCTATCCATAGAAACAACTGATCGAAAAATCAGACTTCACGAGAATGAGGGAACCACCATGTTCCCTAACCGATTGAAAAAATGCGCTCTTAAGATGAGAATGTGATTGTTTGTAAACATTAACATTTTCAATGTATTAAAAGTTAATATGTGACCTGGTCTACAAAAAGGGGGCTTAGGTGTGAAAACAAGTTTTCGAGAAAACAGCTGTCATTTTATCAGTTTCGCTTTACTTTACCGCATCCTACTCTGTTCGAGGACATCCAGTGTTGCTTCTGCTTCGAATAATATAGTATTTAATCGCGTGATTTCTTGGTTTTGCTAAGTTTTGCTCCTTTAACGACCAACACTGAAGAGGTGAAATGCGTGAATATTATTATCAATGGTGGCGAATTCGTTGTGTTGTGCATTCTTCTTTTCCATTTCGTTTACTGAATCATTTTTATGCGTCTTTTGCTTCCGGAAGAAATTAAAAATGAGTGTTGAAGAAAAATTCAGTGCCGTTTACAGACAATATTTCGGTGAAAACGAAGAAGTAATCCGATATTGATAATGATTTAGACAGCGATTAGGATTTATATCAGGCAAGAGATGATATAGAGGAAAGTTTCGCTAAAATGGACTTATCTATGGCCGATTTAGAAGAAGAGCTGATAGCAAAATTTCTCTCTACCGATTGTTGTTTTAAGAAATGCGATACACTCATACCTCGAGATCGGATTGTTAGTGGTAGAACCAATTGTTTAGAGCTATCTAAAAACAAACTTGATATAGTGATACTAAGTAATATCGAAGCTGGAATAAGGTATAACGAAGAATTCCAAGGTGTTTATTCAGAAATTGCTAAGCGGAAGATAGAAGGATGCAGGAAAGGTAAAGAAGTTACAATTTGGAAATTTGTGATTCGATGTTCATCGCAAAAATTAATTAAATAAAAGCCAGAGCCTGCGATGATAATTGTTTAATTTTCATTAAAACAAGTGATTTGGTGCCAAATCGCAGGCTCTGGCTTTTATTTAATTAACTTTTACGATGAACATCGAATCACAAATTTCCAAATTACTAAACGCGAAGTTATTCGTTTGGATTCGAACTATGAGAAGTACCATGATGAAGAGAGAGAACACAATAGATACCATTAACTTCCTACACACAGCCATACATCATAAAGTCATACCGAAGGCATTTAAGATTAAAGTACCAAAGTTATTCAAGAATCAACAAGAGGACTTGGAGAGGAGGCTAATAAAGAAGAACATTAGAATACAACATAAAAGACTTTCCCAACAAGACTCCCTTTTAAAGTTCATACACAGAAAATTATCAACATCCCTACACCCCATAGAATTTGATGAACTAAACCGAAAATTTAATGAAGAAGTACAGTTCAACACAATAAAAAGTAAGAACACCAAATGACTTAAATTAGAGAGACTGATAAAGGATAAGTTAATTAAATCCCGTAATATTAATAATAAACATGACAATCATAAACCATATAATATGAATAATAATAAACATGTAAATTTCAAGAAGCCAGATGTAACAGAGTGTGCTGTTCCAGGGGTAAAAACTTTCACCATAAAGAGATTAGATCACTATAAACCCATTCAAAAGATAGAATTAAATAATTTAGACAACATTTCATTCGCTCCTAATTTTACAAACTTAAGTAAAACTAATTTTACATCAAGAGAAATAGATATTTTAAATTTAAACCACAAATTTTCTATACCCAGAAACATCAAACCTTTAAATTTGGCTATAAAAATAGAGTCTCAATTAATGGACAATGTTAATATAAAACAAATTTTCTTTGAAAACAATGAAATTATAAATGGCATTGGTAATAAAAAAGAAAACAAAATGTTCAAAGTCAACTCGATGCACAAAGATCTTAGAACCCTCAAACATAAAAAAACATAAAATTGAATGATAATGATATTATTATCACGATGGGTGATAAAAACACAGAATACGTAATAATAGATAAAAATATATACATAGAGAAAACTACAACTTTTTTTAAAGATAATAACATAACCATCATTACAAAAGACCCCACTAACAAATTGAACAATAGATTAAAAAAATTCCTTAAAACTTATAACTTAAAAATTCCTTATAACTCAATAGTTATGAATCCCCTAACAACTACACTTAAAAGTTTATTTAAATTACACAAAGCAGATAGAGACATAAGACCTATCATTACAAATTACAACACTCCTTCCAGTAAAATTGCCAAAATAATTCAAGACATTCTATACAAAGCATTTCATAGTAAATTGTCATACAACATAAAAAAATCATCACAACTGATCGAACTTTTAAAAAAGTTACACATCACAGATAAACACAGACTTATTTCTCTAGACATAAAAAACTTGTACACAAATATACCCATAGATAAATCAATTAAGGTTATTAAACAAGACCTAATTGCTAACATTCACAAATTAAATTTAAACATATTAGAAATTAATTCATTAATCTCTCTATTAGAAATTGTTTGCGACCAAAATTTCTTCCTTTTTAATAATCACTATTACATGATGAATCAAGGTCTCCCCATGGGATCACCCATATCAAGAATCATTTCAGATATCTTTGTAAACTCTTTAGAAAACGAACTTTTCTCTAATAAACATGATTTATTCACTAAAGATATTTCCTTTTACGGTAGATATGTAGACGACATCATAATAGTTTAAAAAGGAAACGACGCTAAAATAGTAGGGCTTTTAAACATTTTCAATAATTTAAGTAATTAACAATTTACTAAAGAAATAGAAAAACAAAACAGTATCAATTTCCTAGATCTCACAATTACAAAAAATCTTAAATATAACACTCTAAATTTCAACATTTACAGAAAAAATACTACCACAGACTCTATTATCCCTAAAGATTCTTTCAACTGTAAACAGCACAAAGAAGCTGCATTTAGGTTTATGTTTAATAGACTTTTTAATACACCTCTCAACGAAAATGACTACAACTTGGAATTAAAAACCATATTAAAAATTGGTCTTAATAACCAATCATACATCATACATTAATAAAATGCTTTACCCACATTTCACGGCCCCAATCAAATACATATCTATCCCTTATATCCCATCACTTGAATTTAAATTCAAAGAAAACCTTCAAAAATTTAACATCGTTCCTGCGTTTTCATGTAGCCTAAAAATCAGCCAATACATTAATAATACTAAACATAGATTCAGCATCGAACAATCGAGTGGAATTTACGAAATCAAATGTCCCGATTGTAATATGATATATATAGGACAAACCTGTAGGAACATAAAAATTAGATTTCGAGAACACATAACAAAAGAATCATCTGCCATATATAAAGACATATTTCCAACAATAAACATAACATAACTTTTCAGAATGTAAAACTTTTAAGGGGTATAGGAAAATCAAGGGAGATGGACTTGTATGAAGAATTTTACATCTACAATAATAAAATAAGAGACGTAAATTTGATCATGAACGAGAACAACGATCGCGTTAATTACAAACATTTCATTAAATTCGTCTAAATTTTTGTTATAAACAATTTTGCACTTCTTGTTTCACTTATTTCCTTTATTTAAATTCTTGTTTTACCCCTCCATTTTTTTGATTTACGTTCTCGCTTTAAATTTTAGTCATTCTCAGCGCTTCACGCTAAAATAACCTGTTTTTTTGGATTTTTGGAATACATTTTATGTTGATTTTCTCTCTTTTTTGGTTTTATTTTGTGTTTTTTCGATGTTAATTGGTAAGTTTCTCTTGTTTTTCTCAAACATTTTAATTTAACACCCGTTTATCCATTTTTTTCAGTTCATATTATCTTAACTATTAAGCACATGCTTTTCACTTTTTTATTTTCTTCCGAACCAGACATTTATATGAAAATCCATTACAGTTCTCTCTTTAGTCGATATACTTCAACATCAATAATTTATTATTAACTTAATTACTAATATTATTTTCTATTTTTATGTTACTTCCATAGTCGTGCTTGATAAAGACTGATTTAACAGTTGAAACAAGCACCAAATCACTTGTTTTAATAAAAATTAAACAATTATCATCGCAGGCTCTGGCTTTTATTTAAAAAGTTATAAGGCATAAGATTCAGTTCTCTTTCCTCGGCATACCAATTTGTCGTTCACTTTTCCTTTTTATGCACGCGTGCAGAAAGAAACGTTACGAACACTTGGTAACTCATTATCATAAAAATGGTGCAACAGTGCAAGAACATGGCCTAGCAAATAAACCAAGCACGAATCCAAAATTATTTAAACCGACTGAAATTCAAAAGGCTGTAAAATTCATTGAATGCACTGCAGATCTGTGTAGTCACAGATCCAGGAAAAGTAGATATTACAGCTCCATTACCAAAAGAAAAGTTGGTATCAAAGAAACAAAATCCCGAAGTTGATGGAGAGGATAATTCTGCGGCTCCCTTGCCAAATAAAAATTCGGTATCGAAGAAACGGCAAAAGGTAATGAGGCAAAAGGTAATGACGAGGAAGATTCTACGGCTCTATTCCCAAAAAAGAAGTTAGCATTAAAAAAAGCAACTAAGGCCGAAGAAACAGTGAACGAAGATTCTGTGGCTTCATTATCAAAAAAAAAGGTAGCATCGAAAAAACTAACTTTTATCATTTTCAATCATTTCTGCTCTTCTTTTTGTACATTTTTAACAAACTTCTCTACCAGTTAGAAACTTCCGGTTTACTCCATTCGAAAGAGCATATTTTACTTTATCCAAATCGCCAAAAAAGTGAAAAATGTTTTTTTCTCGCCTAAGCCTCCTTTTCGCAGAACGGGAATCACATATAGTGTTGTATCACAATCACTTAAAAACACCAACACATTATTCCTTAATAAATAATGAATATTATGAAAATCCAATTAATATTTATAATATTAAAATTGAATATTTGGGTAACTTAGTAATTAAAAATAAATATTCAGCCCAATAATTTATTAATAACAATAACTTTAATCACAGACAAAGTACTGGTTACGCATTTACAAAAAAGAATAAAAACCAGACAAACCTATTGGATAAAAAGAAATAATTCTTTAAAGTAGCTATTCAAACACGTTAAAAATAGTACATAAATCTACTATTCGATATCGATAAAGTGTAGCTATAATAATAACAAGGTGTAAAATGGAATCGTACAAAGAATGTTGAGTTGGTGTTAAAAAAGAACTGAAGTAAAAAAATAGGATGACTAAGGCAGGAAAATAAAATTGGAAAATGTCGTAAAATATTTCTTTTGTAAAATGTACTTACATTATACACATTATTCTCATTTCCTGCGTCAGTTCTTTGTATTTAATAGCTTCTAGTAACAGTTTTTGCGATTATTATTTATTTATACTTATTTAACAATTTGTAATAAATTCGATAGTACAGTTTTTCAATTAAAAGTTAAATAAAGTGAGAAAACCAATCTAATGTTAAAAATGTTATCATAACTTAGATCAATACATTTAATTTTCTAATGATTCAATCAAACCGACTCTAACGAAAAACCGATATCTTGCTAATTAAAAATGGAATAATATTTTTCAAGCTTTGTTTTTTTCTTATACATTATAAAGCAGTTTAAAAAATAAACCAACATTACAAAAATGCACAAGTTTTTTTTTAATTGCTTTTTAATCGTAAAAGCGGAAAGTTGTTCCAATTCGGGAACGAAAATTAATAAATTAAATGTTACATTAAATATTTACCTATCTAAAATACTTGAATAAATCAAAAATTTCAAAAAAAGAAACTATCCGAGAAGAGGCGATTTATATCAACCTCTCAGTTAAGGTTTATTTGTATGTAAAGTTTCACTCTTTTTTTTAGGATACTTGTATACAACAATACAAATTAGGTATATATATTTATATAGGCCCTACAAATCTTTTATTTTAATATTACACTTTTTTAAATATATTTTTCGAAATCTTCAATAAATTGACTTTATTATATTTTTATTCTCTTTTTAAATTTTATTATAGAGCTTTCACATCGTCCACATTTACGTAACAAGTTTTCGCGAGATTCATAAAAATCAGTAATTATTTAAATGTTTTATAATCGATATTCAAAAAAAATTATCTTAAGTGATTTGTGGAAAATATTGTTAACATAAGATTTAAAAAAATGTAAATAGTTAAGATGTAAAGTAAAAAAGTGTGGATGTATTAATTATAACCAAAAAGATGTGCTCACCATTGCCACACAAAGTGCGAAAAAGATATTTCTTTACAGTTTAAAATTACAATTTTTGATTGTTTAAATAATAATGAGAGAGTAGTAGATGTTGATAAATTTTACGTCATGCATGAAGATGGAATAAGAAGAAATGAAGAAATTAGAAAAAGCGTAGTAGCTGCACAAATATAATAATAATAATTCATAAACAAGTATGCATAATCAATATTTTTGTACAAGAATTTTTAGCGTTTGTCGGATATTTTTGCAAATATTTTAGTTGTACAAATCGTTGGGTAAGCAACAACAAGTATGAACCAAAATTGTCTACATTGGCGAATTAAACTACCAGAGTATCACAATAGGGTGAAGAAAAATGCTGCATATATGTTATTAACACGTTCGCTGCCGGTGTCGGAAATTTCCGTCGTACGTCGGTTTCGTCGATGTGTAACAAATTTTTATCGGCAGCGAACGTGTTAAATAAATATAGACTAATTGATAACAATACCGATAAAGATGTTGTTAAGAGGTTAAATGCGTTGAGAAAAGAAGAGAAAAGAAGGAAGTCGAAGCATCTCGCAGAGTGACGAGATTGGTACAGATGTTGGGAGATCAACTAAGGTGCCGAACGGTAATAAGGCCCACCGAAAAATAAGGCCCACCGAAAAATAAGGCCCACCGAAAAATAAGGCCCACATTCGAATTTCCCGGCTATGGTGAACCGAGAGCATTCTGCTAGTCACATGTGGTCGCTAGCTTCACTTGCTGTATACTTGCGAACGCATGTGTGTATTTACCGTTTTAAAAGTGTCTTGTACTGTACAATAAATAGCACTTACGAATAATCTGTACTTAAAGGTAGGTTTCATTGTTTATTGTTAGGTTATCAACCAAAAACAATGTACCGTATTGTTTTTGGTTATATTAATACAATATTCATTTTGTGGGCATGATACATATCCATGTTTAAGTTTTGGTTATGCTGTTATTTGGTACAGATTATGAAATTTTTCGACGAGTATGCAGTCCGGAAAATAAGGCCCTTATTACCCGACATTCGTTCGTGGGCCTTATTAAGGTAATCATATTTCAGATGGACAGCGAGACAGACAGCAAACTGGGACAGCGAGATGATGAAGAGGGTTTACTACTTTTAAAACAAGGGCATTCGTAGAGGGAAGTGGAACAACGAACTGGAATTTCGCGACGTACCTTAAGAAATCACATGAATACTGGAATAATCTCGTGGAACCTTGGACGTAACCCAATTTTGACAGAAGGTGATTTGGAAAAGAGACTAATTCGATTAGCAGCTATAGGTCTTCCTCTTACCCTAAAACCTCTAAGAAGAAGTGTTTTTAGTTGTTAGAAACCAATCGAATTGACTTGCGTCAAAAGCAAGTCAATAAAGGGCCAAGAAAGGGGAAAGCATTCGTTAATAAACATTGGTACGCTGCATTTTTAAAGTGTTATCCAAACATTTTAAAACGAAAAGTACAATCAATGAATCCAGCAAGGTCTCAAAAATTAAACCGATTTATAGTAAAAGATTATTTCTTAAAATTAAACGACCTATTTGAAAAATATGATTTTAAATATGCACCCGAAAAGATATTCAATATGGATGAAAAGGGTTGTCGTTTGACTTTACATCATCAACAGTCAGTATTGGCATTAAAAGGAGCAAAAAGGGTTCACTTGGTGTCACAAGAACATGCAGAAAATGTCACGATTGTAGCATGTGTGCTTTAGATAATGATTTAGGTAACGTAATATTGGCAATGATTAATTATTTATTAATATTTAAAGGCGTTCGTCAAAAAGCTACATTTTCTGACAAACTACCCGTTGGATCAACATTTTCCATATATATATAGCCCAAAAGGAAGTATGACAAGTGAGTTGTTCTGAAAATGGCTCGACCATTTTGCTAAGTATAAACTTGTTGGAAAAGTGTTACTCATATTTGATGGTGCCGCTTGCCATCTTAATATTATAATTGCAAACAAAGCTGAACAAAATGATATTGTGCTGTTGTGTCTTCCAAGCAATACAACGCACGAGCTCCACCCTCTCTATAAAGCAGTATTTAGATCATTCGAGCACTACTGGGACGATGAGTTATTACAATATTGGTACCAAAATCCAGATCGTCGTTTAAGCAAAGATAGATTTTCCGCTGTTTTTACACCCGTTTGGGAAAAAAGTATGACGGTTCTAAACATAACAAGTGGAATTAGAAGTACAGGCATTTACCCATACAATCCCAACACTATATCAGATGAAGCATTTGGCCCATCAACGGTGTCAAGAAGAATTTTCGAAGGAGATACGTCTTCTAATGAAGAGATACCATTATCAGAATTGCGGTAGAAAATTATTGGGTACAATAATAAACCCATGGAGGTCATAGAACCCAATCCTGAACCATCAGGCATTCAATGCAAGCACCAAATAACAAACACAGAAACTATTCTTCATGAGAAAATAGAAGAAAATACCTTACGAGAAAAATCATTCGGACTTCAAAGCAAACATTTTAAGGAAATTTTAAAGACCCCCGATTTTTCGCAGAAAAAACGTCGACCAAAAGAAGAAAAGCCTTCAATTATAAACCACAGCATATAACGAGAAGTTTATTTAACAAAGAGAATAAATAATCAAGGAGAATTAATACTGAAGAGTGTGCTGGCTTGGTTTCAGTTGATAAAGAACAGTTTATTTGCCTACGGTTTATTTTCCGCCTTGTCTGAAAATACAGCCCAGTGTCGTTTTTTTTATAGATATTATTTTATCTTTTGAGTTTAATAAATACATTATTTTGTTACCTTATATTTAAGAGAATATGTCCAATTTTATATTAATCAAAAATGTTGTTAGGGCAAACTATTAGTTTCCAAATAAAATGCAAAATAATTTTAGGTGAGCCTTATTACCTTCCCGTACCTTATTTACACTGATGGATCAAAAAAGACAAGAAGTTCTGGAGTGAGAATTTTCTGGCACAATCTCCAGCTATACCTTTTCACTTCATTAGGGTCGCATTGTACGAACGCCCAAGTCTAAATCACAAGAAGATGAAACCAATGTTGTTTATATTCATGCCATAAGGACGCAATTATTTTTTCATACATTAAAGACGCCCCCATGGTTAAGAATGTCCACTTGCCATTCTTGACAAGTAGTGTATGACAAACTGATACAAAATGTGTGAAATGATAAAATCCACGATCCGACGATTATTCATGATGCGTACTCGTCACGATACCCGATGCGACGATGTAGTTCAGATGAATATTACTTATGAGTAATGGTCATATATATATATATATATATATGATCAGAATGAAATGTAGAAATGTAATCGGCGATGCATTGCTGAACAATGCCAAGTACTGTGAGCATCAAAAGAAAGTAAACAGTAGCTTTTTACTTCTAAAAACCCTTTTTACTACGATTCTCTTAACTTACAATAAAAAATTATATACTAGAATTTACGACTTTATTTGTGAGCTGTCCCTTCGTAGAAAATAGTTAAGCAAAAACCCCCACAAATATGGTACATTCCCTTTAAAGTAAAAATAACAGGATTTTTCGCGTCAAAAGAAAGTAAACAGCCAGTTCGGTTGTTGTAAATTCATCTTATATTTAGCTATACCGATATTATACCGTTGTCATGAAAACTTTAGAAGATTTTAGAAGACACAGCAAATGGTTGAATGTCGAAGTTAATTATAAACATACATCAAAAATCATCATGGGATAACAAATAAGTGCTGAAATGCGTAAAATAATATTAAACTTAAATAAAAATGGTAAATCCTTACGCAAAATAGCAAAAACGAGTTGGAAGAAATCATTGCACAGTAAAAAATTTTGGATAAGTACGCAAGACATCATACTGTAGCGGATTTGCAACATGTTGGATGGCCAAGCCGCCTTACAGAAGCGCAGGTTAGAGCAGTGGTAAGAGAAGTGAAGACTAATCCATGTTCAAGTGCGGTCCGTACACATCCGTAAGTGCCAATACCAATGAAGAACACTCTATAGGAGTGGCCTACATGGAAGAACACCCCATAATAAGCCTTATATTTCTAACATAAATAAACAGAAATGTTTTGATTTCGCAAAAAGTATCAAAACGAAGCTCCAGATTTTTGGAGAAATATGTTATTCAGCGACGACAGTAAATTTAAAGCATTTGGTAAGGGAAAACCACCAAAGATATGACGGCCGAAAAATGAGCCTTCAAAAAGAAATTTGTAACCAATACCATTAAGCATGGTGGAGGCTCGGTTATAGTTTGGGGTTGTATGGCGGCATCAGGGTTAGTTATCTAGTTTTCATAAAATCAATAATGAAAAAAAAAATTACTATTTAACCATTTTAAAGAACAATGTTTCCCCTTGTTGATAAATTGGGCTTATCAGAGAACTGAATTTTTCAACTGAATAACGATCCAAAGTATACTTCCAAAATTATGAAGGAATGGTTGCTATACCGATTATATTATTATTATTATTCTGTTTACTTTCTTATGACGCGTAACTGAATTATTATGGGATTATTATGTGAGATGAATTATTATGAGAATATATTATTATTATATTCTCTAAGCGCTATATACCTCTTATCCAGAAGATATCGGACACCTGTATATTCTAAAATGAAATCTTTACCATCTCCTTATCGAGACTTAGTTCATCTATCTAATCTCACGCAATGAATTCCACTCACATTTAGTTTTACAATCATTTTTAGACTTACTTATCCATATTTTTGAGTAATTATTATAAATATTAAATTCAATAATAGCAATATATTTTGAAAAAAATATTTTTAATTTTCCACAAATCACCTGTATAAAGCATCTATCACGCATTTTTTAAAATTTATATATTAGCGAATGAGAGAAGCTGATTAAAAACGTTCTATCTAAAAAACACTTTATAATATACTTAATCATTTATTATTATTTTATTTGTCAACTTCCCTCTCGCAAATACAAAATAATAATCCACAATAACATTTCTACCCATTAGAATAACGCCCGATTTATTTATAATTAAAATTACAAAGTGATTCAAAATTTCTAGGTACCGTTCACTTATTTTTTTTGTTATTGATTAGCTGCGACGTTTTCTTTTATTTATTTTTTTTTTACTTACCACAATGGTTCAAATGAAATATTCCCGAAACCTTTATTTTTCCTCACCTCCCAATATTTTCCGTTATACTCCCATATGTCTTCTTTATCGTCCTTTTTATGTGAGAACCAAAGCGGTTCGTAATGACTTCTTAATTCCTCCCGTCTTTTACGTCGTTCGCGTTGCGCTGTTTCTAGCTGCATCTTCAAACTTTCCGCCTTCTTTAAATCCCCGTTTTCTAAAGCTCTTTGATCTGGACGTAATCTTGTGTCGGTCGGGGGTAAAAGGTGCCCTTCTGGACCCAATTCGTTCAGTTCAAGAGCAAATCTTGTGAAACCGTAATAACGGTCATGGTTTGGAGGTAAAGTTCCCGCCCTCCAAATGCATTTTGCAGCTGGGGCTACACCACAGTATAACGCCTCAGACCATTTACCAGACAGTTTATAGATTTGATCGCCGTTTTCATCATATACAGCTCCAAGAATTTCGTGCCTTTTAGCAGACCAATAGCTAGCTTTTGAAAATGTGATTTTACATGAAATTCTTCCGTTAGTGATGTATAATTCTCCGTATTGATCTACCCATCTCTGGCTACTAAACAGATTGTGTACGCATGTAGTCACTTTATTCCATGAGTACAAATCTCCAGTTCGTGGCAACATAACATAAACTTTTCCCATTGGTTGAAACTCCATGCTTTTGCCCCAAAACTTCGTTTTAATTCTGGCTTCTTGCCAAAAAGTAAAATTTCTACTTTCCGCGTGGCAAGCGCTAATCGGCGGATGATGAGACACTTGTTCAGCTATAAACCGAAATCCTTTATCTTCCCGTGTACACTCGTAAGTTTCACCTAATAAAGGATTAAACGGTTTATTTCCAGCGCGAGTTAATGAACTTGCGTAGGCGGAAACGGCAAATGCGGCGACATGAACCATACGTTCATACGGATCATCTATTTCTGCAGCTTTATCTAAGAGTTCAGAATACTCTAAATCTTCACAAAGCCTTTGTAGCATGTTCAACGGCTCATTTAAAGCCACAGGCATGCTTATTTGAGATAAATCTTTTCCTATATTTTTGCAAAGAAGGTTCCATAATGATAAACCTTCTGTGTCAGGTCGTGGAGCTGCTAATTCTGTTCTCCGACCTGTTAAACCATAACTTTTCCCTATAAATAATTATTACTATGTAAAATAGATTTATTAATTAGTTTTGGAAAGATAAAGAAAGTATTCCAAAATATAACTTAATACATTAACAAAAAATTTAAAAAAACAAAATGATTATTCATGCACTAAATATTGCGTTATATTTTGGTTTATCCCTTTCTTTATCTTTCCAATAAATGGAAACTAAAATAATTCTTCTTCACGTTAAGTGCAAGAATAAAGACACTTACTTTTGGGTTTTACTCGGGTAGGGATAAAATTACCAAAAGGACAAGTTAGGATTGAAGGTGTACCAACCATTTCTAGTACTTCACTAAGTGACTAAATCGTTTTTTAAAAAGCGGGGACTTAATTGGAGGTGATTCTTTTTGTATTTTACCTTCAATTTCCGACAAATTATTAGGTTGATTAAATTCGTGACCTAAATCGGACCCGGAACTGATACTTCCTTCGCCACTTGTTAACGATCCTGCTTCGCTGCTACTGTCCGAACCGCGGGTTCGTATTTCGGCCTCCAAATCTTCGACTTGAATTTCATCACCAGTTTCGATGATGTGCTTATCGTAGGCCAAATCTTCCGCATCGAAAAATTCACTGCCGCTCATGCAAGAAGAACTATAACTTAGGGAATTGTTGAAGGGACGCTGCAAGAAATGAAAATAAAAAATTGCTTTAAAGTCTTTTTTCAAACGGAAACAGTTTTTTGAACTTACATAAAAAATAAATCGCGAAATTTACGTAAAAAGTGACAAAAATAACAATAAAATTAATAACCTGGTAAGGAAAAATGTAATTGACTTCAAATTATAACAAAAAATTTGACAATTTTGACAAAACAACAATAAAAAAGATTTTTTAAGTGTACTTTTTAATTAAATTAATGTTAAAGAGTGCAAAAAATCAATAAAATATAGCAACATTACTCTGTAAACTGACCAATATGTAATAAGGTCATTAATATAGAACGAAAAGGGGTATTCTGTCTTTACAAAATTAAGACGTAAAGGCCCTGACATCAGCTAACTTAGGAACAAATTACAACTTCATTTTATACAAAATAACAATGAAACAATATGATATTAATACCAAATTATTCAAAGATTTACAACAAAGATTTAGAAAAACTAGTTCGCCAACAAACTTATTCATTACTAATCAGCTAAAAGAAAAGTAGTTGAAATAATAAAGGTTAAAACTTAAAGGTCCATTCTGGTTAGTTAAATCAAAAATTAGGCAAAATGTACGATTTTCTAGTGATAACAGTGAACAATGTGGAAAAGCAAATATTATATGTTAGTACATTTTAAATTATATGATTCATGAAAAAATCGATGAATTAAACAGCAGTATAGAATACAGCCCAAGCTGAGTTACTCTGCGCTAGACATTAAAATGATCCACCCAGGTCTTAAAAATGATCTAAAACAATGAACCATATGATTTTTCTGTTAAGAGTAAACGTAATTCTCTTAAAATGCTGCTTTTCAAAGATAGCTTTCAATTTTGACTGAAAATATTTAAGACATCAAAGTCATAAATACATTGCATATACAGTAAACTCCCTATATAGCGAACATCGATTTAACGAAGTGGACGTTATTGCGAATCAAAATTACGCAACAAATATCTTCAATACATTTTATATGCTATTTTTTTCATTATAACGAAAATTCATGGTAACGAACTACGAACAATTATTTCATTTCATAAGTATGATTTTAATACAAACTATTATCGTTATTGCGAATACGAATTTTTTTGTTCTCTAGGTAATATAAGACTAGTTGAGAGAAGATCTAAGGTGTGATATTCGGGGAATAACTTGCTTGTCTGGTTTAGAAAGGTTTAGGAAAAAAGTGTTCGTTCAATGTTAATTGATAAAAATCAGTTTGAAAAGGACATCAATCCCTTTAAAAAGGAAATTAGAAATATTGGAGGATGTTGAAAAAATGCTATTACAAAAACTAAAATTGCGGAAAAATTTAACATATCAAAATCAACGCTATCAACAATTATAAAAAATAAAAACCGTATTGATAGTGCAGTAGCGTCTGGTAAATATACGTCTCGTAAAAAGTTGAGGAGACCTGCATTTCCAGAAATAGAAAAAAAATTAATAGAATGGTTTATCGGAATGAGAACCAAAAATGTTTCCTTAACAGGGCCATTCATACCAGATAAGGCAACATCAATAGCTGCTGAATTGAACATAATAGGATGTGATTTTTCATCTGGGTGGTTGCACAGATTTGAGAGTAGACACGGTATTTCAGATCACGCCTTATCTGGAGAAGGAAATATAGTTAATGTGCTAACTATAGATGAGGGGAGACAGGAATTCAAATTTATAAGAAACGCCTATCTTGATAAAGATGTTTTCAACATTGATGAAACTGGTGTTTTTTATAATCTTATGCCAAACCGTACTTTGGATTTTAAAGGTAAAAAGTGTTATGGTGGTACTAAAAGCGAAGAAAGAAAGCAGTTTTATGTTGCAATGCAGATGGAAGCGAAAAATTAAATCTGTGGATAGTAGGAAAGTCAAAAAAACTCAGATGTTTAAATAAAATAGATCGTTAACATTTACCGTGCCTTTAAAGTAATCAAAAAAATGCGTGTGTAACGTCTGTGACATTTCGAGAATGGCTTATTCGTTTCCAGCGAAACATGGCAGCACAAAACAGAAAAGTATTGCTAACGATGTCACAACGAGTGCACTCCAACCTCTTGATCAAGGCATAATTGCGTGCATGAAGAAGTGATATCGTGCTCGTCTTGTAAGAGCAGCAATTTTGGCAACAGAAGCGAACGAAGAAAATCCGAAATGGAATATTCTACAAGCGATACGAGCGTTGTCGGATTCTTGGAATTCAGTAACATCAAACATTATAAAAAATTGTTTTAACAAAGCGTGGACAACTGGCTTTCAAGAAGAAAATGAGGAAAATCAGTTAACTTTTTACTTTGCATGCTTTTATTGTTTGCATTGTAGGCTGAATTTACTGATGTAGAATGGGAAAATTATCAACACATCTTGTCAGTACCTATACAAGTTCGTTTTGATGAATACTGCAGCTTCAACGTAAACGTACCCTAATGTATGTCGTTTAATTAAATATACCTAGTAGATATTTTAAGATTATTAGTTGAAGAAGAAATGTCAAAACCTAAATAGAGGTCTATAAAAGGTTCAAAACAGGAGCACAAACAACTAATAATAATATTAGTTTTCAAGAAAAATCTCAAAGACTGTGATATTTTTTTATAACGTAGAATGTTGTTCTGATTCTGAAACTGTCTTCAGTTTTTCGCCATCATGTCCACTTTTCAAGATATACCCCAAAAGTGTGGAAAATCGTAAATTTTTTAAAAACATAGTAACGGTTCATGTTCAGTATATTTGTTATTTTCCATGGTGTATTTCTGTAGCTATATGGACATGAAAGTGGATATCCGGACGAACATTTTGAGGTATTGATGGCATACATGGTACAGTCTAAAAGAACTCAACAAAATCAAGTTTTTTGACATTTTTTTGCACTTAATCGCTCCGTAACGAAAAAGAATTATATATGAATAAAAAAGTTTGCTATTTTATCCTGTAGAACATTTAATTCTTTAAATTTCGAAGTGTTGGACATCATGATCGAATATATTTGTAATAATATTGAAATCAATATTATTATTTCGACTCTAATTCAGTAGAACGCATTTGAATGGAAAGTTTCTATAGATTTAAAAGTAATTGTCGCAGTTTTGATGAATACTGCACTATTGACAGTGAGGTAGTGACTTCAGAAGCAATTGAAATCGATTTACCATTAGTGAATGCAGGCCAAGAAAGGAAAGAAAATGAAGAAAGTGATGAAGGTGATGAGGAAGTAAATAGTAACACCCCCTACAAGAGTTGAAGTTTCAGCGGCTGTTTATACTATACAAAGGTAACCCACATCTGATTTGTTATCGAATTCATTTTTTATATCCCAATTTAAAGGTTTGCTGATACAGAAGAGAACATTTCCGAAGGTTTCGCGAATTCTTTGAATAAAATTACTGAAGAATGTTTAAGACGAACAAAACTCGCTTTAAAGCAAAGCGCCATAAATGATTACTTAAAAAAATAATGTTAATTATAACATGAACAAAATACAAATAAACCTATTACATAGTCGATCTTAATATGTTTCTAAACACCCCAAGATCCTATTCATTATTGAGGCGTTGAGTGCAAAAGTGGACTAACCCCTGCGTATAATATATGGGTTAGTCCACTTTTGCTCGAGGGTTTACTGTATCGATCCTCCCCCAAAGATACAGTGAAAATTGTGTGAGTTATGTTATGTTTTCGTTAATTCAAAAAAAAAATATGTGATTGCTTACTGTTGAATAACTGTTTAATTCAGCTATTCAGGCATATAGAGTTAACCTTCAATTTCTCCAAATTTGCCTTACATATTTAATTTCTCGTTAGATCGAACCATTCTTGGCTCTTACGAAATAGTACGAACAGTTCGATTAACTGACAACTTAATTTTATAACTTAATAAATATTCTACACACTTAAGGTAATAAAATAATGCAAAAAACAAAAAAAAGTTATCAGAATGGACGTTTAATGAACTCTTTTATATCTGCATTGTTGATATAACTAAGGGTAGGTTTATGTTGGAGTTGCGATAAATGATAAGAGCGACGATACTACCAAAGAAAGCCAATAATATTGAAGCGAATGTTGCAGCGACCAATTAAAACACGGATTGCTGTATCCAAATCCATAGAAACGAATTTAGCGCTGCACTTATCGTTTATCGCAGCTACAACGTAAACGTACCCTAATGTATGTTGTTTGATTAAATATACCTAGTAGATATTTTAAGATTATTACTTGAAGAAGAAATGTCAAATCCTAAATAGAGGTCTATAACAAGTTCAAAACAGGAGCACAAACAACCAATAATAACATTAGTTTACAAGAAAAATCTCAAAGACTGTGATTTTTTTTATAGCGTAGAATATTATTCTGATTCTGAAACTGTCTTCAGTTTTTCGCCATCACGTCCACTTTTCGAGATATAAACAAAAATGTGGAAAATAGTAAATTTTTTAAAAACATAGTAAGGGATCATGTTCAGTATATTTGTTATTTTCCATAGTGTACTTCTGTAGCTATATGGAAGTGGAGATCTAGACGAACATTTTGAGGTATTAATGGCATAAATCGGACTCTGTTATTTTGCTGCAGCCTAAAAGAACTCATTATTTTGACTCTAATTCAGTAGAATGCATTTGAATGGAAAGTTACTATAGATTTAAAAGTAATTGACGCAGTAAAAAAATTTACTAACTTCTACTTTTTAAGTATTGACTATCTATGATTTTCAGGTAATTGCACGGTTACAGGCTTACAAGGCGATTTTACGAAATACTGCTGTTTTCTTTGTTTGAAGAACAGTTGAGTGAGAGCATCATTATGTGCGCAAAGACTGGCCTTCTAGAGAACATTACGAAGCTGGTGCTTTTAATGTCTTAAATAAACCTCTGGTGAGACCAGTATCCATCATATTGCTTCCACTACACATCAAACTGGGTTTGATGAAAAACTTTGCGAAAACGTTGAATCCAGAAGGACCAGTATTTAAGTACCTCACCCAGCTCTTTCCACAAATATCGTACACTAAGCTAAAGGAAGGCATATTTGTTGGCCATCAAACAGGAAAATTAATAAATGCCAAGGAATTCATGTCAACATTGACAAGAAAGGAAGCAAGGCGTGGATTAGCTTTAAACAAACCCTCCATGGATTTTTAGAAAACCATAAAGATGAGAATTCTCGCGAAATAATTTCTGCAATTTCTATCTTATTGCACAATTACCATGCCATAAATGCAAACATGTCGCACAATATTCATTTTCTCCATTTGCACTTACATTTCTTTGCATGCAATCTTGGACCGGAAAGTTACGAAATAGGTGAGCGGTTCCATCAATATTTAATAACATTGGAAATATGTTATCAATGTTACTGGGACGCAGGGATACTTATCTCTGGAGTGTTATTAGAGAAATCGACCCAAAGACATACAAGAAATTGTCGAAAAGTAATCATATCCCGCACTATACATTAAATATAAAATTTAATTCCATTAAAATTCTGTAATGTAATTTGCAATATAAACCTAGAAAATATAAATAAGAAGATATAGGAAAGTATCGTTTGTAACATCAGCAAAACACCAGAGTGCATATAGTGGAACTTGCCAAAATCAAATTCTCCTGACCAATTATGCTTAATGTTCAACATTTAGAACAGGTAAACTAATATTGATTTTAGTGAATTTAATGTTTAAACTTAGTGCCTGTAACAGTTAAAATACATCTTTATTTAAAAAAATTGTTCGTAATAATTTTTCAAGAATACAGTGAAAATGGCAAAACATGAAATGTTGCACTATTGTCGTATAATAATGATATCTCTGGTAATATACATTCGACCATGATGTTCAAAACTGCAAAATTTAGGGAATTAAATGTTCTACAAGATAGAATAGCAAACTTTTTTATTCATACACAATTCTTCTTTATTACTGCGATTAAGTGAGAAGAAAATGAGAAAAATGCTAAAAAATTTGACATTATTGACTTGTTTTAGGCTGTAGCAAAATAGCGGAGAGTCCGATATATTCCGTCAATACTTCAAAATGTTCGTCTGCGTCTCCACTTTCATGTTCATATAGCTACAGAAGCACACTACGCCAAATAAGAAATATACTGAACATAAATCATTACTGTGTTTTTTAACTTACGATTTTCCACATTTTTGGGTATATCTCGAAAATGGACGTGATGCAGAGAAACTGAAGACAGTTTCAGAATCAGCTTTGAGGAAAAATTTGATTAAAATTTGTAAACTAGTGTAATCGGACACCAACTGGAATTAAACAAATATACCGGGATTTTTTCCTGGTAATTCTTGTTCATAGTCAACTGTAAAGACAAGGACTGTTGACTTCAATGCCCCCCAGAGAAATCAGTAAAAATTACGATAAGATTTTATAATTGCAATGATGTAAAAAAGGTTCCAGAACTAAATGGGCTATTCAGAAATTTTAATTTTTAAATTTTATTTTTTTTTAAATTTTAATCATCGCCTATATACAGGGTGTCTCACGTAACTGGTTCATTAGAACTTTTTTGGGTTACACTATTCGTAGAGGCTTGAAATTTTGGTATCATGGGTTGTTCATTCCGATCTATTAATCTAAAATATTTTCAAGATGGCCACTTTTTCCGGTCTACCGGAAGTAGACCTCAACTTCTTTATTTTAAATGGAATGCTATAGTTTTTATTACACCATTCAATTACACGTAAGAAAATATGTTGACTTTGATAACAGTTGTTGGTACCTATCGTTTTTTGTTTTCGAGTCATTTTGATTTTAAGTGTTTTTTAGCAAATATCACCATGGTCTTTACAAGCCCATATCTCAGCCAACGTTAATTCAAAAACGTTTTGCATTGATACAATAACTCGTCATATGCTGTTAAATAGATTGTCACTTGTTATATCAATGTACCTTATACAGCGTGGTCAAAAATTGAATTACCATTTCGCTGTATTCAATTGCGAGAAAGTCGAAAATTTTAAATGGAACGCACCATATTCTTTTAACCTATCTAAAGGGGAATTTAATTCTCTACAAATTATCTATAAATATTGCTATACCTATTTATTATAGTTTTCTTCATATTGAGTATTTTATCAAAATCCTAAACAAAATGCTGGAAGCCGGTCGTGTTTTTATTAGAAGGCTATGATATTTTGACAGTTTATTGTTTAATGTATTTAAATTATCATTGGTATTATTTCTAGAATGATTTGCGATTGAATAAACTTGAGTTTGTTAGCTTTTATTTGCCAAAAATAACCAGCAGAAGAACGCATAAATGAAACAATGAAAAACAATGATATGGCGTAATATTCGACGTAATGATGCGCGAGATGTTCCTAGAGAGTTCAGTTTATTTATTTACGGTGCTTTTTTGTAAAATATTATTCATCTAAATCGACCGAAGCACCTCTTACCGAAGAATTTGGTAAAGCAATAAAATATGACAAAACATTTATTCTATTATCTTAAGCTGCTGGTGATAGAAATTTATGTTTTCTTGTTATTTTGATCTTTCCAAAACTAAGAGATACGTATCTTATCCTATCCAAAACTTTATTATACTCGCCATGAATATAAGACGAATTTAAAATGTTGGCGTGGGAATAATTCGCTATGATATTCAAAGACATTAACAGCAGTAAGTGATGACACAACTAAGTAATGACAACAATAACATAAATATGGTTGAAAAGCTATCAAAACTCCATGGCTTTCTAACATAAAAACAAGAAGCTTCCAGCATTGCATGCGTCCATTAATTTCCAAATATGAGGGCAACTACAACAAATAGGCGCAGGAAAGTACCTAAATAGTTTGTAGAGAATTAAATTCCCATAATTTATTTTTGTAATTTTCAGTTTTTCATACTTTTATGTTATTGATTTTAATTTTTATCATTAAATTATTGTTTTTCATTGTTTCATTTATTCGGTTTTCTTTTGGTTATTTTTGGTAAATTACATCTAGCAATCTAAAGTTTATTCAATTACAGTTCATTGTAGAAATAATACTAATAATAATTTAAATAAATTAAACAAAAAACTGTCAAAATGTCATGGCCTTCTAACAAAAACACAGGCGGTTTCTAGCATTTTACCTATGATTGTGATAAATTCCTCAATAGCAAGAAAACTATAATAAATAGGTATAGGAATATTTATAGATAATTTGTAGAGAATTAAATTTCTTTTCTGATAGGGTATGAAAATATGGAGCGTTCCATTTAAAATTTTCGACTTTCACGCAATTGAATACAGAGATACGGTAACTCAATTTTTGACCAGCCTGTATAAGATATACTGATATAACAAATGACAATCTATTTAGCAGCATATAAAGAGTTATGGTACCAATGAAAAACGTTTTTGAGTTAACGTTGGCTGAGATATGGGCTTGTAAAGAGCATGGTGATATTTGCCAAAAAACACTTAAAATCAAAATAACTCGAAAACAAAAAACGGTAGGCACCAACAACTGTTATCAAAGTCAACATATTTTCTTATATATAATTGAATGGTGTAATAAAAACTGTAGCATTCCATTTAAAATAACGAAGTTGAAGTCTACTTCCGGTAGACCGGAAGTGGCGGCCATCTTGAAAATATTTTAGATTAATAGATCGGAATGAACATCCCATATTACCAAAATTTCAAGCCTTTACGAATAGTGGAACCTAAAAAAGTTCTAATGAACCAGTTACGTGAGACACCCTGTATATAATGATTTATTGTTAGATTGATTATCGCGCTTTCGAGTTATAAAGAATAAACGATTTTTTTTTGCTAACTTTGAGGTCCTCTAGCTGCAAAATAAAGCAACTTTGGATATAGATAAGTTAACTTAAATCGATCTATTTTGAGCTAAGGAATCTGTGCTCTTCCGTTGTACACGCATTTCAGAAACATCCTGTATAGTTTAAACTTATTTTTGCTGAAACTTATAGTTATAAACGACAAAATGACACAAAATTGTAGCGTTACGATATTGGATTTAATCTATATAATGAGCAACAATAAAATCACCAAACAATAAAGTTAACAATTGTATATGTTACTAAGTCATAGAGATCGCATTTCCTGAGATGTTCAATTATTTCTGCAAAATATGTCCGTTTCCTGTCTTTTTAAAAACGATGTAAAAACGACATTTTTCAGATTTTGCCTTGAAACTATTGCAGATAATATTCAAAGCCAATTAGATACACTATACAGCGTGTTCATAACGTTTAGTTTCTTTTGATGTTTTTCAAATGGCTTTTTCTCAAGTTTATTAAATTGAACACCCTGTATATTGTATGCTGGTTAAATTGCCCATCAAGTTCTTTTTGATTAATGGTAGGCATGTCGGTTTCGCCGTAGATACAGGTTATGTTAATTAATTCGTCTTTTATTTTTCAATATTAATGATAAAACAAATGGTAATTCATTAATTTAATTAAAAAAAAAAGTTTTCAATTAACAGGTTTCAATTTTCCTCTGATTATCACGGATAATGTAGTATATGAATGCAGTATACAAATGGGAGAAAAAAAAATGTATTACCTCTCATTAAAAGAATTAAATTGACTGATAATAGACGTAATAACAACAAAACTAAAATATTGATCACCTGTTTTAAAGTTCATCAACTGTATTAAAAAAATTCGGAGTTACGATACTTTAGTCATAATAGATTTTTAATAAATAAATTAAATAAGGAACATAGTTTTGTTTATTACATTACCGTGTATTGTTAATAAGTGTTGTAATCCATGGAATCATAAATATGTAAGAATAACTTAGAGAATGTCAAATGATAGTAATGCGTTGCAAAATACGTCTTGATAAATGTAGATTACATAAGCAAATATTATTCAAAATTAATATCTATTGTAATATTTTTTGCATACTTTTACAACAATCGAATCTCATTAAGAAAATGGCACTTAACTAACTGATTGTATTTTTCAAGATTACTTACAACATACATATTTCTCTTCAAGTATTCTTGAGAAACGAGCACTTTTTAAAAAATGTTGATAAATCAACAATATAATCTTATCAACAATTGTTGTAATAAACGTTACATTTCAACATTTAAAACGAAATTACAAATTATATTGATTTCATTTTTAATATTGGATATAAAAAATTTCAATTAACTGTAATTTCGGCATACTTACACCTTCAGAAACGGGATCCAACGCAGATAAATCATTCACATCAGAAACATCATGGACTTTAGTAAGACGACTTTTCAATTCCGTGTTTTGTTGAAGTGCTTGGTGCAAACTAGCTTTTAGACTGGCTACAACAGCTGGACTAACACCCATAGACATATTTTGCACGCTCGATTCCAATTCGATGGCCGTTTTTAGGCGATCCCTTTCGGTTCCTAATGAAGCTGCAATATTTTTCAAAACGGAAACAACTAAAAAAAATTATTTAATTAATTTCAATAAAATTTTTTTAAAAAGATTTTTTTTAAGCAAAATGACTTATTAAATTTAAATTTCTACTTTATTCTTACCATTTTTAGCTAAGACTACAAAGTCAGATCTATTTTGATTGTCAACTATACCACAAGAATATCTATCAACATTACAATTTTCCGTTGGTAAACAGAGAGTTGCAGTTGTGAAAGACATTGAAGAAGTATTATTCGAAACTGGATTCGAAATTGTTGGTGTTTGTGGTATTAAAACGCCTAACGTGGAATTATTCTAAAACAACAAAATATATTAAACTTTAATTGCTTCAAGAGTATTCTTTAAAACCTTACAGAGAGAGGCGACGTATTATCAGGGTCAATCACCATAGATTTATTAAAAGACATCGTCAAATCAACGCTACCTCCTTTATTAGATTTTTTCTTTTTTAGCCCAAACTTTTTGCTTTTTTTAATGCTAGGGGATAATCCCTCTCCTAAAGACTAACCATAAAATGACAATATAAATAATTTTTTTCTATTTTTTTTTAATAAATAACTTACTTCTGTTTCACCTAGACCACATGTATTTACACCAAATTGACTATCTCTATTTTCGCACAACCTCTTTAACTGAGCAATGTTAACTTCAACGATTCCTAAATCTCGTTGAATCTGATCGATTATGGGACCTGAATCATGTAACCAAGTGGCAAGCCGGGCGCTACCAATCGGCTTTAAACCTCTTGTTAAACTCCCATCTCGACTAACAATTTCCGGAGTTAATGGCAAATCTTAAAAATCGATTAAATGTTAATATAATTAAGCATTAATAAATTTGTGTTTTCTTTACTAACTTCGATCATCTGTACTAGAATTAACATATCCTTTTCCATAAGTAAGGACATGCTGCCGATACAACCTGTGGCTTGTTAGTTGTTGAACCCAAGATAAAAATATCTCCTCCGTTTTCGCTTTGAGGTGATAAATAAACTCTTCAGCGTCGATATCGATTCGACGTCGCTTTGTTTTGCTGGAAATAACAGATAGGCCTATATCTAGGGAACCATGGATTTTTCCGCGATTTATTTCCGACGGACCTTTTCCATATACAAGAATACCTTCATCTAAAATAAAATATCTCTGAAAAAAAGCAATAAAAAACGTCAATTTTCCCATAAAACTGTTTTTGCAATAATTATAAATTTGTCCATGAAACGAAAAGGTTAAGCAACATAAAAAGTTGCATAAAAATCTTATACATATTCGTCTCAATCCACGTGAACTAAAAAAATCAATATTTCATTGTTCGGTCGACGCATTGGACTTTGGATACATTTATTATATTTTATGTACTAAATTTTTTTAGATTGCCAAGAACTTTAAAAAAATGAGTTTATTTATAACTTGTACCTTGCTCCCAATTTGATTGAAATTTTTAATAACTCGTAAAATGTTTGAATAATTAACAAAAATGATTTACAAATTATAGGCTATTAATATTTTCGCCAAACAAACATTTTTTCTATTTTATATAAATGTTCATATACAGGTGATTTAAACATCATGTACCAAACGTAAATTCCATAAAATATACTTTCTAAAGAAATGAATTATTCTCTTTAACTTAGCAATAACTTTCTATTTGTTTAATATTACTCATCATTTGAGAAAATTCTACAAAGATAAGATAAACAGTTCTACTGTGAGATTTATTTATCCCCAATTATTATGGCGAACCTCGGATTTGATGGATAGTACCTAGATTACAAATTAAAATGTATTTGAACAGAGGTAGCCACAACTATTAATCAAAATTTGGTTTGTTAATTGTTTCAATCACCACCAAGCGGTATTGATTTAAATCTTTAATTCCATTCGTATACAAAGCAATTTGTTCTAACAGCCCCGCTATCGTTTAATTTATTCTGTAATTACCATCTTTTAAATTATTAATTATATTCCGTTGCTACTGCATTAAAATTGCACAATAAATAATAAGTATAATTATTGTACAAATAATAATTATTATTCATTGAACGCGTATTAAACGCGATTGTAGGGCAACGTACGCTTTAGTGTATCTCACGTGTTTTTAAATGAAAATCTGCACACGATGACGAAATCACATCTCGATGCCGCGTCGCCAAAAAAATTATTTGATACAAAACGTAGAAATCATTAAATCACTTCACTTGATATTTGGCTCATGACTCATGAAAATCGGACTGTAAATGACAGATTGATAGCTTGGGACACCCTGTATAAAGAGCCTTCTCAACATTCTTTTCTGATTAAAATATCATGAAGGTGAGACTGGACGCTTTAATTAATAAATAATTATAATTTCAACACATTTTCTGAGAAATAAATTTTAAAAATTGAACGCAGAAAATTAACAAAAATTTCCATTACGTTAAAAAAATTATATCTCGAGAACTAAGCGTGATATTTCAAAACAGATACTTTCTTCGAAAAGTGAATGCTTTAATTGACAAATAGTGATAATTTCACAAAAAATTTCTAAAAAATAAATTTTTAAGGAACTTTTAAAATTACACGCAGAAAATTGAGAATTAATAAAAACTTCGATTACGTTTAAAAAAATTGTATCTGAAGGACTAAACGTGATATCTCAAAACAGCTATAAACAGTATAACCGGAGATAGTTTCACAAAAATGTTTTGAGAAATAAATTTTTAACTGAATTAAGTTAAAAAGAAGAAGCTAAAAAATGTGTACTTCAAGAACTAAGTGTTATATCTTCAAAGGGACACTGTCTTTGAACAAATGGTAATGGTTTCACAACAATTTTAATTAGTAAACGTCAAATACTATTTATTAATAATGAATGGAACTTTGTGAGTTGTTTTTCTTTGTAATATAGTATATACCATTTAAAAGTTAGTTAAAACGCTAGAAAACCGAAGTTTGTTTAATGAGAACTGTTTAGGGTTACCCACGTTAAGGTGGGGATGACCTGGAGATCGGTGAGTCTAGTCAAAGTTATTATATTGCACACACAACTTTGCACGAAATATAAAATATATTCGAGAACACATAAACAACTGAAGATAAAAGTATTAAGCTTTATTTAGGCTGAACATGCCAACAAATTATTTTATTTTGTGAAGAAACACGTTAATACCGACCTAATATTTGCGTAACATTTAAGTGAAAGACCCTACCCAACCCAAAGAACAGAAATCTTAACTTATCGGCTTATCAAATAAGGCCAATTATCTTAAACCCGGAGCCCCGAGAATTATCAAAAAATCAGAAAGTCGCAGAAAATTGAGAATTAACAAAAATTTCGATTACGTTAAAAAAATTGTATCTCAAGAACTAAACGGGATATCTTAAAATAGCTACTTTCTTTGAAAAGTATAACCGGTGATGGTTTCACAAAAATGTTTTGAGAAACAAATTTTTAACTGAATTTAGTTAAAAAGAAGAAGGTTAAAAATGTGTACTTCAAAAATTAAATGTTATATCTTCAAACGGACACTATCTTTGAACAAATGGTAATAGTTTCACAATAATTTTAATTAGTAAATGTCAAATACTATTTATTATTAACGAATGGAACTTTGTGAACTGTTTTTCTTTGTAATAGAGTATATACCAGTCAAAAAATCTTCGAAGAAAAAAGATTCCCCGAACATTTGCAGAGCAAACGTCGTTACTTGTGGCGAATAAGAAAGCTATAAATCAATACGTCTGATAGATTTCGGGGAAGAACTTTTTTACAGTTCACAATTCACTCGAACTATCGCAACCCTATACGGTGATTGTGTTTGTCAGTCTCTCTTCTTGAATAAAAACGGTAGGTAACGATTTAAATAAAATACTTCACATAATATGAATGTTATTTAATGTTATTAATATTTACTATTATAGATAAAATATTGATTTACTAAGATGACCTCTCCAAATAAAGGAAAGCGGAAGTGCGCCGATGAAAACCGAAATTTTAATGGAGAATGGGAAGAAGATTATACTTTTATAGAAAAAATGGCAAAGCTGTCTGTCGACTTTGTAACTTAACCGTGGACAATTATAAGGTAGAAAATTTAAAACGTCATTATGAAAAACATTATTCCAAATTTATATTTGAATATCCGGCAAAATCGGAATTAAAAAATTTGTTGATTGTAAAAATACAATCGCTAAAGTCTTCAGTTAATAATCAGGTCTTATTTATGTCAAAATCTAGTGAAGAATCTAAATCTGTAACAGAATTTAGTTTTAAAATAGCGTAGAACATTGCAAGAGCAAAACGGAGGGAGATTTTATTAAACAAAATATTATTGATACAATTAAATCAGCAGATACCAATAATACAAAACTTTTAAAGTTGATAGGTGGCATTGCAGTTTCACGACATACAGTAGAACGCCGAATTGCAGAAATAACTGTAGATTTATTATCGCAATTACATAAAGAATCGTGAAGCATTTAGTTTGGCGCTTGATGAATCAACGAATATCACCAATCAACCTCAGTTAGCAATTTTTATTCGTTTCGTATTTGAAGATGGAGTCACGCGAGAAGAATTATTAGATCTCATTGCTTTAAAAGATACTACACGTGCTATTGATATTAAAGAAGCTTTTGATGCCGCCGTTAAAGATATTCCGAAAAACAAATTAATAAGTATGTTGGATTAATAGGGCTCCTGAAAAAAAGATGAAAATATACCAGATTTTATTCCCATCCATTGCATTGTACATCGCGAACATCTTACCGCAAAACACTTTAATTTTAATCATGTGTTTACACTGCTCATCAAAATCGTAAATTTTATTCGAACTAATACAAAAATCATCACCAATTTCGTAATTTTATTGACTAACTTGATTTAAGGGAACAAGTAAATGATTTATCATTATACTGCATAGTGAGGTGGTTATTAATGTACGATGTCCTGAATACGTTTGTAATATTGTTAGAACTAATTATTGATTTTTTAGATGCAAAAAAAGAAACATATGCGCAATTAAAGGATAAAGAATGGCTCTGTGATTTAATGTTCTTCACTGATGCAATGGAGCATTTAAAAAAATTAAATTTATTGTTGCAAGGTAAGGACAAAAATATTTCAGTTTTAAAAGAAAGATACAACTTTTTGAACAAGACGTAAGGATAACACATTCGATCACTTTCCTCGATTAAAGAAAGCTGTTTCAGAATATGATATTTCTTTAATAGTCATCATTAATTATCAGACAAAATTAAAAAACCTGTACAACGATTTTGAAGATCGATTTACGGATTTAGTTGCACTGAAACCATAAATTGCATTTTTGTTAAATCCGTTTGAAATTGATATCCATAATAATGGTTTTAAATTATTAAAATGTTTACTACCAGACAGCTTCCGGAGAAATAGAATTAATTGACATGCAGAAAGATCAAGGTTTCCACATGTTACACAAATCAGCAAAATCAATAAATGAATTAGTTAAATACAACAATTTAAAATAGCAGCTTATCGATTACTATCAATATTTGGATCAACATACGATGTCGAATCATTGTACTCAACAATGAAACTAATTAAATCTAAGTTTCGTTCACAATTGACTAACCAACATTTAAAGAAATTAATAAGATATTCAACTAGCAATTATCAACCTGATTTTCAAAAATTAACTTTTACATTACAAACTCATCAACCTTCAACTAGTAAGAAATAAATATGTCAAAATGACTATCATTAAATACATTGTAACTTAAAAAACTGATTTTTTTTATACCAAACTTTTACGGCTCCCAATATTTTCAGGTAGTTTACTACGGCTCTTATTACAAAAAGTCTGGCCACCCCTGGTATATACCATTTAACATTTTGTTAAAACGCTCGAAATACGAAGTTTATTTATTGAGAACTGTTTAGGGTTACCAAAATTAAGGTGAGGCTGAATTGCAAATCGACAACGAAAAAAAAGATTTTAGTCAAAGTTGCATACACAACTTTGCACGAAATAGAAAATATATTCGGGAACACACAAACAACTGAAGATAAAAGTATTAAGCTTAATTTAGGCTTAACATACCAACAAATTATTTTTCTTTTTTGTGAAGAAACACGTTAATATCAACCTAATATTGGCGTAACATTTAGGTGAGAGACCCTACCCAACCCAAAAAACAGAAATCTCAACTTATCGGCTTATCAAATAAGGCCAATTATCTTAACAAACCCGGAGCCCTGAGAATAATCAAAAAAACTCCGAGTCTCCGCGTGAAAAGCACAATGTTGGCACAATGTGTTATTTCACGTCAAAATTAGAACTATTACAAATCAAAAAGTATAATGATAATTTACACTAACGAGGAATATATGGACATGCTTATTGTTCACAAACAATAACAAAACATTATTAAGAAAAACTCTTTAAATTAACCACTAATACTTATTCCTTTAGTCTACTCTGTATGTTTTAAATCACCCTGTATATTAATAACACGATAAATAAAGGTGTTTCTGTAAATTGTGGCATAAGTTTAATCACAAATATTAGAGATAAATGATAACGATTTGTATAAAAAAAATTTAATATAACCCATTTTCTTAAATATTTTTAATATCGTTTATTTTACAATTAGAAAGATAAAATTCGGCAAATGATGCCGAATTGGACATTTTTAAATGGAAAGTCGTCTTTCTATAAGAAATACAGAAAAAAATCATATCCAATCTCTGAGTCTCGATTTAAAAATCGAGAAGAAAGTTAAGAATAAGAAAGATAAGAAACCTAATGAGGGAAACCGCATTTCAATATCTCTTATGCTTTCAGAGATACAGGTGTTTTTCAAAAAAGTGCAGTTTCGAAAAGACGTTATAACTTCTTTTGTTATTGAATTGATTTATTTTAATTTTCTATTCTGTGAAAACATTTCCGAAGCAACTGTTATGTAAAATATGATAGATTTAGCTAATTTTCCCTGAAAGCTATATTTTAGTTGACATAGTTTTAAATTATTAAAATGTTTACTACCAGAGACGGCTTCCGGAGAAATAGAATTAATTGACATGCAAGAAGATCAAGATCTTCACATGTTACACAAATCGGCAAAATCAATAAATGAATTCTGGAAATGTGTTCCAGCAGTTAAATACAACAATTTAAAAATTGCAGCTTATCGATTACTATCAATATTTGGATCAACACATAATGTCGAATCATTGTACTCAATAACGAAACTAATTAAATCTATGTTTCGTTCACAATTGACTAACCAACATTTAAAGGAATTAATAAGATGTTCAACTACCAATCATCAACCTAATTTTCAAAAATTAACTTTTACATTACAAACTCATCAACCTTCAACTAGTAAGAAATAAATATGTAAAAATTACTATCATTAAATACATTGTGGCTCAAAAAATAGTTTTTTTATACCAAACTTTTACGGCTCCCAATATTTTCAGGTAGTTTACTACGGCTCTTATTACAAAAAGTCTGGCCACCCCTGGTATATACCATTTAAAAGTTTGTTAAAACGCTCGAAATCCGAAATTTATTTATTGAGAACTGTTTAGGGTTACCAACATTAAAGTGAGGCTGAATTGCAGATCGACAACGAAAAAAAAAAGGTTTTGGTCATAGTTGCATACACAACTTTGCACGAAATAGAAAATATATTCGGGAACACACAAACAACTGAAGATAAAAGTATTAAGCTTAATTTAGGCTGAACATACCAACAAATTATTTTTTTTTGTGAAGAAACACGTTAATACCAACCTAATATTTGCGTAACATTTATGTGAGAGATCCTACCCAACCCAAAAAACAGAAATCTCAACTTATCGGCTTATCAAATAAGGCCAATTATCTTAGCAAACCCGGAGCCTTGAGAATGATCAAAAAAACTCCGAGTCTCCGTGTGAAAAGCACAATGTTGGCACAATGTGTCATTTCACGTCAAAATTAGAACTATTACAAATCAAAAAGTATAATGATAATTTACACTAACGAGGAATATATAGACATGCTTATTGTTCACAAACAATAACAAAACATTATTAAGAAAAACTCTTTAAATTAACCACTAATAGACTCACTAATAAACTCCTTTAGTCTACTCTGTATGTTTTAAATCACCCTGTATATTAATAACACGATAAATAAAGGTGTTTCTGTAAATTGTGGCATAAGTTTAATCACAAATATTAGAGATAAATGATAACGATTTGTATAAAAAATTTTTAATATTACCCATTTTCTTAAATATTTTTAATATCGTTTATTTTACAATTAGAAAGATAAAATTCGGCAAATGATGCCGAATTGGACATTTTTAAATGGAAAGTCCTCTTTCTATAAGAAATACAGAAAAAAATCATATCCAATGTCTGAGTCTCGATTTAAAAATCGAGAAGAAAGTTAAGAATAAGAAAGATAAGAAACATAATGGGGGAAACCGCATTTCAATATCTCTTATGCTTTCAGGGATACAGGTGTTTTTCAAAAAAGTGCAGTTTCGAAAAGACGTTATAACTTCTTTGTTATTGAATTGATTTATTTTAATTTTCTATTCTGTGAAAACATTTCCGAAGCAACTGTTTGTAAAATATGATAGATTAAGCTAATTTTCCCTCAAAGCTATATTTTAGTTGACATGATTTTTTTAAATGGAACACATTATATATTTTTGTATATTTGCCGAGAACATAAAATGTGCTTTCCAAAAATATAGCATACTTATCTTTCGTTCAAGGTTTCTTTGAAATATACAACTTTGAAACTTTTAAGATTTTCAATTGCGTAGTTTAGATTAGTGGACCTTGACGGCGGTTTGATAAAACAATGATTTATTTACGAGTATCTATCTGTCAAATTTGAATTCAAATTGTAAGTGTTTATCGTTAAAGTATTTCGTAGTTGCCATCAACTTCCACTTTAATATTGTATGAAAATGGGATATGTAGTTTGTTCTATACAATATGGGGAGAATGCAGAGGTTGCAAGATATTTATATCATAAACGATATCCAAAAAGAGTTTTTTTTGTAGAAACGTTTTAGTAAATTCTTGAAAAAAAAAATGATAAAACGTGAAAGATCGCGGTAATCTTATTTTTGAAAATGAAGAAATGACTTGCATATCAAATTGCAGGTTAAACCTTCCTCTTTCAAATGATGCGTAACTAATAATATAGCTTGTTATTTCAGTTTGATATCGATTTCACTTAAAAAATGTTAAAGGTTAATGTTTTTGGCGTTTTATAGAAGAAGAATCTCGAAAATATGATAAAATTTGAAAGCTCGTGGGACATTTTTGAAATTGAAGAAATGACTTGTATATCAAATTGAAGGTTAGTTAAACCTTCGTGTTTCAAATGATGTATAACTCGTTGTTTCAATTTGAAATCGACTTCACTTAAGAAATGTTAGAGGATGGTTACATGCTGGCATATATGGAATTATTGTTGTCAGAGAATACTAAAATGATACACTTGATATTAAAAGTGCTATATTTTTGGAAACGAAATTTTATGAACGCCTGGAATTTGCAAAAATATACACTACTCTCCAAAATTATCGCACTACCTAAATTATTAAGTTTAAAGGTATTTTTTTGTGAATTAACGGATAGATTTTGATGATTCTTTCTTCACGGTATAGATTAATTTTCAAGGAAGATATGTGTTGATGGTTTCTGACAATTGTCAACGTTATACCTGGTTATACCCGTATACGGGGTGTAAAAAGAAGTTTATGTTTTTTCTTCTAATTTTTCAACACCCTGTGGAATTTATCAGAAAGAACTGCTACATTCCATTTACATTACGTTAAAATAACAATCCTTCTCTACATTTTCGTTCAAGAATCATCTCGATATCTCTTTTATCAAGGAAGATACACAAGTTTAAATATAACGAATTTTTATTTTACTCAACATTTTACACAAGTAGGTGAAAACTAAATAAACATTACATAATCCTTAATCAATTCTCTCAAGCTCATCTAATAACGTGTATTTCCGCCTCTCTTACGAATCACTTCTTCACAGCGACGAAGCAGACAACGTCGAATTTGATCTTGATCAATTGCATCCCAAACCTCTCTTACTATCCTCTCAACGTCATCCAAAAGGATAGGTGGTGGATGTCGGCCCCTTAATTGACGATCGATATTATCCCATAAATTCTCTAATGGATTGAGATCAGGGCTACAGGGTGGTCAGTTCATGGTTTGTATACCAACTTCATGCAAATAGTCACGAACCATACGGGTAACATGAGGTCTTGCATTATCATGCATTAATAAAAAATTATTTCCTATGTAAGGAGCAAAGGGTACCTGTTAATGAATCTCGTCGCAAAGAAACAAGGTATGTTCGTGTTGTAAGCGAAATTCCACCCCAAACCATTATAGATCCTCCATTAAATAAAGTTATCGGTCGTATGTTGCACTGTGCATAGCATTCATTGGGCCATCGAATTACTCTTAACCGCCTATCTGAGCTGTATAAACAAAACCTTGATTCATCTGTGAACATTACTTGTTCCCAATCATCAGCATTTCAGTCAAAATGTTCTCTGGCTATTTGCGATCTCCTTCTACGATTATAATGCGTTTAAATTTGGTGCTCTGGCAAGAATCCTTATATGCAAATCCCATACATTTCAACAAAATTAAGTCACATTTAAAGAATATGTATCATCCTCGATAAAAGAGATATCGAGATGATTCTTGAATGAAAATGTAGAGAAGGGTTGCCATTCTAACATAATGTAAAAGAAATGTAGCGGTTCTTTTTGATAAACTCCACAGGGTGTTACAAAATTAAAAGAAAAAACATAAATTTTTGTTTACACAAACAATTTTTTGTTTATTTTTGTTGATAATTTTGGAGATTAGTGTATATTGTGTTCCATTTAAAAAAATATTTTTTATGTCAATAACTATTAAAATATTGCTTTAAGGGAAATCTGATTTATTCCATCGAATTCTATATAAAAAGTTGCTTTGGAAATGTTTTCACAGAAACAACAAATTTTTAATAAGATTAAAGTTATGACTTCGAAATTAACTTTTATAAAAAACAGCCTGTATCTTTGAATTCATAAGAGATATCGATATGCGGTTTTCATTATTAAGTTTTTTTACAAAAATCAGGCCTGATATCGTATTTCCTCTATCTGTTATACAAAGAGGATTTTGTTTTTAAAAGTGTCCAATTTGGCCCTCCCTGTACATTAGCAGCTAATAGACTCAGCACCATAAAAAACAAATTCTAATCTAAATGCAAATTGTAATCAAGCGATACAACTTTCTTGAAGTAACGTAGTCTAATTGTTGGTCTCTGTGATCTCAACTTCGCTTCTTCAAATTTCTTCGCTGCCAAAGATTATGCTTTAGAGCTTGTAGTTTTGGTGTTAGTAATATAAAATTCAACAAAAAACAAAAGTGATCAGAACAGACGAGACAACAAGCTCCTTATGTTTAAAATTAAATACTAATGTCGGTGCACTCTATAGAAAACTTCAAAGTTATATTATTATTATTTAATTTGTCATTACTGAAATTAATGATCGTCGAAATGGGAAAGATATCTACAGAAACCTCGCCATGGGCAGACCTTTTAAATACAAAAGAAACATTATTCAAATTGAGCAACACGTTCAACAGTTATTGTAGTTTAAAACTGGTTATCACGTTAGGCGATGCGTTTTTTATGCAGCTGAGCATAGTTGTTTAAAATAGCAAGTAATTGCAGTTCGAGTTACAATTGAGTTAAGTTTAACTTTTTAGTTACACATTTTATAATTACGGTTTTAATTAAAATAAGTCAAAAACAAGTTTGACTGTTTTTAGATATAACTCGAAAAGTATAGATCCAATCAAAAATTTTGTAGAGTGAAAATAGTTTTAAAATAAAATAGGCTTTAGGGAATCAGTCGGAAAATTGAAGTTGATAAAATAAGAAAAATTTTAAGGAAATAACCTTTTTGATCTTAAACGATTTCTCGTGATAACCTTACACTATTTGCCAAATTGTACAACCCACATTTAAAATATTAAAGATATGTTTAAAAATTGCTGAATTTTGAAGGCCAATCATTTTATGGCATTTTATTCCTAGTATTTGGGATTAAAATTATGCCTTGTTTACAAAAACGCCTGTATAATAACATTAATTATTAATTTATATTAATAATTGTATAAACATTAAACTAATTCAGGAAATAACGAGTTTAGTTCAACCCAACCCAATTCAACCCAACATAAAGTCGTTATTTCTTGAATTTAATATTTAACTAAGGTATAATTAATAATTCATTGTTGAACAGTGTTTAAATAATTATTAATACAAATATTACTGTGAACAGAAACTAAACATTAATAAAATTCGTATTTTCGCCAAAACAGATAAAATTGAAACTGAATCTTCAAACACACAATAATTAAAACCACTGAAAAAGCATCAGATAACAATCAATATCAAGGTCAACATGGGTTTGTTTGGAGAATCAGAATATGTAATTTTAAACTACACCATGTTAATTGAAACATCAATACGCTTAATGCTAGATTTTAATAAAAAGCGTTTGCAAATAAAATGTGGATATAAGTAATAAAAAAATTAAATTTAATGTGTAAATCAAACTGAAAATCGAAAAAACCGGTATTCTTTCATTTTTTTCATATGTTATGAGCTAAAAAAATTATTATTATTATATATCTACCTAACACAATTATTTTTTTTTACATTTAGCAACAGAAATTACAATCTCCTATTACGTTATCAAATGTGTTTTTCGTGATATGATATTAAAAAAATGTTATAAACAGAGTTTGAAGCTAAAGAAACTAATTTAACCAAAAAACTACTTATCAAAATTCTTTTTATACTAAATTACATCTTATTCATCAACAGGTATTGAATACTAATCATTATTTATAGACAAATTATACGAACTTTGAGAACCTTTCAATTTCTAAACACGAAGTTAGTTGAACTCAAGCTAACTCAATCGAACATAAATTTGTTATTTCTTGTATTTAATCCAATTAAGTGTTTAGTATTTTGTTTAGTGTTTAAATGATTATTAATGTAAATATTACTACTACATTTATGAACAGAAATTAAACATTGATCAAAACTCGTATTTTGGACAAAATTGACAACATTGAAACCGGATCTAAAACCACACATGAATTAAAACCACTGGAAAATGGTCAATCAATATCAAGGTCAACATGGTTTTGTTTAGAAAATCAGAATATATAATAAAAGCTATTAAAAATTAGTTTAATGCTATATTTAAACAAAAAACATTTAAATTGTGAATACCAGTAATAAAAAAATAAATTTTAATGTGAAAATCAAAATGAAAACCACAAAAAGCGGTATTCTTTCTAGTTTATAAATTAAAAAAAAATAAACAACAAAATTGTCGGAATTCCTTGTATTAATATAAATAATTATTCGGGAAAACGATATCCTGAAAAACGAAAACACTTTATTTCATAGTAATATTTCAACTGTGACACAAAATAAAGCTAATACATATACAATATTTTTAAAACAAAAAGGATTCATACTAGATATTGATTCAAAGAATTTAATAACATACAATTCGATTCTACCTAAGATATATTTCCTTCCCAACATATGAACTGTCCAGTCATTTATCTAAAATCCTGACTGCAGTTTTTGCAGGAGAAACTTATAGCATTCAAAATACATTCGACTTTGTAGAAGAATTCAGAAATTTTGAATTAGCTAAGGATAACGTATTAATTTCATTAGATGTATTTAATCTGTTTACAAATTTTCCTTTATCATTTGTATCGCAAACAGTAGAAGAAAAGTGGCGAAAATTCATGGAGTTTGCAAGTGGGATAAAAAAACATTCTTAAAAGGATTACATTTACTCTTTGATACTTCCATGTATACTTTTCAAAATAAAATATATCATCAAATTTCAGGAGTACCAATGGAATCTATCAGTCCGATTCTAGCCTTAATGGTCATGGATTATTGTGTAGACAAAATTTTACAAAAAAAAAAATGATTTACAGTTAGAAAAAAATATGCATGTGACATAACGGTTTGATTTTTAAATGTTCTGCGTTATTTTTTAGTCAGTCAACAACGTTGATAATTGTATGGAATATGAAACACAATTTTGCATGTATTTCGATATAGTATTGAATTGATTAGTTGTATACTTCATTTTTTAGTGTATTCTGAAGAAGACTGGAATTCACGGTCGAAATATTAGTATGAAATAAAGTGTTTTCGTTGTTCAAGAATTATTCGGGTAAACGCAAAATAATTATTTATATTAAATTAAGTGTAATACGACCGATTAATTGTATATATTCAATTTTTTCTTGTATTATGCCATTCCACAAACTTATAATAAAACATAAAAGTTTATAATAAAGCTTCTAAAATGTACCTACAGGATTATGTGAAATATACAGGGTGATTCACATAAGAACCAATACACAGCAGAGATATATAGAGGATAAAAATGAAGATGATTTAACGCAATTTATGCTTGTGTAGTATAAGGGGTATTATCTCTATATACTGAAAGGGGTGATTCTACATCTAAAATTATGAAGAAAAGTTTATATAAACCCCGGTCCGAAAATGCTTCCTAAGGGCACTAGAGCCTGCCTGTGAAAGATGGCACTCAAAAAGTACGCGATTTCTCAAAAACGGGAAGGTTTAGAACGGTGAAATTTGGCACACAGAGATATTTTTACGTGACAAATAAGATAATCAAAAGGAAAAAAATAAATAATTAATATGAATAAATAATTAATAGATTCCAAGATACCAGATAGAGGGCGTGTTTAAAGCACCATATCTTTTTCATATTTGGTTTTTTAGCTATTTTAATTGCGTCAATCATTTCTGCGGAAAAAAAATACATAAAAAAGGTACTACTAAAAAAATTGCCAGTAGTTTCCAAAAAAATTGCATTAAACGATTTATTGCAATAAAATAAATTAATTTTTTTTTCAAATATCCTAGTAGGCTTCTGTCACATTACAATTTTTACTGGTAGATGATCAAAAAACAATATTTATCACTAATTTACACTTAGCAGCAGAAGTCTGCGTACAAAAAACTTCTAACACTTTAACTGAAAAAATAAGGGTCATGATCTAATGTGATAAACTTCAATTTTTTTTTATTTTGTGTATTAACTACATATAATTCTATTAACAAAATATGCATCAATAAAACAGAAATATTAGTTACAAAAAAAAATAAAATTAAAAATTCTCCAAATAATGCGTATGCAAAAATCTGCGTACAAATAAAGACGCCTTCTCCAAAATATACTTATTTACTTAAATACGTAGTTGGCGATGTACGCTTTCCGATTTAAATAAAAGATAATCGGTGTCAATTATATTAGCAGAGGCTTAGAAGCTAAAAGTTAGAATGGACACGAAAGGAAAGGAAATTGAATTGGGAGAGAGAAAAATTATTGTAAAGTTATGGAAAGAGGGAAAATCTTTTCGAAAAATAGGAGAAACTGTCGGCAGGTCACACTCTTCCATTCAAAGAGTAATTAATAATTATAAAGACACTGAAGATTACCTCTCACGTCCGCGATCTGGTAGACCACCCCTTTTAACAAACCGAGAGAAGCGAAAAATTGTACAGCAGGTTAGAAAAGAACCTAGGCTGACGGCAAAAAAAATAGTAGGAAATGTACAAGAAGAATTTCATAAAACTATCAGCAAAGATACGGTGAGAAGGACGTTAAAAAAAGCTAACTATCACAGTCGCGTTGCACGAAAAAAGCCATTTGTGTCAGAGGTCAATCGTCAGAAGGGGATCGCCTTTGCAAAAAAACTCTTAGACAAGCCCATTGAATTCTGGGAGAAAGTTCTCTTTACAGATGAGAGCAAATTTTGCATTTTCGGCATTAAGGGTAAACAACTTGTATGGAGAAAACCTAATACTGCCCTTAATCCCGAAAATTTGAAAGCGACTGTAAAACACGGAGGTGGTGGAGTTATGGTTTGGGGGTGTATGTGCACCAAAGGGGTGGGAAGGTTGGTTTTCATAACATCGACAATGGGCCATAAAATGTATATAGACATTTTAAAAGAAAATTTGAAGCCTAGCATCGAAAACTTGGGCTTGGGGCCCGAATACTTTTTTCAACAAGATAATGACCCCAAACATTGCGCCCACAACACTAAGCTTTGGCTACTATACAATACCCCAAAGCAACTTAAAACACCTCCACAATCGCCGGACTTGAATCCCATCGAACACCTCTGGGATTCACTGGAACGCAGGATTCGGCAACATTACATAACGTCGAAGGAAACGTTAAAAAATGTTATGATTGAGGAATGGGCCAAAATCAATTCGGACGAAACGAAGAAATTAGTGCACTCCATGCCTAAACGTTTAAGGGAGGTCATTAAACGTAAAGGTTATCCGACCTCATATTAATATAGAAACAATGATCTCATTTATGAATTTTTTATAAATACTGTCCTGACTTGTACGCAGATTTTTGCATACCCGTTATTTGTAGAATTTTTAGTTTGATTTTTTTCTGTAACTACTGTTTCTGTTTTGTTGAAGCATATTTTGTTAATAGAATTATATGTAGTTAATATACAAAATAAAAAAAAATCAAGTTTATCACATTAGATTATGACTCTTATTTTTTCAATTAAAGTATTACAAGTTTTTTGTACGCAGACTTCTGCTGCTGAGTGTATATATCACTTTATATTTCTTATATATTTTTATCACTTTTGATTAATTAAACTTACTATTGAAGCTGAATGTTTATGAAGAAAGTAGTACAAATGCTTTAGCAATTTTGTTGATTTAATAGCAATTTAAATTCAAAGATAAGTAGTCACAAGTGCTCAATTCATCATTTAACAGTAAAAATCGTAATGCGAAAAGTGTTTATTAGGATTTTAGAATTATTTTTTAGTACCATAAACCATTTACCGCAATTTTTTTCGTAAGTCACAGGTTTTACGTAATTTTTGAAGTAGTACCTCTTTTATGTAGTTTTTTCCGCTGAATTGATTTATGTAATTAAAACGACAGAAAAGTAAAGATATAAATGTTATGGTACTTTAAACACGCCCCCTACCTGGTATGTTGGAACCTATGAATTATTTATTCTTTTTCTTTTGATTATCTTATTTATCACGTAAAACTATCCCTGCGTACCAAATTTTAGAATTCTAAACCTTTCCGTTCTTGAGATATCCCTAAAAAAGTACTTTCTAAGTGCCATCTTTAAAGGGCTTTAGCGCCCTAAAGAAGCATTTTCGGACCGGGCTTTATATAAATTTTTCTTCATGATTTTAGATGTAGAATCACTTCTTTCAGTGTATTGAGGCAATTTCCGGACACCTGTATAAACACTAAACAAGTGGAAAAATTTGAGAAATAACGAAATTTTTGTTAAACCAAGCCAACTCAGCCCAATATAAACTTATTATTTCTTATATTTTATCCAATTATTCTGTGTTTGATGATTATTATAGAAATATTATTATATATGTTCTATCCTTATCCGAGGGGAACAATCAAAAAGATAAACATTTGATATCCGTCATCAACCAGAACACATACACACATTTAACCCAATATGGGTTAAAACTACACCATATTAATTAACCCATCAGTACACAGTGTCCATTAAAACGGACGCTCCAAAAACACAATAATTTTGTTCTATAATTAGCATTCATATTAATTAAAAACAAAATTAGAAATCAATTTATGCACATTTGCATTAAAATATCATAAATATTAAAAGATTTAATGCCATATTTGAACAAAAAACCTTTTAAATGTGAAAACATATAATAAAAAATTAAATTTAATATGAAAAACCAAACTGAAAACCACAAAAACTGGAATTCTTTCCGGCTTTATAAGTTAGATTTAGAAATGATTATTTAAACCAAAAAAAATGGTTGAAATTCCTTGTATTATGTCATCCTATAAAATTATAATAAATCCCAAAGTTTCTAAATGAGAATATTTCAATAATTAATATCAAAAAATATATTTATATGGAATATTCATTTGGTAACTAACAGGGTTGTTAGTTTTAAACGATTTGTTAAAAACTATTTGTTTTAAACATGTTTAAAACATTAACATATAAAACCAAACATGTTTTAAACTAAATTTGTTTTAAACAGTTTAAAACCTGTTTAAAATCATAGGACTTTATGTAAAGGATTATTTCTAAATGACACAATAAATAATATTATAAGTAATAAGTAATATTATTAGTATAATAGTATTTACTTGTAATTTCTAATACATTTAATAACAGTTTAAACTAAAGTTTCTAAAACTTAAGCATTTTTTTTATTTTATTTGTTATTTAATTCCTTAAATATGGAAACTAATTTTGCTGCTTTGTCGTTCCCTAATGTATTTCTGATATGGGAATCTACTAAACCAAAAGACGAAAAAATCCTTTCGATATCTACTGCAGTATGCAATTTCTGAACCAAATTTAAAGTAACTGGATCTAAACCAGGCTATAATTTCTTCGAAAAAAGACCAAACGGACCCCGTTTTTTTTTCTTTTTTTCTTACGTCCCGTAGTAGACATGTTTTTTTGCACCAACGAAAATGAAACGAAAACTAATGTAAAGTTTCAAATCTACCCGGTTCACACAAGAAATGTTCACATAAGAAACGATGAGTATCCCCGAATATTATTGATCACTGGTAGTGGTTTAATATAAAATCGCTTAAAGCTGTTGCAGTATTCAAATTCAAGCGATGTCTGTTAAAATACTATTGATTTTTTTTATTTACAGCTTTTAAAAACTAAAAATTAGGCGTGAGAATAAAGTTCTCAAGTCTCAAGTACTCAATAACAAGAGAGGTGATTTAAAAAAATATCTTTTTAATTTATGGAATCCAAGAAATTATAATTGGTGTGTTAAAACCAGATTATATGTGCTTCAAAATGATTTTTATTTCATAATAATATCTCAATTCGTCTTTGAAACATGATGATATAAATTAGATTATTCAATTTAACCTCAATAACAAGAGAGGTGATTTAAAGAAATGGTATCTATTTAATTTATAGAATTGAAATAATTTTAGTTGGTTTGTTAAAACTAGATTAAATTTGCTTCAAAATGATTTTTATTTCATAATAATATCTCAATTCGTCTTTGAGATATGATGATATAAATTAGATTATTCAATTTAACCTCAAAAATAAGAGAGGCGATTTAAAAAAATTGTATCTTTTTAATTTATGGAGTCGAAATAATTATAATTGGTTTGTTAAAACTAGATTAAATTTGCTTCAAAATGATTTTCATTTCATAATAATATCTCAATTCGTCTTTGAGATATGATGATATAAATTAGATCATTCCATTTAACCTCAATAACAAAAGAGGTTATTTATAAAAAATTGTATCTTTTTAATCTATGGAATTGAAATAATTATAATTGGTTTGTTAAAACTAGATTAAATTTGCTTCAAAATGATTTTTATTTCATAATAATATCGCAATTCGTCTTTGAGATATGATGATATAAATTAGATTATTCAATTTAACCTCAAAAATAACAAAGACGATTTAAAAAAATTATATCTTTTTAATTTATGGAGCGGAAATAATTATTATTGGTTTGTTAAAACTAGATTAAATTTGCTTCAAAATGATTTTTATTTCATAATAATATCTCAATTCGTCTTTGAGATATGATGATATAAATTAGATTATTCAATTTAACCTTAAAAATAAGAGGGGCGATTTAAAAAAATTGTATCTTTTTAATTTATGGAATCGAAATAATTATAATTGGTTTGTTAAAGCTAGATTAAATTTGCTTCAAAATGATTTTTATTTCATAATAATATCTCAATTCGTCTTTGAAACATGATGATATAAATTAGATTATTCAATTTAACCTCAATAACAAGAGAGGTGATTTAAAAAAATGGTATCCATTTAATTTATAGAATTGAAATAATTTTAGTTGGTTTGTTAAAACTAGATTAAATTTGCTTCAAAATGATTTTTATTTCATAATAATATCGCAATTCGTCTTTGAGATATGATGATATAAATTAGATTATTCAATTTAACCTCAAAAATAACAAAGACGATTTAAAAAAATTATATCTTTTTAATTTATGGAGTGGAAATAATTATTATTGGTTTGTTAAAACTAGATTAAATTTGCTTCAAAATGATTTTTATTTCATAATAATATCTCAATTCGTCTTTGAGATATGATGATATAAATTAGATTATTCAATTTAACCTTAAAAATAAGAGGGGCGATTTAAAAAAATTGTATCTTTTTAATTTATGGAATCGAAATAATTATAATTGGTTTGTTAAAGCTAGATTAAATTTGCTTCAAAATGATTTTTATTTCATAATAATATCTCAATTCGTCTTTGAAACATGATGATATAAATTAGATTATTCAATTTAACCTCAATAACAAGAGAGGTGATTTAAAAAAATGGTATCCATTTAATTTATAGAATTGAAATAATTTTAGTTGGTTTGTTAAAACTAGATTAAATTTGCTTCAAAATGATTTTTATTTCATAATAATATCTCAATTCGTCTTTGAGATATGATGATATAAATTAGATTATTCAATTTAACCTCAAAAATAAGAGAGGCGATTTAAAAAAATTGTATCTTTTTAATTTATGGAGTCGAAATAATTATAATTGATTTGTTAAAACTAGATTAAATTTGCTTCAAAATGATTTTTATTTCATAATAATATCTCAATTCGTCTTTGAGATATGATGATATAAATTAGATTATTCAATTTAACCTCAAAAATAAGAGAGGCGATTTAAAAAAATTGTATCTTTTTAATTTATGGAGTCGAAATAATTATAATTGATTTGTTAAAACTAGATTAAATTTGCTTCAAAATGATTTTTATTTCATAATAATATCTCAATTCGTCTTTGAAACATGATGATATAAATTAGATTATTCAATTTAACCTCAATAACAAGATAGGTGATTTAAAAAAATGGTATCTATTTAATTTATAGAATTGAAATAACTTTAGTTGGTTTGTTAAAACTAGATTAAATTTGCTTCAAAATGATTTTTATTTCATAATAATATCTCAATTCGTCTTTGAAACATGATGATATAAATTAGATTATTCAATCTAACCTCAATAACAAGAGAGGTGATTTAAAAAAATGGTATCTATTTAATTTATAGAATTGAAATAATTTTAGTTGGTTTGTTAAAACTAGATTAAATTTGCTTCAAAATGATTTTTATTTCATAATAATATCTCAATTCGTCTTTGAATCATGATGACATAAATTAGATTATTCAATTTAACCTCAATAACAAGAGAGGTGATTTAAAAAAATGGTATCTATTTAATTTATAGAATTGAAATAATTTTAGTTGGTTTGTTAAAACTAGATTAAATTTGCTTCAAAATGATTTTTATTTCATAACAATATCTCAATTCGTCTTTGAGATATGATGATATAAATTAGATTATTCAATTTAACCTCAAAAAATAAGAGAGGCGATTTAAACAAATTGTATCTTTTTAATTTATGGAGTCGAAATAATTATAATTGGTTTGTTAAAACTAGATTAAATTTGCTTCAAAATGATTTTTATTTCATAATAATATCGCAATTCGTCTTTGAAACATGATGATATAAATTAGATTATTCAATCTAACCTCAATAACAAGAGAGGTGATTTAAAAAAATGGTATCTATTTAATTTATAGAATTGAAATAATTTTAGTTGGTTTGTTAAAACTAGATTAAATTTGCTTCAAAATGATTTTTATTTCATAACAATATCTCAATTCGTCTTTGAGATATGATGATATAAATTAGACTATTCAATTTAACCTCAAAAAATAAGAGAGGCGATTTAAACAAATTGTATCTTTTTAATTTATGGAGTCGAAATAATTATAATTGGTTTGTTAAAACTAGATTAAATTTGCTTCAAAATGATTTTTATTTCATAATAATATCGCAATTCGTCTTTGAAACATGATGATATAAATTAGATTATTCAATCTAACCTCAATAACAAGAGAGGTGATTTAAAAAAATGGTATCTATTTAATTTATAGAATTGAAATAATTTTAGTTGGTTTGTTAAAACTAGATTAAATTTGCTTCAAAATGATTTTTATTTCATAATAATATCTCAATTCGTCTTTGAAACATGATGATATAAATTAGATTATTCAATCTAACCTCAATAACAAGAGAGGTGATTTAAAAAAATGGTATCTATTTAATTTATAGAATTGAAATAATTTTAGTTGGTTTGTTAAAACTAGATTAAATTTGCTTCAAAATGATTTTTATTTCATAATAATATCTCAATTCGTCTTTGAATCATGATGACATAAATTAGATTATTCAATTTAACCTCAATAACAAGAGAGGTGATTTAAAAAAATGGTATCTATTTAATTTATAGAATTGAAATAATTTTAGTTGGTTTGTTAAAACTAGATTAAATTTGCTTCAAAATGATTTTTATTTCATAACAATATCTCAATTCGTCTTTGAGATATGATGATATAAATTAGATTATTCAATTTAACCTCAAAAAATAAGAGAGGCGATTTAAACAAATTGTATCTTTTTAATTTATGGAGTCGAAATAATTATAATTGGTTTGTTAAAACTAGATTAAATTTGCTTCAAAATGATTTTTATTTCATAATAATATCGCAATTCGTCTTTGAAACATGATGATATAAATTAGATTATTCAATCTAACCTCAATAACAAGAGAGGTGATTTAAAAAAATGGTATCTATTTAATTTATAGAATTGAAATAATTTTAGTTGGTTTGTTAAAACTAGATTAAATTTGCTTCAAAATGATTTTTATTTCATAACAATATCTCAATTCGTCTTTGAGATATGATGATATAAATTAGACTATTCAATTTAACCTCAAAAAATAAGAGAGGCGATTTAAACAAATTGTATCTTTTTAATTTATGGAGTCGAAATAATTATAATTGGTTTGTTAAAACTAGATTAAATTTGCTTCAAAATGATTTTTATTTCATAATAATATCGCAATTCGTCTTTGAAACATGATGATATAAATTAGATTATTCAATCTAACCTCAATAACAAGAGAGGTGATTTAAAAAAATGGTATCTATTTAATTTATAGAATTGAAATAATTTTAGTTGGTTTGTTAAAACTAGATTAAATTTGCTTCAAAATGATTTTTATTTCATAATAATATCTCAATTCGTCTTTGAAACATGATGATATAAATTAGATTATTCAATTTAACCTCAATAACAAGATAGGTGATTTAAAAAAATGGTATCTATTTAATTTATAGAATTGAAATAACTTTAGTTGGTTTGTTAAAACTAGATTAAATTTGCTTCAAAATGATTTTTATTTCATAATAATATCTCAATTCGTCTTTGAAACATGATGATATAAATTAGATTATTCAATTTAACCTCAATAACGAGAGGTGATTTAAAAAAATGGTATCTATTTAATTTATAGAATTGAAATAATTTTAGTTGGTTTGTTAAAACTAGATTAAATTTGCTTCAAAATGATTTTTATTTCATAATAATATCTCAATTCGTCTTTGAAACATGATGATATAAATTAGATTATTCAATTTAACCTCAATAACAAGATAGGTGATTTAAAAAAATGGTATCTATTTAATTTATAGAATTGAAATAACTTTAGTTGGTTTGTTAAAACTAGATTAAATTTGCTTCAAAATGATTTTTATTTCATAATAATATTTCAATTCGTCTTTGAAACATGATGATATAAATTAGATTATTCAATTTAACCTCAATAACAAGAGAGGTGATTAAAAAAAATGGTATCTATTTAATTTATAGAATTGAAATAATTTTAGTTGGTTTGTTAAAACTAGATTAAATTTGCTTCAAAATGATTTTTATTTCATAATAATATCTCAATTCGTCTTTGAAACATGATGATATAAATTAGATTATTCAATTTAACCTCAATAACAAGAGAGGTGATTTAAAAAAATGGTATCTATTTAATTTATAGAATTGAAATAATTTTAGTTGGTTTGTTAAAACTAGATTAAATTTGCTTCAAAATGATTTTTATTTCATAATAATATTTCAATTCGTCTTTGAAACATGATGATATAAATTAGATTATTCAATTTAACCTTAAAAATAAGAGGGGCGATTTAAAAAAATTGTATCTTTTTAATTTATGGAATCGAAATAATTATAATTGGTTTGTTAAAGCTAGATTAAATTTGCTTCAAAATGATTTTTATTTCATAATAATATCTCAATTCGTCTTTGAGATATGATGATATAAATTAGATTATTCAATTTAACCTCAAAAATAAGAGAGGCGATTTAAAAAAATTGTATCTTTTTAATTTATGGAGTCGAAATAATTATAATTGGTTTGTTAAAACTAGATTAAATTTGCTTCAAAATGATTTTCATTTCATAATAATATCTCAATTCGTCTTTGAGATATGATGATATAAATTAGATTATTCAATTTAACCTCAATAATAAAAGAGGTGATTTAAAAAAATTTTGTCTTTTGAATTTATGGAAAAGAAGAGATTATAATTGGTGTGTTAAAACTAGATTAAATTTGCTTCAAAATGATTTTTATTTCATAATAATATCTCAATTCGCTTTTGAGATATGATGATATAAATTAGATTATTCAATTTAACCTTAAAAATAAGAAGGGCGATTTAAAAAAATTGTATCTTTTTAATTTATGGAATCGAAATAATTATAATTGGTTTGTTAATGCTAGATTAAATTTGCTTCAAAATGATTTTTATTTCATAATAATATCTCAATTCGTCTTTGAAACATGATGATATAAATTAGATTATTCAATTTAACCTCAATAACAAGAGAGGTGATTTAAAAAAATGGTATCTATTTAATTTATAGAATTGAAATAATTTTAGTTGGTTTGTTAAAACTAGATTAAATTTGCTTCAAAATGATTTTTATTTCATAATAATATCTCAATTCGTCTTTGAGATATGATGATATAAATTAGATTATTCAATTTAACCTCAAAAATAAGAGAGGCGATTTAAAAAAATTGTATCTTTTTAATTTATGGAGTCGAAATAATTATAATTGGTTTGTTAAAACTAGATTAAATTTGCTTCAAAATGATTTTCATTTCATAATAATATCTCAATTCGTCTTTGAGATATGATGATATAAATTAGATCATTCCATTTAACCTCAATAACAAAAGAGGTTATTTATAAAAAATTGTATCTTTTTAATCTATGGAATTGAAATAATTATAATTGGTTTGTTAAAACTAGATTAAATTTGCTTCAAAATGATTTTTATTTCATAATAATATCGCAATTCGTCTTTGAGATATGATGATATAAATTAGATTATTCAGTTTAACCTCAATAACAAGAGAAGTGATTAAAAAAAAAATTTAGCTTTTTAATTTACGGAATCGAAGAAATTATAATTGGTGTATTAAAACTAGATTAAATTTGCTATAAAATGATTTTTATTTCATAATAATATTCCAATTCGTCTTTGAAACATGATGATATAAATTAGATTATTCAATTTAACCTCAATAACAGGAGAGGTGATTTAAAAAAATTGTATCTTTTTAATTTATGGAATCGAAATAATTATAATTGGTGTGTTAAAACTAGATTAAATTTGCTTCAAAATGATTTTTAGTTCATAATAATTTCTCAATTCATCTTTGAGATATGATGATATAAATTAGATTATTCAATTTAACCTCAATAACAAGAATTTATACTTTATCTCACTTGAGTTAGAGTTTATATAAGGCATAATTTGGACGTAAGGGTTCGATTTTTGGTATAATAATATTCTTAAATATTTCATTTATTATTATTTCATGTTTTTACAGTTAAAACAGGTTTAAAATACGATTTTTTGGTAGCAATATAAAATAAATTTAAAACAAAAAAAACTGTTTAAAACAATTAAAAACCGGTGTTTTGTTCAAAAATTGAAAAAAAAAACTGTTTTTTTTTCTACCCTGGTAACTAATCTACTAATTTAAGACAAAATAAAAATTATATTACCTTATGCCATCCTTTTAAAGGCCATTTACGTTTCTTATGCAAATACCCGCAAAATTTCACTGGTTTCTTCTCACATTTTTGTCCTTCCTTCAATCCCTCCATAATTTCCCATTCGGAACTTCGGCGATGGCCCTTTTTTCTAGCAGGTGGTTTAGGAGCCTGCTGAATCTGTTGTTCTATGTTAGTACTTTCAGCACTTAAACTATTAGTATCAGCACTAGCATCTGAATCGCTAGTGTTTGCAACATTTCCCTTGAGTTTATTAATCTTTGATGCCATAGGACTTTTTCTTTTCTCCATAATAACAACAATAATAATGATAACTCTATGTAGTTTTGTCGATTTAAAAACAGGTCAACAATATTGTCATCGTGAACTCATTGTACTATGAATCTAAATAGAAAAATTTAGAAAAAAACGCATGAATAATTTTTATTTAAAGACCTTGAAATAGTGTAAAATTTGAGATTAATAGGAATCTAATAGTAGTACAGGTGTCTATTTATAACTACATGTCATTTCAATGAGATTACTTATAATTATAACTACACATGTAGGCAAAATTATTGATGTTTTTATTACTAAGGGATATTAAATGGTTCTATCGAAAAGGAAAACTACTTAATGATTTTTTATTTTCGAATAATTTTAAGTTACTTACATGAGACGATTGTGGTAGTTGGCGATTATAAAGAACTTTTGATTTTTTTACGTATCCGGTATTAACTTTTCACGTGCCGCCACATAATGCATTCAAATCCGAGCAACGATTACGAATTTACTGCACCGAATACAAACGTAACTTACGTCACTCTGACGGTATGTCAGATGTGTTTATTTCTGTCAAAAACTACACGTCGTACGCCGTGAACTTAGCTAAATACCGAAATTGCGGATTGAACTTGAAGAACTTTGTGAGAAAAGAAAAAACGTGCACGCTTTTTTTTGGCAGCTGCACGACTGAATGGTCGCGAACGGTATTCGTGCGCATTGCAGAATTCGGAATTAATTATCTAATCGAGTGCCAAAATATAAATCTTGCCAAGTTCTCCGGAATAAAATTTACCTGTATACAGATTTTCTAATTTCAACCGATGACTAATCAACTCAAAACATACATGATGCCAAATAACTTATGACTTGTATTTTCTTAAAGAAATATGTGGTTTGTCCTCTTAGTCACTTCATAAAAAAAGCTTATTTGTCTCATAGTCAATACATTCTATAATAAAGCATTGGAGTTAAAATTTGACATCGTCATTTTAAAATTAGTAATTGTTAATAATCTTAACAATTACTTAAAATATCTAATACTTTAATTTTCTTGGGTGAAATCATTCAAGTATTATAATAATCATAGAGTATATAATCTAGAATGAGTATGTTGTTGTCCCCACCACGCCATAAATAAGTTCCGTAAGGTTGCCATGTTAGCTATACTAACTTAGCGGGAAATTTGAAATTCTTATACACATATGTATCACATATGAGTAGAAATAATTTAAAGGGTTAAGTGTCCCATTCTTGGTCCTTCTTAAGATATTATGCGATAAAATTATACGTTTACAAATGACTATACTAAGCAGGTATTACTTTAATTTGATACATAAACGTCAATTTGAAATACACTCAGCAGCAGAAGTCTGCGTACAAAAAACTTGTAATACTTTAATTGAAAAAATAAGAGTCATAATCTAATGTGATAAACTTGATTTTTTTTTATTTTGTATATTAACTACATATAATTCTATTAAAAAAATATGCTTCAAAAAAACAGAAATAGTAGTTACAGAAAAAAATCAAAACTAAAAATTCTACAAATAACGGGTATGCAAAAATCTGCGTACAAGTCAGGACAGTATTTATAAAAAACTCATAAATGAGATCATTGTTTCTATATTAATATGAGGTCGGATAACCTTTACATTTAATGACCTCCCTTAAACGTTTAGGCATGGAGTGCACTAATTTCTTCGTTTCGTCCGAACTGATTTTGGCCCATTCCTGAATCATAACATTTTTTAACGTTTCCTTCGACGTTATGTTGTGTTGCCGAAACCTGCGTTCCAGTAAATCCCAGAGGTGTTCAATGGGATTCAAGTCCGGCGATTGTGGAGGTGTTTTAAGTTGCTTTGGGGTATTGTATAGTAGCCAAAGCTTAGTGTTGTGGGCGCAATGTTTGGGGTCATTATCTTGTTGAAAAAAGTATTCGGGCCCCAAGCCCAAGTTTTCGATGCTAGGCTTCAAATTTTCTTTTAAAATGTCTATATACATTTTATGGTCCATTGTCGATGTTATGAAAACCAACCTTCCCACCTCTTTGGTGCACATACACCCCCAAACCATAACTCCACCACCTCCGTGTTTTACAGTCGCTTTCAAATTTTCGGGATTAAGGGCAGTATTAGGTTTTCTCCATACAAGTTGTTTACCCTTAATGCCGAAAATGCAAAATTTGCTCTCATCTGTAAAGAGATCTTTCTCCCAGAATTCAATGGGCTTGTCTAAGAGTTTTTTTTGCAAAGGCGATCCGCTTCTGACGCGACTGTGATAGTTAGCTTTTTTTAACGTCCTTCTCACCGTATCTTTGCTGATAGTTTTATGAAATTCTTCTTGTACATTTTCTACTATTTTTTTGCCGTCAGCCTAGGTTCTTTTCTAACCTGCTGTACAATTTTTCGCTTCTCTCGGTTTGTTAAAAGGGGTGGTCTACCAGATCGCGGACGTGAGAGGTAATCTTCAGTGTCTTTATAATTATTAATTACTCTTTGAATGGAAGAGTGTGACCTGCCGACAGTTTCTCCTATTTTTCGAAAAGATTTTCCCTCTTTCCATAACTTTACAATAATTTTTCTCTCTCCCAATTCAATTTCCTTTCCTTTCGTGTCCATTCTAACTTTTAGCTTCTAAGCCTCTGCTAATATAATTGACACCGATTATCTTTTATTTAAATCGGAATGCGTACATCGCCAACTACGTATTTAAGTAAATAAGTATATTTTGGAGAAGGCGTCTTTATTTGTACGCAGATTTTTGCATACGCATTATTTGGAGAATTTTTAATTTTAATTTTTTTTCTAACTAATATTTCTGTTTTATTGATGCATAGTTTGTTAATAGAATTATATGTAGTTAATACACAAAATAAAAAAAATTGAAGTTTATCACATTAGATCATGACCCTTATTTTTTCAGTTAAAGTGTTAGAAGTTTTTTGTACGCAGACTTCTGCTGCTAAGTGTATGTATCAGATATGAGTAGAAATAATTTAAAGGGTTAAGTGTCCCATTCTTGGTCCTTCTTAAGATAATATGCGATAAAATTAGAGGTTTGCAAATGACTATACTAAGCAGGTATTACTTTAATTTGATACATAAACGTCAATTTGAAATATTGAAGTTTGTCGAACGTAATTTCTTAATAATGTTGTATGAAATGATGAATTTTGTTGCATAACAAGATCTTAATGATAATACTTGGGAATCGGAGCATGTTACAAGAAAACTTTTCAAACAAGGAAGTGTCTAAGTACACGCTAACGTGTAAATAAATCCAAAAATTAGTAGAATTTACTCGAGTGTGCACAAGGTACGTACAAGGAGAATCCACGTAGGATTCTCTGGGTACACTACATATTTCTCCTAGAAGACTTGAAATGATTCCAGAAGACTTGACACTGCTTCCAGAAGACTTGATATTGCCTCTTGAAGACATGAAATGCTTGCAGAAGACTTGATATTGTTTTCTACATACTTGAAATGCTGTCAGAAGATAAATAACCCGCCAGAAAACTTGATACTTCTATTCTATTTCTTCTATGGAAGACTTGAAATGCTTCCAGAAAACTTGATATTGCCTCTGGAAGATTTGAAATAATTCCAGAAGACTTGATATTACCTCTGGAAGATTTAAAATGCTTCCAGAAGACTCGATGATGCTTCTTGAAGACATGAAATGCTTCCAAAACACTTGACACTACTTCTAGAAGAGCTGATATACTTCCAGAAAACTTGATATTTTATGTGGAAGACTTAAAATGCTTACAGAAAACTTGATATGCTTCCAAAAGACGTGATATTGGCTCTGGAAGATTTGAAATGGAAGCAAAAGACTTGATATAGCCTCTGATAGAGTTGAAATGCTTCCAGAAGACTTGATACTGCTTCTAAAAGACTTGATAGTGCCTCTGAAAGACTTGAAATGCTTCCAGAAGACTTGATACTACTTCTAGAAGACGTTAATTAATTGTTCCAGGACATGATAGTGGATTATAATTAAACGACAATCAAATGGTCAAAATTGTCTCCTCATAATTTTGGTCATTTTTAATATGTGGTGTAACAACGTGGTCTATTTTAAATCTTTGAATTTAGATGTAATACATACGTATTTAATTTTATTGGTTAGCGGCAGAACAATCTAAAATGTGTCCTCTGAGGAAAGCCTCAAAATATAGAATCGAGAATTAGGATCTATGAATTAATTGTCGTTTAATTATAATCCACTATCCTATCCTGGAACAATTAATTAACGTGTTACTAAGGGGATAGAACAAACATCTCCTGCTGTGTTTCACTTCTAGAAGACTTGAAATTGCTTCAAGAAGAATTGAAATACCAGCTAATGACTTGAAATGTTTTTAGATGCCTTGATATTACTTGCATAACACTTGAAATACGAGCAAAAGACTTGGAGTGCTTTCAGAAGACGTGATATTGCCTCTGGAAGACTTGAAATGCTTCCAGAAAACTTGATATTGCTGCTATAAGACTTGTAATACTTCCAGAAAACCTTATATTGCCTCTGGGAGAGTTGAAATGCAAGTGGCATGCTTCTAGAAGACTTGATATTGCTTCCGGAAGACTTGTGATCCTTTCAGATTAGATTTTTGCTATTGCATTTGGAAAACTTAAAATGCTTCCAGAAAAATTTTTATAGTGCTTCTACAAAAGTTAACGAAAACGAGTTTTGGTATGGTGGATGAGTAGACACGAGTTCAGCTTCTAAAGAAATTGTTATATTCAAGCATACTCTTCTATTAAGAAAGAGTGAAGTAAGGGAAGAAGAAGCAGAAGAAAAAAACAGTGTTAGAGTTTTTGGAATGCCAGAAATACGGAACGAGAATATCGAAACAGCAGATATTCTAATAAACAAACTAAAGGTTAATCTTACACCTAATAATATTGACGACTGTCATCATGTCGGAAAAAGAACGATAAGCGGCCGCGCGCTGTTATTCGTTCCCTACGTAAAACTTCAAATCTAAAATTTTATATAGAAAGAGGAATTTGAAGGATGTAAAGATAGTTAACGAGACGATCTGACATCCCATCGGGTCCAACAATTGACAAATCTGCGTGATAATCATAGGAAAAGAAATGTGTGGTCTTTGGGATTTGAATTTGAGTAATACCATAGTTATTGTTATTGATTATATATGTACCTGCCTCGGATCTGGTCTAATCATACGGTGTAATTCCGATTCACCACCGACAGGTGACACCATGACTTAACATAGTGTAAGTTGAAAGTGGAAAAAACTAGAAAAGCGCCTACTTCCAAGACCACTACGAAGTGGGTTTTTTATAAGGATTATGTGAATAAAATCAACAGAGAATTTTAGCATTTTTAGAACTATCCATTTACACTAATATAAATCCCTGTTGGTATTGAAACAATTTGCTATAGCCAAAAAAACAGATGATCTTCCACCACACCTATGTCAACCAGATGAAATCAACCGCTTTTTTGTCAATAACATTGATCATGAGCTTTATGATTTCTATAACAATGCTGGAGGATAATTGTGCGAGTTTTCATTTCAGTCTATCAATGCCCTTGATATCGTAAAAATTATAAGTGCCATAAAAAGCAATGCAATGGGCTAGGATAAATTAAACGCAACGATTATAAAATTGATAGTTGTTCATTTGATCCCGTATCTGACACATATTGTTAACCCATTGAATTTAGTTTTAAAGATACCTCTGGCTAAGGTGCGTGAACCTGTTAATGTCTCGGATCTTCGACCCATAAGTCTTCGTAAGTTAAGTCTTCATATGTCTTCGACTCAATTTTGCCCAAAAGTAGCTGAACTTTATGAACACGTTATATAGCCTATAGTCTGTACCACGAGAAGTGAATGTGACTCATCGATTTCCGTAAGAATTTTGCGCTTACGTTCTATTATGTTCGCGCGTTGACGTGTGTTAGGCTGGTTTCAGTGGTTCACCGACGATCTGCGCTCATGTCGATATCAACGAAACGTATTCACCGTCTTTTGTGTTTGTTTCAGTGCTTTAGCTGCACCTCAGTTATTAACTGTTCAGCTATAAATGCGTTGATCATCGGTTAAGTACTGAACACTTTAATATAACATCATAGCTCGTCAACTGACCGACGTGCGCTGACGGACGCGTTCAACCGACAGTCTTCATCAGCGCGACGTAGTCGTATCAGCGTGGCTGATTATCAGTGTAGCACAGAATTGCTATATTTACTAACATTGATATATCTACGCACGACCGACATCAGCGCAGATCGTCGGTGAAGCACTAAAGCCAGCCTTAGAGTGGAATGATTTCTAGCGTGCACGTCTGTTCCGTACACTGTTAAGGATGGATTACACGGATCTAGTTTACACGCGGTTTGCGCGTTTTTTAACTTGCTGCTAGTAAATTAGCCCTGTGTAATTATGGTAGCGTGTAAACTATCCAGATAGTTTGCTAGTAAATACGTGAACGAGTAAAGTTGGAGACCGGTCAACTTTACTAGCCACTAGCAGGCTTTTTTACTATCTAGACATTAAAAAAGAATCGTGTAATTATATCGGCTAGTAAATTAGCTACAAAGGAGAAGATTTTACAACGCGGCCGGTTGTACTATCAAGGTTAATTCAGTTGCCATATAGTCAAAATGGCACCTAATAAAATATCCAAAGAAGTGTTACGTGGATGTACCTTGGTTCTTGGAGCTATTTTACAGCAAGAATTAAAAAACACGATTTGCGAGAAACGGAAAAGGAAATGGGTGAGGGAATGGATTTCACGCAGGGATAAGTTGGGTGCTTCTTGCACCCTTTTAAAAGAATTAGCCGAAGAAGATCCGACAGCTTACGGGAATAGCCTAAGAATAAGTACTACAAATTTTAATAATTTGCTGCAAATGGAAGAAGATTCAATCCAAAAAAGGAATGCCGTAATGAGAATGGCTATTCCCTCAAGAGTTAAACTTGAAATAACGCTACGCTATTTAGCCACTGGCGATAGCTTTAAATCCTTGGAATATCTATATCGCGTCCCGGAATGCACAATTTCGAAATTTTTACCAGAAGTTCTGACTGCAATATCAGAAGTTCTCAAAGCCTACCTAAAGGTTAGTAGTTAGTTAATACAATAACGTTAAACCTAGGGAAATAGCAGATAAATAAAACTAGACATGAGCATGAAATAAGTTTATTTTCTCTTCTTTCTTAAAGAAATTATAATGACATATTAATTGCATTGTCGGTATTGTTAAGGATAGTATTCTGCATGGCTTCCTGTAGAACATAAGAACTCTTATTGTTCCAAACAGTATTTGGAATGACCCTGGCGTAGTCAGTATTTGTGTTGATATTTGCGGTAGATGAATGATTTTCAGTAATACGGGTGATGGTTGTGGAGTGGGGCAAAGTACTGATTGAGCATATGTGGAAGGTGAACATGATGGCATAGATGATAAAGACGGCAGACATGAAAGTTTTGCGTTAACAATTAGATTTTGAATTTGTTGTTGCAGTATTATTGCCTCCCTACTGGGTAATTCTCGGAGCTCTATGGCAACATACTGCCCAAAAACATCAAATGCGTCTTGTTTGTTCACTTTAGAAACAATTTGATTGAATTCTTCAAGGGCACTCTCTACGCATGATCGTTTTTCTTTAGCTTGCGTTTCTCTTTTCTTTGACGAATAGTCCTACTCTTCGCCCGATGTTTTCCTAATAGTATTTAATTCTGTTTCTCCTTCTTCTGCATTGCCTTGCGTTTCTATTGTGGGCTGTATATCCTAAAAATAATAGATAATGCTTTGAGATAAGAAACAAGTACAAGCCTTTTTATTATATTTTCAGGTGGTTTCAGCGATTGATGACTGGAAAGAAATAGAAAATAAATTCATGGCATATTGGAATTTTCCTAGATGTTGTGGTGAAATTGATGGTAAGCACGTTCAAATTAAATGTCCACCAAACAGCGGTTCATCATTTTATAATTATAAAGGCACGTACAGCATAATTTTATTCGCTATGGTGGATGCAACCTACTGCTTCAGATACATAGATGTGGGAGACAATGGACGTGCAAGCGATAATGCAATATTCAGAGATTCAACTTTAAATATAGCCATTCAGAATAAGTTGTTAGGTTTCCCTGAAAAATCTGTTATTATTGCTGACGATGTATTTCCCTTAAGAGCAATTTTCATGAAGCCGTATAGTAAAAACAATTTATCAAATGAAGAAAAAATTTTTAATTATAGGCTTTCCAGAGCGAGGCGAGTAGTAGAAAATGCATTTGGCATACTTGTCTGGCGATTTCGAGTGTTTCAGAGAAATAGAATTAAAAACCGATAGTATTGATAAAGTAATTTGGGCTGCTTGTAGTTTACACAATTGGTTACGAATGACTTCCAATACTTATCTTACCTCACAATCAGTTAACAGTGAGGATCTAAATACTTTTGAAGCCCAATATTTTATGACAGTATTTTCTGTTCCATGGCAATGGGGAAAAGTTGGTATTGAAATTTAACGGACTTAAGAGTAATAAATAATAATTATTATGTTTTTTTTTATTGAATAAATATGAACGATACTTACTAGATTTGATTTTGATTTTCTTGTTGATGTAACTTCCCCTAGAAACTCAACTTTATCAAACCAAACCAATTTAGGAGTGTATATATCATCGGTCCCCGTACCACTTTTTTTCGACTTTTCAATTTTGGCCATTTCTTGGCGGCAGGCATCTTTAAGACTTTTAATTTTTGATTTGACCTGCTTCGCTGTCATATACCCAAGCAAACCTTCACTTTTCAATTCTTCAGTTAATTTCTCGAAAGCCGAGTCCCTTAATTTTGTATCGTGATAGTTTTTTAATTTTACGTTCCATAATATTGGAAAATATTCATAAATTTCCAAAAATTTGACGATGTTATTCGAATTCCACTTTATGTTGTAGGTACGAATAAATACAAGTCACACAATAATCCGGTGGTTGCGAGTGTGCGAGTTCAAACTTGTTTACTAGCTACGTATAGTCTTGCGCGCTTTTTACTCGCCAACTATCTAACTAGCCGGATAGTAAAAAAGCGCGCCTGTGGCGTGTAAACTAGCTCCGTGTAATCTACCCTTTAGGCGATGAGTCACCTCCACTTCTCGTGGTACAGACTATATCTAATATCTTTCGATAGAGTCATTTATTCATTGGCTTTAAATATTATCTGGCATAGCTTCAGAGCTAAATCTCAAAATATGCCGTTTTTATATTATTTCCAAAAATATACTGCAATGGGTACATTTTGGTGAAATAATTGAATATCTCAGGAACTATGAACTCTAGGAGTTAGTAACGTATATGGTTGTATTAACGATTTTAGCAGTAATCATAATATGATCAAATATATTGGGAATTCCATTAAAAAAAAACCTACATGGAACACGCTGTATAAGTGATAATAATTTTAAATAGTAGAAGGTGGTGAGCCAAATAACTTTTGTATAAAACTTTTTTCCTTGTCAAACGGTGCAGTGACTATCGTCCGCCGGGATATTTATAACTCACCCGGTATATAATTATTAGGAATAGAACGTAGAACAATAACAATACAATAAATCTGTTATAAATCATTATTTTGTACAATTTACAAGAGTCTGATTATTGCTCTATATTTTTCCAGTGACTCCATGGGATGTGCAATGATGGTTAGAATTTTTTTAATGATAACATTTGGAAATTAGAAGAGTTTATAGAAAAACTTGTAGCAAAATCTATTGTTAACAATATTACTCTATTGCATTTTTGTGTTTTTAGATGTATAGCACATTAAATATAATTATTATTAGTATTTTGTTATAGTGATTAACATAGTAACCCATTTAAAAATAATTTACTTAAAAATGGAAAGATATAAATGGCGTCTCTGAAATGCAATGATAATCATCATAACGAAGAGGATGGTTTTTTCCATTCAAATTAAAACATTTATTAATGTAATTTACTTAAGACTTAAAACTTTAGCAAAGTTCAGGTCAGTACAGTTAACATGTTGGACTTTCCGATCGCCCCCATCACCACATCGCACTCTAGATTTTACATAATACCTCAATGACTTGGATTCCAAAACATTCTTTTAGACGGCGCACATAATGAAATCAATAACATTTCCTTGGAATAAAGGTTAATAAAATTCCTTGGAAAGTATATATATATTATAATTAAACTTTATTTCTCAACCTAAATACGAATTACATTTCTACCTTTGCTTTTACATCACTACTTTTTTCAGGGACAATAACCTCCTTTTCCTTTCCCTTTTCCTCAACTTCTGTAGTACTAACATCAGCAATCTGTTTAAATGTGATTGAAGAAGGTTCTTTTGGAGGCATCCAATCTGGTATTATCTTATCATGAATCCTCCAAGTACCATATTCATTGGCTAAATGTTTCTCAAACACCACATATTCAAGAACATCTTTACCAATAATTTTGCTACCATGCATAAGTCGTCCAAAACGATCATAAATTGCTAAGCTTTGTTGAGTATGAAACCGGACAGTAACTTGAGCAAAAATATTTTCTTTAGTAATAATATCAGTGCAACGGGCGTGTACGATTCTAGGAGGTTCAATTTCTTTAATAAATTTCCAATCGATGGTTTTCAAAAAAATGTTGTGTCTTATTTCTGGGTAAGCTCTTTCAGTTACAAGTTCTCTTAGAACCGTCTTGTCTCCATTCATTAAAGCTTGATGAGATTTAATATAAATGTCTGTTGCTTGTTTACAAAAAATATTTTGGTCAAATTCTTCTTCATATGAACGTATTTTCCTTATTGCCATCATGGAACGAGTTTTCTTTGATAACAGTTCTATGTTTTGTTTAGCTCCTTCGGTAGTTATCACCGAAACTTTCCCATCACCTTCTGGAGGAACATATGGCTCAAATACTCCTCCAGTACAACTCAAATAAAATTGGCGTTCAACCCATGGCCTTGGTGGTAATAAACCTTGCTCTTTTAATTTAGAACGAACTTCTTCCTCAGTTAAATCCTCAAATTTTTCGTTGTATTTCGGTATATCGACTTTGATGACTTTTAGTTTTCTGAACAACTTCCATTTGGGGTTCCAATGTTTGGTTCTTCTATATCTTACTTGTTGATAATTTAATATTCTAGAAAATATACCTAGCTTTGTTTCCTAAATTACATAAAATGTTGGGATGTTAATTAATGTTGATTATAAATAGAATTTAACGTACGGAAAGCAAATTTACTCCTAATTTTTGGATTATTTTGTGTGCCATTTGTGTGGAGGTTAGAATTTTTGAGGTTATATTTGAGTGTGTTGTAGTTCGTTTGATTCTGTTATAATTTTTTTATTTTATTAATTAATAAATTATTTTTTATTTATTAATAAATTTTGTTTGTTAAATGAAGCAATTTAATTAAATTCTATTATTAAATTGTTTTTCCTGTACAAATTAGTTTAATGAAAATAAATTAAAGTAATCATGGATGTTAATCGAAATATGCTATGTTCTGTCAAATTTGACAGATTTTGCTTTTCGCCGGCAAATTCTGATTAGAATAAAATGGTTTTACTCAGAAAATTAACCGCTTTACAATATCCAAACTTGGAAAATATAAATATTCAAGGTAAATAATCAGTAATCTATATATATTTGCTTAATTTTTTTCTTATTAAGATGAAGGAGTGTATAGAAATATCGTGGTTTGGTTAGAAGGTAATAGGGTTAAAAAATGTGATAAAAGCTTATCAGATCAACTTGGTGATACAACCTCTCCTAATTGGAATAATTCTTATTCGAATTATTTGAAATCGTTGAAATGCCCTGAAAATATCAATAGAGAAGCACAAATTGATTGGTTAGCGGGATATGCTATAAAAAGTAGTTATCAAAAAGAAAGTGAGTGTTGGGAGCTTTTCTCAACAGCTTAATCTAATCTTTTTGTTTTTTAAGAAAATAAGTTTAATTCAATTGAATCCACAAAAAAATCAACAACTCCAAATGTTGTAACGGACAATCCTTTAGATAAATTGGATTTTTCAAGTAAAGAATTTTTTGATGGTGTTATTAATTTAGCGAAAGTTTTGAAAATAACTCCACATCCTGATCATTATGTTACGTTAGAAGCATGTCGAAAAGTTGTTGAAACTCATTTTTCTAATGACAAAGGCTCTCTTAAAGGTCATGGTAACAAAGTAAGCTAAAAAATAATTCAGTATTAAATTTCTCGATGTATTAATAAAATTTATTTTAATTATACAGGGTACCCCATATCCGTATCACAATACCGATCTTGGTTTTGATTTGGGTGATGTTGGTTTGAACCAAGCCGCGAAAGTTTTAAGACTTATCTACATACAAGATTTGCGCAACTTACAAACTAAAGGAAACGAAGTTATTGTTTCTGTGCAAAACATCACAGCTAATCCGAAAACTGATACGAAATTAGGAAAGGTTGGAAAATAATTTGAAATAATTATGGAAAATCGTTTGTTTTATTGTGCATGTCGAAACGGGGAGTAATCGAACATTTCACCTATTCCTAATGCGGTTGCTCCTAAAAAAATTATTTTTGTTTATCAATAATACGTTAATCTGCTACATACCTGATGCTAAGGAATAAAATGTATACTTTGAAAATCGAGTTTGTTTTCTTCCCTGATAAAATAAGTAACCTCCAATACCCAACATACAACCAACCGATATTAATTTACACGATAAACACGGCTCAGTTCTTTTTTGGACCATTTCGGAATGTTCGAGGAATGTTTCGATGATAAAAATTAAGTTATGCGGTCGTTTTTTGTGAATTATCAATGAGTATTGTTTAGGAGATGTGTTGTGTTAAAAGTTTTTATGTTGGTAGTAATTTAGTACACCTGTCACTTTCAAAAGCTTATTTTTATTTTGTCTCAATAGATTGCGCAATTACTAAAATATATCATGTTTATCAAACATATTTTATTAATAACACCAACATTAATTATTTGTTATATACATAAAATAAAGATTAACTCGAAAATAGTACAATAATAAATTAAAATTATCGCCAATTTAAGTTAAAGCAATTTCGATCGTTTACTAACAGATGGCGCATTTTTTAATTTTTAAATTCAAATAAATCAAATAAATATAATTAATTAAATATAAATTATCTTAAATTATCTGTTGAATCTGGGTCAAAGTAAGAAGTTTCACTTTCAAACATCCCTGGGACAACCTGCTTGGGATGTGGATGCAAAGAGTTTCTTGGACTTTCTACATGAATCATATTTGCTTGATCGGAGTTATTAACAGACTTTTTCCTAAAAAATAATAAAATAACATCAATATTCACTAAAAAAGCAAAAAAATATGTAATTTAAAATTTAACCAACCTTTTATTGATTCCAATCAATCGTTGTTTAAACCTTTTAAAAAGATACAACACCACACTAAACAAGAGGATAATAACGCAAATTATTATTAACCATAACGTAAAAACACTTGTTTCGGGTAAATTATAAATGTCAAAATCGGAATAGAGTTGATTTGAATAACGCGACCACATCTGCTCCAAATGTGCTGTGTTTAACTGGTAATCAGTTTCGTTATCTCGAATTATTGGTAACCTGAATGTTATTTGAACACAATTTTTTCTGTTGGGCCAATTTATTGGACATTGGACTATTGTGTCTATTAAAACATTTTCAGCACTAAAATTAACTCATTTTAACGAAAATAAACCGATTTGTTTCTATTACCTAATGTCGCCTTCGATATTATTGTAATTACAGTATTCTTTTGCCATTTTAGATATACTATTTCTTAATTTATCCAAAACAGATTCTGTATACTGACTTGGTCCTGTTATGTTAACTGTTAAAGAATCAGATTCGTTGAAAGAAGGTGTTGGCCAAGGAATTGGCGTAGTTGGTGCGATTGTTGTTGTTGTTCCATCACCTACATTTTAATGTATTGATAGAATTAATGTTTTTAATTTATCTCCATTCTTACCAAACCGACGAACTGTTATATTATATTCTGCACACGGAGGCTCTTCAGTTTCGTTTTCATCAAAGAAATCAACAAAATCGGCATTTTCTTCACCATTTTCGACAAACCTGATTGGTTTTTGCATAACAGTTTCCTTTTTGCACGCTATATAAATTTGACTTTTAAGCGATAAATATTCTTTGGGTTCCTTTAAATATCCCATTACAATAATTCCATCATACCCATCATCTATATCAAGACCTACAAACAAATTAATTTATATAAACCAAAATTTTGGCAATCTTACATTCAATAACTTACCTGCTTTTATTAAAATATACTCTCCTCCTTTTGCAATATTAAGAACTTCAACATTTATAAGTATTTGATATCCATCATCGGCCGTAACAAAAATTTGATTCGTCTCATCAAATTCAATGTATATAGGGTCATTATCAAGAGGATAATCTTTACTTGAAGCGATATGAACTAAAGTTAAATAAAATTAATTATTAAATACAAAAAAATACGGAAAAAGTAAATACTTAAAAACAAAAAGATGCACGAAAATCGTAGTACACCCATATTAAACGTTAAATACAATCACTAAAAAAAGTACTTTATTGTGAATTGATTCTAAAACGGATATATTAAGTGAAGTAGTTAATAATCTTATCGTGAAATTTCTTTTTTGATAAAGATAATTGATAAAAACATGAGACAGTTTAATTTTTTTTAAATTTATTATTGTCAATCAGTTTTTTAATTATCACAAAAATAAAATAAAGTTGAATCTCTTTGACCTTCCAAAACCTCAAGATTCTGCGGCTTAATCAGTTGTTTGTTGTTTCGAACCAATACTCTTTTGATGCTTATTAATATTCAGCGTCATTTTTCTATCCAACGCTTACAATACATACGCAATCAACGTGCCGGTTCTTCAAGATGCATAAAATAACATTGTTAACTTTAATTGTATTATTTATCATTAAAAGGTCAAATGGCGAGTGCTCATCGAGAGGAAGAAGCATTTATTGTGAATATACAACTGTTCAAAATATCGCGAATACATTTTCTAGTAACAGAGTAAGTGATTGAAATTTTTTTTGTAGATATTTAAGTAATTAGATGTATTTGTGTTATTTCTTAGTGTTATGTTAAACCTTGTGGAGTTAAGAATTTGACGTAAATAACCTTGATCTTTTTTTTCGATTATAAAACTAGATTTAATTTTAACATAATGATTTTTTAATTTTGTAGAATAAATTAACAGAATTTTTGGGTTTTTATCTCATTGCAATGTATGTAATATGTTCGTTGTGTATTTCCAATTTTGATAATAATTAGAGTTCTAAAAATATGTCTATTTTAAAAATTCGTGGAAGGCTTAAATGCTAACAATAAGATAAATACAAGTCTTTTATGTTATATTCAAGTTTCAACTAAACCCTTTAAGACGATATATGACAATGTACCTAATTTTTGTTGAAAATGTTGCTTTACTACTACAATTAGCCATAAGAATGGTTATATTAATGTGATTTTTATAACATATTTTTAAATTTAAATTTTGATCAAACATTTTTATGATACATTTTTTAAAGCTAAAAATTCTTTGCAAATATTTTCAAATTTGCTGTTAGTTTGTGTAAATGCTCTGCACTCAGAATTTATTACACTTAAAATTTAACCATCCTCTCTCATTTTTAAGACTTAAAGAACTGGATAAGATTCACATTTACAATAAATGAATGTTCATACTTTACTATTTTGGAGTTGATGTCACTTATTGTTATACAATCATTAATTGTTATGATGTTGAAGGATAGCTTGTAGTAATTAAACTTTCTAATAAGTAATTAATGGGTTTATGTTAAAGCATTAGGGCGCATACTGGGATGAATCCCGATTCTGGATGAACAATATTATTTTATGGCCTTAATAAAGGTTGGAGTAACTTTAAATTCGATTGCCTTCTACAAGCTACTGTAAACAACTGACTCACTTCGGGTAAATTTTATCACAAGTAAACCGCAGAATTATACAAGAATAATTATTAGTTACTCCCAAACAAAGAGCACCTGACAATATGGAAAGATACTTGACAGATCGGCCTAGATAATTTCCGACAATAACACAGCCTCAATTTCGGATTTGTCTTATCTCTAAACTAAGTATATAACAATTAAGAATACGACTATAATCCAGTGAAGGTGTTTAATTAACAACTATCAAAAACATGATGAACAACGAGTGAAGGTTAAATTAATAAGAAGCAAGTTTAATCTCAGTTAAAAATAATCGAGAAGCTCAACGCTGAGAACGATGCTCTCAGAAAGTAGGTTGTTACTTGACTTTCCGATCGAGTCGGGGAATTGGAACAGTATTCTCGAAGGAGTAACTTAGAAATAAATATAGGTTATTCTTGAATAAAAGACGAAGACCTACTGTCGGTAATAGGCTCCATTGGTGGTTTCCTGGGTATCCCGGTTTCATCAAGTGACCTTGACGCTATTCATCGGGGCCTTCACGGTCCTGATGTTTCTCGTGGCACTTATCCCAAGTCCGTAATCGTTCGATTTTGCAGTTGTCTCTGCGCTCTGCCCTCGTGACGCCAGTCCAGGTTTGTCAATCGCGGTTGTGTCTGAGAAATGTTTTATCTTCTAGGCTCTTCTAGCTGTTGCAAATGTACTGCCCGAGTAAGGAATTTCAAGTATGTTTGGACCCGGTATTGTAAAGTGTTCGAAAAAGTGATGATGCGCGCCCGATATTGATCAAACATATATCTGATGTTGAAAAATTGTAATCTTTTGTTATTTTTTTGGATTATTTTTCCTTTAATGCTTTAATTTTATTATAGCACCAATTAAGTTTTATTATCAAAACGTGCGGGGCCTTCGCACTAAACTCCAATTGCTACATAATAATTTATTAAACGTTAAGTTTGACATCATTTGTCTGACTGAAACTTGGTTACACCCAGGTATTTACTCGCGCAAAGTTTTCCCTCTCTCTTATGTCGTATTTAGATGTGATCGTCCTAACAATGCCGACAGTCGCTGAAGGAGGTATGGTAATCAAATTGATTACCTTACTTTTTCAGTTTTGAGAGGTAGGGCCAAATTTATGATTGATTTGGATCATGTCTACAATATCAGAAGTGTTAAGAGTGGTATTACTTTAAATCCTAAACATTTTTGGTCTTTTGTACGTAATAAGAAGGGCGTTAATGTGGTTCCATCGACGATGAGCTTCGAGGGTACAGTTGCCGAGGATGGTGAGGAAGTTTGCTCGCTATTCTCCAAATTTTTTTCCTCCGTGTTTATCACTCCCTCCAGTGATTTACCTGAGGCTGTTATCAATGATGCTCCTTGTCCGAACTTAAGTCTATTAAAATTAGTAATACTTTATGTACTCATGGTATACCTTCGATTTTTGCAAAGCAATGCTCACATTCACTTTTATTGCCCCTCAAAATTTTATTTAATAATTCTCTGCTACAAGGTACATTTCCTGATGTATGGAAGTGTACCTATCTCCTCCCTAATTACAAGCAAGGGAGTCATAGTGATGTCTCCAATTATCATCCCATATCTATATTGCCGATTTTTGGAAAAGTGTTTGAAAAATTTTTATAGTCCGCCTTTTCTTTGCAGTAAAATCTAAAATTGACCCGAGACAGCATGGTTTCTTTGCTGGTCGATCGGTGGAAAGCAATCTACTGGAGTACACACATTATATTCTCTCCTCCTTTGATTAACATTGTTGATTAACGTTGACTAACATTTTAACATTAACTCAATTTATACTGACTTTTTATTTTGCCTTTGATCGTGTTGATCATAGCATATTGTTATCCAAACTTCAAATTTTTGGTATTCATGGGAGGTTGCTTGAGTGGTTCTCCTCTTACCTAACAGATAGAAGTCAAATAGTTTCGGTCAATGGCTTCCATTCTGTTGCTACGTATATACCCTCTCATGTACCTCAGTCACCTTGGACCATTACTATTTAATATTTACATAAACGATTTATTTAAGGTCATCCAACATTCATGTTGTTTGATGTATACGGATGATCTTAAATTCTTTCTCCGTGTCTCTTCACCTCTCGACTGTTCGAGGCTTCGAAGTGATAACTTCAAACCTTTACGAATATTGTCTTAAAAATCGGCATACTCTAAACCTATCCAAATGTAACGTCATATTTTTCTTTAAGAAATTGAGCACCTTACACTATAACTATTTGCTTGCAGACCAGACACTCACTCGTGCTTCGTCTGTAAAAGATTTTGGCGTCATTCTTGACACTAATATTTTATTTACACTCTATTGTTACTAAAACTTGGCGTATTCTCGGTTTCGTTATTAGATCTACTGCCCTATTCACGAATGTCAATGCAATAAAAACTTTATATTTTGCTTTTGTCAATAGTATTCTTAATTATTGTAGTGTTGTCTGGAGCCCTCAATATCAAACATACATAGCTCGAATTGAAAAAATACAATCGAAAATTTTAAAATACCTTTGCTGCAAAAGTTCTATTCAATACATTGACTACGTTTCTCCATGTAATTATTTTCATATTATGACCCTTAGTCGACGTCATTTTTGTAATGATGTGCTCTTCTTCTTTAAACTTCTACCTAACCTATGCGATTCTCCTTCTTTACTTATGGTGGGTTCATGCAACGTGTTTTATTTTTAGTAGTAGTCGTAGTCATAAGCGTGAAAAGTTAAGGTATTGTGTTATAGTAGTACTGTTCATGCAACACCTTACGACTAAAACGGTTTTTGTCCTAGTCACAAGAGTTGCCCAACTTTTAACTTCTTAAAGCTTTCCCTCGGTCCCAACATGACGCATGCGCACTTTTCCTTTTTAGTACCTTTAATGGCAGTATTTTGTTTTATTTTATAAATTGAGGTTAAATTGATTAGCTTTTGTATTTTACTTTATTATAATTACAACAATAATTTCAATGGAATCAAACCCAGATCAAATTTATTTGAAATTAATGTTACTAACATACCAATAGTTATATGATACATCTAACTTGTTTAGGTACTGATAAGATGTGTAGATAATATTCCCATTCTACATCGGTAAATTCAGCATTTAAAGTAAAAAAGTTACTAAGAAGAACTAATTATCGATGAATGCTTACCATCGTTAACTGATTTTCCTCATTTTCTTCTTGAGAGTCAGTTGTCCACGCTTTGTTAAAACAATTTTTTATAATGTTTGATGTTACTGAATTCCAAGAATCCGAGAACGCTCGTATCGCTTGTAGAATATTAAATTTCGGATTTTCATCGTTCGCATCTATTACCAAAATTGCTGCTCTTACAAGACGAGCACGATATCGCTTCTTTATGCACGCAATTATGCCTTGATCAAGAGGTTGGAGTGCATTCGTTGTGTTAGGTGGAAAATAAATCACCTTCACATTGTCCAAATTGATATCCTTAACATTGTGTGCATCACAATTGTCCATCGTTAGCAATACTTTTCTGTTTTGTGCTGCCATGTTTCGCTGGAAACGAATAAGCCATTCTCGAAATGTCACAGACGTTACCCACGCATTTTTTTGATTACTATAGTAATCAAACCGTGCCATTATAATGGCACGGTAAATGGGAACGATCTATTTTACGCTTCCATCTGCATTGCAACATAAAACTGCTGTTACTCTTTCTTTGCTTTTAGTGCCACCATAACACTTTTTACCTTTAAAATCCAAAGTACGGTTTGGCATAAGATTATAAAAAACACCAGTTTCATCAATGTTGAAAACATCTTTATCAAGATAGGCGTTTCTTATAAATTTGAATTCCTGTCTCCCCTCATCTATAGTTAGCACATTAACTATATTTCCTTCTCCAGATAAGGCGTGATCTGAAATACCGTGTCTACTCTCAAATCTGTGCAACCACCCAGATGAAAAATCATATCCTATTATGTTCAATTCAGCAGCTATTGATGTTGCCTTATCTGGTATGAATGGCCCTGTTAAGGAAACATTTTTTGTTTCCTTAACAGGGCCATTCATTCATTCATTCATTCACATGGAAATGCAGGTCTCCTCAACTTTTTACGAGACGTATGTTTACCAGACACACTATCAATACGGTTTTTATTTTTTATAATTGTTGATAGCGTTGATTTTGATATGTTAAATTTTCCGCAATTTTAGTTTTTGTAATAGCATTTTTTTCAACGTCCTCCAATATTTCTAATTTCATTTTTAAAGCAATTGATGTCCTTTTCAAATTCACTTTTTTCAATTAACACTGAACGAACACTTTTTTTTAAACCTTAACACTTTGTACGCTCTCGAAGACCACACACTTGCATTTGAAACTGCAATACGACTTCGAGTCAACAAACAAACGATCTACAGAGAAACAAGTTATTCCCCGAATATCACACCTTAGAGCTTCGGGGAATACCTCAACTAGTCTTACATTACCTAGAGCAGTGTTTCCCAAAGTCTTTTGGCCCACGGACCCCTTTTCTTAGTCAAACCTTGCCGACGAACCCCCAGAGTGAAAAACTACATTAAATACATAGTAGAAAGATGAAGACTTTAACTTTGTTGTCTAAATGGTAAATGGTGACGTAAAAATACAATATAAAGTAAACATATTGTTGAAGAAGTATTTATTGATTACAACTTTTGTACTAAAATACAATAAAATATTAATGGCTTGTATGAACCTGATGGGATGTTATGAGTTTATTTATGTCCGGCTTGATGTTTGTCAGTAGTAACCGCAAATCCTCCCGATTACTAATTTCCAGTCTGTTTCTTTTCTTTGTGACGAGGCTTATAACGGCACTGAATCCACGTTCTACCAAATATGAAGACCGAAAAGCAATCAACAGCTTCTGTACAATAACCCATAATGCTGGATATAAAACTGGGATCTGTTTTTGTAACCAGAAATTTTCGTATCCTTGCTTAAACATTGGTTTCAGCTCCTCATTTGTGGATAATTCAATAAGTTGCTCCTGTACTGGCATGTACTCATCTGCATTTGTGCTCTGAGTTTGACTACTTACAAAAGGGTTCAACACCCAGTCGGGAATATCTAAATGAAGAATGTCTTCAAATCTTTGAGTAAGGTCCGAATGGAGTGCCGTTAAGTGTTGACAATAAGCAAGCAAATCTTCATCTCTATTTTGCAATTTTGAAAGATTTGGAAACTGAGAACATTCTCCTCTTCCCAAGTTTTGTTTGTATAGCAAAAGTTTTGCAACAAAGGCAGATATTACACTTTTAGTTTTGATTAAATTTAGTGTGTCACCTTGTAGTTTCAAATTAGTCTCGTTGAATCTGGTAAATAAATCAGTCATATAAGCGATGTCATTTTTCGAGATAACTAAATTATGACGCAAATCATTGTTTTTACACTCCAGGAATTCCAACACTGAATCAAAAAGCGAATAGAAGCGATTCAAACACGCACCTTTAGACAACCATCGTACTTCTGTGTTAAGTAGTAAACGATTAGTTATCATCATTTTCCAAACACAGTTGAGCAAATAATCTGCTCTAATGATATAATGTAGTGATTCATACAAACGTCCACTAAGGTTTTTTGCCACCAAATGATGTCGATGAATAACACAATGTACCGATAGTACATTCGGTGTGACTTGTTTTAAGTACGTCAGAAAGCCTCGGTGTCGTCCTACCATTGCCGGAGCACCATCAGTAGCAAAGGAGATGATATTAGTCAAGTGTATAGCTTTTACATCAAGAAATCTTTTTAATTCAGTACATAATGTTTCACCTTTCGTATCAGTTTCTAAACATTTAGCAAATAACAATTCTTGGGAAATTTTTTCTTCTTTCACAAATCTCATATAAGCTAAAAGTAAATCCTCATTTCCAGATAATGTTGACTCGTCATGCTGTATAGAGAATTGAGATGTTTTTAAGTAGTCACATAAAGAGTTTTCCACACTCTGAGCCATTTCGTCGATCCTTCTTCGTACTGTATTATTACTCATAGAATTCTTTTTATAATATCGTAAGCTGGTTTGTGCATCACGGTGCGTATTACCTCACTTATAGCTGGTAGAATAAGTTGTTCGCCAATACTGTGTGGCTTTCCGGACATCGCAATCATTAAAGATATATTATAAGAAGCACGCAGTCCATCGTCATCTCTCTGTGATGTTGTCCCTATGAGTTCTTGCAATTTCGGTGTTTTCAAATATTTTTCTTTGAGTATTTGAAAAAACGTTAAATCCTTATCTTTTTTGTCACTATGGATTTTTATGAAATGTTCCTTAAGCTTAGAAGGTTCGTTAGATTGAATCGTTTGACATCGTTTTATTACATAGAAGACAGAAAGGTAAAGTACTATTTCCTAGTGACGGAATAAAGCCAAATTTGATATATTCACTCATACTTGGGTTCACTCATACTGTTATCTGAAAAAAGGGCACAAATATGGGAAAAAAATACAGGAAAGTACTTATATATATCTATAATTATAATAAATGATTCAAAATTAATTAACAACGGAATAAACTAAAACACAGTAATTAGAAACATTAACTGAAGAAACTTAAAATTCCTTCAAACATTTTAATAAAAAAGAAATCCTTAGTGAGTGTTACTGTAATACATAATTGTTTTAATCAACTTAGTCAGGTTTATAAATTAACTGTAAATTTGGTCGTAAATTTAAGAACTCGACAGTTGGGTAAACACATTGTTTATTTTTTATCCAATCACGAATCGAATTCTTAAATTTAAAACTAAATTTACAGCTGATTTTTTTTGTAATAAATTTAAATTTAAGACATATCAGTTTTATTCAAATATACTTACGCAACGAAAGTACACTATTTGTGTAACAAAACAAAAAATTATGCTTGTTTTTGTCCAATACTCGGAAAATTTGTTGTATGCACTTCAGATCACGCACAAGACAGAACTAAATTGTTGTATACACTCATAGTTGGTGCAGGGATCGACGCTATACCTGTTTATACAAGATCGAGCAGGCATAAGCCTGCATCGCGATGCTTGTTATTACTTGTATAAAATACAATTACGTACAATTTAGTACGATAAAGTACAATTTTATGCACCTGTCTATATTTATATTTTAGTTAATAAATACACAAAAACAAAAATAGGATGTAAAAATTGCTAATAATTCATTAATAAATAATTTACTAATAATTTATTGGCGATTTTTTAATATTATTTTAACTTCCGTATTAAAAAAAGTGTGTTTCAATTTATTTATTTTATATTAAACTTACCCCTTGGGGTCCGTATGGATCACTTTGGAAACCACTGACCTAAAGAACAAAAAAATTCGTATTCGCAATAACGATAATAGTTTGTATTAAAACCCCCTCAGGTTTTGAAAAGTATAATTATAGTTTGCTTTTATTTATTCTTTTGAATTTTCGTTAGTTTTTGGCGTATTATTTAAATTAGGGTCCTTGTTTTGTTATTTTTATTTAAACTTTTTTTTCACATTTCAATTTAATTTTCTGTTTTTTTTTGAGTTGTATGTTTTTCTTATCTTTTTACAACATTAGTTATAACTGTTATATTATTTAATTATAGTTTCTATTAGATTATCCGTGGCACGGTTTTTATTTTGTCTTGTACCGTGCCCAATTATTGTAAATAAATAAATAAATGTTTCATCAAAAATTGTTTTAATGAATTCAAGTCTCTATTAACTAATTTAAGGAAAGGGCTCGTTTTCTTTGGAATATTCTTTTTTGTTCATCTCGGTTTCATGTTTTTTGACAGAAAAGAACAATTATTATAATGACTTTTTTTGTTTTAGAGCTTAATAACCTCAGCAAACATCGAAACATGTTACCTAGGACACGCAAGAAAAGAAATTCTTCCATTTGACAACTTAAACACATTATCATTACGCTGTGATATATTAACATTCGAAGAAGAAGCGATACGCAATTTAAAAAACCTCCAAAATTTAAATTTAGCTTCAAATAAAATAGTAAGATTTCCTCATAATATGTTTCGGGATTTATCACAATTAAACACAATAGACTTATCGAATAATGATTTAACATTAACCACAATCGATACGTTTTATCATTTATGGGCCTTAACCGACTTAAACATTGGCTTTAATAAAATAATCGAAATAAAACCGGGAACTTTAGATGCAATTCCAAATTTAAAAACTTTAAAAGCGAATAATAATCGAATTGGCTTGCTTAAATTGGGTGTATTAGACGGCGGAAAAAACTTGGAAAATTTAGATTTATCTAATAACATAATTAAAGAAATTCCGCTTGGATTATTCGACAAGTCGGGAAATTTAAAAGATTTAAATTTGTCTAATAATGAAATAAGAAACTTGCCTTTGGGTTGTTTAGATAAATTAACCTCTATGGAAACATTAAATTTATCTAAGAACAAATTTCAAAAAATGGAGTTAGGGTTGTTTGATGAAATGCCGAGGTTGAAAGAATTAAATTTAAGCGAAAATAAATTGTTACAATTACCTTTAGGACTTTTTGATCAATCCGAAAATTTGCAAAAGCTTAAACTACAAAGTTGCAAATTACAAGGGATCGAAAATGGAATTTTTGACAAAAATAAAAAACTAATTACGTTGGATTTATCGCAAAATCGTATCGAAAAATTAGAAGATGGAACTTTAGATGATACAAAATCATTGAGATACTTTAACATTTCTCATAACTCTCTTATAAATCTCGAAAAGAATTTATTCCACCAAACTCATATGATTGAGCTTGATCTTTCTAATAATGATATCTTTAATTTACCTCATGGGATATTTAAATTAAATTATGCAGAAAAGATTTATTTGAACAACAACAGAATTAGTAATATTGATATTAAAGTTTTCGAATCATTATCGAATTTAGTTTATTTAAATTTAGAGTATAATCAATTAAGACAAATCAATGATGGTATATTTAACTATTTGCCACACTTGCAACAATTTGATATTGCAGGAAATACATGGAATTGTGATTATTTTAGGAAATTATTAAATCTTTTAAATAATAAGTCTATAAATTTTAATAAAAATAGTGACTACTTTAAAGGATATGCACCTGTTTGTGTTGTAAATAATTTATAAAGTTAATTAAAGCAAGTAATTCACCTACAAATACATTTGAATCAAATTTAATTATTTTATGATACGAAAAGTTGTTATAAAATTATTGTAGCTTAAAAATACTTTATAATAAATATGTTCTAAATAAAAAATAACACCTACATAGTTTCCTTTTTACATTAGTGTCTCTCCTTTTGTGACCTAAAACCAAACGTTCAAAACACAACATTTTTGGTAATAAAAATACTTACACAAGCCTCTAAATAATCGATTTTCCTTTCGAGTGTGGTCAATTTCTCGTTTAGTACAGCTAATTTTGATCTACATGATAAATCTGCAAATCAAATTGAAAGTGAGTTATTTAAAAACCCAACCCATGATTGTTTACAAAACTTCTTACCAAAGGAATTTAGAAAATCGGTTATCTTTTTAATGCTAACTGTAATAACATCGATGTATTCCCTATTTGCCCAATCTTGCTGTATCTGTTTAGGAATCGTTTCTCCGTGTTGAGTTGCCATTATTTAAATAAATTGGTAATAATCTGAGGCTTAAAATTTAACCTTTAACACCTTACAATGTACGAAAATGTACACAAATTTGACAGCTGTCAAATGTCAAAACCTAACCTATAAAAAAAATTCTAACCAATAAAATTTCTTACCGTTTGAATCTAAAAATTGCCTATAAAAAGGCTTTTAAAAATATAGAAATATTATAAATCGTCTTAATTGTGAAATGTCCTCGAAAAAATTGTTAAAAGAAGCTCGGGAAGCTATAAATAATAAAGACTATCAAAATTGTATAAAACTATGTAAGGTGAGATCTAATTTCTATCTCAATTGAGTGATCATATTTGGGATAAATCTGCCTTTCAAACGATGATTTGCAATATAAAATTCTTTGAAAATGTTTGATTATAAATTTGTTATTTTTACTTTTAAGGAAATTTTAAGTGAAGATAGAAATAATTACATGGCGTTAGTATTCTTTGGAATATCCCTTCAAGAAGTAGGGCCAATTGAACAGGCTCAAAATGCTTTTAAAAAGGCGATACAGTTAAATGATTCAAATTGGATAGCTTACAACGGTTTAGCAAGTTTATATGAAAAATACGGAAATGATGAAGAGAAAAAGGAATTGTTTAAAATTTATCAAACTATAATTAAATTAGATGCGTAAGTAATTGACATTTTAGGTAGGTAATATTTATGCAATCTAATTTTGGGAAGGTGTGGAGGTTTGTATTGTTCAATATGAAAATTTATAATTATGTTTTTTGAAGTTATATCACTTCTTCGTGATGAAACATAAAATAGAAAAACATTTAATTTGTTTTTATAAATAATTTGATAACAATTACAATGAATTTGAAACAATCCTTATTTTGGAAAAAATATTTAGTGGGAAGTTCAAGGTATAAAATTGAGATAAATGAATATATTAAAGATCCTACATCTTTTTAGAAATAAGGGGATATATGTTCTCAGACAACTTACCTAACCTTTCATGTTTTCCTATTTATTCAATATTTTTAAGCTAAAAAGTACTTACATTATAAGATGCTAGATTATGGCGTTTGGAAATCTTATAAAAAAATTATTTTTAGGTTTATTCTAAAACACCAAGAAATACACATGCTAAATTCTATATTTTTGAAATTAGAAAAAATAACGAATTGAATAAGTTAAAAATCAGTGGCTGTTCTCATTTAAAAAAACGAAAATTGTTATATACCCAACTTTTTTTTTACATGGTAGATACGTTCCTTAGAAAACCGTGCAAAAGAAAATCGTGTAAAAACAGTTATAATAAAATGTATATGACATATTTATAAAAAAAGCTATTTATTACATTTAAAAAAATAGTGTACACTCAAAACTCTAACATAACAATAAAAATGTAAACTAAAATTAGAAATAAAAGCAATTTCGCAAGTCTTCATCTCTACTTGATAACAAACGTGCACGTTTATTACGGACTTGACCAAAAGCGCTATCATTAGCAACATCAGTAGATATGTCGGATATGTCTAGCACAACTGTCGGATTTAATTCAAATGAAGAATTTCGTTCGTTATTAACGGTCTGTGTGTTTTTTTTTTGTAGTTGTGAAGTCGGTTATTAGCTGCTGTTTTTTTGGTTTCTCAATAAGCTTATATAATTCTTCATATCCAGCTACACATAACTTAAGACTAAGTTGAAATTTCAATGCACGCTCCATGTTAGGATAATGAGTAAGAAAATATTGTTCCATACTTGTAGCAAATTTCAAGTCATTGTGAATTAAATCAGCCGTTAATAGCTGAACTTCATCTTCTACCTTGTCATTATCGATTTCTTTATTTTCACAAATTGTCATAAATTCGATCATTTGATCGAATTTATCGCATTAATTCTTCAATATCAGCCGTTTGAATGTTGTTAAAACCGTTGCCAGCAATTGTATTTGATAGAGTTATAATTTCAGAACACACAGCTGATTTTTCTACTATAAAACTTCCACTTTTGACGCTTGCTGGCAATATTTTTCCCAACAAGCATTTAAGGTTGATTGGCGCAATTGTTTAATGGCAACAGAAGCAAGTGTAATGCAATCCGTAATCGTAAACTTTCTCCATGCTTCCAAAACAGTCAAATTTGTTTCTTCCACTGAATCTAAAATATATTAAAACATTTGCTTTATGTAGTACATTTTAAATGTTGCTATAATGCCCTGATCGCGTGGCTGAATCAGCGAGGTAGTATTAGACGGTAAAAATAGCAATTGAATATTGGGTGATCCAACACTGGGTGGCTAGGCGCATTATCAACGAGCAAAAGTATTTTCAATTCCAAACCTTTATATGTGAGACACCTGTATATACAGGGTCTCTCACGTAACTGTTTCATTAGAACTTTTTTAGGTTCCAATATTCGTAGACGCTTGAAATTTTGGTAACATGGGTTGTTCATTCCGATCTATTAATCCAAAATATTTTCAAGATGGTCACCACTTCCGGTCTACCGGAAGTAGACCCGAACTTGGTTATTTTAAATGGAATGCTATAGTTTTTATTACACCATTCAATTATATGTAAGAAAATATGTTGATTTTGATAACAGTTGTTGGTACCTACCGCTTTTTGTTTTCGAGTTATTTTGATTTTAAGTGTTTCTTGTCAAATATCACCATGCTCTTTACAAGCCCTATATCTCGGCCAACGTTAATTCAAAAACGTTTTCCATTGGTACGATAACTCTTCATATGCTGTTAAATAGCTTGTCATTTGTTGTATCAGTATATCTTATACAGGCTGGTCAAAAATTGAGTTACCGTTTCTCTGTATTCAATTGCGTGAGAGTCGAAAATTTTAAATGGAACGCCCCACATTTTCATACCCTATCAGAAAGGGAATTTATTCTCTATAAATTATCTATAAATATTCTTATACCTATTTAGTATAGTTTTCTTGCTATTGAGAAATTTATCAAAATCATACGTAAAATGCTAGACCCGTTTTAACATTTTAATAGTTTTTTGTTTAATTTATTTAAATTATTATTAGTATTGGTAATTAGTAATGCTTCACGGATGGAGAAGTATGTGTTCTCGTTGATCCAAGGTATCATCCGTTCATCTTCTTGGTTGTTCCCTGTGGACAGGGGCAGACGTTTCGCCAAGATCTCACTTGGCATTTTCAGTGCTTTGTCGTAGTCTCCTGTTGAGATATCTCCAAGAGATCCGGAGATAAAGAAAACTCTAATCCCTCGAGAGAAATCAAGCAGGTGCCCTAAACTTAATGGTCTTCCCAAGATACACAAGCCGGATGTTCCACTTAGACCCATTGTGAGTGCCTTCAACTCACCGGTACAAAAACTTGAAAAGTACCTAGCGAAGATCATGCAGTCTATTACACAACAAGCCGACTCCTACGTGCGAAATTCTGAACATTTCGTTCAAATTCTGGACAACGTCCAAATTGAAGTTTCTTGTCAAGTCTCTCTATCCTAGTATCCCGATCGAAGAGGCCCTCAAGCAGATCAGAGAAAACGAAGACTTGCCCAGCCACATCGTAGACCTCGCCAAACACGGTCTCAACAATGCTTATTTTCTATTTAACGGTCAGATTTACAAGCAGGTAGAAGGAGCAGCTATGGGTTCTTCACTGTCCCCGGTCATCGCCAACCTGTTCATGATTTACCTCGAGAAGAAAGCGTTAAGGGAGGCCAAATACAAATCGAAGTTATGGATCCGGTACGTTGATGACATCTTCGTCATTTCGTCCTTTGGAAAAGAAAAGCTCCAGGAATTCCAAGAATATTTGAATACCATTTATCCAAAGATCCAGTTCACCACGGAAATAGAAGAAAACGGACAACTGCCTTTTCTCGACATATTAGTAAAAAAATCTCTCAACAGCCTGCAGCATACTGTATACAAAAAACCTACCCACACGAATCGATACTTAAATGCATCTCCTCATCATCATCCTTCACAAATCCAATCAGTCGTCAACTCACTAATCTCAAGATCCATTCGACTTACAGATAACGATAACAGATCAGAAGAAATGACGAAAGTCACCTTGGCTTTTGCTCAAAACGGCTACTCCAAATACATGGTGAAGAAAACCATCGATCGACAATTCAAGCCGAAGGACTCACATCCACAAGAAGAGACCAGAAGACCCAACGTCGTACTACCGCACATCAAAGGAACAACTGATCGCATAGGAAGACTTCTACGGAAACACGACATTAGTACCACCTACAGACCCGGCAAGACTATAGGAGCTTCTCTCAGGAATCCAAAAGATCAAATAAAATTGGAAAATCTGCGGCCACTGACCTGCGACAGCTGGTCAGTGGCTTCTTCTCGCCCATGGATGACGTGACCAATGCCATATCCGGTAGAAAATCCCCAGGACCGTTAATCGCCGTACGACAGGTCAATGACCTCCCCCCACCACCCACGACTCACGTCACGTCGGACATAAACAGGTTGTGTCATCACTTACTTCTGTTAATGTCTGAATATCATGGGGAATTATTCCAACTCCAACATTTTAAATTCGTCTTATATTCATGGCGGATATAATAAAGTTTTGGATAGGATCTGCTTCTTAGTTTTGGAAAGATCAAAATAACAAGAAACCATAAATTTCTATCACCAGCAGCTTAAGATAATAGAATAAATGTTTTGTCATATTTTATTGCTTTACCAAATTCTTCGGTAAGAAGTGTAAGAAGTGGTCGATTTAGATGAATAATATTTTCCAAGAAAGCAACGTAAATAAATAAACTGAACTCTCTAGGCATATCATTACGTCGAATATTACGCAATATTATTGTTTTTCATTGTTTCATTTATGCGTTCTTTTGTTGGTTATTTTTGGCAAATAAAAGCTAACAAACTAAAGTTTATTCAATCGCAGATCATTCTAGAAATAATGCCAATGATAATTTAAATAAATTAAATAATAAACTGTCAAAATGTCATAGCCTTCTAATAAAAACACGAACGGCTTCCAGCATTATGTGTAGGATTTTGATAAAATACTCAATATGAAGAAAACTATAATAAATAGGTATAGCAATGTTTATAGATAATTTGTAGAGAATTAAATTCCCGTTTTGATAACCTAAAAAGATATGGGGCATTCCATTTAAAATTTTCGACTTTCTCGCAATTGAATTCAGCGAAACGGTAATTCAATTTTTGACCACACTGTATAAGGTACACTGGTATAACAAGTGACAATCTATTTGACAGCATATGATGAGTTATTGTACCAATACAAAACGTTTTTGAATTAACGATGGCTGAGATATGTGCTTTTAAAGAGAATGGTGTTATTTGCCAAAAAGCACTTAAAATCAAAATAACTCGAAAACAAAAAACGCTAGGTACCAATAACTGTTAGCAAAGTCAACATATTTTCTTATTCAGGATCAAATGAAAAACTTCAAAAGTTGTTTTTAGCAAATAAATGTTTGTGTGGTGATACATGTTGGTGAAATATAAAAATTACATTTAGTTTATGTTAAATTTAACTTTAGTTTTCGTGAAATTGGAATGAAGCTTTGTTTTTTGAGCGCAATTTCAAAATATTGACGTATTTTCCTGAAGATGGGGACAGAAAAACCCCGAAACTAGTAGAAAATTAATAATAATATAATATACATCGCCAATAGTGCAACCACAAGTTTTTGTTTTTATTTTTCATTTGATCCTGAATTAACAAACGATGTATACAAACCAAAATAACACATCTTATATTTTCTTATGTATAATTGGATGGTTTAATAAAAACTATAGCATTTCATTTAAAATAACGAAGTTGAGGTCTACTTCCGGTAGACCGGAAGTGATGACCATCTTAAAAATATTTTAGATTAATAGATCGGAATGAACTTTTGACTGTAAATCTTCTATCCCAAACACCATGTGTTTTTCCGTTTTCTCTAAGATAGGATTTCGACTATAAGATGATGATTTGGAGCTTACTTTCAATCCAGAAATTACGGATTTTGTCGAATGGAATTCTCATTTTTTCTTATTGTTCTTATAGTCGATTCGTTTAAACCAAAAGCTTTACCAACAGATGTGGGAACTTCGCCTTTCGTTAGACAGTCTCTTCGGAAGTTGTTGTTTAGGCATTTTATTAAGCAATAAGGGTACTATATATAAAAAGAATCCAAAATAATATTACTTATAGAATTTTTCTAAAGCGACAATCTAATACAATATTACCTTTTTTAGTAGCAAAGAATTATCTACACTTTTAGAACTTTACCGAAATTATTTATTACGTCTCACAAACTGACCACTCTTAACACAAAATAAATATTGAATAACGAAATCATGTGTTCAAGTTGAATCACAACGAGATAAAGAAAAAAGTGATCATAAAATTCTGATTCGTGCTATTACAAAAAATTCGTGTAAAAAAATTTATTGGTGAACCATGTTATTTCAAAATCGTGTTAGAGAGACCGTGTAAAAAAATAGTTGAGTGTAGTATATCAAGATCTAAAATCAAAAAATTTAAAAATCATATGACATTAACTATTTGAGATATCACTATGAAATAAAAAGCAATTTGGTGCAAATTTATTTGGTATTGAATGTACCAAAGATTGTTTCTCCAAATTATTGAACATATAAGTTATGATTTTTTGATTAAAAGTCTGCAAAAACGTAATTATGTGTTAGGTAAAAATCAAATAATCTTCAAGAATTGTATCTCATCATGAACTAATTATATGACATCACCATGAAATAAGAAGTAATTTGAAGCAAATTTATTATGTACTTAATATACTAATGATTGTTTATTCAAATCTTTAAATCTCGGACTTATAATGTTTTGAGCAAAACTCTGCAAAAACGTAATTATATGTATCAGGTAAAAATCAAGCAACCTTCAAAGTATCATTTCTTATGAACTAATTAAGGTATGATCATGAAATAGGAAGCAATTTGAAGTAAATTTAGTTGGTCTTTTATGTGCCAAAGATTGTTTCTCCAAATCATTAAATCTCCTAGTTATCATATTTGGATTAAAACTCTGCAAAAACGTAATTATGAGTTAGACAGAAATCATGCAATCTTCAAAGAATCGTATTTCAAGAACTAATTGAGATATCGCAATGAATTAAGAAGCAAGTTTTTCAAATTTATTTAGTATTTAATGTACCAAAGGTTGTTTTTCCAAATCATTAAATATACAAGTTATGACTTTTTGATTAAAACTGTGACTCTTAAAAACGTAACTATATATGGTAGATAGAAATCATGCAGCCTAAAAAGAATTGTATCTCAAAAACTAATTGAGATATTGCAATGAAATAAACTAAAATACAATATTTTGAAAAGGTTTGAAAGTACCGTAAAGATTCGCTAATTCGAGTCAATTAAAACCAGTTTAATTTAAATTATGGAATGTGGCTCATTGAAGTTTAGACGTTGTCAAAATGTCTTATAAACACATATTTATAGATTTATTATGTTAGCTAATGATAATATATGCGGTTTATCATGCAGTTCACCGTCCTCATAGAGAGAACTGCCTTATTTGCTGCTGCATAATACCAATTTCTGTTAATTGTTGAATGAACAATGGAATAGCGTCATGAAGTTCCTCTTCATTGTCGTCTTAAGATATTTGGCGCGCTGGGGTTGGGTTGGATAAATAAAACGAGTTCAATATTCATTGTAGACGCCTTCCTTAAAAAATGTCTCCAGGTGCACAGCTAAACCCAACTCAACCCAGTCCTGTATATTTAAACCAGACCCGTTCTAGATATTCGTCCCTTTTCAAACAATATTTAGTGCCAAAGAAAAAAAAAGATTCGTTCTTCAGAACACTGACGAACAGTGGGTACATGTATAACAAAAACACCATGCGCAGTTTCTCTTCCACAACTGACTATCCAAATACATTTCTCTAGCATTTTGGTAATATATTGCAAAGATTTGCAAACATTAGGAAGTACGAACCCATCAATTCTAATAGGAACCATTCAGTGTTTTCGTAATATCATCTTGTTCTACAGATAGAACAAAAAATCTGTTCATGCTGATTAGTGAATCCCTTATCATTTCGAACTACAAGGGACACAATGCAAATTTTGCATTTTCGAGTGTACGAATTAGCGGAGCTTTACTGTGTAATAAAAAAGATTTATTTTTAGCTTTAGTCTAAAACAATCAGAAATAGGCATATCAAACCCTATATTTTCGAAATCAGCACAAATAACCAATAAACAAAAAATTAGTGGCTATTTTGATTAAATAAAAACAAAATTGTTTTTATTGTTGTTGTGCTTTTAGATCTTAAGATATTAATCTTAACATCTAAAAGCAAAAAAAATGTGTACTACAAACTGTGTAACATCTTCGTTATGATATTCCACCTACATATAATAATAAACAAGATAACACGTGCTGATTTTATGATACATATTTTCAATTTTTGACTTTTTCTTAACGGTGTCGGGGAAAATCTGCTAAACACTTAACAGACATCTGTCCTACAGTTTTGTGCGGTCAGATAGTGTGGAGTGAAGTCCATCTTTGGATCTCTGACCCATTAAAATTTCCTCGAATCCGACACGATTGTGTATCATTATCTTTACCATTTTCCCAGAAAACCGAAACTGCTCTTCTACTCAATTTGGTGTCAGCTAGAAACCAAAATCAAACATGCAAGGGTTTTATTATGAATTAAAAATTAATTTCTACATAGCGGACCGAAGAATAATTAAGGGACCACCCGTCTGTCTCTCTCCTCATTCTCCTCCTGACATCAGGATCAGGCCAAACCCCGGGCTAAAGGGAAGCGAGTTTGACCTCCCTCTCTTCTTCACTCGTTTCCAGTTGCTATGATCATCCAAATACAAGGGACCAAGAATCGCCACAAAATGTTCACCAGACGCTTCTCCAGTTGATCTCAGCTCAAACTAAAAAACACAAGACGCTTTTGTAATTTGAAATTTATTAGCACGTACCGGGCCGAGGGTGGCCAATGTGACCACTCCTCACTTCTTCTGTTTGAGGTTATTCTTCCTCGATCGCTTCCCTTTGCTTCCATCTCTCTTCACTTTCCTTCCGGGACAGCACATCTCCAACATAGGTTGCAATATGTTGCCATTTCTCCTCACTGTTCAGTATATGGCCCACCGTGTTTTCCAATGTGATCACTGCGCTTATACAATCTTCCACCTGGGCTATTTACGTTTCATCTGGTGCACTTATAAAACGTGTGCTCGACATCATCACTTTCTACATAATAATCGAATTTTTTTTGAACTTGTATAGGTATGCATTGAAGCATCCATGACCCGTAAAAAACTGACTCAAATGGACTTCCGTCCTTGTTCTTTTCGTCTATCTGTTCAGGTCAGTGAAGAGTCTCTTGGTCCACTTCTTCTTCCCAGTGTCAGCCCTCCACCTTCTCCCTCATTCCTCGAGTAACTTCTCCTCGATCTTGCCCTTATTATATCCTTCCTTCCTGGCTGCCGCTCTTCTTTATACCATGAAGTCCATAGGCAACGAGCTATGCACGACCTGTAGCGCTTTAGTTGAGTTGGTTTTGTAGGCGCTAATCACTTTTATCATGATGGCCCTCTTTGTCCTTGTTAGCTTTTTTTCACATTACAAGCTTCTCCCCAGATTCTATACGCATAAAAAATCTACGAATAGATCGTAACTGCGATTAGCCTTCTTTTATTTTCTTTCGGACCAAATGTGCAGCCCCTTACTCTATTTAAAGTCTGCACCGTTTTGCCAGGCTTTTCTACTACTCTGTCCACTCGAGTGTTCCATCATAGATTCCTAACGAGCATGACCTTCAGGTATTTTAGGGACTCCTGCGTAGTAATAATAGCGTTTCTAACCCGCCCTTGTCTCCTCACTAAGAAGCTGTTTGTTAAAGAAATTATTCCACAGGAGTGGGCTAAGGATAGTCCCCTGTGGGACCTCCCTCGTTAACTTATAACTATTGTCGTCGTATTCTATGTAATTAATTAGATACGCAGAGTTTTTTCCTTTTCATTGCCTCAACAATTTCCCTCCATGGCGCACTACCAGAGGCATTTCGGACATCCACTATGACCATCAAACACTTTTTCCTCTTCTCTCTCAAAAGCTTGTCACATATCATAACTTGTCCAATGACCTCCTTAATGGCGTCTGTCGTAGACCTTCCGCCGGTAAATCCGTACTGATCACGCGAAAGTCCACCCAAATCATTCAGTTCTTCTCCAATACTTGATTTACAATTAATGATCGACTCAACTACCTTGCCCAAAGTATTTAGTACACAGATCGGTCGGTATTTTTCGGTTCCGCGCTTCCAGGTTTTTCAATCTGCTCTTTTTCCAGTGCGCATGGAATACGATTTCAATAGTACATTATAAATAATAGCCAGCTTCATTGGCGTTATCGTTGCAACAATTTTTCATACCGTCGCGAACACTTCTGCTTCCGTCATCTCAATAAAGTGTTCCTCTTCCACAATCAGCCCCTCAGTATTCCACACAACCTCCTAGTCCTCCGGAAACAGCTCCTTTATCAGTTGGTATACTTTTCCGGTTCAATAGCTGTTCTGCAGATATTCCTGGTCTTCTTTATTGCAATTCTATACGTGTCTCCCCACACGTGATTGTTCAACTCATCACACAATGAATTTCAGGCATTTCTCGTCGCCTTCTTAATTCTGGCCCTAAGATCTTTTTGTATTAGAATATGCTTCGGCAGCTTTATCCTCTCCGGGGTATTTCCCTGTCTTTCATTTTCCATTGTCAGCTTTCTGCGACACCTATTCACCCACTCTCTCGCTACCGTCGCTTCATTATTCCACTAATAGATTCTTCCCTTGCCCATTCTAGTGACAGGATTTGCCAGTCTAAAAACTTTTTATATTCAGCTCCTCTTAAGCCTTGAAACGTTCTAGCTTTTATATCCAGCACTTTGGTTAACACATATCCTACTGCTTCCCGATCATGTTATCACTGTTGAGACTGAAGGTTATGTAGAGATGGTCGCTAAGGTTCTCTACGTCCACCACAATTTTGGTCTAAGGGAAAAACAAAAGACGATAGCGCTTTGATATTTTGTTTTATTGTGCTCTACTTTTGTCTAACCATAAGTTTTTTTTCTTAACCATAAGTATAGTTTCTGATATAACCTATTCGAACAACTAATTTGAACCAAACTCTGTATACCATATCCCAATCTCCTTTTCCCAGATTAAACAAATCCCGTAGAGACCTCTATCTTCTTTTGTTTTTAGGTTATAGCCAAAAAAAGACTATTTTTCGCGATTTTTATAGATGTCCATATGGCGTTTATTTTATAAATTAAAGAAAATCGGTTAATACATTTATACGACACTTTTAATTAGAATTTACTGCCGTTAATAAGAAAAGTAAAATACTAACAATAAGATGAAGAATATGATTGATATACTGAAAAAGAAAACCTAAGCTCGTTTAAAACGTGCATCAGATAGTAGAAATTTCTTCGATATCGGGCAAAATTTAGAATGCATTAATCTCGTAAAAAAAAGAGACTTGGACATGATATTTCCAGTTTTCCTGTCTCTTGTACCTAAATTCTGATTTTTCCTACATATTTCGTTCTGAATTTGTACCCTTGTGAGTAATCTCTCAACATTAGCTCGATATTATAGTTAATTCTCATGACTAACCATATTTATGGTAATGCTGTAAAACAATCATTTGATTTTTTGGTAATTCTCTGACAGACCTGATGTTACTATACACGGACGTGAGTAATTTTATGATCATGAACCATCACAAAAGTAATTTAATGCACATAGACATCAAGATCACTGATTCTTTAGCAATCCAATCGTAACATATGCCCATATTCTCATATTTCTCTTCAAACACTCCAGTAATAGAGTTTTGCCCTATCAATTTCTCTTGGTCGTTTCTTAACATACAACCTACAATTTATTGCATAAATTTGCTTGTATACATTATATTTCTCTATAACTTCTGTTGTCTCAAGCCATGCTTTATTATATAACTCAAAATTTCGATTTTAGTAATGAAAAAAGAATTGTTGAATGTGCTGGAAAAATTACGAAGTATTGTAATGAAAAACCTGACATTCTGGTCAACTATATCAAGGATTTAATTGATTCAGATTCTGTAACCGAAAGTGGGAAAAATAATATTAGGATGTTTTTGTATAATTATTTAAAATTAAATCAAGACTTATCCGAAAATTTATTATCGTTTGTAAGGACCTTTTTATTCATAAAATATTTTTATTTTTTTATTATTAACTTTCTTTTCAGTTTAAAAAATTTTTAATATCATTAACAAACAATTCTGAATTAAAATCGTATGAAATACATGAAACTTACGCGAAGGTGTTGTTCAATTCTAAAGAATACAAAAGTTCTTTAGAGGAATCTTTAAAAGCTTATAATCTGTATGACAATAAAAAAGAAATAATTTCAACAATTTGTAAAGCAGCGAACAAGTTATTCTTCACGAATGATGAACTTCTTAAAAACCATTTGAATGAATTTAAAGAAATAATTGAAGAGGAACAATTAATTGAAGAATTTAAAACAAATCATGATTTTTTGCTATCACGGGCCATATTTAATTTTATCAACGATAATTTTCAAGAAACTAAATCTTTATTGGAACAAAGTAATTTAATTCAAAGTAATTATTTTGTTATTTAAATTTTAACCATTTTCGTTTTAGTTATTAATTTAAAATCAAATCCTTGTGTTGATGTGTATCTGTTAAAATCAAAAGCTGAATCCGCATTATTTTTAAATGTTGATTCCTTATCTTCGATTTTAAAGGCAAAAGAATTAATTGAAAAATCTGAAGATAATAATAATAACAAATTAATTATAAACACTATTTTGTGTGAATTACTTTCTTATAGTGACGATGAAGAGGACTGGAAAAGAGTTGTCGAAATTTGTAAAAAAGTATGTTATTAAAAATAAATCATAAAAATCTTTTTAATTCATTTCAAATTTATTTTTAGAACTCAAATCCTGATTTAAAAATTTCATTAATTCGTTGTTACATTAATTTGAACGAAATTAAAACCGCCGAAAATTTATTCAATGAAATGAATAGCTTCAAAAATGAAAGTGAACGAAATTTGTTTGAGGCGCAAATTTTAAAATCAAAGGGAAAATTGAGTGAAGCTTTAGAAATTTTAGAAAATCAAAAAGAAAATGACTGGAAATCAACTTTGGAAATAGGAAACATCAACTGGGAGTTGGAACGGTTTGATAAAGCCCTATTGAATTATTTAAAAGCGGCTAAATTAAATCAAATGGCTTATCAGGTGTTTTTAAAACTAGGAATTTATTATAAGAAGTTTAACGATTTAGACAAAGCAAGAAGATGCTTTGAAAAAGTGATTAAAGTTCACAATCGATGTTTAATTGGTGTTATTGAGTTAAATAAAATTTATAAAATTCAACAAAATTGGGTAAAATTTAATTTAAAAACATAAAAAAACTCTTTATTATTTATTTGAATTTTTTTGTAGGATGGATGCGTGAATATTCTTGAAATTTTTGCTCGTGATAAAATAAATCAAACTAATTTGTGGGCGTGGATGGAATTGGGTTTAGCTTATCATGAAAAAGGAGATTTTTCTAAAGCAATCGATACTTTAAGACTTGTGATTCGATTAAATCCAAATAATAGGTATTCAATTAGTTTGTGCATTAATTTCCTTAAAATATTAACATATTTCTTTTAGTTCTTGTTGGGAAAATTTAGGCGATGCTTATTTAGCCAGAGGGGCTTACAATTCAGCTTTAAAATCGTATCAAAAATCTTTAGAACTTGTCCCAGGAAGTTTATATCCACAAATTCAAATCGCAACAATACAACAGGTAATAAAAAATAAATTTAATAAAAAATTTGTTCATATTTTTTTTTAGATTCTAGGTTTATTTAAAGAAGCAAAAGAACAATATCAAGGAGTTCTCTTTAGCAATAAACAGTATATTCCTGCATTAAAAGGATTGGCTGAGACTTATTTAGGAGAAGCTAAAGAATTTAATAGAAATCAATTGTGGGGACTTGCAAGAGAATCTGCCCAGTTAGGTTTAGATACATTGACTAAGTGAGAATTTTTTAAACAATTTTTTGGTCCCTACAAAACTATCTCCATATAATGCGTTCATAATGAAAGGATAAATTCGATAAATAGTAGGTCCGTTTTGATTTCTAATTTTTTACGGGGTCGAGTTGGGGCCAAAGGCTAACTAAAACCTCCTTTTCTCCTTTTCTTTGGAACAGAGAAAAATATAAACTGAGAAAGTTTAAATTATAACGTCATATGAAACGTTCTTAGTTATCTATGCCTAAAATCACACTGTTGTTGAAACAATAACTGGAAATCGCTAACTTCATTAAAGAAAAAAAAATTGCCAGTCTGTGAGCCACACAGTGGTTAATTTCACGAATTTAGTAGATCAATATTCATATCTCAAAAACCTAACAAGCTACAGCAACGAGATTTATACCAACCGGAAGTGATATTTTATTTAATAGTATATAAACTTATTGTTTAAAGCGAATTAAACAAATTAAATACTCCATAAGCGATTACAAGCAATTATGAGAAATATCTATATCGTAAATTTCACTCAAACAATGTAACTGGAAGTGGTCTTTTATCTAAACACCATCCGTATTTTTTTATATAAATCGGTATTAAATATCAGTCAAAGTATGTAACTGGAAGTACAATAGAGCTTCAATAATCCGAACTAATTGGGACTGATAGTGGTTCGGATTATCAAATTGTTCAGATTATAAAATATTAAAATAATATTATATTATAAATGTTTTATATAAATATTTAAATAAAATATAATTAAAATTTAATTTATTTATAATAAAATTTATTATAAATAAAACACGTACATATTAGAACTTAAAAGAGTATAATTTTGCGAACTCAAAACAATTATTGTAACATAAACAATATGAACAATAAAATGAATTGTTTGTTATCTTTAAGGGCCTATAGATACATATGTCTGGTTCAGTTAAAATACATAATCAGAATTTTTTTCTGAACTGTTGTCTCAACCCTTTTTTTCGCAGCAAGATCCCGAATTCGTTTTAGTAACAGCAATTGTGCAGAATTAGACTCGGGCTGTTTTTCGAACCAGTTCATGACAGTTTCCATTGAGTGAAATGTTTCTGAATGTGAAGGGGTATAATTATCATCAACGTCGTCACCATTGTTGCTATCTTCGACGTTAGCATTATCCTTGTTGCCTAGTACCTTTAATCCTTGTAAATTATCACATTTTGTTCGTCGCACTTTTCGAATCTGGCTATTCTTTGACAAGTGGTTACAATGTCTGTTATTATATTATCCATCTGGACACTCTCGTTTTCTTCGTCGGTTTCTTCCGATAGTTTATTCCAGCCATTTTTTAAATTAGCTGTTGTTAAACTGGTCCACGAGTCCGCCAACATATGTTATAACAACAGTCTTTTAAAGTTAACTGTTTCGAAAAAGTGATCACACTGTCTTCGTCCTGGTCGCTAATAAGCAAGCGTCGCAATAATTGCTTTCGGTATAATTTTTTTAATTTAGCTTCAATTCCCTGGTCCATGGGCTGTAAAAGAGACGTCACATTTGGTGGAAAAAACATCACCTTAAAATCCTTATCAATTGTGTTTAAACGGTCTGATTCAGAGTGAGTCGGCGCATTGTCAATAAGCAACAATACTTCCCCAACTTTGAACACTTTCTTTCTGTATTTTTGTACCTCGGGTATAAAAATCTTAGAAAACCATTCCAAGAAAATTTCGGATTTCATCCAAGCATTTTTTTGTCCTGTATAAGTGACAAATGGAGACATGTGACATTTTTGAAGCAACACGGATTCTTGCTTTTGCCTATCACCACTAAGGGAAGTGAATGCATGCCACTTGCGTTTGAACAGACCATGGCAGTAATTATGTCCTTCCTTACTTTATATATAGGACCTTCTTTTTCTCGACGAGATGCGAGAGATTTGGTTGGTAACGCACGCCAATCAACGCCTGTTTCACCTGCGTTATAAATATCATCCCTTGAATATTTTTGTCCTTACAATCTCCTTAAATTTCATTTTAAATTCTTCTGATGCAGCACTGTCACCAGATAAAATTTCTCTTTCAATTTGAAGCTCCCTAATTCCGTGGCGTGTTTTAAAACTTGCAAGCCATCCGCTACTTGCCTTGAAATCGGAAGATCCTTTTACATTTCATTTAATATTAGAGCCTTTTCACATGGGGTTGAATCAGAAACAGGTTCGCCCAAACTACGTTTCTGAGTAAACCATAAATAAACAGCGTCATCCAATTTTATATTTTGTGCAGTTTTTAAGGTTTTTCTATTTGTTCGTCATCCGAATCCACTTTTGTAATATAATTTTGTATAGATTGCCGTTTATTTTTAATATCGGTAATTGTTGCCTTTCCCACACCATAAATCTTGGCCAGACTTGATCCAGATTCTCAGTTTTCCAGTCTATTTAAAATTTCCATTTTTGATTGCATTGTTAATGTCGAATATTTTCGTTTTTTGGTTTCTGTCATATTGATTATTACAATATAAATTAGGTGAATGCACTAACAATAAGTTGCGTTTCACTAATTCAACACGCAAACTACATAAACAAGAACTAATAAGAAACAGTTTGGGTACTTTGACAACCCGAATTTAATGTCGCACTTGGGGTAATCCCCTTCATTTTTGTTAGAATGACTTCTACTATTTGGTTGGCGAATAGGCGAATTATTGATTCTGTGTTTAAGACAATCGTCAACAGAAGTCATAATTATTGAACAAATATATGTAGTTTTGTTTTTTTTTCAAAAAAAAAAGTTTCATATTATGAAACGTTTCTACTGAAACGGTTCTACTGTAATCAGGTTTATTCATTTAGTTTATATTTAAAACTTCTGTGTGATTGAATACAATAAAAGTATTCTAATGAATTAATTTAGAGTAAATCGTGAATTTTCATGTCTTCAAGTAGTAGTCTTTGACTTCCCTAAGTAAGTTAAGACTTCAGTTACTTCCACTGACTATAGAAACTATTGACTGTCAAATAAAAACTATAGCATAACTTCAAGATTAAAATGTTCTATGTTTAGAACTTTTGTTAGTAAAGCATAAGTTAGATGACTATAACATTTTCATATCTCAATAATATATAGTACTGATGGAATGGATAGTGTACTGTCAGTATCAGAATTAGTTTTATATCATATACTGGTGTCCGTTATTTTTGGGATCAGAGAAATGTACAGTGTGGGCAAATTTTGGTGTTATTGTAGATACTAAAGATTAGCATCTCCTTAGATACTAAAAAAGTAGGTGCCATGTTCCGATCTCTTTTTTCGAAAAATATTTGATCCCGCAAAGACCTCGTACAGATGCGGAATATATGTTGATATCATTTTTCGTGATTTATAAAGGAGAGTATGTACTTCTCTCAGAACAAAACCATACAAATATCACAATTTGCTTTTTGAGAAGAATTTGTTCATAAAATAAAAATTTCATTAAGGATTTTTGAAAAATTGTAAATGACACTTTATACTTCAAAATCTTGCTTTGTTTTTGAGATATCTTTGGAGATATATATTTTTGAGATATTTAAGTTTTGAACTCAACCTAAATTTGTAGTATTTCATTAAATATTTTGTTTATCATTTTTGGAAAAACCGTATTCCTATGATATCTGATGAAATTTGTTACATTTTATAAAGAAAAGTATAATGACTTTCAAAAAATCGTAAAAAATTGAAACAGTCTTAACAAAATTGAACCGCAAATAATTTCTTGATTATACATCAGGATAGTAGGAATTAAACCATTCTAATGGAAAAAAATCTTATATCATATGCCAGACATGCAGTAAACCAGTTATCACATTATTATATCATAAAAAAATGACCAATGTTTGTATTTTGTCCACCTAAATTTGAAAAATTGACCACTGTAAGCCAATAAGAATATTTAGAATAGCAACCGGAAAGTAGGAAGAAAAACGGATCATCCCTTTTTGCAATTCAAAGATAATGCATACCGTACCTGGTCGGAGGGGTGCTGTCAGGATGTCTCTACTTTCCCACTGGTTGAATATCTTAACCCAAATCAATTAGCTGATTAGCAGTAAATGATGGTAGGTTTGGGTTGACCCATCAACCTTAACCCAACCCAACTTAACCAAAATAACTAGTTAGCACTAAATATTAATAGAATCGGGTTGAGTTATTAACCTTATCCCAATCCAACCAAGTTAGCTAGTTAATATTAGATATTGGTAAGGTTGGGTTGGGTTGAGCTATCAACCTTAACCAACGCTAACTGAATTAACTACTTAGCTATTATTAGCTACTTAAATATTAGTAGTAGTTGGGTTGGGCTGAGTCACCTTTTTTTTTAAGAAGATCGGGGAGTATTTGCTAACAAACATATAACCTAGGGTGTTGGACGGCTAGAAAGTGTGGGGTTTGGGGTCAAAAGCTCATTAAAAAACCCTGACATGTCTTCTCGGGAACCACAAGAACCATTATATCAGAAAACAGCAAAGGAAACTCTTTTCTACTAATCGCATCTTTAATCGTCTTCGCTTCTTATGGATCTCTTGTTGTTCACGTGTCTCACTCATCACGTTTAGGGGGACCAAAAAGCTCTCCTTCTTGCTTGTTTTTCTCACTTCTTGTTCTACCAGACTAACATCCAGTTCAGACGCATTTCCATGGTTGAATAGATGGATAAAAGTACTGTAACCGAAAGTGTAAGGCTTCGGTAATCCCTCACTACCCTCCAAAGGGGATTGCCCCTGTGCGGAAATTGCCCCTTGGGCTTTGAAAATCACGTAGATGGCGGTGCATATTCCTTATGCTTTCGCCTTTGATGGCATTACTCGCATTCTTTCTTTCCTATTACAGTAACAGGCATTCTTCTCGTCTATTTGGATCGACCACTTGGAAACTTTTTTATATTTATCGTTTTAAATACATACCTGGCTGAGGAGGCCACAGCCTCCCGACTCTTTTCTTTGTCTCTTCTTATATATGGATGTTGTCTTATTGGTCTCATACACTGAACTCCATTCATGTAAACAAACGTTACTTTTTAAGTTGTTTACATTATTGTTCATACCAGTATGTAAATGCCTGCCAATGCCTACTCCGAGTCTGCTTCCATTTTCATCTGCTCTCCCTCCTTTTCACTCACCTCTTTCCTAAATTCCTAACCATCCACCTCCATTGAGATTGTTCAGAATAACCAGCATATGGTTATTCAGATTAATATCACTCTTTGCACACCATTTAGCATTATTACATTTCTGTTTACCTTCATGGTATCCTCCCAGGCTTTGCATGCATACAGCATCTGGGCGTATATAACTGCCCCTATAACTCTGTCTCTCCATAACTCTGTGGCCGTCGTCCTTTGTGCCTTCTTTTCTATGTTCTTAACAAGTCCGTGCCATCGCAGGCCTTCTATATCATTATGCCTAAATACTTTACTTCCTGGCCTGTTCTCAGCCGGCAGTCTGTGATTATCACCTCTGCTTTTGTTTTGTTTTTCTTGCTTTTAAGAGGATAGCCTCAGTCTTTTCCGGAGTTAATTGTAATCCCTTTTCTTCAATTTTATTTTCAATCATTTCTATTATTTCATTCAATCTCATCCATCCGGACACTATAACCGCCAGGTCATGCGCGTATGCCACCAATTTCATGTCTTCTGTATTCTCTTCCACCAGTTCATTGAAGAAAACGTTCTACAGGAAACGTCCGATCAACCCCTGCGGTACACCTTTGGTCACCTCGTACGTCTTCCCGTTATATTCAATTACTCTGTCTTGTAAATATTCCCTTAGGATATCAATTAGTTGCGGCGTGATGCCCTTTTCAATCTGAACAACTCGTGAGGTCTTAAACTCCAACCCAAGATGAATCTCGCTCCTCCGACTCTGCAATCTTCTTTTACTATTCCCCTATATTCCATTGGAATGATTAGGGACTTTACTTATTTCTCCTCCAGCTTCATGCTAAACTCCTTAACACCAGACTCGAGACTATTTTGAGACTCTTTCTTAGGGTACATAAGAAATCTTCACGGTATAAATAAAGTTTGTGAACAAAACTGATCTGCTTAAGATTTCTGCGGGAATGCGGGATTTTTCTATTATAATGGAAGTTTCTACACGCTTTAATTGAGGTACAAAAGAAATCCTCACGGTATAATTAATGTTTGTAAACAAAACTGACCTACTTAACATTCTTTCGGGAGATGATTAACAGGTCAAAATAAATACTTCACACTTTAATTGGCAACAAAGGAATCTACCTGTCGTTAACCCTTCTTTTATAACAATTGGGATTTCTTCACGTTTTAATTGGAGTACAAAAGAAACCTTCATGGTATAATTAATGTTTGTAAACAGAATTGACCTACTTAACATTCTTTCATGGGTTGAATGACATTTTAAAATAAAAAGTTTACGCTTTAATTGAGGAACAAAGGAAATTACCTGGCTTAACCGTTTTTTCTATGACAATAGGGGTTTCTTCACGCTTTAATTGGGGTATAAAAGAAATCTTTACGGTATAATTAATGTTTGTAAACAAAATTGACCTAGTTAACGTTCCTGTGTAAATGATTGATAGGTCAACAGAAAACTTCACGCTTTATTTAGGATATAAAAGGGAGCTACCTATCTTAACCCTTTTTTCTATTACAATGGAGGTTTCTTCACACTTTAATTAACGGACACAAGAAATCTTCACGGTATAATTAATATTCGTACGCAAAACTGACCTACAAGATTTCTTGTATTACGATTATCACCAGAACTTTGTGACATCTCGTGGGACTAAGCTTCCCTTGCTCAGGACAAATATTGCTTCTAAGAAATTGCATACCATATCTATGCAAAACTTTATCTCTTTAGACGTAACTTTATCTCAACCCAACCAGCTAGTTAGTACTAGATAGTGGTAGAGTTGGATTAAGCCATCAACCTTAACACAATCCAAGGCAACTAAATAATCAATTAACATAATTACTAATTGGGTTGGGATAAACCTTATCCCAACTCAACTACTTACTTATAACTGGATATATAACCAAATTTACTTCCATTAGGTTGAGACATCAAATTTAAAAAACCAACCAGTTGCAATTGTTAAAATTATGAAATTTATTCCTTTCATTATCAACGCACTGTATAATTTGAAATATTTAGTATAATTTTAATAACAAAGACGTTAATAACTAATATTTACCAAAAATTTTCAGCGGGATTAATCAAAATAACAAATTATCATGCTTTTGGAAATTACTAGGCGATTGTTGTTTTTTGGTGGCACATTTATCAGAACATTATTGTTGCTTGCGCGTTCAAGAACACCTCCTTCAAGATAAATTCGTTAATGAACCCTCGAAAGGGAAATACATCGAGCGAGACGAGATATTTGAATTTGCAATAAGGTTCAAAAATTTATCATAAACTATTTTATTTATTATTATTTTGTTGTAGATGTTTTTCAAAGGCAATCGTTTGTATTGAAAATAATGTATTAATTTGGCACGATTTAGCGAATTGTCTCCTGTCTTACGCCAAAATCGCCGAAGATCCAGATAAATCTAAAGATCTTTTCAATAAAGCCTTCGCGGCGATTCATCATTGTATAACAACCAATCCCGGCAATTGGGCTCATTGGAACCTAATGGGAGTATTGGCTTTCTTTAAAGAACCCAAATCCTATTCGTTATCTCAACACTCGTTTATAAAGGCAACAATTTTAGATAAAAATTGCGCGATTGCTTGGTGCAATTTAGGTACTTTATATTTGCATTTGAACGAAATTAAATTAGCTAATGAAGCGTTTTCACAAGCGCAGAGATGTGATCCAAATTACATCAACAGTTGGATTGGACAGGTTATTAATTATTTCGTATTATTGTTAATATTAATTTATTTTTTATACATTATTAGGCTTTAATAGCTGAATTTTTGGGACACGAAGATTGTATGGATTTATTTAGGCATAGCACTCAACTTGGGTGTCATGAGCAAAGCGAAATCGGTTATGGGTATTGGGTTTGTAAAACTTTACTTGGAGAACAAACTAAAGAAGCTCAATATGCTATACGTAATATGCACGCAATTCCTGTTGCTTGTGATTCTTTGACTTGGTACACAGGTGAGAATTTTTTTTCTAATAATAATAATAAAATTTATTTGTTTGTCAACACAATACAAAAACGTTAAAAACAAAAATCAAAAAAAACCTTAATCGAAAATATTGTTACACTTGAAAAAAATTCCTCAGTTGTATAGAAACATTTTTTTATTAGCTCTTTTTTAACGGTTTTTCTAAAACTTGTAGAATTTAAAGTTCGCACATTCAAAGGTAACCTGTTATAAAACTTTACACCATGATAATCTATGCCCTGTTGTATCTCAAACAAAGTCTTATTTCGTGTATTATATTTATGTAATTGTGAATTAGTTGTAAAATTAGTCTTATTTGTATGTACATAAACTAAGCACAACAATAGATACGCACAAGGAATAGTAAGAATATTATGTTGAACAAATGATGATTTACAACTGTCTTGATTTTTTAAGTTATCAATAGCACGCACACATCGTTCCTGTAACACGAACAATTTTAAGCAATTCCATATACAGCAATAGCATGGAAGCAGGAAAAATAGGCCATTTTCGCAACCTCCATTGTGGCACAAAGCGTCAGTCTCCGTATAAGGAAAACCACACTCGCGAGGCGCCCGCACAGAAAGTCAATATGATCACTCCAGTTTAATGTAGGATCAATTAATAGTCCTAGTAACTTAATATTGCTTTTGTCCCCTTTATAAAAAAATCCATAATCTGTGTTTTTTCATTATTCATCAACAACCTGTTGGCCTGTAACTAATCAGAAGCCGAAGCCACAGTCTCTGCACACTTTTCATCCAAAGCTTCATTCGACGGCCCTCTAGCAACAAAGGAGGTGTTATCTGCATACAGACAAGTAGTTACTTCCTGTACACTTTTTGACAGGTCATTAATATAAATAATAAATAATAGTGGTCCAAGTATGGATACTTGAGGCACACCATATTTACATTCCATCGCATTTGAGAGATCACCATTCCATCTGGTAGGATTTTAGGTGACTATACCTTCTCTGATTCCATAATAATTAAGCTTGGTCATCAAAATGGTATGATCCACCGTATCAAAGGCGCGACTCAGATTGCAACAAATTATTTTTGTTTTCTTATGATTATCATGGGCATCCGCGAGATCTTTGACGATTCTAATAATTTCAGTGGCAGTTGATTTACGCTCTCTATAACCATGCTGATCTTCAAGCAAGATGTTATTTTTGCTTAAATAGTCTATAAAACGTCGCTTAACCAGCTCTTCAAGAACCTTGGAAAAACCTGGCAGCAGAGCCAGGCAGCAGGCCTCTTTTTTTTATATATCGGAGAGATTTTTGCAACTTTTAGCTTAATAGGAAAAATTCCTTCGGCACATTTATTGAAAATCATAGCTAGTAGTGGAGTAATTTCGCTGGCAACTTTTTTAACAATGAGAGAAGTTAATCTATATATATATATATATATATATATATCATCACTGCTTGTTTGTTTTAGCTTTGAAATAACACTTAACATTTCTTGGTCATTAATCGGTGTAAAGAAACAAAAGTTAATCCTATTTTTGTTCATTCTTTTTAAATACTCTTCAAGCTGTATAGATGACTTCTCCACGGCAGCAAGTAACGATTTTATTTCGGTTGCATAATACGTGCTGAAACCAAAGTAGCATTTAAGTCTGTATTATTTTGTGGTTTTCTTTTCTTAGTTATTCTCTCATTGTTTATTACTTCCCACATTTTTTTTGTTTTTGTTATTTGTGTTAGATATAGCCTCACTATTTAGATTCTTTTTTTCATGACTAACTAGTTGTATGTACTCTTGCTTGCATACTTTATATATTTCGTACGAAGCTGTATCTCTTTTAGTTGCAGCAATTATGCCCAAAGCTTCGACCAAACCTTTTTTTCTCTAATATGGATTGCGGAAATTTACTGTCCACTTTCTTGGAAACCTTAATTCTTTTGTGCTGTATTTTAAAATATTCATTAAACATAGAAAAAACAGATCGTGGAAAATATAGCTCCTCCGCATTTAAGCCCTGACAAAGCATATTGCACTGTATCTGCTTCAACGATCTTTTAAAATCCCTTATGTTTTCTCCTTGTTATATACCCTGGTTTTTATGCTTTTATATTGCTCATCGGCTTGATAATTTTGATCAGTTACTTGTAGCAATTGGCTATAATAATCGGATATATGCAAGTTTACGGTTGTGGGCACTAGTGTGGATAAGCATAGATTACTGAAAATGTTATCTATGCAACGTGCAGATATTGCTGTTACTCTTGAAGGTGATGTAAAGATATAGGATAATGCGAAACTATTGGTTAATTCAGTCAGTTGACTTTTCAGCCTCCTTTCTTCACAAAAATTAATGTTAAAATCTCCCGCTAAAAGTATCTTATGATTTGTGTAATGTTTTTCTAGAAGTAGTAATGCTATACTCATTTGATATACAAACATTTGGAAATCGCCATTAGGCGATCTATACAACGCTATCACAATCACATTTTTCTTAATAATCTCCACTGCCACTATTTCTTAAGCTAAGTTCTTTAAATTCGCTTAGTTCTTTAGTTTTGATGCCATTTTTCACAAGAATGCCAACGCTACCATGTATTTTCTGATGTCGACAAAACATTGAGTACCATCATACCAACATTGAGTTCCGAAAAAATTCGACTTGGTCTAGAAATTTAAAATCTATGCCTATCTTTAAAGATTTGCTAATTTTATTTTGGATCTTGGAGGAAGTCAACTCCTCAATTATTATTTCGGAAGTATTTAATTTTTGTTTTAAATAGTCTTCTAATTGACTTTCCTCACAATTTGTATCAACCCGACCCATATATAGCCAGGCTTCTCTTTCTGTGGCTTTAATTATCTCCACATCATTTGTATTTGTGCTTCGAATAATTTTTTGTTTTTGCGTTATGGGTTTTTTATTTTCTATATATTCTCTTTAACGTGTCTTGCGACAGAAACATATGATTTTGTCTCAACTTTGTCGTTCGATGTCTTTTCGACTGAGAATTATTATGTATTTTATTAAGATTTGACTTAACAACCCCATTGTCGTTTTCGGCACATACTTTAACGTGTTGTTTTTAAGTTCTTTAACTTCAACTATAAGACAGTCAATTTTCTCGTTCAGATGCTATATTGTTGAATTTTGTGTGTTTATTATGATATTTTGATTATTTACAGTAGAGTCTCGATAATCCGAGCCAAACGGGACCGACCGTGACTCGAAAAATCGGAAATTTCGGATTATACGGACAAAAATCTGAATTCGTATTATCCGAGCATTTATGCTGTTTTTCGGTATAAATCGAGTAATGACGTCAACAGAGGTGTGAAGATACATATACATGTCCCACTTGCTTTTATTAATACATACGTACATGCAAGAACAATTAAGACATTTTTCGACACATTATTTTTATTTATTGAAGAACACTTATAAAACTATAAACAACTAAGGACAAGTTATAAAATTATTTAAAAAAATCTGTAATTGGCTTTTGTCGTAAATATTCAGTTTTCTTTTTACTTGCTTTATCTCTAAGTCGTTTAATAATTATTATCTCATCGGGAGTTGTTTCTGGTTGTTGTTCAATGTAAATTAAACTATCATTTAATGATTTCAAGCCACTTCCATGCGTAATGTGAGTATCAAGAGCGCTTTCTTCTTCCATTGTTTCTTCATCAACTTCAATTGTATCTGCAGGTTTTCTAATCTCGTTAAGAATTTCCTCATCGGGTAAAATATGTTGCTGTTCATTTTGCGTCCATTCTGCTGTCATCTAAAACAATCATTGTTGTTACTATAGTCCTTAATCAAATGGGATTAATAAACAAATTTTACTCACCAGCAGTAACATTTTCGCATCCGGGTATGCTAATCATGATGTCATGTAACGCTTCATTCGTAATATATTGACGGCTGTATTTTCAAGCAATTTTTTCCAAGATTTCTCTATTGTGGAAGGCTGAATGTCATTCCAGGCAATGGCTACTTTATATATGACATCTTTTATATTAATTGCCTTTAAACCTTCAACAATTGTTCTACCTTCGTCGACGTTTTCTATGATAAATTCTAACAGTTGCCGTCTATATTTTCTTTTTAATGTTTCTAGCATACCCTGATCCATTGGTTGGATAATTGAAGTGACATTAGCAGGAAGGAATTTTACTTTAATGTCTCCACTTTGAAGATTGTCTTCTTTACAATGTGATGGAGCATTGTCTATAATTAATAACGCTGTGGTGAGGCCGTCACTGAAACGACTTCAACCTCTAGTAATTACCGCTGCCACCAGAAACAGTATTTCGCGCTACCTAATTCTTAGTCTGAAGGACTCCTACCTGATCCTATCTATTCAAACAAGATTAAATGGCAAGCGCGCGGTCACTATTTCAGAACCGTGGGTTCTTGCACTAAGGCTCTCAGGAAATGTGAAATAAAACGACAAGTGTTCTAACCACACTTAATCTATATTTACAAAAATAACGCGAAAAAAAAGTAAGATACAAAGTTAATCTTAAAAACTACCTACATTCACGTAAGTAACCCAACCCAACCCGACGTTACTTAAGGAGTCAAAGCAAAATTAAAAATGAAAATGACCTATCTGAACCTAACCCTACAGCGAACTCTCGTTGGCCGATAAATGATAGGGAGAACTGGCAAACAGACTTACCCCGGACGTGTATTCCAATCTGGTGGTCTCGGTGATGGGTCGCAACTTGGATCCTGTTGGAATCTTCTCGGGATAATCCGGGAAGACTTCTTCGACGTAAACACACCAAATCCTCAAGTGAACACGGTTTCCGACACGACGCGGACGCCCGAATCAAAAGAAAGTTGTCCTTGAAGCTGAGTCAAAGTTCTCGGTTTCGACGGGACTTAGAATTGGCGTTAAAGCGAATTTAAGTTTCAGTCTAACAGAGCGCTGGTTGAGTATTGGTTCGAAAGCTTTCTAAGAAGATATCTTTCGAAGTTGAATTGAAACTAAGTTCAGAATTCTTTCTCAATTATGACGTGTGCAAGGCCTTAAGTAACCTCGGGTCTTGGAGGGGTGCAAAACCTTCATTAGGCGTTCCTTAGACATCCCCGACATCTGGGGCCAATCCAAAATACGGGGCGGATATTTTACAATAATTTTCTTAGCCAATGAGGGAATTTGTGTAAGGGAAGAATTCCTCGCCCACAAGACCAGAATATAACATCCGCCACTAACTAATCCCAAAAATCGTCACGTAATTTCCAAACAGTGGAAACCATCAAATTTTTACGTGATCTAACGTTTTTAACGTTAGATCGTAAGTTCTAAGTCGTAAGTTTTTAACGACTTCTTCGTGTCGATTCGCATCTCCCCCATCAAACTGCGGATACATAATTTTTAACAAAATTTAACACGAAGTCTGGTCTCTATACCGGACGTCGTTAACTTGAGACGTGATTTTTAGTTTCTAAAATAACGAAAGGTTGCACTCTAGGAATTTCTAATTCGAATGGTTATTTCTTAAAAGCGTTAAATAATTTTCGATTTATTACAACGCTTTTCTGGGTAAACCTTTATCCTGTAAAAATTTAGTGACATTAGGAACGAATTCTTCATGAAATCAATTATGAAATAAACTTGAATTCATCCATGCATTTTCTTGATTTTTGTAATACACAGGAAGCATGTTCATAGCTAAATTCTTATATGCTCTTGGTTTAGCGGACTTTCCTACGCACATTAACCTTAGTTTATGATGTCCAGAAGCGTTACTACAAGCCAAAATAGTTACACGTTCTTTACTTCTTTTGAATCCTGGGGCTGCTGTTTCTTCCCTATGCGCTAGTGTTGAATTTGGTAACATTTTATAATTTAATCCTGTTTCGTCACAGTTATAAAGTTGGTGAAGGGATAGATTTTCATTTTCTATATCTAATTTTAATCAAATTTTTTTAACTTCTTGTTTGTATTCGTTAAGACAGCTTTCATCAGCGGAAAGCTTTTCGCCGTAAATTCTTAATCGGCGTATCCCATAGCGTTTTTTCCACCTATCTAACCAGCCTGTACTGGCTGTAAACTCTTCTTCGCCTGCAGTAGTTAATTCTTTATAAAAAGCAATAGCTTTTCTTTGAAGGCATGGACCTGAAACGGGACCTCCTATCTTTCGTTGTTGCATCAATCATAAAAACAAAGCTTCGGGCACTTTTTTCATGACTGCTTTTTTTCATGGATTTTCGTTCTTTAAATCGCGAATCTTTGTTTGAACACCATTTTTCATTTTTTTTCTGTTTCTTCTCCAATCACCTACAGTAACTTTTCCAACACCATCAGCAACTGTTGCTATACAGTAATCGTCATCTAATTTTTTTAGGGCCTGTAGTTTGTCGTTCAAACATACATTTGTGTGTTTTCTTTTATTGTTCATATTGGTCATTGCTCATAAAATTAATATGAAAACAACACGCGAATAGGAAATGCGCTACACACGAATGGTTGAACGTCTACTAGTAAACCGGTCGGAATACATCAGATGACATAGTATGTAACTAAACACGTTAGAACTGGCAAAACTCGGATTGCACGGAACCATAACGCAGTTTACTCGATTTAAACGGAACCCAGATTTTGAAGGAGCCCGCTCGAATTATACGGGCACTCGAATAATCTGGAGTCGGATTATCGAGACTCTACTGTATTAGCATAATTAGTTCGTCAAACTTTTTAAAAATTTCTTTATACTTCTCTTGATTTGGTTCTTCTTTTTCACATGGAAATTGCGGTATTGGTGCTGCTAATCTTTTTGGAGGCATAACTTAAGTCAAAGCTCACAGCACATGAAAAATACATCCGCACCGTACAAGAACACGAAAACAAGTATCATTTATTGAACAAGTATTGAAGTATTGTCATGTATTGAACAAGTATATTTATCATTTATTACAATAAATAAGTTAATCGATATAAAATAAATAATTTAACTCTCCAATTCTTCGTCGCATTCTTGATACATTAATCGGCATTCTTCAAGTGTTGAAATTTTATCTTCTGGGCGATAATTTTCTTGAGATGTATCGCTGTTAAACAAAGACATTTTAATCAATTTTGTAGCACTTTTTCTTCATAACTTACTTTAATATTGTTAAACCCAGCGATAATATTTGATTATTTTTTGCGTGCAAATACGCCTCACACATAAATCTTCTTTTACAATTATCTGATTTGATGTGCATAGCGTCGAATGCTAATTCAGATAACTTCAAGCTACAAGTAATAAATAAATTTAATCATTGCCTAAATTATAAACTCAACTTGCCTTCTAAAAATTCTTGTTGTTATATCTAAAACGTTACTGATGTTATCGATTTTCCTTGCGTGATAATTGCTTGAGTATGGTGATATATACTCTGTTGGATACTCATTATTGCTTGAAGAGTACGCGTTAGATTGATATGCGTTGTTAGATGGATATGATGAATATGTTTTATCGTGAATATCTTCTTGTGGTGGCGAATCAACGACGTGTTCTGAATGATCGTGGTCTGCTTCATACGGTGGATGATCTAAGTAAATTTCTTTTCCGTAATGAAAATCATGGTGAGGTATTTCTTGGTAAATTGGTTCGATGTGATGTTTAGACTCTATAATTAATATTAAATTAATTTTAATAAAAAATATATTTCTTTGTAATAATTTCTTACCCACATACGCTATGTATTTATAAAAAGCATATATTTTTCCTGCCACTAAAGCTAAAGTAATTAATGTCCCAACAACAGCAATGACTTTTATTTTAACCAATAAAAATGTTAAATAATATATAATCCCAGTTCCGTCTAATCAAAAAAGAATTATTAAGGTATAATTGTACAACTTAATAAAGTACTCACATAATAAGTGGACCCCTTTTTTACGTCCAGTTTCACTTAAATCATTTGCAGCACACAAACAAAAACACAAAGCCAACAAATAAACGTATTTAAGCATTTTTTTAAACTAACTTTTTTTTCGAGTTATTGAGGTATTGACTAGAACCAAAGTGAAATGAAACATTGTTGGGAACATCTTATATCTATTACAGTTTATTTGGAAAAAGCATGTTAGCGTTAATAATTTTCATACAGATTCACTCTCATTTTAGTTTATTTAGTATTTTCCCCGCCGAAAATCTGGGTTAACTTTCTTTTTTCATTCGGTATTTTCTATGTACCCAGCATATTTGTATCAGAAACTATAAGAGATCAGGTTAATGTGTTAATTTATACATTAACGCAATTCACACTTCAGTTACTTTCATTCACAGAGTGTAAATTTGGAAAACTTTCAATAACACTTTTAAAACAATTTCATTATTTTCTTTTTTTATTTTTTTGTTCTATTATTTTTTTTTTAGAATTACATCCTGATGATCCGTGTGGTTGGAACATGTTGGGTCTTTTAAGGGAGAGAATGGGATTTAAGTCAACAGCACTAAAATGTTTTAAACACTCATTAGTTTTAGTAAAAAATGATGAAGACAAAGATAAAATTTTGGTTAATTACGGAAGATTGTTGATTGAAAATCAACAATACAAGGAAGCTGTAAGGATTTTGAAGGGCGTTAAAACAGCAACTTTTAAAAGTGGGAGCTCTTTGGCTTTGGCCCTATTTAAAAGTAATTTCGCAACAAAATTTACCGTTTAAACAAATTAATTTTTTTTTTCTCATTAGATAAAGAATATGAAGAATCTTATGGATCTTATGAATCAGCTTTGCATTGGTTAACTGATAATAACAAATTACAAAGCGATTTATTAGTTGCTTTAGCTTCAATGGCTTATTTATTTGAAGGGCACGAAGCTGCAAAAACTTTACTTTTCCAAAGGTAACATTTATTCCATTTCCAACAAAAAAAAATAATTCAAATTTTATTTTTTTAGTGTAAAGCTTAAACCACCATCTCCATGGGGTTTCTACTCAACTCTCTCCATTGGTTTATTACATCAAGATTTACATTTATCACAGCTTGTCCTCAACGAAATGTCCATTATAAAAGATCAAAAAGAATCCTTAAATCATTATTCCACCCTCATCTCTTACTTCTACCTCTTAAAAGGTGAACCAAAGCAAGCAATTCGAGAAGTAAGCAAATTATTACATCGATACCCCAACGAAGCTTCTGTATGGTTATCTCTTTCAATTCTATTAATAAGATTACACAAAGAGAGACCTCGAGATTTTGCGGCTTCTCAATGCGCTAAAATCGCCACGGAATTAGGACAGACGAATATGGATGTCACCAAGGTTTTGTGTTTGGTTTCGCTCAGTTTGATTTTATCATGTAGTTATAAAAAAGCTTTAAAAGCTGCTCAAAAAGCTGTGCATTTTTATCCGAATGCTGTGGAATGTTGGGCAGTTTTAATTTCTTCTTTGCGAGCCGTAAAAAAGGAAGTAAAAAATAAAGGGAAAATAGTAGTGGATATAGTGGGTCATATTAAAAAAATAGGATGTAAGGATGAGCTTTTAAGCTGGTTAAGTAAACAATATGTATGAAAGAAATAAATATTTCTGACATTTTTTAATTTTTTTCATTATCTTTTGTATTGACCACTTTTGACATCTTACAGGGTATCGCATTATGAAACTGTAGTGAGTGTCGGATTAGAATATCTACCAGAAATCACAAAACTTAACATAACCCTCTCTTTTTGGTCCAGATGATAAACCTTGAAAATAAGGTCTTATCCAGTAGTAAGTTCATGCAAAGTTTCAAATTTTATGATTTAGTTATATACAAAATATCAAAGAAACGTAAATTTTTGAAATTGATTGTACATAACTTGAAAACAAAAGAGTTAGGACAATATATTCATTCAACGCATAAATGAAACAATGAAAAACAACAATTTAATGACAAAAATTAAAATTTTATTAGATTAAAAGATAGAAATGAACAACACATGTTACCAAAATTTCAAGCCTCTACGAATAGTGGAACCCAAAAAAGTTCTAATGGCCAAGTTACGTGAGACATCCTGTATAAAATTTGAGTTATTTTGATAAGCACTAAATGCGAATTAACCAGATCAAGGTAGGAAATAAGAATCTAACCATGGTAAGGTTTTTACTATGTAATTCAAAGCTAAAGTCCCAGATGCACTTCTCACATAAGATAAAACACACTTAACTCATTTATCAAGAGATCAAGTTACTAAAAAAATGTTCAGTTGGCTTTAAAACACTACATGAACCAAAAGGAATAATGCTGTGTAAATCCTTAGGTTGTCAAATTCTATTTAAATAGTACAATTTTGAGCCAAGACTGCAATTGTAAGTCTATTATAAATCTTCTCTCTCTCAATCCGTGCTGACTGTTATTAAGCATATGGTTTTCCTTGATCTCTTTGTCCAACCAATCTCTTATCATCGTCTCCATCAGCTTACATATTGTTGATTCTAGCCATATCAGCCTATATGTTGTGTTATCAACAGGACCTTTCTTAGGCTTTTTAATCAAGACCAAGTTTGTTATTTTCCAGGATCTAGGAAACTCTCCTTTTACTAGAGAGTTGATAAATATATTGAAACACGTTTATTTGTTACTCATAACACTAGCAAGTAGAGATATGCAATTTACGTGAGTCCCGCCGGGTCACAATGGGTCATGCGTGACCCGTCGGACACTAATTTTTGTGCCACTCACGTGAACGTGCGTGATCGTGAGCGACTTTGTTTACGATGGGACCCGATTGAATCGATTTTTTAATTTTTCTTTAATAATAATATTTTATCGAACACCGGATAATTTTTCAGGGTTTCTGTTGGTGTTACCGAGAATCCGAAAAACATTTCTGATGTTTTCCGAATTATTAATAACATTTTCAGTAACTAAATGTTGATGTCAATATTCTAATCAATTTTTAAACATAAATACGATTTTAGCGGAGTACATATTTATTGTAAAAATGTTCTACATACTAATGAAATAGAATTTTATTTAATTTAAATTTAAATGTGTGATGAATGGATCCACAAGAATTTATGATATAACGGATATCCGCATCTTTTTCTAGCTTTTGACATCTTTGACAGTCACAAAAACACCAAAATCTATTATTCTCAATTTTTCGACTTTCATTCAGTATCCTGCAGATATAACCAGTTTGGTCACTACCAATCAATATATCCTATAATTATATTTTTGCATTTTCTGAAAAACATCTTATTTAGTGTTTTTTAATTGTTTTGCACAATTACATACTCTAAGACGTCTTTTCTAGCCTTTGGTATCTTAAAAGCTCTTTCAAAAATCCCAAAATCTATTGTTTTAAGTTTTTCAACATTGATTAAGTATTTCACAAGTGCATTTGGCGCATTAGAACCATTATGAACAAGAACAAGCAATATACTTCAGAACTAAAAGTTTCAAATTCAATCTAACGAATCATCTTCAAGTTTTTTTCGTATATTCCGTGACTTTTCTTCTATAGTTGGATTGGGTTGAGGCCTAACTTAACACCATTCAATATGAGGGACGGTATGAATGCTTTCTTCTATGGTTGAGTTGAGTTGAGCTCTATCTTCAAATTATTAAGTATGAAGTTAAAGCTGAATCCTATCCAAATATAGAAGAAAAAAACACGGAATATTTTGATCTTTTTTCCTTCCATAGCCAAGTTGTATTAGTCTTTAACTTCACGCTATCCCTCATATAACAAAAAATCAAATCCAAAATTCTTCTGTGGTTGGGTTGGGTTAAACTCCAACTTCATACCATTCAACATGAACCTATACTCAAAATTTGGAATAATTTGTAATTTTTGAAAATATTCCGTAATTTTTTTTCAATATTTTAGGTTTGATTTATTCTTCTATAGTTGGGTTGAGTCAAGCTTCAACTTCATGCCATCCCTTATATAACAAAAAATCAAATCCAAAATAACAAATCTTCTAAGTTCAATTCAATATCAGAGATATCAATATGAGGGATAGTATGAAGTTGATGTTCTAAGCAAGTTGATATCATGATAGCAGTCAGATTTCTTTCAATTTCTTCCCAAATTGCTTAATTTCATTCAATTTAATAATCATTAAAATAGTCAAGTTAATTTAAATACATTTAATTTATGATTTTTTTTTTGAAACTTGCTTATAACGAACCAATTTTCAGGTCGCTGAGGGAAATTGTAATAGAAATATTATTTCCATTAAAATTTAACTGTGTAACTTTTTTTGTAACTCCAGATTCGTTAAATCCGCATCTGCTAAACGTACATCCCTAACATCACTAATAAGAATATGCCAGCATTTATTATTTATTTTAATTTTATAATAGTCTCATTCGTTTCAGAACATGATAACATGATAATAAAACTACACACTCTGTTAATTCTGCCATTCTGTCAAACAAGATTAATTAATAATCAAAAATAATTCATATATTTGATCACCTGATCGAGTGTGAGTCACGTGAATTAACGTGACCCACACGTGATTCATATATAATATTCACGTGAGTGACACGGTCTAGATCGTGAGCAGGCATAAAAAATCACTCACGCGCACATCTCTACTAGTAAGTAATATTTCCGGCGTAATGTTGTCTGGACGGGATGCCTTTTTCCTTTTTATTTTAGTATGGCCTTTTCCATCTCCTCCATAGTAAAAGTAGGTGTTTTATGTCTACCATTTACTCTCGGTTCAGCCGTATTCTTGCTTTCTTCTTTGCTTCCGGGAAGAGTTTCGTTACCTGTTCTAATATAACATATTCAGCAATCGGGCACCATCCCATAAGTTTTACGCTTTTCGTGACAATGAAATATGCTTCACCCTACATATCTTCATCCAATTCATCACATAATCTATTCCAGTTTTCCTTATTAAGACACAACCTTTTTTTTTTTAACGAGGTCGGGGAAAATCTGCAAACAGACATCCGGCCTGAGGTCTTGGGCGGCCGGATAATGTGGGGTTGGGGTTAAATAACCCCGACCCACTAAAAACCCCTTTCCTCGTCTTCTCGCACATTTGATCTTGACAGTCTGGCATCGCTTGCGCATAACTTTGGACTGTCAGCGAATACAGGTGTTCAATACTTTCCATTTCTTCAATCATCGTGATCATCTCTCTAGTTTTTACTTCTGAATGTGAGGTAGGCATCTGTTCTCTCGTTCTTCATCTCTCTTCTTTCCTTGGCTCAAGGTCCGGCATTCTCATATTCATACATAGGAATCCATTAGTTTTTACTATATAACATTTTATAACATACCTGGACGAGGGGGCGGATGCCCCTCTCCTGTTCTTCATCTTTTGTCTTCCTCGTTGCTCCCTCGAGTTCCGGTAATCATAGATCATAAGAATCCATTAATTTTTATCATTTAATTTTGTAAAACATACCTGAGCGAGGGGCGGATGCCCTTTTGATCACTCCTCTTGCCCTTACAATCGCATTCTTACAAAGCTTCCTCTTCTTTAATCTCTCTCTTTTCCTCCGCCTCCTTCTCTCTCATTATTTCCGTTAAGAGGTTCATTATCCCTTCACCCACCTCTCTTGACTCCACCAGCATATCGCCTATGGTTTCTTTCTCAATTCTCCTACCGATCTCAAATTCTGTACCTGTTCTTAACTCCTTGAATCTTATACATTCGAAAATCGTATGTTCAGGGTCATCCACAACTCCACAACCGTACCAACACAGGCTTGTTGTTATTTTCTTAATTTCCTTCAGGTACTTTCCGAAAGTTCCGTGACCCAATATCGCTTGTGTTGCGTAGTAATTACTACTTGGTCCCTGCTTCTGCCATCTCTCCACGTTCTTTATAAAGTGGCTTGCCCATCCTTTATACGTCTCCCACCTTTCTTGCCAACGTCGGTACATTTCTTCCCTGTTTTGTTGTTTCTGCTCGCCCTTCGATTCCCAATTGCGGGCTCTCTCCTATACTAGCAAATCGTATGGTGGACAGCCGGCCAAAGCTCCTACCGCATCCGTTGATGCAGTTCTGTATCCTGCTGTTACATGTATTGCTGTTTTCCGCTCTATTGATCTTAGCATAGCTATATACTTCTTGTGCCTTAAAGCCACTTCCCATGCCGGAGCCGCATACAACGTCGTCGACTCTACTACCTTGGTCAACAGTTTCCTTTTTCCTTGGTTGGGCCCACCTATTCTTGGCATTATTCCTGCTAGTGCGTTAATGATTTTTGCCGCTTTTTCTGTTATTTCGTGTATATGGGTCGTCATACGCAGGTCTTTATCCATATGAACACCCAAATACTTTGCCGACGTTACGCTTTTAATATTTACGTTGTTAACCTTTATTTCAACTTCTTGCAGTCCTTGTCTTCCCTCCAGTATCACGACCTCCGTTTTCTCTGGTGGTATACTAAGTCCCGTCTCTTCTAATCTCGTACTTATGTTGTTTATACAGTATACCTGTACTATCACCGCTAGATCGTCTGCGTATGCGACCATACTCACTATTAAGACACAACCTAACTCAAGCCAACCCAACCTAGCTTCATAACTCACACTAGACTAGAATTTAAACAGATTTAAATGATAATGTGGATATTTGTGGCCATGGCCATAAATGATTTAATATCAATATTTAAAAATTATGGTCAGTGAAATTTTGCCTTGTGTGCAAACGAAGGAAGGGGAGTGTTGTTTTAAAAACATTTTTGTTTCTATAATAAGAAAGCAGTGCAAAGCATCAATGATCTAGGTCGCTGATATGTATGGAAACGGTCGGTTATCTACTAAAGTAAAACAGCTAGCGAAAAATTTGGAGATAAAATTTTTAAGGTTTTTTAAAATCTATTACAATAAAGACAAATTAAGTATACAGGTGTGTCAAAAAGGTGTCTGGACGAATTAAAGAGGGAAACCACATTATGAAGTTAAAAAATCGATTTTTTTTAATTGCATAAATCATTAGCTTAACTATCCAAGAATACCCTGTTAAAATTACAAACCGAAATTCGCATTTGTTTAGATTTTATGAACAATGTAAGAATTTGCTTCGGTTATAGTTTTAATTTGAAAATTTTTACAAGAACGTAAAAATCGCGAGTGAGAATGTCTTTATATTCGAAAGATGATCGAGATATTTACGAACGCCGCAGTAAATCGCGCAAAAGGTTTCATGGGAATCAACACACTAACAAACAAAAGTACTAGTGCGAAAAAATTCAAAGGTACTACCACTGTAAATGTGACAGTAAATCCATCACATTTGTATCGGGTGATTGAATTTTTTACTTTATTTATAACAATATCGGACACATTGATTTGTCGAAATTGCAAGCATACAATAAAATTTTAAGAAACTGGAATTGGAGGACTTGGTTTTCAACTCGTTGTGAAATGTGATTATGGATGTAGGCATATCAATTCAAGTCCTCTCATAAATACAGGGTTTGAGATAAATCGAAGAATAGTATTCGTTATACGACTGTTACGCGCTGGTAGATAAAGATTAAATTTGTTCTGCAATTATCTGCACATCGGCAATGGCATATAATAGAATTTTGATTCACATCCATTTTGCTGTGTAGATAATTTTTGACTATTGTTGTAAAAAAGCTGCCGAAGAAGAGAAAAAAGAGAATGGAAAAAATGAAAAGACCCACATAAAACTTCAAAGTGTCTGGAGACGGTACTTGGAAAAAGAGAGGATTTAAATCTTTCTAAAACTTTCGTTGCGGATCACTCTGGCAAAGTCATCAACCTAGATGTGCGCAGTTACTATCATGCTTGTGCAAAATAGCAGAATAAATCCAAAAATTCTGTAGAATATTTAGAATGGAAAGACGACCATGACGACAAAGACTGTACGAAAAATCATGAAGGTTCTGCTGGAAGCATGGAAGTTGAGTCTGTAAAAAAGATGTTTTTGAGATCTGAAACAATGCATGGTGTAAAATACGGCAATTATATTGACGACGGTGACTCTAAAACATTTGCAGCAATTTTAAATTCAAATCCTTATTGTGCAGAGTATCAAGTTTTAAAAAGTGAATGTATAGCTCACGTCCAAAAAAGAATGGGAACACGACTCAGAAACAATCGAAAATCTAAAAAGCTTGGTAGAAAAGGCAAACTTACAGAGGCATTAGTAAAAAAAATTCGGCAGTTATTATGGACTAGCAATTAGAAGAGATATTGATAGTGTAGAGAACATGAAAAAAGAAATTATGGCGCCTTATTATGATTTGATCTTAACAGATGAGAATCCTAGACACGAGTGTTGCCCGGAAGGACAAGATAGCTGGTGCGAGTGGCAGAAATGAGAAGCCCTTGGAATGGATTTTATACCACACCCTCCACCATTGCATCCCGATGTACAGAAGGAAATTCTTCATATATATATGAAGATTTATCAAGGGATGAATTACTAGAGAGATGTTTGGGTGGCCACACACAAAATGCAAATGAAAGTTTTAATTCGACAATTTGGCGATTAGTTCCTAAACATTTGCACTCCAGATTAAAAGTCATAGAAGTGGAAAATGAAATCATAGAAGGAAATTCAGCCCTTCGGATGGTGATGAACGAAGCAAGAATTGTAATAGGTACGCAAAGTTTTAATAAAAAGAAGGTTGGCAAGCGCGAAATGAAGCGTATGAGGAAGAAGAGGGATTAATATATGGTGCTGGAATCGCGGATTAATTGATAAATACTTTATATTATTGCTAATTTACTTTCAATTTCTAATTTCCTAGATTTTTTTTCAATGGCGTTTTTCTCAAAATCTAGTTTTTCATATTTGCGGAAACTCTATCTCAAAAAGTAATAAACCGATCATTTTGAAAATTGACATTATGATTCTTTATGAAATCACGAAGAATATGAACCAACTATTCAGGTAATATCATGATTTTAAAACCGTGATATTACCTGAGTGCTTTTTTTTGCATATTTAGTTAAGAATAATGTTAAAATTTTAAGTACATTCTTTCAACACTTGCAAAATGTTTAATTTTCATTATATTCACCTGATTTGAGGTTCATATTCTTAAAAAATAAGCTGTTAATCTAAAATAAAAAGCTTTTTGAATTCAGATGAAAATTGGAATGGCGACACGTCCCGCAATCGAAAAACTAAGAGTTCTCGACGCGAGTGCATAACGTCGTTATATTAGGATACAATGATTCCTAACAATTCGCAAAAGTTGTTCGAAATATAAACAAAATTACACTTAGCAGCAGAAGTCTGCGTACAAAAAATTTTTAACACTTTAACTGAAAAAATAAGGGTCATGATCTAATGTGATAAACTTCAATTTTTTTTTTTTTTTTTTATTAACTACATATAATTCTATTAACAAAATATGCATCAATAAAACAGAAATATTAGTTACAAAAAAAATTTAAATTAAAAATTCTCCAAATAATGCGTATGCAAAAATCTGCGTACAAATAAAGACGCCTTCTCCAAAATATACTTATTTACTTAAATACGTAGTTGGCGATGTACGCTTTCCGATTTAAATAAAAGATAATCGGTGTCAATTATATTAGCAGAGGCTTAGAAGCTAAAAGTTAGAATGGACACGAAAGGAAAGGAAATTGAATTGGGAGAGAGAAAAATTATTGTAAAGTTATGGAAAGAGGGAAAATCTTTTCGAAAAATAGGAGAAACTGTCGGCAGGTCACACTCTTCCATTCAAAGAGTAATTAATAATTATAAAGACACTGAAGATTACCTCTCACGTCCGCGATCTGGTAGACCACCCCTTTTAACAAACCGAGAGAAGCGAAAAATTGTACAGCAGGTTAGAAAAGAACCTAGGTTGACGGCAAAAAAAATAGTAGAAAATGTACAAGAAGAATTTCATAAAACTATCAGCAAAGATACGGTGAGAAGGACGTTAAAAAAAGCTAACTATCACAGTCGCGTTCCACGAAAAAAGCCATTTGTGTCAGAGGTCAATCGTCAGAAGCGGATCGCCTTTGCAAAAAAACTCTTAGACAAGCCCATTGAATTCTGGGAGAAAGTTCTCTTTACAGATGAGAGCAAATTTTGCATTTTCGGCATTAAGGGTAAACAACTTGTATGGAGAAAACCTAATACTGCCCTTAATCCCGAAAATTTGAAAGCGACTGTAAAACACGGAGGTGGTGGAGTTATGGTTTGGGGGTGTTTGTGCACCAAAGGGGTGGGAAGGTTGGTTTTCATAACATCGACAATGGACCATAAAATGTATATAGACATTTTAAAAGAAAATTTGCGCCCCAAACATTGCGCCCACAACACTAACAATAAGCTTTGGCTACTATACAATACCCCAAAGCAACTTAAAACACCTCCACAATCGCCGGACTTGAATCCCATCGAACACCTCTGGGATTTACTGGAACGCAGGATTCGGCAACACAACATAACGTCGAAGGAAACGTTAAAAAATGTTATGATTGAGGAATGGGCCAAAATCAGTTCGGACGAAACGAAGAAATTAGTGCACTCCATGCCTAAACGTTTAAGGGAGGTCATTAAACGTAAAGGTTATCCGACCTCATATTAATATAGAAACAATGATCTCATTTATGAATTTTTTATAAATACTGTCCTGACTTGTACGCAGATTTTTGCATACCCGTTATTTGTAGAATTTTTAGTTTTGATTTTTTTCTGTAACTACTGTTTCTGTTTTGTTGAAGCATATTTTGTTAATAGAATTATATGTAGTTAATATACAAAATAAAAAAAAAATTAAGTTTATCACATTAGATTATGACTCTTATTTTTTCAATTAAAGTATTACAAGTTTTTTGTACGCAGACTTCTGCTGCTGAGTGTATGTCAAAATTTGATTAAATATTAATTAATACTTCCCACCCAAAAAAAAAATACTAAAGATACAATAAAAAAAAAGACTTCTAATGTGGTTTCCCCCTTAAGGTAGCTTTTTCTTTAATGGATCACTCTGTATATTATTCCATATTTCAGTTCATCTCGAAATTCTAAACAACAGCAGATCATAAATTTAAACTTAACCGTTTTCGAGAAATCGAACTTTCAAAATCACTTTTTTATACATTTTATGAATTTTTTTGTATGGCATTTACATTTTATGAAAATAATAGTTATGCCAATTTTTAGATTTAATAAACTACAATATTGTAGATTTGAACTATTGTATGCTATCCTGACAGCAATGAATTCGCTGAACAAAATTGTGAAGAGAACCTAAAAGAATATTGGGAGGAATACAGGAAATTTCATGCCTTATCCTTTCTTGCGACTCTTCGATATTTTGCGAATTATTTTTGTATTTTGATGATCTTGTACCAAATTAATTTTATATGGATGGAATTTCTTACATATTTTTTGAATATAGATGCTGCGTTGTTGTGAGAATAGCTTAACTTTCAAAAGTAATGATTAACTATAAATTTACTGGCCTAAATCATTTTTGTATAATTTATAAGAAAGTAATTTTCAATGTGATTCTTCTTGTTTTGTAACACCACTTGTCGAGTACCACACAAGGCGAGTATTATGTTTCAATTTTATTTAAAAAATTAAAGCATTTTAAAAAATATTTCATGTTTCGAGCTTTGTTAGCTCATTATCAAGAAAATCTTATTCAGCATAAATTTAACTATAAAATGAATTTTGTTATTTATTGAACTAGTAAAATGCTATATTATTTTTCAAAATGGACGAGATTTTATGAGAACGTGTAAATCTTAAACTTGTATTTTAAAGTAATTGTGATTTTTGAAGTAAAAGTGATTTTCAATATTTGGTATTTCAAAAACTGATTTGAAATATGGAGTAATATACAGAATGTTCCATTTAAGAAAGCAATCTTGTTTCGTCCTGACTATTGAATAACCCTGTATACTTAATTTGTTTTATTGTAATAGATCTTAAAAGACTTTAAATATTTGATGTCTTAAAATTTTTCTCTAGCTGTCTTACTTTATGAGATAACTGACCATTTTCATTCATATCAGCGACCTTGTATAAAAAAATATAAATTCAAATGTGTTTAATGAAAAATAATGTTTCACTAAAGGTTTAGTGACAATGCATTTTTTTACTAACACTAAAGGTTTAGTGATAATGCAATTATTTTTATTGCAACTAAATTTGCATTTTAACTACCACTCAATAAACAACAATAATACAATTAAATGGTAATGCAAAAATGCCCAACCATAATGTTAATGCAGTTTCTTGATTAAAATCCAAACCACCCTGTAAAATCCACACCCTTATAAAAAAGAGGAATATTTGAACATAACCACTACTTTAATTCAAAAATATAAAACCAATTATTTCAATACATAATCCTTTGGATAATCAATAATCTTTGGAAAAGATTTTACTTCCTCTTCTGCATAATGATCAAGACGTTTTGGAACACCTCTAATTTGTCTAATTTGGTTTGAAACATTTTCTATCATTTTAGGTGGTACATTAGCATCTGGAAAAATGTGCAGCCTTTGCATTGTATATCTCCTTTGTAAATTTCCATCCATACTGTTATAAATAGCCTTCTTCAACACCTAATATTTAAAAAAAATTAACCTAATCAAAGTAAAAGATAAAAAAATCTTACCATTGTAGGGTCTTTACTGTGTAATTCCCAAGCTAAAGTCCAAGATGCACCTCTCGGATAGCCTGTATGATGAAAATACACCCTCTTTTTCCATTCATCTCCTGGTAATGCAATATTTGCACTGTTTATTACAATTACATGATCACCACAATCATCTAACAAAAAAATGTTATTGTTTGCTTAAATTATACTTGTAGTTTATTATTTAAACTTACTTAATGGATGATAAATGGGTTTATAAAGCCCCATTAAATATTTTTTGAGTAAATTAGCCGATTGAAAAGGATTTTGCCAAGATGCATCATAAATATGCCAAATTCTTGCGAAAGTTGCCCATTGCTACAAATTAAAATAAATAATTAAGTAGAAGAATTACGTTTAATTTACCTGTGTTCTTTTAAGCGCATTCATATTATTTAAAGTATTTATTAAAAGTTTATATATTATATTGAGGTTAAATTGAAATAGGTTAGGTTTGACATTTGACAGTTCAATGTGAAGTTAGTTCATATCTTTTCTTAATTATTTGTGCTCAATTAATTCAAATGTATTGATTTAATTTAGTTTTTTTGCGTTTTAATTAAAATAAATTAATTTTTATTATTACAATATTAAATAATCTCTTTTTGGTGTCTAAATGGTTAATTATAGGAACTACTATAGGAGTCAAATCAGGCTTAATTAATATTTAAATGTTGTGTTTTGTGCTCACTAAATTTAATTAAAATTAAATTAATGATTTTAAAGAATACATAAAGTGATTAAATTTGATTTAAAATGTAATTTTTTAAAAGATATTTTTTAATGATGTAAGTTCGGATGTTGTATTGACCCATCAATTTGTAGCATCGCCATTTTGTGAAAACCTTTCATTCTCTGTTTTGGGAGTGTCAGTGATTGTAAGAGAAGAGAGTTGTTGCGGTGAAGAAATAAACACAAAGTGAACGTACAAAAATCGTTCTAAATAACGTATGTTTCAATAAAACAAAAAATTTAACTGATCTATTACTTAGCACGTGTAACATAACAATGGGTGTATTGTGTTGTGTTTTTAGGCGAGGTGAGCTGTGTCATCCGTTGTGTTGTCGTGTAGCGGTGCAGAGTGCGTATGATCTCTGGAAGGGACAGAATAACCGTACGGATACAAAATATGAAAAGGAGTAGTGATAGGGACACGCCACCACGTAGCAAAAGGTCTCGGTCCAGCATGGGCAGGTACGACGATAGCTCAGACGAGCGTATAACCCCAGAGCGTATTCGCAGGAGAGGCAGCCGTGGCCGATCCCCAAGTCCAAGACCAAGGTACATGTCGCCACACCGCGATGAGTACATGCGACATGCGCCCCCCGAAAGGGCCTATCCCTACAAAGTTTTATGTGTGAGTGCATTACATCCAAAAGCAAGCGATGAAGTTATTAAAGACACGTTGTACCGTGAATACAAAAAATATGGAGAGCTTAGCATTCGGATTTCCCATGATTTGGATGAAAGAGTAGCTTACGTTTGCTTTAGAAACCCAGATGATGCTCGTGAGGCGAAACATGGGCGCCCAAGGATCATTATTTATGATAAAGTTGCTTTGGTTGAGGCTGTTTACGAAGTGGCTAGATCTTCTAGTGATATGTATCGTCGTCCGCGCTCAATAACCCCCGAATATGATAGACATTATTATGCGAGATCGCCAGAAAGATTAAGGCCTGTTGAACGTTATGATAGAGCTTACGGTATACCACCCGGAGTTCCTGTCCATAGGGAATTCCGCCGCGAAGCTCTTCCAGGTCCTCATCACGAATACCTAGCTCGTCCTCCCATTCATCACCCCCCTCACATGGCTCCCGCCCATCCATATGGCCCCCCTCGTCATAGCGTTCCTCGTCCCCCATTCGAAAAAACCGAAAATAAAAAAGACAAATTCCCTAATTATTTACACCACATCTCCCCCGAAGAAGATCCCTTAGCCACGCGTACATTATTCGCTGGTAATTTAGAAATTAACATAACAGAAGAAGAATTACGTAGAATTTTCGGTCGTTACGGAACTGTAGAAGATATAGACATAAAACGTCCACCACCCGGAACAGGAAACGCGTTCGCTTTCGTTCGTTTTTACACTTTAGATATGGCACATCGCGCAAAAGTCGAATTATCAGGTCAATACATTGGAAAATTTCAATGTAAAATTGGATATGGTAAGGCAACACCTACAACGCGTATTTGGGTGGGTGGTTTGGGTCCTTGGACTTCAATAACGCAGTTGGAGCGCGAATTCGATCGATTTGGGGCCATCAAAAAAATCGATTACGCAAAGGGCGATAATCAAGCGTACATTTTATATGATAGCATCGATGCCGCCCAAGCTGCCGTTAAAGAAATGAGGGGATTTCCTTTAGGCGGTCCCGATAGACGTCTTCGCACCGATTTCGCCGACGTTACGCCTGGTGTTTCTTACCGACCAAAACCATCAACATATCCCGTACACGAAGATCCGTTAGAATATCGTAGAATTGAACCGGAATTTGAATACGATGAAAGCTACTCGAGATATCGTCGATCAGCTTATCCAGAAAGACGTGCAGGAAGTCGTGGTCCATATCGATTTATGGAAGAGGAAGAATGGAATCGAACACGACCCGAAGCTGAATATGATCGACATAGATCGGGATCTAGAGGAGTCGATCGTTCTCGATCGCGATCTCAAAGACGATCGGTCGATTCTGATTCTGATAATGGCTCGAGAAGAGCTGGGCTATTAGCTTCGAGCAGAACTTTACCAGAGGTGGCTAGAAAATGTTCGACAGTTTGGCAGGGAGCGCTAATTTTAAAAAATTCTTTATTCCCAGCTAAGTTTCATTTAATTGATGGTGATACTGATATAGTTGAGGGTTTGATGAAGGATGAGGACGGCCGGCATCAATTGCGTATCACGCAACGATTACGCTTGGATCAACCAAAATTGGAGGACGTGCAAAAGCGTATTGCGGGAGCAAGTTCGCATGCGATTTTCTTAGGTCTTGCCGGATCTACCGCATCGGTAACTAACGATGATGCAAACGTTCAAACTCGGCCGTTACGTAATTTGGTGTCATATTTGAAGCAAAAAGAGGCAGCAGGAGTTATATCGTTGTTGAACAAAGAAACGGAAGCCACAGGTGTTCTTTATTCCTTCCCCCCTTGTCCCTTTTCCGCTGAATTAATCAAACGCACCTGTCATAACCTTCCTGATGATGCTTTAAAAGAGGATCACTTGGTAATTGTTGTGGTACGTGGCGGTACAGCTTAAATATTTAAAAAAACGGATAATATTAATTCATTATTATTTACAAAGCAAACACATCGATTAGAATCATTATTAATTTTTTTATAATAGTAAGAATTTTTATTAATTTAAATTCACAGGAACACATATAATCAAAAAAATTACACTCATTGTCGATTTATCTTTATTAATTATCTTTATATCATTTTTTTTTATTAACGTGAGGTGGTACTATCGTAGTGTTAGTTATTTAGGTTAAAAAATAATAGCGCTGTTTCATCTTGTTTTTCAGGAAATAAGTGAGCCGAAATAGTTTTATGGAATCTTCTGTTAATAATACTGTGAAATTTTCTCACTTAAATTTTCTTGTAGTAACTCAAAACAAAAAAAAACATGTACTTTTTTATGATTTGTGACATTTGGAGGATTAACGAAAACAAAAAAACTATATTTTTTAAGTGAACATAGTGATTAGTGCTTTCAGTTCTTTTTTATTTTATTTTTGTTTTTCTTTTTTTGGTTATTTGTTTTTGTTCTCCCGCTAGATAGTTTTTAATATAGTGGTGTAACAATTTCTGCGCAAGAAACTTGTTGACTTTGTATGTGAAAGGATTGACTGTAAGCAGCCGCTTTATTCAGAAGTAATAAAATGATGCAGTGTATAACGTTTTGTGTTTGTGCTGTAGTTAATGATGGAAAGAGTTAGATTTTTTCAAAATAAAAACAATGTTTGCTAAGTGCTCCGATTTGGTGGTCTCCAGAGTATTTTTTGTGCAAGTTCTTGATCTCGTAATTTATTACTCTAAATTTAGTTTTTTCTAATACTTTGGTTTCTCTGATTGTGAACTTATAACAGTGAGTTTTGATGATGCTGAACAGATAGGGGGTGGAAAGTTTTGAATGAAAAAAAAGTTAATGCAAAGAAATGTTTAAAAAATTAATATGGGAAAAGTTGTGTAAAGAATATTGATAACAATGGTGAGTGACATCTCGTTTTAAAAGTTAAAGACTGTAATGTAATGACATGTTTAAATTTAGATTTGGATTTTAATAGAAAGTAATAATAAAAGATTTTTTTGATATAAAAATTAATCAAGAGTAAAGGTATTATTTGAGAGACCAGTATTAAAATTTTAAATTAACTTTGATAAGATCAGTTTTTCTGTTAGGTTTAGTATAATCTCTCCTCTATTCGTTTCAAGAAGCTGATTCCTTCCAAGATCAAGGGGAGAATAAGAAAAGAGTAGTGAAGGTAGGTATTATTTCAATGAAGATATGACCAAATTTTAAATGCATCCACATAAAACGCATTCTTTTTTCAAAATTTTTAATTAATTTAAAATATCTATCTAAAGTCATGGTGAATGTTGAGATTTTCTTTTATCCCAGTTTTATGATTCTACCTTGAACATTAAATAGAAATTCTTTTTGTTTTATAAAAACTTCTGTTACATAATAATATTTAAGGTTAGGAGTAGAAATATTGGCTGTTTTTTTAAATACTGTGAAAATTTGCAACTTATAAAATGGTTTATAATAAAGTTGTATAATATTTTTCGTCGAGTAACAATTTGGTATTGCCGATAAGATTTTCTCTAAATGTTAAAATTTTACACATGACGTCATGGAGGTCTCAACAATTGGTGGAGTTAAACTATATTTAATACTAGACCTAGAAATGTTTTGATACATTGATATATTAATTGATTCAGTCTATTAAGCTCTCATTTTGTGATGCCAAAAAGATTACAAGATAAAGTTAATGTCATAAAAAGGAAAGTTAATACATATAAATGTTTTTTTTGAATTTTGTATGAATGTTAGATGTTATTTATGCCATAATTGACTCTGCTTCAATTCATAAAAAAATTGATGACTAACATTGATCATACTAAAAAAATGATCATATTCCCGAAATATGATCGGACATTCTCTCGATGATAGTTAAGCTTCAAATGCAAAGTATAAATAATGTTTTCATTAACTGGTGAAAATATTTTTATCTCGTATTGACTTAATGTATGGAAATGATGCTCCTAAATCTGCATTATCATAAAATCAGCACAAAATCATAAATTTAACATGAAAAAATTTCACTTATATTAATAAACCCAACTATTTATTTTATGCATAAGGAACACAGCTGCAATAAGTTATCAATTTTTAATAATTCACCATTTCGTTGATAAATATATAATTGTAATCATAACTAACCAAATTTAATGTTTACAAACATACGTAACATTTTGATAATTTATGTTGATTTATTTATCTTAAATGGGTATGGTAATAGGCCAAATTAAACAAAACTAAACCACAATCAACTAAATGTATACAAATGAAAATTACAGTTCATAATAATAATAAAATCTATATTGATACAAAAATGAAAGAAGATGAAAATACTAAAAGTAGGTCATTAAATGTCATATGAAACAATACATCAACTGCAACTACAATTTCTTCACCACATCTCGAATTTCTTCACCTTTGTCAAAGGGAACCGAAAATTTTCCACAGTTTCAGAAAGCAATAGATCCTCATACTTCCCAAAAAAAGTTGTTTTTGGTTTGATTTTTTGTTATATGGTATGAAGTTGAAGCTTGGCTCAACCCAACTGTAGAAGAAAAAATCAAACCTAAAATATGGAAAAAATAAGCACTGAATATTTCCAAAAATTATTCCAAATTTTGTGTATAATATGTTATGGTTGGGTTAGGTTGAGTTCCCTACTCCATGCCATCCCTCATATTGAATGGTATGAAGTTGAAGCTCCACACAACCCAACCTCAGAAAAATTTTGGATTTATTTTTTTGTTATATGAGAGAAAAAATCGAAATATTTTGTGATTCTTCTATAGTTGGATTGGGTTGAGCTCCAACTTTATACCATCTCTTATACTTAATAATTTGAAGTTGGAGTTCAACTAACTTAACCATAGAAGAAAACCTTCATATCATTCCTTATATTGAATGGAATGAAGTTGGAGCTCAACCCAATCCAACTGTAGAAGAAAAATCATGAACTATTTACAGAAAACTTAGACGGTTTGATAGGTTGGGTAAAACTCCAACTTCATACGATCTCTCGTACTTAATAATTTGAAGTTGCAGCTCAACTAACTTAGCTATAGACGAAAACCTTCATATCATCCCTTATATTGACTGGAATGAAGTTGGAGGTCAATCTAATCTAACTATAGAAGAAAGATCACGGAATATTTATAGAAAACTTAGACAGTTTGATAGATTGGGTTGGGTGTAGTTGGGTTAAGCTCCAACTTCATATCATTCAATATAAGGAATGCTATGGGATGGGTTAGGTTGATTGCTTCCGGTTTGGTTGGGTTTGGTTAGGTTGGATTGAACTCCAACTTCATATCATTCAATATGAAGGATAGTATGAAGTAATAATGATAATATATGTTTATTGATGATAAACACAACAATAACGACAATGATCAGAATACAATTGAACACATCATCAAAAAAGGGTTGAGTCAATGCAGTCCAAATAGCCTGTTATTGTTTTTCATCAACATAATTGATTGTCGGTTCAATTTATAAAAAGATTAATTACTAACATAAATAATTACTAAGAAAATGATGGTTGTGCAATTGTATTATATTCTCGAAATATGATCGGACATTCTCACGATGATAGATAAGGTTCAAATGGAAAGTTGAGATAATGTTTCCGTTAGCTGGTGAAAATATTTTCATTTCGTATTGACTCAATGTATGGAAATGGTGCTCCTAAATCTGCATTATCCGACGTGGTTTTTCTTATGTCATAAATTTAACACGAAGAAGTTTCGCTTATATTAATAAACCCAACTATTTATTTTATGCATAAGGGACATATATGTAATAAGTTTTCAATTTTTAATAATTCACAATTTCGTTGATAAATATATAATTGTAATCATAACTAACCAAATTTAATGTTTACAAACATATGCAACATTTTGATAATTTGTGTTATTTATCTTAAATGGGTATGGTAACAGGCCGAAATCAACAAAACTATAAAACAATCAGCTAAATGTATACAAATAAAAATTACAGTTCATAATAATAATAAAATCGATATTGATACAAAAATGAAAGCAGATGAAAAACTAAAAGTAGGTTATTAAGTATCATATGAAGCAACAAATCAACTGCAGCAAAAAAACAGTTCTTGAAATGCATAAAAGGAATACTGAACCTTTTCAATAAAAAATAGTATTGGTAGTTATTTCTTCTAGGAGTAGGAGTCTATAAGAAATGTATTTCATAGCGATAAATTCCAGATGAACAAGGTGATTCTTGGTGCTTTTCTAATAGACCGGTTGTTTCTACCAATAAGAGAATCGAGGAAATGTGGTCCTGAATTTTCTGTTGTTGTTGAAGACCTTGATCTGCTTTCCTTATTTATCTAGGAATTTGTTCACTACATCTCGAATGTCGACCTTTGTCAGAGGAACCGAAAATTTTCCACAGTTTTAGAAAGCAATAGCTCTCATACTTCCTAAAAAAAGTTGTTTTGGATTTGATTTTTTGTTGTATGGTATGAAGTTGAAGCTTAACGCAACCCAACCACAGAAGAATTTTGGATTTATTTTTTTGTTATATGAGAGAAAAAGTCGAAATATTTCGTGGTTCTTTCTTCTATAATTGGATTGGGTTGAGCTCCAACTTCATACCATCTTTCATACTTCATAATTTGAAGTTGGTGCTCAACCATAGAAAAAAACCTTCATTACATTCGAAAATAAAAATTATAATAATACAACATTTAAAACAAAATAATATAATATTAAAACAAAATAATATAATGTTAAAACAAAATAATATAATATTGAAACGAAATAATATAATATTAAAACGAAATAATATAATATTAAAACGAAATAATATAATATTAAAACAAAATAATATAATATTAAATCAAAATAAAATAAATTAGTAAATTAATTTTTTAATATTGATTTTAATTAAATTCAATCTGTTATGCCCTATCACCCCTCAGCCCCCTAAACATAATTATCACCACCCGCTTATTCCTCTTCACCCGCAAACCAACTAAAATTAAGACTTAATCCCATTCTGCTCGTGCAGCAGAAATTCTTTGTAAGCTAACTTGAAGCCTCGCTCACCCTGCCGCCTGACTGATAATAGTTGGAGAGAAGTTAAGAGGAGAGGACTTAAGAAGTTGGGGTTCAATCTTCATACTATTCAAAATAAAGTATAGCATGAAGTTGGAGCTCAACTCAACCCAACCCAGACCATAACATTCTTCAAAAATCATGGGCCAATAAAACTTTTTGAAATAAACTCTAAATGTCGTAATATTTCATACATTGCCTAGACACCTAAGGTATTTTACACATTACCTAGGCATTATATTGAGTACACCCAACTCTTTTTTTTCACGGCCTTTGTTAACACGATTTTGAAATAACACGGTTCGCCAATAAATTTTTTAGACGAATTTTTTGTTATAGCACGAATCCTAAAAAGGAATCAAGTAAAAAAATTTATTGGTGAACCGTGTTATTCCAAAATAGTGTTAAAAAAAGACCGTGAAATTATGGGATATACTGATTGGTAATGATCAAACTAGTTCTAAAGCACTGACAATATCTGTGTCATACTTAATCAAAGTGGAAGAATTGAAAATAATTGATTTTGATGTTTTTGAGAGTGCCAAGGATGTTAAAAGCTAGAAAAGGGTTGCTAGGCTGTGTCAAAAAAGTACTAATTGATTAGACACATTTTCAGGTTTTTAATGTACGCAAAATGATTATAAATATAAGATGGGACGTTTTTCAGAAACTGTAAAAATTTTCGATTATGAAACATATTAACTAAATCGGTTCTAATTAACTAAAAACAGTTTTTCGATGCACAGTTAAACCTGAACGTTTCTAGTTCTATGTCTAGAATTAACAAATTACAATATTATTAAATTCATAAAAAAATAATTCAAAGGAATGTATGTTATTTAAAAAATGTTAGAAACAAACTTTAAAACTTGAACAAAATAACTCGAATAAAAAATCAATTTAAGGTTTTTTATATACTAAATTACAGCCGCTACCATCAATGGATTATGAATATTAATGATTATTTATGGACAAATTAGCCGAAACAACATTTCAGCATTAACATTTTCGCTAAACGAAGAACATCGCACCGCCAATTTCTGAACATTCTGTATAAGGAATTCTAATTGCATTCATATTAGAAAAGGTTAGGCCTTATAATAAATTATATTATACGCCAGGCTTTGGTGATAACAGTACTAATATGTGTATAAAATGTATTTGTATCATTGGCTATCAAATGTAACACTTAAATTTAATAAATGAGACTTGTTGTAAAGATACGGAGAAAGAGTTAGTTTTAAATCGTCAGCATACGATAACCTGGAATGAAGAGGATCAAAACTTGTTTTTTTTTAAGAATAACGGTATTAGCTAGGTATTTGAATCTGTCTTGTAGTGCTTCTTCTGATAGAGAAGAAGTACTATACAAGTTTTTTGTGCACTGTAATAGACATATTAGCCAAGGATTATCAATGACTGCAAATCCTTAAATGCTATTATATTAATTTCATATTCACTATTACTTGTTTTTAATATTACTGAAAATCGGTAAATTAATTTTTCGTACACACCAGTAATCTTCGAAGAAAGCTTAACATTTTCAAAATATTTTTTATCAGTATACCACCATCACTAATATTATATAATATTATATATTTAGACACGTTTCTATGTAGTTGGCATGAACGGTTTGTCAATTTAACATTCACAAATAAAGACTACTCTGCTTCAGACGATAACTGAATGTGAACATTTTTCGAAAGGTTTTTGTACAAATCTCACAATTTTTTACTTCTTGTGGGAGACGTTGACGCCACGTGCAACAATTTTCTTATAAATCCATGTCCTATTTTTATTTGGTGAACTTGTGCCGCAAATATTTCATTAGGTGAATAACTTTCCTAAAGTGATTTAATTTTTCGATATTTGCTTTGTCTGTTACAATCATTAAAGGTACTGGTAGGTTTACTCCTTGCAGACGAGGTAGATTCTACCATGCATTCAGTGCAAATCGAAAATTTGATATTTAATCAATTCGAATTTCAGGTTGAACTTCTGTCAACAAAAATTTACTTTGTTCAAATATATTTGTTTTATTTCGCAATACGTGTACTTCCCCCGACAGAATCTTTGTATGGATTTAAAAAGAACATTCTAAGAGTGCTGATAACTGTATTTTATTTTTTCAAAGATTGCTTTTTAATTTTGTACAAATAATAATATACTTACATACATAGGTAATAAATGGCGCATGCTTCTTTATACAAGATACATACTTATTCACTTCACATACAATACATTAAACATTGGGCATATTGAACGACGTCAAATATGTCATTAACATTACACAAAACAGGGCTCAGACCTTGGGGAACGCCATATTAGACTCCTTCAGATAAAGAACAAGCCATTGCAAAAGTTTCCTCTGTATATCAAACTTCATTAACAAGTTTGCTTAATAATTAATAATAATTTGTGATCCACTTAATTTATAAGGTTTTAAGTAACAAGTAAAATATGGACGTTTTGAAAAATGAAATAAAATTGTGTGCTAGAAAAATATATTTAATAAAAATGCAATAAAATATTATAGGAATAATTAAATCTAGCACAACAATAATAAAATTTCAGGATAATTTAAATAGCTTAATACCTACATATAACAGTATACTTTCCGTTTAATTAATAACAAGATATTTAAATAGATCGCAAATATATATACGTAGTACAATTCCTAAAAAATTCTATTTAAATTTATAAGTGCTGAAATTAAAAATTCTTTTTTTTATAATAAGAAATTATCCTTTATTTTTGGAAAGTTGTGGTGCTGTTATAGTGCTTGTATCAACATCATTAACTCTGGTTTTAAATAACTATTTGTCACTCTATGTATTTCATCGGCTATGGAAGGATCCCATTGGAAATTTAAAATGGTCGCCGGAACCAATCTAAGATCGACTAAACTTTTGTCGTTGTCTGTTTCTTCAAATTTGTGACCAGTTGGTGATAAAACAATAAACGGACAATCATGTTCTAAGTTTTCTTGAATAAACGAAAGAACTTCTGAGAATTTTTCATAAACTGAAAAAGTTCCCTAAAAAAATTAAAGACAATAAGATTATTGAGTAAAAAAGAATAATTAATTACTTGTAAAAAGACTCCATCAGGAAACCGAACCCTTATCAAAGCAAATTTATACTTCCTTATTTCCCTAAGTTCGTCTTTTTCTCTCATCGCTTTGGTTCTTAATTGCATTTGTTTTTGCATAGCCTCAGTTCTTAACAATTGCTCTTTCTTTATATCTTCTTTATTCATTGCAAAGAATTCATCCGGTAATTCAACTCGTTTATTAGCTTGGGCTGGCGATAAAACCTGAAGACTTCTATCCAACTCCAACTCAATCCTATCTTCAGCTTTTATAGCATCGATTAAAAACTAAGATGCAACAGAAGATTTAATTTAAAAAAGTTTACAATTTCAAATAATTATTATACTTCTAAAGAACTTATATCATCCCCGATATTAGCCAAAGAAAAAACCCAAAAAGTTTCCATAGATCCGTTATTATCCAATTCAGTTAACCTAAATCCAGCGGCGTACAAAAATTCAGTTGCTCCTAGAATCGGTTCAACTTTCTCTCTATATGTTGCATTTGAACAACGAATTTTTTGAAATTTTGTTTCGGTTGGATTCTGAATTATGTTTTCTAGATATTTACAGAGAATTCCTACGCAATCATTTACCTAATACATAAAATTTTTATAAAGATGTTGCCTATATGTATAACGCTGGTATTACACTATCATAGTTTTATGCTCAAAATCTGAAAGCTGTTTTTCTACCATGCAGAAGATGTTGTGCAAAAATAGCTGTAACGCGTTATAAAAAATTTGCAATGTTCACAAACCCAGTGTTTCTGTTCAAGCTTGTTTGTTTGATGTGTTTTAAAACGTTTTGTTACGTTATTAAATAAGTAATTTTACTGTTAGTACATTTGATTTATCTATCCTAAAGCGTTAACATGAGGGATATATTTAATGAAAAATTTAAAAGTAGAGATAATAAAAATGGTTCTTTAAAAAACGTGATAAAGAAAATGAGAATGGCATTAATGTAAATCCATGCGAAAAATGATGCAAAGTGCAATCTGGAGTTGAATTTGATGAAAAGATTGTATGTTGCAGCACAATCGACTTTATTCAAAATTGACGGCTTGCTGGAACAAGCTTTAAGCTTAAATATGTCCCAGCATAAGTTCTTCCTGCAGAAATTATGAGTTGGATTTTGGGTCGGCAGGGGACGACTTTCGCCTAGAAATGTGCTAATTGTAGTTCTGAAGGTATATGAATCTGGTCTGTACAAGTTCGCAACAAATGAATGGGAACAAGAAGTATAATGACAGCAGTGGGTGTAAGAGTAAATTAAATTTTGCCATATTTGCGTTACTATATTTGTTTATCTGTATAAAATGTTTCATTATTGTTGTATTTTGTGTTATTTGATAAACAAATATTGGACTCAGTTAGTTTTTAGATGTTTGTCTATCACACACAAAGCGTTGAGGTTGATTTCTACCCCGTTTTGTAGCTCCTTTTCTACTGTGCACAATGCATTGTAAAAAAAAAATAGTTGATTTCGGCTTATTGAACGTTGTCTACTACGCGACCACACGGTTTTTGGGTGTAACAATCATATTATTACAGAAAAATCTTTTTTCTGATGAACAATACTTTGCTTATGTTGCCTGCTTAAGTTTTCATAATTGAAATGTTTATTATTGAAAAAATAACTTAAAAAAGCGTAGAGTGAGCTAGACAACAAATTGTAATAATTTGATAGTTCAAAATGATTTGTTGAAAGAATTGAAAAGTAAAGATCCAAACATTACAAGGATCATTTTAGAATGGATGAGAAGAATTTCTGTTTCTTGCCACTAAAGGCATATACAGGGTAGTTCATTACTAATGGACAATATGATTTAAAAAATTTTACAGTTAATTACATCAAATTATTACAATTTAACTCAGTTTATCTTAGTCCAATTGTTAATAATAAGGAAGATACAGATGATTAAAGTTTATACTTTATTTTCGTTTTTCTTGAATAATTTCGTTATCTTATACCTTTTGAACATGAAAATTTGTACATTAGCATTTTTTACGACGGTAAATAATAATCTGTTATTAGTTTTGATCTATCGGCCAGATGGCTGTCTCCTTAAAAAAACTACGTTAAAGTAGTTATGTCTTATTCATGGTTAACATTTTTACAATTCACATAGCTTAAACAAGTTCCTCAGACTTTTTTCATAAATTTGGTATACTTACCAATTGACAAAGATGCTTCAGACGAATACCAAATTGAAATTTATTGTCTTAAAAAGTGATAACATACCAATTTTCACGTTTATAATTTAAGAAAAAACTAAATCATTAGAAAAAAAAATGAAACTAATGTATCAACTATAACCATCTCTATCTCTATATCTGTAAATGAAATCGTAATAATTTTATGATTTAACCCAATTTATCTTAGTCCAATTGTAAATAAAGACTTTTTCACCGCCAACTAAGGTGTACTGAGTATAGTTAAATTTTGCAGTGTGCGCTTGAATGGCGGTTATCTTGGAAATGGAGTACTTTAGACAATATTGGTAGGTATACCAAATGTATGTAAAAATGTGTGAGGAACTTGATTAAGTTATATCAGTTATATCAGACAGCGCCATTTGACCGACAGATCAAAACTAGTACCAAATTCTTATTCACCATCTTAAAAACTGCTAATATACCAATTTTCATGTTCATAATATAAGAGAATACGTTTATAATACATTAAGTTTAACCATCTGTATCTTCGTTATTATTAACAATTGACCTATGGTAAATTAGATTAAATCGTAATAGTTTTATGTAAGGAACTCACTGTTGCTCTGTGTCCCATTAGTAATGGACCAGCCTGTATATTAGAGATGTGTATCACTGCGCTGAGGGGCGCAAGTAAGTTAACTTAGCAAAGTGTGTTACATGCACTGATACCCAACTTTAAAACGAGTTAATTGCGTCATCGTTTCAAAGTGCACTGGTGTCGCTTACTATACTTACACACAACTGCTATAGTGTAGTCGGCGTAAGATTGGGTTGGATACAATGAGTATGAATGACAATATTGAACCCATTTTTATTCAAAATAGACTTCTAATTAAGAAATGAAGGATTACCTTCAAGAAATTTTTACATATTTATTCAATGAATAGAGGCAAACTTAATAAAATCAATATATATTGCTTTTTGAAGCACTTTTAGTGATTGCATTTAATGATGGACAATTCAACCAACATTTTTCAACCTTTGGCCATTTGAATAACATCAACATTTATAATCTTCTATGAACACAATCATATCAGCTTATGTTCATGATACAAGAAATGTTGGTCAACTTTGAAGACGTGTCTCTAAGCATTCCTAATTCCTTGATTTAATGAAACCAAGATACTGCTATGAATCACAGTTAATGAAAGAGAGTTTGATGGTTAATTCAACCAGCATATAGTGTTCTGAGTTGTGTTCATTTCATACTGTTCATGCAACACCTTATGACTAAAATTGTTTTTGTCCTAGTTCAAAGAGTTGCCCAACTTTTAACTTTTTTAAGCTACACATTATTGGCAAATGCGCAGTTTTCTCTTTCGTGCCCATTATTACAATATTATTACATATTATACCGTTTTGTATATTATTTATACAAAACGGATTATCTCAAAAGCTACGCATTGGACTAAAAAGACTTTCGGATGAAATTTGTTCGGTTTCAAGGGACCGTCTTATTCAATGGTGATAAAGATGATCCCGCCTCTCACCCCCTCACGGCATAATAAAAAACAACTTACAAATTTAAAATATGAACGACCTTTTTTTTACTACAGAATCAGGTTCAACGGGAAAAATTACATTGATTTGATCCACGTTTTTTTTGTGTTTTATGAATTTTATATTTGTGTTATTTTCATTTCAGCCATCATCATTAAATGTTCCCTTTTAAACAAAACAACTTTTATTTGAAATTTTTTTTTATCCGATGCGTAGTTTTTGAGATATTCCGTTTTGTTAGGTTAAATAGGACACTTTATAAGCGAGGAAAAACATAAAAGAAATATGTAAAATTAATGTAATTTTTCAAATTTGTAAGTTGCTTCCCATTACGCCACCAGGGGATGAGATACGGGTTCATCTTCACCACCATTAAATATCTCACTTCAAACAAATTTTATTCGAGATTTTTTTTAGTTTCTTCTGTTGATATTTCAAATACTAATAATTTGAGCTTTAATACTAATAATTTGAGGCGACGCCGTTTCTTTTATATCATAGTAAATATATAAAATCTTCTATAAGACGATTTTATTCTCGCACCACGAAGGTTGCTTGTAGACGAGAGGCTACTATCATCCAAAATGGACCATTTTCTGTTTATATTTTAAATACAGCACCTCGCCTGCAAGCAACTATGGCGATTAGAGATGATATCGTTCCTTGTATATCTTAGTAAATGTATAAAGTCTCCTAAAAGACTATTTTATTCTCATACCATCAAGGCCGCTTGCAAGAGAGGGGGTACAAGCTTCCAAATTAGACGATTTTATGTAAACATATCAAGTTTTCCAAAATGAACGATTTCGTGTTAACATCGGAAATAAAGCCAACTTATCCCGAGGATAAGTTGGGGCGGCCGACGTTTTTAAAGTGATCTCGACCGACTTCGAAGATGTTGGTTGCCTCAAGTTACATTCAACTCAACTTAACCCAACCCCAAGTCGGCTCTCCAAGTATCATAAACAATATTAAGGCGGCTGATATCTTCGAAATCGGCCGATATTTAGATTTCATTAATAAATTTATGGAAGTGTGCACTCATGTATTTCTTATATTCACATTCTGTACACCATCAACGTAATATATTCTCATTTTGCGGAGTTTAACATGACTAAAGATTATTAAAATAAAAGCATACAAAATTTCTGAAGAAATCTCGTCTAGAAATTGTTCAACTTTTAATCATTCAACTTAATTCAAATACAAAAATAATCTATATTTTGAATGTTAATAATGTTTGTAGAAGAGTAATAACTAAATCACCGATTCCTTAACTTATCTATATCCGAAGTTGCTTCTTTTCGCCGCTAGAGGACCTTAAAGTTAGCAAAAAAAATTCGTTTATTCCTTATAACTCGAAAACGCGATAATCAATCAAAACCATTTTTGAGATGTGAGTTCCTAGATACAATTAACGTCCTTTTATGGTTTTAGGTGAAATTTTAAGAGAGAAAAGAAATTTTCAGAAATGTTCAAAAAGCCATATCTTCAGTAGTTATCACTCCATTTTTTTTTTTTTTTGCTGAGGGTCACTTTTACCACCTCTTGATAAATTTATCTAACAGTTAAAAACCGGCTCATAGCCAATGAGAGCGTTTAAAATCGATATAACCACCGCTAGATAGTTTAACTGGAGTTTGGTAAAAGTGGGCCTGAGTAAGCGATGACTACATAATTAAAATTTCTGAATAGCCGATTTAATTTTGGTACCTTTTTGTCTCTTATAAGATTTTGATTACATTAGTGGTTAAGCCAGAAAATTGGAATTTTTGAACATCTGCAAGCCTTTTTTACGTCATTGCAATTACAAAATCTTATTTAGTATCGTAATTGGTACTGATTTCTCTGGGGGGTATTGAAATCAACAGTCCTTGCCTCTACAGTTGATTATGAATAAGAATTACAGGGAAAAAATCCGTAGTATTCAATTCCTTACTTAAGTGCCAAACATTGTGATTTTGTAGTCAATAGTCAAAATGACGTAAATAAGGGACAAAAAAGTTTCAGAAATAAATGGGCTATAAACTTAAATCGGCCTATTTTGAGCCAAGGAATTTGTGGTATTCTGTTGTACACACATTTTAGAGACACCTATATATGCTTAATCAAATCTATTAACCTCAAATGTTGACTTCTATGTTTTTTAACCTTTGACGGTAAGAAATACACTCAGCAGCAGAAGTCTGCGTACAAAAAACTTGTAATACTTTAATTGAAAAAATAAGAGTCATAATCTAATGTGATAAACTAGATTTTTTTTTATTTGGTGTATTAACTACATATAATTCTATTAACAAAATATGCTTCAACAAAACAGAAACAGTAGTTACAGAAAAAAATCTACAAATAACGGGTATGCAAAAATCTGCGTACAAGTCAGGACAGTATTTATAAAAAATTCATAAATGAGATCATTGTTTCTATATTAATATGAGGTCGGATAACCTTTACGTTTAATGACCTCCCTTAAACGTTTAGGCATGGAGTGCACTAATTTCTTCGTTTCGTCCGAACTGATTTTGGCCCATTCCTCAATCATAACATTTTTTAACGTTTCCTTCGACGTTATGTTGTGTTGCCGAATCCTGCGTTCCAGTAAATCCCAGAGGTGTTCGATGGGATTCAAGTCCGGCGATCGTGGAGGTGTTTTAAGTTTCTTTGGGGTATTGTATAGTAGCCAAAGCTTAGTGTTGTGGGCGCAATGTTTGGGGTCATTATCTTGTTGAAAAAAGTATTCGGGCCCCAAGCCCAAGTTTTCGATGCTAGGCTTCAAATTTTCTTTTAAAATGTCTATATACATTTTATGGTCCATTGTCGATGTTATGAAAACCAACCTTCCCACCCCTTTGGTGCACATACACCCCCAAACCATAACTCCACCACCTCCGTGTTTTACAGTCGCTTTCAAATTTTTGGGATTAAGGGCAGTATTAGGTTTTCTCCATACAAGTTGTTTACCCTTAATGCCGAAAATGCAAAATTTGCTCTCATCTGTAAAGAGAACTTTCTCCCAGAATTCAATGGGCTTGTCTAAGAGTTTTTTTGCAAAGGCGATCCGCTTCTGACGATTGACCCCTGATACAAATGGCTTTTTTCGTGCAACGCGACTGTGATAGTTAGCTTTTTTTAACGTCCTTCTCACCGTATCTTTGCTGATAGTTTTATGAAATTCTTCTTGTACATTTTCTACTATTTTTTTTGCCGTCAGCCTAGGTTCTTTTCTAACCTGCTGTACAATTTTTCGCTTCTCTCGGTTTGTTAAAAGGGGTGGTCTACCAGATCGCGAACGTGAGAGGTAATCTTCAGTGTCTTTATAATTATTAATTACTCTTTAAATGGAAGAGTGTGACCTGCCGACAGTTTCTCCTATTTTTCGAAAAGATTTTCCCTCTTTCCATAACTTTACAATAATTTTTCTCTCTCCCAATTCAATTTCCTTTCCTTTCGTGTCCATTCTAACTTTTAGTTTCTAAGCCTGTGTTAATATAATTGACACCGATTATCTTTTATTTAAATCGGAAAGCGTACATCGCCAACTACGTATTTAAGTAAATAAGTATATTTTGGAGAAGGCGTCTTTATTTGTACGCAGATTTTTGCATACGCATTATTTGGAGAATTTTTAATTTTAATTTTTTTTGTAACTAATATTTCTGTTTTATTGATGCATATTTTGTTAATAGAATTCTATGTAGTTAATACACAAAATAAAAAAAAATTGAAGTTTATCACATTAAATCATGACAATTATTTTTTCAGTTAAAGTGTTAGAAGTTTTTTGTACGCAGACTTCAATCATTTTTGTAGTGCACGACCTGATGACGTGATAAATACATCACGAAATCGGTAGTCGATATTAAAATAAATAATTTCCTCAGAAATTTCGTATAGTTATATTTTAATAATTATTTATTCTGAAGAAAAATGGAACAATTTATTAATACATGACTAAAGATCTAATTGATCTGCACAATCAGCTGATTGGCGAGCGCTAGTGTGACGCATCTGCAACCGTTTTATGGCGCAATTGAGCTGATATGTTGCACGAACTCAAGAATCAGTATGTCGGCGCAGTAAATTTTGCTGTTTTACATATGATTATTATAAATTGAGTTTTAGGAAAAATTCTGATTTGAAAAACAGCCTAAGTGCTGGAGACGTTATTGTAGCATGTAGATTTTTAGCAATTAGTGAATCTTCATTCATTTTGCAAAATGGCATTCACATACCTCAATGTGTTCTTTCACTAATTATTCTAGAAACACGCAAGGTAATCTATATATCAATGACATATGAATTTTTACGCATCTGATATTGTACAACCTTTAACATCATTTATAGCTTCAGAAATTGATATGTAAACATGCAAACCCATCTATCTGTTTTTATAATAATGACTTTTAACACTGTATAACATTTCATTCCTTTCATAATGGCAAATTAACAATTTGGTGGCAGCTATTGTCCACTGAAAGTTGTTTTGTTTCCATATATTATATGTTTTGTCAAGAACAACATATTTAATCAATTATAATATTTGTTATATTACACTAATATTTTTTATCAAAGATGTGTTATAACAGATCTATAACATAGACCTATGATAGTGTAATATCAGCCTAACAATATAAATCTTACCTTTGTGCGATTATAATTACAAGAGTGAATAATTAAACAAGCTGTTAACCCTCTTTCCTCTTCTAGTTGATCAAAAAGAAAAGTTTTAATTTTACCACGCCATTCTTCTTTAGGTAACACTTCATCATTAATAATCGAACACCGAAAGTACACTCCTAAATTAAAAGAACAAAAAATTAGTCTATAATTTAATTCCACCTTTTCTATTAAAAATAAAATTATTACCATTAACAGCTAATAAAGGTGAACTTTCTAAATTAGTTTCAATTGGTCTTGTTGATGTAGGAATCTGTTCTTCCACAAGATTTTTTTTCTCAGCCTCTAATTCACGTTTAACCTGTGCTTGAATAGCAGCTAACGATGTATTGAATGGGGTATCTTTTCGTTGACTATTCAAACGTGCTAAGGCAGCCTCTGCAGCTTGTCTAGTCGCACTAGAAGGTGCAGCTCTAGGTGGGGGGACATAACCTTGGTTTTTTTGAGTCCCACTATTTTTGCTATTACTTTGATTACCATGGACAGATGATGAAGATTCGGCTAATTTATGTCCGGGTCCGGCCAATTTAAACTTGGCGTCCAATTTCTTTTTTTGAAAAAACTTTTTAATTTTTTCTGCCATAATTAATTAAAAAAATATTTATATTCTTGGTGTGTGTTCCTTTGGTAGTTTTAATTTAGAGACACTTGCTTTTAGCTCTTCTATAGCTTTTGAGGTAGCTAAATGATATAGAAAGTTATAATTAGCAATTAAATCGGGATGAGAGAATAAAAAGCACTAATTACCTGGTTTCATAAAACGTTCGCAAATTCTTTTACCGTAAACGGTCCACGCAATGCATACCAGTAACAAATTGATCGTTAACGTAACGAGGAATACCCAGAGTAATTTCCACTGAAAATCACTGAATTCTAACGAAAACGGAAGGCTTTCGAACTCGAAAGTGACGATACTCGGGTTTACGTCGAACAAACTGAACAATTCCAACCAAAAGCTTGTTATCGAGTTCCAACAATTTACGATCAGATCAAAACCCGTCGTATTTTCATTACTGGAAGTAAACATGCTTATTACTCACGCATTTTAATTTTTACGCTTATTCGAACCTGCCAATGTCACAAATGACATTTTTTCCTTGTTCATATGTCAGTTTTAGTTTCGATGTAGGTGGCACTTTAATAAAGTATTTCAAATTTATATAAATGATTTATTATTATTTATCAAATTTTATATAATATTTTAATCTACATTAATAATGTAAAACCATTAATCAACAATATTTAATTGTTTAATTCCAAATAAAATTTATTAAATGAGGTAGGCAACCTTAAATGTTTTGCTGTGACGTCATCAGATCCAAATCAATCTAAACTTTTTTTAAATTATTATCATATTTGATTCTTTCTATTATCTAATGTATTAATAAAACTTTTTAATTAGTAAAGACCGGATTAAAAGGCAAAAAAAGACGGAAAAAGGCACTTAAAAAGGCATAATATTTTGTTTTCATTAAAAAATACATCGTTAAACTAAACATTCATATACAGGATGTCTCACGTAACTGGTTCATTAGAACTTTTTTGGGTTACACTATTCGTAGAGGCTTGAAATTTTGATAACATGGGATGTTCATTCCGATCTATTAATCTAAAATATTTTCAAGATGGCCATCACTTGCGGTCTACCGGATGTAGACCTCAACTTTGTTATTTTAAATGGAATGCTATAGTTTTTATTATACCATTCAATTATACGTAAGAAAATATGTTGACTTTGATAACAGTTCTTGGTGCCTACCGTTTTTTGTTTTCGAGTTACACTTAGCAGCAGAAGTCTGCGTACAAAAAACTTCTAACACTTTAACTGAAAAAATAAGGGTCATGATCTAATGTGATAAACTTCAATTTTTTTTTATTTTGTGTATTAACTACATATAATTCTATTAACAAAATATGCATCATTAAAGCAGAAATATTAGTTACAAAAAAAAATTAAAATTAAAAATTCTCCAAATAATGCGTATGCAAAAATCTGCGTACAAATAAAGACGCCTTCTCCAAAATATACTTATTTACGTAAATACGTAGTTGGCGATGTACGCTTTCCGATTTAAATAAAAGATAATCGGTGTCAATTATATTAGCAGAGGCTTAGAAGCTAAAAGTTAGAATGGACACGAAAGGAAAGGAAATTGAATTGGGAGAGAGAAAAATTATTGTAAAGTTATGGAAAGAGGGAAAATCTTTTTGAAAAATAGGAGAAACTGTCGGCAGGTCACACTCTTCCATTCAAAGAGTAATTAATAATTATAAAGACACTGAAGATTACCTCTCACGTCCGCGATCTGGTAGACCACCCCTTTTAACAAACCGAGAGAAGCGAAAAATTGTACAGCAGGTTAGAAAAGAACCTAGGCTGACGGCAAAAAAAATAGTAGAAAATGTACAAGAAGAATTTCATAAAACTATCAGCAAAGATACGGTGAGAAGGACGTTAAAAAAAGCTAACTATCACAGTCGCGTTGCACGAAAAAAGCCATTTGTGTCAGAGGTCAATCGTCAGAAGCGGATCGCCTTTGCAAAAAAACTCTTAGACAAGCCCATTGAATTCTGGGAGAAAGTTCTCTTTACAGATGAGAGCAAATTTTGCATTTTCGGCATTAAGGGTAAACAACTTGTATGGAGAAAACCTAATACTGCCCTTAATCCCGAAAATTTGAAGGCGACTGTAAAACACGGGGGTGGTGGAGTTATGGTTTGGGGGTGTATGTGCACCAAAGGGGTGGGAAGGTTGGTTTTCATAACATCGACAATGGACCATAAAATGTATATAGACATTTTAAAAGGAAATTTGAAGCCTATCATCGAAAACTTGGGTTTGGGGCCCGAATACTTTTTTCAACAAGATAATGACCCCAAACATTGCGCCCACAACACTAAGCTTTGGCTACTATACAATACCCTAAAGCAACTTAAAACACCTTCACAATCGCCGGACTTGAATCCCATCGAACACCTCTGGGATTTACTGGAACGCAGGATTCGGCAACACAACATAACGTCGAAGGAAACGTTAAAAAATGTTATGATTGAGGAATGGGCCAAAATCAGTTCGGACGAAACGAAGAAATTAGTGCACTCCATGCCTAAACGTTTAAGGGAGGTCATTAAACGTAAAGGTTATCCGACCTCATATTAATATAGAAACAATGATCTCATTTATGAATTTTTTATAAATACTGTCCTGACTTGTACGCAGATTTTTGCATACCCGTTATTTGTAGATTTTTTTCTGTAACTACTGTTTCTGTTTTGTTGAAGCATATTTTGTTAATAGAATTATATGTAGTTAATATACAAAATAAAAAAAATCAAGTTTATCACATTAGATTATGACTCTTATTTTTTCAATTAAAGTATTACAAGTTTTTTGTACGCAGACTTCTGCTGCTGAGTGTATTTTGGTTTTAAGTGTTTCTTGGCAAATATCACCATGGTCTTTACAAACCCATATCTCAGCCAACGTTAATTCAAAAACGTTTTGCATTGGTACAATAACTCGTCATATGCTGTTAAATAGATTGTCACTTGTTATATCAGTGTACCTTATACAGCGTGGTCAAAAATTGAATTACCGTTTCGCTGCATTCAATTGCGAGAAAGTCGAAAATTTTAAATGGAACGCCCCATATCTTTTTAGCCTATCTAAACGGGAATTTAATTCTCTACAAATTATCTATAAACATTGTTATGCCTATTTAATATAATTTTCTTTATATTGATTATTTTATTAAAATCCTACACAAAATGCTGGAAGCCGTTCGTGTTTTTGTTAGAAGGCTATGACATTTTGACAGTTTATCGTTTAATTTATTTAAATTATCATTGGCATTATTTCTAGAATGATCTGCGATTGAATAAACTTTAGTTTGTTAGCTTTTATTTGCCAAAAATAACCAGCAGAAGAACGCATAAATGAAACAATGAAAAACAATAATATTGCGTAATATTCGACGTAATGATATGCCTAGAGAGTTCAGTTTATTTATTTACGGTGCTTTCTTGTAAAATATTATTCATCTAAATTGACCGAAGCACCTCTTACCGAAGAATTTGGTGAAGCAACATTTATTCTATTATCTTAAGCTGCTGATAATAGAAATTTATGGTTTCTTGTTATTTTGATCTTTCCAAAACTAAGAGATACGTTTGTTATCCTATCCAAAACTTTATTACATCCGCCATAATTATATAATATTATTATAATAATTCGCCATGATATTCAAAGACATTAACAGCAGTAAGTGATGACACAATTAAGTAATGACCACAATAACATAAAAATATGGTTGAAAAACTGTCAAAACTCCACGGCTTTCTAACATAAAAATTAGAAGCTTTCCAGCATTGTATGCTTCAATTAATTTCCAAATATGAGGGCAACTACAACAAATAGGCACGGGAAAGTATTTAAATAGTTTGTAGATTCAATTAAATTCCCATAATTTATTTTTATAATTGTAAGTTTTTCATTCTTTTATGTTATTGATTTTAATTTTTGTCATTAAATTGTTGTTTTTCATTGTTTCATTTATTCGGTTATCTTTTGGTTATTTTTGGTAAATAACAGCTAGCAATCTAAAGTTTATTCAAACACAGTTCATTGTAGAAATAATACTAATAATAATTTAAATAAATTAAACAAAAAACTGTCAAAATGTCATGGCCTTCTGACAAAAACACAAACGGTTTCTAGCATTTAACCTATGATTTTGATAAATTCCTCAATAGCAAGAAAACTATAATAAATAGGTATAGGAATATTTATAGATAATTTATAGAGAATTAAATTCCCTTTCTGATAGGGTATGAAAATATGGGGCGATCCATTTAAAATTTTCGACTTTCACGCAATTGAATACAGAGAAACGGTAACTCAATTTTTGATCAGCCTGTATAAGATATACGGATACGACAAATGACAATCTATTTAGCAGCATATGAAGAGTTATCGTACCAATGCAAAAAGTTTTTGAGTTAACGTTGGCTGAGATATGGGCTTGTAAAGAGCATGGTGATATTTGACAAAAAACACTTAAAATCAAAATAACTCGAAAACAAAAAACGGTAGGCACCAACAACTGTTATCAAACTCAACATATTTTCTTATGTATAATTGAATGGTGTAATAAAAACTATAGCATTCCATTTAAAATAACGAAGTTGAGGTCTACTTCCGGTAGACCGGAAATGGTGGCCATCTTGAAAATATTTTAGATTAATAGATCGGAATGAACAACCCATGTTACCAAAATTTCAAGCCTCTAAGAATAGTGGAACCTAAAAAAGTTCTAATGAACCAGTTACGTGAGACACCCTGTATGATTATTAAACCACTCATCACGAAAACAACTAATTATTAAATGCTGTTCTAAATGTTCCATTGTGAAGTAGTGTCTTCTCTCACTTAACGTATTCTTGTAAGCCGAAAAACTTCTCTCCACGTCCACACTTTTAATTGGTGCGTATTTGAACTTTGTAATTAATGCGGGATCCATAATAAATCCAGTAACAATTTCACCACTTAAAATTGATGCAATTTTTTTTAATGTGGCAAATCCTTCATTTTTACACAGAACGTCATTAAATTTATTCGTAATTATTTGACCAATATGTCCTGGTACGCTATACGTGCTGTCTTAAAACTTATTAATCATTTCTACTGCAGTCACTAAAGGTAAATCCTGTTTTTCAAGTGATTTTATAGATTCACTTATATAACTGTAATTGCTTTTTATAAATGCCAAATTATTTTGTAGCTCCACTTCTTTTAGGACGGCCTGGCAATCTTGTATTGCTTTACTACTTGTAGCCGGAAATTCATTTATTAATTGTTTAAAATGACCTAAGGCGTTTGTGTAGTATATAGCAGCATCTAGCCATGTTCCCCATCTTGTTAGAACTGGTTGTGGTGGTAATGGAGTATTTGGTAACCTCTCTCTAAACAATTCTACCCTTAAAGGGGCTTTAACAAATATTTGTTTACCGCTTTTTATTAATTTATTAACTAATGGGAACTGTAACCTTATAGTTTCTGCTACTCGATTAAGCCCGTGTGCTAAGCAAGTACAATGAATTAAATTAGGGTAAAAAATCTTCATATTAGACGCAGCTTTTACCATGTATGCCGCTACGTCTGACACCATCAGTAAAATTTTATCATTCGGTACCGGCTCCGGTAAGAAAAAATGTGTTAATTCGTCGTGAATAAATCTTGTTACCGTATTATTATTTGTTTTACTTAATTCTTTGGTACTTATTAGAAAACTTTTTGACGAATTTTCATCACTTAATACTCCAAGTATTAAATTTGCCACGTATCGCCCACATACATCAGTTGTTTCGTCTACACTTATCCAAATATAATTATTTCCAATAATATTTTTTATTTCTTGAATAACTTCTTTGTAGACTGAAGTAATATAATTTTTACGGAGATGGCTTTCATCGGAAATATGCATTGTGCAATATGTTTGTAAAAAAGTTTGGAAATATTTATTTGTCACTTTATGGATTGGTATGTTTGCTTTTATCAAAGCTTTGCAAAGATCAAAATTGAATTTTGATTGTTCAGTGTAGCCGGATGTTGATGCCACAGATTGTATAGCTGTACCTATAGTTTGTTGTTTTTTGGATTGACTTTTAGTCAGTTTTAATTTTTCCTGATGCAATGATGTTTTGACATGCTGAATTATGTAGTATTTCTTGTCACAATTAATCTGTTAACAGTAATTTAATAACGTCAGTATTTTATAATATCTTCCATTATTATTAAACAATCAATATATTGTTCTATTAATTTTAGTGATCGAAGTACTACATTTAATCAATAGTGAATTTTATTTCTAGTGAATTTTGGGACATGCTATTCTTTATAATTTCCAATTTTTACGTAAAAAGATTTTTTGTTTAGAAATTTCGGTTTTAAATATTTAAAAATCTTTGGTATTATACATAATTTAATCATTATTTAAAAATATAATTAATGGCACGAGGAAATGTACAGAGGCGCAGCGAAATATTTTTTCATAATTCATCCAATTTTTGGGGAAAAGACGCCAAAAAGTTGGAAAAAGGCTTTAAATAGGCATAAAAAAAATAATAGGCATTTTTAGGTCTTATTTCACTTATTTTTAACTGATTCGTAAAGATATTTTCTATAAATCCGGTCTTTATTAATTAGTATTAAAATTTATTCAATAATTTAAATGTTCAGGTAACAAAAAGTGTTACATTTTTTATTTTGTAGGAATGAACAAATTAGCCAAAATAACGGATATGAACCACAAATCATCAACAAGATGATTGACAAATACAAATACAAACAGAATCACATAAAACTTACCACTCTTACAAATACAACAAATAACACAAACAATATTTATAGAACAATAGAATATCAAGGTAACATACATAATAAAATCAAAAAAAAAATTAAGAAACACAATATAATTATAACATCCAAAAGCAGCAACACACTAGATAAAATTTTAATTAACAACAAAAATAGAATCAATAAAATGAACGATAATGGAGTTTACAAATTAGAATGTGATACATGTAAAGCCACTTGCATTGGTGAAACAGGGAGATGTTTAAAAACTCGTATAAACGAACATAGAACACAACAGAGATCAAACTTTGGAAGACATATAATATTTAACAAAGAACACCAATTTCATGAAACAAAGAACACAACATAACTTCACAAGAAAAACAAAAGTAACCTTTTAGAAATACTTGAACTTTATGAAATTAGAAAATTTAAACACAATCATCCACAAATTTTATGTTTGAGTGACCAAATAAACTACACAGAAAAACCTTTATACATATATGTATTTGAAAAATCCATTTACTCCACCTAAAAATAAAATTAAAAACCCCCAACGTATACAATGAACTCAAACCACAATAACATTTTCCCATAGCTAATTCAAATTTTCCTTTATTACTTTCTTTTCTACCTCCTTTACAACAGATATTTGAACTTTTGGTTTGGGAAATATTCAATTTTAATTTTATTTTATTTTAATCCTATTTTATTTTTTCACATTGACACAACATGTCACAAATCACAACATAAATAGAAATAAAACGTCAATAAGATCAACAATTTTTTAAGAATGGATTCCCTGAAGATGGTCTAAACGTGACCGAAACCGATAGAAACATTGTATGAAATGCTATCGTCTTAATAAAAGTTCAAAAATTATTAAATAAATATTACATTTTTTTATTATAATTTTTCAGTAAAATATGTAATTTTATTTATTGTCTTCTTATGCAATTCCAAGTCCCAACTATATACCTAACTATCAGCAGACGTTGGCTTAAATATATCATTTTTTAACAGTTCCAAGGTGGGCAACTTTCAGAAACTTTGATTTATGAAGTCTAATAAAGCTAATTTAGCAAAGCTTGCACATTACATTTTCATACTGGCAATTTTAATGTTTATTAAAGGAATTTTCTTGGAGGAATATGATACGAAGAATTGATTGAAATCAAACATTATAGCTTTGTTCCACCATCCGATCCGATTCATCCTATATTTGCCAAATGCGATCTTCCATGTTAAGTAATGCTACGAAATCCGCTGATTTATAACGACATTATTTGATATACAGGGTCTCTGAAATGCTTATACAACAGATTCCTTGGCTCAAAATAGGTCGATTTAAGTTAACTTATGGTGGGTTCATGCAACGTGTTTTAGTTTTAGTCGTAGTTTTATGGTGGGTTTATGCAACGTGTTTTAGTTTTAGTCGTAGTCATAGTTATAAGAGTGAAAAGTTAAGGTATTGTGTTGTAGTAGTACTGTTCATGCAAAACCTTACGGCTAAAACGGTTTTTGTCCTAGTCATAAGAGTTGTCCAACTTTTAACTTCTTAAAGCTAAAACCCTCGGTCGCAACTTGACGCATGCGCACTTTTCTCTTTCGTACCTTTAATGGCAGTGTTTTATTTTATTTTATAAATTAAATTGGTTAACTTTTGTATTTTATTATATTACAATTATAACAATAATTTCAATCAGGGTTGTTATCTTTTAAACAATGTGTTTAAAACAAATTTTTAGACTTTTTAAAACTGTATGATATATTTTAAACTAAATTTGTTTTAAACAGTTGAAAAGGAGTTTTAAATCATGGGGTGTTGTTTAAAAGAATAGTTTTGTTTAAAAATTAGCATATTCTATTTTCCTTTATATATGTTTACCGCCAAACCTGCATTACAACTAAAACTTAATATGTGATTAAAAACTAAAGCAAAATTTAAACAAAAATCGTTACTCGTTTCCGCTGGATGTACTACATACTTCATTTAACGCTTCCAATTTGAAGACTATTTTTGCTGCTTTATCAATTCTTAATCTATTACTTAAAGGAGATTATAATTTAGTCTTAGGAAGAAAATGTCGCTTAATATTGGTATATGATGCTACCACACCATATGTAGCTATTAAAATAATTTTAATGTAATAGAATTAAAAATAAAATTAAATTAAATCTTTCTATTAAATAATAGAAAGAATTAAAAAAAAAATCAAATGCGAAAATTGCTCAGATCAATCTGCCAGTCAAGATTTTGCATTGTGTCCAATAGTATCTAATATTTTTGATGCAAACTCAAATAGTTGATCCACAATGTCGTGTTTTTTGCGATGAAAATGTTTTCTGCCAGAAGTTTTAAAAACAGTATCAAGTCTTCTGGAAGCAGTATTAGGTCTTTTGGAAGCATTCAATTCTTCTAAGAGTATTCAGAGGTAATATCGATTCTGGAAGAAGTTTAAACCTTCTAGAAGCATTTCAAGTTTTTTGGAAGCAATATCAAGTCTTCTGGAAGCACTTCAAGTCTTATAGAAGCAGTATTAAGTCTTTTGAAGCATTACAGTTATTCTGAACATTTTAAGCCTTTTAGAACCAATAGAACAACAGGTCCTTTTCAAGCAGTATTCAGTCTACGATTAAGCAGTAATAATTGAAGCAGTGTTAAGTCTATGGGCAGTATCAAATCTTCTGAAAGCTGTACCAAGTCTTCGAAAAGCAATATGAAATCTTCTGAAAGCATTTCTGGTCTTCCAAAGGCAATATTAAGTTTTCTGGAAGTATTTCAGGTATTCTGGTAACATTTCAAATCTTTTCAAACCAGTATCAGGTGCTCGAAAAGCATTATTAAGTTTTCTATGGACAGTATCAAGTCTTTTGGGAGCATGTCAAGTCTTCTGAACCCACCCAGTTTATGCTTCTGGATAAGTCATTTCGACATACTCCATTGCAATATCTAATTGTCCCCGATTAATATTTGCTTCTCAAAATCGATGTATATTGGCCAAGTAATGATCGAGTGTTAACGTCATTTGTAACTGGTCTTGACGTGGTCTTTCTACACATCCATTTCGTTAAAATCATCATCAATATGTTCTTCTTTAAATAATTTTAGTAGTTTTAGTAATGTAAGTACGAAGGCTTTCACAATCGGTGTTAATTGAACTAAAATTAGAACCAACACTAGCACTAACATTAGAACTATCACTAGAACTAATACTAGATCTAAAACAAGTCGAAACTTTTTCTAAATGGCTTCGATCCTGTTTCTGAAGAAAGCTGCAACATAGCATCCGAAACGTCAAACATTTTTTTAAAAGATGCGCAGTAAAACCCAAAGTTCCTAGGTTTATAGGTTGAAAAATTAAAAATATCCATTCTACCAGTATGTTAAGTTTGAAAAAATAGAAATGATGATTCAGTACTTTTAACTGATTTTATTGTTTAAATTAAGACTAGTTTCGCTTTTTACAGCGAATCTTCAAAGACTACGTGTGAACGTTACAAAAGTCAAGTTATTTTCCATATTTTATGTGATCGTTCAAAGCATGTTGATAATTAATTCCAATATTTAACTTTTTACTACATTGAACTAATTTAAGACTTAAAAGTTAAAATTTATAAAATATCTTTACATCACATTAACACGTTAAAATTATCGGATATTTTGGACTGCTTGCAGAAGCCAAAAAGCACTACATATGTGCTCTCACATATTTTTGAAAACTTTGTTTTTTGTTGAAGATTTTTTTTATTTATTAATCCCGAATTCGGAAAAATTGGTTATTATATGCACAATCCTGGGATCCAGGAATATCGAGAATGTAATCCCTAATTCAAGCGCTTTACTCTAGCAGCGACAACATTTTTTTTTATTCATATTAAATAATTTTAGAAACAAAATATTTCTAATAAATAAAACGGTTTCATTCTAGGTTTCTTTTTGTATTTCTAATTTGGCACGACTACGTCCATTTCGCTTTAATGTCCTTTGCTTAAATATTGCATGAACCAATATCTTTTTTTACAACTAAAGCTAATGCTAACGGTTAAGACTATGACTACGATTAAAACTATAACATGTTGCATGAACCCACCATTAAACTTAACCGTTTGCGTTAGCTGTAGTTGTAAGGAAAAGTATTGGTTCATGCAAGATTTAAGCACAGTATACTAAAGCAAAATTTTGACATATACATTGTCGTGCCAAATTAAAAATACAAAAAGAAATCTGGAGGATCAGAAGTGAATAATTAATATGAATAAAATGAATAATATGAATAAAAATAAAATTGTTGTCGCTGCTAGTGTTGGAATGCAGCTTTATTAATTGCACAAAGATTGAAGAATAGAAGACGACGACGTTTTGGCAGAAGACCCATCAATAAGAATCGAGAATTAGAGGGGAATTATGCCACTCTTATTAGAAATATGTTAGAAAAGGAAGAGGACGATTTACTATTTTTTAAATATGTCCGCATGTCATTTGAAGAGTTTAAATAATTGTTAAAACTGGTTGCACCTTCTTTATCAAAAACACCAAATAACAGTAATAAAAAATCTAATTATTAGATTTAATTAATTTTTAATTATTATAAAAATAAAATTATTATTGTTACTTGTCAGAAAAAAGTACTGTGCAAGAGCTACCTTGGAATTTTGGAATGGGAGAATCTACTGTTCATTATATTATTAAAGAAACAATAACTGCTTTATGGAACTACCAGACTTAACAAGAGACGTATTAATCTCTGTTGAAGATACGTTTTACAAAAAACATACGCAATTTTATCGGGGCTGTTGATGAGAAACACATCCACATACAAGCGTCAAAAGTATCGTGAAGTGAGTTCTTTATTTACAAGCAAAGCTTCAGCTTTGTTCTAATGGTATGTGTAGATGCGGATTATAATTTTAATGTAACAGATATTGGAGCTAGTGGAAGAAATTATGTCAGCACTATCTTTAAAGAATCTTCTTTCGGGAGAGCTTTTTTAAATGGAAACATAAATATCCCTATTCTCAAGAAACTACCTAAAAGTAACATTACACTTCCACATTTTGTTGTGGGTGATGCTGCATTTCCTCTACTGAAAAATATAATGAGACCATATCCCAGACAGTAGTTAGGGCTAGAAAAAAACATTTTCAGATATTGTTTATCCAGGGCAAGGAGGACCGTAGAAAATGTCTTTGGTATACTCTGTCAGCGGCAGCGAATTCTACGGAAGCCATTCATAGCTAATGTAGACATAGCAGATGGTATTGTAAAAGCCACAGTAGTCTTACAAAGTTTTCTCAGCATTGAACGGCAAAACCAAAGGCACTGTCCAACGCTATTGGAAGGTATTGAAGTGTTGCGTCTATTGGTGTCTGTATTGAGTTTTCTATTGTTTCTATGTATGTATAACCATGGTACGATACTGAAGGTTTTAATACTGAAGGTGTGGCTGAACATGTTCCGCTATTGCTTGTTACATCCAAAGTCTCAAAAATTTTAGATGGTGCATCTGATGTACAACCCAGGGTATTCTTACTCCTAAAAATGTCATTCTTTTTTAATAATACTCAAAAGGTAAAAAATGTTAAAATGTTTTATAATTGAGGGAAGAAGTTATTCCTAAAATAATTTCTGCAGTCACTTCATTTCTTAATTATCTTTTCTTCATTTTCTGTGAGGAATAAGCTATTTCTTCAATAAGGATCATATAACACTCGATTTATCTGCAGAAAAGTACTTTTTGTCTCTTTTTTAGAAATGAGTTTAAAAAGCCTAAAAGCATTATGTATGGTGCTCCCATTTTGGCGGAGCAGCGGACCCTGATGGTAATTGCCTTTTACAGTGGGTATAATACTGCCTTAAATTACTCTATCGTTCCTGGCACAAACTTGCTAAAATATTTATATTCTTGTATTTTTATATTATATTTACTATTATATACTTTTTAAAATTTTTTGTTAATAAATTTACCAACCATTCATTCTAATTTACCCTCAATGTCTGTAAAGTTATTTTCACACATTATTTATATGATCTTTGCGACCTGGATCATAAAGATATTGGTACCCTTGTACCAATTCTATTAATTTTGGATCAATTTGTGCGCATGCGTCAAGTTGCGATGGAAGGTTTTAGCTTTAAGAAGTTAAAAGTTGGGCAAGTAAGATATTGCATGAACAGTAGTACTATAACACAATACCTTAACTTGTCACTCTTACGACTATGACTACGACTAAAACTAAAACACGTTGCATGAACCCACCTTAAGAGTGAAAAGTTAATTAATTCATGCAACACCTTATGACTAAAACGGTTTTTGTCTTAGTCACAAGAGTTGCCCAACTTTCAACTTCTTAAAGCTAAAACCTTCTGTCGCAATTTAATGGCAGTGTTTCGTTTTATTTTATAAATAAAGGTTGAGTTGAGTAACTTTTTGATTTTATTATATTACAATTATAACAATAATTTCAATTAGGGTTGTCATATTTTTAATAAAGTGTTTAAAACAACAAACAGTTTGTTTTGCAAGCATTTTTAAAACTGTATGTTATGTTTTAAACAGTTCAAAAGGTGATTTAAAACATGGCTTTGTTTTTTAAAAGAACACTTTTGTTTTAAAATTAGCAGGAAAATAGAATATTTCCTTTATGTATGTTTATCGCCAAACCTACATTATAACTAAAACTTAATATATGATTAAAAACTTAAGCAATACTTAAAAAAAAACGTTACCCGTTTCCGCTAGATGCATTATTTACTTCATTTAACTGTTGAAATATGCAAACTGTTTTTGCTGCTTTATCAATTCCTAATCTATTGCTTAAAGTATGGTATTAATTCCTAGGAAGTAAAAGTTGCTTAATATTGGCAGATGATGCTACTACATCGGATGTAGCTATTAAAATCCAAAGAAAAAAAGATCAATCTGCCAGCCAAGATTTTGCATTTTATCTAATAGTATTTAATATTTTCGAAGGAAACTCAAACAGTTTATCAACAATATCGTGTTTTTTGCAATGAAAATGTTTTCTGCCAGAAGTTTTAAAAACAATATCAAGTCTTCTGGAAGCAGTATTAAGTCTTTTGGAAGCATTTCAATTTTTCTAAAACCAGTATTAAGTCTTTCAGAGGCTATATACGCTTTTCTAGAAGAAGTGCAGTCTAGAAGCATTTTAAGTCCTCCAAAAGCAATATCAAGTTTTCTGGAAGAACTTCAAGCCTTCTAGAAGCAGTATTAAAACTTTTAAAGCATTACAAGTATTCTGAACATTTCACGTCTTTTGGAGGCAATATCAGGTTCTTTAGAAACAGTATTAAATCTGCTTTGGGCATATCAAATTTTCTGGAAGCAGTTTAAGACTTTTCTGACTATTGCAATTCATTACATGTCTTCTGGCAGCTACATCAAATCTTCTAAAAGCATTTCATATCGTCTGAGAGCAAGATCAAGCTTTTTCAAATGCAGTATCAAGTCTTCTAGAAACATTTCAAGTCGTTCAGGGGCAGTAGTAAGTCGTTTGGAGGTAATATCAAGTCTTCTGAAAGTAGTACTAAGTCTTCGAAAATCCGTATGAAAATTTTTGGAAGCATTTCTAGTCTTCCAAAGGCAATATCAAGTTTTGTGGAAGTATTTCAAGTCTTCTGAGGCATTACAAGTATTCTGGAGATATTTCAAATCTTTTGGCAGCAGTATCAGGTCCTCTAGAAGCAGTATTAAGTTTTCTATGGACAGTATCAAGTCTTTTGAAAGCATTGTCACATAGCCTATGCTTCTAGATAATTCATTTCTACGTATTCAATTGCACTATCTAATTGTCCCCGATTAATATTTGCTCCTCAAAATCGGCGTTTTAGTATATTGATCAAGTAATGACCGTTCGTTAACGTCATTTCTAAACGGTCTAAAACGTTTAAAACAATAAAAAAAGCATGTATTTTGTTTAAAATGAAAAGGAAACATGTTTTTCCAACTTTGATTTTAATGGAATCAAACCCAGATCAAATTGATTCAAAATTAATGGAATTGGTACAAGAAGTACCAATATCTTTATGATACTTATATCTCTATGATACAGCACACAAAGATCATAAAAATAAATTAATCTTTATGTTTTGTATTTGAGCGATTAATAAAGCTGTATTCAAGTGAGGGATTACAATTCCGAAGCAAATACACAATCTAGGGATTACATTATATGAAGCCGGGATCCCGGGATGATTTCGAGATTGGTTTATCTGTTTTCAAGTGTTTCTATAAAAGACTTCGGTTTCTCCTGGTCAACTTTCTTCTCCAGAAAGACGGTGAATTATCGCATTCTTCTTAATGGTCGACTTTGTCATTTTTACCTTCATTTCCTCTAAATCTTTCTATTATATTTTAATGTCTTTCATCTATACGTTTCTTGTACCCTTATTATTGTTAGTTTTATTGAGGAAAGGATTGTCGTTACCGGAATTTCAAAAAGGCTGAACGAAGACGAATACAGTCTTACGCTATTAAATCATCAAAATCAAACAATCTTCAAAGGTCTTTTCTAAAGGAGCATAACTTTTTTTTTTAATTTCTTGTAGCATGTTTCGATGACAAATACCTTCAACAGTCACTTTGACCCGATCTAAAAGTTAAACCAACTTCGCATAATTTGAAACTCACTGTCATTAGTGTATATAATACAGTAGTTTAGACTGTCATATTGCTTTAACATGATTAAAAGGCTATTTCATCTTTTTTGCAGTCAAGTTGAAGTTTAAGTTCTTTTGCATGTTCTTCTTTTACATATTTTTGAAGATCTTTGTTTTATTGTTGGAGATTTTCGGTAGTTTTTGACCAACATTGATCAACGACAAATCCCACATTCATAAAAATTGGTTATTATGGGAACAATTCTGGGATCCAGGGATCCCGAACAATTTTCTTTTTATTCATATTAAATAATGTTAGAAACAAAATGTTTCTAACACATTTGAAATCTGTTTCACACCAGATTTCTTTTTGTATTACACGACTTTATATATGTTCAAATTTTGCTTTAATGTGCTATGCTTAAATATTGCACGAACGCAAACGGTTAAGACTAAGACTACGACTAATACTAAAACGCCTTTTTATGGTTTTAGGTGAAATTTTAAAAACACAGAAATGGTCGAAAAGCCATGTCTCCAACAGTTATTACTCCAAATATTTGTCCCTTAAAAATTTTTTTGTCCCTTACAAGATTTTGATTACATTAGTGGTTAAGCCAGAAAATTGGAATTGTTGAATATCTGCAAGCCTTGTTTACGTCATTGCAATTACAAAATCTTATCGTAATTATGATGATACTGATTTTTCTAGGGAGCATTAAAATTAACAATCCTTGCTTCTACAGTTGATTATGAACAAGATTTACGAGGAAAGCATTCCCTAGTATTCATTTCCTTACTTAAGTGCCGAACACATGACAACACTCGACTATGCTAGATAATTCGAATAGGTCGCCTAGTATAGAGTCTGCATATGGGCACCCCAAGATTTACCGCTGGGGCTGCGGGGTGAATTTTTTGAATAGACTCATTTTTACCACTAAACTAAGGATTTAGTTTCTCAACCCCTAGGCAATGTCGCAAACTGGAACTATGCCAGATAATTCGAATAGGTAACCTAGTATAGAATAGGTCCCCTATTAATTGGGGGACTTATTCGAATCAACGAGAAATAGAACTTTTTGTTTACTGGTACAAATTACTGCTTTAAAAATTCCCCTCGCCGCCTCTACGATAAATCTGGGGATACGTATAAGCAGATTGATTACCAGAGGACCTATTCGAATTATTTAGACTAGTCACAGGGTGATTAAAATTCATGTTCACTACTTGGTTGGTCAACTGTAAATTACATATAATATAAATTACACGCAGCGGCATACATGGTAAAAGCTGCGTCTAATATGAAGATTTTTTACCCTAATTTAATTCATTGTACTTGCTTAGCACACGGGCCTAATCGAGTAGCAGAAACTATAAGGTTACAGTTAAATTAGTTAATAAATTAATAAAAAGCGGTAAACAAATATTTGTTAAAGCCCTTAGATAGAGGTTACCAAATACCCCATTACCACCACAACCAGTTCTAATAAGATGGGGAACATGGCTAGATGCCGCTATATACTACACAAACGCCTTAGATCATTTTAAACAATTAATAAATGAATTTCCGGCTACAAGTAGTAAAGCAATACAAGATTGCCAGGCCGTCCTAAAAGAAGTGGAGCTACAAAATAATTTATAAAAAGCAATTACAGTTATATAAGTGAATCCATAAAATCACTTGAAAAACAGGATTTATCTTTAGTGACTGCAGTAGAAATGATTAAAAAGTTTCAAGACAGCACGTATAGCGTACCAGGACATATTGGTCAAATAATTACGAATAAATTTAATGACGTTCTGTGTAAAAATGAAGGATTTGCCACATTACAAAAAATTGCATCAATTTTAAGTGGTGACATTGTTACTGGATTTATTATGGATCCCGCATTAATTACAAAGTTCAAGTATGCACCAATTACAAGTGTGGACGTGGAGAGAAGTTGTTCGGCTTACAAGAATACGTTAAGTGAGAGAAGACACAACTTCACAATGGAACATTTAGAACAGCATTTAATAATTAGTTGTTTTCGTGATTAGTGGTTTAATAATTATATATGAATGTTTAGTTTAACGATGTATTTTTTAATGAAAACGTTATTAAAATACATTATTAATTAGGTATAGCAATTTTTTCGATTTCTAATTTCATGCCTTTTTTGTGCGTTTTAATCCGGTCTTTAGTGATGATTTACTCTCGCTCTTGGTCCCAGCGCCACCCTTGCTATTTAGTTTACCTCCGAAAATGGGTAAATTAAATAAAACTCTTCTCAAAGCTCCCCAGATAGGTAAAGAATTCTTCCTTCTTCTTCGGGCTTCTTTGACACTGAACCTTGAGACTAACCACGGCTTGAGATTATTCTATAGAGACTGAGCCAAGACTAGACTAATTTAAGACTACATCATGACTAACTTTTCTTTGACCCGTCTGAGATTTTTATACCCTTCTTTTCCGAGCGTTTTTATTATAAGCAATCAATTTGATTGGTCGTACAACATGGACGAAAAACGTTCGCTCTTAAATTAAATATATAGAAAGAAATCATATAGGGAACCTTTTTTTTAAATTAACGAACAAAGATTGAAAATCAATTCTAAAATCAATCAATAAAATTAATAGAACTACTAGCTACAAATGTAATTGACAATATTAGTCATTGAAACTACGGATATGTGATGTAACAGAGAAATATGTATAATGATTTCAGTCTTGCATGTAGAGATGATAATGAAATAAGCAACATTCCATATATTGCAAAACAAATAGAAAAATATCTATAGCACATAGATTGTGAAATGAGACTTACAATAGATATTTCAGTTGACAATGTTATCTACATTTCTGGATTGTATATTACATCAGGTGAATTATTTTAATTGTTCCTCATTCTATTTTATTATTACATATTTTTATCCATTTTATCCATAGATTGTGTTGTCTCTATGGTATTTACTGGTATCTACTTTTTCATTCACATGACACTTTATTATAAAAGATAACCGAGAAATTTCTATTAATAGCAAATTTATAAGTCTGCATTCACAAATGCAGGTTATGAACATCTTGAACTTATTTAAATTTACCATATTCGTACATTTCGAAATAAGGATTATTGCTACTTTATTACATGTAATTACACTAGTTTACAAATTTTAATCAAATTTTTCCTCAAAGTCTGCGAATTTTTTTATAGCGTAGAATGTTGTGCTGATTCTGAAACTGTATTCAGTTTTTCTCCATCACGTCCAGTTTTCGAGATCTACCCAAGAATGTGGAAAATCGTAAGTTAAAAAACACAGTAACGGTTCATGTTCAGTATATTTGTTATTTGGCGTAATGTGCGCTATATGGACATGAAAGCGGAGATGCAGACGAACATTACGAAGTATTGACGGCATAAATCGGACTTTTCGTTATTTTGCTACAGCCTAAAACAACTCAACAAAATCAAATTTTTTGTCATTTTTCCCATTTTCCTTTCTCTTAATCGCACCGTAACAAAAAATAATTATGTATGAACAAAAAAGTTAGCCATTCTATCCTGTAGAACATTTAATTCTCTAAATTTTGAAGCATTGGACATCATGATCGAATGTATTATAGCAGAGATATCGTTAATTTACGACAATCGTACAAAACTTCATTTTTTGTCATTTTCGCTGTATTGCCATGAACAATTTTTTTAATAAAGAAGTATTTTAACTGTTCTAGGCATTAAGTATAAACATTAAATTCATTGAAATCAATATTATTATTTTGACACTACTTTAGTATAACGCATTTGAATGGAAAGATTCAGATACAGAATCTTTCCATTCAAATGTCAAAATAATAATATTGATTTCAATGAATTTAATGTTTATACATTTATTTATATTATATTTATAGATAATATAATGTTTATAGAATAGCTAACTTTTTTGGTCATATACAATTATATTTTGTTACGGTGCAATTAAGTGAAAAGAAAATGGGAAAAATGTGAAAAAATTTGTTTTTGTTGAGTTTTTTTAATGTTTTAGCAAAATAACGGAAAGTTCGATTTATGCCGTCAATACTTTAAAATGTTCATCTGGATCTCCACTTTCATGTCTATATATTTACAGAAGTACACTATGCTACATAACAAATATACTGAACATGAACCGTTACTGTATTTTAATTTACGATTTTCTACATTTTTTGGGTATATCTCGAAAATTGGACGTGATGGTGAAAAACTAGAGACTGTTTCAGAATCAGCCCAACATTCTACGTTATAAAATAATCACAGTGACGTGCAATTGTGAGCTATCAAAATTAGTGTGGAGATGTTATATGCAGTCGTTATATTGTATACAGTGTTACAGTGCGTGTATTATACAGTGTGCTGCAAAATTATGGAATAAATTCAGTAAACACTTACAAACATGATGTAAAAGCGATGAAATAAGTCTATTTGGTTTTTTAAAATACGCATTTTGTGCAAACATACACTTCCCAATTGTGATTAGTTTTGGTTGGTATTCACAATGTTCATAAAAGTACGAGCCTACCTTATCATGCCTATATAGTCATAGAGAAAAATATCTTCATCTTTCTTTCTCCTATGCCCAACCGATTGTTTCCTCATACCCAAAAACTTGTGTTTGGGATTACAAGCAGCTGCAATAATTTAATGTTGTATATTGGGAATCTGTATTCGGTTTTTTCAGTCTCTAGTTTAAATTCTGTAATCTCTAAATATGAAAGTCATTCCAGGCATTTCCAGAGGTAGTATCGAATGTTCTGGAAGCAGTTCAAGTCTTTTAGAAGCATTTCGCAGGTATTCTAGAAGCAATGGCAAATCTTCTGGAAGCAGTATGGTCTTCTAGAAATATTTTAAGCCTTGTAGAATTATTTAAAATCTGCTGGAAGCATTTCAAGTCTTTTAGAAGTAATATGAAATCTTTTGGGAAAATCAAGTCTTCCAGAGATAATATCAAATCTTCTGGAAGTATTTCAAGTCTTCTAGAAGCAATATCAAGTCTTCTGGAAAGAGTACCAAGTTTTCTAGAAATATTTCAAGCCTTGTGAAAGTACTTAAATCATTTTGGAAGCAATATCAAGTCTTCTATAAGCAGTGTCAAGTCCTCCAGGAGTAGTATCAAGTGTGCTGGAAACAGTCCAAGTCTTGTGGAGCATTGGAAGTCTTCTGGAAGCATGCCAAGTCTTCCAGAAAGATTTCAAGCCATTTTAAATACTTCCACTTTCCTAGTGGAAGTAGTATGAAGTCTTTCAGAGGCAGTATCGAGTTTTCTGGAAGCATTTTATGCCTTCTGAAAGCAAATCAAGTCTTCTGGAAGCAATAACAAGTTTTCTAGAAGCGATATCATATCTTCTGGAATCAGTATCAAATTTCAATTCGAAATACGTATTGACGAAAGAAATTGTGTCGGGAAAAATTGAAATCGAGAAACTGGTTCTTCGTCCACCAGCCAACAGAAAATATTATACAATGCAGCATAATATATCATATAATAGCAAATATGTCCAATGCAACTATTTTGTATCACAAGAAATACAAATCAAAATAGAGGAAAATGACGATAATGTTATTTTCAAGCATTCTCACAAAAAGATTAAAATGGGTTATTTAACTCGTTATGGTAGGTTAAATGTTAACCCTCCCTCTTTAAAGAGACTCTTAGCACACATCCAGATTCATATCGTAGTGCTCAGAATGCGATGAAAAAATTAAGCAGAAGATTATGTGGAATGCCGTTTATTCTTTCAAACAATACCGGGTGTCCCTCAAAAGTGGCTCACCCCATATTTTTTTAAATTATTAATGATATAAGAAAACCATTTCAGATGAATAATTAGGCTATTAAAATGGATTATTACAACATGAAATTGTTGTCGTTGGACTTCCGGTTATATCGGAAGTGAGTATTAATTTCTCTATTTTTTAAAACCTAAAATATTTTCTTCAGATGGGCAAACAACATAATTTTACATAATTTTTATTTGAAAAAATTTTCGAAAAAATTGACTATTTTCGAAAAAAAAAATAGTTTCGTATTTTTGACGTTTTACTACATTCGAAAAATATGTTATAACTTTTGACGCATAGTAGCTAGGATAATAATATAAACTACTTTATGTTCCCATTGACTTGCTGTTTCTCATGCTGTGATTACTGTTGCGCTTTATTCAGTGATTCGTTTTTAATAGTGGTGTAAATAAACAGTTGTATTAAATTAGCTTTAAAAGAAAAATGAGAACAAATAATGAAATTTAATTTAATTTTTTTTTCTTTTTCTTTATTTTTTCTTCTTTTACACTAAATGTTTTGCAGCTGATAGTAACTTACAGTGTACTACTTACAGCAAGCAACCTGCTGAAGTAAAATTAATTCTAAAATAGGTGGTGGTTCTGACTGTCCGCTAAATATTGTTTCTGCTAAAATGTCCCCCCAAAATTGTTCGAATCATTTTGATGATATAAAAATCTTCTCGAAGACGACAAGGAAGATTCCTCAGTGAACGAGGATTTTAGTGAAGAAAGTGATATTGATTCGGAAGATTTCGTTGAAAAACGTGAAGACGATTCAGAAACCGAGCAGGATGGTGAGGAATTTCAAGATGAATGCGAACCTGGTACTGAAGCCAGTTGTTTTTTGGGAAAGGATAAAACAACCAAATGGTATAAAAATCCGCTACAAAAAAATGTTCGTAGACGATGTCACAATGTTATAACTGAACGTTCTGGAGTCAAAGGAAAAGCTAAAAATGCTCAAACTGCGGTTGAGTGTTGGCATAATTTGTTCACAGACGACAATTTGGATACGATAGCTAGATATACAAACCAATATATTGAATCGATAAAGCAGAAATTTTCCGGAGAAAGAGACGTCGCGCCCACAGACGTCATCGAACTAAAGGCTTTTATTGGTTTATTATACTAAGCAGGAGCACTGAGAGGAAATCGTCAAAGTTGGGAGGAACTTTGGAGAAAAGAAGGCGACGGTGACGAGAAATTTGGATTGGTAATGAACATCAAACGGTTAAAAACTCTGATGCGTTGCCTTCGATTTGACGATTTTACTACCAGAGCAGAACAAAAACAAATCGATCGTTTTGCTCCAATTCGGGGCATGTTTGAAAAATTTGTAGAAAACTGTCAAAAGAGTTATAACGTCGGAGAAAACGTGACAATCGATGAGATGCTACCAGGTTTCCGTGGAAGGTATATATTTCGGCAGTACATACTGTCTAAACCGAACAAGTACGGCATGAAATGTTTTGCCCTTGCTGATGCCAAGACGACTTATATGTTGAATATGGAGATTTATGCTGGGAAACAGTCTGAAGATGTTTTCGCTGTCAGTAATAAGTCGTGTGAGATAGTAAAAAGAATGGCTAAACCGATATTTAGAAGCTGTCGTAACATTACAGCCGATAATTGGTTTACCGATATAGATCTCATCGATTTTTTGAAAAAGAGAAACTAAAAAAAAAAAAAGACAGTTACCCCCACCATTTGTCTTGACCAAAGGAAGGAAACAATACACCAGCATGTTTGGTTTCAATAATGGAAAAACTTTAGCATTTTATGTAACACGAGCAAAGAAGAATGTAATTCTCGTATCTACACTACATAACGACAACACCATCGATCCTAAATCTAAAGAGAAACAAAAGCCAGAGATAATCATTTTTTATGATTCCACCAAAGGCGCTGTCGATACTGTAGATCAGATGTGTGCTATATACCTACAGCGTGAACCGAAATGTGAAGCGGTGGCCATGGTAATATTTTTCACAATGTTGAATGTGAGTGGTATTAACTCCCAAGTAATTTACCTCGGCAATCGACTGGAACCATTAAAAAGACATTGAGAGTTTTTCTAAAAACATTGTCCCATCAGCTGACGATGGGACAGCTTACTCGGAGAAGTATGAAGACTGTTGGAACCCAGCTCCAAATGCGACTAAAACGCTCCCATCAATGAAGCTGATGACTAAGAAAATTCAACTCCTCCACCTCCAAGAAGGCGTAGGTGTTCAACCTGTACAGATGAAACGAATTTCAGAAGGATGACAAATTAGAAATGTAAAAAATGTCGGTCTGCAATCTGCATGTCTCACGTGAACATGGTGTACGGTACTTGTTATGCTGCATGTCAATGTCGGCCTTTTGCCGAAGAAACTGACCTTGAATGAACAAGACAACAATAATTTTTTAATATATTTTTTACATATTATTTTGAAAATAAATTCGTTTTTTCTAATATTCTTTCTTTTTCTTAGTTAAAATTTTTTAATAATTTTTTATATGTATTCTTTAATAAATGCGTGTTCTTTTCATTGAACATCAATAGATACTTTTAAAGTGCTAATTAAGAATGTGTGTTGCGATTGTTACAAGTGTGTCTCTCAGGCGCATTGCGCCTAAATTTGTTTGCACTAATAATGCGTCCAACGAAGGGTTAAAGGAAAGATTTTCAAAAATATGCCGAACACATCAATGGCATCTAAGTAGAGTTATTGTCAGTAACACAGGTGATTCTATTATAGCGCAGTGGCCTGGAATTATACAATGATACTATTTACAGATATATATATTGATGATCTAGATCAGTATTTCCCAAAGTCTTTTGGCCCACGGATCCCTTTTCTTAGTCAAACCTTGTCGACGGACCCCCAGGGTGAGTTTTTCACATTAAATACATAATAGAAAAATGAAGACTTTAATTTTGTTGTCTTAATGGTAAATGGTGACGTAAAAGTAAAATATAAAGTAAATATTTTGTTGAAGAAGTATTTATTGATTATAACTTTTATACTAAAATACAATAAAATATTAATGGCTTGTATGAACCTGATGGGATGTTATAAGTTTATTTATGTTCGGCTCGATGTTTGTCAGTAGCAACCGCAAATCCCCCCGATTACTAATTTCCAGTCTGTTTCTTTTCTTTGTGACGAGGGTCATAACGGCACTGAATCGACGTTCTACTAAACACGAAGACGGAAAAGCAATCAACAGCTACTGTACAATAACCCATAATGCTGGATATAAAATTGGGATCTGTTTTTGTAACCAGAAATTTTCGTATTCTTGCTTAAACATTGGTTTCAGCTCCTCATTTGTGGATAATTCAATAAGTTGCTCCTGTACTGGCAGATGAGTACATGATCTGCATTTGTGCTCTGAGTTTGACTACTTACAAAAGGGTTCAACACCCAGTTGGGAATATCCAAGTGAAGAATGTTTTCAAATCTTTGAGTAAGTTCCGAATAGAGTGCCGTTAAATGTTAACAATAAGCAAGCAAATCTTCGTCTCTATTTTGCAATTTTGAAAGATTTGGAAACTGAGAACATTCTCCTCTTTCCAAGTTTTGTTTGTATAGCAAAAGTTTTGCAACAAAGGCAGATATTACACTTTTAGTTTTGATTAAATTTAGTGTGGCACCTTGTAGTTTTAAATTGGTCTGGTTGAATCTGGCAAAAAATCAGTCATATAAGCGATGTCATTTTTCGAGATAATTAAATTATAATGCAAATCATTGTCTTTACTCTCCAGGAATTCCAACACTGAATCAAAAAGCGAATAGAAGCGATTCAAACACGCACCTTTAGACAACTATCATACTTCTGTGTTAAGTAGTAAACGATTATGGTCATCATCATTTTCCAAACAAAGTTGAGCAAATAATCTCTCATTGAATGTAAAATATAAATATAGACAGGTGCATAAAATTGTACATTATTGTACTTTATCCTACTAAATTGTACGTAATTGTATTTTATACAAGTAATAACAGGCATCGCGGCGCAGGCTTATGCCTACTCGATCTTGTATAAACAGGTGAGTGTATACAACAATTTAGTTCTTGCTTGTGCGTGATGTGAAATGCATACAACAAATTTTCCAAGTGTTGCACAAAAAGAAGTATAATTTTTTGTTTTGTTACACAGATAGTGTACTTTCATTGCGTAAGCATATTTGAATAAAACTGATATCTCTTGAATTTATTACAAAAAAAGGCATTCCTTTTGATTTTATTAACTGCTCTAATGACATAATGTAGTGATTCATGCAAACGTCCAATAAGGTTTTTTGCCACCAAATGATGTCGATGAATAATGTACACAATGTACCGATACACATTCGGTATGACTTGTTTTAAGTACGCCAGAAAGCCTCGGTGTCATCCTACCGATACCATTGCCGGAGCACCATCAGTAGCAACGGAGATGATATTAGTCACGGGTATAGCTTTTAGATCAAGAAATCTTTTTAATTCAGTAAATAATGTATCACCTTTCGTTCAGTTTTCAAACATTTAGCAAATAACTTGGAAATTTTTTCTTTGACAAACCTCACATAAGTTAAAAGTAAAGCCTCATTTCCAGGTAATGTTGACTCGTCTTGTTGACTCGTATAGAGAATTGAGATGTTTTCAAGTAGTCACATAAAGAGTTTTCCACGTTCTGAGCCATTTCGTCGATCCTTCTTCGTACTGTATTATTACCAATGGAATTCTTTTTATAATATCGTAAGCTGGTTTGTGCATCACGGTGCGTATTACCTCAATTATAGCTGGTAGAATAAGTTGTTCGCCAATAGTGTGCGGCTTTCCGGACTTCGCAATCATTAAAGATATGTTATAAGAAGCACGCAGTACATCGTCATCTCTCTGAGATGTTGTCCCTATGAGTTCTTGCAATTTCGGTGTATTCAAATATTTTTCTTTGAGTGTTTGAAAAATCGTTAAATCCTTATCTTTTTTGTCACTATTGATTTTTATTAAATGTTCCTTAAGCTTAGAAGGTTTCATTGAATCGTTTGACATCATTTTATTACATAGAAGACAGAAAGGTAAAGTACTATTTCCTAGTGACGGAATAAAGCCAAATTTAATATATTCAACAGTGTATTGTCTGCATTTTTTCTTCGGTTCACTCATACTGTTATCTGAAAAAACGACACAAAACGATACAGGAAAGTACTTATATATCTATAATTATAATAAATAATTCAAAATTAATTAACAACGGAATACACTAAAACAGAGTAATTCGAAACATTAACTGAAGAATTATTATACTTTTGAAATATATACTTTTTTTAAATTACTATTGATTAACTTAAAATTCCTTCAAAAATTTTAATAAAAAAGAAATCCTTAGTGAGTGTTACACCTTAGTGAGAGGTTTATACAATAAAATTAACTGTAAATTTAGTCGTAAATTTAAGAACTCCACAGTTGGGTAAACACATTGTTCATCTTTTGTCCAATCATGAAGCAAATTCTTAAATTTAAAACTAAATTTACAACTGAATTTTTTTGTAACAAATTCAAGAGATATCAGTTTTATTCAAATATGCTTACGCAATGAAAGTACACTATCTGTGTAACAAAACAAAAAATTATACTTCTTTTTGTGCAACACTTGGAAAATTTGTTGTATGCATTTCACATCACGCACAAGCAAGAACTAAATTGTTGTATACACTCACCTGTTTATACAAGATCGAGTAGGCATAAGCCTGCGCCGCGATGCCTGTTATTACTTGTATAAAATACAATTACGTACTATTTAGTAGGATAAAGTACAATAATGTACAATTTTATGCACTTGTCTATATTTATATTTTACTTGGGATGTAAAAATTGCTAATAATTTATTAATAAATAATTTACTAATAATTTATTGGCGATTTTTTATTATTACTTTAACTTCCGTATTTAAAAAATGTGTCTCAATTTATTTATTTTTTATTAAACCTTGCGCGGACCCCCTGACGTTGTTCAGGGACCCCCAAATCGATTTTAACACGTTGACTGCCAGGACAATATTCAGGATTCCGGTTCAAAAGGATAATTTAATTTTATTATGTTATACTGCTATAAAATACTCTAATTAGGGTTAGTATAAATAATCAAAAAGCGTAGGGAATGTGTTTTTTAGAAAAAAACGATCATACGAATTATCTCGTAGTTGGCTTCTGTAACAAAAAACTCTTTGCGGAAGCCAGCTACGAGTTACTGAGTACGTGATATACGTCTAACTTCTTCAGTAGAAAATCAGATAGAGTGGAGTGCATTACATTTTTATGTCTTTCTTGAGTGTGTATCTTTATAATTTTTATAATTATAATTAATATTATTAATTAATTATAAATATCTCAATATGTGATTGATGACAGTTGCGATTCCGAATTTTCTGAAAATTCAATGGACTGTGATTATGAAGCAGTCTCCGAAACTGAAGATGAAGTTGTTTCCGAAACTAAAAATAATAATGATGTGTCCGAAGCAACCACATCAAGTATGGGTGACAATTTGTGGACAGAAATTCCACAAAAGCCTGAATTATTTGTTTTTCAAAAAAACTTTGGTTTTAAATTGGATACGACAAATCTTACAGTGCAAACGCTGGTAGACTTATTTTTGTCGGAGGAGTTTCTTGCATTATTGGTTAAACAAACTAATTTATATGCTAAGCAAGAAATAGCAAATCTTAAAAAGATAAAAAAATCTAACGGGGCGTCACAGTGGATAGATGTGACAGTGTCAGAAATGAAAGTTTTTATTGCACTTTTGTTACAAATGAGCTCTTGTAAATTTCCTTCAATAGAGCATAATTGGAGTTGAAATAAACTATATAATGTAATGTTTTGGCGATCGCATATGAGTCGAAATAGATTTCAACTGCTACTGCGTTATTTTCACTTAGTTGATAACTCAGTACCATCTTCTGGTAGATTATATAAGGTAAGACCTATACTAAATCATTTCAATGATATTATGAGCCAAAACTACGTGCCAAATAAAAATATATATTGATGAATCAATGCTGCTACAGCGTGGAAGATTATATTTTCGCCAATACATAAAAAATAAAAAACATAAATATGGTATCAAACTGTATGAACTATGCGAGTATTGTTATGAAAATAAGAATTGATAAAGGAATATCTGAGAAAACTGACAATAATTTAGGTCACACAACTGATATAGTCTTACATTTAGCTGAAGATTATCTCGATAAGGGATATACACTATACATGGACAATGTTTATAATTGTTACACTTACAATATTACTGACAATCTAAAAAACTTATGTATATGGAACTTTATGAAAGAACCAAAAGGAGAATCCCCAAGATGTGCTAAATCGAAAGCTGAAAAAAGGGGAAGTTACATGGCAGCGAAACGGTTCCGTTATTGTATGTAAATGGAAAGACAAACGAGAAGTATTGACTATTTCAAACATGTTGTTGAAATGGTGGAGGTATCGTCTGGTATTGATCGATCAGATCAAATGCTGGCTTACTATACATGCCTAAGAAAAACTATTAGGTGGCCTAAAAAGGTTGTTTTACACATTATAGAAATATATATACACAATGCGCATAAAATATTTCAAAAAGTAACTGATCTAAAATAAAACTAATAAAATTTAAGGAAGAATTCGTCATTGCGTTAATGGGAGAACAGTTTCAACCAGTTGCGGAGAAAATAAGATTGCAAAATCTTATTAATCACAAAGCCATGTCGAATCTGTACTCAGGCTAAACAACGCCGAGAAACGCGTTATTTCTGCCTAGTTTGTGAAGAGAAACCAGCCCATTGTGTGGACGATTGTTTCAAACAGTATCATAAACAATAAACGTATTATTTTGTACAAAGACAATAATAATTTTGAATAAATCAGATAGTACTAAATTTTCTGTTCATGGAAACATTTGTTTTTTTTTAATATGATGCCAACTGTACGGTTATGGAAAATAAACAAACTACGAGATAACTCGTACTTGGCGTCCTAGGCCAGAACATACACTACGAGTTATCTCGTAGTTGGCAGTCAACGTGTTAATTTTCTGAGGACCCCCTGAATGATCCTGGGGACCCCTTGGGGTCCGTATGGACCACTTTGGGAACCACTGATCTAGATGAAGTCCTTATTATTGATTTTGTGTAAATTTTATTTCATTTGGTATAAAAAAAATAAGTAACGTCAGTTGAGGCTACATGAGGCTACTGAAACTCGACAGTTGGGTAAACACATTGTTTATCTTTTGTCCAATCATGAAGTAAATTCCTAAATTTAAAACTAAATTTACAGCAGAATTTTTTTGTAATAAATTTAAATTTAAGAGATATCAGTTTTATTCAAATATGCTTACGCAACGAAAGTACATTATCTGTGTAACAAAACAAAAAATTATACTTCTTTTTGTCCAACACTTGGAAAATTTGTTGTATGCATTTCACACCACGCACAAGACAGAACTAAATTATTGTATACACTCACCTGTTTATACAAGATCGAGCAGGCATAAACCTGCATCGCGATGCCTGTTATTACTTGTATAAAATACAATTACGTACAATTTAGTACGATAAAGTACAATACAATAAAGCACAGTTTTATGCACCTGTCTATCTTTATATTTTACTTGGGATGTAAAAATTGCTAATAATTTATTAATAAATTAATAAATAATTTACTAATAATTTATTGGCGATTTTTTATTATTATTTTAACTTCCGTATTAAAAAAAATGTGTCTCCAAGGACCCCCTGAATGACCCTAGGGACCCCTTGGGTGCATATGGACCACTTTGGGAACCACTGATCTAAATGAAGTCCTTATTATTGATTTTGTGTAAATTTTATTTCATTTGGTATAAAAAAAATAAGTCACGTCAGTTTAGTTCATTCAGAACATTTTATTTATTAGATAATTCCACAAACTACGTCACACGTGGAATACATTGAATACACATATAATTTTATTGACAATAAGATACAGATCAAATAAAAATTGAAAAAAGTAAGAATATAATTAAATGTACAGTCTTATTACATATTTTTCGATTGTATATCAATGTGGACCTTATAATTTATATGAATATTATTTAAGAACTTATTTTTCCGCATAGATTCATCAAAAAAATAAAAGTAAAATAAGTCGTTTTGTGCTTGAAAAATAAGCGTACCCTCGATTTCTTAATTTTCTTTTCGTGTGATATACAATTAAATGTTTTAGATGAGGCTACAGAAATGAATAATTAATTAATGTTTACCAATAAAATCATTATTAAAAATATATATGGCACTTATTCTGATAGTTTTGTTAGTTTACGATCGTTTATTATTTTTTTTATATTATTAGGAAGAATCATATTAACGAGAAAGACACGAGTGAGACTACGCGCAACTATAATATAAATATATAAGTACGTACAATAATCATAAATATACACTATCAAAGTGTAAGCGACAAACGGCGTGAAATAAATTTGAAGAAACAAAAAGATTCTTCTCCATATCGATTTTTTTTTGGTCCAGACACTAGATTTCTTTTTTGTTAAATAGAAAGAGAAACTACTATAATAGAAAAGTAAAAACATACAAAAAGTGATACCCATCAATAGAGTTTTGTATCATATTTGTAGTATCTATTATATTACTTTCTTGGTACTTTTTTGATCTATAAAACCTAAAACGCAAATTAAAACTTAAAACCTTCACTTTTTCTTTTGGTGAAAATGTTGTATTTCGACATATTTAAAATGATCTCAAAAGGAATTGTTTTGTTAAAAATATTAAAATACAACATTCTCCGTATTTCTAGATATGTATAAAAATGGTTTTAAAAATCACAATTTGTCTTCATACTTCTCTCTTGTACGTTTCAAGAAGAAAAACCTATAGGATGTAAGGGTATAAGTACATTTTTCTTGTTCTTTTTTTTTGATTTTCGCGAATTATCCATCAAATCACAATTGAACACCGAAAATTATTAAGTTTCCCATAAGTCTTAATTAAAAAACAGACAATTTTTTTTTTCTATGTACACAATTTTATCGTAGAGTAAGTTTTTTTTAAACAGAGGTGTTGTCGAAACATTCCTCAGTTTCTAAAATTACGATATGTAACCTGACGCGATGTTAAACGTCTAAAATAAACGTATAAAGAAGACATGAATGATAAAAAAAGGGTACCTACGAAACGATCGTAGCAAGCTCTCTTTGTGTGTGGGGGGAATTAATAAAGGATTTTTTATATGTGGGGATTAGTGTATCTTTAGGGAGGCACGTAAGGCGGAGGTTTTCTATATGTGGGCGTTGGTTTTGGTCTTAACTGCCTTCCGTTTTCTTGTACCCTAGCTACCGGTGGTGGAGGTTGATATGGCTCTGAATCGTCTGTTAACTTTAAAGAACCACTCTTGCTGTATTCGGGTGGGGCCAATGGAGGTTTTTCATCCTTAAATATTATAGGAGTCTTCGTCCCTGATTCTGGTTTATCTTCCAATTCCTCTTGAAATATTACTGGGATACCTTTATTCCCATACGTCGCTCTACCTAAATCAAAAGGAAAGTTAAAAATTGTTCTTAACATTTAAATCAGGGATGAGGCCAATTTCAAATATCTGTTAATTTCGAACCGGAATATCGGTTCGGTTCTGATTACCAGTTTGCTTGCTGTTGGGAGGTCCGAAGTTACCAGGGTAACCAAGACAATTATAATTATAAAATTTAAATAAACTCAAAAATTATGCTACATCTGTACATTATCTCGATATACACCTGTCTCTGAAATGCGTGTACAACGGAATACCCAGAGATACGACCTATTTGAAATAAAAGTATTTGAAATACAAATACAAAATACAAAATACGTATTTTGTATTTCAAATACATTTCACCAAAAGTATTTTGTATTTGTATTTTAAATACTTTTAGTTACTTATTTTGTATTTTGAAAATATTTAATAATTTTTTGTAAACATGTCTAAAATTAATTATTTTTAGTAATCATTTTGTTGAGTTGTGTTATATGAATAAGATAGTACATCTATAGTTGTGTGAATACCCAACGAATACGAAATTAAACGAATTTCAGGGGATTTACCATATTCGAACCTGGGGAAATATCTTGTCAATGAGGGAATTTTTTAAATTCCATATTGTAACTCCCCTGCAATTTTGCAGTGGGATTAGTAGAGGTTTAGTCGTGGATGAAGTTTGAATCGTTGAGAAGTTTAATTGTATTTATTTGTGCATCCTCAAACTTTTACTGGTTGTTTATTTAGTATAACTTCGTGAATTTTAAATTGTAAGTACAAACATGATTAAATAATTTACTTAACCCTTCGTCTGTCGGGTGTGGTCTACGAGTCCACGACAAAATGATTATGTGAAATATTTTTTAAATTATTTTGCTCAAAACTTCTACGGTCACAGTATCTTTCAAGTATCTGAATATCAACTGTTTTCGCTATAAAAAACTATTTTTCAAAATTCTAAATAGTCGCTACATAATATTTTGTCCTGACAGACCCTTCCCGATCAAATGTGTAACAATATTCGCAGATGTAATCTGTAAGAATCGTATTCCAGTTGGAACTCTATGCGTTCTTTTTGTGTTTGTAGGGGTATTACCAAGTTATAAAACTATACCTCGGAGTGATCGCAATATAGTTCGGTAGTTCCCTTAATAATTACTATATATACGGTTACCGTATCGTTGACACGCCAGTTTACTATTGAACCCCATTTTGAGGCGTTGTGTTATGTGTTATTTATTTTACAAATATAGAGAATAGAAAAGTGCATACAAAATTATTTATAACTAATATCAAATATCTAGTTAGCAATCTACAAATAGCATACTTACAAATAGGTAAGTAGTATCACACAATTTTCTGATACGATTTGATAAAATAATAAATAATTTATTATTTGATAGCATTGTGATATGGATCCTTATGAAAAGGAGAGAGAAAGATTACAAAAACTGTATAAAGAAGTTAGCACGGGCAGTGAAATAGAAGAGTCTGACGATAGTTCGATATCAGATCCAGATTTTGTAAGTATCAGTGATCATGATACAGAAACCGAGCAGGAAAACGTAAATGAAGATGCTGATATTATGCATCAGGATGACGGCGAGGATGATAAAGATGAACAACCCGTGATTCGTGATAGATGCTCGTATTTTTTGGTAAAGATGGAACTAAATGGAAAAAGGCTGTCCCACCTAGAAATATTAGAACTCGCAACGAAAACATAGTGTCTCACCTGCCGGGGGTCATCGGTGAAGCACGTGACGCATTATCTCCCATTCAATGCTGGATGTACATGTTTGGAAACTGCATTGATATTGTAATTGAAAACACTAATTTATTTATTGATAAATTTTTTGTTAAATACCAAGATAAGACTGTGTGTAGACCTACCGACTCTGTAGAAATCCAAGCGCTGATGGGTTTGCTTTATTTAGCTGGGCTCCATCATGGATCAAGGACACATCTAGCAGAGTATTGGTCATCAGACGGTATGGGATATGAGATATTTCCTGCTACAATGGCAAAACGGAGGTTCGTCTTCTTATTGAAATGCATTCGCTTAGACGATACCACAACTAGAGGTCAAAAAAAAAGAAATGGAAATGGAGTTCAACGACAATTGTAAGAAAACTTATTCTGTGGGCGAGTATGTAACATTAGATGAAATGCTGCTTGCCTTTAGGGGTAGGTGCAGTTTCCGAATGTACATTCCAAGTAAACCAAACAAATATGGATTGAAAGTCTTCGCCGTTGTTGATGCCAAAACATTTTTCTCTTCACACATAGAAATTTACGCTGGTGTTCAACACAATGGTCCATATAAAACTGATAACTCTACCGCTGCAGTAACTGAAAGAATGTGTTCACATTTATTAGGATCAGGAAGAAATGTTACAATAGATCGTTGGTTCACAGGATATTCAATTGTAAAGAAACTGCTAAGAGAGTACCGCCTTACTGTGGTTGGAACAATTAGAGCCAATAGAAGAGAACTACCTCTTGAAATAACACAAGTTAAAAACAGGAAAGTATATTATTCGTTATTCGCATTTAATAATGATATGACTGCAGTTTCATGTATACCCAAAAAAGGAAAGAATGTGCTTGTAGTTTCAACAATGCACCGAGACGATCATATCGATGAAGCTACCGGTGATCGGAAAAAGCCCGAAATAATTACTTTCTATAATAGCACAAAAAGTGGAGTAGATGTTGTGGATCGAATGATCACATCATACAATGTTGCAAGAAACATAAAGCGTCAATGGTAATTTTCTATAACCTCCTCAACATAGCAGCAATTAACGTTTTGTTATCTACAAAGGCAACATACCAGATGGTGAATTTGCTAAAACCCGCAGACTGTTTCAAAAAAATCTTGGTATGGAGTTAGTGAAAAATAACATGCAAAGAAGAGCCGTTGATAAGCACTTGACCAAAAGTGTGCGTACTTCTGCCTTGAGGCTCTCAGGTATTGAAGAGGAGATTATTACAGAGCCACAACCAGGGAAAAGAGGAAACTGTAAATATTGCAAAAGACGAAAAACTCGTTATTTTTGCAAAATTTATAAATGTTGGTTGTGCATGGAGCACATAACAGCGTGCTGCAACGATTGTTTGGAAAATATGGAGACCACAGTTTCAAGCCCTCCAGTTTGTGCATAGAATATTATTCTTTAGTTAAGACATTTTTTATAATACTTTATACATTTTTAAATAAATATTATTATAGATCGATTTTTTTTCCTTTATTTAGGCGTTGTATCCAAATTTTGAAAAATATGTGATTAAATTGTAAGCTTTTTCTTTAAATCAAATTAACATAAAACGTGAGTTTGGAATTGGCCCTGTATTAGGCTATTATATAGTACAAGCATCATATAAAACATATTTATGCGAAATTAGCACTGGAGGACACGTTGGCGTTCTTTAGAGTTTTTTCTATTTTGGACTCCACAGACCACACCCGATCGAAAGTGTTAAGAAAGCGCGCCCGACAGACGGAGGGTTAAATTCCATATTGTAACTCCCCTGTAATTTTGCAGTGGGATTAGTAGAGGTTTAGTCGTGGATGAGGTTTGAATCGTTGAGAAGTTTAATTGTATTTATTTGTGCATCCTCAAACTTTTATTTGTTGTTTATTTAGTATAACTTCGTGAATTTTAAAATGTAAGTACAAACATGATTAAATAATTTACTTAATCGACACAAAATTTATAACTTTGCTAACGCGTAAAGCAGCGTAAATGAAGAAATAACTGCAACAACACTAAATAATACTTACAATTAGATATCTTAGATTACCATATTTTTTCAGGGCGGACGAAAACACGAATATCCCATTAATATTGAAACAATGTTTTAAAGATATTAAAAAAGAGGGTGGAAGTGAAGTAAACGTATCTGCAGTTTGTATAAAATGCCCTAAAACATTGAAAGGCAGTATTAACGCCACTACTAACTTTTTGAAACATATTAAGGTAAATATTAATTAGTTTTTCATAGACATTTCATATACAGGGTGATGATAAAGTTCGGAACAAAATTCATAATTACGTTATTTAATGTTTTCAAGAAAAACGCTCGGATAGGTCGATTTTAGTTTTTAAAAAGCCAACTTATGACGTAAAAATTTTATTCATGATGTTATCTGTTTTTGAGTGGTGACAGTTTTTTTAAATGACAACCCCATATCTTTTTGCTTTTTTCTCTTAGATCGTCTTACTACTTAAATGATGATGTAAAAAAATTGGTACCTCAGTCCAAAATGTCAATTAGTGTTTGTTTCACCTCTCAAACACACAGTACACGACAACGTACCAAAATTGACATTTTTGGCTTACAAACTAATGTCAAAATAGATTTTTAACAGCAGTTGTGATATTATTAATTATTTTATTAATTTTCTTTTTCAAAAAGAATGTTATGTAAGGTACCAATTTTTTTTACATCATGTAAGTAGTAAGACGGTCTAAGGAAAAAAAACAAAAAAAAATGGGGTTGTCATTTAAAAAAAAAAAACTGATGATGACGTCGCCACTCAAAAACAGGTGACGTCATGAAAGAAATTTTTACGTCATAAGTTGGCTGTTTAAAAACTAAAATTGACCTGTCCGAGCCTTTTTCTTGAAAACATTAAATAACGTAATTATGAATTTTGTTCCGAACTTTATCATCACCCTGTACGTATACCTACAGGTGTCAGATAAAAAAACTTGCTAGGGGTGTTTACGGCCCTTAAGCTGTGGGCACTGAATAAGAAAGGTTTTACGATAATTGAATCAAATCAGTTATGTAAATCCAAAATCTTTCAACAGTTATATTTCTCTTATTATGCAACTTTTACTAAGATATTTTGACTTGATACTGTCCCGGAAAAAGTTGACATGCTCTAAGATTTAAAATGGTCCTAAAGACCTGATACTGCTTCTAGAAGATTTCAACTATTTCCCGAAGATTTGATATTATCTCTGTAAAACTGGATATGCTTTGAGCCGACTTAGTAACGCTTCTAGAGGATTTGAACTGCAGATCTTATCACTAGAGGTCTTGTCATTTTCCAGAAGACTTGATATTATCTCGGTAAGAGTTGAAATGCTACCAGCAGGCTCGAAACGCTTCCAGAAGACTTGATACTGCATCTAAAAGATTTAATATTGCTTTCAGAAGACTTAAAATCCTTCCAGAACCTTGATATTATCTCTGTAAGACTTGATACTGCTTCTAGAAGACTTGATATTGCTTCCAAAGGACTTGATATTACTTCCAGAAAACTTGAAATTTCTTCGGTCTTGGAAAGAGTTGACATACTTTATCAAGACTTGGTATTGTCTCGCAAAAACCTGAAAAGCTTCCAAAAGGCTTGATATTGTATTAAGAAGACTTGATATTGCTTTCAGAATACTTGAAATCTTTCCACAATACATGATATTGCTTCTGAAAGACTTAATATTGTTTCAATAAAATTGCAACGCTTCTATAGGACTTGATATTGCCTCTTGAAGACTTGATGATGTTTCTAGAAGACTTGATATTGTTTCCAGCGGACTTGTTATTGCTTCCAGAAAACTTGAATACATTGCAGAACACTTGATAGTGTCTCGTAAAGACTTTAAATATTTCGAAAAGACTTAATATTGCATCAATAAGACTTGATATTGCTTCTAGAATACTAGAAATCCTTCCAGAATACATGATATTACTTCTGGAATACTTGATATTGCTTCAAGAAAATTGTAACTCTACTATAAGACTTGGTACTGCTACTAAAAACTTAATATTGCCTCTTGAAGACTTGGTGCTGTTTCTAGAAGACTTGATATTGTTTCCAGAGGACTTCCTAATGCTTCCAGAAGACTTGTAATGCTTGTAGAACACTTAATAATGTTTTGTAAAGACTTGAAATGCTTCCAAAAGACTTAATATTGCATCAAGAAGACTTGATATTGTTTCTAGAATACTTGTTGTTGCTTCAAGAAAATTGCAACGCTTCTATAAGACTTGATATTGCCTCTTGAAGACTTGATGCTGTTTCTAGAAGACTTGATACTGTTTCCAGAGGACTTGCTATTATTTCCAGCAGACTTGAAATGGTTGTAGAACACTTGATATTATCTCGGAAAGGGTCGAATTGCTTCAAGAAGAGTTGATATTGTCTCGGAAAAACTTGAAAAGCTTCCGGATGACTTAATACTACATCAAGAAGACTTGATATTGTTTCCAGAATACTTCAAATCTTTCCAAAACACATGATATTGCTCCTGGAAGACTTAATATTGCTTCAAAAAGACTTAAAACGCTTTCAGAAGACTTGGTACTGTATCTAGAAGACCTCATATTGCTTGCAGCAGACTTGATATTGCTTTCAGAAGACTTGATGTTATATCTGGTTATATAAGTTATATCTGAAATGCTTCCAGAAGACTATAAATGCTTCCAGAACAATTGATATTTTATTTAGAAAACTTGATACTGCTTCCAGAAGACTTAAAATTGCTTCCAGAAGACTTGAAATTGCTTCCAGAAGACTTGAAACTGTTTCCAGAAAACTTGAAATGCTTGCATAAAATTTGATAATGCATCAAGAAGGATATTGCTTCTGGAAGACTTGATATAGCTTTAAGAAAACATAAAATGCTTTGAGAAGACAACACCGCTTCTAGAAGATTTCAATTATTTCCCGAAGGCTTGACACTGGTTGTAAGATTTGAAATGCTTCCAAAAGGCTTGATATTGCCTATGGAGGACCTGCATCCGCATCAAATTGCTAGTAGATTAATCTGCATTGAAGTTATCATTTTCAATTAATTTTTTAATTTTACGTTTTGTTTTTTGAGAGCACGTATAATATTTAAACTTTTTTGAAACCTTTTGAGACCCAATTCAGGCTTTTCTTGGAGAGCCCTCATTCGTCGTTTGATTGTATTTCTAATTCAGCATTTTTCAGTGCCCCACACCCATACGTATTTTCAGAAACCAGTGCCTAGGGACTTATCCAATTCTAATAAAGTAAATGTATATATGGGGTGATTCATCTAACAATAAGCACCGACACAGAGTAGAGACATGTAGAGGACGAAAAATTAAAATGATTTAACACAACTTATCTCTCTATACTCAGTTGTACCTGTGTGGAGTTGTAGCCCTTCATAGTTGAATCTTAAATTTTTAAAACATTCAATATCTCAGTCATACATAATGTTAGAAAAACCAAATTTGGTATACCTTATGAATGTACTAATGGAGAAAAGATAAGAGTGTAAAAACTTTTACCATCAAATTCCGCATGAAATGCCCTCCTAATGTATCAAATTCGACAAAAGACGAAAGAATCCACGAAAATTTATGGTACCATCACCCTATATTTACCCTTTGATGTTTAATTGATCTTAACTTCATATCAATTAAAAGCCTTGGGAAACTACTCACGACGTATAGCAAATTTGGTTTTCTAACTTAATGTATGACTGAGATATTGAATATTTTAAAATTTTAAAATCAACTTTGAAGGGCTACAACTAAGGGGTACAACATAATATAGAGATAAATTGTGTAAAATCATCTTAATTTTTCGTCCTTTACGTGCCTCTGCTCTGTATCGGTTCTTATGTGAATCTCCCAGTAGAATGAGAGAAGATAACAAAAATACAAAATAAGAAGTTCTTTTTGTATTAAAAGTTTTTATCCAAGTGTTACAATAAAAACGTGTTAAAACGAGAAACTTCGTCAAATACTTAGTATCAAATATATTTTGATATTTATCTCGATATCTACAGATCTGATAACAAAAATAAAAGAGCAATATTGTTAGTAGCAAAACTTCCTACAATGTTTGTTGCAAAAATTTTTTGTAACATGATCAGTTTCTTAAGTTTTTTTAAGAAGTATTAACTTTTCTTTTTTCATTTCAAAAAAAGTTTTCAGTTATTACCCCCATATTATTCTAACTTTTAAAAAGGTATAAAAAAGGTTAAACAAATAAAATTTGGGTTTTGAGCAAAAAAAAAAAACAGTTTCCGGTTAATTGAACCGCTATTTTGAATCAGTTCATCATCCCTGATTTAAAAAAATGTAATATCGTTAATTTACCTTCATCATCAACGTTCATTTTACCACTTCGTCTCCTTCGGTATAAAATACAAGCAAACACCCCAGCTAATAATAACATAGCGGTAATAATAATAGCTGGAACGATGAAGGTGACTAAATACTCGTCTTGATACGAGTTAGAAGAAGATCCTCCTTCATCAGCTGTGGGTGGTGGGGTAGTATCCAACTTGGGTACTTGTATGGATTGTCGTTTACACGCTCCCAAATCTTCCAATTGAATCGATTTAACCGGAAAATCTTCGTCCATAATATACTGAACTCTCGAAGCGATCGTTCGATCACTATTCACTAACATAGAACCGAGTCTTTTGATTTCATCTCTTGGACACTGCTCCAAACGAAGCGAAGTATTGTACCAACTAATAATGGTCGAACCTCTACTAATTGATTTGAGTTGAATATGGTCGGTGGTTTTATCTTCGAATAATTCCTGAAGCTTTTCGACGAATTTTCGTTTAACGCCCGCGCTATGTACGAATTTTTCGTATTCGGTTACAAGAGACATTCGAAATTCGACGTTATAATGATATCTTGGAGCAGGATGTACGACGACCACTAAGCTATCACTCGCCGATAATCCGCCGCTATCTTTACAGATGAGTTGATACTCGCGTGATCCAGTATCGTTTATCATTGGGATACCATAAAACTCTTTATTTTTATCATCAAACTGTAGCCAATTATCGAATGGAAGCTGTTGACGATCGGATGTTAAAAGCTTCATGCGTAAATTACGTGGATCTGTATCTTCAGGATCATAAAATGTATCCTAAAAAAGCAATAAATAACATTTATGAGTTAAGTTTTAATGGCCCATAAAGAAATTTAGTCTTACATCTGGAACTTTAAACACTAATAATTTTCCAACGGTAGCGTTAATATGATCTACTGGGTTTCTTAAAACGGGGGAGAAATTTGTTGGGGGCGTCATTGGAGCTGGAGGTGGTTGTTTTGGTTCGCATACTCCCAGTCCTTTATATGCGACTTTCTTAACTTTAAGTGCAGGTGAAAGAGATGTAATTAATTCGTGCGTTGGATCGCCATCATTATTTATTGTCAAAACCTAAAAAGATAAAAAAATATGTAATGAATTATTATTGGATTCAAAAGTTTTTGCCCCATACATTTAACGCGAATAACAAAAAACCTTTATAACACAACTCTGATGAAAAAAGTACGCGATTTCGAACATAATATCGTAATGTATAATATTTGCAATATTTTAAGACTATTTTAATCGAGTTATAAATTAAAAAGAGGGGTTCCGTTCAATCCGAACAGAATTAGTGTTGGCGAGTGTTTCAGACGAAGAGAGGGTTGCGCCTTTATGCCTATGTAGATAAAGCGATATTTAAAATTTTAGATAAAACTATTATATTATAAATTTAGTACGGTATTTCATTGGTGTATGTACTGTAATACATAAATGATACACGTAAATTTTAAAAACGTATCTGACGCCTACCGCTAATATTGGATATGAGGATGGCAAGATATACAAGAAAATCAAAAAGGAAAATACAATAAAAATGGCGACGTGGAACGTAGGAAGCATACAGAGTAAAGAGAAAGAGTTATTGGAAGAAATCAAATATTGGAAATCGATATTGTAGCATTGACTAAAACTAAAAATAAAGGTAAAGGCCAACTAACACTAGCAGAACACGATAGAGCGCGTGCTATCGTGCTGGGAGTTTGAGAAGTAATAAATGAGAAGCTTTTGAAAATAGAGTTGTAGCTAGCACAAATTGATAAAACTTTTGTAATAGTCTGTTATGACCCAGAGGAGAACGAAAAAGTAAGCGTAAACCCTAAATTTTAGGAGGAACTGCAATCGTTAGTGGTAAATACTGAAAATTAACGAGTTGGAAATGACAATGAAGTGTAGGAGACGTCATAGGGGAGTTTAATAATAACGGTAAACGACTGCTAGAATTCTACCTAAACAATCAGCTAGCCCTGCACATTGTGAAAATTATACGAAAAAGTACTGGAGAATAGACTATGATCCGAAATGGAACACATAGTGAGCAAAACGGATTTAGACCTGCAAACAGTACGCAAGATCACTTCTTCACTAACAATTGAAAAGAGACCATGTAAAAACAAAGCAATACACCTTCCTTTTATTGACACCGATACCATTAACAGAGAAATGGTATGGCAGTCGCTAGCGGGAAAGCAAATATGTAGGGATTTAATTGATGCCATTAGGGGTCTATATAAAAGAACAAGTAGCCAAATACGTACATATAATCTATTAACGGAAAAATTCTTTACAAATAGAAGAAGTCCTTTCTATTTGCAAGAGCAATCAATGAGGTGGTTCGAAAGAGTAAGAATGTCTTTAAAAAATACTATATGCATATTCGCGAACGATATAGTGCTGATCGCAGACAGCGACAGGAAGTTACAGTTCAATCTGAAAATTTGGAACGAGACTGTACGACAAGTAGTTATGTAAATTAATATGGGTAAAACGGAGGTATTGATAATCCCGCCTACAGATGACGCTATCCGGGATATGGATGTCCACGTAAATGAACAAAAATTAAAACAAATTGCTCAGTGTAGGTACCCTTATAAATTACAGAAAAATCAATGAAGATAAAATAAGCAATAGAATCAAATTAGCTAACAGATTGTATTATGCTCTAAACAACAGCAGGTTTTTACACAGCAACTATGTATTATATCTAAAGAAACGAAGCTGAATATATACAATTCAATATATCTTTCGGTGGTTTTGTAGGGTTGTGAAAATTGGATATAGTCTGTACCACGAGAAGTGAAAGTGACTCATCGATTTCTGTAAGAATTTTGCGCATACTTTATAAATATGATTTCTAGGGCGGACGTCTGTTCCGTACACTTTTAGGCGATGAGTCACTTTTACTTCTCGTGAAAGTGAGCTAAACTCCATTATTAGAGTCAACTTGAATGTATATCCTGTAACAGACATTATAACACGAAATAAGTTACAATGGATCGAGTACTTAAACAGAATTACACCATCAAAATCCGCAAAACTGGTTTGGCAAACCCGACCGCAGCGTAAGAATTGCAGACCTTGAACACTATGGAACAGCAGCATAGCAGAGATTTTCACCGAAAGAAATATTTCCTAGAACGATGCAAGTTTACTAACCCAATACGGCGATGCATGAAAAGAATTGAATATGTAATTTATTAATTACCTCTATGGGTAAAAAAGATTTTTGATCATAAATAAATAAATCTAACGCCTATGGTTCGTACTGTTGGCAGAGTTTTACAAGCAATATGTAGTCTTTAATTGACAGTTTTTGATCTTCTGGCATGAGGGTTTTGTTTTCTGGAAACCGTATTCGGAATTTTGGCAGCAAAATCAAATTTTATGAACAGTTAAAAATGTAAAATAGTGTTCTTCCAAAAAATGTGAAATCAGCAAAATTATGAACAGTTAAAATTGTGAAAAATGTGTTCTTCCAGCAGTATTTCTATTTTTAATTAGCAGTTATTGGACTACTTACGACAAGATTTTTTACGACAGTTTTCAATATTGTAGCAGCAAACTCAAATAGTTTTTTATCAACGGTATCTTGTATTTTTGCAAGGAAAATGTTTTCTATCAGTTGCTTTACAAACAGTACTAAGTCTTCGAGAGGCAATATAAAGTCTTTATTAAGACTTTTGGAAATAATTTTAAGTCTTCTGGACCTAATTCAAGTCTTCTAGAAGCAGAATCAAATCTTCTGGAAATATTATAAGTCTTTTGAAAGCGTGTCAAGTGTTCCAGAACTATTATCAAGTGTTCTGAAAACATTTTAAGTCTTTTAGAAGTAGTATCAAGTTTTCTGGAAGTATTTCAAACCCTCCAGAGGGAATATTAAATCTTCTGGAAGCATTTCATGTCTTCGACAGCCAATATCAAGTCTTCTCGAAGCATTTTAAGTCTTATAGAAGTAATATCAAGTCTTATCAAAGCAATTTAAATCTTCTGGAAGCATTTCAAGCCTCAAAGAGAGAATATGAAATGTTTTGGAAGCATTTTAAGTCTTCGACAGGCCACATCAAGTCTTCTAGATGTAGTATCAACGCTTCCGGGAGCATTTTAAGTCTTTCAGAGGCAATATAAAGTCTTCTGGAACTATGTCAAGCCTTCTAGAAGTAGTATTAAATCTTCTGGTAGCATTGCAAGTCTTTTGGAAGTATTTCAAGTCTTCCTTCAAGACTTCTGGTAGTTTTCTGGTCTTCCAGAGCAAATATCAAGTCTTCTAGAATGATATTAAGTCTTCTAGAAGTTGTATCAAGTCTTCTTGAAGTATTTCAAGCCTTCCAGAGAGAATATTAGATCTTTGGAAGCATTTCAAGTCATCAACAGTCAATATTAAGTCTTCTCGAAGCATATAGAAGCTGTATAAAGTCATCTGAAAGCATTTCAAGGCTAACATATTGAATATCAAATATTCTGGAAGTATTTTAAGTTTTCGACAGGCAATATCAAGCCTTCTAGTAGTAGTATCAACTCTTCTGGAAGCACTTCAAGCTTTCTAGAAGCATTACAGGTCTTATGGTAGCATTTCAAGTCTTCCAGAGGCAAAATCAAGTCTTCGGAAGCCTTTCTAGTCTTCTGAAAACATTTTAAGTCTTCCAGAGGCAATTTCAAGTCGTCTGGAAGCATTTCAAGTCTTCTGGAAGTAGTTTAGGCGCCTTCTGGTAGTAGTTTTAAGTTTTTTGGTAGCATTTCAAGTCTTCTATAGATATAACCAAGACTTTTGGCAGCATTTCAAAACTTCCAGAGGCAATATGAAGACATCTACAAGCATTGCAAGTCTTACAGAAACCGTATCAATTCTTCTGGAAGCATGTCAAGTTCTCGAGGGGAATTATCAAGTTTTATAGAAGCCGTATTGATTCTTTTGGAAGCATGTCAAATTCTCGAGGGGAATTATCAAGTCTTTTGAAAGCATTTCAAGTCTTCTAGCAGTACTATCAATTCTTCTGGAAACATTTCAAGCTTTCTGGTAGCAGTATTAAGTCTTCTGGTGGCATTTCAAGTCTTCCAGACGCAAAATCAAGTCTTCTAGAGGCATTTCAATTCTTCTGGAATTAGTATCAAGTCTTCTGGCAGCACTTCAAGTTTTCCAGAGGCAATTCAAGGATTTCAAATTGAAGAAATAGAAACACCCAATAACCCGTATCATAATAATAGCTTTTTTTATTTGTATCCTGGACTATAAATAGACAATGACGAATACCATTTAATATCAAACAACCTGTACCTTATGACAAATTATCTAACAAGAACATAATACCCGGATACAGATAAAACTAAAAATAACTAATCATAAGGTCTAGGATCTAATCTAAGGTCTATGATTACCGAAATCAAAAACATGCGTCATAGATAATGCATCATACTATATAAACCCAACAAATTAACAAATAATTCAGTTTAACATGAACGTTAGCTGTATAACACATACCATCTGCGAACATAGTGAAATATATTGTAACTGTCCAGTCTGTTGGAAACATAAAGCGCAGTGTTCATATCAAATCAACTTAAACGAATATGACGAAACTGACATCATGGACATGGTTCGACCAAAAGGAGCAAAAAGAAGACTGTCCTTTCATAACGAACAAATACAACACGAAAATATACATACAACCAAGAAGGTATGTAATAAAATTGAAAAAACCGTCGAATCAGGAACAATTCAAAGAAGAAATGGAGGACGTAAAGCTATTGACAACTCTATTTCACAATCACCAATATGCACCGGAACCATTACAAACAATAGCATCCACGTATCAAATTTTACAAGATTCAATGAGTGGAGCGATTTACATAACATTAACAAACATATCCAGCCAAAAAATACGAACAGATCTAATAACAAAAACATTACAACAATTGAAATCGACAACCCCATTATTGACTTGGGTTCAAATGATGAATACGAATCAAGTCCCAAATGTATACGAAACGGACAACATAACAAAAGTAATACATGCAATAACACTCCGCCAAGACCAAATAGTACAAATGAAATATTGGGAAACTATTACATACCCATGGACACTGAAAATGAAACAAATATTCAACAACAAATTACCAGGGAAGAAAATCGAAATATTAGAAGAAATTCAAATAAATCCACCAGCCCAACGTCCAATAACAACGAATCAGGAGAAAGCAGCGATAATATCAGCGATGAAGAAAAAGAAACGAAGTACAATAGAAGCCGATCTAGAAGTAGAAGTCCCAGAACAGCAAAAAAAGCAAAAAAATGTTTCTACAGCTTCATCCTCCACAAAACAAATCAATCCCCAACATGGAAACGAACAGCAACATTCGCAAAATGCGTCCCCAACTTCATCCTCTTCGATCATGGAGACCACTTCCACATCCTCTACTACAGCGACACATGTGGAGGAAACAGTTCAAGACAAAGAGCAAGAATCATTAAATACATTGGTGGAACTTCTGCAGGCGTCGCAGACTCAATTTCAACAATTACCAGAATTAAATATATCAGAAACTATCCTCTATATTGCCTCCGCTACGGTATCCAGTCATTCACTAACTTTGGTACTAAGTACAACAAAGAACTCTTAGATGTACATAAACTATTTAAAGAATTATTCGACACATTAGATCCAGAAGAAATAATTAAAGGTAGTAAATGCGAAATGTACATAGAAGATAAAAAAGAATCAAAAAGAATATCACACACAAAAAAAAATAATATTGTCGACGTTATAATCGATATTATAACAAAACAAAATATTAATACAGTTAGCGAATGGAACTTAAAAATTGACATAGATACTAAAAATCAACTTATAAGAGAATTCGGTTTAAACGTTGAACAGCAAAAAAAGCAAAAAAATGTTTCTACAGCTTCATTCCATGCAAAAAATTCAATAATGTTTATGTCGTTTTCTTTGAATAAGTATTTAATCCACTTTATTGCGTTATATATATTTGCTTTTTCTTCTATGCTTTCAATTTTTAATGTTTCATAATTTTCTAGGATTATTTCAATGAATGTTTGGTTTTTAATTTTTTGTTGCATTTTGAATCTTTTGTTTCGTATTAATCTTGTTACATACGAATCAACGTTTAAACCGAATTCTCTTATAAGTTGATTTTTAGTATCTATGTCAATTTTTAAGTTCCATTCGCTAACTGTATTAAGATTTTGTTTTGTTATAATATCGATTATAACGTCGACAATATTATTTTTTTTTGTGTGTGATATTCTTTTTGATTCTTTTTTATCTTCTATGTACATTTCGCATTTACTACCTTTAATTATTTCTTCTGGATCTAATGTGTCGAATAATTCTTTAAATAGTTTATGCACATCTAAGAGTTCTTTGTTGTACTTAGTACCAAAGTTAGTGACTGACTGGATACCGTAGCGGAGGCAATATAGAAGATAGTTTCTGATATATTTAATTCTGATAATTGTTGAAATTGACTCTGCGACGCCTGCAGAAGTTCCACCAATGTATTTAATGATTCTTGCTCCTTGTCTTGAACTGTTTCTTCCACATGTGTCGCTGTAGTAGAGGATGTGGAAGTGGTCCCGTGATCGAAGAGGATGAAGTTGGGGACGCATTTTGTGAATGTTGCTGTTCGTTTCCATGTTGGGGATTGATTTGTTTTGTGGAGGATGAAGCTGCAGAAACATTTTTTTGCTTTTTTTGCTGTTCTGGGACTTCTACTTCTAGATCGGCTTCTATTGTACTTCGTTTCTTTTTCTTCATCGCTGATATTATCGCTGCTTTCTCCTGATTCGTTGTTATTGGACGTTGGGCTGGTGGATTTATTTGAATTTGTTCTAATATTTCGATTTTCTTCCCTGGTAATTTGTTGTTGAATATTTGTTTCATTTTCAGTGTCCATGGGTATGTAATAGTTTCCCAATATTTCATTTGTACTATTTGGTCTTGGCGGAGTGTTATTGCATGTATTACTTTTGTTATGTTGTCCGTTTCGTATACATTTGGGACTTGATTCGTATTCATCATTTGAACCCAAGTCAATAATGGGGTTGTCGATTTCAATTGTTGTAATGTTTTTGTTATTAGATCTGTTCGTATTTTTTGGCTGGATATGTTTGTTAATGTTATGTAAATCGCTCCACTCATCGAATCTTGTAAAATTTGATACGTGGATGCTATTGTTTGTAATGGTTCCGGTGCATATTGGTGATTGTGAAATAAAGTTGTCAATAGCTTTACCTCCTCCATTTCTTCTTTGAATTGTTCCTGATTCGTCGGTTTTTTCAATTTTATTACATACCTTCTTGGTTGTATGTATATTTTCGTGTTGTATTTGTTCGTTATGAAAGGACAGTCTTCTTTTTGCTCCTTTTGGTCGAACCATGTCCATGATGTCAGTTTCGTCATATTCGTTTAAGTTGATTTGATATGAACACTGCGCTTTATGTTTCCAACAGACGGGACAGTTACAATATATTTCACTATGTTCGCAGATGGTATGTGTTATACAGCTAACGTTCATGTTAAACTGAATTATTTGTTAATTTGTTGGGTTTATATAGTATGCATTATCTATGACTTCCATACACATATTCCTCACATGTGTCGCTGTAGTAGAGGATGTGGAAGTGGTCTCCGTGATCGAAGAGGATGAAGTTGGGGACGCATTTTGTGAATGTTGCTGTTCGTTTCCATGTTGGGGATTGATTTGTTTTGTGGAGGATGAAGCTGTAGAAACATTTTTTTGCTTTTTTTGCAAGCACTACTTTAGTACTTCTTCTATATTAAATTCTATGTCAAATTTCATTGAGCTAGATACACGCGGTCAGATTATAAAGGGTGTGCTCGTGAATTATTTCCAACTGTATTTTGTTAAAAACCGCGTTGTTTTCGAAATAACCGCATCGTACTAAACAGCGGTTTTCCACAAAACTGTATAGAATGTGGATAAAATAAAATATGATTAAGAACACCCCTGATGAAGAACACATAAGGTACCACCAGTTTAAATTTGAAAAAAATCGCTATCTCGAGCTTTTTCGCCTTGTAAAGATTATTTGCACATTATAAAGAATTAAATAAAAAGAATGTAATAGTATTTTTGCTATTTGCGTTCAAAGTGAAGGGTAAAACTTTTGAATACAATAATAGAACTTTATATTGCTGAAAAAAATCTATTTGTTCCCATTATTTTGTCAGAAATAGTCCTTAAACATTGTTTAATGTTTTAGGTTTAAGACACAAGAAAATTTCTTACCTTAAATATACTATCCAATTCCCCTTTAGGACAAATATGTTTTGGCAATGAGTCATTAGTCCAAGTAAAAACTGCCGGTACGCTATGGTGGTCTACATTCCTAACAGTTATATCATTTAAATTCGGAAGACGATAAATTTCCTTTAATGAATTAAGTATTCGTAACGGCCACTCTATTTGGTATGGAAACTGATACTTCTTTTCCAGTTGTACGTAGAGCGAGAACTCATGATTTACCGCTCTTCTTGATTTGTGGTGCTGAACCGATATTTCTAAATGATCTGACACTGAGGCACCTTCAGAATCTGTCGCTCTAATCGTGTACGTCCATCTAGAGACGTTATCTTCCATAGGCCTAACAAAAATAAAAATTTAACCATATCATATAACTATGAAGACTTTTACAGCTAGAATTAGAATAGTAGACCTAAAATTTAAAACGTCCAGGATAAGCCATACCATAATAAATGAAATATTCAAAATGTTGAAGAAAATTATATTTTATTGTTCTCGACTACCGGATTTCGAAGCAGTTGCTTCATCTTCAGGTCGTACGCTACAAAGAGATATGTTTAAGACAATGAATTTCCTTATTTTTACTGAAACATAGAATATTAAAATAAAAATTTAAAAAAAAGCAATATTCAAAGTAGATACAAATTGAAATCAATTAAATTAAAAGACATTTACCGCCAAAAAACTTCTAAAGCTGTATTAAACATTTATAAATTTTTTGTAACATAAAATGACATTGAATACATAGACGGAACTGGAAATACATAATTTTAAACGAACAGTCATGAAGTTAAAGATGAAGAAAACAGAGCTTTTTTTAAGTTTTTTTGCGCGGCAAACTCTCTGAATTAAAAAATTATTATCTTCATAATTTATTTTAGGTAATTTAAATGTGTAAAAATATGAGCAAGATTTACATCCGTGAGATCATTCATTAAGTTTCTTCTCTGTTTTTATGTTTATAAACCTCTAACTCTTCGTATAGATCCATCTTCTTTGATTTCTTCAGAATATGTGGTAATTGTATTGAATCTACGTTTATTGTATGTTTGTTGCTATTAGTGTGTTTATAAACTGAAGAGTTGGTATTATTTTTGTTCTCTTTTAACCTAGTTCTTATATTTCGTCCTGTCTGTCCAATATATATAGTCACAAACAATTATGGTCACAATGAATACAAATTATTTTTTAGGCGCCGCTGTTTTGTTCCTTTTTGTCTTCTGTTTGCAATTGATTAAGTTGTTTTTTAGTTTTAGATTATCTCTGTAAAAGATGTTATATTAAATTCTCTCAGCTTCTTTTGAATAATTTGATAAGATTTATTGTAAGTAATTGAGATGAATTTCTGTTTTTCTTTGAAATGTCGATAAACCATTTGGTTTATGTTTTTATTTTTTACCTTGTTGTATAGGTTTTGTATGAAATCTATATTGTAACCATTATTCAATGCCAGCTTCATAATAAATTTTATTTCTTCTGTAAAATGGTGTAATGAAAGAGGTTTTATGTCGTTGTATGAGCTTTTGGGGATAATCGTGTCTATTGTAGTTGGTTTATGAAATATTTTGAAGTCTATCTTATTCTCTTTTAAGTTCTTAATTAGAGTGATGTTCAAAAAATTTAATTTGTCATCTTTCTCCTTTTTTATAGTGTATTCTAGATTGCCCAAATTATTAAGAAGATTATGCTGTGTTATAACACGGGCATCTAAACCGTTATAGATTATTAAGATGGCATCCACGTATTTACAGTATAGGAAAATATTATTGGTGAAAACCTCATATTTATTTGAAAAAAGTTCTGTTTCTAGGGAATCTACGTAGATATCAGCCAAAAGACCGGATAATGAGGAACCCATGCGTAGACCATTGGGCATTACATAGCGTTTGTCTTCAAAAATAAAGAAGTTCTGTTTTGTAATGTGCTCTAATATGTAAGTGATATTGTGTATGTCTTTCTCTTGGATAGAATCTACATTATAACGGTTATTCAGCATCATATTCTTTGTGATATTCAATGTTTCTTGTATAGGGATGTTGGTATACAGATTTTTTATATCACATGGTATAAACTTGGTGTTATAGTCTATATTAAGATTTTTAAATTTTTCTATTAGTTGAGCGGTATTTTTGATGGAATATTTAGAAACGTATTGAAATTTGTGTAATAAGATGTCGTGAATGTTTTTCTTCAGAAGATGAGTAGGTGTGTTTCTATTATTTATAGTAGGTCTAATTGATTTTTCGGTTTTATGCAATTTTATCATACTATATAGAGTGGGGGCCTGAGGGTTCATGTTGGTGACTGTATAAGTGTTGACAAAGAAGATGGATCTATACGAAGAGTTAGAGATTTATAAACATAAAAACAGAGGAGAAAACTTAAGGAAGTCCTCCAATTATTCGGTTCAAAAAAATCGATTTTTTTTATAAATCTAATCTACAACTTGTGTAGAAAATGTGTGTCAAAGAATTTTTCGATATCGAGGTTGACGCATGTGTAATAAGTAGTTTTTGTGCTGGATGCAATTTGTGAAAAAAAATAGTGATCCAGTTGGATATGCAGTTGTGAAAATGTTTTCTCGTTCGGTGGATAAACATCAAGTTCGATATACGACATACATAGGAGATGGTGACAGCAAGACATTCAACGGTATTTTCAAGGCAGAACCTTATGGAGAAGATGTTGCTGTTGTAAAAAAAGAGTATGTTGGACACATTGAAAAGAGGATGGGGACTCGGCTCCGAAATGCAAAAAAATCTAATAAAGGCATAGGTGGGAAAGGTGCAGGAAAACTTACTGATAAATTGATTAGTGAGATGACAACTTGTTATGGATTAGCTATTCGGAGAAAATTATCCTGCAGGCGAATTTAGTTGGTGCAAATGGCGCAGAGCTGAGTTTCTCAGAGAGGCTGAGCAATTCAAACACAATAAACCGCCTCTTTCTGAAGCAGTTTAAAAAGTTATAAAGCCAATTTATGAGGATTTATCCAAAGAAGAATTGTTAAGCAAATGCCTGGGAGTGGAAACTCAAATTAATAACGAGTCACTCAATTCGCCAATCTGGACTATTGCTCCGAAGCACCTCCATTCTGGGTCAAAAGTGGTTGAAATCGCCACGTTTCTCGCTATCATAATCTTCAACGAAGCATTCGAATCTATCCTGAAAACCTTGGAAACCATGAGAGTGAAAATCGGCCCACAATCTAAAGATTATATTTAACAGCATGATAGCTCTCGAATCGACCGTTCAGAAAGGCGTACAAGTGATGTTGTAAAACGGGCTCGAATCGCGAAAAGGGAAGACGGAGCAACTCTGTGTGACTTCCAAGAAGAAGAGGAAGGCATATTGTATGGTCTAGGCATTGCAGATTGACGTTGAGATGAAATTTTTGCTACAAATCACATACGCGAACTTTCAAACGCGTTTTTCTCGAAACACCATTTTTCGAAACGGTGTCCACGATATTTCAGAAACTACTGCACCGATCTTGTTTACATTTATACAGCATCTTTAATATGTTATAAGCCAGCGATTGAACTAGGATTATCATGATTGCTTAGATAGTTCTTTTTTCTATGAGCGAAAAACTGAAGAAAAAATGAGTAAAAAATAGAATGTAATTTTCAAAGTCAATTTTTGTAATTTAGAATTCACTGTAGTTCAATCGCTAGTCTTAAATATGAAGATTAAAATGCCGTTTGGTTTTTTGATTCCAGATAAACAGAACAGACGCAATCTTGGTCACTTTTACTTGATGTCTTCCGGTCGGCCACTATAACTTTTATTCTATTAAATATTTTGACTTAAAAAATTGTAAAGATTATTTAAATGTTAATAAAGAGTATGCAAAAACAATGAGATTGATTATTTCGATGGTTTGCCCGTAAAAAAATATTGAAAAAGCCGTAAAAAAACAGCCGAAAAACTACGAGGACCCCCTTAATAAATGATCTCCCGGACGTAAATCTTGCTCATATTAACACATTTAAATTATCTAAAATAAATTATGAAGATAATAACTCTTTAATTCAGACAATTTGTCGCGCAAAAAAACTTAAAAAAACTCTGTTCTCTAACTTCACGACTATTCATTTAAAATTATGTATTTCCAGTTTATGTTACAAAACACTTATAAATGTTTAATACAGTTTTAGCAGATTTTTGACGGTAAATGTTTTTTAATTTAATTGATTGCAATTTGTGTCTAGTTTGAATATTGTTTTTTTAAATTTTTATTTTAATATTCTATGTTTCCGTAAAAATAAGGAAATTCATTATCTTAAACAGGTCTCTTTGTAGCGTACGACCTGAAGACGAAGCAACTGCTTCGAAACCCGGTAGTCAAGAACAATAAAATATAATTTTCTTTAACATTTTGAATATTTCATTTATTATTATCATTTTGAGCCATCTTCAAAAACATGTTCAAAATGGACTTAACCCGAAAATTTCTAGTTTTAAGTCTAGAATCAATATTTACAACTTGAATGCTTTACTTACAATCCGTAAATTTCCCTTGCTTCCTGTCTGAATTGACACCACGAATATTTATCGACAGGTCTTCCTTCAGCATCTAAAAATTCCAACTTTAAAGTCGTTCCGTCTTCTAAATCTGAGAATGTATCCTCAGGAATAGTGAAATTAAAAGCTTTCCCGGCCGTCGCAGCGACGCGATTTAATCGATTTTGAAGGGTCGGCGGGAAATTCCTTACTTCATAAATAATAGTTTCCGTTGTAACGCGACTAGTCGGCTTTTGCGTTGTTGTAATATGTCTAAGAGTTGTCTGCTTAACAACAGTTTCTTCCTGAGTATCGTTCGTTTCTTCGGTTGAAGGTCCAAGTGGCGTCGTGGATTCGACAACTTCAGATAATGTTGTGTTTAAATTTGTGCTTTCTGTTGTCGTAGATTGTTTTAGTAATGTTTCTGTTGTTGAAGTAATTGGTGTTGTTTGAGATTCGGTTGTGTGTGTTGTTGATAAAATAATTGGAGGTGAAATGGTTGTGGTGGTGGTTGTTGTGGTTGTAGTTGGTGGTGGTAATGTGGTGGTTGTAGTTGTTGTAGTTGTAGATGATGTGGTTGTTGAAGTGGTTGTTGGAGCCGTAATAATTTCTTTTTCTATTTCAGTGGTTGATGTAAATTCGTTATCTATTTTACTTGTAACTTCTATTTTTATAGTGCCATCGTCTTCGTCATCTATTATCATGGTGGATTTTTTGGGTAAAATACTAATGGTTGTTTCACTCATTGTCTCAGTAATTTTCTCATTGACCGTTGTTGACTCACTTGCTGGTGTAAATTCCAAAATATTTTCATCAACTTCGGTTATTTTTTTATTAGATGAATCAAGTTTGGGTTTGTTCACTGGAATTATAGTTTCACTTTCGATGTCATCATCTTCATCATCAATATCATCTATATCATAGTCGTAATTGTCAAAATCATCTTTTTCTGTTGTTGTAAACACATTATTTTCTCTACTTGTCTGAATACTAACTGTTGTTTTCTTTTCAGAAATAGGACTCATAGATTCGCCATGATGGTGACGATGAGGATGGACTTCTGTTATTTCTTCTGTAACCGTTGAAGCAGCTGTTGAAGTTGTTGAAGTGGTTGTTGTAGTTGTTGAGGAAGTTGTAGTTAACTTTTCTGTTGTTGATGTTGTTGTTGCACGAGGGGTAGTTGTAATGACAGGGAACGAAAGAACAGGTGTTTCTAATTCGTCGTTGTTATCCAAATATTCTTCGTAATCGTAATTTTCGTACACATAGTCATCTTCACCATCGCCATCACCACTATTACTTAAATCATCCCCACTTCCGTGTTCGATTTGTCTTTTTGACCTATAATCAGATTTTTCTTTAAGTAATTCCCAACCAGTAACTGGCAATCCTAAAACTTCTTCAACAGTTCCATCAACACTTTGCGGTTTTAATCTATGAATAATTTTCATTGTTTTATTCCACAATTTTCCATTACATCCGACGACGACTTTAATACTTGTTGATGCCTTTAGATTGCGCGATTTTATATTTCCTGGTCCGATCATAAAAACGTTCGCGTCTTCATTTGATTCGAACGATGATTTTATTTTAAAGGCACTATCTGGCAACCCGAGAAATTTTGCAATGTTCATAACGGAAGTAACTCTTTGTTTAGGATTGATCGTTTTCAATTCTTTGGCGATTTTTATTTTAAGCACCGTAAGGTCATCGGTCGTCGAGCATTCTTCGTAATTTTCACCGTCGTGTACAATCAAAATAAATTCATACGTGACGATATCGTTCTTTTTGTAAGCTTTGACGACCACGTGATGTTCCCCAATATCTTCTTCCGTTGGAACACCCCAAAAAACACCTGCTGATTTACCAAATAGTAACCATGAGGGTAAAGGTTGATAGCCATCTAATTTTGCCTAAAAAAATCAAGATAATTTTAGTAATTCTTTGAAATTTTTTGTACAAACCTTTAATTTGATAGTTTCTTCTTTAAAAACATCTACGGGTATTTGATAATGGAATACACGTCCAACGTCGGCGGTTGTAGTTGGAAGGAACTTCTTGTTTAAATTTTGTACGGGAATCGGCGTTCCTATCTCGTCGGAAAGATCGAAGGCGAAGTCTTCGTCAATGGCACCGGAAGAAGTCAGCACCAGAAGGAGCAGCGTTAATGCGTATGCAGGAGGCATCTCGGTTATCAATCATGTGCACATCATCTGAAAGTAAATATGAAATCCCTCGGTCATCAGTAATTCCTTTCTTTTCGTTATTCCATTCCAAACCGCAAACGTTGAATACCGTATCTGTGTTATTGCAGATGTGTCTCCTCTTTAAGTGGAATGACTAATCGCGAAAACGCGTGCGGGTATTAAAAGTTTATTAAAAGCAGCGATACGGAATTCAATAAGCTCAAGAAATACATTTAATTTTTGTTTTTTACGTTTTAATTTTTAGATAGTTAATTGGTCGCAAGAAGGAGTGAGAATTGATTATATCACTACACCATCATAATCATCATTACCATTATGATTCGTTGACACGTTCCCTTTTTTTCCTGCACTTTGTCCACACGCTCTAATTCCGCGCAAACAACAAACATTAAAGGACTAATTGTCGCGTAAACTCGGCTGTATTATTCTGAATTTCATCACGCCTACATGGGCTTTGGGTGCGTCGTATTGTTTTCGGGGGCTTGGTACCATTGCGTTACAAGCGGAAGCTGCAATTGAACTCATCAATAACTATTTTACACAATGGTTATTACCAGGAAAATAGGGCTAAAGTAAATTTATGGGAAATTTAGACTGTAAATTACCAAGATATGGTAATTATTGAAATTGAATAAGACTACTTTTTATTATGGGATTCAAAAGATTTTACCCCTCACTTTGAAGGCCAATAGCAAAGAAACTACTCCATAGAAAAAATTTGGACTAGTTTTATTTGACGCGTAATTTAATTCTTTATAATGTGTGGTAATTTCAGTTTCTTTTACACGCTCGTGTATATAGCAGTTATCCGCAGGTATAATGAAAAAACGTACCCGATTTCGGTCGATCGGAGAAAGAGCTCGACTTTACGAATTTTTTTCTTAACTTGTTGGGGAAAAAGTTAAAATTTGAACTAGTACTAACTTAGTGTGTTCTTAGTGTTTATTTTATCAATATTTCATATAGTTTCGCGGAAAATCGAGATTAAATAGGTTACGGTTATTTCAAAAACGACCGGCGGATACCAACGCGATTTTAACCAAAATATGTCAAATAATTTCGGTAATCGCATTCCATTATTAGATTTTCAAAATTACGTGTAACTAATTATTTATGAGCGATTTAGTGAAATTATAAATTAAAGAAAAACAAAAATAAGCAATATGGGAAACAATAATAATTACGAAAACATCATATTGAAGAACTAATAACAGGATCCGAAAACCAAATTTTTTGACATATTTTAGAAAAAACATTAATAATTTGATCTTTTTCCTAAATTTTGAAAGAATTTTTGCAAAGGTACGCACACAAACTGATTGTTAGTGGTTGATGTTAACCATGTTTGTACTTTCATTAATACTCTGCTTATTGTTATTTCAAATATTATGATAAACATTCTTCTTTTATACAATTTCTTATCATAATTTTTTGGGTGTACTCTTTTTTAAGTGTACATACGGATCTGATGCATGTTTATAAACGAAAGATGTGGCATATTGACTCTAGTATTTAGAAGTATTAATGTTGGCTTGCAACTCCGCATGAGTAAACTTCGTGTTTAAAGTTAGAGTGTTTGGGTAAATTGGTCAAGACTTATGCCGCGAAATTGCCAAATTTTAGAATTGAAGTAGTAGATATTAAAACGTCAAGAAAGAAAACATCAAAAGTGTGCCGCGGTTAAAAAAAGCACGGTCTCTGGTCTAAATACATTTGATGTTACATACAACGTTTAAATTGACAGAATATGTTAGAAAAGTACTTCTGCAGTTGTGTAAATACATTTGATGGTAAAAACAATGTTTAAATTGACAGACAATGTAAGAAATTTTGTTTTGAAATTGTCTACATGACCATTAAGCAGATACAACTGTAAAAATTAACAGAAAATGTTGTTAACATATATTCTTAACAAGCTATTAGAGTGTGATATATCCGCTTTCACTTGTACTTGCTGTTAAATACATATGCTAACTAAATTTCAGCGAAATGTAGATATAAAACCGGTTTTGCACACAAGCTCCTCATTTGGTCCTACAGAAAATGTTAAAATTGGCAGAAAATGTAAGAAATTTGATCTCACAAAGTTAAAAATTGGTAGAAAACGTTAGAAAAATTCTTTTGATATTGTCTAAATGCATTTTATGTTATAGACAAAGTCAAAAGCTGGAAGGAGACATTAGAAAAAATGCTTGTAAAGTTGTCTAAATTCATCTGACGTCATCAATAATATCAAAAATTGACAGAAAACGATAGAAAAATTCTTTTGATGTTGTCCAAATGCATCTGATCTTACAGAAAATGTCTAAACCGGCAGTAAATGTAAGAAATTTGGTATGAAAATTGTCTAAAAGACAATAATACCAAATGCAACTGTCAAAATTGACAGAAAATGTTGGAAAAAACTTTTGAAATTGTCCACATGACTATAATGCCAGATACAACTGTCAACATTTACAAAAACTGTTGGGAAATTCTTTTGAAATTGTTTAAATGCGTTTGATGTCATAGACAAAGTGATAAACTGGCAGGAGACGTTAGTAAAATGCTTTATAAGTTATCTACATTCAACTGACGTAATCGATAATGTCCAAAATTGACAGGAAATTGAAAAAAAAATCTTTTGAAATTGTCTAAATACATTTCATCTTACAAAAAATGTTTAAATAGATAAAAAATGTAAGAAATTTTGTTTTGAACTTGTCTACATGAGTATAATACCAAATACAACTGTCAAAATTAACAGAAAATGTTGGAAAGTTCTTTTGTAGTTGTCTAAATGCGTTTGATGTCATAGACAAAGTAAAAAATTGGCAAGAGACATTAGAAAGACTGTTATAAAGTTGTCTAAATTTAACGACGCCATCAATAATGTCAAAAATGATAGGAAACATTAGAAAAATTCTTTTGATATTGTCTAAAAGCATTTGATCTTACAGAAAATGTATAAATTTTGTTTTGAAATTGTCTATATGATTATAATACCAAGTATAATTGTCAGAATTTGCAGAAAATGTTGGAAAACTTTTTTCAAATTGTTTAAATGCGTTTGATGTCATAGACGAAGTCAAAAACTAGCAGGAGAAGTTAGAAAAATGTTTTACAAGTTGTCTAAATTCAACTGACATAATCGATAATGTCAAAAATTGACGGGAAATTGAAAAAAAATCTTTTGAAATTGTCTAAATACATTTCATCTTACAAAAAATGTTTAAATAGATAAAAAATGTAAGAAATTTTGTTTTGAACTTGTCTACATGAGTATAATACCAAATACAACTGTCAAAATTAACAGAAAATGTTGGAAAGTTCTTTTGTAGTTGTCTAAATGCGTTTGATGTCATAGACAAAGTAAAAAATTGGCAAGAGACATTAGAAAGACTGTTATAAAGTTGTCTAAATTTAACGACGCCATCAATAATGTTAAAAATGATAGGAAACATTAGAAAAATTCTTTTGATATTGTCTAAAAGCATTTGATCTTACAGAAAATGTCTAGATTGGCAGAAAATGTAAGACATTTTGTTTTGAAATTGTATATATGACTATAATACCAAGTACAATTGTCAAAATTTGCAGAAAATGTTGGAAAACTTTTTTCAAATTGTTTAAATGCGTTTGATGTCATAGACGAAGTCAAAAACTAGCAGGAGAAGTTAGAAAAATGTTTTACAAGTTGTCTAAATTCAACTGATATAATCGATAATGTCAGAAATTGACAGGAAATTGAAAAAAAAATCTTTTGAAATTGTCTAAATACATTTCATCTTACAAAAAATGTTTAAATAGATAAAAAATGTAAGAAATTTTGTTTTGAACTTGTCTACATGAGTATAATACCAAATACAACTGTCAAAATTAACAGAAAATGTTGGAAAGTTCTTTTGTAGTTGTCTAAATGCGTTTGATGTCATAAACAAAGTAAAAAATTGGCAAGAGACATTAGAAAGACTGTTATAAAGTTGTCTAAATTTAACGACGCCATCAATAATGTCAAAAATGATAGGAAACATTACAAAAATTCTTTTGATATTGTCTAAAAGCATTTGATCTTACAGAAAATGTCTAGATTGGCAGAAATGTAAGAAATTTTGTTTTGAAATTGTATATATGACTATAATACCAAGTACAATTGTCAAAATTTGCAGAAAATGTTGGAAAACTTTTTTCAAATTGTTTAAATGCGTTTGATGTCATAGACGAAGTCAAAAACTAGCGGGAGAAGTTAGAAAAATGTTTTACAAGTTGTCTAAATTTAACTGACATAATCGATAATGTCAAAAATTGACAGGAAATTGAAAAAAAATCTTTTGAAATTGTCTAAATACATTTCATCTTACAAAAAATGTTTAAATAGATAAAAAATGTAAGAAATTTTGTTTTGAACTTGTCTACATGAGTATAATACCAAATACAACTGCCAAAATTAACAGAAAATGTTGGAAAGTTCTTTTGTAGTTGTCTAAATGCGTTTGATGTCATAGACAAAGTAAAAAATTGGCAAGAGACATTAGAAAGACTGTTATAAAGTTGTCTAAATTTAACGACGCCATTAATGTCAAAAATGATAGGAAACATTAGAAAAATTCTTTTGATATTGTCTAAAAGCATTTAATCTTACAGAAAATGTCTAGATTGGCAGAAATGTAAGAAATTTTGTTTTGAAATTGTCTATATGACTATAATACCAAGTACAATTGTCAAAATTTGCAGAAAATGTTGGAAAACTTTTTCAAATTGTTTAAATGCGTTTGATGTCATAGACGAAGTCAAAAACTAGCAGGAGAAGTTAGAAAAATGTTTTACAAGTTGTCTAAATTCAACTGACATAATCGATAATGTCAAAAATTGACAGGAAATTGAAAAAAATCTTTTGAAATTATCTAAATGCATTTCATCTTACAGAAAATGTTTAAATAGATAAAAAATGTAAGAAATTTTGTTTTAAACTTGTCTACACGAGTATAATACCAGACATTAGAAAGACTGTTATAAAGTTGTCTAAATTTAACGACGCCATCAATAATGTCAAAAATGATAGGAAACATTAGAAAAATTCTTTTGATATTGTCTAAAAGCATTTGATCTTTCAGAAAATGTTTAGATTGGCAGAAAATGTAAGAAATTTTGTTTTGAAATTGTCTATATGACTATAATACCAAGTACAATTGTCAAAATTAACAGAAAATGTTGGAAAGTTCTTTTGCAATTGTCTAAATGCGTTTGATGTGATAGATAAAGTCAAAAGTTGGCAAGAGACATTAGAAAAATGTTATAAAGTTGTCTAAATTTAACGACAGCATCAATAATGTCAAAAATGATAGGAAACGTTAGAAAAATTCTTTTGATATTGTCTAAAAGTATTTGATCTTACAAATATTTTAATTCTTCTGCATAAATTTGTAGAAAATGTAAGAAATTTTGGTTTGAAATTGTCTATATGACTATAACACTAAGTATAATTGTCAAAATTGGCAAAAAATGTTCGAAAATTTGTTTGAAATTGTCCACATGATTATAATTCCAGATACTACTGTCAAAATTGACAGAAAATAATGGAAAATTCTTTTCAAAGTTAAAAGTTAGCAGGAAACGATAGAAAAATTTTTCGATGTTGTCTAAAGGCATTTGATCTTACAGAAAATGTAAGAAATTTTGTTTTATAATTATTTACTTTACTATAATAGAAGATACAACTATCAAAATGGACAGAAAATGTTGGAAAACTTTTTTGAAATTATGCATTTGATGTTTTAGACAAATTCTAAAGTTGGCAAGAGACGTTAGGAAAATTGTTATAAAGTTGTCTAAATTAACGTCATCAATAAAGTCTAAAATGATAGGAAACGTTATAAAATTTTTTTGATATTGGCCAAATGCACTTGATCTTACAGAAAATATCTTCTTTTCTTATATTTTTACCAATTTTGGAAAATATATAAAAAATGTTGTTTTAAAATTATCTAAAAGACTATAATACCAAACACAACTGTCAATATTGACAGAAAGTATTGGAAAATCCTTTTGAAATTGTCTAAATGCGTTTGATGTCATAGACAATGTCAAAAGTTGGCTGATGACGTTAGAAAAATTCTTACAAAGTTGTCTAAATTCAACTGACAAACTCGATAATGTCAAAAATTGACAGTTAAAGTTAGAAAAACTCTTTTGATGTTGTCTAAACGCATTTGATCTTACAAAAAATGTCTAAATTGACAGAAAATGTTGGAAAATTCTTTTGGAATTGTCTACATGACTATAATACCAGATACAACTGTCGAAATTGACAGAAAATGTTGGAAAATTGTTTTGAAATTGTCTAAATGCGTTTGATGTCACAGACAACGTCAAAAGTTTTCAGGAGACGTTAGAAAAATTCTTGTAAAGTTGTCTAAATTCATCTAACGTCATCAATAATGTCAAAAATTGTCATGAAACGTTAGCAAAATTATTTTGAAGTTATATAAATGCATTTGATCGTATAGAAAATGTTTAAATTGGCAACAATGTAAGAAATTTTGTTTTGAAATTGTCCATATGATTATAATACCAAATACTACTGTCAAAATTGACAGAAAATGTTGGAAAATTCTTTTGAAATTGTCTAAATGCGTTTACTGTTATAGACACATATCAAGAAGTAGCAGGAGGCGTAAAAAATACTCGTAAGGTTGTCTATATGCATCTGATGTCACACCGATAATGTCAAAATGTGGATAGAACCAGTTTTGCACGCAAACTCTTCATTTGATCTTACAGAAAATGTCAAAATTGGCAGAAAATGTAAGAATTTTGATCTCACAAATTGGTAGAAAACGCTAGAAAAATTCTTTTGATGTTGTCTAAATGCGTTTTATGTTACAGACAAAGTCAAATGCTAGCAGGTGACATTAGAAAAATTCTTGTAAAGTTGTCTAAATTCATCTGACGTCATCAATAATATCAAAAATTGACAGGAAACGATAGAAAAATTCTTTTAATGTTGTCCAAACGCATCTGATTTTACAGAAAACGTCTAAACTGACGGAAAATGTAAGAAATTTGGTTTGAAAATTGTCTAAAAGACTATAATACCAAATGCAACTGTCAAAATTGACAGAAAATGTTGAAACATTCTTTTAAGATTGTCTAAATGCATTTAATGTCATAGATAATGTCAAATATTGGCAGGAAATATTAGAAAAATATAATTAAAGTTGTTTAAATGTATTTATATATGATGTTGAATGCTGTTTAAATGCATGTGACAGACAATGTAATAAATGTTGCTTTGAAACGATGCACATGACTTTAATAACAAATTTGGGAAATATTATAAAGTGTGCCGACAATTATTAAAAGTGTACCGCGACAAAAAAGATTTAGAATCACTGCTCTCAGCTTTTCATACAGCCCATATATTCAGCTGCAAAATAGCCTCAGTAACAATATCATCTTGTTACTTGACGAGTATGAGCATTTGGTTTCCATCATCAAAATTTTTGTTTATGCCGAATTCTGGAGTTTTTCACTCACAAACTTGAGCTAAAAACCAAACATGTGGTTGCAGAATTCAGAGCAACAGCTGATAATCAAAGGCATAATCGAGTACAAACTATTCCTGTGTATTTGAGTTTTACAATTCAATAGTCATAAATTTAAATTGTTGACAATTGATTTTACACTCACTAACTTATTTACTAAACAATTCTACATTTTGTAACTACAGTTGCTTCAAACCTTACCAACCATTAGATTGGTTATAATTCGTTAAGTATTTCAGAACTCATAAATGATGAATGAAATGCATGGAGGACGAAATAAAATGTACCATATTAATCATTAGTTTTTCTTTTATGCTCTGAAACACTTTAATCATTTAGTAAAAAAAAATTAGACGGTTTTGATGGAGCTCTTATTTACTTACTCCATCTAGTTATTATTTATCAAAAATTGTAAAAAAGCTAACCATAAAAAATGTGGCACAAAAAATTGAGTGGCCTACACTCAATGACTGAAACACTCCAGATAATTTTAAATAGAACTTGTTTATTTTAATCATTAATAAAAGTAAATTGTGAGCTAAATTTTTATTGAAATGGGACAACTTTCAATTATTCTTTAATAGGAATGATTAAATCACGAGACAACTGGGAATTCTGGCTTAAATGATTTTATTTCAACTTCTAAAGAAATCCTTGTTCCATGATTTATTAGTTTTATGAACGTTTTTTTTTTAGATTAATTTTACAACTTTGACACTATTATTAAAGAAATATTAATTGACTACATTTACTTCCAGTTTCTATCAACCAATTATCGTTTAATAAATAAAAGACATTGTTGGCTTTTTGAGCAGACACACAGATACTACTCCTCGTGTCAATATAAACAACCGTGACCTTTGTTAGGCTTGTATCTTTAAGTTAAGACATCTAAGAGAGAAACAACGAAAGACCGTGTTCCTTAGAGAAAGCTTTATCTCTATCTATACATAAAGAAAGCACGTATCCGTCTTTCCACTGACGTTTTTTTCTCGAGTTATTGTTCTACGGTCCGCGTTTGTCGCCTCTCTTTGTGTGAATTTGTCGGCACGATCCTCGAAGAAGTAGGTGGTAGTAGAGAAGTTCCATCGCAGTCGGGACAAATTTAGGTCGAGAATTCATTCGTTCGTATATGGATAAAGCGGGAGAAGGGAGGCAGAGGGGGCCACTGTCAAAAGGTGTAATCCGTGCTTTAATATCTGCAGCTGGCAGGTCGATTATTAAAATATTTGGCCCCCCCGATTTTCGAATGTTGCCCTTTTGAAGCGAATGGGGCTTACTTCTTTTCTTTTGCACTTTCAGAAGTAGTCGCCGAAGATGCCTTAAAATTTATCTCAACGTGTTATCGTTTCAGTTTGTTTCTGGGGTCAATACCGATTTCTATTTCTACCTAGTAAAACAATTTTTAAAGGAATGATAACAAAAACTACCTAACAATTTTGGAGAGTGGAATTGAGATAAAATTGAAAGTTTTGGTTCCTTTTTGTTGGGTAAGGTACATTTTTAAGTTTGTAACAAAGTGTTCAAACTTTAGTAAACTTGAAAGTGTTCTCACCGCACTGTGTCGTAAATTTATTGATTTATAGGGTAGACGTTTCGTTTACAAGGAGACAAGTTGTAGACAAGTCGATTATTAATTCAAGTACGAAATTGAACAACTGTTCCTTGTATGAATTCCTTAAAATGTCTACAAAAATATATTTGTATACGTTATTTTTTCTTTATGAGGGAAAAGATTACATCCTTTTAAACACTTAACACTTTTAAAGTGTTTTTTTACAAGCCCTGAAGGATGTCTTAAAGTAGAATGTTAGATTTTGCATTAATATGTAAACAAGTTCACACATTGTATATTAACTCAAGCCTACTAAAAAAATTTTAAGGAAGATATAAGAGGGTTTTACACGTTCAAATGATTTATGTAAACTGTCTGAACGTTCTTGTTTACGTAGGCAAATTGTGGACATTTAAACTGAAGCACGAAACTTATACAAGATAAAAAGTTTTGAAACTTCATAAATTTGTTTTCTGGTTTGAATGAGGTTTTAGGTTTTTGTTGGGTAATGGACTGTTTTAAATGATGAAGTAGGGTGTGTACAATTTTGTTTTTTTAATGGAAACAACCAACTTTTAACTTAATTCGTTATTTATTTTTGATTTCAACAATATAGGAACCTTTTTTATAAAATAAATTTAAATAGCTTTTATTTTATTGTGTATCTTAATTAATTCATGAGAGAGAATTTTTATTACTTTAAAGATTGCAGAGGTTTAAATAAAAAATCATAACTCGGAGATTTAAAAATTTGGAGAAAATATCTTTGACAAATTAAATATAAACTAAATTTGAATTAAATTGATTCTTATTTCATTGCGATATCTCAATTAGTTCTTGATACGATTCTTTGAAGACTGGATTAACCTACATTTATGCAGAGTTTTAATCAAACTTAACTTACTTTTAATTTAATTATTGATTATTGGTTAACATGGATTATAGTTTAAATCGTTTTAAAAAATCATAACTCGGAAATTGAAAAATTTCGGGAAACAATTGCTTTTTATTTCATGATGATATCTCCATTAGATCTTGAGGTACGATCCTTTAAAAATTGCTTGATTTTTACCTAACACATAATTGCGTTTTCACAGAGTATTAATCAAAAAATCATAACTTCGAGATTTAAAAATTTGAAAAAAGAATCTTTGGTACATTAAACACCAAATAAATGTTCTTCAAACTGCTTCTTATTTCATGGTAATATCTCAATTAATTTATGAGATACGATTGTTTGAAAATTGCTTGATTTTACTTAACAGATATAAATACATAATTAAATAAAATAAACTTTATTGAGAAAGTAAAGAGATAAAAGTACCAAAAATGCACATCTCATTACCACCCACACAGCGTCAAAAAAGAAAACAAAATTCATTGCCTATTATAAAATACGTCCAGCGTATAAGGTGCTATGTTATGAGAAAGTAAACAACAACTACATAAGCGTATAAAACAACATAAATATGATGTTAACCAACATAAAATTAACAATAAAATAGCTCTTTGCCAATACGCTATAAAAAATCGTCATAATTTTGATTTCGAAACGCCAAAAGTGTTGACCACTGAAGGCGATACATTCAACAGAAAAAATATTGAAGCTAATAATTGATGCTGGCATAATTAACAGATTAGAATTATGATTGAATAAGGGTAAATAAAAAATAAATTAGAATACAATTATATTGATGAATTACAGATATTAAATTCGTATTGAAATTGAAATGATTTGGCCTTGTAGTCTGTACGTCGCAAAGTATTGAAAAACTTGCTTTTCTTTTTCTGTTATATCTTTCCAAAAATTCGCTGCATGCATATAAATTAATTCGTTATTTAAGTTTTCAGGAAATTCTTTAGAGATTTATGGAAAGATAATACATTTAAATGATGAAAATGACAAACTTATTTTTAAAGTTACTCGATAAAGGTACGTGTTTAATTGTTTTGTTAAAATTGTATGTATTTTGTTCAATTTAATGTAATGTCTTACAAAATGGAGTTTTGTCGATGTAGATTTAGTTATTTTTAGGGGTGACCGTCATAAATTAATTTTTTAATAAAATACAAGAGGAATTTTAACTGTATTAATCTTTTACAATTATAATTTAAATTTTAAACAAGGATTCATTATATTTAAAATTACATAACACTCCTATCGCTTTTTTCTGAAGCTTAAAGACATTGCCGAACTGTACAGATGCTCCCCAAGTAATTATTAAATATCTTAAGTGTGATTCGATGTTACCAGAATAAAAAATATTGGCAATCTTTTTGTTAGTTGTATTTTTAATGACTTTAAGACCAAATATCGATTTTGATAGCTTACACTAGGATTGTTTGAGGCGACAGTAAACTTCATAGAACTATCAAGATGACCATCCAAAATCTTGATTTCCTCTCGTACCACAATATCGTGGATTGTAGAAGGTTTATTAACCAATATATTATCCAATACTATCACCCCCCTTTTATCTTCATTCGTTACTAGATGATTACTATAGTCTGTAGCATGAGAAGTGAAAGTGACTTATCGCTTAAAAGTGCACGGAACAGACGTACGCACTAGAAATCATTTCACTCTAACACACGTAAGTTCGTAAGTTTTTACGGAAATCGATGAGTCACTTTCACTTCTCGTGGTACAGACTATATCAAACCACCTTATTAGAGCATTGTGGTAACTGATACGCAGTATCGTCTGCATGACATGTTAAATAACAATTCATGTTGTGTAATAGCAAATCATTCATAAAAATGACGAATAGTAGAGGACCCAGTATACTACCCTGTGGTAGTCCATGCCTTGTATACATCGTAGCTGATATTACTGGAGCGCCTTCATAGTTTATAACTTTCGTCGTATGTGATCTATTATTTAGATACGAAGTAATTATGTGTTTTGCAGAACACCTAAACCCGTAATGCTCAAGTTCAGCCACCAACAATTGTCTGTCTATACAATCAAAAGTCTTAGACAGATTCAGGCTTCTAGAATAAACACGTTTTCGCAGGCATTTACAATATTGGCAAATGGTTCAAAACGACATACTAATTGGTCTATAGTTACCAGGTTCCAATATGTCACCTTATTTGCATATGGGCGTTATAATTGAGTATTTCAGTAAGTTTGGAAATATTCCATGTGCAAGACAGTTGTTCACAATAAAGGGGCTAAGATATATAAAGTATTTCATTTAATTATCTTTATTGGAATTTCATCATAACTGTAGTTTCGTTTGTGTAAACATTGTTTGTTGGATGTTAGAGCTAACATCCAAACATATTGTTTGAGCGTTATGATCTGAAAACCCGGTATTAAAAACATTTGTAACTTATTAGAACCTACATTGCTTAAAATATTATCTATACATTTATTAGTCTCATATCATACACCAAATCCAATTTAGCATATATTTAAGATTTATGGTTCTTTTGTCTTTATCATCTAAAATATTTATCACTTAATATAAAAAAATATACACATATACATAAAGGGAAATTCAAGTAGTAAAAATAACTTACCAAAAAACACATTTACATCACCTAAAGAAGATCTACATACAGGATGACATAGAAAAAAGTACATCGCATAGTGCCACACAATAGAGGACACTAAAATAACAAAAAAAGTTCCTATGAACATGGGTCCGCAAGGCCTTCGCTTAAAAGATACGGGGTGTTGAATTTTACTTTTTTTTGAGGGTTTCTTTTTGAACATCTTTAGCCAGAGACGCAAAAAATGGATAAAATGTGGTATACAGGTTTTTTTTTATCATGCTAAATTCAAATATGATCTTAATTTTGTGATTACTGATGGAACGCGCTACATACTAATGACACTTGTCAAACTAATGTAATAATTGTTTGAGGTATTTTGTGTTCGTGATTAAGTTTTTCAGTGGTTTTCTCACTGATTATTCACAATTGCTTTCAAAAATGGTTCGCTACACTTTTGAAGAATATAGGAACATGATTATGTGTTACGGCGAAGCTAGATCAAATTCTTACGTAGCTCAACGTATCTATCGAGAAAGATATCCGTTAGACAAGTTCCTAATGTTCGAACATTTATTGATGTACATAGGCGTTTGGGAGAAGATGGCTGTTTTTGAAGTTTTGTATGTTGTTTGATGTACAAGGGCAACAATTTGAACATCTTCTAAAAATGTTTTGTTATAATTAATCATATTTTTCATCATACCATTAAAATTTAATTGTTGAAGTATTTATCATTGTTTATGCAAATAAATTAAAAAAAATACAACACCCTGCATCTTTTAAGCGAAGGCCTTGCGGACCCATGTTCACAGGAACTATTTTTCTTATTTTAGTGTCCTCTATTGTGGCACTATGTACACAATGTACTTTTTTCTATGTCACCCTGTAAAGCTACAGAATAATAGGACACGTTCATAATTTCAATTTTAAAGGTTGATGTTCGAATCTTCTCAGTGTTTCCTGGAGTTCATTATAACAGTTTCCCATACTTTGTATCTTTTGGTGAACTGTTGCAATTGTAATATATGTATATCTTTTTGCATTCTAAATGTTAGTACTGTATTTGTTAATTTTAAACTCTTTTCTGATATAATAGAGTCATTAACCATCCCACGTTCATCTTTTGAGGAGTCTTGAAGAAAAAACGATTTATGCGTATTCCTAAGGGCCACAAGATTGATGATTTGACTTTATCCAAGTCAGAAAGATTAAAGTTTAGCTTAAAAGATGAATATTCGTTTAGTCTTTTTGCTTGCAGCTATTCGTATTTTACATTTTTAACATTATTCGTGCATAAGTAATTAATAACCTCTGTTTCTGTTGTTTCAGCTTTTAATGTTGATGTATTTGTAGCAGAACCATAAATAATCATTTTATTTTTATTATAAATTCGTAATGTATTGCCATATGCTTTATTTGTTGAAAACGTTATGGTTTTAAAAAAAATCATAACTTGGAGATTTGGAGAAACAATCTTTGGTAGCACTTTGAGGTTTTCGACATTGAAATTTATTTAAATTGCTTACCAGATATGTGCACTATATATACTATAGTCTATTTGATACTATTTTATATTTTATAATTGAACCATGCTGTACACAAATCATCAAAAACATTAAAATATTGATAGGCCGGGTTAATTAGGGATAACAAATCCGAACACCTACAACACCATTCCAGTCTTTGTTGATTAGTTTTACATCTTCTTTCTACGTAGAGCTGATACTAGCATTAGACCTAACTCTGTACTTAAAACTACAATGATTGAGATTTTGCTGTGAGTCTGTTAGGAACATTAATCGGTGACAGGCAAATGCCCAGTGGGTAGGTATTTATAAATTGGGTATTTACCCCGGCCTAGAGTAAATACCCAAACAGCGGGTACTTAATCAATTAAAAAATTATAGTAATACATATATATACTTTTTTAATTCGAATGTATTAACTTATTCACAAAGAAATAAAAATATCAGTTTGTGTAGTTAGTAAAGAATAGTATAAAAATGCGTCCGAAGATGTACGGCTATACCGAAACTTTCCAGTACTAGGTCTAGTGTTAGTTCTAATTTTACTTTTATATAAGTATACAACAATTTAATACTGAATAAGAACTAAAAATAGAGCGTACACTAACGCTAGAGCTAATCCCTAGACGTAGAACGAAAACTATTTAGGTTTAGTCGTATCTTTCTTAAAACGGAATGAAAGCCAATCCAATCCAACTTAGCTTCAGAACTAACACTAGAAACATTAGGCTTTAGCCGTCTAAAGAGACGTACAGCTAAATCCTAATGTTTCTAGTTCTAGTGCAATACTAAAGTTAGGTTATAGGTCTAGTATTAGTTATACTTTTAATCCTAGAATAATTTACAACAATCAAGCACTGAATAGCAATTAAAACTAGAACTAACACTGGACCTAGCACTATAAAAATTCAGGTTGTCTGAAGCGCAAGGCTAGCGCTTCAGACAACTGGAAACATTCGTGTTTAGCCATCTTAGACACAGAGCTGGGCTAACTACTTGAAAAAAGTAGTGGAGTATAACTACTAATCACTTTCACCAAAAAGTAGTTTAACTACTTGGTAGTTAAACTACTTCTAGAATATGGTACTTTGATTACTAACTACCAAGTAGTTAGTAGTTAAATATCTAACTACTTTTTTAACTACATAATAAAATGCATTTTTAATGTCTAAGAAAGGTTTGGAATAACAAATAAATGAATGGAAAAAAATGGTCAATGGACATTTAATTATAGCCCATTGAGTTGTCTAATCAATTGACTTGAAATGATGTTTTTTTTGCAAAATAACTTGACAGAATTATTGGAAAAGAAAGCTCCTTTGAATGTGCATCTTTAAATGTAGTTTCTTCAAGATGGCGCACCACCGCAATTTAATCATTTAGTTCGTCACCATTTGCATAATGTATTACTCCTCGGTTACCTGGCCATACTCCCTGTTTTAGTTAATGTGCTTAATTTAAAGACAACAAAAGAATTTTGTAACAGTAATATCTCTGTTATTATGAAACTTTTGTTAAAACATTTTTACTCTAATAAAATAAATACCCTGTGCAAAGCATTTTAAAGGTAACTAATGTCCGAGCAAAGGAGATTTTGTAATCAGTGAATATTTCCGAATATCATATGTTAATTTAGAAATCGTCGGGTCTTTGGTTTTTGAGCTAGCAACTTTGTCTACTTTGCGATTTTTGCTCTCAAAAAACTATTTGAATATTTCTATCGAAACATTTCAACATTTTTAAAAGCATCTTTTCACGGAGACATTAAATTGCATAAAAAAATTTACAAACTTTGCCGCAATTTCTTTCATTGAGTGGTTAGGAAGGTATCAATCTCTAAAATAAGAGGCCTGGGCTTTTCGCACGGACTGTAGTTTTTAGTTAGTAGTTAATAACTTTTACTTAGTAGTTATACACAAATTATGTTATTAAAAATATAATAAACAAGTGAAAGCAGAATTTTGTAAATTTGAAAGCACCTTTTAATAAAAGATAGGTTTGCTTAAAATAAAAACATGTGCTCAAAAGATTATCAAAGTTGCAAAATTGAATTCTGTTTAATTTATAAATATTTGTTTAATTAAGTTATTATGATTATGACATACTTATAATTAACAATAACTCAATTTATATTTTACTAAATCTTCTTCTGAGCCGGATGTTTTTGTATTTATCATAATTTTAGAACCTGGAGATCATTCGTTACGTCTACATTTGTCTAATTTCTACAAAAACAACAGTCCAGATGGATTGTCTAAAAATCAAATCAGTCATCAAATCAGTTTGGGCCATATTGGTCAGAGGACAACTAATTATAGCTCATTGTGTTGTCAAATCAATTGACTTGAAATGATCTTTTTTTTTGCAAAATAACTTGACAGAATTATTGAAAAAAAAGCTCCTTTGAATGTGCATCTTCAAATGTAATTTCTTCAAGATGGCACACCTCCGCAATTTAATCATTCAATTTGTCACCATTTACATAATGTATTACTCCTCGGTAACCTGGCCTTACTCCCTGTTTCCCTGTTTTAGTTAATGTGGTTAAAAATAACGACTACCAAACAATTTTGTAACAGTAATATCTCTGTTATTATGAAACTTTTGCTAAAACATTTTTACTCTAATGACCTTTCTTTGAAAATAAAATCACAAAGCTGTAAATGCCCTGTGTAAAGCATTTTAAAGGTAACTACTGTCCGAGCAAAAAATTAAGGCTTTCACTTAAGAAAAAAATTACGGTAAACTTTGTTATAATCAGTAAAAATTTCCGAGTATCATATGTTAATTTAGAAACCGTCGGGTCTTTGGTTCTTCTTTTATCGCGAGTAAAGTGACGAAAGTACTCGGATTTTGAGTTAGCAATTTTGTCTACCTTGCGATTTTTGTTCCCAAAAATCTATTTGAATATTTCTATCGAAATATTTCAACATTTTTAGATGCTTTTAACGGAGACATTAATCTCTAAAATAAGAGGCCTGGACTTTTTGCACGGACTGTAGTTTTTAGTTAGTAGTTAATAACTTTTACTTAGTAGTTATACACAAATTATGTTATTAAAAATATATAAACAAGTGAAAGCAGAATCTTGTAAATTTGAAAGCAACTTTTAGTTTAAGTTAGGTTTGCCTAAAAAACATGTGCTCAAAAGATTGTCAGAGATAGCACGTCTTCTTGATTATTTAAGCAAAGTTGCAAAATTGAATTGTGTTATAATTTATAAATATTTTTTTAATTAAGTTATTATAATTATAATATACTTATAATTAACAATAACTTAATTTATATTTTACTAAATCTTTTTCTGAGCCGGATGTTTTCTGTATTTATCATAATTTTATAAATTTTCAATTGTTTTAAAGTAGTTGAATTATTTAAAACGAATTAAAATAAATAAAAATAGTTAGTATACCTAGAGTAGTTAGTTAGTTTCCGCGAATATTTTATGCCAGCATAAAATAATGTAGTATAACTACTCATAGAACAAAAGTAGTTAGAATATAACTACTTTTATACAAAAAATAGTTAACTACGTAGTTAATTACTCCCAAAATTGCTTAGACGTATGGTTAAACACAAATATTTTTAATTTTAAATCTAGTATTAGTGATGCTTTTAGTTTAATAAAGATTTACAACAATCTAGCGCTGAACAACCAGTAAAACTAGAACTACCATCTTTGATTTATACATCGTAAAAATAACTAGTGGGAGCCCTTTTTTAATATATTTTTTATATATGTAAAGACCTCTACTCCGTTTATTATTAACTCCACTTCCAGTTTCTCTTTTATGGCGTAATTGCGCATCCTTTCCTTTTTGGGTTATACTCTTTTTATCACGGTTCCACCAAATGGTTTAATTTTCTCGGAATATTCATATAATGGATATTATAAAACTACACTTTCTTTTCATATTAACTATATTAATTCAATAACGATATTTTTAGCTTATCTGTTTTAATTATATTAATTAATTAGGTTTTAATTAGATAAGATATCTTAATTTAAAAAATATCTTCATACAGCAAGTAATGAAGTTGCGTCATCTTCTCAATTACTAAAATAATGCGTTCCGGAACGAAATTGAATATCAAATTTGATTAGGAATAAAAAAATTGTATCCATCTTCGTCTTTGTACAGTATTATAAGCGTTGCCATCATAACTGATTGGACGTAATTACAGGGCGTATAAGAATCGATACATAGTGAGAATATCTAGATACACACCCACGGCACAAACGCGTACCAGATGTGGAAATTTCTCTATATCCATTTTATGCAATTGCCTCCATTAGGAGAAATATTTTACGGCACCGCACACAGTTTAATCTGATGGATGGAGAACGCGGCCCAATTGAGCCATTTGGTTGATTTTCATTGGGTTGTGTCTCACACATCGACAATAACGTCTACGTCACGTTGATATACCAGCAGCAGTTTATATGCCCTGGTTGTGTGAACTTTTTGATGAGGTCGCGGGGTGCATGAAGTTCTTGACCCTAAACTATAAATAAATAACTTACTCTCGCTCGTCGACTCATTCCATAGTAGTCGTCGTGTTTCTATCTCTTTCTGTATTTTCTCGTTGTGTACGTTTGTATTTCGGGAGAATTTGTTATTTGATTCACGTAAACCGTGAAGTTTGCTGAACATCAAATATTTAAACTCCAGACTTTACTGGTTTATATCCAGTGGCTGGAAATTTCATACTTGAAAGTCATAATAATAAATTTAAATAAAAATGTAGCTTTCAGCTTGTTCTATTTCGATTTTTAATTTTCGTGACACTCAGTATAGAGAGGCGCGAATAAATATCAGGTAACCTTTAAAATGTCTAAACCTTTCACTGCGGTCAATAAGTCTGTATGTATATGAAAATACTCCAAATGGAACACCTCATACGTTATATTCGATATGATTCAATTAGAATGCTTACACTTGAACGCTCAGCCAGCTTTTCTTCGAATTTCAACTTTTCAAAACAAAGAGACCGTTTAAAAATCGATTCATAACTAGGAAACATAATCCGAAAGAATAAACAAAAACTTTGCTTATTTAAGATATTATTGTCGAAGTTATTTATTTATTGATTATTTCTTGTTGTAAATGAATGAAGATAATTTTTCATTCTAGTTCGTCTAATCGTTAAGTTATATTTAAAACACATCACCAGTTTAAAGCTCCCCATCAGGGAAAATAGATTAGATATCTTTGGAGCGTTGATTGATATTGCACGCTGTTTGTGTCTGTTTATTCTGTCAATTACGCCATAAACGTTTTCATCGCCCAGACCGCAAAGATAGAAATGATTTTCATGTTGCACAGCCAATCAAAGAAACTAGGTTAAATAAATAAACAAAAAACAACTTGTGTTCGAAGAAGTAGATCACGAATCAATATCGTTTGTTATTCTGATAACAGAAAGCTACAATTAATTGAAATTTATTACTAAAACAATTATTATATCCACTTATTATAGCCACAAAAATTTTATTATATTTTTTGATTTACAATTTGCTACTATTGAATTTAAAAGTTTCTGTAAGTTCGGAAATTTGGCTTTCGGATATTGTTTTGTGCTCCTTTCGTTCGTGTGCAGCTAATTTTGATAACTTATTATGAAATTCTCTCCATTTTTGATTTTGCATTCGCTCTAAATGGCAAAATTCCCGGGTTACATCCATTCGGATTTTAAAAAATTCATCTGTAATATCATCCTTGATTTTTTTCATGATTTCTTTATTCGTGTTAATAATCTCTTGTTTGAGGGATTTTAAAGAGTTCTCTTCGATAAGTTGATAAAAAGGACCTCCACTACCTTCTCCTATTCGAGTCGTTTCGCTTCTAGGGTCATTAGTATCGGGAAGTAATCTGCTTTCTACCGTTGATAAATCATTTCTAGATAAAAATGTTTCGCTATTAATAAAATCTCCGAATTTGAAAATGCTCGTTAGCGATTGATTTGCAACCTTATTTTCTGAATAAATTGGTTTAGAATATTTCGGTTCCGAAACGCATTTTCGTGTATTGAAAGAAATATGTTTTACGGGTGAATTCTTTTGCGAATCAAACGAATGTTTTATCATCGACGGTTGTCTTTTATCGAAACACAAAATTCTTCCTTCCGACGTTCCAACAAGAACGTCTTCATTCGGCGCGTAATATGCTACTGATGTCAAATCAATACCGAAATTGACGGTGTTTACAGTTGCTTGAGTACGAAGATCGTAAAATAAAACTTTTTGATCTGAACTAACTGATATTAATAAATCTTCTGTAGCCATACAAACATCGGCTACATCCCTTTCATGATTTCGGCACTGAAATTTTATAACTGCAGTGTTAACATCCCATCCGGCCAATATCCCTTCTTTGCTTCCGGCTAGTAAATAAGAATCCGAAGTTGGGTGGAACATCATAGTCGATACCGATTTACTGAGTGGCACGTTTAGGCACGTGTTTACGATTCCGTTGCTGTCGTAAAAGTAAATTTTACCATTTCTACAAGCGGCCGCCAACAAAGTATCGTCGTAGGTGTAATCTAAAAGAACGACGGAATCAGGAAGACAGACGTAGTTTCTGACGGGGCATTGATCGTGAATATCGTAGGCTATAATTTGTCCGGTTACCAGGCCGATCGTTAAATAGTTCTCAACGGTGTTGGGAAAAATTCCGGATTCTATGCCCCCGTTTAAGCCTTTTAAATTGTCGGCCCAGAAGATATCGCCGTTCGCTTCGTCGTTATTATTGCATTCCTTTAGTAAAATGGGGATGTGACCGGACGGCACTGCGAGCAGGTTGCTTCCGGAGTGTGACCAGGATAGGCCCTTGAAGGTCACTCCGTTAATCGACGACACTCCACCAACTAAAACACCACCAGGCCATTCGTGTATTTTTACTTCTTTGCCACAAGAAGCCAACATTTTATCTTTTTTCTTCTTACTTAACTAAAATTTTGTTAATAAAAATACTAATTTTAATAGATACTTAAAATTGATACTTGTTTCGACATCTCATATAAGAGACTTATGTCAATATCTACAGATTTTAATGAACTTAAAATGTCATAAAAAATTGTCTAAATATGTGTCTAAATAAGAAAAGATTAAGGTTATTTAAAAAAAATTAAATTATCAAGTTAATCAAATTTGATATCTTCCTTAATCAAATATGTAACATAGAAAAATGAGTTTTATATATACTTCTTCAGATAGCATTTTGAAAGGATTCAACGATAAAACACCATCAAGAAGTAAACCTATCAATGTATTCTCCTTTTCCAGTAGAACGCAGCAATATAACAAGAATTCGTTGATGAATCAAGAATTCAAGTATCCGTAGACTTAAGAAAACAACTTCAAATGCCTGGATTACTTAGTGATCAAGGAACACTTTTACCTCTCAGACTGACTTAATAGCAACCGAATCTCTCGAATCTTATCCGGTCTTGAATCTAATTCGCACCCTGATTTCAAGAATGTATTATGATAAAAGACGCTGGTATGACGACGGTGGCAAAACGACGAAACGCAGATTATATCCACAAATATATTTTTTAAAAACTCATCGTAATCAAAATGATACAATAAAAAGTCAAAAATCGAAAGGATTTTCCTATACGAAGTTCAAATGAGAAAACTTTTCCATTAATTTACAACTACAATTTTTACAATAGTTTTTGGCGTTGATGGGAGTAATGTTGGGCTGTGGCACAAACACAATTCAGCTAATATAGACTATAAAAAATTTACAGGACCAAAGAAAGGGTGATTTCCCGAAAGGGACGTCGCAATTTTTCGGTTCTTTCAAGAATGACGAAAGGCTATATGTAAATTTCGATCTACTTCGTGAGGAAGCAACAATAGTAGCAAGTTAGGATTCAAAATATTGGCCATTACTATTATTAAAAAGAAAACCCATCAAAAATCAGAATACTTCCTGAAAGATGTCATGACCTGGGCGCAACATAAACGATGGATGATGGAAGAGTTGATGTTCGAATGGTTAACACAAGTATGGAGTCGTAGGCCTAGAGGATTATTAAATAAATCTTCAATAATGGTCTTGATTTATTTAGAGGATATCTTACTAAATCTGAAAAAAAAATCGCCTTAAAAAATTATCACATTAGAACCGGTAGGGATAACGCTTGGGCTTAAATATTAAAGCATTTAAGATGTGTTGCATAACCTATGCTTTGGATGATTCTGAAGAAGACATAATTTGGGAGAATAACAATAAGAGAGTTGACACAGCGTTACTCACCAATGAGTACGACTAAGAATGAAGATGATGTGGTATACAAATGTAAATATCGTTGTAAAGCATTTGATTTTTAAGCATATAAAATTTGTAAAAAGTACGGATAAGATTCGAGAAAATACGGTATTTTGTGTCAAATATAAGTATTACTTACACAATATTCCAAAAATAAATTTGTAATTTACGGTAAAAACGTCATTTTATAAAATGAGAAAGACAAAAAAACAGCGAATGTATGTGTAATAAAAAATACATGGGAAACTAAAAATCTACCATTAATAATGATTATATATTTGGCAATGATATGTAGTTATAATAATAGTGGAAATAGTTGATAGAAGCTGTTTAAAAAAAAACAAAATAGAAACAGCTGATACAATGAACTTCACTGCTACTTAATCCATTTTTATTAGTAGATTTGATGATGTTAAAGAGATAAATAGAAAGAATCCGAAGTCTGTCAGCGATTTTTTGAATTACCAGAATAAAATTCAAGTGAGTTCAAGTATAGTACAAGAGTGTATTGTCAAACCCAGGGTTTCCTAACCTTGTTTATATTGCGATCCATAAAACGCAAGAAAAAAGTTACACAACCCATAATTCCTAATTTTGACTGGTAGTAGTAGCATAGCATTAGTTTTACGAGGAAATTTACAACCTATTTTCTATACTTCGCGACCCAATTTTGGGTCGGGACCCATAGGGCGGGAAACGCTGTCTAACCTATTAGCTCTTAACATTTATGCAATGTATGAGTAAAGCAAAAAATTCTCATTATTGTCTCTTTTTGCCGCATTTAGTCTGTTGTTCCCACTTAAGCAACAGAATTTGGAGCAAGAGACCAAGTGGACGGACACAAAAAAATGGAAGGATGAAGTGTGGAGGAATACATGATGGATGTCTTGGAAAAAAATCGCTCTTGATTGGTAGTTTTCGAGGGAAAAGACAAAAAAAACTATTTCAAAAGTATCGTAATTAGCAATAATGCAGTTCAAGGGAAGTGAAGATGCAAAGGAAGTTAATTTACGTCAGTAAATGCTCTCAATGTAATACCGAAAATGATGTGACCACAACACGTCTAAAGAAACACAAAGCAGCATTTTGTATTAACACCTTTGGTTCTTTCTTCTAGAAGTCAATATAATTAATGACTCAGTAAAGGAGACTGAGATGCGAAGAAGGTGATATATCTGGAAACTCTGCTATATTTTTAAGGAAGCTTCTATCTTAGAATTTATCGGATGTAAAAACTGCATTAGGTTAGTTATCTGTTACGAATGAGGGGCAGCATGATGGAAAATAGCTTTTAAAGCGGAACAACAGGGTGACGGCGGTAAAAAAGAGGTGATAATGAACATTTTTTGCTTCACTCATACATTGTAGAGATACTGGAGTTAATGGGTTATAAATTTTTAAAATCGGGTACGCTTAAGTGGTCCTCTACTAATATAGATTAAAACAGTTTTCGTTATTGGTTTTCAGATTATTCTTAGAGAGTACTCACAGCCAGCATAGTGCTTCTTTCGTGTAGAGTGTTGAAACTGCGCTTGTATTAACCTCTACTGCCTCTTTTTACTGCATTCATTCTATTGCCACCCCCTTAAGTAGTAGAATGCAGCTGAAGAAAACAACTGGAAGGCCTAACGTACACTTTCTGGATACGCCATTGTTTGTGATTGCGACTGCTTTTGGTAGTCCACTTTTTCACAATTTTTTTACTTTCAAAAGAGATAATAACAATAAACGTACTTTTTCTTATCCTCTATCATAAAACGAGCAAAAATGTTATATATCAGCGTGATATCTATCTTGGAATGCTGGAAACCTTTCATCCCACGATTATCCGTGAATCACACAGCTAGAGTTATATTGAATTTTCTTAGAGATTTGTTTTCCAACCGACTAATTAGTAAGAAAGGGGTTTATTTGCCTCATTTTTATGGGGATCAAGTCTAAGGTGTATGAGATATGAAAGAAAAGAAAGAAAGAAACATTCATAAAACGATTTTTCATCATGAAATTTTATATTTTCTTTTAACATTTGTTACAAAAAAGTTAAACTTATGTTTTATGATACTTTTCTTAATACTTTCAAATAGTGCGGTTTGATTGCTTCACCCTATATGATAGATTTCGGGTTTATATATTCTTATATCCTGTGTATATAACAACATATAAACTTCTCAACATAATAATCTCAACTTAATCCAGCGGTATCATAGATTCTTTGCAAAAATTAAGACGAAACCCTTTAATGTGATAACTAGTTTCGGGATCATATGTTATCATATACAGAATTTTATATGATATCATATGTCTCACAGCCTCTCATAGCCACAAACAATGAATTATAAAAATTTTAGATTGAAGAATTTATGGTATCACTTTAATGTGTTAACCAGTTTCGGGTTCATATGATATCATACACATACTTTCAGTCGTTCATGTTGATTTAACTGTCAAATGTTGTGAATATGATAATCAGTGCCAATTCTCTCTCAAGAAATCATAGGATTGGGTTATATACCTTAATCGAGTATATAGAGTAGTATCATAGATTCTTTGCTATAAATTAAGTCGATGTGCTATCATATCTTATGTAGTGCTATCTCTACTTAACCTAACTCTACTTAAAAATTAAGCAATTTTCAAAAAATGTTTCTCAAGAACTAATTGAGATATCGCAATGAATTAACAAGCAATTTGTAGCAAAAATATTTAGTATTTAATGTGTCAATGTTTGTTTCTCCAAATTCTTAAATCTCTGAGTTAGAGTCTTCCAAAAGTCTTGAAACGCTTCCAGAATACTTAAAATGCTTCTAGGAGAGTTGATATATAGACTTGATTATATAGACTTCAAATGTTTCCAAAAGTTTATGATGTTTCTAGGAGGCTTGCTGATGCTTCCAGAAAACTTGATAGTAATGCGGAAAGCTTTAGACGTCACCTTCAAAATAGTTTAAATGTGAATGGTGGCCAATTTGAACATTTATTGTAGTTTCTGTATCTCAGCTTATATTTTTCAATTGACCCTTTTACGACCCCCCCCCCCAACAGGCAGATTGTTTTAATTTTGTTAGTTTAGTAGTATGTCTGTAACGTAACTACAATTTTGTATATTATCTTACCTTTAATTTTGATTCCCGAAACTTAGTTTTGCCCCGCCCTAAGTACACTTTCCGTATACTTGATTGAGAAATACATCATGAGTGTCAAAGCCCGGAAAAAAAGTAGCTCTTGAGGTAAAGGAATACTGAAAGGTTACTTGACAATAATACTGGAAGAAGTTTTCAGCAAATTCTTAGAAAAAGCTCTTGTACAGAACAGAAGATACCCAAAGCAACATCCAAAAGTTTGAGATAATATTGCAACATCTAATACGTACGTAACCATTATCAACTTCATTACTATTCAAATCATTTTTATTAGTAGATCTATTAGTAGATCTGTTGTTGTTATAGAGCCTAATAGAAAAGATTACATAAAAGGTGTAAGAAAATCTTTCGAGTTTTTTTTGCTTATATACAACAGAGGGCAACATTTTGAATTGACATCCTTAGTTATTTCTTCTACAAAAAAATATGAGTCATGACTGGGTACATGGATTAATAATGAGGAAAATCTTTAGTCGAGTAAGAAGATGCGGAGAAAAAGATACAAAAGGAATATGTACTCTTTCTTTAAGGAAGCTGCTATCTTAGAATTTGTCACGTTGCAAAAACTACATTAGGCTAGTTATTTGCTAGGAATGAGGAAGATAATTACGATGGCAAAAAGGCTCTTAAAATGGAACAACAAGATGGCTGCAATAATGCGGCGATAATAAAGATTTTTTGCTGCACTTATATATTTTGGAAATGCTGAAGTTAATGGGTTGGGAATTTTTAAATGCGGATACTCTTAACTGAAGCTATACTAATATAAATTAAAACAGTGTTTCCTTTTTAATTTTCTTTCAGATAATTCTTAGATGAGTTATATTGAAAACCAGCAAATGTTTCTAAATAAAGTTCAACCTGTGTTCATTCTAACTAATTCACTCCAGCATTTCTACGGTATATTATGAGTGACGTAAAAAATTTTCATTATTCCTCTTTTTACTGCATTCACTTTCTTGTTCTCCTCTTAAGAGCTTTTTTTCCCGATCTTGAAGGTAACTTCAACGTTGTATTGTGCCACTCACATCGCTTTACACAAAATGTATACGTGTCAGGAGCCTAATAAATCGATTTCTAAACTGAGGGTCCAATTATTTTAAAACCGACTACAATCATTGTAATTAACATGAAGTTTAAGTCATTTTAATCTGTTTATTAGTTTCAATCGTGTCTTGCAATTTACCATAAGTTACACTAATGTTTTCTGGGAGACATGTATATACTCACAATTATTTGATACTAACGGTTGTTTGTAGTTACATTTATCTTTAGATATCCCATCGTGACAGGAAATGATACAGAAATCATACAAACTTGGTCCGCAACCATGTAAATCGAAACGGTACGATCCTATTTTGCATAATCTATGAATGTAAAGTCCCGATAGGGAACGTGTTACATTCTGTCCTGTGATATTACGATAAACGTGACGTGTTGAGCTCGCGTACACTTCTCCAAAAAATATCATCGAGTCCATATTTATGCACGTTTCGTATCAGCGGTGGGCCTTACGTTTCTATTTTTGGTAGACACCTCATCAGCACATTACTTGCATTTAAACGATTTATTTATTTAAAAGAAGAATAATTTTAGTGCATGTTTATATCTTGGATTATTCTATAAATCCACATTTGTTTACGTTTACTAGACGTTCGTTTAACCATTTTAAGAATGACGAGTGTAGGAGATTTCTATAAATCTTTGTCAAGAAAATCGAGCGGTCTTTAGTCTTTTGTACGTAGGATGAAGAATACGTAACGATTGAGGACTTGAACAACCAAAAGAGAACTTTCTCTTATTTCTGTGATCACATCCAATTATATTCTCTAAAACGGTTATTGACAGGAATACAAATTGAATGGATGTAAATTTTGTCATGTTAATTATAATTTATCATTTTGTTACAAATTATTTGTGAGAATAGAATTTAGGAAGAAAGCTTTATCTTTTCCTTAGGTCAATGCAGTCACTGTTTAAGTTGAAACCAATAAAAAGTTGAAACTATAAACAAGGAAACATTAAATAAGTGCTTAAAAGGGTGTTAATGATGATCTTGTAGTAAACAAATGATTTTTGTAAAAGTCGAAATAAACTGAACTAGCAAACTTGTAAATATAATTACGTGAAGGTAAACTAAATCTACTTTTAACCATAGACACATAATTTATTTTCATTGTGGTATAAATAAAGTTAATTGTGAACAAAGTAACCTCAACTTAATGGGATTTATATTTATAAGGTTATATGTTATCAAAACGTTAAAAATAATTACTTCAAAAGATTTAAACCGTGTGCACTTTCAAAAATAAGATTTATTTGTTTTCATTGAAATATATTTCGGGAGTGAAATCAGCACTTAACAATTTCAACACAGCTTGTCGCCAATCCAGAGGCAAATTAAAATTTTTTGCGGTCCTGCGCAACAGAATAATGTTGTAATCAAAATTCGCCGGCGGCTGTTATTTGTCTATAATTGCGATTTGTTTATTTCGCCTAAACGATAACGAGAATAGATAACGATAAAGTATGCATGAAACGTGAATAGCTCCAAAATATCCGAATCAATTAAAGGAAAAGAGAAAAACAACTTTTAGCTTGTTTCTAATCCCTATCTTGACACACTGAAATCGTTTTTTATATCGCTTCGAGTATAAAGTAAACCAAGAAGAATCTGTGAAAGCAGACGCAGTCGTAAGCATTAAGAAAAGTCCGAGAGTTTCAAGTTTTAGTTTCAAGTTTCACGTACTAACTCTCGAAGAAGAAAAAAAATACAAAATGTGTCCCTCGTCTTCTCCTGAGAAGAAATTTGTGTTGTTGGTTGTCGCTAAATGATTATGACTTTGATCAATGAAATTGCGGTCTGTTTAAAAGTTACGATTAAAATTAAGGTTGCCAAATCTGCCGATTTATTGGTAGATTTACCGATATTTAATGTAAAAACTACTTCCTAAACATGTTTCACCAAAGAAATTGTATATATAGAAATAGTTGTAAACAGTAAAACTTAAAGCCAACGCAAGTTAAAGTTTGTGTACTAACATCCTTAGCGAAATCGATAATGCGCACAGATCGGACTATCGATTCGGTCGATTATTGCCGAGCAATCTTATTATCGGCCGAATTGATAGTCCGATCTGTACGCATTGTCGGTATGTTAGTAAACAAGTTGGGTCTTGCGTTGGCTTCAAACTGATGTACGAGCGAATGTAGGCGATGCAGCGATTCTATATATACAATTTGTTTGGTATTGACAACTTGTTTATTATGTCTATTTATGGAAATAAATGTATGGTATGTCATAAATCATCATACATCAGATCATTCTATTATTTGGCAGTTCTAGATGGAGGAGCAAAAAGAAACAGGACAGATATGTTTAGAAAATAGTGGGTACTGTCTGGACTTATCTGAGATATGTACAAGAAGTATATACACATTTTTTAATACATTTAGACATTATTTCATTGATTTTGGATTTAATGGTAGGACTTCATTACCATGGTACAATGAACTTTAAAGATCTCTGAAAAAGGAACGGGTAGGGGGATGTGCTAGAGACTAGATGGACTAGCTCTGCAATAGATTAAAAGCAAAAGAGAAAATATAGACATAAAGTGAAATGGCCAAACATAATCTACAATGGTAACTATATTCTGGGAGTGAGAAATTCATCAAAAGCTGTTTGGCAAGTAATTAACAATAACTTAAGAAAAAACTCCAAACATAACATCAAAACTATCATAAACCCTCAATATCTAAACATTTTTTTACGAAGCACCAACATTTTAATGGTAAGAACTAGTCATTGCAATCCGAGCGATTATATGAATTGTGTTCCATGTACTTTTAATTCCTTTGCATCATTACCTATTTAGCATTTATATCTAGTGCTAAATAGTTAATTAAGATCAAGTTGATGGCACCACCTAAGTAATATTTAGTACCAAGAAGTTAGTTGGGTTGGGTTAAGTTTAATGGCTCAACCCAGTCTATCTAGTAACTAGCACAAACTAGCTGCTTGGGCTTAGATCGGGTTGATAGTTCAATCCAAAGCAATTAATATTTAATGCTAACTAGCTGGTTGGGTTGGGTTAAAGGTAATGGCTCAACAAAACTCAAGTAATATCTAGCACTAATTAATTAGGTGGGTTGGGATGGGATCAGATAAGGTTGATGGCTCAATCGAAGTAATATATAGTGCTATCAGCTACTTGGGTAGGGTTGAATTAAGATTAATGACTCAACCTAACCCAATCAATATCTAACACTAACTAGTTAGTTGGGTTGGATTCAGATAAGATTGATGGTTCAACTCAACCCACCTAATGTTTTATACTAATATCTAGTGTTAAATATCAAAATTGCACCATGACTTTACGGACACTGTATGTCTTATTGTTAGTAGAAACTTTTTAGTAAGGATTTGATAAATTACCCGGATCTTATTTGATTGTGTTGATTCGTCCAATGTAGTGTATATTACCCGATTTTGAGATTTCTCATTCGATTCGCAATTTCTTTCATTCATCTCCATAAACCAGAGAATCTGTATCAGATTTTCAAATAAATTGTTGTTAATTGTTGATAAACTATTTTGCGATTACTCAAAATCTATTAAACGTAGTAGCAAAATTAACAATTTATTATAATGCCTAATCAGCTGTTTACACAAAAATAGATAGAAGGTTGTTGCATCAATCGTTATTTTTGTGGAAGTTAAACATTCTATATTTAGTCAAATTAGCTTGATCAGTCAAATAGATATTTTAGCAGCGAATTTGGCATTTAAGCACTACAATGTTATTGTATTACTTATAGCATCCTGTATGGTTACTGCTTACTTTTGGCTAAATGACACTGCCCGTTTTTCAGTAAAGGTTTTGACATGAAAGCAATTATCGGTCTAGTTGATAAAATTATCAACGGTTTCGGCGAGTGAAAAAATATTTCGATTGCGTAATACTGCTTAATAAATTAAACGATTAAAGCAACTAACAATATCAATGCTTAAATCTTACTTGGAAAACTGGGGATACAAGCTTGGATACAAAGCGGTTTTAGCAGATCCGCTTTTGTATGGCAATGATCTCCCAGGATCCTTCAAACTGGGTAATACTATAATATTTGCAGATGATACAACGCTGATTAACGAGGCGACATCCAGTGACCAGTTAAGAGAAGATGAAGTTTTTAGTTGGATGGTCGCTTTCGACTGGTTCAAAGCATATAGCTTAAATTAAATGAGGATAAAATATAAAGAACTGAGTTTCACACTAAATCGACCGATACAATAGCTGGTAAACTACTGGGAGTATTCCTGGAGAGTTCTCTGCAATGGAATGCATAGATACATGAAGATGGGAAGAAAATCGGTTCAGTAGTTTTCGAGCTAAGAACAGTGAGAAGAGTAACAGATACGATTTGCGATATACAGCAAATATTACTCGAATTTCCAAAGCAGTATCTTATAGTGTGCTGGGGTTTTACCACAGGAAATGAAAGAATATTTGTAATACAAAAAACAGTAGACTGTCTATTCATTTATTAGTATCATCAAAGCTGTATGAGGAACAACTCATCTCTATAAAGTCCATATCACCGACTAATTACTTGTCAACAATAGGTGTATTACCAAGGCCTTAAATTTTGTAACAAACTTATAGATTCAACTACATCAATACGTTACTAAGTACTATATCAGTATGTTACAAAAAGAGATTAAGGGACCACTTTGGTGAAAACACATACTACAGTGTCAATCAGTTTATGGTTTCGCTGGGCAATTTAAGCTACAAAGATCATGTCATATTTCTAAATTGATACAAAAATCAAAAACGCTTCTTCTCCATGTCAGTTGTGTGTAAGACACTCCTTAATTTTCACAGAAAAATCGCCCCTTGAAATCTTTTATATCAATTTATGAATGCAGAATGGACTCCTTACTTTAAAAAAATCATTGTAGGCTACCCAAACCAAGTAGAGGGCTGGGGTGGGTGTTATTAGGTAGGTGGAACAATACCGTTATCAGTAATATCCACCATGACATGGTGAGGTGAGCAACGGGGTTTTGTTGGAGACGTTTTTTTAAAAACGGGGCAAATATTGTGGCAACGCAGAGGGCTTTTGGAATTAAGTTCGTTTTAAATCGTAATGCATTCTTGATTCTAAAACCATTCGAAAATGGACCAACAATGTAAGATCGACAGGATCTGCAGTGCCCAAAAAACCCATTGGGCAACCTAAAAGTGTGTGAACATCACGGCACTAAGACCTTCAATTGAATAATTTCTTATACTCAGACCTTCACCTGCACTCCTACAAGATGATGTGTGCATAGGAATTGAGCCCATAAGATTTTGTGAACGTAGAGATGCTTGTAATGCAATTCTAAATGTTATACTCCCGGAACTGTTCTCTGGACAAGCCACGATGACCCGACATTATTGTGCCTTATTTTTTTGAATCCGAAGAATTAACTGTTACGGTGAAATCGACTCGTTATTGTTGGGGAATTTTTTTCGCTTCAAAATGGAAGAGTATGGCGAGGAACAGAGTATAAAACCGTTCTGGTTTCAACAAGACGGGGCCACGATCCATACTGCTCGTTTACAGAAAATTCTTCAAAAGCACTTGCCTAGTCACCTGATTTCTTATCGGAAGGATGTACTATGGCTCCCTCGTTCCCCCGGTTTGAAATTTTCTGTAGAGATACGTTAAAGCTATGGTCTACAATGTTGAATCTTGAACCCTTGAAGTTCTGAAAGTGACGATGGACATCATCGGTGGAATTTCGCAAGTATACTGGGAAGAGTGGCCAAAAACTTCTTTGATAGACTCAATATGTGTATAACTCGTCAAGGCTTCCACTTGGACGATATTACTTTCAAAACATTGGAAAAAAACCGTATTATATGTACGTTTGAACAACAAATCTTTTTTATGCATCTCGTACCGTTGTCTTACAATGAACTCTTGAAATCGGTGACTGCATTTTGACCCACCCCGCATAATGTTGTGAATTAATGAAATATGTATTGTATCTGACGAACTGTGACATTTTAATTTTATTAGAAATAAATTATTATTACTGTAACGATAATTTCGCAGAGAAAGTAATATACATTCCCCTTTAAATTAATTATATTAATTAATCGATCATCGACGTTTATTAAAGATCTATATATAAATGTTTCATTATTATTTTATAAATTCTTTAGTCACGATCAAGATTTCAACTGCTCCATTCAGGACTAAAATGGATCTTATGGAACACAAGAACGATAATGAAGAAGAAGTCCTGATGATGGGCTCAAGCAGCATGAAACGTCGATGACCGATTAATTATATATTAAGATAACTAATATATCGAGGTATGTGTATAATTTCTCAGTGAAGTTAAAATATCTTCATAATTAAGATAATCATATAAATTATTATTAATACTGGATCTAGAAGTTGAATCATTGAAGCTCTAAATCGTGTAAGATGCCTAAACTCGAAAGATTCTAGTCATACGTCAAATATTAGTTAGAGTTTTAGTTGTATTCAGCGTTAAATTATTGCATATACCGGATGTTAAATAAAAAACGCCCCAAGCTTATTAAATTGTTTAATGAATACTATGATTAACGATACAAATAAAATTTTCCAACGCCATCTTTTAATTCAAGTAATTGTCAACTTTTGTTTCTCAAATTGCTCGGTATATTTTTCTACACGTCATTGAATAGAGATTTTAGTTCTGAATCTGTTAATGTAGTGTACATCTGTTTTATATTTAATTTAGGCAAAAACATCCTGTATATAGAAGTTATCATACAACAACGCCCTAAGCTGTAACTCTGTCATTTACATTCCGATTTTCATGACCCAGGTATCAGATGAAATTATTCTATGAATCATGCTACAAACAATATTTTTCCAACGCCATCCTCAATTTCAAGCTGTTGTCGCCTTTTTTGTTAACAATTACTCAGTAAATTTTTCTTCACGTCATTGAATAGATATTTTTATGGATATACGTCAAAAAGTATCTGTATCCAATGACGCAAAAAAAAACGATATACAGAGCCTTTGGAAAATCATGATTTAACCTTTAGAGGGCCGGTATTTTAGCTAACATATTGTCTGTAGAAAATCGACACAAAATGTATTTCATATGATGTATTTATCATATACAAATTAGTGATAATATAGACCACCATTTAAGTGGTGGTCTCGGTAGAGAACCGAGAGGTTTAACAAACGTTTGAAATTGAAGATGACATTGGTTAAGATTTATTTGCAGCATGAAACACAAAATTCATTAAACACTTTTATTTGATACTTAGCTAATGAGCATATGAATGTAAATGATAGAGGTACAGCTTAGGGTGTTCTTGTATGATAACTTCTCTAACTCTGATAACAAGTACCTTTTCTCAGTTAAAACTACATTGAAATTGGACATCAGAATGGATATGTATTCAGAATAAGAAGAAATAGAAGGAAAGAATATCAGTGCATTCAGAATAACAATCTCTAACAAAAAAAGAAAAATATATCGATCAATTTGAAAACAAAAGTTTATTATTGCTTGAAATTAACGATGGCTTAGTAAAAAATGTATTTGTATCAAATGATAGTATTCATCAAACCATTTCATTTGATACCTAGCTCATGAAAATCGGAATGTAAATGACAGAGTTATAGCTTAGGTGTTTTTATGTAATCATGTCTACAAAAAGAGTGTATCTTCTGTACTAAAATTATATTAAAAATAAAAATACTGTACATCAATGGATTCGGATTAAAAACCTCTAGATAAAAACATGAAGAAAAATATACCAAGCAATAACAAAACCAAAGTTGATAATTGCTTGAAATTAAAGATGGTGTCGGAAAAAAAATTGTAGTATGAAACATAGTATTCATCACACCATTTCGTTTGATATCAGGTTTCTCAAAATAGGAATATAAATGACAGAGCTACAGCTTGGGGCGTTTTTGTCTGACACCCGGTATATGACATAGAACTAGAAAGTTTCAGGTTTACCCACACGCTTTAAGAGCTGATGCTAGTTCCAAGTCTAGTGTTCGTCCTAGTGCTAGTATTGGCTTTAGTTATAGTTGTTATTCAGTATAAAATTATTGTATGTATATCGTTATAGGTTGGCAAAGCTGAATAAAATTGAATAAAGCATTAAAAAAAATGTATTATTAATATGATGACAGTACTAATAAAAATAAAATGTCTTCGGATGACGATAACAACTGTAATAAAGATGGAGGAAACGCACGTACGAGGAAAGGTGTTTCCTGTAAACGACAGGAAATGCGACGAGTCGGGTTTGTTTTGAAGTTTGACAAAGGTAAAAGATTCTGTTGGTGGTAAACCCTTTCCATTTCGTAGCCGGGGGCGTTAGTCTCGACAGATGAGGGGAATACGATCACAGATGTGTTCGGGCAAAGAAAAATGAGATCAAAAGCCGTTTCGGAACACATGCTGCGACCGGCCGTTAAAAATTATCGGCCCCCGTCAACTACAACGGCAACGAGGACGTTTCGCATTTGCGAAATGCACGTTTTAAAAGCAACGAAAGCTACTCGTTGTAAATCGACTGTGTGATTGGTCTTTTAATTTAAGTATCAATTTAAAACGTTTATTTATAGCGAATGGAAAAATTGATTAATGAATGTGGTTGTTATTCAAAAATTAATTTAATTTAATTTTTCCAATAACGCCTCTTATACGCATTTTTAAAATGACTTGGAACATTTTTTATACAATGTATAAAGAGTTTTAGTCGTTTAAATGGGCCGAGGGATTAAATTCTCCGCGAACTTTTAAGTAATTAAAAGTTAGGCTTGGTTATAAACGATTTTTAAAAGCATCTCGCTCCGCGTTTTAATCAAAATTGAGTACCTTAGTATTGAGTTTCTTGGTATTATTATTAGTTTATAACTTTAATAAATACTGATTTTATGAATTTAAATATAAAACCACCAAATATGTATACGAATACGAATAAAAAATCGCTATTCGTTGTTATTCTCAAATACTTTACAAAACAATACCAGTTTCGTTCTGTATGCAAAACAGTAAGTATTTATATATTCAAAATTGTTAAAATGTCTGGTTTACAATGTTATTTACCATTTTTAATGCGGACAAGCGATTGCTTCATATTTTTTCCATTAACAAATGGCGTTCAGGTGAATTAGTAAAAATAGTGTACATCAAAAAATATTTATAAAATTAATAATTAAAGAGATAAATCATTGCCCTTTAAGCGATTTTTATCTCATTCAAAATTAATAACGTTTTTATCTTTTATCACTAAAATCAATAAATGAAATCAAGCATAAAAAAGATAATCAAGATATAGAGAAGATATAGATATAGAAGTTTTTACTAAATTTTGTGATGAAAACATGAAACAAGTTATATAATTAATCATTTCTTTTTGTAAATATAACTCTTTGGCACCATCTGATGGAACACCGCAATGTTAATCAAATGATTACATGTTTGCCTGATATCCATCCAATAAATTATCAATGAACTGTAATAGACATGTTTGTATGGGAAGCATCTGTTAACAAAACGACACATCACGTTAATAATATGCCATAATATAGTATAAACTTTCAAATCAGGAAAATTGTCACACTCTATTTAGAAAACCACAGAAGATGTGTGGTATGCGCAAGCATTAAATGGCGTGATATAACGTACTTGCTCTAGATCAGGGACAAATTTGAATGCTTCCAAGAAGACAAAGATCAAGTCTATAGTTCGGTTGATCAACTGATCACGAGTTTGCTATTCAATTATCAGTTAAAAGTCTGGTTGAAAAAACCTTATTTAACAATACATGAAGAGTATGAATCACCCTTATCTACATTTGAAGTTTCACTTAAAGAATACGAATAGAAGCAAATTTTAATCATGGTTTGGTTTGAACTAGAGGAGTATGGTAAACAAACAACTTCTGAAGCATGTTGTTTCAATAGAATTAAAAACATCATGGTCAATCACCTGATCCTGTAAGGAAATAATAAAAAAAGCATAATTTAGAGGGTACAATTTATAATGATTGTATCATAGCTTGTTTCATAGCGCTCTACATCATGTTGTATTTATCTTAATAATTGCTACTTGCTTGATAGAGACAATTGTTGTATGTACACTGCCATATACAGAACAACACATGCCAATTTTTGATCAAAATGGAATAATATCAGAAAATTAAAGAACGAACCTTACAAGATTTACAATCAATGAGATATTGGCAGATCCTTAGACATTGAGCCTACGTTACAAGTCATTTCATGCAGAGAGTGTGCGTCAAAAAACATCATCTTGTGTAATTTCAAACTCTTCAGATCAAAATCCGCTTCAGATATAAAATTAAAATAAAGTTTAAATTAGAAAAATAATGTGTCGCAGGATTGTGATAAAAAATTAGAAAGGAAGATTATTAAAGAAGGAAAGGAGTAAGAAGAGGCAGGAAAAATAAGAATACAAGCACCCAAAACTACTACGTTTGACTAGTGAAGGTCGTTTAAATTGTACTTAACCCGTTAACTGTTGTATGTAACGAACCTGATGGTCGTAATGTTACCAAAAATTTATCGCATGCGAATATATGTATGTCATAAACATTAAATATTCAAATATTGCACAAAAACAGTATAACAACAACAAAAAACAAAAGGATTTGATATATCTATATCTACAGATAAATAGAAAGAAATTTATGTTTATATAGTGCCCGCCAACCGTCAGCAACATCCGTTTTTCTTTTGTACTCTTGCATCTACGTTTCCGATCTTTCGATTTAGAATATTTTCAAGATGGGCGACACACGATCTACCGGAAGTTGACCACAACTTCATATTCCTTTGTTTTTTTTAATGAAATGTTATACTTTCTATTACACCTTTTAATCATATGCGAAAAATAAGTTGACTTTGATAAAATATATTGGTATTCAGTCTTCTTCGTTTTCGAGTTGTTTTGATTTGATGTTTTTCTGTCAGTTTTCAATGTGTTTCTTTATATCGTATTTTTCAATGTTCACAAATGCAACATAATTAATTGTACTGGTCAATCTTATACAGGTTGCCACGTATTGAATTACATACAATGTAGGAAAATATGTTTATTTGTTATATTGGGTTGGCGTTGGAATTTTTACGTTTGTATTGTTGTACTTATTTATGCCTCTTATTGGCGTTATAAAAACAACTACAAATAATATTCGAAATGTTACGTTATATTGAGTAATTTGAATTGGTTACTCAAGTTTTGGTTATCCTGAATAAAATACACAGCTAAGTGCAACTACTTATTACCTTTTATAATGGCTTTAAGAGACACAAATAAGCACAACAACAACACAAACGTCAAAACTCCAACGCCAAACGAATAACAAATAAAAACAATTTTTAATGTTTTATGTACTTCAGTTGGCCTGAATATGATAGAGCAGTACAACTAATTGCGTTTCATTTGTAAGTTCCCGTACAAACTAAATTTCAAAAATATAGATGTAACAATGTATGTACATAACAAGTATGTCATTTCTTACACAAAACTCCTCTTCGTTGACTATTGAATAATTTGATTCTTCAATAATTTGATCGCACACGTTCAAACACGTTTCACCCGAATGGTTATTCAAAACAAGCTAAGGCACAAAAACCTGACAAAAAAACAAGTGTGTTTTAGTGCAAAGAATATCGTATGTCTACATAATCGTTACATAATTAGACATTACGTTTAGCCCATAAAAGTAAAGTGCGTAATAATAAGCATCTAATAAGCGATTATGGTGCGTATATATTTCTATTAAATACTTAGCGGGTTAAAGAACACCAATAGAAGCTAATTTGAGTCATGGTTTGAGTTGAGCAAATTGAGTAAGCAGAAATCAAACAGATTTTGCTAGCTAGATAAACAACTGCTGAAGCATCACCAGGAGGGTAAAATTTATAAGAAATGTATTATAGTTTGTTAAATTGTTGTAATAATTACCACTTACGTAGTTACTACTACTTGTCAGAAGTTCTTACACTGTTAATAGGGATAATTACCATATGCGAAACAATTACAGATCAATTTTTGATCAAAATGGGATAATACCAGAAAATTCTGTAAAAACTACACAAGTCTCATGTGCGACTTTTGCAAGACAAAGAATTGAAGCACTTCACTCCCGTTTAGTAATCAGTTAACATAGTTTAAAAGTAAGCAAACTTTCTGTATTTTTATTAGCATATCTATCTATCTTATCTTAAGGTTTATCAAAACCTACTACGTACTGTATAAAATAAACTTTTTTTTTGAATATTAGATGAAACCAGATGAAGATGAAAATGTTACTTCCCAGGGAAAAAAGAAAGCAGGGTCTAACTTGTCATGACTTATCAAGATCATGTGTAATACGAACCTTACAACGGAGATATAGTAAAACCCCGATTATCCGTGTTCTACGGGGCCGAAAGGATCACGAATAATTGAGAGGCACGGATAATCCAAACATTTCTATTTTTTCCATAATAACAAAACAGAATAAAAACTAGAATAACTTAGAACATATTTATGTATTCTAAGTACGTTATTTTTTCATAAAAGTGTGTCAGTTTAGTTTTAATTGCACATTTGCTAGTTTCTTTATTGACTGACATATTTTGCGAAAAATTCGATCCGTGTAGCATTTTTCACTCACGATTCAAATATCAATAAGGAGTTCTCGCTGCTCAAAATAGTTACACGTGGGCTGAATTCTTTCACAGCACTTAGTTCCCAGCGAGCCCTTTGTACATCCCCATAATTAACGGTACATTTAAGGGTCAGAAAGCCAGCTCAATGCTTTCATGAACGTTAATATACAAGGTGTGTAAAAAGTATGGAATAATGGTTGTACAATCTTAACTTCAGCTTATATTTAAAAAAAGATACTTGAGATTATTTTTCACATGTGTTGCAAAATTAATGCTATAATGCCTTAATGCTTTAAAATGCATCGTTTTCGAGATATTGGGACTTTTATTTAAAAAGATTTGACATAACGACTACAAAAGTATGACGTCATTATGGGATTGTTATGTGTGTTATTATGGTAATGGAGAAAGTTTTATAACGAACAATAATAGGAACCAAAAGAAAAACGATAACAGTATTAAATTAAATGTTCATAATGTTGTCCATTGAGAATAAGCAGCAAGGCAGTGGCCTAATGGATCACTAAAAGCAGGAATTGTATTTGTTAAATGTTCGGGCAATATTTGAGCTGCTTCGTACCGTATTCGTCATGCTAATTCTGGTAAATTATTAGAACAGTTTGGGTATATTTTGCTCTTTAAGTGACTCCATAAGGACAACATTACAGGAGCCTATCTAACAATTCAAAAATACTGGATCTAAAAGCCTGCGTACATTTAGTTGCGACCCATTCATTTAAGATGATCGCTAATAATCTAAGTCAAGATATCTAATTGTAAAGTAGTGAGCCCCATCTTGTTGAAACCAGAGATTATTTTCGTTCGGAAATCATCATTTTCAAGCTGGACTACAGGAATCCTTTTGCAAAATGTTTTGAATAGATTATCTGTTATTTTTTGTACCGCACTTTCATATCGTGATTTGTTGCAACATCTAAGTCAACATATCTAATTGTAAGGTACTGAGCTGGTGTCCATCTTGTTGAAATCAGAGATTGTTTTCCCTCGGGAATTATCATTTCTTTACATACTTCATGTTGCATTCTTAATAACAATCTCATAATGACACCATAATTTGGTTATCACTATGTCAAATCTTTTTAAATAAAAGTTTCAATATTTCGAAAACTATGTAGCTTAAAGCACTAAAATTGTATGACATTTTGCAATATCTTGCCAAAAGGAATCCAAAAACCTTAAAATATATAGGGTTCTACTTCAAAACAACACTCACCATCTCGTAACTCAAACTACGGAAAATAGTTTCAAGTAACTTTTATTTAAAAGTTTTTTGAAGGTGAGCCTGTAGAACCATTATGCTATACTGTTTGTACACTCTGTAGAACAAAAAGGTGTTTATTTTATCTGAAATTTGGGACATGGAATTCCAAAAATGGATTCCCTTAAGTACGTGAGGTTGCAAGCAATATGACTTACTGTCTGATCTTCTATTTTACACCCGCAACAGAGGGATGTGTTTGCCAGCCTCATATACAACATGTGCATACATAACTTGTAGTGTCCGGTCAGGACATACGTGAGAAGCCTCAAATCACTTTTCGATTTTTCTATAAACTGAGTAGATCTCTTTCGGTAAGAATAGAGCACTTACTGTTGCCTCATCCCATCTATCGCAAAAAGCTCGAGTGTTACAAAGAGTTCAGGGAGATCAACGACTTGTTAGAACTTAGACTCAACTTTTTTAGAACAGATAATTAATAGCCTGGATAATTCGTGCACGGATAATTGGGTTTTTACTGTATTTACAGATTTTTGCACGTTATTTTGTCTATGTTACAAATAATTTCATGCAGGGAGTGCACATCAAAAAATTCACCCTGCGTAATTTAAATACACCTCGCTTCAGCCAAAATACGTATACTTTAAAAATCAATTCCATCAGCAACGCAAATTCTTTGCCAAAATAAGGCAAATAAGGTCCAATAAAAAAGAATGTAAGCGAGGAAGTTCTGACAAGATTTAACATTTTTGTATGTATCTAGAATTGTTATCAAATATGTTATCTGTGTGAAACCAATGTTTTCTAAATGCTACAGTATGTAATTATTATACAAAACATGATAAGGAGATATCTTAACTATTATTTTTGGGAAACCTTTGTAACGATCCTCTATTACAATATTACATTTATTTAAAAAAAAATAGTCAAAAATTAAAAAAGAAATATTTTAACCTTTCTAAGGAATCTTTCAGACGGTTTTGATATAATCATATCAAAACATATTTATTTGGATCTCAGGATATTTTTGGAACGAGAACTCCCACCTTAACAACCGTACAAAATAAATGACCGTCAATATTTCCTAAGCTATGAAAACATGCCAACAAATTACCCATTTATAAAATATGCGAAAAAGTTAGTGATGTAATCCTAAATGGTATTCATAATTTACAATATCTGGATGTATATTATCGCCCAGACTGCAATGTTGACTGAAAACTCAGACAACATTTCTCCATGGCTCCTCTACTTTAAGCAACGTCCTACAACACAAACAAATCAGTTACATGATCTTAAATGTCTTATAATAACGTCAATTTTATTTTACGATATTTCATCATTTAAGTCAAAGAAAAACACGTTTATAAACGGCATTATAAAGGTCATAAAATACTCTTAAACAATTCTATATTGAATCATTCCCATTTTATGATTCATAAAATTATATTATTAACAATTAATTATAGATTGTTACTAATAATACTAAAAATTCTTGGAACTAATGTGCACACAAAACAGTGTGGTTCAGAGATTAAATTAAATTTGATTAACGTTTCGGCGAAGTTGTATTTATCAAAATTTAACAAACAATGAGATCGTTGTTGGTGAACATAAATCAGAAATAAAGCACGACGAAATTACGCACTTTTGGTCGAACGATGATGCGTTCCCATTCTTTGAAATCGAAAGATGAAAGCATAAACAAACTTCTTTTAAAATGTACATAAAATAAATATACGGAAAAAAATCTCTTTGATGATTATTATTCTCGATCGTCATTTTGTTTCCAAAAACGTCTCAGTTTAAATATAGACTCAAAGTTAAACATATATACGTGGTGATGAGTGATGGTTACTTTACGTTTTAAGTGGTGGTCTAAAAACTTTTTTTTACTTTTTAATTAAGATTGACAAACGCATTATTTTGAAAACGTTTTCTATCAAAACAACCTTTTTGCAACCTACTTTTAAATTTAAATTGTGTTTATTTCCTTTTAATCGCTTGCTATAAAACCATCAGCGATAATCAAGAGTTTACGAGGAATGACATTTTAATGCAGCTTCACCCGTCAATCGTAAGATAAATCGATGAGCGGATGTTCATTGACTTCGGTCTATTTATTCTTTGATAATAGATCTATTCGTTATCAATTCAACATGTAACCACCAGCGCGTAACCATTCGGATAAAAGAGATAGAGATACGTTACGAAACGTTTCTTGGATTGTATTCCCGGTTGGTCGGTTACTAACGATTTAAATATAAACATTGTTTCTCATCGGTTCCGAAACTATTCCTGGAAATGTCGTCGATTCTGCGACATTCCGCTCCAATTTAATTACATTCCCATCCGGACTTTATCGTAATGTCTCAACAGCTTTACGCAATAACACAGATATTGGGGTAATAATCTAACCGCAAGAAATTAAATTAAAACTTTCGCTTTAATAAATAAATAGCTTTTCAAATTTCATGATTAAAAATTGATTCCAAATGATCTTGATTTACATTATTACTCATAGTTTAAGGAAAATTAGAAAAAGCGAGATACTCTTCAGAAGTAAGTGTATCTCTGGGTTATTATCGATTAAGTGAGCCTTGTTTAATATAACGATAATTGAACATTCTGGCTTAGTTAACAAATCACATTAACGTTTCCCCGAGGCGAACGTCATTTATAATAAATCATCTTATCACAAATCATCTCATGAAAAATTTCAAATAATCTTAATGCTAGAATATGAAGATGTTCCAGGATCATTTTTATTACGTCTAATTGTCTTTATTTAATACAAGGTCTCTACAATTAGAATCGTTTGCATGTAGATTATTCGCATGAATAAATACTATTCGTTTACTGTTGCAAGGTTTAATATATTAGGAATCAATGAAGAACTTAGAAGTACACTTCAGAATAAATCCAACGCAATAAGTAAAATACTTCATATGGATAAATCAAGATTTTAAAATGCAGCTTAAAAACTTTACTATCAGATAGATAAGGTGTACGGTGAGATTATTAACGTTAAACCACAAAGATCAATAACCTCTCTCAAAATTTGTAATAAAATAAGCAGTTATAAGTTTAGTTTGGTATGAGAGTCAGAATATGGATAACTACCGAAGTATTAATGCAGTGGTTATAGCAGATAATTGTTCAGCGGGATGTTTCTTACAATAGTTCGCTTATAAAGATGGACATTACACAATAACAGAAATTTACTGTTTTTTTGTGCATATGGTAGGTTTGACATTTGCTAGCTATCATTAACTGCGACGATGGATCTACATCTTTTTCTGTACTATACAGTATGTCCCCGGATCAAGTTACAAAGAGGAAAATAAATTTTATTACTGATTTTTCAAACTTATCTCAGCACTAATAAAGCGTCGGATATGTTCGAATTGCTAAATCATACGAATTTTATACACTAACTACGGAAGTTAACTAATTATTTTATTTTTATGTCAAAATTGGACTTTTTCCAAAATTGAATATTTTGCAAGTTCAATGTATGATATGCTACTGTAGAAACCATTAAATTAAGTTTTTCCATACATTAGACTTGGAACTAGAAATATTTGGGTTTAACTATTCTAAGAGACGTACGGCTAAAGCCAAATGTTTTCAGTTCTAGGTCTTGTGTTAGTTTTAATGTTGGTGTTAGTTTCACTTTTAGCTGTAATCCCGCTTTATATTATTGTATCGAACTAAAACTAGAACTATACCTAGAAAACTTTAAACATTAGGGTTGAACCGTACGTTTCTTAAGGTGGTTAAACCCTAAAGATTCTAGTCTTATGCCTACAGTTACTTCTGAAGCTAGATTGGATTGGATTCGTTCCGTTTTAACCGGCTAAACCCAAATGTTTCTAGTGTTAGCTTTAGTGTTGCTATTAGCTCTAATTTAGCTGTTATCGATTTTAAGTTATTGTATACTTCTATCGAACTAAAACTAGAACTAATACTAGACCTAGAACTAGAAAGATTCATGTTTAGCCATGCGTCTGAAGTGACATACGGCTAAACCCAAATGTTTCTAATTCTTGGTCTAGTGTTAACTCTAGGCGTTGGTGTTGGCTCTATTTTTAGTTGTACAGTGTATAGTGCTATGATACTTGTGAATCATGTATAGTCACAGTAGTACTTGTCAATGTATAGTCTGATCAGTAAACTAACTTGATTGAAGAAAATTTTAACTTGATTATACAGAAGGAAACGTACTTGCAATAAGTCACTATTTGATGCAAACTTAGGACAGCCTTGCTTATTATCAATGGCGTGCGACAACCCAACATGATAATGGAGTTATGCTCAGATCATCTGGATAGTGGAGATCTGGAAAACATGGTTTTCAACCAGGATAGTGCAAGAAGCAAAACCTTACTTGAAACAATCTGTTCATTGCAGGACAAATTCCATGTTTATGGTAATTACATCCCATGGTATAATATATTCCTGTGGGGTTTTGTGAACATATCACAATGCGCTATCTTCAATTCGTCATTTGCCAATTTGAAATGTCAATTTGAAAAATTCAAAAAATTCAATAGGATTGAATTTTTTCGAATATAATCTTTTAATAATGTTGTATACCAACAATGAATACATTGATATGGTTCTGCCGTATTGTTAATGCGATTTCAGTGCTTATGCTGCAAGACTGTATTCTACGTTCATAATTGATTGAATGCAACAACCCCACACTGTAGGATTGGACGTCAAATTCTATAAATTGGTCTGCGAGAAGCCTAGAATTAAATATGATGAAGTTCTGAAGTTAACCTCTAGCGTAGACGCATAAGTGTTTTATTCAGAAACACGAGATCTATAACCCCTTAAATTTTTCTACTTATACCTCGAAGTAATAAATCGATCGACGCGTTTGTTCTGTTTTTCTATAATTCCGAAATAAATCATATCAATATTGTTTTCATAGTACAAAAAAATCATTATTTATTTTTATTATTTATGTGTGGTGTGCAAATAATAGTATGAAATTGTCTGGTACAATAACGGTATAAACACCACGTAACTTATCCCATTATTGCACCCATCTACAACATGGGATAAGTGATTTTGTCTCACAAGTCTGATTCAATTTGCAGAACATAATGCGAATTTATGTTAAACAAATAATTAGGTTTTTTTAACAAAAATTCCATTTTTTATAATTTGGCGTGTATCCCCTTCTTGCACCAGACTCTTCAATTATAGAATAAATTACATCCCATGGTGCAAAATTTTCTTATGGAGTTTTGTGAAATCTCATATCTTTGCCAATATAGCACGCAGTGTTTTAAAGATCAGAGATGATATGCAAATCCTTATGGGCGATTTAGAGTAGTTATTCAGCAAAAACGTCATTATCAATTTTATGAAAACTTTCTGAGAATAGTCTGTATTCAGAATCGATATGCAACGCGTCACTTGAAATAATCTACATATTGCACGAACGATTCCATATACACCCAACTCTTTTTTATACGATCTTTTTTAACACGATTTTAAAATAACACGGTTCACCAATAAATTTTTTTGCACGATTTTTTTTTTTGGATTCGTGCTATAACAAAAAATTCGTGTAAAAAAATTTATTGATGAACCGTGTTATTTCAAAATCGTATTAAAAAAGACCGTGTAAAAAAGAGTTGGGTGTACCTATATGGCGATTATCTTCTTATGGGATTTTGTGAGATCTCAGCTCTCCGACAATACAGCATGGAGTATTTCAAAGCGCAAGGATGAAGTGTAATTCGTCATCCGCGATATAGAGCCGTAATTCGGCAGAAATGTCATCAACAATTTCAAGATAAAAATGACCAAAAGCTAGACTTGGAAAGTATCAAGGGTTGGCTTGCTACGAAATTGCACTGAACAACTTGAAGAGAAAGAAAAATATCATTTTTGGAGATTGCACATGTTTAACATCACAAGTCCATTGAAACAAATGTTAACTATCGAGAGCGTGCGATAAAACAACATGACAATAAGTTATTCTCACATCTTCTGTATAGTGTAGATATGGAAGCCATAGTTTTCAAACAGGGTAGTGAAGAGCAACACCTCGCTTGAAACAATCTATTCATTGGAGGAATGATTCCATGTCCATGGGAACTACATCCCATGCTATGATATATTCCTATTGGGTTTTGTGAAATCTAACCTGTTTGCCAATGCAGCACGGAATATTTCTAATTAATAAGTTCAATGATGAGATGCAATTCGTTATTGTCTATTCAGAGTAGTAATTCATCAGAAATGTCATTAACAATTTCATGGAAATATTCTGAGAAAGATCTGTGTTCAGAATTGGCATGCAACACTTCTCTTGAAATAATCTATTTTTCGTAGGAACGATTTCATATTCATGGGAATTACATGCCATGGTGCGAAATCTTGCTATGGGCTATTGTAAAATCTCACGTCGTTGCTATTACAGCACGGAGTGTTCACAGCTCAAGGACTGGATGCAGTTCGTTATCGGCGATTTAAAGCAATAATTCAACAGAGACATCATTTACAATTTCATGAAAAGTTACTAAGAAAGATCTGTATTCAGAATCGACAGGCAACCCCACTTGAAGCAATTTATCTGTTGCAGGATCGATTCCATGTTCATGCTAATTACATCCTATGCGGAGAAGTCTTCCTATAAGGCTTTGTGAAATCTTACATCTTTGGCAGCACAGCACGATGTGTTCAAAAACTCAAGGATGAGATGTAATTCGTCATAGGCGATTTAGAGCCGTAATTCAGCAGAAATGTCATTATCAATTTCATAAAAAGATTTTGAAAAGGAACTGTAGTCAGATCGACAAGCAATACCTCACTTGAAGCAATCTATTCATTGCAGGAACGATTCCATGTCCATGGGAATTACATCCCATGGTGCGAAAAATTTTCTAAGGAGTTTTGTGAAATCTCATGTTTTTGCCAATATAATAGGACGGAGTGTTTCAAAGTTCAATGGGTCAGATGAAATTCATTAACGACGATTTAAATCAGTTATTCAGCAGAACCGTCATTAACAACTTTATGAAAAGTTTCTGAGAACAATCTGTATTCAGAATCCACATGCAACACTTCACTTGAATCAATCTATCTATGGCAGAAACGATTTCATATATCTATATAGCAATTACATCCCATGGTGCAAAAGTTTCTTTTGGGGTTTTGTGAGATCTCACCTTTTTGCCAATATAGTGTGGAGTTTCAAAGCTCGGGGATGGAATGCAATTCGTTCGTCATCCCCGTACTTACGCGGTTTTTCTAACGAAGAGGCGCTATCAGGGCACTACAAGAAAATTTTAAAAATAAAAAAATGGGGCTAACTTGTCACACTCTTTATAGCACGCGAGGAAACAACTTTTTCAGCTTTCAAAGCATCTAAAGACTGTTTGACCGCAATAGTTGGTGCGCATGCAGCTGGTGACCGTAAGTCTAACAATAAGCCTCCTTTAATTTACCGATCGGAAAATCCAAGAACTTTAAAAAATAAGTGTAAAGGTGGCTTGCTCGCAATTTGAAAATCAAATCCTAAGGCATGTATGACAGCGTCTAACTAACTAAACAAATTCCTTTTAAGGTAATGCTTCTCATTGACAATGTCCTTAGTCATCCGCCAACATTTCTACTTGATTTTAAGCCACATGTGGTGGTTGTCTTTATGCCACCAAACACAATATTTAAGGCTTATTACTACTAATGTTATGAGACAGAACTACCAAATGTTCGTTAAAGATTTTTGGCAACAATTCTCCCTTGTAGCTTATTGGAGAATCTTGGGAAGAACTTTCAGAGAAAACTTGAGAAAATCTGTCATTTTTTTTCAACGACGGAACGGAAGTAACAGCCTATGTAGATTTTCTTGATAACACAATAGAAGAAATAGCAGATCTTGCGTCAGAATTAGGTATGGATGTTTACAGGAACGATGTTCACGAACTATTAAATTCTCATTACGAGTTAATGATTAACGAATTTATAGAAATCCGTGATCATAATGATACTGGTGAAGAGGTCAGTTCAGATCCACCCCTAGTGGAAAACTAAATAACAATTGCAAGTTTAAGCGAAGGTTTAGATTCAATTGGAAAAAGTTTGAAAATGTTGGAGTAAATAGACTCAAAGGATTAAAATGTTATTAGCTTGTTATGAAGAAATTCTATGGTTTTTATCGAATTTCGACTTACACGACTTTCGATTTACGCGGTTGCTCTTAGTCCCACCTATCGCGTAACTACGAGGTATTAAAGTACCCGATTTTCATCTTTCTTTCTTTGTTTCTTTGGCTATTCTAAAAGTTTATGGCCTAAGTAGCCAAAATTGCAGGGCTGGTTTGGTGCAAGAATTCTAAAGTTCTGAACAGTTTCTATCTTTTCTGCATATACATCTGCACAGGTCTTTACGTTATTTGATTGAACAATTTAAAATAAAGCAAACTCAAAAAAAGTTGTGCCGTGATATTTAATTAGAGGAAGGATTCAAAGTATAGCCTTTTTTAAACATTTTATTAGTTTCCAAGTGTTTAAAAAGTATTAGTGACATTGTAACGTACCTAAACGATCTATAAACGATATCATTCGAATTTCAAAATCTACCATAACAACCAATTTGCTGTATCAGGTTTCAAGTTTGCTGACCCCGTTCTATTAGAAATAGCCATCATTTTTAAAGTGATTTTGAAGTGTGAATACTTTTTAGACTAATATTTGTAAGTAATACGAAAATAATTTCATAACATATTTTAACCATCGTTGTCCGAGATCAGAGATCGCTGCTAATACCGGTAAACACATGACTTGAATATATATACAGAGAGAATTTGTTTTTTTAATTTATTTTATTTAGAGCTTAAGCCCCAATTTTTCACAAAGTTGCGTTTTTCACCAAGCTATCAATTTTTGTTTAAATTGTAATTAATTGAAGGTTCAAGCTATTATGGGCACTTTCATTGTTTAATGGCTAAAATTTATCTGGCAGATAAATTTAACGAGATGATAGTAAAAGTGATCATTAATGAAGCTATGAAAAGGGTGATTAATGAAAAGTTATTAATCATAATAATTAATAAAATGATTTCATAAATTTTAGTTGAAAAAGGTTAAACGAATATGGAACATGATTCTATTAAAATTCAAACATATTTTCTCGTGATAGATACACTTATTTGACTTTCAATGAGCAAGTTTACATAATATCATACAGCGGCAAAAGAAATAAATAAACGGTATTACTCGCACTAACTCCCATAATATATGAAGGCAAAATACTTAGGTGAATTTGCTATTCAAGACTCAAGATTGCAAACGCATTGAATGACAAATAAAACGGTTTCTTTTGTAGCCGCATTCCCTCTTTAAGGCATTCTTTGTTGCATAATACCTAGCAGAGACCGAACCGACCAAGCATCTGTCCCATTCATCAAGAAGGTCGACTTATACTCCATACTATAAAGAGTAGGTATGAATTGACCGTTCTACAAATACAAGTTCTAAGAAATTTGCTTGACGTTGGTTAGTTTTTCGTCTTTACAAGATACATCTGCAATTTTGTTATTTAAGAAGAGAAGAGGTCCTATGTCTTTTCGCTACTGGAATTTTCAACCGCAAATCGTGCTGGGCTTCTAAATTTATAAAACTATATTTGGAAACGGGTCTTGTATAAATCTAGTTACCATCGGAATTGTAACCTACTCGACTCGTAACGCTATAATCGGAAAAATCGTAAAAAAGACCGTCATAAATCCGATGGTATATGAACCCGCATCGTCTGTCTGGTCCTTGTACGTAAACAAAAAAATCTCTGCTGCCCGTTTTGAAAATAAGGCCAATAAGTTTGAAATCCGGCGCGTTTATAAAGAAAATTAAATATTTTTGAACGTGAAGCAATTAATAAGGCAGAATAAAACGTGTTCTACTTACAATTTCATTTAGAAGTAGTGAGTTTTCAAAAGTCGTTCGAGAGCAGAACGGCACGAACGAACATCACAGACACCGCAACCAAGTTCAATGTATTCTTCGCAGCCGTCTGCGCGGTGTTAAGCCCCGCCTACTAGATGCATTAAAAACTGATGAAACTGCGACATCTAAGAGTCATGTTATGAACTTTAAAACTCTTCAAATTGTAAAACTTCCATAATGAACAAGCGAAAAAGAATTCTGTGTAAATGTTTTATCTTTGTTTATAGATATACTTATTATTCAGCTAAAGTTAGTTCGTGTTCGTGATACCCTTGTTTATATATACTTATAGTTGGTCAACGGTCGGTTAATTAAGGGAGAACATACCCAGGGGACGACACTGTCGAAAGGGGAATAATATTTTGGTTCTAATTCCAGCTAATATTTAGATAATTACGTGTCTCAATCAGAGAGGCCGCTCTGGATGTTCTTGTACAAACCCGCCAATATAAGGGAAAACAAATTATCTAGCGTGTAGTCGTGGATACGAATTTATGATGTAGTTATCATTTTTGTTTGGTGTTTTAATAGTTTTGTGATTGTAATACTTCCTCTGTCCGAAAACAGTTGCTACATTTCAGTTTAAATTTTGTCCGGAAATAGTTGCTACAGTTCAGTATTATTAGAACTTTTTTAGGTTCCATTATTCGTAGCGGAAATTTTGGTAACATGGGTTGTTCATTCCGATCTATTAATTTAAAATATTTTCAAAATGGCCGCCACTTCCGGTCTACCGGATGTAGACCACAACTTCGTTATTTTAAATGGAATGCTATAGTTTTTATTACACCATTCAATTATACATAAGAAAATATGGTGACTTTGATAACAGTTGTTGGTGCCTACCGTTTTTTGTTTTCGAGTTATTTTGATTTTAAGTGTTTTTTGGCAAATATCACCATGCTCTTTACAAGCCCATACCTCAGCCAACGTTAACTCAAAAACGTTTTGCATTGGTACGATAACTCTTCATATGCTGCTAAATAGATTGTCACTTGTTGTATCAGTATATCTTATACAGGCTGGTCAAAAATTGAGTTACCGTTTCTCTGTATTCAATTGCGTGAAAGTCGAAAATTTTAAATGAACGCCCATATTTTCATACCCTATCAGAAATGAAATTTAATTCTCTACAAATTATCTATAAATATTCCTATACCTATTTATTATAGATTTCTTGCTATTGAGGAATTTATCAAAATCATAGGTAAAATGCTAGAAATCGTCTGTGTTTTTGTTAGAAGGCCATGACATTTTGACAGTTTTTTGTTTAATTTATTTAAATTATTTCTACAATGAACTGTGATTGAATATACTTTGGATTGCTAGCTGTAATTTATCAAAAATAACCGAAAAGAAAACCGAATAAATGAAACAATGAAAAACAACAATTTAATGACAAAAATTAAAATCAATAACATAAATGAATGAAAAACTTAAAATTACAAAAATAAATTATGGGAATTTAATTCTCTACAAACTATTTAGATACTTTCTGTGCCTATTTGTTGTAGTTGCCCTAATAATTGGAAATTAATGGACGCATGCAATGCTGGAAAGCTTCTTGTTTTTATGTTAAAAAGCCATGGAGTTTTGATAGCTTTTCAACCATATTTATGTTATTGTTGTCATTACTTACTTGTGTCATCACTTACTGTTGTTAATGTCTTTGAATATCATGGCGAATTATTCAAACGCCAACATTTTAAATTCGTCTTATATGCATGGCGGGTGTAATAAAGTTTTGGATAAGATAAGAGACGTATTTCTTAGTTTTGGAATGATCAAAACTACAAGAAACCATAAATTTCTATCACCAGCAGCTTAAGATAATAGAATAAACGTTTTGCCATATTTTATTGCTTAACCAAATTCTTCGGTAAGAGGTGCTTCGGTCGATTTAGATGAATAATATTTTACAAGAAAGCACCGTAAATAAATAAACTGAACTCTATTAACTGAACTATATTATTGTTTGTCATTGTTTCATTTATGCGTTCTTCTGCTGGTTATTTTTGGCAAATAAAAGCTAACAAACTAAAGTTTATTCAATTGCAGATCATTCTAGAAACAATACCAATAATTTAAATAAATTAAACGATAAACTGTCAAAATATAATAGCATTCTAATAAAAACACGAACGGCCCATGCGTTCCATTTAAAATTTTTGACATTCTCGCAATTGAATACAGCGAAACGGTAATTCAATTTTTGACCTACAGCGTGGTCCACTGATAAGGTACACTGATATAACAGGTGAATCTATTTAACAGCATATGACGAGTTATTGTACCAATGCAAAACATTTTTGAATTAACGCTGGTTGAAATATGGGCTTGTAAAGACTATGGTGATATTTGCCAAAAAACACTTAAAATCAAAATAACTCGAAAACAAAAAACGGTAGGTACCAACAACTGTTATCAAAGTCAACTTATTTTCTTACGTATAGTTGAATGGTGTAGTACAAATTATAGTATTCCATTTAAAATAACGAAGTTGAGGTCTAGTTCCGGTAGACTGGAAGTGGTGGCCATCTTGAAAATATTTTAGATTAATAGACCGAAATGAACAACCCATGATACCAAAATTTCAAGCCTCTACGAATAGTGTAACCCAAAAAAGTTCTGATGAACCAGTTACATGAGACACCCTATATATATATATATATATATATGTTTTGGTTGATCCGAGGTATCATCCGTTCATCTTCTTGGTTGTTCCCTGTGGACAGGGGCAGACGTTTCGCCAAGATCTCACTTGGCATCTTCAGTGCTTTCAGTGCTGTTGACAGACTGAGGTACTGAGAAGTTATGGATCCGGTACGTTGATGACATCTTCGTCATGGAACGTCACACGGGTAGACGTTTCGCCAAGATCTCACTTAGCATCTTCAGTGCTTTGTCGTAGTCTCCTGTTGACAGACTACCCCTGTCCACAGGGAACAACTAAGAAGATGAACGGATGATACCTCGGATCAACCAAAACACATACTTCTCCATCCGTGAAGCATTACGACAGAGGACTTCGTAAACAAAACTATATTACTTAAGTTGAAAATAGAAGAGATAATAACTTATTTATAGAAGTACATTATATTAAGCAGTTAACAGTTATTCCAATATTCTTTTGCCGTTTTAATAGCATTTTCGTCACATTTAATGGAGAATAAAGTCGAACTCGAATGATTACGTTTCAATCTCATTTTGTTTATGTGTTTTAATTTATAATTGTTAGAACCTTTATGAAATAATGTACACTCCATTGCTTTTTGCAATGAAATAAATACATTGTCTAAAGTTTCTCTATTTATACCCCAAAAGGACTTTCTCACAGCATTGATCAGTTCATTTTCATCGATATTTTTTTGGGGTAATTGATGTTGAACTGATTGAATTGAATTGAAAAAACTTAAATCCAGTACATTTAAGTCAGGACTGTTTGGTGATTGACATTTCAGTTGAATATCCCAACCATCTGCACTGAATGCCTGGGTTAATGTAAGATCGTTACTGTACAAATGCGGTTTTGCATTGTCTTGTTGTATATATATTGTATTTTTCCTAGAACCAACAGGCCATTCATTGCGTATTGCTGGAACTAAATTATGCAGAATCATTTTTCTTATTTCTTCTTTATTGACTGTTTCTACAGTTTTGGTTACTAAAGTGCCCTTAGCTCGATTCTTGTTGTTTCTTTTAGCAGGTGAAGAAGAAACAAATAGCCAAATTCCTAATTTTCCATCAAAATATGCTTTCTTATGAAAATCCCAACGTGGACGAGCCACTGCTGCCATAAACATTACCTTTGTAATGAATCTTTTACTTTTACAGGGTCTGTAAGGGGGTTCTTCTTCGGAAGATATGTAAAAACTCTTTTTAGTTCTAGTTAAGTAGAACCATTTTTCGTCAATATGTGCATAATCTAGCAAGTCCTCAAAATACCCCGATGGCAATAAAAAATTCAAACAAAATTCGGCGTTTATTTTCTTCAGTCAGCAATGGTTTAACAAAACTAGTGATTCTTTTATTTCCCTTCCTTTCTTTAATCTGTCATGCAATGTATTTTTTGAAATTTTACACGCATAACCTAACGACCTTAAGGTCGTTCTTTTACATAAAGGAAGGGAGGAAATGTTTGAAATTTGATGGCGATAATCTTTCACTTTTCGACCGCATTTATTTTTCTTAGAATCTACATTAATTGTTGAGTCATTGTTTTGGAATTCTTTAACTTGTTTCCACAATTTGGAAATGGTTGAACGGCTACAACAAAACTTACATGCAGCAGCATTTATCGCACCTCTTTTAAGTTTTTCGTCCGTCACATTTTGCAATAAATAATGTAAAATTTGCTTACGTTGATCGTTACTAAATTCTCCACCCGTAACTGGTTCATTAGAACTTTTTTAGGTTACACCACTCGTAGAGGCTTGAAATTTTGGTAACATGGGTTGTTCATTCCGATCTATTAATCTAAAATATTTTCAAGATGGCCACCACTTCCGGTCTACCGGATGTAGACCTCAACTTCGTTATTTTAAATGGAATGCTATAGTTTTTATTACACCATTCAATTATATGTAAGAAATTATGTTGACTTTGATAACAGTTGTTGGTGCCTATCGTTTTTGGTTTTCGAGTTATTTTGATTTTAAGTGTTTTTTGGCAAATATCACCATGCTCTTTACAAGCCCATATCTCAGCCAACGTTAACTCAAAAACGTTTTGCATTGGTACGATAACTCTTCATATACTGCTAAATAGATTGTCATTTGTTGTATCAGTATATGTTATACAGGCTGGTCAAAAATTGAGTTACCGTTTCTCTGTATTCAATTGCGTGAAAGTCGAAAATTTTAAATGGAACGTCCCATATCTTTTTAGCTTATCAAAATGGGAATTTAATTTTCTACAAATTATCTATAAACATTGCTTAAACATATATTTTATCAAAATCCTACGCAAAATGCTGGAAGCCGTTCGTGTTTTTATTAGAAGGCTATGACATTTTGATAGTTTATCGTTTAATTTATATAAATTATCATTGGAATTATTTCTAGAATGATCTACGATTGAATAAACTTTAGTTTGTTAGCTTTTATTTGCCAAAAATAACCAGCAGAAGAATGCATAAATAACACAATGGAAAACAATAATATGGCGTAATGTTCGACGTAATGATGGGCGAGATATTCCTAGAGAGTTCAGTTTATTTATTTACGGTGCTTTCTTAGAAAATATTATTCATCTAAATCGACCGAAGCACCTCTTACCGAAGAATTTGGTAAAGCAATAAAATATGAAAAACATTCATTCTATTATCTTAAGCTGCGGGTAATTGAAATAGAAACCCATGTTACTAATGTTTCAAGCTTCTACGAATAGTGGAACCTAAAAAAGTTCTAATGAACCAGTTACGTGAGACACCTGTATAGTAATGAATATATGTATAGGAATTGGAAAAAGAAAAGAAACAAATTTTACGAAGTTCTACATCGACACCCACCGATGAAAAGTACTGACTGTGAAAAACTAGAGCAAAACTAGAAACTTCTGGGTTTTGCTGTGCGTTTTTTGAATAATTGTTTAACGTTTCGAATGTCATGTTGTAACCGTCTTCAGAAACTGGTTCAAATATATCGGTCGAAAACTAATTAATTATCAATCTATACTAATTACAAGCTAATCACTAACTAATTACTTCGTCGCATCTGATTTGAGAGTCTTGTTCGTATTCACCACCATCTTTCATGTTCTGCTGAGTTCCCAGCTATCTTCTCCGTTGAAGTTGTTTTTATGCCAGTGGATCTCGATGGCCTCTCTTGTCAGCCTTTGCTGATATTTCTTAGTTCTAGCCAGTACCTTTGCTTTGTCGAAGTCTATTCGGTATCTCCCTGAATGGCAATGGTCCGCAACCGTCGATCGCTGATTGACAGATAAATCCAGCTGGTTATGTGCTTACGTCATCTTCGTTCCTTAAAGTATTTCCGATTTTCTGCAGTACGTCCCATAGAAACCATAGAAACAAATTCTTGTTGTTCTTTGAAACAAAGTGTGGTTCACGGATCTCTTCTGTAGCGGATGATCGTGTGATGTTGCCTTTAAGTACACATTGATGTGGGTCCTCTTCCTATGCACTCCAAGTTCCATGTCACCATTTGTCGTGCTAGTGACCAACGCATCTAGGAAGGGCAACTATTTGGTAGTTTCCGTTTCCATGTTAAATTTGATCGTCGAATGTTGTTGACGTCGTTTATGACGTCGCTTAAGTGATCTAAGAACTCTTGGACGCATTCGCTGCCATGTTGCCATATCACAAACGTATCGAAGCAATAGTTTTGGTTTCTACAGGTTCTTCTTCAAAACATCTTCCAGTAGCTAATTCCATGTAGAAATTAGCTACAATCGGCGACAATGGAAATTCCGTGGTAGCTCCGTCAAGCTGCACGTAAATCTCTCCTACTAAAATACGTCGATAATAAACAGTAATCCGCAAAATCTAACACATATTTTGCTAATCCCTCCGCAATGAGTTTTTGGCGAAAACTGTTTGCAGCATCCTTTGTTGATTTCCCTAGTAAAAAGTTCTGATACCATCCTTCGGGACCTTCTTTGCAGAGATTGTGTAGTTGAGTTCTTTGGTTTCTTCCTTCGTTAGTGGGACACTATATCTGTTGATGACAGACTGTGCTTCCTCCTCTGTATTCGGCTTAATAATGATTCAAATTTGATGTGTGTGCCACGGGTCTTCTGGAATTCTTAATTCTTAAGCCTTCTCTATTGTTAGTTTGTTCACTTTATCATATTTTATATTATTAAGTGATATATAAGCCATATATTTAGAAGATTGTATTACCGAATATTTCGCTAGATATATTCGGATTATATCGAAGTATATTATTTACAAAAGAAGGTGAACTGATTGTGAGATGTAATAATCACATTTTAATTTTTTATAATTTTTATACTTTACAATTGTAAACGATGTTTATTTCAATTAAAAAAAATGTAAACGTAAAGACAATAAGATGAATATTGTCTAAATAAAATATAATTTTTATTAAAAATATATTTGTAATTCTTTCCTAGAAAACAATTCCATATTATTTAAGATAAGTCTTTTTTTGTAAAAATTTTAATATTCAATCATATTGATTTTTTAGATTGAGTATACAACTTATACTACAAGTTAAATTTTTCCAATTCATTCATAATTGTAGTTGTTTTCGTTTGCCGTTAGATGCAGGACGAGCATAGTTAGAGCAACTCAATTCGACCGGTTGAATAACAATGTATATCTCATATATCTATAAATAAGGGTGCTATTTTAGTAAAATATTGGGAATTCATACAGAAATCTGTATAGGTCAGTAAAACCAAGATTAACAAAACCAAGACTCGCCTCATAGATGGTGCTTATTAAGAAATTTTTTAATGCAATTAATAATAATGATAACATTAATTGGCATAGTAAATAGTAAAAAACTACAAAAATACTACTAAAACAACTTAATAAACTTATAAATTTGTAACTTAAATACTTGATTCTAACGTTTTGCTAAAATGGATTGAGTCAGTTCATATGAATGAACGTGTTGTACATTAACCCCTCAGGAATTAAAAAAATAGAAACTGAACATGAAATAAAATTATAACTAACACTAGCACTAACACTAGAACTATCACTAGGACTAATAAGACTTTTACGAGAAACTAAACATTAAATTTGGGCGCTGTCGCAACGTAAGATACTGTAGGAGGAGATACCTGTAATTAGATGTAAATCTAAATTGTTATTATTTCGTAATTTGAGTAAATCACAAAAGGTGGTATTTTGGTATATTGGGAATTCATATAGAAATCTGTATAAGTCAGTAAAACAAAGATTTAAGTCCACCCGCCTCATAGATGGTGCTTATTAAGAAAATTTTTTTTAATGCAATTAATAATATTTATTGGCATAGCAAATAGTAAACAACTACTTAATAATAAACTTTTAAATTTATAACTTAAATACTTGATTCTAACGTTTTCCCAAAAGGGTATGAGTCAGTTCACGTGAATAAACCTGTTTTACATTAACTCCTGAGGAATTAAAAAAAAAATAGAAACTGAAAATGAACTAAAATTATAACTAATACTAGCACTAACATTAGAACTATCGCTAGGACTTACGAGTTTTGCCGTGCGTTTTTTGAAAAAATGTTTGACGTTTCAATGCCATGCTGCAATTTTCTTCAGAAACTGGTTCGAAGTGACAAAAATCGGGAATCGTAAAAACAATATATTTGTCGAAAACTAATGAATAATTAATTTATACTAATTACAAGCATCGGGTCCGGTTTGGGAGTCGTGTTGGTGTTCACCACCATGTTCCATGTTTCATATTCTGTTGAGTTCTCAGCCGTCTTCTTTGTTGACGTTGTTTTTATGTCGATGGATTTCTATGGCTTCCCTTGTCAGTCTTTGGTGATACTTATCAGTTCTAGCCAGAACCTTTGTATTGTCAACGTCTATTCGGTATCCCTCTGAATGGCAATGTGCCGCAACCGCCGACTGTTGAATCTTCTTCCGCCTTACATCCCTCTAAAGTCCGTGCCACAAGTCGGGGCCCCTCATTTTAGAGATAGATATTTTGGAAATCGCTTGATGAAAAAAATTGCGGTAAAGTTTATCGAAAACAATGAACATTTTTGCGTATGAAAATTGATAATGTAATTGATAATAAAAAATCATCTTATGTTTATAAAAGTGTTTATAAAAGCGTATTGAATAATATAGATTACCTTATTATAAATAATTTTAAGCGTAAACAAACTTTGCTTGCTCAAAATCAATGTCAAAACGTAATTTTAACTATCTCAAACAGCCTTTTTTCTGTTAGTATAATTAGTATGACATCCAGTACAAAAATCCCCGTTCCCGCGAAACACAACATTTGATTTCAATAATTATTTACGGATATCTTGTCTAATATGTTGTACACAGCGCTAATTACACAATCTATTGAAAATGTGTATGATGACGATATTATAGATATTTAAAATACGTGGTCCCAATTGGGAACAATATTCAATAGAGGGTTTGTAAAATATAAGATTAATGACGTTAACTCAAATATCTCAAAAATGGTTCATTTTAGAACCTATTTTTATTGGCTTATTTCTCAATTTTCGATCAGAGAATAAGCTGGTGAAGTATTGTACAATAGTTGCAGGACACTATATAATGAGGGCTATTACTATAATAGCTGATTATATGTGAGTATAATACTATACTTTGTCCGTGAGTATTATTAAATTTGATTCTATTAAACAATTTTCTTTGTCATTTTTTATATGACGTCAACAAAACAAAAAAATCAAAGACTTATAGTTATCATTTTGTTTTATAAACCTTATAAGATATATATTATAAGGTAGGTATGGATAAAATCATTTAGTAAATTACATTAAATTTTTTTTTTAATTGGCGGCATCTATGGAGTGGGCAAATCTTCGTTTTACTGATCTATACAGATTTCTTTAGGAATTATCAATATTTTGCCAAAATCGCACATTTTCAGTTTTATCCAAATTACGAGATAATAACAATTCAGATTTATGTCTAATTTTCTCGTTTCTCGTAAAACTCGGTTTGTATCAAGTGCTATTTATACAAATACACTACAAATACAAGTTACAAATACAGCAAGTTTAGAACACGGAATGTTTCAATTTGTAGAATAATATCTCTACTCCAATTCTGTGTATTTATTTTTCCTTAATAATAAGCCGTACAGTTGTAATTGGGGTAAAACCTTACCTGTGCTGGTAAATATAAACGCTACATTATTACAATTTACTATTATCGAATTTAAAAGATTTTACCTCTCACTTTGAAGGCGAATAACAAAGAAACTACTTTATAGAAAAAAATTGAGACTAGCTTTGTATGACACATAATTCAATTCCCTATAAAGTGGAGTAATTTCAATTTTTTGCACACAAAATATTTTGGCGAAAAAATTAAAAATTTGAACTGGCGGTAACCGGATGTGTTGTTTTGAATTGAAGTTGTTCAATTTACATAAAATAATTAACAGATTTGTATGGGTGCATGCAAATCAAAATATTCTTTCGCGGGATAATCGATGTTTCAAAAGAAAACTTTTGTTATCTAAGATTTTTCTTAATATGTTTGTTATATGTATAAAAAGAAAATTGACACTACCCAAAATTAGGCCGTTTTCTAAAAAAACTAACCCATACGATGTTCCTTTTTGAGATAATTAACATTTTAAAAGAAACTTAACAATGTAACCATATATATAACCAGAGTTATTATTAAGTACCAACACAGTTAACAGATAATACAGTAGGGCCCCGACATTCGCGGCTTCAAATTACACGGATTCGCATATTCGCGTTTTAAATTTTGCTGCCTTTTTCAACATTCACGACTCGATTATTCGCGAATACATAGCAAGTATGTATGTCATTTTTTAAAAATTTAAAACGAAGTTTACCGTAGGTTTACTGTACAAGCAACCAGCTTCACATATGCGTTTCTCTGGGAATCCCTCATTTATGATCGATTTTAATGTTTGTGTTAGGTGCTTATTTTTGTGTTCTGTATTTCGTTCAGGTTAGTGTTTCGCCCGTTTTTTTACTATAGTTTTATAAACAATAAATTAATCTCACAACAGTACTCAAAATGGGTACAAAAAGGCCTGCGATGGAAATAAATTTAATTGCCAAACGTGCAAAGTCAGTTATGACTCTAGAAAGAAAAATTCAAGTTCTTGATATGCTCCGGGAAGGGAAAAGAGCTACCGAAGTAGGCCGGGTCTTCGGTGTCAATGAATCTACGATAAGATCTATAAAGAAACAAGAAGAGGTAATTAGAAATAGCGTAAAAAGTGGCATACCGTCATCATTAAAGGTAACGTCACAAGTTCGTGATGTTAATATTGAAAAAATGGAGAAGTCTCTTTATCTTTGGATTGAGGACCATGGTCGCAAAAATATACCATTAACTAGGGCTAGATTAATGGATAAAGCCAAGGAACTTTATCAACTGTTTTCGTGTGGAATGGACTGTGCTGAAGACGATTGTAAATTTAAAGCCAGCAGAGGATGGTTCGAAAGATGCAAAACTCGTTTTAATCTCCATAACATTAAGTTGTGTGGAGAATCAGCTTCAGCAGATCATCAACAGGCTGCAAAATTTCCTGATGAAATAATAAAATTAATAGAAGAAAAAGGTTACCGTCCTGAACAAATATTTAATGCGGACGAAACCGGGCTTTATTGGAAACAAATGCCCACACGAACATACATTTCAAAAAATGAAAAGACAGCACCTGGTTTTAAATCGGCTAAGGATAGAGTTACAGTTTTATTTTGTGCAAATGCACGCGGAGACTTTATTACAAAACCAATGTTAATATATCGAGCAGCTAATCCACGAGCTTTAAAGAACAAGGACAAAGAAGCTCTTCCGGTCTATTGGCGAGCTAATTCAAAAGCTTGGATGACTTCTCAGCTATTTATAGAGTGGTTTAAAGAGTGCTTTGTTAAAGAAGTGGAGCGTTACCTAAAATCTAAAAATTTAGCATTTCACGTTTTATTGATATTGGATAACGCCCCATCTCATCCAGTAGATGCTCTCAAATTAGCTCATCCATGTGTCGAGGTGGTATTTCTTCCGCCCAACACAACATCCTTATTACAACCTTTAGATCAAGGTGTTATAAAAGCTTTTAAAAGTCATTATATCCGGCACATGTTCGATTTTGTACATGAGAAAATACAAAATGATAGTGTTTTCTCAATAAAAGATGTGTGGAAATTATACAATATTGACCATGCGATTACATCTATAAAACTTGCTTTAAATGACATTAAAGTATCAACCGTAAGTAATGCATGGAAAAAACTGTTGAAAAAAGACACTGCGCAAAGTGTAAGCGAAATTGATGAGGCAATAGAGAGAGCTGTTCTTTCTGCACGGTTGCTACCGGGAGATGATTTTCATACCATTGTACCAGCTGATATCGAATCTCTCGTCAATGATCAAGAGGAAGAGTTGTCCAGTGCAGACTTAGAAGCGCTACTAATAGAAAATGTTTCAGGAACGGATGAAGAAGATAATAGTAATTCTCTATGTAATAAATTAACGTTGAAGGAACTTAATTTATTTATACAAGAAGCAAATAATCTTGCTGAAAAAATAGTAGAATATGATCCATCAACGGAACGAAGCACAAAATTTAAAAATGGTCTGAATACTCTTCTTGCTCCTTACAAAGAGCTTCAAAAGGATATGCAACACAAAGCATTGCAACCTACTATCCTTTCATTTTTTAAACCATCGTGTTCTAAAGCAATTATTATTGATGAGTAGAAATGTTAACTTTTATTTCTTTTTTTAGTTTATTTTGTTGCAGTTTGTTATTGCTATCGAGTTTAGGTTTTTTTATATTTTAAACAATTGTAATTATTTTAATATCTGTATTAGTTCCGAATACAAAAGTTTTAAGACCAGTCGTTTTATTTTGCAATTTTAAGCGTTTTATTTAGTATGTATAATTAATTTTTTAATTTTTGAAATTTTTAATTTTTAAAATTAAATTAAATGAAACTTTTGGCGTCGGTGACCATTTGGCGGTTAACGTGTTAAAAGAACATAGAAGTAGTAGTTTATCCTTCATAATATCTAGTGCTTCAATATTCGCGGATTCAACATTCGCGGCGTATTTTTAGAACCTAACCCTCGCGAATGTTGGGGCCTTACTGTATTGTACTACTGTACCATACCACTAAATATGTTGTTTACCCACTGAAAAAAATATTAAACCCAAGTTTTCATTGTTAACATTTTACATTGTTAGTAAAGCCCCAAGTTCTTTTTATTGACTTTTATATCTTCCAAGGTTGCTAGAGTGATAAACAAACATATGTTTTCATGTCATATCTCTTGAGAAATTAGCACCAAGTAAAGTTGTTACCTTATCTTTTATAATTTTATGACATAAAAGGCGTCACTGCTCATATAATTAAAATCACTTTATCTAGGTATTTCTGTTAGTTTCTCTATTGATTTGTATTAAGATACAATATACATATAACACATAGTTTTATTAAAATTAACAGTCATGCTAAAATGATCTATCAACTCTATTAATTTCAACTTCCTTTGATGGTGCGTTTTGGTACGCACGGAAAGGACGAGTGGGTTTGATAAAATTATTGGAAATCGTAGTAATATTATCACCATTGTGGCTTCTTCAATAAAGCATCCCCAATTAGGGGACATATAGGTTTGTCGAGAGACGAAACGACAAAATTACGAACACATCTTCCTTGTCAAGTCCTTGGAAGGAGGAAGGTGCAATAATAGGGGAGAGAAAAAGGTTGTATTGTTTCTTTCTTTCTACAGGACTCTTTTAATTTCTGTAATAACAAAATCCCTTATATTGATTAATATTAGATATATACATTTATTTTAAAAGAGTGTGACAATCTATAAATAACTGAATTTTCTTGTATAAAAACAAATTGTCTGGCAAAAGTTTGCGGTGAATAATTATTAAAAGATTTCCAGCCTATTTAAAATATTGGTTTTATATCCATTATTAATGCGGTTGGTGCATGATATGATAATTACAACGTTTACGTGTGTGCATTATTTTTGAAATTTAATATTATATTTTATATGCGTAATTGAAAACAATTAAGTAAATTTCATGCTTCCATTTGGCGAGTAGTTAAACTGGTCAAACTAAGAATTCTGTGATTAAGACAGGCGTCAACAGATGTCGCAATTATTGAACAAAAATAATTATTGTCTTTTTTAATTTACATAACAAAAAAATGTAGTTTATTATAAATATATGTTTAAAGATTTCTTTATAAAGGGAAAAGAAGTTTATTGAACTTAAGTAAAAATAAAAGTCTTTAATATTCTTTTGATTTTTTGGGCGTTTGGATTAGTGATCGTTGGGATTAGTAGGGTTTTGATTATGAAGGATTTACTGTATTAGGTAAGGGCGTAATTATACCCATTTTGTTTGATTGTCGCGCCTTAATTCTTTTATGTCAAAATAAACCATTTATTGTCAAGAATTATCCACTTTAACATCACCTATTTACCAACTATATTATGAAACGTAGACAACTAACAACGTGTTTTCAAATTTGTCAACAAAACTCTAAAAATTATCCATGAGCGGTTTATGCACAATTCCCAAGCCTACGTGCATCTCATTACAAAACCCATATCTGTTCGATCGCACCAGGAACATTAATTAATTTATACTGAATACGGGTACACATATAAAGCTCTTTCATCTCTTTGATTTACACGGTCTTTTCAGCACTACACCGAACCACTCATAGTCACAAGTGTTGACTATATGTTGACAATACAGAAAAAACTAATGACGACTAAAAAAACATCGGATTTGTACACATATACAGAAAATGCAGACATGAAATATCTTGATATGATGTGGAACCTATAAGTGACATAATATCTACTCTGTCTACATCATTTTCTGCATAAATGCTAACATTAATTTTGTACACATTTCTACGTATAAATAATAAATAGATTAGCGTAAAGCTCTATCACTGCTGGTTATGCAAAATGTAAATTAAAGACCTAATCTAAGCAATAATACCAAGCAACAATATGAGGATTCTCAAACTGTGTAAGTTGTGGGGATTGCAAACTTCATGTTGGATATAATACAGTTCCCTTTCAATATTATGGAGGGTAGAGATCAGTGCCGTCCTAAACCTTTTAATGACGTGAATTTCAGCGAAATTGGAGTCGAAACTATTTTTCAGAAAATTTTTATCCTCCGCCCCCTTCCTTCCATTTTTGCATTAATATAATTTACACTTTTTTGAAAAACTAAACGCTTTAGAGTCAAACGGTTTTCACCATCGTATTCCACGTCATTTAATTATATAATGACGTGACTTTTTCATCCTACGCCCCTTTTACTTTTTTTCAACTATTACTGTACATTTTTTGGAAAAACTAAACGCTTTAGAGACACACGCTTTTCAAAATCGTTTTCACGTCATTTAATGGTATAATAAGGTGACTTTCAGCGAAATTCTAGTCGAATCGATTTTTCAGAAAATTTTTATCCTCCGCCCCCAATTTCACTTTTTTCAACTATTGGTTTAAATTTTTTGGAAAAACTAAACAGTTTAGAGTCAAACGGTTTTCAACATCGTTTTCCACGTCATCTAATTAATTTGTTTGAATTCAACTCGAAGCTTTCATTCATCATATGATTAACAAATACCTATTTCAGTGTTCGGCATGAATGATGTTCCTGAAGTTAAGAACTTTAGGAACCAATGTTTTTCTTAGTGGAAATTTTTTTAACGTTGTGTTATACATGATCACTCTGTTAACCTATTAATATACCGATCTCTTTGAAATCCGCAAGAAGAGCCTTATAATCAGAGTACTTAAGTTTGTTAAATGCCAATTCAAGGTTTTCATCTAACATTCTTTCAAATGAATCTCCTACTGATACAAAATCTTCTTTTAGAGGTATCAATGAAAAGTCTCCATTCTCCAGGATCGTATTTTGTATTGAATATCTTCATCAACCCAGGAATAGTGGTTTCAATACCGTGCCAAAATTTTATGTCAATACCGGTATTCGGAAATTCTATTATTTTAAAACCGGGAACCAGTATTAATTCCGGTATTAGTTTAATAGTTTTACTAATGCAGCATTAAATAATGATAAATAATAAATAATCCATAATGAGCCATCTAAGTGTCATGCGCGAAAGTTCTTCGATCAAATACTGGAAAAAGAGGGAGATAACAAGATGTAAAATTAATCCCTTACACTGATGACCTTGCAATTATAGTTAGTGATTGGGAAATAAAAGCCATTGCTCAAACTGCACAAGTGGTGTTGGATAATAACAACATATAGTGAGTAAAATGGGGGAATTGGATCTAGAAGCTAGCCCTGAAAAGATGGAGATGGTTCGAATAAGCAGCAGAAAGTGCGGAAAAGAAGCTATGGCTAAAACATCATGTAATCGAATCAAAAAACTCATAAAAATATTTAGAAGTAATGATTGGAAAAAGTTAAAAATGGAGGGCACAGATAGAGTAAAGAATATAACTAGAAAATAAGACATATATAACTATCATGCTCTTTCAGAACACCTCGAGTCTCCTACGGAGGTTCTACAAGGGGCCCGGTGAGGCCTAAATGCTGCATGCCTTGCATGCCCGCCCCGTCTGTACATGAATACATACAACTATTAATGCTTTAATTGGAATCATGGGTTCAAGGCACGGACAGAGGGCAGAAAAGATCTGAAGGGAGGGGACACTACAGTTTCTCTTATAAGCTCTGGGTGATACTTGATGAGAGCCTGAGTTGTCAGTTGAAGGTATGCACGAAGGCTGGCTTTGTATGATGAGTTGGTACATATAGGAAAACTGGATGATAGAACAGGGCGCTCTCCTACAGTATACTTGTCATTGTAAAGGTACCTTTAAAAGACTGAGAGGTGTGTTTCCTTTTGCTTATTTTCTTGAGCTGTGGATGATGCGAGACGAGGGTTAAAAAGAGAAGATAGCGAAACACATATCAGAGTTGGCAGCGTGGAGTCAATTGAGATAGAGGCTCTGAAGAAAGCTTAGAAGGGTGTTTCCGGAGAAGACGAGGAAAGGATTTTTTAATGCACCAGGGTGCAACACTCCAACCCTACTCTATCCGGCCACTCAAGATCCCAAGCCGTGTGATCTATATAACTAGTCTATATAACAGGTTTTCTCCAACAAAGAAGAATACGGTTGTGTTCTGTTGGGTTGGATTGTATTGTTAATTATTGAGTTGAGCTGGGTTAATACGGAAGAAAATAAAAATTCCCTCGCAAGCTATCAGCGGACATGAAATTTTTGCAGCGTACCTTAAGCGGATAAAGAAAATAGATTCAGATTATTGTTGGTTTGGGTGTGAACAAATATATAGTCCACAGAAGTAATCAGAAGTAAAACAGACGGTGGAGGAAAATATTTTAAAGAACAAAATTTTTAAGAATGGTAATGATGATAAAGGAATCTCTGAACTCTCTATCTAAATATTAGATACGAAATATTCTTTTTATTTTTCAAATTAAAGCATTGCACACAGTAAGAGCAAAAGGCAACAGTCATTCATCAGTATGGTTTGCAGGTTTTCTTCAAACTATGGGTATTACAAAATGAAATCATTTCTTATTACCTTGAAACCATTGTTCATCACCTTCCAGGAATGCTCTAATTTGAACTCTGTGTGCAAATCTTTTTTTTTTATTTGATATATCAAGAGAAATTCTCTGCATATTTACCTATGTTTCTCAAGTTTTCTTCAATTTGTCGTAGTCTTAACTGTACCACTATAAAATAAAAACAGCGTCATCGAATATAGACAAAATAGTCAATTCCATATTAGTATACAACGAAACACACATTACTCGGAAATTATAATGGTAAAAACACATAGTTACAGCGATTATTTGGCTTTAATACACGTTATTTGTTAATAATTATAATTATAGTGCCATTGCATTATGTAGTTCAGCACACGGATATGATCGATAATATATGAAATAATGAGAGGTTGATTAATTGAAAATTGTACATTTTGACGAGCTCCGAAATCAATTCATTAATAAAATCATTTCTAAAGTAATTACTAATATAAATTTAAATCGTTTTAATTAAATAATATTTATATAATTTTTATATAATAATATTTATATAATTTAATTAAATTAAATAATGTTAATTATTAGATTCTTATTCAATATTTCACGAAATTTAACCAACTTCTTGAAGAGGTGTTATAAATTAAACTTTGGTTTGAGGTTATTGTTTGTTGTTGAGAATCTATTTATTTAACGATCATCTCGGATGGTAAACAAGCGACGTAAGCATGTTGTTGTTGGCAAGGGGATTAGTTTGTAAAACCCTTTGATTATAATCGACTAATTAAATCCCTGGTAATAATTCCTGGTAATGAATAGCAACCGCAGTACGAGTACTCAGTCAGTGGAAGGAGCTGTAAGCTCTGTGCATTCGGAGTCCATATATTATTAATTCATTTGTTAATTTACGTGTAATGATATATCACTATTATCTAAAAATTATTACTCGATATGTTTTAATTTCCAATAAATGACGATAACTGTTTTATAACCTCATTGTTTTTCTTTTGTGTACATTAAATTAACGATTACTGAGAAGTTAATAAGGAAGAATTGAGTACATATGGATTTTAAAATGGTACTCATGCATGTTATAATTAATTTTCTCTTTATGTTAGCCATTTTGAATATGTAAGGATAATTAAGTAACAGGAAACATTTCAGATAAACTAATCCTATTTTTTGTTCTATTTCAGAGGATGTCAAGCGTAAGTATCACAAAAATTGTTGTGCTTAATTGAAATTATTACTCGAATTTATTAATGCACAAACACTTTTAGTGGCAGGGTATATTGCCTTATTTGGTGCCCATATTATGACGAATCCACGTAAGTTTTTAAGTATTTTTAGTCTAAAGATATTACAGAAAACCTCGATATAACGGACCTATAATTCAGGAGCTAAAATTTCAGATTTAATTGTTTTTAACGCTAAATTGTTTTGTAATTATATTGAACAAAAGGCAGAACTAAATCTAGAAACATTTGGATTTAGGTGTTTTAACCATGTTCAATTGATTTGGTGTCCTAGAGACTTCGATGGTTCAATTTTCGATATGAAAATTTAATGAATTCCGTACCTTCACAACACCTTAATGGTATGGTTACACTTAGGAATGAGAGCGTGTTACAAAAGAACTTCTAAAACAAAAGTTGTAGCAAATTTTATTTTCAACAATACTTTTGTTCTTGTTGTTAGAAGTACAGATATTGAGAGAAAAACGAAAACATGAATATTTAATGATTTTCCTTTGTTTACAAGATGCTAAGGGTAACACTTGTGTAACATTTAAGTAACACTTGGGAATCAGAGCATGTTACAAAAAAGTTCTGCAGACAGACATCTGGCCTTGGATATTGGGCAGTCAGATAGTATGGGGTTGGGGTTAAATAACCCCAACCTTAAACGACTTATTGAAAACCGGCAGTTGCCATTACTTCGGAGATTCATATCCCTCCTGGTTCTTCGGGACCACAAAAAGCATCATTCACCATTTCTTCTTCCCTTAATTAATACCGGGGCATCATAATATTATTAAGAATAAAACAAAGGAATCTGGAATATGCTAACGTATCTGGATGAGAGGGGTTTAACACCACACTTATTGCCTATCCATTTCCTTTTCATACTTGATCTTTTCCTGAATCATTCCTTCATCATTCACCATTTCTTCTTCGCAACTCGTCACCCCCCGGTGGTTACGTTATACCGTTTTAAAATTAAAACAAATGAATTTACGAATCAACGGTGTCCACCTCTCCACAGAATCAGCACTTCTCATCTGGAGTCTTGCCGATGGTCTTCAAGTGTCTGTCAGTACAGTTTTAGTTTTAATTCCTTTAGCCTATGGATGACCTGCTGTATGGCTTAGGAGGCGGTATTCTCAAGCTGAGAATAAGACTTATCCCTTCCTCGACTCGGCTCCTCAATACTTCATCATAGAACGAGTTCTACAACATGTTATCGTCGCGTCGGGGCCAGGGGCTTTACGTTTGTTTACCTTACTCCTTTCGATAACTCTTCTTCGGTGACAGCAGGAATGTCTTCGCAGTTTACCTGATCTACAGCATCCCACACAAATATGTTTTGCTGTAGAAACAGTTGGTTGATCTGTTTTTCTACCCCTTCTTTTCCATCTGTTGTACGATCAAAGAACACGATCCAGTACACTTTGTCGCATTCATTATCGTTCAGATCAGATATAAGTTCTTTTCATTTTTGTTTCTTAATTTTACTTCTCTTAATTTCCAATTTCAGTTCTTTCTTTGCTTCTTTGTAGTTATTCTCGTATTCCTCCCCATGTTCATCATTTCTTTTTCTCATTTTTGTTACCGTTCTCCTCAGTTTAATGCATCTATGTCGTATACATGCTATTTCAGTATTCTAAAAATACACTGGTATTTTGACAATACTTTCTAGTATCTTTTCTCTTTAAAACAGAATCACACCTATCTTTAATCCTTTGAATCATCATTTCCGGGCAATCTCTTCATCTTCCGCAAAAAGTCCATTTCATGTCTCAGTGTACCTTTTTAATGACATATTATTTACGTGCCAGCCACCTGGTTGCTTTGCACCTTTGTTGTAGGATGACTCCTTAATCTCAAATCAAATTATTTGGTGATCCCTTAGAGTTTCGTCATCTCCCACCTTCCACCTGTAATCCTGTGTCGACAACCTTTGGATACTGCTGTACCACATCGAGTTCGGTCAGTGTTTCAATCATTAACGATCAGCATCTTGTTGAACGCCAGCCAGTCTTCCAGTACTATTCATCATACAACAGCTTCTCAAAATCCACAATATTTCCATTTGGAGAAAACTAACAGGAAATCATAATAAACGACTTTAGCACAGAACAAACAACACCTGTTCAAGATAAGCATTGATATACAAGGACATCACCATACAAATTAATAAAGCTATCACAGTTTTTATCACAGTAATGTTTATTTAAGTACCGTTTGTTCGGTTCACAGCCAATAATAATAAAGATATCCTCGTTTTGCACCGTTTATCACTGTTTGGTTGCATTTTTTATCGATTCTCTTTTGGATCATCCGAAGGAGGTTTCCAAGCTGACTCTATTTCCATCACAGTACTTTGATTTTCGTTCTTGTGTGATTCTAGAGATGTTATCTGTTTATCCTCCCCATTCTTTTACAATGCCAGTTCTTCACCTTGATCCTTATTCTCTCTTCCCCTTTTCCTTTCACTACTTATATTCTCTTTTATCAGTATTGTCAACGTTATATGTTTCGGTCAGGCAACCCCCCATCCTATCACCCGTTCTCTGCTTGAGCGTTACCCATTGTTACAATCGCTTCATTTGTTTTTATACTTATTTTGTAGTTTTGTAGTAGTTCTCCGTTAATTTCCTTTCAATTGCCTCTCTCACTTCCTGCTCTTCCGTCTCATAATCAAGGTCTTTGATTGCTGCTCCTTCTTTTATCTCTATCATTACTATTTTTTATCCTACCTACCTCCGTTTTGCTAATATTCTCTATTTCGACCATTTTACAGTTATCCATGTCACCCTTTGATTCAAGCTCCACCAAAGGGTGGAGCTTGAACACCAATGGTGGAGCAAAACACCAATTTCTTTTGGTACTTTACGTTTTTGATATTGGGATACAGCTGATTTTCTCTATTCTCCGCTGCTTAATGCATTTGCATAGTTTTTTGTTTTAGTTTCTTTTTGAATTTGAAATTCAATTTGTTGACCCCTACCTATGTATTCTAGCACTTTTCTTCTATTCTTATTGGTATATAACCGTTCTATGTTGATAAACTTTACCGGTTTATTGTTCTTTACCCAAGTCAGAAAATATAAAAAATAGCAAATTTTATTTTTAACAATGCTTCTCTGGTACTTTTGCCAAATACATAGTAGATATTGAGAAAAATATGAAATTTTTTTGAATTGTCTTTGTTTACAAGATGTTAATGGTAATGTTTAGGAATCTTATAAAAAAAACTTTTAGAACATAAATGCAAGTTTTGTTGTTAACAATATTGTTTCATTTGAAACTACATCAGCATGAGTAATTGTTCACGTTAGTGGTTAATGTTTCCGAATGTTTCTAGTTCTTAGTTCAGTATTAATTCTAGTTTTAGTTGTTATTCCCCTTAGTTTGTTATATATCGTTAATTGAACTAATGTTAAAGCTGTATCGAGCATTTTATTGTATTATTAAAATTTTTCAGATCTTAATTATTATAATTAATATAATCTTTATTATTGAATAACTTTTTAGAGGTACACTAAGGATGGGACCACCACCAGGCGGATTTGAGTGAGTTAATATTTCCATTTAATCAATTTAAAATTGATATATTTCTATTTTTAGCCAATCACGGGCAAAGTGAGTTTATTTCTTTTTAAAATAATCCTTACGATCAACATTTTATTGCACCATTTCTTTTAGTGCTATGCCAAGTGCTGTTGACGGTAATTTAAGGTAATACAATTACTTAAGGATTACATTCAATAATATTAACCTTTCTTTATTCTACAGATTCTTCTAAATGATGGTAGGTAATTAAGATTAACAAAATAATAATTGTGCCAAGTTATTTATTTTTATCTTTATAGGGAAGCAAATCTGAAATGAAACTAACACTAAAATATAAACGTTGATTACTTATTTAATTAACTTAATAAATGCATTAAAAAAGTAAAGTTTCTTAATACCCACATATCTACCTGTTCTAAAATTTATTTCTTAATAAATAATCGTAATAGTTCGATTAACTCATAATATATTTACCAACCAAATTATTATTAAACATTATTGAAATATTTATTGAAATATATCGTGTCAAATAAACAAAGATTTTGTAATTGCAGTAATTACTTGAAATAGGAAAATTTTCGATGGGTGTAAAAATAAATCATGTCCCCTTTAAAATCCATTGTCCTTTATACGCCTTATTTTAATTAATTTATCCCACGACCTCTTTGTTCTGGTTTTAAAGTCGACAATAAACGTCCATCCGTGGGACGAACAGAACCGTTAAATTCGGTTACTAAACGATTTTCTACATTTCCTCGATCAAATAAAATACCTAATGGATTTTCTTGTATTTATTTCGAGGATTTCTCTGATATTCTTACTACTGTCAAATGGGTGAGAATATATTGCAAATCGAAATGATACTTTTTATTTAATTTGGTTTGTTTTTAGATATTACGCGGCGTAAGTAAGTAAATTTATAAAAGCGATCCTTAATTCGTTAATAACTTTAGAAAAACTCGACGAAGACTGAGATTAAATGACGAATCTGAACCTTGGCTAAAACCTCCCTTCGGAAACTCTGAGTGAGTAATTCATTTATTGTTTGGGTATAAGAAGATTTTAAATTTCTTTTTTAATTCAAAGCGAAAGTGACAGATCTGTTGAGTAAGTAATCGGAATTAAATTGCATCCGACAAAGGTAAAGAGGTTTTACTTAATTTTAGTGACTCAGATTCAAAGGAAGAAGTTGGAGATAGGAGTGATAGCAGGTAAGAATTCATTTATTTTAGGTGTATTTTTTGTAAATGTGAATCATTTTAAGTTTGCCTTCCGGAACAATTGTGGTTGAAAATGCCAAGTAAGATGCATTATATTGATACATATTTGTTTATTGATTAATGTTTTGCAGCGATGATAGCCCGCAACAAAGAATGTAGGTATTAAATGGCGAGGAATTTAGAAGAACTAAATGATGAAACTGGATGTTTAATTTATTTACAGATTATTGCCTCTTATAAACGAACATTTTGCACAACCGTAAGTTTAACTTTATTAAGACATTAATTTATATTGATTATATTTCAATTTTCCTTTCTCTTCTAGAAACATGTATCCATACTATGGGTAAGTTTTGTTATATCTTATTTCTAATTAATTATAATTTACTTTAAATACGGTTTAATAATTAGGATCTGATTATTGTGTAAAAATTTGTAATATTCTTTATTTTCTTTGGTGAACATTTCTCTGTGGCAATAAACTATATTGACTACTATTCAGCGAAATGTAATATTCTGAAAATGTTGAAAAAGTTCTAAATATCATTAAAGATACGAAAATTGATTCAGGAAATCATGGGGCCATGTTATATGAGCAATTTTCTTTCAAAGAAGTAAAATTAATCACGGTCTGAAGCGGGAGAATCATCAGTGTTGTTTAATTTCATCCTGGAAATGACCATGCGAGGTAAAGTACCGTATAAAGTGAACTTCAAGAATTGCCATATGTGGATGTTAAAGAATTAAATGATGTTTGAAAACATCTGGATTTGCTAATAAATACAAATCCATGGAAAAACAAATTTACCTCAACAAGGAGCAGTGAATTTCCAGATTAGAACTAACAATCTTGAAATGGTGAATGAGTGTTCGATTTGTTTGACCTAGCGGTTTATAAAATCCCATCTCATGGTCATATGTTTCGTATCATACGCAGGACGATTCAAAAACCGCTGGCAAACAACTAGAGCAGGTAATACCTGAGAAATTATGTACATAGGCTCAAAAATTATCAAAGGTCGTCGTGATACAGTATCTGTATGGTTATCTTACCATTTACAACGTGTCTAACATGTACTATCGCCGATTACCCATCAAAACTGGAGTGGTCACTATGGCTGCTAGGGAAACTTGCAGAGAATTCCAATTTTTCCGCGAAGATCAAAGGTCGTCGTGATATAGTATCTGTATGGTTATCTTACCATTTACAACGTGTCTAACATGTACTATCGCCGATTACCCATCAAGACTGGAGTGGTCACTATGGCTGCTTGGGAAACTTGCAGAGAATTCCAATTTTTTCGCGAATATCTTATTCATAGATGAAGCCTTGTTTACAAAGAAGGAATAGTTAACAAACAATCTTTTATAAAGCTACGAAAATCCTTATGCCATTATATGTTATGAATGTGTTTTCGTATATTACTTTGTCTTTTGAAAATAAGTTTGAGGTTTCAAATGCCATGTTGCAATGTTCTTCAGAAACTTGTTTATATGAATCAACCCAACTGCACCAAACGGCTAATGGAAATCTCCCAACTGGAAACAGCAAATTGTGTGATGTAACGAGAGCAAGTTTGATGTTTGAAAATGGTGACATGCTGTAGATATATCGTCATTCTGGAAACCTTTTTGATACCAAGCACCAAATGCCCATTATATGCAACATGCAACATCATCACGACTGATTGCCACAAGATGGAATGGGATTAGGTGTACCAACAAGGTAACGATCTGAAACATGTTCCATGAACGTTATCAATAAGTCCACGTAGCGTCGAGTTATTAAAACAAATTTACGCAAATGTTATATATATATTATAAAGAATGATAATTAGACTATTGATTTTTGATGAATCAAGATAGATGTCAATAATTAAAAGAATTCTGTAAGACGAAATGTAAAAACTGTATGAAGGTGCCCCACCTTCCCCTATTGATCACAGTGATCCAATCCAGTGACTCGTCCATTTATCAGATTTAAATGCTCTCGATTTCCACAGTTGGTATCATATTAAAGAACTGATTTAGAAAATGCCTTTAATTTAAAAGAATCTTTGATAACCTATATCTCATTAAGGAAGCATCTGCGGGCTCGTGTGTATTAAGACTATTCTCTCATGTGTCTTACAATTACTTTTATATATATAACTTGCCCTAGAAGTCAATCAATGGTTTATTGAATTACCCTGTTGCTTTTTCTGAATATAATGAAAAACGAGAAAGCAAAAAGACTTGGCTTACTATTTATCTCGTCATTTCTCTTGCCCTCATTGTTGGGTTGGGTTGGGTTGAGTTGGGTCGGGTCTTACGTTCTGTTATCACATATTTGTTTTTCCATGGGTTAGCACTTTTTTGGAAAACCCGATAGGTTTCGCATATATCTTATTTGGATTTTCTTATCTCTAGATATTCTTTGTATGTAGTTTTCTCACTTTTTAACATTACTTCTTCCACTTAGTCCATCTTCCTATTAGTCCATGTAAAATGGGTAACATTCTGTTTGAAATGACAGGACGTCCTATCAGTATTGTTTAATTTCATGCTGGAAATGACCATACTAGAGGTGAAGTATTATTAACCATGTTGTTTAGAGGTGGGTTTTCCTTCAGAGATACAAACAGATCTGCAGAATGTGTTTATTAGTAACCTAACTATGGAATGTTTAGAATAAAGTGGTATTAAAATAATCCACAGCTCCGAATACCATTCTCAGTCTAATGCAGTAGAAGGATTTCATGGAGAGTCTTCCTTTGAGTTAACTATTGCAAATGCAATAGGGAGTTCCCAAAAAAATAGTAAAGAAAATATTAGATATAGTCTGTTCCACGAGAAGTACGATACTGTTTGTAGACTTTTTTATAATTAAATACATACCAACTACATACCAAGAGAACAAACTGGAAGAAGAAAATGAAACCTTGTGTATGTAAATTTATTGCAGCCTTATTGTGAAAAACATGAAATAGTTGAGATATATCATCCTCTTCGGGGGCAGAACAGATAGGAACGAATATGTATGGATTGGAAAAAAAAAGAAACTTTACTGGCTACAGAAGATTTACAATAATCAAAGGGACTTGGATAATTTACTGAAGAAGAACAAAGGAGTCAAATCCCTCCTTTTAGAATTTAATTGAAGAATTTCGGGACTATTTTCAAGTCGATCTCGAAGAACCAATTCGAGTTCAACATATATTACTCCGAAAGAAGAAAAGATTATTCCAATCAAGATTCGCAATTTCGCAGAGTATGAGAAATTATAGACGAAGAAACAGATAAAACGCTTAATATAGCAGTTTAATATAATATAGCAGACATAATAATTTAATATAGCAGACAAACGAAGTGTCGAGGCGTTGGTTTTGCATAAATCTTCTGTGGTGTTCTTATCTCTAGATACTCTTCATACTTTGTTATCTCATTTTTCAACGTCACTCCGTCTATATACTGCATCTTCCTACTGATCCTTGTAAAATAAGCAACATTCTGTCTGAAATAACAGGACCCTCAGTTCACTGAACCCTCGGATATACAGTGGTCAACTTCAACAACTATCGTATGAGATTCATAGCATCCATTAGAAGTACCAGAACAGCGTTAGAGGAAGGCCTTAAAGGATTAAATGAAGGCTAAAACGTAGGTAATCTACGTAGTAACAGAACGTAGATTACCTCAAGAGGAAGCAGTAAATAATACCATCCAGTTTATAAGTAATAACTGAGGAATGCTGAATGAGTCTGATCTGTAAAGATAATATTTGTCACCTTATTTGATAGCAGTTTTCGACGTAATGATTCATCCACTCCTATCTTCCATCATTTTCCCATTTACAGAGTGTTCATCTGTGTCTAAACATGAATGTAATCTGAGAGGTATCGTTTGTAAAACTAATACTTTAATTAGTTTCGAATGAAAAGGATAGAAAAATCTGATCATCAAGTTTGAATGATATTGAAATTTCAAAATACAACCCCGTTCTACTCTATGTTATGAAACATGTTTTTTAATGAAAATATGGCAATAAAAAAAAATTAAAAACGAACTAAAGAAAATATTAAATAATAAAATTATCTGAACATTAAGAATCTCCTGAAGATGAAGTATGGTACTACATTTTGAAATTAGGATTTTCGCTCTGAAATCGATTGCAGAATATCGCTGCATATAGATTTATTCGCCAATTTCTAAACACCTGTATAGATTCTACAATTTATCTATTATTTAAATGGAGTAAATGCGAATATATTCTTTCGATATAAAGAAAAATAAAAAACCATTTTTATCTTCTTTTCTTCAACATCACTACAGCATCCTACTGGATTGCATGTCTTCATCTTCCTTCTGATTTTGTACTGATCATTATCTTTGGTATTCTTTCGCTCTTCGCCATCTACGTTATCATACCAACTTAGCTGTTTCTCTTCAATCTCTCCATAATTAAAAAATCTTGATTATGTAGTTTACACTTATTTTAGCGCTTATGGACCGATGGGGCAATATCCACAAATGGCTGCTCCAAACGGACAATTTGGGTATAACAAGTAATTAAGATTGTTATCTAAATAACTTTCAACGTTTATTTTACAATTGTTTTATTTTAGCTTGGATTATAGCGACTATGCAAATAGATACATCGATCAAATTGGGTAAAATTCTTTCAATTTGAAAGTTATACATTTTTTAATTATTCAAATTTTTTGTATCAGTATGCGGTCATATTCTGATTACCTTGAGTAAGTTTGATAATTTTAATTTTTAATTATACTTAAAAAAATCATTTCAGTGAGTATTTAGCACCTTACGAGTAAGTCGAAGCCGATATTCATTCAAATAATGAAAATTCTAAATATATTTTTTTAGAAATATCGGAGAAGATTACTTAAATAAGTTAGTATCTTTAAAATATTTTTACTTAATATAATTTTAATATTTATTATATACATTTTTTTTAGTTTTAGTTTGGAAGATGCACTCGAGTAAGTATAATTAATAAACATTTTAATTTATTTTGGTTTTGAGGAACAAAATGAAATATTAAAATTTAACACATTAATAAATTCGTTTGAAAACAGAGGCGGAATCAGTATGAGATCGTAAGTTAAATTGTTTTATAAAACAAAATGGAGAATTAATAGAGTTTAATTTATTTTAGTGCGCCGTTACCTGGGATATATGACGAAGAGTAAGTTGTAAAATACGTTAGATTAAAAATCGAAAAAGATATCATTTTTTCAGCCAAGTTGCCAAAAGAAATCGGTAGATTCAATTTAATCGTTAATCATTCTTATCCTCATATTATTCATTTTTATTTTAGAGGTAAATCATTTAGAAATAAAAGGAGACGAGGAATGTAAGTTAAAATACAATAATTTAGTCATTTCTTTATTTATTCATTTTACTCCATATTTTAGACATGGTGCAAAAAAAGCGCGGTTAGTAATTTGATTGTATGTCTATTATCATACAGCATATTTTATTTTTAGGAGAAAATTGTTTGTAGACTCCAGATCAGACGCACAGTAAGCAAATTCTCATTTATTTTATTTAAAACGTTTTTTCTTTAATGGGAAAATAATTAAATTTCCATCTCTTTTGACAGTTACTATTCACGTGAAATACACCAGTCATTATGAATTAGACTACAATTTTGAAACTTTTGTAAAATAATGCTTTATTGTCAACTAAGAAATGATGAAATATTAGTTGAAGAACCAAAACAAAAATTAACACTTTTCAAGAAAAACCTAGTTGTGGGAATCCCCCGCGTAGATATGAAAGTATTAACTCTACTCTTCATGTTCTGTATTTAAGTGCTCGATGACCTCTTGGAGTATTTCTTCCCATGCAGCCTCTAGATGGTGTAGATGTTCGTTCAGATTATTAGGAAGTCTGGCTAATCATCATATCCAAGATATGTTGGGATACAATTTACCGTCAGGTTTATTGTTGGCGTGCCCAATTCCCTGGACCAAAAATGTTTACGGTTTAGGTTTTGAGATTCCCGAAAATAATCCTGATATCAAAATACGTTTGCAAAACAACATTTGAATACTGTAGGATTTGTCCATAGCCGCTCAATACATGGGTATTCTGGGTATGCAAGCACCCATACAAAATATTTAATGATTTTATTCATTTAATAATATCAACTCTTCTTCCCAATTTAATCCCAGTAGCTGTTGCGAACGTTTCCATCGGAGAGGACGTATTTTCTATTAAGGCTTGATACTGCTTCTAGCCACTTGATTCCAGGAGACTATCTTCCAGAAGACCTGAAATGTTTCTAGAAGACTTGATACTGCTTCCAGAAAACATGATAATGCTTCTAGAAGACTTGATATGCTACTAAAAGTCTTTATATTGCTTGCAGAGGACTTAAAATGCTTCCTGAAGACTTGATGTTGCTTCTAGAAGGCTTGAAATATTCTCAGAACCACAAGACTTAGTATTGCTTCTAGAAGACTCGATATTGCTGCCAGAAGAAATGGTATTATTACGAGAAGACTTGATTTTGCTTCCAAAAGAACTTGAAGTGCTTCCAAAAGATATGATGCTACTTCTAGAAGATTTGAAATGCTTCTAAAAGCCTTGGTACTGCTTTTAGAAGACTTGAAATTCTTAGAAGACTTGAATAAGAAAAATATTATTACTAGCAGATTTTTGATGTGCTTCTAGAACGCTTGATATATTCTCAGAAGACTTGATGTTGTCTATGGGAGACTTGAAATACTTCCACAAAACTTAGTATTGTATCTAGAAGCCCTGATATTGCGTCCAGAAGACTTGAAATGCTTTCAAATAACTTGATATGGCCTCTAGGAGACTTGATATTGTTGCCAAAAGAACTGAAACGTTTCCGGAAGGCTTGATACTCCTTCTTCTGAAAGAAAGACTTGAAGTGCTTCCAAAAGATATGGTGCTATAGTCTGTACCACGAGAAGTGAATGTGACTCATCGATTTCCGTAAGAATTTTGCACTTACGTTACAAATATTAAGTCCGCGCGTTGACGTGTGCTAAAGTGGAATGATTTCTAGCGCGTACGTCTGTTCCGCACACTGTTAGGCGATGAGTCACCTTCACTTCTCGTGGTACAGACTATACTTCTAGAAGAATTGAAATGTTTCCAAAAGGCTGGATGCTGCTTCTAGAAGACTTGAAATGCTTGCAGAAGACTTGAATAAGAAAATATTATCATTAAAAGCTTTTTGATACTGCTTCTTGAAGGCTTGATATATTCTCAGAAGACTTGATATTGCCTACGGAAGACTTAAAATACTTCCACATGACTTTGTGTTGCATCTAGAAGACTCGATATTGCTTCCAAAAGACTTGAAATGCTTGCGGGAGGTTTGGTACTGCTTCTAGAAGTTTGGAAATGCTTCCAATAGACTCAATACTGCATCTGGAGGAGATACCTTTCTATTTATATTTCCAGCAATTATATCGAATTGAAAAATGATATCAGTTTCTCAGGCTTGATTTTTATAAGAAACTTGATGACGAAAACCACTTCTCGACATCTGTTACGGTTTCAGAGATGCAGAGTGTTCTTTAAAAAAGTACATTTTCGATTCCGTCATATTTTTTTGAAAAATCTTCCTTACTTATTACTTTTATGTAATAGATAACCCCAAGTTAATGTTATAAAGGCAGCTAAAGCAGCAATGTCTTTTTATCTCTTTATTTTCTTTGAATGGTTATTTTTTAAATATTTGTTGCTATGACGAGTATATAAGAAATTTTCTTAATGGCACAATAAACAATTTGTATTCCTACTATCAATTTCGTCCATGTTTAAAAGTTATTCGCCGTTCGACTTGCACTTCCTAAAAGCTTGTGACTTGGCAGGTAATCGCATAATGTAACTTCCCTAGTTTATTTCAAGTCAAGTTACTCATCAAATAGCGCATAATGTGGATCCGGTTTAACGTGCAGAGTACGATAAAATTTGCAATCAAACATGCTCCAGAAACTTTCTTGTAACCACAGCAATATGGGGTCGGTTCCAGAACGTTGTCGATGTAACGACATAAAAATTTTTTAATGTAACAGGAATGAACATAAGGAGTGACCTTCGTCCATGTCATCATATTCCAGACATCAATCGGGGATACGTCTAGTGACTGTGCGGACTAGTTCAAAATCTGCAATCCAACCTGCTTTCGAAACGCTTTTATAACTACAGCAGTATAGGTTGTTACATTATCCTGAAGGAAAGTGGTATTCTGCAAGGTCTGCATGAAATGTATTAACACCGGTTCCAGAATGTTGTCGATATAATAACGTGCTTTTAATGTGCATGGAATGAACATAAGCGATGACCTTTGTCCAGTATATATTGTCCACCAAACCATAAGCCCAGGTGTTAAGGCTATATGTCGGCTTTGAACGAACTCCAAATTCCGTCATTCGTCTCGATGTCACCGCACCCTTCTACGATCATCATTCGCTCATAAAGAAAACCTTGATTAATCTCTGAAGACGATGCCATTCCATTGATAGTCGCTTCATCAATGGACTTGACACCTTGCTGTTCTTGACACCATGCAAGTCTGGCTATTATGGAGATGTGTTATTGAAATTCGAAGGTAAGTACGGTATAAATGAAGCCTAAAGAAGGAAATTCTTCTGTCAGCAATTGTCAGTAACAAATGTCGGGTTCAAGCTTTCATCTAATCCAATGCAATCGACCTTGTTGTTTGAAATCGATTCCTGGTAGCCATCTGCTTAAGGAGTCGGTCTTTCTGTGCGTTGCTTATTCAGGCGGGTCTTTCAGCACGATGGCGCCTCTGAATACCTTTTTCGGACCATAAAGAGAATCTCTCGGAATGAGAAACCCCCCTCTTTCATACCGATAATTCAACCCCTATCAAAGTCATTGATGTAGGCAAATTTTAACACCGTCGAAGTAGAGCCATTACTTGACAGTGAAAATATTGAAAGTTGGAGATAACAATGGTACAGGAGACATAATAGTTGAGTTTTTTCGGCGGAAATTTTCATCATTTCTATGTTGATAATAAAGTTTTATTTTACCAAAGTTTCAAAATTGTTGTTTAAATTTTAGTGGATGGTTGATTTTATATGAATGAGCAAATTATATCCAAGAAAATAGTGAAATTTTAGCTCTCGGTTTTTTGCCTCACGAAACAACCTCGTACTGAAATCAAATATCTAAAATCTAATTCTTTTTTCCTTGTACAATAAATATCTATATTTTATTTCCATTTTTCATTTAGTTTCAGAAGTCACGATGACGCATCAGTGTAAGTTGTTAAAATAAGATAATATTAATAAATTAAATAATTTTGTTCAATGATAGAGAACATGAGGAACCAAATGAAAGATCATTTGATGAATCAAGCGGTGACCCAATACATTTACTCATTATTTAATCCATTGATGTAAATAATGTAAGTATTTATTTTTTATTATTTAAATGATGTTTGTTGTAAAAATTATTTTTTGTAGAAATGAAGATTGATTCGTTCTTGTAAATGTGAAATAGCAGATAACATCCAATAAAGGATTATTGCAAAAAAGTTTCGCTAAGTTCTTTTTTTTATTTTTACGTTTAAAATGTACAAATTGGAAGCGAACGCCATCTCTGGTGTTCGGTTGACCATTGAATCGTCAGAAATCAATACGTTACGCACAAAGCGAGTTGTAATGCGTGCAGAGCACAGCATCCAACGGGCGGGCTCTCTCTGTGCTGTGTGAAAATCGCAGACAAAGCATCGCTAGTTTTGTCGACGCGGTTAATGGCCTATATCTTTCCGGAAAATCCACCCGAATAGCGAACACTAAATTTCGACTGAAATAATAGGAAATCGGTTGTGAAATGTTTTCAAATGACAAAGAATCCAATAGATCCAAATCCGATTTTGTGTCTTCAATCGTTTTTCATTTAACGATTTAAATTTGAATTGTGCTCACAATTCAACCGTATAAATTATCAATTTCGCGCAAAACGTTTTAAGTTTAATTACTACTTTCGATCGACAAAACCTTTATTGCAGCGATGCACAATCTATTAATTACCATCCGACGTGTACAAACGGTCGCGTAATGAATTGAAAGGCCCCCCGCGATATTACCAATTTACAATTTGTGTGCGTATTCGATTTTAAATTTATGTTAAATGATAATTTAACGAGTTTATTAAAATGATTTTTTTTCGTACTATCTGGTATATTGATGTTTACATTATCGATTTGAGTCCGGTAAATGAGCTATAACATCACAAGGTTGGTAAGTGGTACTAACAATAATCATCGTTACTATCGCCTCATCTCCGGACTTGTAATGTAAATGATTATTTTTGAAAAAGAGGATTTACAATTGTTTGTGGAGATATGACGGTAATCATAAGACCACAAGGATTTGGAATTTATTAATTACATCATCGAATTGCTACCACCGCCGTTCCAACATTTAGATTTTGAGGGAGGTTGGGGAGGGCGTTCGAAATCCGGCAGCGGTAACTATTCCAAGTGTACCGGCAGGATATAGCCGTGATATTTAATTACGGGATATCGGGCTTCACCGCGAAAACCATCGGTAATGCAATTAATCGATAGCGACCGGAAATAACCTCCCCCGCTGCTCCGCACCGACTCCAGTTGTCGAAGTTACCGCGTTTTCGAAACTAACTAAAACGAAACTGTAATGAATGTTTGCTCGGTTTGGTTTTAGTTGGTTCTATCAGAAGTAACTTCAGGTGTGTGTCGCCAAATAAATTCAATCTTCGATTATTTATAATGGGTATTATGGTGTCTTTGTCGAGTCGTTTTGGGGAGAAATTGAGGAGTTGCCGTGGCGACTGAAGGTTGGCTGACGTCGCAGGCCGCGGCGAAGTAGGGGCGATATTGAATTTTCATTTAGCTTAGACAGGACGCATTTAGGGGGGGTGTCCTGCCACCGAGTAAAGGCAGAGGTTGCCGTAGCGTGAATACAGATCAGGGAGAAGTTAGCAACGCGGCTGCCGACTACGGGCGCCTTTAATAAATATATTAGCTACCCTCTTCCTACACGGCACCCCACCTCCCTTAAAACCGTCAAACAAAGCTTTCGAAATTCCTCCCTGTTCTGCTTAACCTTGTAACCTAATTAGTGGAAAAGCCACCAACCTAAAAGAGACAAAAGAAGTTTATACCTATAACTAAATAACAAAGAAAAATATTCTAAGTTCATTTCTTCTCAATTTTATTTATTTACTATAATCCTAAACATTTTTGATTTCTTGAACATTGAAACATTGAAGCAACGAACTGCATTCCTACAATAGTATTGCTTGGTAAGTTATGGGGGTGGAACAGAAATCCGGCAACTATCCGGTATCAGGCTTCTCCGGCAATTTTTTAAAATCCTGCCAGTTGCTGAATATCCAGATTTGGATGGATAATAACAGAGGTATACTTTCTTTTATAAATCATAAAAAATTCATGATAATATCTTAAGAATTCGATTATTGTACGATAAATAATTAAAAAAATTTTTAATTTTGTGAAACGCTACAAATTTGAAATGCTTTGTGCTTTTAAAAGAACATATTTTTCTTTGTAAATTATAAAAAATTTCATCTAGATATGTTATGAAAAGTAAATGTTGGTATTAAATGTAGGTTGAGTTCAAAAATTGTTATCTTTATTCTGATTAATGTGCGTAGAAAGGTCTAGAATCGACAACAAATCGCTTTTTAAAGGTAACTAGTTTCTAGTTCTAATTAGCAACAATTGAACTGTTATACATAAACTATGCTTAAAAGTCAGATTATTACTTAAGACGTAAACATTAAATTAAGGTTATTTAAAAATTAAGGTTGTTTAAAAAATAAATAATATAATAAACAAATTTACGTAGAATCCTATAACTTTAGGCAGCTTTTAATTTACATTAAGATTTCTAAAAAAAAACATCTGCTCAAAAAGATTGTCTAAGGTAGTATGGCTTTTTAATTAATTATACGAGGATTCAAAATTGAACATCCGTTCAACTGCAGCTGATGGTGGTATGTTGGTGTTGTTTTTTTATAAATATTTGTTTAACACTTATGGCCGGTTTCTCGTACGTATTCACATATCGATATCGAACCGATATTGTGCTGTTGATCGATAACTCGAGCGATATCCATCTCGAATTGGGTTTCTGAAAGGGCAAATAGGCGATATCGGACCGATATCGAATCGATAACTATATCGCAAGCAACAAGTACCTATGTATATCGACTCGATAAGTGTGATTAACGACAGTGACGTATGTCAAAAGTGATAGTTTCTATTTTCTAATTTATATTTACATAAATACTTACGTAATTAAACATTGTGCATTATTTTGTAATTTTTAAAAAGATTTCCTTGCGTATCGAGGAGAATGCGATTAAAACGTAGGACAATATTACTTTCAATTTCTGCATGTGTAGTTTTATACAATATTTGCATTGGAAATGTTACCATATTTGAAGAAAGAATTGTGGAAAATATTAATGAATCCCTTATTAAATCCCTTTGAATCTTTTAAAAATGAAGGAATTTTTTGCGACTTTACTAATTACTGGAGGTTTCCGGGTATTACTCGAAAACAAGAACTATCTGTGGGAGGTAAAGTTTCTTGATAAAATCATGGGCATTTTACGACTTCTGCGTTTTGGTTTGCTTTCTAACACAGAAAGAAACGAAAGATATGGTAGGAACAAAATTTGGCAAAAATATAATTACATGTATTAGGTAAAATTGGAACATCTCACAGAATTGTATCTCCAAAAAATGCAGGACGATTTTAGCAATTTTAAGTTCATCCAAACACCCATATTTTAAAAATTCTAGACATTAACCAAACTCACCTATGATGATTCATTATAATGATAACATTTTATCATGTTGAGAACCGAATTAGAAAAACCTAATTTTTTATGATTTTTTGAAATTAGTAACCTTGTTTTAAAAAATCACGAAAAATCGAATTCTTAAGATATCTTAATGAATTATTCATGATTTTTAGAGGAAAGTGTCTACTTTCTCGTGATGAAAGCGGATCTTGAAAATATTTATTCGTTTTTGAGATATAAATCATTAAATTCTACGTGAACATTTATGGCTATCTAAAGTTAATTAAAAATATGATTAAATAAATAAAATTCTTTGTACTTTAACTGGTTTTATTTAGTTTTTGGCTAACTAGTTTCGCTTTTATAGCATCTTCAGAGACTATGTCTTTAAGAACAAAAAAGAAAGGTCTTTTTTTATCAATTTTAACATGTTATGTAACGTACTAAAATTTTAATTTTATAATTTTATTTTATAATTCTAACGTTAACATAGTTCAATGTACTAACTAAAGAATTTACGAAATAATTGTTTAAATATTTATAAAATTCACATAGATTAAGGAAGTAATTAAGTACAAATTTATAAATTTCACACGTGTTCTTAAAGACATAGTCTCTGAAGATGCTATAAAAGCGAAACTAGTTAGACAAAAACTAAATAAAACCAGTTAAAGTACAAAGAATTTTATTTATTTAATCATGTTTATCATTACTGGTAGAATGGATATTTTAAGCTTTTCAACCTATTAATTAAAAATCACCAAAAATCAAATTCTTGAGATATTTTAATGAAACATATAAAATTTATATAGGTAAGTGTATTTTGTCATGCTCAGAACCAAACTAGAAAATCCTTGTTCGTTTTTGAGATATAGATTATTTGAGTCAACCTAATCTTTTATGATTTTTTGAAATTAATAACCTTGTTTTAAAAAATCACGAAAAATCTAATTCTTAAGATATCTCAATAAATTATCATGATTTATAAAGGAAGGTGTCTACTTTCTCGTGATAAAACCGGATCTTGAAAATATTTATTCGTTTTTTAGATATAAATCATTAAATTCCACGTGAACGTTTATGGCTATCTCAAGTTAATTAAAAATCACCAAAAATCGAATTCTTTAGATATTTTAATGAAACATTCAAAATTTATAGAGGTAGGTGTCTATTTTGTCATGGTGAGAACTAAATTAGAAAATCTTTAGTCGTTTCTGAGATAAAGATTATTTAAGTTAACCTGACTTTTATGATTTTTTGAAATTAAATATCTTGTTTTAAAAAATCACAAAAAATCGAATACTTAAGATACCTTAATGAATTATTCATGACTTTCCTTTATAAGGAAAGTGTCTACTTTCTCGTGATGAAACCGGATCTTGAAAATATTTATTCGTTTTTGAGATATAAACCATTAAGTTCAACGTGAACGTTTATGGTTATCTCAAATCAATTAAAAATCACCAAACATCGAATTTTTGAGATATTTTAATGAAACATTCAAAATTTATAGAGGTAAGTGTCTATTTTGTCATGGTGAGAACTAAATTAGAAAATCTTTAGTCGTTTCTGAGATAAAGATTATTTAAGTTAACCTGACTTTTATGATTTTTTGAAATTAAATATCTTGTTTTAAAAAATCACAAAAAATCGAATTCTTAAGATATCTTATTAAATTATCAAGATTTATAAAGGAAAGTGTCTACTTTCTCGTGATGAAACCGGATCTTGAAAATATTTATTCGTTTTTGAGATATAAATCATTAAATTCCACGTGAACGTTTATGGCTATCTCAAGTTAATTAAAAATCACCAAAAATCGAATTCTTTAGATATTTTAATGAAACATTCAAAATTTATAGAGGTAGGTGTCTATTTTGTCATGGTGAGAACTAAATTAGAAAATCTTTAGTCGTTTCTGAGATAAAGATTATTTAAGTTTACCTGACTTTTATGATTTTTTGAAATTAAATATCTTGTTTTAAAAAATCACAAAAAATCGAATACTTAAGATACCTTAATGAATTATTCATGACTTTCCTTTATAAGGAAAGTGTCTACTTTCTCGTGATGAAACCGGATCTTGAAAATATTTATTCGTTTTTGAGATATAAACCATTAAATTCAACGTGAACGTTTATGGTTACCTCAAATCAATTAAAAATCACCAAATATCGAATTTTTGAGATATTTTAATGAAACATTCAAAATTTATAGAGGTAAGTGTTTATTTTGTCATGGTGAGAACTAAATTAGAAAATCTTTAGTCGTTTCTGAGATAAAGATTATTTAAGTTTACCTGACTTTTATGATTTTTTGAAATTAAATATCTTGTTTTAAAAAATCACAAAAAATCGAATTCTTAAGATACCTTAATGAATTATTCATGACTTTCCTTTATAAGGAAAGTGTCTACTTTTTCGTGATGAAACCGGATCTTGAAAATATTTATTCGTTTTTGAGATATAAACCATTAAATTCAACGTGAACGTTTATGGCTATCTCAAATCAATTAAAAAGCACCAAACATCGAATTTTTGAGATATTTTAATGAAATATTCAAAATTTATAGAGGTAAGTGTCTATTTTGTCATGGTGAGAACTAAATTATCTCTTCTTAAATAGAAAATCTCTTAAATTATCTCAATCTTAAATAGAAAATCTTTATTCGTTTTTGAGATAAAGATCATTGAATAATATAATTTACCTACAACTGTTCTCTGTGTAATTGAGCCTTTAAAATGTTTTCCTATTTGTTAGTTATGTTCTTTTACAAATCATTTTCGTTATTGATTTTCTTTTGTTAATTTTCATTATTATTAATTTCTTGTTTAGCAATTTTTTATTTTTGTTAAGAAATTATTTGGTTATGTTATTTATTGTGATTTGTTACTGGATGCTTCGCTGGGCTCTCCAGTTTTCATCTCAAATATAATAAATAAATAATTTTACGAATTGTTATTCAACATTTTTACCGCCACCTATCGACGGGAATAAACAAGTAATCGATTTTTTGACAAATCTGTATGTCGATCAGTTCCTACCAGAACACCAATAGGCGATATCGACTCGATAAAAGATATCGATCCAATAACTGTCGCTCCGATATCTACTCAATACTATAACGTACGAGAAACCGGGCATAAATCTACCAGTACCAGTCAAATGATCGTTTTCAAACTTTTGTAAAACTTACTCATTTTTAAACGTTATAATACCGTTATCAAACTGTATTCTGTGTTCTTAGAATATGCATATAATATTTTCTACATCCGTTACATCTTGTTATTCTTTCTATTTTCTAAGAAAATTTTGTTATGTGGAAAGAGAAAAAAAATATGACGGAAATAACATTTCTCAGAATGTGATGAACAAGAAACTTTTCGAATTAAAAAAAAAACATGGAAATAGAGAAAGAGCTATTTTGGAGAATATTTTAAATAAGCATCCGAAGGTGAGGCAGATCAGAGGATCAACGCATCGAAACAGCTGCTGCTGGAACAGTCTGGGAAGAAATGAACGGTTGTCGAAAGTCCCAAACCACCACCAGTGCATAATATTTTTAGGGATACGTCAGGGCCAACAGGATATTTTAAACTACATATAATGAAAGGAAAAATGAAAACGGCATTTACTCTTATCATTGATCAACGTATCATATTATAAAATGTACAGAAGAAGAAGCATTTAGGGTGTTGGGGGTTTATTTCTTTGCTATATGCTCGTGGCGCATATGAGGCAATAAATCTGGATATCTCATATTTGTGGAATAAAAATTGGGGACCGGCTTATTTTTTGAAAACAATGAGCCGAAACGACTTTACTGAAATTATGAAGTTTGTACGATTTGATAAGAAGAGCGAAAGAAGCCGGCGTTTACAAACCTATAAATTTGCTATGATATCTACAATATGGAATCGATTTATAGAAAATTCACAAAATTGTTATAAACTTGGTGCAAATATTGCTGTTGATGAGCAATTGTTTCCGTCGAAGACTAGGTGTAGATTTAAGCAGTATATGCCAAACAAACCAGACAAATTTGGGATAAAAATTTGGTTGGCATGTGACGTCAACAGTAAGTATATAATAAATAGGTTTCCCTATTTGGAAAAGGATGAAAGGAGAGATTGATCAATTCTACTTGGAAAGTTCGTTGTCCTAAAGCTGATGCATCCTTTCACAGGATGCGGAAGGAACGTAACAACTGGTAATTTTTTCACAAGTGTATCATTAGCCAAGAAATTACTTTCAAAAAAAACTATAATTGTTGGAACAATTCGTACAAACAAAAGAGAGTTGCCAAAGTTAGCTAAAGAAAGAAAAGATAAAATAGCTAGATTTTCAAGTACTCAATAGAAATAGAAAAAAAACAAACGTATACCGGAAACTATTAGATTTTATTATAGTACAAAATTTGGTGTAGATGTGGCGGACCAGATGGCAAGGAAATACAGCGTAATGTCGAAAAGTTGTAGGTGGCCGCTACAGGTATTTTTCAACATTTTGGACCTCGCTGGAATAAATGCCTGGATTGAACAACGGGTGACAACATTTCGAGGTAGGAATTTTTGTTCCAGTAAGCTTCAGAACTCAGCGATGCATATAAAAAATCTCATGAAAAAAAAGCTTTTACCAATACCGTTCTCAAGTTTACTATGAGTCTAATTTGTCCGTACGAAAAACTTGTCAAATAAAATTTTGTAACGGTTATAAAACAACAAAAATCTGTTTGAAGTGGAAAGAATATGTTTGCGTCAGATGCACATTTCAGACTAAAATAATTTGTAAACAACGTGAGGAAGCCGAATAAAGTATATTATGTATGCATAACATTCTGTATACAAATTTAGTTTTGTTTTTTATAATTTTAGAAATTATATAAGAATAAATTTGGACCAAACTTTATGAAAATTCTTTATTTTATATACATTTAACAACAAATCAAAAATTACCTGTATTGAATAATAAAATCGATAATTTTTTTAATTACCGGTCAATTTGACCGCGCGTGATAGGAATAAGTATACAAGAATTGTCGGTAGCTTTAGTGTTAATCTTTTAGTGATAATTAGATTTTTGTTCTGAATCTTACAATTTTAGCAAAGAAAAGACGCCCTACATATGGAGGTAATCATACAAGAACTCCATAAACTGTAAAATTGTTATTTCACATCTGTTTTAAATGTCATTTTGGCAAAGAAAAGGCACCTGTATGTAGAAATATAAACGTAAAATAAACATAAAAACGTCCAAGCTGTAACTCTGTCATTTACATTCCAATTTTTATGAGCCTGGTAATAATGAAATGATTTGATGCATACAACAAAAAAAAACAATCAACTTATGTTTTGAATATAGATATTTTTTGATGTACGCTAATCTTAGAAACGCTTTAAAATTGAACGAAATCATAAGAATTTAAATCTGACAACGTTTATGTGCCAAATGAATATCCATAGTGACATTCAAAACAAATCAATATTCAGTTTAGTAATATTTCATTACATCACTAGTGGTGTAATGAAATTTCATGTCAAAGGTACCGTGTTCGAATCCAGATGTTTGCTAAAACTTTGTCAAATTGACAGCAATTAGCGGCATGTAAAATACTTTGTCTGACTCATTTGCGGTCTTTGTCTGACTCATATTGTAACGTCACATATTACACCACTAGTGGTGTAATGAAATTTCACTCGCCTTTTACTCGCCTCGCTCGCTCGACTCGTAAACTCAGGCTCGTTCGATAAAAATTCACTTTGCTGACTTGGTACATAAATAACTATTATCGCAGTAACATTTTAATTTAAATAATGTATATCTCATTTAAATTAACCTTTCAGTAGTGGCGTATGTCAGGTAGAATACAGTATTGAGGTACACCGTCAGTCTGTAAGACCGTACTAGAGGAAGATTAAGTCAGATTCGTCTGATAGCATAGAAGTGGGTTGTTGAAAACAAGTATGGGATGGGTTGGGTTGGCTTGAACTCTCCAAAAAAAGTCTGATAAAGCATTGCAGATACTGGGGCTGAATTGGGAAGAAACTTTATTAGTATTTAATTAGCAGTTTTTAAATTTCCGATATGAAGAATTTTTTCGCCAACAGTATTTGGTATTTTTTAAACAAAATTAAATTTTATTACTCCCTCGCCTTCAACAACAAAATGTCTTCTGCCAGCAGTATTTAGCTTTTAATTAACAGTTTATGAACTACTTACGTAAACATTGTGTATTCTATCTAATGGTATTTAATATTTCCAATGCATACTCAATTGGTTTATCAATAGTATTCTGTGTTTACAAGCAGTATCAAGTTTTCTGGAAGCAACATCAAGTCTTCTAGAAGTAGTATCAAGTTTTCTATTAGCATTACAAGTCTCTTAGAAGTATTATTAAGTATTCTAAAAGCATTTTAAGTCTTCTGAGAGCATTTCATGTCTTTTGGAAGCGGTAACAAGTCATCTAAAAGCAGCTCAAAACTTCTGAAAGCAGTATCAGCCATCTTCTAGAAGTATTTCAAGTATAGTAGAAGCATTTGAAGTCTTCTAAAAATAATATGAAGTTTTCTAAAAGCATTTCAAATCTTCAGGAAGTTTTTTAAATCTTTAGGAAACAGTATCAAATTTTCATCTGGAAGCAGCATCAAGTCTCAATTCAAAATACGGACTCTTCATTTCACTTAATATCAAATTGTTGGAAAAAAATTAACTATAAATGACTTCTTTTAATCTGCTGTTAGGATCATTCTAAAGATCACGCGGGATCATCGTTTGTTGTAGACATGTTTTGTTGTAGCTCAATAATTTGCTAAATCACATCTTAACTTTCTTTTTTATGTCAGCATAAAATAATCGAGTATAACTACTAATAGAACAAAAGTAATTAACTTTAATACAGTATTGGCTCCCCTACTCAATAAGGTATCGTAAGTAAGCTGAAGATGTTATCACAGGCACTCTCAAAATCAGCAAACTTCTATAAGGATTTTTTTTGTTTTTTCATGAATTTGATCAATTACAATAATTAGTCTATTGTCGAACTCTGCCTACTAAACCGACTTTGTTTATGGCTTCTCTTTCATCCCGACCATCAATTATCTTATATTCTCTCCATTCTCTATACTACTTATTCGTTTGCCTGGTTTTACGCTGCTATAGTTTCTTTTTAATAGATTTTGTCTTTCATTCCATTACCTCGATGCACTATTAAAACCAGTTCATTGCCGGTCTTTCAAATCTAGCGGAATTTTTTGTGTCCTTACAGGTATCATTTCTACTTGTGTTCTACTCTATGTTAATATTTTAGCTATTTTAACTTACTTTGAAAAAAAAATTATGTGTGGTTTTGTCCTACTATAATTTAAACAATTGCAATTCTTATTCTGACCTTACAGCTACAGAGTGGTTAGAGTCAATTTATTTTTCACATCAGTTACATCAAATTAATGTCCTGCAATGACTGGAATGACTATCTGGAAATGCGTATCTTTGTGAGTGGATGTACTGAAAGGCAATTGAAGCTAGGTACTTCTAATAATCATATTATTCAATACTCTGTGTAGTCTGAGTTTACCTGTTATGCATTAGCTCTGGCATTCTAGTTTAGCGTTAAATTTCCCCAGGATGATTTATGGTTGAATGTCAAATTTGAGGCTATTTATTATTATTTTTAATTATTCTAAGGAATAATTTGTCAAACGTCGCAAATTTCATTCTTCCTAGGATTATGACGTCGAAGAATATTAGGCGCCGCAGTTCGTTCTGGCTATACAATGTCCTTACATTCCAAATCTTAATCAATATATCATAACTTTGTATTCCACAAAGTCATAGCCGCCAATTAGTGTAATCATCTTTTGTGTCAATTGGATTTTATCAATTTACTAAGAACAGAAAGTCATGCTATACGACGTAGCCGATTTTAGAACGTAGCCAGACATGTTTTATTAACCACATGATAATTCAGATAAGAAGCTAACAATGAATGGAATAATATCTTTATTAAGAATGTACATGTTTGATTCTAGATTACTATACGAATCAGGGTATTAAAGTTCGTGAAATATGTTATATATACATTGCATAAGGAAGATAAGATATGACGAGATCAATGATATTGATTTTGAAGGGATCCAATTTTTTACACATATCTTATTTTTCTATTACTCTCTATCTCAATCTTCATGAAAAACGTTTGGTGGATATCTCAATATTTTTTTTAACCTTTTCTTGAAAAAGTATCACCTTACCGATTATAAGGATAGTTATGTTCTTGGAGCACATCCAACCTACCATCACAGCAATTGGAACATATATGATACGATAAATTTGCCCATTTTTTAAATCCTCACAAATTTGATAAATTATTTTCAATTTCCGGTAACTGCTGTACAAATCACCATTGGAAATGGAAAATCGAAATATCCAATTCAGTCTTGATCACAAAGGGCAAGACGAAAGCACCGTAGTAGTGTCAATTATCAACTAACGGGCAACAGTTTGCGTCGTTGGAGTCGTTCGCATAAAGACGGCCCGAAATAGCCATTTTGAACGCCGATAGATGTCGTCCCTTTCGGAAATTCAATTTGTAAGATGAACGTTTCGTTTTTAAGGCGAACCTGCCCGCCGGATTTTACGAGGTCTGTAGTAAACAATGCCCGTTCGCCGTCGAATGTAATTGTACAGTCGTTGTTACAAAACGAGTTTTTGGTAAAAGCAGTTTCAATTTACTCTATAAAAATTTTACTTAACTCTTTTTTTTGTGTCGGCACCACGTTGATTCTAAGTGTAAAATAATGTTTGGGAAGTGATTCACAAGGATAAAGTGATTGGTATTATTTACTGCAAACGTTCTATCATCCCTAGCTTCATTCCTTTCACTCTTTAGTCAAGAATTAAAGATTGCCAAAGATTAAAATGGCCAAAGAACGGTATTATCTACGTAGAAATGGGCTACACCTTTTCAACGAAATGATATGCAGTTTCCTTTTTTCTAGGTTATACAACATATATGTGTGTATATTATTAATATCCTAATTCGTAGTGCTTCACGGATAGAGAAGTAGAAAACAGTCGCCTGTTGATAGACTGTCAACAGCAGACTGCGACAAAGCACTGAAGATGCCAAGTGGGATCTTGGCGAAACGTCTGCCGCTATCCATAGGGAACAACCAAGAAGATGAACGGATGATACCTCGCATCAACCAGAACACATTATTAATATCATATATATTATTAATTCTCTTATAACGGATTATAATACAGACACTACTCAACCACAACTTTCGGACCATTTGGCCCAAATATTCACTCTGTTCACTGTGTCTGAAGCTAAGAAAAAACAATGTACCAGTCTAAGGAATACCATAAGGATCTGGTTTGCTCCTTATATTAAAGATACCTAGCTGTAGCGATTTTTACTGTCAGGCGCATACGGGCTATAGCTGGTTATGAGGCGGCCAGGGCTACCTATTTTCATAGCAGAGTGTCATATGGTATACTAATCTGGAGGAATTCTCCGCCGGCCAAAGATATTTTCCTGCAACAAAAGAAAGCATTACGGGTTTTAGCAGGTGTAAATAGTACTGCAAACTGTAAACCGCTTTTTCAACAACATGAGATACTTACCTTATCCGCCATTTTTATTCTAAGGAATCTTCTTTATGTGCACTTTTCCCAATCATCATCAGAACTTTCAAAAAAGTTCTGATGTCCACATTTACAAAACCCGTTATGAATCACATTATCAGATTCCCTACCATCGTATAAATACCTAGCAAACTAGCACTAATCATTTCGACGTTAAATTATACAATAAATGCCCACTGCGAATAAGAAATATGTCTGATTGTCGTTTCGAAGTAGTTGTACGACGTATTTTGATGGCTGGCGCATTCTACAATGTGGAGGAATTTCTTGAACTGCCACCTGCGGAGATGGAAGCTTATGTTTAATTTGTAAATTATACATATATTTTTTAACGCATATAGTTAATTACTGTTTGGAGAAATGTGTTTTTCCTTCTTGTTGAAAAACTGCTCTGATAACTCCATTACCAAAAATTTCTAATCCCCAAGAGTACAAAGATTTACGACCTATGAGCATCCTCTAGACTCTTGCTAAAGTTGTGGAAAAAGTTATGGACTGGCAGATTAGAAGTTTTATTGATAGCTATAACATCTTACATAAGAATTAATCTGGATTTCGTAAACATTATGGTTGCGAAACAGCGTTAATGCTTATTACCGACGACATTCTCCGAGCAATTATTGAAAATATCGTTTTCATTAATGCTCGACTGCGTTAGTTTTGTTAGATTACTCAAAAGCTTTTGACACTGTAAACCATTCCTTGTTAAGTTCTGTCTTAAATTTTGTTGCTATATTATTAATTTCGAATTATTTGTGCAATCGATACCAAAAGGTTACGATAAGTAAGTCAATATCTGAGCCTCGGAGGGTGTCAGCGGGTGTGCCGCAGGGATCTATATTGGGGCCACTTCTGTTTTCTTTATATACATCCAACTTTTCAAACAGTTTGGAACACTGTAGTTGCCATTTTTACGCAGATGACACCCAATTATACCTAAGATTTTGCTCCCAGTGATATGTCATTGGCTGGATCTATTTTAACTCGAGAAATTAGGAACTTAGTGGAAGTTTCGTCTGGATTTAATTTAAAAGTAAATGGTGCTAAGTCGGCATTGATTCTTTTTGACTTTTCGACAGGCGGAGTTTGCGGGAGCAACATTCTCCTCATTGCGGAGTAGAAGTTAATGGTCAGCGAATCAGTGTCGGTTGCTGTTTTCGTAATTTAGGATTGTATCAGGACTCAGATATTAGATTTAAAACACACATCACTCAAAAAACCAACAAATCATATGCAACGTTGAAATTAATGTATGGAATTAAGCATGCAGTACCTAGAAATACAATGTTGAAACTATACGATTCCCTTGTACTTAGTCACTTTACATTTTGTGATAAGGTTTTTGGTACTTGTTTAGACAGTGCTTCAGCATGTCGTGTATAACGCGTACAGAATGCTTGCCTCAGGCTTGTATATGGTTTAAAACGGTATGATCATGATTCTCATAAATTGATAGATGCTGGTTGGTTGAGTATGTCCAATAGGAGAAAATTGCATTTGTTATCGTTCTACCATAAGCTTCTCCTATTGAAGAAGCCCCCATATCTGTACAACAAAATATCATTCAGGATGAACGTTCATAATATCAACATTAGAAATAGAGGTATTATTACACCAATGAATACATTTAAAAGGAAACAGCGACAGATGTTGATGGATGAACAATCTTGCGTATAGTTGATTTCGCAATGTATCGCATCTAATATTTGCTGCTTTTATTTTTATTTTATTTGTTTAATATGATTAATTTCGTAAACGTTGTTTTTTATTTTTTTTATTTTTCTTTTGTTCTATTTTAATTTATTATTATTATTTGTAGGGTTGAGTGGTAGAGAGGAACTTGATTTCTAACTCCACCCTACATAGTGCTTTGGTATAATTTTGTCATTATTTTTTTGATTAATAAAGCCATATATTATTATTATTGTTATTATTATTTGTTTTATTCACATTGTTTTATTTTGTATACATATGTATATTCTTTTCTTTCTCTCGTGACGGTTCTTTATCTGTTTTATACTTTACTTTTGTAAAACATTTGAGAGATTAATAATAATATAATTATTAACAAATATTATTATTATATTGTTATATCTACCCAGAAAATCTAAACAATTCAATCAGCAACCCAGACTTATTATCATGCAATATGCAAATGATACGAACTCCATCTCATATAGCAAAACATTGGAAAATTGACAACAAATTTAAAATATAAATGCAATTTTTTGTCAATCTAGAAAATTCCTAGTCATGGGTCCAAAACAATTGTAATTATGGGAATAATTTAGTGGAAATAATTTTGAAAAATGGCTTAAAATTGTCTAAGCATTTCATAACCAAAGGAGATGAAAGAGTAGGGCACAATGGCATTTGCAGTGATATAAATAAAATATATGCCTTATTTATTAAAACCAAAAAATCATATGTATCATAAAAAAAATTCAAGTTGTGGAAAATTGTTATTATACCCTTAAAGCTTCTGCATTACGGAATTTCTACCTGCACACAGTTATTGAGCTGTTAAGAACTTTACGGGGAACGGACGCCATAAATAATGCTATCGATATCGATTGAACAGATACCAAACTAAAACGAATTACTTGAGTAATATAGACAGGAATTTCTGGTTATTACCATTAAAGCAAAGCTTTTATTAAACCGCTATTTGGGTTTCTTTGTTATAAAATAATATGTACATGTATTTTTGAATGTGAAAAATATTGTTTTATTTTTCGCTTCCATAAACCTGTCACAACAACAGGGACTAAATTTCAACGTCCGCATGTACACCGTCCCAAATCCTATAGGATTTCAATTAATTATCCGAATAACCGACATTACGTTTGATTAAAAATAAACAAACCTGAATTAATAAATTCGCCCGCGGACGAAATTTCCGATCGACGAAATTGACATTAAATCATCACGATATTTGTTCGCCGGCCATTAATTATATTCAATCGCCGGTTGCTTTTCGGGGCGTCGTAATTTATTGCGAATCGTGAACGTCCCTGGCTATAAATTTACGAAACGGAGTTATGTAAAACGAGTACTACTCTAATCGTTTCTATAGTCAAATTGGGTCCGTTTCCTAATCCAAAGATCCTGTATCACTACAGAAAACGAAACAATAAAAAACGGAATGTGACATTGTGTTAAGTTGGATAGATCTCTTGTAATTTGGAGATTTAGATACACATTTGTCATATGACAAGGGTGGACAAGGGACTTAGTAAAGGTCAAATATGATTTATCACCTTTGTGTGAAAGATTTAATCTGTACTAGTCCTTGTTTTACTTCATCAACTACTTGAAAATTATTTGACACTGTTAATATAACAAGAAGCGTCGTTAAAAAGTTGTTTATGGTCATATTAAATAAAATTTTGTGTGTGGTGATTATGTGTACGTACGAGTTATGATTTGAACTACGTTGGGAATTGCGGTAAAAACTAAAGATGCAAAATTCCCGCGAGAGATCGTGTAGTAAAAAGTGCTCTCGGTTCGCGCAAGCTACACGATAAAACGTCACGTAACGCAGATAACGCTTGAGCATCCGACCGTAATTTACATTCAGAGTACATCGTTCGGTTCCGAATTTATGGCGGCCAATTAGGTTTTACAGTTATACTGAAATTAATCGTCGTTTTATTACGGCAAAACATCCTCTATAGCTGCGCACCTGATACTGAATTTACCGACCGAAATTGATCACAATTTTTTTTACATCTAGTATTGTTTTAATTAGTTTTTTTCATAATTAATAATTGCTATTTAAGTTTAGACATTCTAACACCAATCTCTGGATAGCCCCAACTGCATTTTAGAACGTTGCTTTTAAAGGAGACAATGTATTTCTTATTGTTGAAGTTTTTCTCATAAAAGCGCTGTTTTGTAGACACAAGCACATCCTGCTCAAGAAAAAGCTAAGAATGAACATGTAGTAAAGAGTCGCTTAGGACTAAACGGAAGTCATTTAGTACAAGATGTTGTGTAAGAGATTGTTTCGCTGTGTTTCTTGCAGCTTGGTTAAACTGATGCTTCCTTATTTCAACCAGCAAGTGAAATCTCGAAATAACGGTCCTCATTAGAACGGACTTTGGTCATAATGGACAAAACATTTTCAAGTTATATTATTTATTATTAACTTAATATGTTTTAATTTAAATTTTTCAATGGACCTTTTTAGAATTGTTTATCAGATGTCAACGGTCTGCTAATGGTCTCTCAAAAGAAAAGTTTTGGAATTTATGTTAGAAGTTATCATGAATGTTTGTTATCAAAATTTTCTTAGAATTTGGTTTGAACTTATGAAACATAACATTCGAAACGTCAAACATTTCTTCCAAAAAACTTCTAAAAGTCTAGATTTATTGTTGGTTCTAATGATAGTTCGTGTTAGTGCTTGTTTTAGTTAACCTTCTACTGATTTAAATCAATATTTAGAAGCAGTTATGATGCAACACTGAAAATGGTGCGTGTTTGCACCTGCAAGACTTGCTTTTTGATTCCTTTACAATATTTAACTCGAATTGATTTATATTTTTGTACGTAAATCTTGTTTGAACTAAACGTGATACTGAAGATCTTATATATGCTCACTTCTTAGTTTATTGTATGTTACTAAGTAAAAGAAATATTAATTATAACATTTTGAAAGTGCCATCAAATGATTGTAGTTCTAAAAGCAAAGTCTCTAAGGGACTTGCTGCTATCATAATACTAGTTATACATTACTTTCTATGATGATACTTTCTACTCATTTGAGTAATAATAATTTATTGGCACAACAAAGTATTACAAAGTTAAACAATCAAAAAATAACAATTATACATATATGATATAAATAACATTTCTAATATTGAGAAGATAATAAAACATTTCAATATCCCAGAAAGCTGCATAGTCTTGTGCATTTTTCAACTGGTGCATCGGTGTTGCAAGTTTTTGTCGAGTATCGTATTCATGCTTCTCTTCAATGGAGGTATGCTTATCAATATCTTGCCGCATAAGTGTAATACAATTTAATACATATACCAAATATGGAGTATGTGTTGCTCATTACAAAATGTTGTTCGCAATTTTGATTTGATTTAAGGTTGTAACGTTTTAAAGTTGTTCTCTTGTTGCTGATGATGCTCCACAGAATAGTATTTCGAAAGTAGAAATGTTATGAAAGTTGGCATTAAACGTAAATTTATAAATTGCTGTACTCACCTTTTTGGAAATATATTGTCTACATGTGTCTGCCATTCAGTCTTCTGTTTAAATGTGTTATGAGAAATTTTAGGTTTTTGTAGTCTGACCCAATATTTTTTTGAAAATGCAGGTATTGTGCCTGTTCTTCGAGTATTTACTTCAAGTACTAATGTTTAATGGGTTGAGTTAATGTTGCTCGCAATTAATATAAAAGTAGTCATAGGCTAACATAGGCTACAAGCTAAAGAGGACCTAAGATGGCCCCTTGTCGTACATCAAGGGGCTATCCAACATTATCGTCATACATTTTAAACATACTTGAATCTATTATTACTGTTTGTTTCCTATTTGATAATTATGAACTTCTCATGCTAAATACTGATATTTACACTGTTGAAAATAATTCAAGAGCACACCAATCTGATTGCATATGTTTAGCGCAATGAAATTTGGTATGGAAGTAGTACTAGCTAAGGTAGTATAAGTTATCCTCACATGGAGAGTGACGGAACCTTACTGGAGTGGGATGCAGCAATGATGAAAGTATTTTCCGTAAACGGCGTGTACCATCGATACATGACATGGGGTTGATATGTAGCTATATTGTGGAGGAAGTTGGAAAATGTTGAAGTCTCCGACCCATTCTACCCCAAACATATTCGCTCGGACTCAGATTTTGTCACCAGTAAAAGTAACAAAATCTACACTGATGGTTCGGCTAGACGGGAAGGAGTTGGAGTTCTCTCGTACGATCTCGGACTCCACATGTCTACTCCATTAGGCAAAGGTACCACCGAAAAAAATGGTAGAAATTGCATGAATAGTTGATATTGGTCTATAGCGTGCTGAATTTTCTAAATCCCCCTTATTTAGAAATATTTTTGCAATTCTAGTTCATCAGGAAAAAAATCATATTTTAAGCATGTATTTATTAAATACTGTCGAAAAACTGTCGAAAATCCATATACAGTATACACACAAATCTGCTTTTACGCGAAATTGATTTAACACAATGCATAAAGACTTAATGCAAGTAGATATGGCGATTTTAATGTCCCATTCCATTCGTCTTCGAACGGCAGAGTTGATTTTGCACTTGCCCTCCAGAGCTATGAATCGTTCTGCAACTTTAGTCAAGCTAATACAGTACTCAACCACAGAAATCGATTACTGGATCTAATTTTTTGTAATTTCTCGTGTACTGTCATACGTGACTTCAATCTTATAGTGAACTAAGATCAACATCATCCCACACGGGTTACATTTTCTTACTTAGACTCGACACCTGATTATAAAGCCTCCAATGATGCCCCACATTATAGTTTTAGAAGAGCGAATTTCCACTACTTTATGAATTGCTTTATGCCACTGATTGGTTTGCAATTGTGAATGTGAGTGAGGTTGAGCTTAGTTGTGCAGCATTTTATGATCCAATTTATAGAGCTCTTGATGCTGCTATACCGATATATAGAGATTTGTGTAACGGTAAAAGAAAATATCCTACTTGGTTCACTGAGAACATAAAGGTAAATCTTCAACTTAAGAAGGGCATGCTTAAGAAATATAAACGATATGGAACTGCCCATTATCTTGAATTATTCAAACGTTATTGAACGCTTACAAAGTGTCTGATAAGCGCTGCTTATAGACAGCACATGCTTGAAACTGAAAATGCAATTCGTCGTGACCCTAAAACTTTTTGGAGATATATACAGTCCAAAAAGGGCTCTTCTGAAAGGGAATATAAGGTGTTATGAAGTACAACAACTTAGAATTGACTTCGGGCCACTTAATTATTGATGCTTTTGCTGAGTATTTCGGAATCAAAAATGAATGTGCTGCCATTTTCATTTTTCCTCTGCACCATGTTTTCAACTTAATTCTCAAGAAATCTGTGATGCCTAAACAGCGGAAGAAAGTCTACTTCTGCCCAGTTCATAAAAAAGACGTTGTTACGAACATAGAAAACTATCGGCCTATTATTTTGCTGTGCCACTTCTCTAAGATATTTGAATCGATTTTATACAACTATATTTATGCATACATAAAACCTCATATAACGCAGTTCCAACATGAATTTGTTAGAAATCGTTCAACAGTTTCCAACTTGACGGGTTTCACCCAGTTTGTTTCTGACAGTCTGGACAATGGAAGACAAGTTGATGTAATACATTTAGACTTCCAGAAAGCGTTCATCAACTAGACCACTTTGTATTACTGCATAAATTGACAGGCATCGGATTTTGTGCACCCTTGATTTCTTTTCACCATTTATCGTTTTAAATTAATCCTGACGGATTGTGCGGTTCTAAAGCATGGTTTGGATAGTATTGTTGAGTGGTGCGCGAATAATCATTTATCATTAAAGTGCGTGTTTATATTGAATGCTAAATGTTTTTATGGGTTTGTATCGATGGCATCTACCCAATAAGAGGCGTTGATTGCTGTAATTAGCTCACCCGTTTAGATATATCGTTAGATCTGTTCTGGTTTAAAATTTAATACGGAATATGTATGCGCAGAAAGGTTTTGAACAGTTCGGAATCTTGAACCAAAACAGGCCTATTATCAACCCGCAGAGTTGTGGTTATAGTTAAATATTTGTATACATTGTTTCACAAATTAGTATGCACTGTATCTAGATTTAATGTCAGGTTATCACGGTTGTTTTATTATGATTTCAATAGAACTCTAGTATCCCAAACAGTCGCCAGTTTCGTTAATGCGTAATACTTTAATATAATATTGGGAGATTGTGACATTTTCTCTTGGCCGGGTATTAATAACCTTGTTGTCTCACACTTTGAGGCGTTTAGGCAAATAAAAAACTGAAAATAATGAAGAGATTCCTTCCCTTCCCGCAGGTGTAATCAAGCAACAGCTACTAAATTAGGCTACATCATATTCAGAAGAATAATCCTATTTAGGAGAGCTCTTCTTGGAACACAAAGACCAATAACAGAATTTGTGACTAAAACGATAGTACAGTTTTAGTAAGAAAACACATCGAAAAAGGAGCAATTTGAAATTAATTTTCACTTTTGTTAATAATAATGATTTTTTTTGCCTATCTATCTTTATGAGAATTAAATGGAAAATTTTACTTTGTCATTATTTAAACTTGGAATAATTTTTTATTTTAAAATAAGTTTAAATAGCAGCTCAATTACTTTAATAATAACATTTGAATCGATTTTTCAAATGTCGGTACCTATACTATATTTTCACATAAATGACGTAACTTTTTTAGGCGAATTTATTGGGAATGTATCTGTCGCGTAAAAACAGAAATCGATGTATATCTTCTACTTTTTTTTAGACTTTAATTTCATTGCTAATGCGATAACCTCGTTTTTTCAGTAGGTGTGAAAAAACATGAACTACTATGTTTGCTATACATAACATTTCTTTCGTCAATCACGTTTACTTGATCGTATTCTATAGAAGCCAAAAAGGAAACAAATTAATGAGGCGTTATTTTGGATTCTTGTTTGATTCCTGTTTGATTTTTACTTTATTTTTAAGATTGGTTAAGGTTTTTTTTTAAAATCAAATATACGTAGGTGATTATTTTTATTTTTTTCGTTTCTATACCGGGTTTCGGGCCTCGCCCATCATCAGTAGAAAACTCTATAAGTGTATTTATTGTTCAAAAAACTATCTCATTAAAGTACATTTAAAATTAAATTAACTGACGTCATATTTTTTTACGTATTACAATAAGAGCGTGGTAGGTACGTATTTTTATAAGTTAGGTTTGGATGTAGGTAAGATAGAAAAGTCAATTACGGCTAACTTTCAGGAAGGTCATATGAAGGTTGTGGATAAAAACATTAAAATACCCATGGATCACAAAATCAAAATGAAAACAGTAGCAAACCAAAATGAAATTAAAAACAAAATAAGCGACCATAACAAGTAGAAAGAAATTCTTAAGAGACTTTAGGGTCACCAAGAAAAAATATAATAAGCTAAACAGACTTCGAGAAAACACAAAAAAGAAAATAGAGAAGAATGAAAACATAACGGAAATTCATACATTTCATCCGAAGGTCACAAATGTGACATCCATAATATTCAATAAACAAGAAAAGGAACTACTACAAAAGGAAGTCAAATATGTCCCAAGACACAATATTTACCTATCAATGATAGCTATGGAAATTCATTCCACAATAAGAGGACATGAAAAGGAGAATGAAATTAAAAAAGAAATCGAACATATACTTACATATAAAAGAAGAAAAAAGACAGAAATTTCTACCAAAGAATAGCAATGGAAAATTTAAAGAAGAACGCAGAACTATTGGAAGTATAAAAAGAAAAATAACAGAAAACAAATTAATCGTCACACCAGCAGACAAAAAACGCAGGAATGATTATTTTAACCGAAAAACAGTACATAGAGAAAACCGAAAATTTCATCAGAGATAATAACTTTAAAACTCTTACCAAAGACCCAACTGCTAATTTCCGAAAATACATAAATCCAATTTACCAGTACGACCAATCATTAACTCAGTTAACTTTAGCACTTACCATCTATCCAGATTACTGCTGAAATTTATTAGGAACACACTTAATTTCAAGCCAAAACACACAATTGACAATCGAAACCAAATTCTAGAAAGGATAAAAGAGCTGAACCTACCGACGAAATTCAAAATGTTATCTTTTGACGTCAGTAATCTCTACACAAACATACCCATTGATAAAACCCTGTATATTCTTCATCATCTAACCAGAACGGAAAAAAAAGATAATACTAAGAAACTTATATCTGCATAGAACAGAATTTTTGTATTTTTAACGGAAACTATTACCAATTCAACGACGGCATATCAATAGGCTCCCCTTTAAACGGAATTTTAGCCGATATTTTCATGAATAACCTAAAGGACACCTTCATAATTAACAACAAAAACCCATGCAGAAATGAAATCTTAACATGGATCAGATACGTCGATGATATCTTAGTATTTATCAAAGATGAAAAAGAAATTAACAATTTGCACAACTACATAAACAAATTACATCCAAGAATAAATTTCACGATAGAAATAGAAAACAACGATAAATTGAATTTTCTAGACTTCACTCTCCACCAACACAACAAGATGAAATATGGAATTTACAGAAAACCAACTCAAACAAACGCCATAATCCCATACGATTCACGTCATGACCATACATATAAATTTGCTGCTGTAAGAACTTATTTACACAGAGCTTTCACATCAGAATTGGGACAGGAAGAATTAGAGAGAGATTCAAGAACAAGTTTGGAGTGGAAACCACAACAACTAAACAAGGAATCTAAGAACTACAATTAAAGAACATATGAATGGCTCCAAATCTAACTTTGGAAGACATAATCTTCAACAACCATAATTTCCATCAAAACAAAAATGTGAAACTTTTACACCAAATTAACAAGAGCACCGTCATGGAAATGATAGAAACGTACGAAATAAGCAAATTCATCAAAGGGAACCCAAATGTAACTAATTTAAATGACCAAATATTACCCTCATACACACCGCTATACAAGGTGTCTCTCGTAAGTGGTTCATTAGAACTTTTTTAGGTTCCACTATTCGTAGAGACTTGAAATTTTGGTAGCATGGGTGGTTCATTCCGATCTATTCATCTAAAATATTTTCAAGATGGCCACCACTTCCAGTCTACGGGAAGTAGACCTCAACTTCGTTATTTTGAATGGAATGCTATAGTTTTTATTACACTATTCAATTGTACGTAAGAAAATATGTTGACTTTGATAACAGCTATTGGTACCTAGCGTTTTTTGTTTTCGAGTTATTTTGATTTTAAGTGTTTTTTTGGCAAACATCACAATGCTCTTTAAAAGCACATATCTCAGCAAACGTTAATTCAAAAACGTTTTGCATTGATGCGATAACTCTTCATATACTATCAAATAGAATGTTACTTGTTATATCAGTGTACCCTATACAGCGTGGTCAAAAATTGAATTACCGTTTTGCTTTATTCAATTAGGAGAAAGTCGAAAATTTTAAATGGAACGCCCTATCGGAATTTAATTCTCTACAGATTATCTATAAACATTGCAATACATATTTATTATGGTTTTCTTCATATTGGGAGTAGTTTATATGAAGTAGATCAAAATCCTACATAAAATGCTGGAAGCCGTTCAGTTTTTATTAGAAGGCTATGACATTTTCACAGTTTATCGTTTAATTTATTTATATTATCATTGGTATTATTTCTAGAATGATCTGCGACTGAATAAACTTTTTTTGTTAGCTTTTATTTGTCAAAAATAACCAGCAGAAGAACGCACAAATGAAACAATGAGAAACAATAATAATGAGAAATAATAATATACAACATTATGGCGTAATATCGACATAATGATGGGTGAAATATTCCTAGAAAGTTCACTTTATTTATTAACGGTGCTTTCTTGGAAAATATTATTCATCTAAATCGATCGAAGCGCCCTTACCAAAGAATTTGGTGAAGCAACAAAATATGACAAAACATTTATTCCATTATCTTACTCTGCTGATGATGAATATGCTGATGATAAGTTTCTTGTTATTTTGATCTTTCCAAAACTAAGAAACAGATCCTATCCAAGACTTTATTACATTCGCCATGAATATAAAACTAATTTAAAATGTTGTCGTTGGAATAATTCGCCATAATATTCAAAGACATTAACAGAAGTAAGTAATGACACAACTAAGTAATGACAAGATTAACATAAATATGGATTAAAAGCTGTCAAAACTCCATGACTTTCTAACGTAAAAATCAGAAGCTTTCCAGCATTGCATGCTTCCATTAATTTCCAAATATGAGGGCAACTGGAACAAATAGGCACAGGAAAGTTTGTCGATAGTTTGTAGAGAATACTTTTATATTAATAATTTTAAGTTTTTGATTTTAATTTTTGTCATTAAATTGTTGTTTTTCATTGTTTCATTTATTCGGTTTTCTTTTGGCTATTTTTGATAAATATCAGATAGCAATCGCAAAATCAAAAGTTTCAATCGCAGTTCATTATAGAAATAATACTAATAATAATTTAAATAAATTAAACAAAAACTGTCAAAATGTCATGGCCTTCTAACAAAAACGCAGACGGTTTCTAGCATTTTACGTATGATTTTGATAAACTCCTCAATAGCAAGAAAACTATAATAAATGGTTATAGCAATGTTTATAGATAATTTGTAGAGAATTAAATTCCCTTTCTGATAGGATATGAAAATATGGGGCGCTCCATTTAAAATTTTCGACTTTCACGCAATTGAATACAGAGAATCGGTAACTTAATTTTTGACCAGCCTTTATAGGATATACTGATTTAACGCAGAGTTATTGCGCAAAACGTTTTTGAATTAACGTTGGCTGAGATATGTGCTTTTAAAGAGTATGGTGATATTTGACAAAAAACACTTAAAATCAAGATAACTCGAAAACAAAAAACGCTAGCTACCAATAACTCTTAGCAAAGTCAACATATTTTTTTCGTGTAATTGAATGGTGTAATAAAAACTATAGCATTCTATTTAAAATAACGAAGTTGAGGTCTACTTCCGGTAAACCGGAAGTGGTGGACATCTTGAAAATATTTTAAATTAAAAGATCAGAATGAACAATCCATGATACCAAAATTTCATGCGTCTACAAATAGCAGAACCTAAGAGAGTTCTAATGAACCAGTTACGTGAGACACCCTGTATAGTTGTCTAAAAAATCGTTTTCAAAGTGCAAGTGGAAGAGAAGGCAGAGTTAGGTGGCGATTCTGTTCTTGTACCACTTGCACCCCAAGCCCCAAAGTCCCAAAATTTGATTTATTCATTCGGGTGACCCTAAAGTGTCTTAAGAATTTCTTTCTATTTGTTACAGTCACTTATTTTGTTTTTAATTTCATTTTGGTTTGCTACCGTTTTCATTTTGATTTTGTAATCCATGGCTATTTTAATATTTTTATTCACAACCTTCATATGATCTTCCGGAAAGTTAGATATATTTGAGTTTTCTATCTTACCTATATCCAAACCTAACCTTTAAAAATTCGTACTTACCACGCTCTTATTGTGATATGTAAAAAATATAACGTAAGTTAAATTAATTTTCATTGTACTTTAATGAGATAGTTTTTTGAACAATAAATACACTTATAAGGTTTTCTATTGATGATGGGTGAATCCCGAAGCCCGGTGTAGAAATAAAAAAAAATAAAAACAATTACCTAAGTATATTTGATTTAAAAAAAAAACCTTAACTAATCACAACAAGGTGAAGATGGATTCAATAAATCTTAATTATTTTTAAGAGTTGATATGATGCCATAAAATATTTCTCAATATTACCACGATGTTTTGTAAGTTTTTTATTCTCCAGAAATAAATAGCTATAATTTTTTAGTGATAACGTGATGCTTTGTGCTAATGCATATTGTAGTTTTACTACTAGTCTTCAGAGTGTTTCTCATATTCTATTATATGGAAATTTGACAGTATTTAGTTTTCAAAATAAGTTTTAGTAGTCCTTGATTAGATTCCCTTATCGTATAAGTTAATGGGCTAATACTATAACAGACTTCTCCTTCCATATAAAATTACTCAGATAATCCGTAGCAAATTCGGCACTTTCAGTCACACGTCGCCGCCGTTAATAGTTCCCTTTACGGCTTTAATACGGACGACGCCCGGTTAACTCACGTCTTTACGCGCAGCCTAATTTAATAATAAAAGACGGGCCTGAGACTACAAGAGTTTATGTCGCGCCATCGTACGACACCTAAAACTATATTCGCTCGCGGACCTAGGGGACGCTTATCCACTTTGAAACGATTACGGCACCATCTACTTATACTCCCTAGGATGCATTAGATGCAGTCTACGTTATCTACCATCAGAATTATTATTGAGCGTCACGACGGCACTCACCTGAGAATTAAGCCGTATCTGTCGATTCACCGTATATCGACCAATTTGCGGCAATTACGTAGCTTTACGGATTCAACTCGATGCGACGCCTTGATTGACGCCGTCGGAGCATACGTTTGGTAGTAAAGGCCAGAGATGTCGCGACGCCTTCATTCGACCGTGGTGCGGTTCTCGACGTTATGGGCACGTATCGGCAGCGGCATCGGTTTATCTCGGGCTCGTCGCGTGTAATGACGTGTCAATCATTGTTACTGACGCCCTGGATATAATATTGTCGACGTAATTTCGAAGATACTATGCCGATGTCGTCAGATTCAGATTAATGTTAAAACAAAGCAGCTATTTTAATAATTATTCATTAAACTAATTAATTAATATATTCATATTACACTTCAAATTGTCCATAAAATGAACATCTGAACAAACAGTACTTTTGAACTAAAATTATAACTAACACTAGAACTATCACTAGAACTAACACTAGATCTAAAACTAGAATGTTTGACGTTTCGGATGCCATATTGCAAACTTCTACAGAAACTGGTTCGAAGTCCAGAAACTTTAAACCAGTTTCTGAAGAAGGTTGGAACTAGAGATGTATGCGTGAGTGACTTTTTATGCCCGTTCACGATCTAAACCCACGCGGGTCACGCACACCACTTGAATAACAGCCATGATTCACGTTACTCATGCGTGGGTCACGTCAACTCACGTCAACTCACGTGACTCACGCTCATGTTTGGCAGAATGACAGAATTAACAGGAAAAACATCAGAAACTTTATTCAGGTCCTAGGAAATACTAACAAAAACCGAAAACCCTAAAAAATCTTCCTAGAATCAACAAATATAGAAAAAAAAACGAATTATACTTCGTTTTTTGCAGAAGTTGTAAACCTTTAAAAAGTACGGTATAGATAACAATTGTCTTCCATATGAAGATTGGTTTTTATAACTCCGTGGCTTTACTACTATGGACAAAACGGAATTATTGACTAAGGGCCAGATTAAGAGAGATAATAGGATTAAATTATTTTAGTTTCAACATATTCGAATATGATCCTGTTTATGAATATCATATAAATCTGACAGGAAATTCACAGGGTCCTGTTCTTTAACATAATATATTTGAAAATATAAATGTTCTAGATGTGATCGACTCGACATTTGGGACTCTGTACTGTATTTGTAAATTAATCCTAAATGGGCCAACAATTCCTGTTTATTGCAAACGTTGCATTTGTACGATGTTAATAAAACATTATGTATGCAATAAAAAGGAAGCCGTTGTTGACCGATGTACCTAAATGGGCCAACAATTCCTGATTATTGCAAACGTTGCATTTATACGATGTTAATAAAACATTATGCATGCAATAAAAAGGAAGCAGTTGTTGACCGATGTAAATAATCTACCCAAACACCTTAACCAAATAAACTTCGGTCATCACATGGCGACCCTGCCAAACAACAAGCAATAAAAAAAATGTATACCGACGAGGGATATCTAGTAAGAGCAGAAGAGGAAGTCAAAAAACACTTTTTTCAAACATTTTAATCACCAAAGCAGCTTTGTTCAGCGTGGCAGTTATCGTATTGGTGCTGATTTATGTGTGCTGTGCAAGAAGATGAATATAAATTTTAATGAAATAAAGATAACAAAGAAAAATCAAAATGGGACTATCAAGATCAAAAGAAGAAATAATCATTGCCCAATCTGGAAATAGCGGTGAAATAACAAACGGCTTCCCAGAAAAATACCATATGGGAGAAGTGATAGCTTTTGTAATTTTTATCATCTTTTACTGCATTTACGTTCGAATCAAGCGAAGATAAGAAGAGAAGTAAGAAGAAGTCGAGATGAACTACGTATAACCCAAAGTGAAATGTAAAAAAAAAAGTGAAAAATAAAAACAGTGCTAAAGTGTTTTCAAGAGATTATGTTAAGTGAATTTAAGGATTTATTAGAAGTTATAGTTCATTCAAAGTATAATTCAAAGGTAATGTTGTAAAAGATAGTCAAGACAGATGTGTAAATTTAGATTTAACTGTTAGAAAACTTAAAAAATTAGGTCAGATTGAGGAGTAGTTCAATGAATTAACAGTTGAATATAATTCGTCCGATAAAGTAGGAGAGGATTCAGTAAAAATAGAACATTGTAGGTTAGAAATTGATATAAATATAAAATATTATCTTGTACTAAGTGATATATAAATTTATTTACGTCTTGACCGGTTTCGGTAATTATATTACCATCTTCAGAAGAACATGTCAATTAACAATTTAAAAAGTTAAAACAATCACTATACATTCTTAAGCGCACACAAACATACATTTCTTAAAATACAACAACGGTATTTATTATTTTATTATAGGTTGTTGTATTTTAAGAAATGTATGCTTGTGTGCGCTTAAGAATGTATAGTGATTGTTTTAACTTTTTAAATTGTTAATTGACATGTTCTTCTGAAGATGGTAATATAATTATCGAAACCGGTCAAGACGTAAATAAATTTATATATCACTTAGTACAAGATAATATTTTATATTTATATAACATATTAGTGATAATGGATAAAAACATAACTAAATAGAAATTGATAGTTTGATTAACACAACTAAATTAATATTAGTAGAAAGAAGAGAAGCTATAGAGTTAAGTTACGTAAGCAAAAGAGATAGAAATAGTAAATTTGGGGAATTAGTATAGATAGTGAAAGGAATTAAATAAATAAGTAAATATGGATGAAAGATTTGACTTAAAAACGGCGATATCATTACTACCAGTTATGAACGATACAGAATCCACAACGGTACAGTTAGTTGACGCAATCAAATTGTATGATGCTATGCTTGATGTTTTACCTAATGGTAAAACACAACTTATTCCATATGTTTTAAAAAGTAGACTTAGTGTTAGTGCAAAATTAAGATTAAATTCGACATACAGTACAATAAAGGCATTACTAGATGACATAAAACTTCATTTATTGACTAAAAAGTCTGCAGCTTCTTTGTCTATAGAACTTCGTAGGGTTAGACAAAATGACAAATCGATAGAAAATTTCGGTAAACAAATTGAAGAATTGTTAGTTAATTTGACAATTTCGCAAGCAAACGGTGATAATGCAGCGGCAAAAATATTACGGTCTGCTAATGAGAAAAAAGCAATTTCGACAGTCGCAAACGGATTAAGAAATCAAGAACTCAGAACTATAGTTAAGGCTAGAAATTATTCATCTTTGAAAGACAATAGCTGGTGCAAAAGATGAAGAGAACTCTAAGTTTCTTTCATCTTCAAATGTTTTCCATTTTCGACAACAATCACAAAATTTTAACAGGCGTGGTAACCGATCATTTCATAAATTTTACAGAGGTAGCAATCAATTTCAGAATAGACAATTTAATCAGACAAATACTTCAAGAGGTAACCAACGTTATTTTCAAAATTCAAATTTTAGAGGACTTAAAAATCCAAGAAAATTTAGGGAAAAAAAGAAGAACAATAGAAATAATTATAATCAGCAAAATTATCGCGGTAATAGAAATTTTAATCATAATAATCGTGGGAATATAGGTTTTAATTTGCATAGTAACAACCAAAGAGCTTATTTTACAGATAATGTAGGGCATGAAACATCGCAATTATAAGTCAACAATTCTAATGCAATAAGTGAAAATTGCCAACAAAGCAATCGGTTTTTTCGTGAACAATCAAATTAATAACAAAATAATTCTCAGAATAAATGCCATAAATTTAATAAAAACAAATCTTACTTTTGGTAACTGTGATCACAATATAAAATTATTGCTTGATACTGGAGCTTCAATAAGCATAATATTTTTGGAACAATTAGTCACTAATGCGGAAATTAATGAAAAAGATAAAATTAACATAAATGGTATCAATGGTGGAATTACTTCATTAAGTTCAGTAAATTTAAAATTCAAAATCAAGAAATATCTCACAAATTTTAGTTTCTGTGTTCTATGGTATTTTAGGGACAGATTTTTTGTTACATATTCTGCGATAATAGATTACGAAAACTATTCATTCTTAATTTTGATAAATAATAACATTGGTACCGAAAAATTAGAATCGTCTTACGACCTCATTGCTACAGTACCCCCGCGTTGTGAAATCATAAAATATTTTGATTGTTACGATATAAATGATGATTGTGTAATAATATCAGAAAATGTTTGCGACAGAGTTTGAGTTTACGTGGCTGGTTGTATTGTTAAACCAGAAAATAATAATGCCATTAAAATTCTTAAATACGACCGAGAGAGAAATTAAAATTTTCAACCAATAATTCAAAATCTTTCAAATTTTAATATTTTTTCATACGACACAAACGATTTATCAGTTGATAGATTAGATAAAGTTCTTGACTTAACAAATCAACTGAATAGTAGGGCTGGGCAATAATTTAAATAAAGGGCGACCTTTTTTCGTAGATTTTAATTTTGTGGTTAAAATTGCGGAAAGACTAAAAGTAAAAGGGGAGATAAATAAATTACGCACCCTAACTTGTTGACTATTTTTTAATTTTAATGTACCATTGACCTTTTTCTACCCAATTTAGTTCTAGCATCTACTGCGAGTGTTTTTATAACTTATACTGCTTCTAGGAGAGATCATACTGCTTCCAGAAAAATTAAAATGTTTCCAGAAGGCTAGCAGTACTTCCAGAACATTTGATACTGGTTGTAGCAGACTTGAAATGCTTTCAGAAGACTCGATACTGCCTTTAGTAGACTTTATACTGCTACGAAGAGACTGTAAATGCTTCTAGAAGACTTGATACTTCCCCTACAAGACTTGATAGTGGTTGTAGAAGATATAATATGCTTCCTAAAGATTCGACATTGCCTCTGGAAGACTTGAACTACTTCTAGAAGACTTTAAATGCTTTAAAAACACTTAATATTCCCTTTGAAAGACTTGATACTGCTTCTAAAAGGCTTATAAGGTTTCCAGAAGACTTTCAATACATTCCGAAGACTTGATACTGCTTCTTGAATACTTGAAGTGCTTTCCAAAGATTTGACATTGCTTCTGGAAGACTTGATAGGTTTCCAGAAGACTTTCAATACATTCATAAGATTTAATTCTGTTTCTAAAAGACTTGAAATACTTCCAAAAGACTGGATATTACTTCTAGAAGACTTAATGGAATGCTTGCTGAAGACTTGATACTACTTGTAAAACTGCTGGCAGAAAACATTTTCATCGCAAAAAACAATATAAGCCATTTTACTTTATTTCAAAAATATTAAATTGGACAAAATGCAAAATGTTGACATAAGAAGTCCAGAAACTGTTAATTATATACTAAATACTGCTGCAGGCAAGAAGCTGTTAATAAAATTTGATTTTGCTTCCAAAATACCAAATACTGTTGGCAAAATACAATATCTTTATCTCAATAGTTCCAAAATTGCCAATTCAACATTTGATACAGCTTGTAAAACTCTGAACAGTGCTGGCAGAAGACATTTCTTTTGCAAATCAACTATAGGCGCAAAATACGTGATAGTACAGTCTTCTTCCAATTCAGTTCTTTTCGTCATCCTATACAAATCTTTTTTTAAGCAAATAAAACAATCTGTGTTTTAACTGTCTTTGGTGAAAAGTAATAGGTAATGATGGAAAATATTAAAGTATTAAAAACTATCAAATAACGTTCGGTCGTTTCTTAAAGAACTGAAAACTGTCGAATTTCAGTTGATCTTTTACATCATAACTAAAAAAAAATTATCAAGAAATATTTATTTTTGTGAGTTCGTTCTTATGCAAAATATGATAATCAGGGAGGTCTCAAACTTATACTTCATTGAATTCGCCTTTTTTATTCTCAATGCCTCAAGTATCAGGTCAAATGAAAGCTTCATACTTTAATTGGGGTACAAAGGAAATCTTCACGGTGTAGTTAATGTTTGTAATATGGATGGGCCGACCATGATTTTACCCGACTATCGACTATCCGACTAATCGGCCTTAAAAAGGACGATAGTCGGCCGATTAATCGGCCTTTGCCTATCATTTCGATCGATGTTTGGACGTAGTTGGAAACTTTCGTTCGGATATTTTTGGCAGTGCTTATATGCTACATAATTATGTTGTAACAAGTATGATGTCGAGATGTACAGAATATTAAATAATTATGTACCCAAAAATTAGAGGATTGGTATTGCACACGTCGAAAATTCCTGTTATTTAATATTAGTTATTATTAGATAGAGAACGATAATTCTGTTTCCTAGAATTGTTTCGAAACATAAAGGCACTACAAAACCATGACAATAACATTCGATCGATCTGCTATCAATATTTGGTTACAATCTAGTTTCTAATGTAAAAATACCTGTTTTGCCTCTAAACTGATAAAGAAATTGTGTGTAGAGGGACTTTAAAAGTACATCCACATTTAAGAATTAATCATTTTTCACTTTTCCTATCATTTTTTAAAGTTCCCGAAGATGGCCTAAACAGGGTCGAAACCGCTAGAGCTATAACAACTCATTTCGTCTTAATAAAAAGTACAAAATGAAATAAAAATATCTCTAATTTTTCACTTTGTAATAAATAAATACATAAAATTATGATAATAAATGCCGAAGCAAGTTCTAAAACTGTAAAACTCAAATAAATTTTTTTCTTCAATGTTATTATTGTTTAAAGATTGGGTAAATATGATACCTATACACCCATAAAATAAAAATATTATTAAAATGTTCAGCATGTACAACGTTTTAATCTTGGAACGATGTCTTGCCATTTTAGTAGACTATATTTTGCTAGTTGGCTTCCTTCTGATAAGCATAGTCCAATTGTAAAAATAGAAATTAATGCTTTCAATTAAATTTAAAATAATAATAAAATGATTTCAATGTTAATAATTAGCATAATTAGCTTTCAATTAAATTTAAAATAATAATAAAATGATTTCAATGTTAATAAGTAGCATATCTAACTTTAAACAAATTGCACATCTCTACTTTAAAGTACAATAATTGTAGTTATCTAATGTTGTATTTTAATTATAAGTTACAATCGATGCAACAAATAAATTAGAATATGTTATATGAACTCAATTGAACTTAATTACACATATATGCATATGTTCACATGTATGCATGAAATTGAGTTTGAATTTTGCTTTAAATTTCAATTATAGTCGGGTTGTATATTAATTTTATATTAACATTATATCCATTCGTAGTTAAACGCGTTCGATCCATCACTTTCATCACGATATACGCCCGCTCTTGGCCCTCATCATCAAACAGAAATCAAAGTGTTGTAATATAGGAATCTAGATAACCTCTAATATAAATAATACTTTGCGTGTTTGACGATATGAGGGAGTTAGACCGATTGCCTGACATGAAAAAATAATAACATATAATAACAGGAAACAATTTTATTAGAAAAATCACTTCTCAATAATGTGTTCTACATTTGTATGTATCTTTGATCCCGAAGATACCGGACACCTGTATATGAAGAGAATGGGTTACTATCTTAGTGGATATTTAGCCAACCTGTCGTCATGCTTAATTCATGACTCTTGAAATAAGTATGAAATTTACTCAAGAATCATGAGTGAATTAAGTGACTTTTAAACTACTTCAGTGTAACACTAGTTAAAACAAATTGTCTGCTGTCGCTCAGAATTGTATAGGTCTTACCACTGAAATTGGAGTGAAATTATTGTATAAAACTTCCCGCTCTCGCACCATTTTGTTAACAAGAACCATCAATGTAGTAATAATGGTGGTAACGGTATTATTTCCATCAACTTCTATGAAATACTTGAAAGGTATTACTCCCGTAGCCGTTGCAGGGCAAACAGCGCCAACTCCTGAATGTATAATGGTAGAAGAGGTAGGTTTAGTTATCATATTTAGGGTAGGTTTGTTATCATGTCCACAGTAGGAGTCGTCCCCATGACATCTGCAATCAAGTCAATAGATTTATAAACTACCGCGGTTTGCCGCCATTTTGGCTCGAAAAATCACGCGGCAAATTTAAATTTCAACTAAAAGGTTATTTAGTAAAACAACATAAAAGCTCAATCAAATTTGCTAAATTCCCCAAATTTCGAGTTTACGACGACTGTACTTACGACGATCAACAAAGTCCTATTTTATCATATCTACAGGTGGTTCAAATTCGATATCAGAGTAGGCTGTCCTGGGAACTACAAAAAAAACTTGAGACGCTTCCAGGAGACTTGATATTACATCTAAAAGACTAGCATTTGCTACCAAAAGACAGGATATAGCCTCTAGATAAATTGATACCAGACGACTTACAATGCTTTCAGATAACTTGATATAGCATCTAGAAGGCTTGAGATGCTTCCAGAAGACTTGATACTGTATCTAAAAGACTTGATTTGCTGTCAAAAGACTAGGTAGTGTCTCTAGATGATTTGATGCTGTCTGTAAAAAACTTGATGTTGCTTCCAGAACACTTGAAATATTTCCAGATGACATTGCCTCTGGAAGACTTGAACTACTTCTAGAAGACCTGAAATGCTTTAAAAACACTTAATATTCCCTTTGAAAGACTTGATACTGCTTCTAGAATACTTAAAATGTTTCAAGATGACTTGCAATGATTCCAGACTATTTACCATGCTTCTAGAAAATTTGTAATGCTTCCAGATGACTTGACATTGTATCTATGTGCTAAATGCTTTCAGACGATTAACAATACTTCCAGAAGACTTGAAATGCTTCCAGACGACTTACAATGCTTTCAGAGTACTTGATGTTGCTGTTAGAAGACTTGATTTGCTATCAGAAGATTTGATACTGCCTCCAGATGATTTGATACTGTCTCTAGAAAACTTGATACGGTTCCAGAAGAGTTGAAACGTTTCCAGAAGACTGATATTGCTTCCAGATGACTTACAATGTTTCTAGAAGACCTTATACTTACTTTTAGAAGACTTGTAATACTTCAAAATTACTTGAAATGCTTCCAAAGACTGATATAAGGCACCCGTTGAGAGGCTTAAGTATTGCATGCCTTGCATGTCCTAACCGTCCCATACATACATACATACAAGACTGAATATTGCTTCCAGAAGACTTGATACTGCTTCTAGATGTTTTAATAAAATGCTTCCTAATGTCTCGATACTGCCCCTATAAGACTCTATACTGCTTCTAGAAGATTTGAAAAGCTTTTAGAAGACTTGAGAAGCTTCCAGAAGACCTGATAATGCTTCTAGAAGATTTTAATAATTAAGACTCGATACTGCTTCTAGGTATTTTAAAATGCTTCCAAAAGACTCGATACTGCCCCTGTAAGACTTTATTCTGCTTCTAGAAGATTCGAAATGCTTCCAGAAGACTTGAAAAGTTTCAAGAAGACTTGATACTACTTCTAGAAGATTAAAAATGTTTACAAAAATCTCGACATTGGCTCTGGTAGGCTTAATATTGCTCCCAGAAGATTTGAAAGGTGTCCAGAAGACTTGATACTGCTTCTAGAATCGGAATGCTAACAAAAGATTTAATTTTAATTAGATTAATCTTTATTAAATATGTAGATTCATATATCTGTGTAAACTATAAAAACAAAATAATACTCTTGTACAAATAATACTAATAATAAAATCTAAAATAAAAATCAATATAACAATTCGTGAAATAAAGTTTATAATATCTTATTCATACTATTATTCTCTGATTTCTAATAGTTTCTAACAATTTTTGTTTAAATGCTGTAACAGTTGTTTGACTTCTAATTTCACTATCTAAATTGTTAAACAAAACAAACCCTCTAAAAAACAAACAATCCTGCGAGTGTGAATGACTAACCCGTCTAATATATAAACCGTTGCGTGATCTGGTGTTATAGGTATGTACGTCAGATACTTTTGACACTGCTTCTAGAAGACTTGATATTGCTTTTAGAATACTTGACGTTGCCTCTATAATCATTCATTGCAAATCTTTTTTAATGCTCCCAGACTTCTAAACGATAAATCTTCTTTCATCAAATCCCGGCATGATTCCGGGGTATACTAGGACTGGACTGATTCCTAAGATGACTAATTGTTTAATTGTTAAGATTTCAAGACATTAAAGATGGTATTTGCACCTCCTACCGGTCATCTTAGAATCCTGAAAATAATTTACAGTATTTTCTCTTAGCCACTTTAGTCATAAAATTTTTCCTGCAAGTTTAACTATCGACTTACGGAGTGTTTAGCAATTTGCAACCGCTGGTTCGACTGACTGGCGTCATCTATTCAAGTTAACATTTTTTTTCAATACATGTGTTCTTATCCACGAAAAGGGGGCTTACGTTCGAAAAAAGTTTTGGTTAAAACGGCTAATATTAATAAAATATATTAATAAATGTTAATCTCATATTTCTGTAGTTGCTGATGTTGAAAGACGTCAAAGTTTTATTTCAGATCAGAATGTTGTCAAAGTTAATGGCGTTAGTTGCTAGTTTCAGATTTCTAAATATATAATACTGGAGAAGTGAGTTTGCAAATATAATTATATTGGACGTTTTTTACTATTGATTGCGCAAGTGAGGAACGATCTTGGGATAGAACGATGATGCAAGCTGTGTAACTCATCTCCACAAAGCTCGAAATCAAATAGGGGATTATCAAATTTTGTGGAGGTACTGATGGCTCAAACGGTTCGTTGTTTTAACTACACTGAAGTCACTCTGGAAGTGGTGCCAATGAAACGGCAGATGAGCTAATACAAGAGGGCAGCGCTAATGCATTTTTAGGGCCAGAACCAGCAATTTGTGTAACATTTACGATGCCCAAATAAAGGATTCGAAGAATTCTGCAGCCAACTGATTTATCTTTAGAGCGTGAGTGGTACACCTAACACGATCTTCGCAGCGTCATAAGCGCCGGTTTTTGAAAATAAGTATGAACGCTGGATACTGAAAAAACTGAGTTGGGAAAAGACTCAAACGACGAATGACTGTTCTCAAAATAAGGGTGAAATGAACAACACCCATGTATCTGGCGCCTATGGTTAATTTGCAATAGAAATGCCTTACGTCAGCAGTGCTTACAGCTTTACAAACAGTATTTGGTCTATAATTGAAATTTTTTGAAATAAACATTTTGTATCCTAGCAGTATTTTGGAAGTAAAATCAAATTGTATTCACAGTTTCATGCTTTTTGCAATAAAACTGTCTTCTTTAAGAGTTTGCATTTTCAAACAACATTTTTCAAACAACATTTTCAAACAACGTTTGTAAAACTGCTAGAAAGCAGTTTTAGAAACGGTATGAAGTCTTTTGGAGTCATTTCAAGTTCTCTAGAAGCACTATTAAGTCATTTTGAAGCATTTCAAATCTTCTTGAACAGTATCAAGCCTTCCAGCTGCAGTATACAATCTTGTGTGTGTCAGTTCAAGCCTTCTGCAAGCAATATTAAGGCTTCTAGAAACATTGTCTAGTCTTCCAGAGGCAGTATCAAATCTTTTGAAAGCAGTTCAAGCCTGCTGGAAGCTTATCAAGTCTGTTTTAAGCAGTATCAGCCATCGAAGAAACAAGAAATGAAGTTTAGTAATGTTCTCGAACATTTTTCTCACACGTAAATTCCCTATCCGTATACCTGGTCAAGTATTATTATAGTTCAAAGTTAATACCATTTCAATTTACATAATTTACAATTAACACAACATTTTTCAAAATAATTTACCGGTCCGTGCAATTTTTGGATAAATATAGGTCCGCAGATCAAAAGAGGTAGAGAAAAGTTGCTCTACACAGTGGTTTCATCAAGAGTTTATTAACAATACAAAAACGGCGTTATTACAAACGCAATTTTTTGTAGAAAAGTAGTGACATATGCTGACAAACGGTGACATGCTTTCAAACCGCCATTTTGGCTCGAATCTTTTTTGAATACATAGGCTTTATGAACCGCGGTACTTTAGTAATCTAGGGACTTTAATCTGTAACAAATATACACGCAAGTATCTCATGTAGTATCAATCTATTGACCGCAGTATAGCTTATAGAGTTAGTCCTAGTAATAGTTGTAGTGTTAATGCTAATTTTAGTTCAAGTAACATCAGCCATGAAAATTTTCGCACTTATAACATATTCATATTAATGACATCATGAGTTATTTTGCGTAATTTACTTTTTAACACTCTTGTGCATGTATTTCGTTACAAGATTATTTGAATCTCGAGTAGTTGTTATTTTTCTTGTTGGAATGTTGTTACTCTATCATTAGTTAATCACATAAACGTGGCCACGCTAGTAGTGGGTTATGCAAATGTACGTGGACGTTCGCGTCCGTTGGAGGTTCAATCTGAAGCTTCCGACGTCGCGGGTCCGCCGCGCCTGCCATGTATAATTAATTAACACGTGAGAGTTGCTGTTCCCGACCATCCGCCCTCCCTTCGTATATTATGCATGTAAAACGTGTTTGCTTATCTGGAACCCAATTTCGGGCTGTGGTCAAAAAAAACGAGGTTCACTTGGACGGAAAACATCCCACAAAAAAAGTGAAACATCACAAAAAATGACGACGAAGAAACCGCGCGCTCATTCGGTATTCCCGTAATTTTATTTTTTTCTTCATACTTCCGGAGAGCGGACGTCGCGCGCAGATGAGTTTTCCTTTTCGTTTGTACCGTTCCCAGGATAACGGGTTATCGGAGATTAAACCGCGCATGCAACAACGGGTTCACGCTGTGCACGGTAACAAGGTGTTTTTGCAGGTTTCAACCCCTTTTAATGAAACGAAGGGGGTGCTGAAACGAACGAAGAAGATAGGTGTGTGAGGGAAAAGGAGGTAAATCGAAAGAAGTAAGAGTCGCTTTTTTAACACCCGCGCAAATTTACTCTCATTACTGATGAATGTATTTGCTAAAAACAATAAACGTTATTTATAAATTCATTAAATTCATTAAACGCTTTTATAAAATCTTATAACGATTTCCATCACTACAATTCATATTTTCTGTTATGTTAATTTAGAGTGAGAATAAAATGTAAAACATTATTATGAATAATGTAAAAATGTAAGCCGCTTAATCCATAAAATGAAAATTAAGGAAATAAAATCGGCATTGTGAAATTTTTACAGCGGACAAAAGAAACTAGAGAAAAAGAAGAAAAAAATAAAGAAAAAGGATTTGAGAAACAAATTATTATAATCTAATATAACTACCCTTAATATAACTGATCTGGGAACATATCCACTATACTGATTTAAAAATTTGGTTAAGTCACATTTACTACTTTTAATGTTCATATCGGCATATATTCATCGGATTTAGAAAATAACCCTTTTTCGTACAGCAAGCAGCCCGATTTCCAAAACAATGTGGATCACTATCTGATTTTACTCGCACACTGTTATAGTGTGTATAAATATTCTATTCTCCAGAAAGAATTGAATGAACAAATTAGGTTGATTGATAACACGATTTTCCTCCTTAAATTCGTTTACTGATTAAAACGTTATCATCATTGACGTTTCGGGAATTTTCCCATTTTCAGACTATAAACTAAAAAGTAATTTCGGAACATAATCTTTATGATATAATGACAAATCTAACAATTAAAACATATAGACAATTATAACAATGACTAAACTGTGTGAAATGTGATTCATACCTTATTATTTTTTACACCAACAATTCAAAACGTAAACATTTTTATGTTGCCATTTTTAATCTGAATGTGAAAAGGTTACCTGTCCACAATCGAAATATTTTTGTCAAAACAGGTTTTATTTAAGGAATGTTTTGAATCTTATTACTATTTAAAAAATATTATATATTATCCACTTTGAATTTACAACTTTATAATCAATAGTTTTGAATAATTATTCCTAAGTATTTTATATTTTTAATTTTTCCAAAATATTGGCATAATGTGCGACAATTTTACTTACTTACGTCAGTTTTGAAGTTTACTGTACTATTTATAGTTTTTGTTATGTATATCGATTCTAAGTTTTTTCTGTTTATGTTATTGCTATGGGTTGTAAGTATTTTAGGTTTATCAAAATTGAATTTATGATTGAGAGTATTAGCATGTTGACACAGGGCAGTTTTGTTCTGTATTTTGATCTGTTTTGTATCGTATTGATGTTGTTGTATGCGCTTTTTCAAATGTTGTTTAGTTTCACCTGAACTAAACATTTACAATTTTTTGTAAAGATAAATGAAATAAATCTTTTTACCGATCTTTTTACACTCTTCGCAGTCCAGCCTGTATACTGTGTTAATCTTATCTGTTAACTTAATTTTATCTTTCATATTAGTTATGAAGTTCTCTAGTTTGTTATCATTGTATTTAGCAAACCTTACTTCAGATAACTCGTATTTTTTAAAGACTGCAGTTACTTTATTGGTTAAACTTGGTATGCATTTGATTTTAAAATATGCGTTTGGCGTATTATTTATCTTGGGTGGTGTATTATTGTTTTCTGTTTCGTTACTTATATCATCTTTCCGATTTGTCATGTATTGTGTTATTAAAGCTTGTTCTTCCCCTATATTATTCTTAAAGGAATCTTTATATTTTCCATTAATGTGTCTTTGAATATTTGTCGGGTGATTACTGTAAAAATTTAATAGACGATTGTTGGATATATCTTTTTTATACCATTTAGTCAATATGTTATTATTGACTTTATCGATAATCAATAAGAGGTCTAGAAAAGGTATTTTATTATTTGTTGGTATTTTTACAGTGAAGTTTAATCTGTTATTATAATTATTGAATAGTTCTAACAATTGTGGATATTGGTTTTTTGGCATTATAACTAACAAGTCATCTATATATTAGGCGATTAGTAGAGGTTTCAAGTGAGTTGAGGCAAGATGTGTTTTTATTAAATGGTTCATAACTAGACCACTTAAGTTTACGCTTAAATTTGAACCCATTGGTAATCCAAAAATTTGTCTATAAAATTTGTTGTCGTGCTTGAAATAACTATGCATTGTACACAATTTAATATCTTCTACAAATAGATTTTTGTTTTTAATTGGTGTATGGTCTATATTGTTGCCAATTTCCTTCAACCAGATCTATTGATTTAACATCATAACTAACAACGTCAATATTTAAATCCTTTATTTTTGCTTTTACTTCATTTGTGTTTTTTACATTGTAGTCATTAAGAGAATTAAAAGTATTCAATGCACTATTTAAGAACGTTGATAAAAATTTGTAGGTCCATTTATATTATTAATTATTGATCTTAACGGTTTATCAGTTTTGTGGACTTTCAAAAATCCATGAATTCTAGGGGTTAGGTAATGTGTTGGTGCTAATTTTAACTTTAAATATTTATCAATATATCCATATTTTTCAAGCCTCCTTAAATAATCATTTATTTTGTCAACTAAATGGGGTTCTGGTCCTGGAATTGAATGAAGATTTTCGTATGTTTAGGCTTGAAGATGAGATGCTTAACCATATTATTGATTATTATTATATACAAATTATTATAACTCTGTAACGCAAATTAAAACTATCAGTGATGTTGAGAAAATAGGTAAAATAAAGAATACAAATCGATTGTCGAGAAAGTGACTAAAGGAATATTTGCTTCAATATCATTGCCATTATCATTTTCATCAATCAAGGAGTACAGCAGTGATGGGCCAACTCCTGTTTTTATCAAACTGATTCAACTGAGTTGAGAATTTGCGTAAACCGAATTGAAATCGAGTTGATGGTAAAAATCTAAATTTCTATGGTATGATTGATAAGATCGACAATACTAGCACAGTAAGGAAAATGATTGCTCTTATCGTTTATTTTAGCTCCAACATAAACGCACACTAAGACAATACTATGTTCTTTGGCTCTTAATTTTTAAGATAGGGTCGGACTTTGTTATTAAAATTGTACCGTATGAAACACTGAAAAGAGGGGGAGCTTAGGGTATTTTGTTGCTAGCTCACGTCTTGCCATTAGAATTGTCATTATGATTTGGATGAACGAGCCTGTGAGAACCTGTGATTGCAACGCAAATAACTTCTCGTACACACTTCGTGCTTTGTAAACATGATTTGATTCCAGATCGCAAAACAATGTTGATGTAAGTTTAAAATATTGGAGCCACAGGTTCTACCTTAAAAAGAAAATCGATTGGTAGACCTAAAAGTGCTCGGACACCTCAAATTGCAACATTTTCATATGTTGCTGCTGTAAAAGAAGCAGTTGAATGATCTTCTACTCTTCAAACCGTCACACAAAATACTGTTTTAATAACGAGAGAAAAAGCTCAGTTTCATTTATCTAGCTGTGTAAACAAGCAGAATTTTTGCTACTGGGCATCAGAAAAAGTGCAGTAGCTTCATCAGATGCCAGGTCGTAGCGCACGTGCTACCGGTTGGTGTGCTGATCTTTTGGTGTTTGGGTTTCCTATTTTTTTGAGGAGGAAAGCGTTATGGATATCGTAACTGCTGATTGATATGTCCATATGCTTAGATAACTTGAACGTATCGATGTGTAGTTTCAACAGGATGGAGGTATGGCTTATACGGCAAGAAGGGTAATGCCTGTTTTAAGAGAAATGTTGAAAAAATACGTGGAGACATTGGCTGTCCTGCGCGTTTACCCGATGTTACCCCATGCGACATTTTCTTTTGGGGCTACCTGAAAGTGAAGGTTTTTCAATACCATCCCTGATCCATTGACGATTTGGTGGCAGATCTAAACTTTAAAAAATCACCTTTGAAAGTGTGTTGACAAAATGGTCGCCACTTGCATTTTGTAATTTTGAAAACTTAATAAAAACAAATGGTCTAGCATACTTCAGAACTGTAGGAGATCCATTTTTCTGTCTATGCATAGTACTGTCAACAGCAACAGATCTTTGTAAGTGCTTACATGCCTGTCGTTGAAGTTTTACTATTTATGTATGAAAGCCCACTCGAATTAGAACTCTAGTTAACTCGGTTTCATAAATCGAGTTGATCCATAACTAGAGTGTAGATATTCTCGCTGCCTATGCCAATATTTTGGAGTTTCTCTAATTTTTATATTCTTTTTGGAAACAATTCCTCATTGAATTATTTTTTTTCTTAACTAAACCAACATTCGCGTCAGGGTTTGCTTCGTTCCAAAGCTGCTGGTTAAAAGCAGCTGGTAACCCTCATCCTCACCTCTATCCATACATTTATTACTTTTCACGTTCTAAAGACATGTACTTCTGTGGTATATACTTATAAATTCATGCATAACGTTTTCTTTATTTTCTAATTCTTTATTTTAGAAACAAATTTAAATAGTACTCTTGCGATTATCAATTTAACATTAAAGAAAAATGGCATGAATTGTCTATACATATACAAACTTGTAAAAGACGATCTTCACTACCTACAAATGTGACTTTTTTCCATTATAGTGTATTTATGGGCCGCGTAAGTCCACATTTTGTACTTTTAAGTGATTAGCACTTTAATTAGATTTTTTTTTGTTTCTGATGTAATCAATTATTTTGAATGAGATTAGTTTATAATGATTTTGATAAATAATGTAATTTTTAGATGTATTGAATGCTCTCAAATCCACGAGAAGTTTGATTTTTGCCTTTGTTGGATCTTGTTCGGGTCATATTTGTCTTCCAATCATTAAGATAAAACACAGAAATGTATTTTTTGTACTCGTTTTGATTTTCCTTGCCATGTGCCGTTAAAGAGTGACTCATATTTGACAATATCACCTAAATCACTTTAATAAAGCTGTACGTGTCTCACAATTTTCTCGTTTGCAATCTATTTTGTACCAAACATTACAAATCCTTTACTTGATTTGATTTGTATTGGATTTGTAGTACACTGTAAAAATCAAAACATACTGATACAAAAGCTTCAGAATGAACCATCTCTTCGCTTTATATGATGTAGAAATTCTTCAGATTTTTCAATAGCTCTAAATCTATTTCTTTTTTAACACACAGTAACAATTGATCTTTCTTTGGTGTTGGAGAAACAAAATCCTTTTCACTTCAAAATCGTTTGAGTAAGTTCTTTTAAGTTCTTTTGTATCATGTTGTATTGTATCGTAATCTCTTAACGAAAATACCTTAAAGGACTCTAAAAGTGTGTAGGGCCTTTGGATACATTGGGATGTCCCCTTAAACATTGGGATAATATTATAGTTTATGTAGTTGTTCAAACACTTGATGTTCAACATACTACTATAAAAGACGGGAAAATCTTCGCGTTAGAAAGAATACGTGAGGAATCGAGTCACTGAAATCCATGAACTAGTGAACGTTCAGTAGAAATATGATACAAAATGACGTTTATGGGAGGGTTAGGAGAGGTTGGAAAGGTGTTGGTAAATTTTTTTTTTACTAAAACTTTATTAATTAAATTATTTTCTTTATTTGAATTAATAACTGATTTGTAATAACATTATTGGTGTAGTACCATTTGGTGGAGCACCATAAGATAACTTTAATTTATCTTTAAATAATATATACATGTCCTCGTCTCTCGTGGAGTTTCAATATCACGACTTCAGGAAGAGTTTTAGTGGTTTGGTCCGACATTGTTGGCTTCATCGTCTTTCCAATGGCGAAACATCAAAACTACTCATCCTGATGAAATCAATCATGAACAGCAAACTCCAAGTTTACATACGGCTGCCCAAATGGATGACGGTTGGAACTTAAAGCATCGTTGTTTTTTGCAGATAAAGTTGCTTCGTATCACACTGTGGTGTATGAGAATTTTTAAAAGAAATAATCTTAATTCTGATATTTTTGATGAAATTACCTTATTATCATCAAAAAAGGTTATTCCAAAATCAAGTTCCGTTTTCCGACTGGCTCCGTTCATTGATGGCAATCGATTTCTCCGAATAACTGGTCGTCTCAGATATGTCAACTTGGAATATGATCGAAAACATCCTATTATCATCCCTATCCGGTCAGTTATCACAACATCTACATTATATGGAGGTACACAACTTACCTTGTCTTCAAACCGACGACGATTCTTGGTGTGATAAACAAAAAGTTATAATCAACCAGAATACTATGTGGCAGCTTCCTTCTGCTTGAGTCAATCAATCTGGACCAATTCTGAACTCTGGCATCAATTATGCTGTAAGAACGTTGTCACCAATTATACCACTTATGGATTTCTTGCAGCCTATAAATGGTTCACCGGCCATAGAAGAATATGTGAATGTCTCTGTAGTGATTGTGCTACAAACTTGATGGGTGTCGATAGAGAACTTAGAGCTCTTTTCAATCAATTTTCCGTGGAGTGGAAACATCTAGCAAACATTCGGAGCAATGATGGTGCAAACTGAAAGTTTAATTCGCCTTCAGCACTTCATTGGCGGAAGGTGAATATTAAAATCGTTAAGTCACTTAAAGAAAATCATTGGTTCTTGACACTCACGTATGAAGAATTCGCTACTGTCTTAGTTCAAATAGAAATCATTATGAATTCACGGCCTCTGCGCGGTTTCCAATGATCCTCCTGATTACAATGTACTTATACCCGGTCACTTTCTGATTGAAAGTTATGCTTGAACCATAACGATTAAAAAAAAATGATTGAAAGGTTTTGGAAACATTGGTCGATTTATTACCTCCAATCTATTGAAAACGCTAGTAAATGATGCGAAGCTAAGAATATTCCGCAGTAATGACGACTAGTACTAATTAAAGATGACCGTTTTCCTTCTTCAAAATGGGCTATTGCGCGAAAAACGGCAATGCAGCCTGGTCCTAATGATCGTATTAGAGTTATAACTTTACGAACATCGACGACACTCGCTCAACTCATAACGAAAATTTGTTTATTACCGGAATTTGAAACCATTGACAATGATAATACTTTATTCTGGTATTTCTGGGTTTGTTCATTTTTCATTGATAAGTGAATTTCCAATACATGAACATTAAAATCTAGAATTTTAGACTTGATAATTTTTATTTATATTTCCACGTGATCTTGTTTTCAAAAATGCTATATACCTATGAAAATAATGTTATTTAAATACCATTTTTTTCATACAATCTGTTTATCTGTTTATATTTGTTTAATCTTACTACATTACAGCAACCCGAAGGATGTTTATTTAACATTTGCGTGTGTCGTCAACGTGATGCACATCAAATGCCGCAGATGTGCATTAAATTGAGACAAGTTTACATAATCAGTTGGTTCTGCATGTCTGCAGAGTTTTGGGATTACGATGAATTGTATCACTATAATATTTATGAGTTAATTAAAGTTGCAGATGATATAAGTAGTGTTAATATGGGACAAAAATGTTAAGGCTTATTTACTGTATCCCCTTAACACCATAGAACAAAATAGGATTAGATTTACAATTCATTAGATTCGTTGTTAACAGATTACAGAGAAGGAGTAGCCCGGAGGTTCTTGTTTACGAACTTGAATCACAATTATCGGCTATTGTTCTAGCCGCAGATAAAGTAACAGTTACGGGATTTTAATTTTGATTTGTGTAGACCGTTCTATAATATGATGAAAAGCTTTATTGGCAGCTTAAAAGGTTTTAATTTGAGTTGATCCGTTTGTTTTATTGCGGGTGTATATAAAATTACTGCTACAATTGTTCATTTTATTCTTATTTTTATTATCATCAATAAAGACCCAATGATAGTAACTTCTGTGATTTTGATGTTACAAATGTAATCACTGTATTCAAAGTAAACCACAGGAGTTGATGGGTTAACTATGTCATAACTAATATGCAAACTTTAATTTGGCTACATAATTTTCCTGGAAGATGCAATAATATAGTTGTGCTGAGATCCCTTCCACGAAATTTCGTCGTGAACAAGGATTGTTCGAGAATGTATACGAGCTATAATGAAAATAAACCCAGAAAAAAGTTGTTGTATTTGATATAATTCAGAATTATTAAACATCCTTAAAAATTAATAATAGAAAAGGAAAAAATCTGAAATAACCAGCTTTCATCAATCGGCAACATTTTTAGATAATTCGTAATTTGATCGAAAAGAAATTGTTTCGTGGAGATATAGAGAAAAAAAGTTTTGGCGAGATTTCAAATAACTTTTTATTTCAGATAAATAAGAAGCTTGGACTGATGTCACGAGATTGTCCTTTCAAAACAACTTCGAGACACGTGGCATTGATTATTAAGACTGTCTGTTTTCAAGATCCTACCTTATTCTACATGAATAAAAATTTCAGTCAATTTCTTTTGGTATGGGTCAAATACGACTGCGTATCATCGAGCTCGTTCGACGATAAAAATGTAATTTTCTGTTGAAACAGAATCGTAGAGTCGTACGTATTGGGTCTTAGAGCAGATCACGGCTTCATTTACCACAAAGAGAATTTTTTAACACATCCAATGTGCTTTTAAAATCTAGACCTGCAATAAGAAACTAATTCATTTTCGAAATTTCAAAGTTATTAATAATAATAATAACAACTTAATTGGCTTATAGTAAACACCAAATGTTATAAAAAAATTATACTTATTACTGTTATCGAAGTTGAAAATGCGAATTAACACATTGTGCATTTTGCTAGCATTAGGTATAAAAGTTTCTGCACAGAACATTTTAAAGGCTGAAGGTTTTTCACTTCGTTCGAACGTTTATTATGTTAGAATATAAGCTTGAAATGAAACAATTTACTTTATAGCAACGTTTAATAGAGGGCGTTAGTATTATAATTTTCAGTTCGAACAAGTAACTGGCACAGACAAGGTCAAGTGTGCGCGTTCTCCGTGTATCTTGTTGATTGTTAACAAAAGAGTTAAAAGTTATAATTTCTTTGGCTCAAGAGTAAGTTTCTGATTTTAATAAAATTTGTCGGGTTATGGACATTCTATTCGGTTGATCATGATCTCTTGTTAGCGTCACTGGCTGCCCTTGGATTTACTTCTTCATGTTTATCTTGGTTTCAATCATATCTTTCCTGTCGTTCTTTGTGTGTACGTACTGATTTTTAGCTCTCGTCTACTGGTAATATTAGATGTGGTGTACCCCAGGGCAGTGTATTGGCTCCGTTGCTCTTTTCAATTTTTATTAATGCCGTCATCCATTGCATTTCTTGTAAATGCAACGGTATATTTTTGATCTTGATAGATCTCAACACATAGCTCCATACCGTAATTACTTACAGATATTAACTAGTCAAAATCGTAGATCACTTTGTATATTGACTATGTTATATAATATTCTTCATAATCAAACACCAAGGTACCTGTACTGTATATTTCAGCGCTTGTCGTCGCATGGTTTACCTACTTGATATCAGTTTGATTCTCTGGTTATGTTCCCGACCCATAATACCGAGCTTTACCATAACTCCTTTACTGTACAGGCGATAACCCTTTGGAACAATCTGCCTACTGAGATTCGTGATATTCCCCACATTACGACATCTAAAAATCATCTAAAGCGCCGTTTATTTGCTTGTCAATTAGCCTGACAACTTCTTCCTTTTTCTTCTTCTTCTTTGCTTCTCTTCTTCTTCTTCTTCTTTTGCTTCTCTTCTTCTGTTATTCTAATAACTAACATAACGCACCAGTTTAGTCACCATAAATTTTACGTTGAAGCTTACCATTCAATTTATTTTTTTATAACACAGTATACAACTGATTGATTGGGTCCTTTGGAAAATATCGTTTAAGCGACAAATCGATCCTTTTGCCCGTATCTATATATATATATTAAGTTGTCTTATGTATACATTTCCTTAAGTTGTATTTTTTTATTATGGCAATAAATTATTATTATTATTATTATGAATGGAAATTTAAAGTGTTGACAAAGGAGAGCTATGGGAGGTAACTGTCAATGATGTACCAGATCACGTAAGACAAAAATGGATTCAGAAAGATGCAAAGAGACGAGGAACGAGTTGGAAGATACACATGTGAGCTACATTAAAGACAAGAAAACAGCTTAGGCTATGTGAAAAGGTTTAAAGCAATATCATGAAAATTCTATTTTAGGCATAATGGCAAGGTTATTAAAGAAATAACCTCAAGAAAGCTCAATTAGAACAAAACGGTGACATGAAGATACATATAAACAACATAGAAAATATTTTAGAACAGTTATGAATGAAATCTGATGACCTCGCAGGTCATCCATTCTCGGATCAGATGTGTGTTAAGCTTTTTCTACAAAGCTTACCTGAAAGTTATGATCATTTGATTGTGGTATTGCAAAGTCGGTTGGAATGTGACACAGTGAAGGCGATTATGATTGGAAAAGGACAAAAGAAAATGGATTGTTATTGCTGTAAGAAATGAGGTCATATGAAGAAAGACTGTAATAGTTATGTAGCATTGCAAAGAAAGGAAAATGAAAAAGTGAAGAAAACAGAAGGGAAGAAAGAATTCAAGAAGACCAGCTGAGCAATAAAGTGGATGAAAATTTCAAAAGGCTTGTAATGCATGGTATATAGATTTAAGAACAACCTCACATATATGCAATAACAGAAGGTATTACATACCATAGGAAATTAGAAATGAACGGTAAAGGCACATGTGAACTTGAGTGCATATCAGGTGATAAATGTTTAGTATTAAAATTATCTAATGCATTACATAGTTCTGAACTCGACAAATAATAATCTGATGTAATCTGATATTTGCAGGTATGGTAATTGATAAAGAGATACATGTTCAATTTAATGATAAGGGTGGATATGCTTAGATTAGTAATCAACAGGTAATGTTTTAGCAATAAAACGGGAAAATTATTTGCCGCAAATTTAATGAATAAGATTAGATGTATTCATAATTAGTAACATATAAAAGCAGTTAATATTAGTGATTTAATACATACAATTAATATATTACAGATATGGACAGTAATATATTAATGATATATGGATATTTTTACTATTATAGACGATCATACAGATTATACTCATTTTTATTTACTTAAGCACAAAAACGAAGTTGCGAAGAAAATTAAAAATTATGTAAAAATAATTACATAATCTGATAACGCTCAAAAGAATTTCAAAAATAATAAGGCGTGATGGCGGTGGCGAATATGTAAATAAAAATTTGAAAAATTATTTAAAGACAAAAGAACCGAAAGTAAGTTAATTGACGCTATAAGGTGTTTTCTAAATCAAGCCAAATTAAATAAATATTACTGGGGAGAAGAGCTATTAACTGCATGTTATTTGTTAAACAGAGTACCTTCAGAAACAACCAATAAAATTCCATATGAGGAATGTTGTGATGGAATTACCAAATTATGATACTTTAATACCATTTGGGACAAACGATGTCGGTCAACATAAATTGGATGATAGAGGAATAAGAATAGAGAATCATAACTACAAGGATGTGAAACTGATGTTACTCTACAAAACAAAGACGTTGAAATAGATGAAAAGAAAGAAAATGCGGATTTGGATAACGCAACTAATGAAAAACGATTTTTAACGAGATCTACGAAAAGAATACCAACAAAGTGATTAGACCTGGATATTAACAGATTTAAAGATAAAAGGGCTATAGGTTCTATGTGGGTTTTTAATAGAAAACTTGATGGCAAAGGAAATGTCAAACGATACAAAGCACGATTAGTGGCTCAAGGATGTTTTAAAAAATACGGCGCAAATACGAAGAAGTATTTGCCCCACCGATGAGATCTATTACAACCAGAACTCTTTTTGCTATAGTTTTCAAACGGAATATATAAGTAAAACATTACAACGTTGAAATATTTATAGTCGTAGATAACCAAGAAAACCAAAATATGATAAAACATGTGATACGATGGAAGAAGAACTTAAGTTATGTGCGGTCCTTTTTTTGGCATTGAATTTTGTATGAAAAGGGGCGCACTCGTTTCGTTCAAAAATAGAGCGTTTGGTTGGGTTGGGTTTATCCGTGCATCTGAAGATATTTTTTTAACGAAGGAATAGTTTCTGAAATTGTGTACTATACAAACTAATATGGCAACCCAGTATATATGAATTTATGTAAAACTAGTACTAACACTAGACGTAGTGTTTGTCTAATGATATAAAACTAGAAGTATTATATCATTAGTTCTAAGTCTAGATCTAGAACTGGAAATATTCGGGTTTAGCCGTACATGTCTCAAGAATATAAGGTACTGTATCTTATACAGAGTAGGGTTGGGTTATACTGTGCATCTAAAATCCCAACTCTACCCAACTCTAAATATACAGAGTTGGGTTGGGTTTAGCTGTACATCTGAAGATATTTTGTTAAGGAAGGACTCTACAATGAATAGTTTCTGAAATAGAGCATATTACAAACTAATTTGGCAACCCTGTATATTTGAATTGAAGTACAACTAGAACTAACACTAGACCTAGAAATGGAATCATTCGGATTTAGCAGTGCGTTTTCAGACAAAAAATGTGTGACTGTTAAAGTCCTACAAAATTTAAAAAATTGAAGTCCATAGTAGCACAGCAGCTAGAACGACCGTGAATACAGATTGTGTTGAAGTAAAAAGACTATTAAATATTTAAAAGAGATTTAAATTAAGAATAGAATATGAAGGTGATAATAAAATATGAAGAATATGAAGCCGATATTGCATAGATTTGAATGATATGTTAGTAACATACCAATGTGAAAAACAGCAATGTGTTAGTCTTTTATCTACCGAAGCTGAATATATAGCTATTACAGAAGCAAAAACTCATTGGAATGGTATTTAAGACTATTAAATGAATTACAGACAAATGCTGATATACCAATTGTATTTGTAGACAAGCAAAGTTGTATAAAACTGTTAATACCTGGAAAAATGAAAAACCGATCAAAACATATTGATACAAGGTATCATTATACAAAACAAAGAATTGGTGAAAGGAAAATAATTATAGACTATGTGCCTATTGAAGATATGATAGCAGATTCGTTCACTAAACCTTTAGACCATACTTAGTTAAATAAATTTAGGACTAGATTAGGATTAATTAAAGTTGAATAAAAGTTGAGAGGTTTTAGAATATAGGTATGAAATGAAACCATTTGCTTTATAGCAACGTTTGATAGATGGCGTTATTGGTTTAGTTTTTAGTTCGAACAAGTAGCCGGCACGGACAAGGTCAACTTTGCGCGTTTTCTTTGTATCTTGTTGATGTAAACAGAAGAGTTTATGTTAAATAAACAATAAATTATACGGAGTATAATTTCTTTGAGTTAAGAGTAAGCTTCTGATTTTAATAAAATCTATCACATTATGGATTGAGGCAAGGTTGTATGAAAAAGATTGTAAGTGCTGTTTATGAATCGGAAATATAATAACATGACGGTGCTTAATATTGTCGGTATATTTGTTAACAACTGGTTTAATCTTATCATATAGCTGTGGCGGCGCCTATTTTACGTGCGAGAAAAAGCAAATGCTATTTTCTACGATTTTCTATGTTTAACTAGTTCCAGGTGCCTGTACCAATGTATGACATAAATCATAATTCTGAACACGTTAATTACGGTAAACGTCTCGTTGGAGCAAATAAGTTGGACTATGTTGGACCATGCTGTTATATGACTACCGAATCTTAACTTTCCATCAAAAGCAACACCCAAACTTTTTATGTCTTTAACTGTATTTCCAGAATTTCATTCTTGAGAGACATCATACGGGTTATAGACACCACAGACCACCAGTTTAGATTTCGACGTATAAAATATTGGCAGAGACCCTCCGAGTAATCTTAAATTGTTTGTAGATCGGTATTCAGTTTTACATATACTTCGGTAACATTTTGTTACATGTTTTTTTTTTGTATTTGTATACTTTTACACAACTGCAACTTATGGCATTTCACTATTTAATAATAATTTTCTTTACAGCGACTAAACCTTAAAACAGGTTCCAAATTATCCTTGAAAATTACTTACTTTTGCTTCCTATTTTCTTTTTGCTTTTTTAATAACATTAATATACATTTTTCTTATTTTGATTATTTAAATTTTTAAACTTGAAATCGTAACGCGCAAGACTATCTTTTCTTTGAAACGTGTTTTGAAGGAATTTGGGCAACGTGCACGAGAGATCACTCTCTTTTCCGCTTCAGATTTCGAAGAAATTGCACGTGGTGTAATTTGAGTTTTTGTAGGCGACGTTTTGGCATAATTTGGGAATTTGGGAATTTGTTGCTAACAAATTATTTTCCTATTTTGGGGATTTTCACCGCGTGCTTGACATTAACTACGTATTGCAATAATGGATTTTCCGGCTTTGTCATTTTTTCGAAAACAGAAGCATTACTTTCTGAAGTAAAGTCTCGGCCAACTGAGGTAGGCCTTTTGCGTGTTATTATTTTGTCATTTTGATTTTATTGTGAAAGAGAAAAAAGAAGATTTTAGATTTTTGTGGGAGCTATAATTTTCGAAACATTATTAAATTTGGAAATAATTAATAAGGAGACATTGTTATCATTGCTTCTACAGCAAAAGAAAACAACCTGTCCAATTTTTCCTTTTTTGGAGCTGTTTTTGGGTGAGATTGCGAGGTTGCTGAATGGACATCGAATTGGTGCCATATTGAAAAAAAGGTCAGAAATTTTAATTTATTTAATTCCGCCAAGAAAAATTGAAGAAACCCTTCAAATTCATTATTGTTTTACAATATTAAAAACTTAAATACTAAAAGAAATCTCATATTTTGTTTATAAAACTTAAAGAATATTGTAATTTTTTAAAATTTTATTAGGTTCATTCGTTTTGTTTATAGAATTTAAGAATATTGTATTTTTTTTTAATTTTAAGGAAAAAAATACTTCTTCTTTTGGAAATTTCGGCATCGATAATTTTTTTAAACGTTTAAACTACGGGTGTGTCCACTTTCATTTCATTTACTTAAATTGAATTTTTGATTTTTGTATTATCAATTTTTTTTTTATAAATCTCATTATGCCATAAAGTTGAGTTGTTGCCATGTATTTCTATTTTGTATTGCTTTGTCGCGCTGTGAATTGTTTTAAGATTATGATCCAGAATTTACGTATAAAATAAGATCTTCACTTCGTAATCAGTCGGTGTCGTGGGTTTGATTACGTGGCGCCTTCGTAAAAGGCCAATCTTCAATGAAGTATACATATAATTGTATGTCATCAACGTACCCTGTGATACACCAGAATTGATAACTATTTCATAAGAATGGATGTTATCTAATTTTATAATTTGTCTTTTATAATCAAGAGAAGTTGCATCGCAGATTTGTTTAGGCCTAAATACTTCAATATCGCCAACAGTATCTGATGATCAACTTTATCGAATGCCTTGCGGTAGTTTTACAACTAATAATAAATTTCTTCAAGGAAATAGTTCATTTTTAATGTATTTTTATACATTATTTCTTCGATTTCAATAAATATAATTAATCTTAATTATTATGCATGTTTTCAACTCTAAATATTTCTTGATGTTGAAATGATACGCAATAACAGAGAATTACTACCTTCATTATTGGTTTCTTGATCGTTCGTGAGAGCACGTTGGGATTATTGCGACAAAAAAATCGAAAATTTAACCAATTAACCGTTGGTCCACCCTCAAACCAAACTCAATTTTCGGTTTTAATAATTCAACCGACCTCGCGCTAGTTCTGCCTGCGTTGCAACTGGTAGAGTTGCGATTGACGACCAATAACTGGATGTCAGTCCCGGTCTGTGATGCCTGGAATTACCACCACTACAAAGGTTAATGTAACATTTCAAGCAACCAAGGAACTTTATGCAGTTCTAAACACAATTAAATGTTAAGGTAGCGTGATCACTTGAGTTGTGTAACTTATAATTAGGTAATATTAGTTATTAGTTAATGAATGTTTATCTTTTGTTTAAAATTTGTTTTCATTTTCTGAATAGAACGAATTTTAAGCTAGTAATAAGTAAATACATACATTTCCGTGATGGTCGTAACACCTGTGAGTGTAGGTTGAAGGGGGTGAAAGGGTGGTATGAATGGGGATGGAGCGGAGGAAAGGTATGAGGTAGTCGAGAGCTTCCAGGGGAATTATGCAAATGTAATCATACACCGGACTTGCAAATCCGTCGTGAGTGAATTCGTAAGTTGCGACCCGATAACATCGCGGGGTGGTAACAGATCGATTCGAGGTACGTGTCCTCAGAGGACGCGCAACGCACTTCGGGGCGAAAGTTCGCACACGATACGGCTAGAGAAAAGTTTCGGTCCTGAGCTCACGGGGATTGCAAATTTATTGCTGTTTATGTTAATGGCCGCGATAAAAGTTTTTGTTGAAGAAAGAATCGACGTCGTCACAAAAAATGGCGAAGGTGCTGGGTTTCCAGATTATCAGGAAGAAAAATTTTAAGAAAATATTAGTCGAACCCGAACAGTCTCGTTCTAATTATCGACCTGACGCCTTTCGGAACTGGTTCCGTCATCCTTAGAAATCGTAATCCCTTCATTTAAGTCGATGAAAAGGTACCTTCCATTCCCCCAAACGTTTTACTTCGAGCATTCAGCTGTGACCGGCCAACGCGGTGCTGCAGGGGTAAATCCCTTGAGCGAATAGGGTGGGAGGGACGTTTTTCGGGGGTCAAGCGGAGAATTAGCCGCGCCGAGGAGCGATCGTAGCCCCTTCGCCTATGGCGATCGCTTATGGAAACTGACGTCTCAACGCTTATTTCCTTTCTTCTTTGCGGTCGGAAGGATTTCCTTTCATTTTACTTGGATTTTACCTAAACTAAATCGATTTCAAATTATATCCTAATGCTGTTTCATGGCTTTTGTACTTAGTAAGGTACTTGAATCGAATATGGCCACACGCCTGATTTTGATTTTAATGGCAAGACGGTGATTGCAAGTATGTACGACGATCCTCCTCTTATAATGTTTTCTTATAATGTATGCTTGTATCTAAGTGCACACTTCCACATGGGTGTGGCATACACCGCAGCAGACTACTGTGTTTGCTAACAATCTTGTTTTAATAGATGTTGGGCCTCCCAAATTTGAGATTATTCTCTGGAATATGTTGATCATCTTCATGGCTTTGTCACGTATTTCCCTCACATGAGCCATCACCCTTAGGTCTTTATCCAAGTGCACTCCTAAAAATATTTTATCTTTGGAACGCTTTTCAAGGTTACACCATCTGCCTTAATCATCACCATGGGTGCCTTTGTTCTTTCCTGCGGTACACCACCTCGGTTTTATATACCGCCATTTTGATGCCCCTCAACATTATCTTCTCACTTAAGAGCTTTATTCGCAACGCTCGTCCTATTTTCCCCTACTACAACAAGCCTTAAATCATCTGTACTGCCACTATACTGACTTCAGTCTTCCTCATTTGGCGCAATTATCCTTATTTATGACAGGTAACTATGGAGTACTCTGTGTAGGTATTTACTCACCCCAACTTTTTCCAGAATTGTACTGTCAGAATACCATGGAGCGCAATTAAAAGTGTTTGTAATATCAATGGTAACTATTGCACACAGTTTTACAGGTTTTAATATTCTTCACATAGTCTTGCACCTTCCGTATGGCATCTACAGTGAATTTCCCTTCACTGAGCCCATACTCAAGTCTATCCCTTACTTTCATTATTTTGCATATGGCTGTTCCCAAGCAGATTGATCTGTATGTAATATTACCCTCATCGTCTATTTTACGCTTTTCCCAACCAAACCCAACCTATCAGGGCATTTGTTTTCGCACTGATCCAGAAAAACGAACTGAGCCTATTTTCTTTGAAGATAAGACCTCACTCACCAGAACGTGTATAGTCTGGGTTCTATAAAGTTAACAATTCGTCCCTGGTTTAATTAATAGCAGCAATATAACCAATACGTTGTCATTCGAAATGACGACCCATAAAAAACTAAACTGTGTAAGTACAGACTTTCTTATACTCTGTTTTCTTTGTACCTACATTATATTACCTAGGTAGATGGGCGACAATATAAAAGGAGACTAATTACTTCATATATTACACAAAGCGATCAAATTTATTTCAAATCTCATGGTGGCCATATTAAACCTAGGTACTTTATCACAAATACGTATTAACTGAAGTTGAAAATTTAAGAATAATTTTATTTCGTGTGTGGATAAATACGAAGCGACAGATAAATCAACGAATGGAGAGGGAAGAGAGATAGAAATGGGAGGGTTGATACGAAACGATAGACTCGGCGCTGCTGACCCTATTTAGCGCCAGATGTTCGCATGCTTCTGAAAAACTTTTCTTCTCTTCTCCGACCCTGAACACACAGACACTCATTTTGCCATCCGAAACACCGGCAGCAGCATTATCTGCCGTCAGACTATTAATTCGAGGCTTCCTTTGTCGAGTCGGCCGTGTTTTTTCGGACTCTGATCGCCATGGAAACAACTTCCTGTTGCCTAGTAACGCGTCGACCGTGTTATGGCGCCACCTCACGGACAATTGTGGTTTCGAACATTGCGAATAACATATGGATGCTATGTATGGTAATTTTATAAAATGGTTTAACTTGTAAGATTGTAATAATTTTGTTAGGTACTTATACTTATTTTCATTGAATTTTTAATGATCGTAATGAACATAATGACCTGTATATATGAATACAGAGTAACTGAATCTAAAATTAAGAGAATAATTTACTTTTTTTTTCTTTCTTTATTAGTTTTGGCATAATGTCTAAAGAAATTTTAGTTAAAGATGATTTCGTTTAAAGGTATTTGGCAAAAATTCAAAAAGGTGTATTATTTCATGATGTTGTATACTATTTTCGGTTCCAAGATAATAAATCACCGACAAGAACAAACGACGCGTTATGGTCGTCACAGGAAACGTGTTACGTATAACGACGGTTCTTTCCGTTAACTTATTGTTGGCGTAGACAACACATCGTCTATTTTCTTTTCTATATAATTAATATCGTTCACGCAATGTCACACAATAACTGTGCGGTAGCGAAGTTCGGCCACGGTGTTTCCTACTTGTTTTACTTTTGAAACTTGGTGGTATCTGTTCGGAAGTCGCAAAAACTTTTGAAATAAATGAAACCGTCTTTGCGGATGATTAATAGCGAATAGAAGGAAGTCAGAAATAAACTTAAACGTTAAATTCTCGCTATCTCCGGTGCGTTTATCGATCGTTATACGTACCAGAGGCGATCGTTCTGTGTTATGTTGTCCCTTCTATTAGGCACACGACACCAACGGCAATGCGGAATATTTTGTCCATTTACCACGCGCCAAACATGAACTGGCCATTACACCGATTGCCCTATAGTCATCGTTCTAGTTTAACTAGATTATTATTCGACGATTCGTGAAATATTCGAACAAACAATAATCCCAGCTTTATCTGCGTTATGTTGTTAGATGATTCTATCGTTTTCTAAACTTGTCCTAATTCCAAATTAAACTACTATTAATAGGCAATCTCACTTTAATTAGAATAAATACTTTATAACTAAAGCACAATAAAATCTCGGTATGACAAACTAATACTGGAAACGGACTGTCCTATTATACCAATTTAAGAGGATTACTATGTTCCAGAAATAGATGCACAGCTCGAGGGCTCGTTCGTGTCGTCAGCATTAAGTAACAATTAAAACTAGAACTAACATTAGACCTAGAATTAGGAACATTTGGGTTTAGCCCTATTGCTGGACTGTCTCTAAGACGGCTAAACCTGATTATTTCTACTTTTACGGCTTCAGTAAGGTCTTGTTTTAATTCAATAATAATATATAACTTAGCGTATTATTATTACTGTAACAGCAGTCTATGAAGACCCGAATGTATCTGGGTGTAGAATTAGTTCCATAGGCGCCGGTTTTTAAAAACATGTATGGGTGCTGAAAAGGTCCGAAAAAATTAAAATACGTGTTTTCCAAAAAAACGTTCGCAGAGAAAGTTCCATAGTAGAACCATTAACAATTTTGTATGGGTACTATTTTGGAAGCATTTCAAGTCTTCCAGAGACAATATCATATGTTCTGGAACCATTTCAAGTGCAATAATAATAATAATAATGTTTATTGTGCAATCATGAAAAACCTACAAAATTATTTATGAAACATACAAAAGTCAAAACGGAAGCGGCAATAAAAAGTAAAATTATAAAATACCAAATATTACCCTTATCATACACTATTGTAGAACTCCGACATAGAGTACGGCTCCATATTACATAGCAACTTAAAAATAGTTTTCTTATAAATTCTAAATTCATTAATTTGTTTAATCGGCATCGGGAGTTTATTGTAGATTTTTAGACAATTATAACCGAAACTTGTAATATAAACTTGTGGTTAGCATGTTGTTAGTATTAAATACGTTTCTATACGTTTCCCTGAGTGACATTCTAAATATGAGAGCCTGATGACTCCTTTTTGAAGTAAGAAAATGTGCTCCAAGTCTTTACTACTACCCCAAACAACTATACTGTATCTAATACGAGCATAATAACAGCCGTAAACCTATTACGCTTGTCGCACAACATCGGCATTAACAACATCACGTAACTATCACGTAACGACTTAGTTTTAAACAATATGATATTTGTTTTCACATGATTTAAAATCAAATTGTTGCTAGATAACCAAGATTCCAGCTCGCATAGATAGTCATTTCCTATATCCACTAGTGTATTTAAACATTTTCCGGTGATTAATATATTAGTATCGTCCGCAAAATTTATTGTTAAAATATTATTATTGTGGGAACTACCTTTTATTTCATGTAAATCATTGATGTAAATACAAAACGTAAAGGACCCAAAATACTCCCTTGTAGGTACACCTTTAGATATTATAACATTGCTGGACTGCGCAAAAGCACCAGCGTCGTTTAAATGGACTAACTGTTTTCTATTAGAGAGATAAGATGTGAACCAGGACAAAGCACTACCTCTAACTCCACATCTTTCCAGTTTCCATACTAATTGCTCATGATGTATGTTGTCGAAGGCTTTACTCACGTCAAGCATAATTCCACAAGCCATTTCTTTGTTTTCAAGAGCGTTATACATTTGTCATGTAGTGCTATTTCAACGTTTTTGTTTTTAAGAAAACCATGTTGGTGTATATTAATCATGTTATACTTCATGAAGAACTTATAAAGTCTGTCGTAAGCAACTTTATTGAAAATTTTTGAAAATCCGGTTAAGAGACTTATAGGTCGGTAATTATGAAGGTCGTTGACGTCTCCTTTCTTGTAAATTGGTCGGATTTTGGATTGTTTAAGGTAATCCGGGAATATTCCGTCCTCAAATGACTTATTAATCAGATAAGTTAAGGGTTTTACATAAGATCCGGGATACTTTTTTAAAAAATCGATAGGTATATCCTCAATACCAGATGCTTTCGATAGTTTTAAGTTTTTGATAAATGTGAGGAATTCGTCTCTGCATGTTAGAAAAAAATAAAACGAATTAGGTTGGATTGGAATACTTACAGTGCTGTGAGAAAGAACAGCTCTAACAGCAGCTGTATTAAGTTTTCTGGAAGCATTTCAAGTTTTCCATAAGCAGTATCAAGTCTTCTAGGGGCAGAACAGTTTTCTAAAAGCAATTCAAGTCTTTTGGAAGCAGTATCGAGTATTTTGGAAGAAATATCAAGTTGTCTAGAAGCAGTATTAAATCTTCTGAGGGCAGTAACAGTTTTCTGTAAACATTTCAAGTCTTCCAAAGCAGTACCAAGTCTCCTAGAAGCAGTATCACGTCTTTTAGAAACATTTCAAGTCAAAAAATAATTGAAACTATCTGCTTTAATTTAGATAGAATCATTGTCAATTTTGATTGGTGGTTGTACGCTTAGAGAAATCACGTATTCGACGTTAATCCATATTGAAAATGTTCAATGGGTGCTGACGTATTCAGAGCATGATTGGTGGAATACGAGGAAGGTTTACAGCAGGCAATTTTTATTTCTTCTTCAACGATTTTGAATTTAGAGATTAGGTCGATTAGGTTATTGACTATCGTATATGACAATAGCGACCGATTCCTGTCGCTATTGTCATATACTTCAATTGAATTGAGTGAAATCTTTTTGTAACAAAGTATGGATCGTGAGCCTTGTAGTAGTTTAGAATAAGCTTTGGAACACTTACGTAAGCAAAGTTTGATAACCAAAGTATTATAAATCTCTACAAGCTAGACATTAATGACGAAATGACAAAAACTCACTGAAAATGACTGATATTGTTAATAGAATTGTCGATGTTGCTGGTAAGAAAAACATTTTAAAAATCATATCAAGTCAAGTAATGTTTTATTTATAAGGGTAGCAAAATCAACAGTATACCGTGTGGTGAAGGAATATAAAGATACTGAGAAGATTACAAATCCCAAATAACTAGGTAGGAGACCCGGAATTATTACAGAGGTTGATGATTTTGCTAAGGTTTCAGATGACACTTAGGTTATTGAAGGTCATACAAAAGGGAAAGTGTGGGTTGATGATTCAATTCAGAGCAAGAGGAAGGCATTGATCGAAGGGTTAACTGTGGGGCATAAAAATCTATCAGGAAAAGGAAGACGATTAATCATACTACATATTAGTTCTGAATCAGGATTTGTTGATGAATGCTTATTTGTGCGCAAAGGTAAAAAGACTACAGATTATCATGAAGAAATGAATGCAGAAGTAGTTGAAGAATGGTTTCAAAATCTCTTAGAAACATAACCTGAGGATGCAGTTATTGTAATGGACAAAGCTTCATACCATAGTCGTAAGGTCGAGATACATCCTTAACTAAAAACCAAATGCAAAGTTGGCTTACTTTAGAAAGTATTGTATATGAAAAACATATGGTGCGATCCGAATTATTAACATTGATAAAAACACATAAAGCTAAATATAATCTGTATACATGTGATGAGTTAGCAAAAAATAAAACTTTGTTGTGGTTATCACCATACCATACAGAGTTACATCCCATAGAATTAATATAGGCTCAAAGAAACCACATTTAAATTGGTAGATGTTAGAAAAATGTTATTGGAAGCCTTTCAAAATGTCACCAGTAACAATTGGAAAAATTGTGTTGATCATATAATCAAAGAAGAGGCGAAAATAAATTAATTGGACGAAATTATAGACAACGTTATTGAACCGTTATTAATACATGTAAATGCCAATAGCGATATAAAATAAATACTAACAATTTGTATGTTTACTGTTGACGATGACAGACGAAAATACAGTAATAAATAATAAAATAACTAATTTAAACTTCCCGCCAACAATATCTGGTAATATTTTCTAGTGATATTTCCTAGTCTAAAACTAATTTTCGGATTCACTGCACCTGCTTTAATAACATTGAATAATGTGAGTATCAGTTCGAAACAGTATTTGAAGAAGGTTGCAACGTGGCATCTGACACATGAAACATTTTTCAAAAAACGCACCGTAAAACCCGAAAACTTCTAGTATTAGTAGTAGCATTTATCCTGATAATACCTTTTTTAGTGTCTGACTTTACTTAAGCTATAAAAAAACAGTCAGGTCAAAGATGAGTGGAAACTATGACAACCTCTTTGCAAAACAAAACTAAAGAGCACGAAGAATTAATGGAGCACTGTGTGAAATTTAAAACTTCTAAGGTCTTCCTGACGGGAAAATCTCTAAAAGTATTGTAGTCCCCATATTCTTATTAGTTTTATGAGTTGTCTTTATTAACTACACTATGGAAAATTTTCGGGGTCATTATCTGGGGGATGAGAAACTTCAAATCTGGGTAAAAGTACTAGGCCAGCATAGTAAAACCGCCAAAGGGTTAGACGTTCTCAAGCCAAACATTTCTAATATGCCCTTTTATATTTTTTCCATGTCTGTGTTTGTTTATTGAGTTCTTTCAGTTATAACTCAAGAACCATTGAAGATTTCACATTTCATACTTCAGTAGAACTGTAACTAAGGCTTAAATACATAGTTTCTATTAATATATCCATGTAAAAATTAAGTTGGACTAATTTCGTCGAACATAATCTTCAATAAATGACACATTATTTCGAAAGAAAAGCAATTTCATATTTTCGCTATCAAAATCATTATGGTTATTTGTTTCTATGTCACACATATGTCAATATGTAACTGAGCTTACTGCAATTTTTGAAAACTCTTCGTTATCAGAAGCATTCATCTGGATCATCTGAACAACTTCAAGATATAACTGGGTACCTAATCTATAACTGGGGTCCTAATCTGAAGAGCAACACGAACAATATCATCAACTTGTTATCTCATTTGAAATGAGGTAATACAGCTAGTTATTTTTGTTTCAAACTCATTTTAATAAAAAGAAAATAGAAACAGATACAAAGGGAAAAAGTCGCCGAGTGCGTTTCTAAGCCACTCGGTATCACCTGACCTTCCGAAAACTCTTCATCAAGCATGCCTACTAATCAACTGCGCCCTTAGAAACTTATTATTTCCATTACCATCAGAACTGCTTCAGCAGACAACTAATTTTACTAATTTTATCGAATTAATCTCAAGTTGTAACTTTAGATAATGTCAGGCAGATGACGTTCTTTTTCTGCAATGCACTGGTGTAGTCAATCCCCAAAGTTTCTCTTCACCTTCTTACACAGGTCGATGTCAATTCCTTTCATTTCAATATGTCAGGATAGCTTCTTTCAACTCTTGCATATTTCCTGCTTTATCGACGTAGACTGGGATGAGACGCTATCAGATTAGGGGAGTTGGTCACAGCACACCTTCAAAACGGGAGATTATTTATCCAAGGAAAATACAATATACAACTTCCACTGAGGCTTTGGCTGTACGTGATGGGTCACCATTTTGTTAGAACCAAATGTTTCTTGTTTTAATTCTCCGTCGACGCAATTCTCAACTTTCATTAACACAGATTTTTTTTTGCTGGTCGCTCCGTGATAACCAATCTTCTCGAATAAACTAACTATATTTTATATTCTTTTGATGACAACTGTCGTGGACTATGTCAACACTGATTTTAGTAAAGCACTTGATAAAGTTGATTATCTGCTGGTAATAAGTTGGTTTACCCTACAGTATTCAATAGAGGCTTCCTTCTTATGTGGTTGATAGGACGCAATTGGTTAGTTGAATGTTGCGGATCTAAAAATCTTTTGCCATCTATCTAATTTTAGAGACAGTTTTGTTCTTCAGCTGTAGTTTGTTGTAACTGTAGTAATGCTTTTACACAAACACAGGTCTCATACGCTATTGACCAGATTATGGGGGAGGGGGGTGTTATTATCGAGCACGTCAATTTAGGAAAAAATTTTCGTATGCCTCGATTTGTCATGAGATTAGCTGCTGATTTTGTCGACACTAATTGACTCTGTTCTTACGCAGGATATATAAATAGAAATTATACATTTAAGTCTTAGCAATAATTTGGCGAAGAATGAAATGAGAAATAATCAATGGTTCTTGAGTTAAAGCTGAAAAACCAAGCAAACAACCGCCAAGAAAAAGGAGAAAATATAAATTGTCACATTAATAATGTTTGGCTGAGACATTCATTCTGACTCAGAATTTTTCACCCCCCCGAAGGACTGTTGCACTGTGTTATTCATCAATCACATCAAAATCATACATACAAAAACATAACTTGTTTTAAGGGTTATTCGGCAGTAGTACCTATAAAATCAATAAATTGTGTTCGCACCTCCCTAATAGTTTCAATAAATTAAAAATTCTATCGTCAGAAAAAATTAACGGTAGGAGATAACTTATGGAACTGTGCTGTATAATAATCACCCCTAAGGTTTTAAATTTCGTTACTAACTTTGTAGGTCATAGTCTTATGCAGTAGTTTTACAGATAACATCTACAATGTAAGAGTGTTGTTTGACGTTGTAAGGAATTGAGTTTTGATGCAATATCAAATTTACTATATGATCTATAGGTCAAGTTTACTGCCCAATTTTGTTAATTTTTGCTGCTTTTGTCTAGTTTTTCAATTTTGAAAGTAATATCGTCTTTAAAGATTTCTTTTTATGAATAGCTTTGTCAGTTATTTTGGTAGGATTTTGGTCTGTTTTACTCAATTCTCATTGTTCGATTGTTATTATTTTTGTTCCATTCTTAGTCTTGATAATGAACTCATTGAAGCTCAAAAGCTTTTCACAAATTAATAGTGATAAGTCAAGAAACTAAAGAAAACGTGTTTTTTCTACAAATCTGAAGTAGATATTTCCCGGTTGGACCTTAGAAAATTTTAAAAAGCAAAACCAAAGGGGTTTTATGCCTCAGCAAAGGGGACTTAAGACTGTTCTTAGGCTATTTGACCAGCCATGCACCCCTCACAAACCACCATATCTTTCATATTGGATAAGCTGAGAACCAAAGTCTGTTCACTTTGCAACGACTAGGCAGAAATAACTGAACACATACTGTGCGATTACATTACTAGTGGCCGCCTACAACTAACAAAATTCGGTTCTTCATCATCTCATCAACATTCTCGACTTTGAACGACTTTGAAAGACTGATGAACAGATATTGTATGAATAACAAGTACAAAATTTATTCAGGATAAGGTCCACAAGATGTGTTAATTAAAACAACTTTTTTTAAATGCTAATATTTCGATTGCAATTTATTCAATCTTCCTCAGTACATCTTAATTGCTAAAATGGAAAAATTTTGAATCAAACGTGAGGTTAAATCGAAACAACGTGTCAAATCATAACGAAGAAAAAATTTAAAATTTAAAAAACTTGCTTGTTACTTGAAGCCAACAATCCTGGAAAATCGTCACAAACGTTACTTAAAAACATCGGATACATTAAAACGTTAAAAAAATTGAGTTTAACCTTTAAAATTGTAAATTACATGACAGAAATGTTTGACAAACAAAATGGAGCAATGAGTTGCTATAAAAGCATAAAATTTATGAAAAATCTGTTCGTGACTGCAAACCCAGTTCAAAATAAATACACTGTGCATGACCAAGAATGAACCAATGAGCGAGCAAGATTTCTAAAAGCGGTAACATTTGAAAATTTGAAACTGTTACAGAATATACAAAACTTGTATGAATACAAAGGCAAAAGCGAAATTTAATATTAACAAGCTTAAGTTATTACAAGATCTTCATAAATTTAAAAGCGGCAAAATCACTTGAAAACCAAACTTCAGAATATCATATCAGTGAAGTAATTAGACACTCCATCTATGGCATCATCATAGTGTGGGTTTGAATTAAAATTTTGGATAGTTCTGTCCTAACTGTAAATAGTTATGCATAAACATTACTCAAGTTGTGTATATCCGTCTTGAAATTGATTGTATTCTTGGTGTAGTTGATATGAATCATTTCGATGAAAAGTCTATTACGATAATTAGTTTCAGTGTCCAGAATCTTAACATCATCGAAGTTAAACGTGTGTTTGCAGCCATGAACATGTTGGGATAATGTACATATAGTTTTATTTAACCGGCAATTACTTTTATGTTTTGAAATACGATTTTTCAACAAACCATTAGGAAGTTTGATTAACATATCTTCCATCACAATCATTGCATGAAACACAATAGATTAAATTAGATTTATATTTATCTTTTGTTCTATCTTTTAATTTAGTGAAATGGTTTGCTAATTTATTTTCATAACAGTCTACAAATTGCCGGTTACACTGTGTGTGCATTATCCCAACATGTTCAAAAATATACAACAACCTAGCACTGAATAACAATTAAAACTAAATCTATCACCCCTGATTTTAGATTAAGCTAAGATAAGCATCTTATAGACATTTCGACAAGTTTACCTATGAACATGGAGTAGAGCAACTTGGGTTCTAGCCTCAAATCAATTCTAACGATGTCCATTATATCGAAGTTTGACTGTATCTAAAATGATTCGGTTCTACTAAAATGTTATATTCGATTAGAAACTGACGTTTCAATTAAAATTAACACAATAAAAGCCAATTACACAGTCGAAACACTTTTGTACCATTTCAATTATGAACTAATTAGTAGGTGGTTACCTCCGAATTTGAATATGCAAATTTACTAGTTCCCTTTGTTGAAGTTGCGTAACGATTTTTTTAAACAAATTTTTTTAATGTTTCAATGTAATCGATGATGACATATTTATAGTTATATTTAGAGAGAGACCGATCATTTTTATTATTTCACGCCACTTACTTTGACGTAATTAAAGCAAAACTCAGTACGTTCAAAATTCTGTTATAACACGGACTATTGTTCTATTGGAGCGCTTGCGCGGTCGTTTCCGGGTAAAAGCGTAATCGGATAGTCTAACCTGTACGTGGAAAGCGCCTACAAAAAAAATATGATTCCGTTCCACACGAAATCATATGCGAACCGTCGGGATTTCGGTTTAAGCCGATTTCGTTTACGCTCAAAGCATTTTCGAGGGACTAATATAATACCTTTATAAATTGAAATATAAATAAACATGGTTTTAACCAACGAATATGACTGAAATTTATCAAAACTAGTCAACTAATTCGTTTAAAAAATTGCTTAATTTGATTGATCAGTTACTATCTGTAACAGTGTAGTACACCTTTATTTAGTCTCATGTTGAAATCAATTCATTAATGGATTGAATTGAAATCCAACAGTCAAACACCACCACAAGAGATGGTCAAACAAAAGCGGAATCTGTCTCTAGTTTAGGATATCACTATTTGATCTGACCGAGTACAGCACGCAACGTTAGCTGGATGGTATGTGAGCTTCAATTCCCATCAAAGCTCTGATTTCCTTTGATTTTCTCGTGGTATCCCACTAAAAACTGCAAAAACCTCGCGATATACGGGAGTTTAATAAGAGAGCGAGAAGAGAATAGTGTCGACGGATGGTAGGGAGGGGAAAAGGAAAAATGTATAATTTACGGTTCACCACTCTTGAGGAAAGTTGCGAGGTCGTATATTTTAAATTCGCGCTATTGCCTTCAGACCGTCGTCGTAAATAATGCCACGCGGGCGGTTTCTTTTGCGAATTTTACGCTGACGAATAGGACTTTGGAAGTCGGATATAGTTTTCTTTTTTGCATAAAGGGAAATGGATTATTCACTTCTCTAGCTATTAGAATTAAAAAAAACATGTAAATTCAAGAAGTTAGAAACAAAGGATTAAAATGGTGGAGGAGCCGGAATAATATTCTTAATATATTAGTTCAAAATAAACCTCATCTTAACTACGTATTTTCTGTAATGAATTTTCTAGATTTCTTTGGCAATATAATTTAGTTTCCCTTTTTGGTTTTATTCGAGTAATTCTCAGAAAGCACGTCGCTCTCAAAAGGAGTTGGAGGGAGTTAGTCGATTCTTGCCGCTGCGCACCTGAAGCGGAAATTCGTGTAGAGTCTTAACAGGAAAATTTATTTCCGTTTAAATTTCTACTGAGGATACGCCTACCGCGCCTCCCCTTCCAGCTTTCCCATCTCAGCAAATTAGCAGAGGTTCTTAACTGATTTTTGTTAGGTAACTCCTCATAAAATAAACCTATTATATCGATCAAAACAAGCTTTTGTTCTCATTTTTTAAAACTTTATCATTTTTTTTCCATTAACGTATCGACACGAAATAAGTTGAAGGCATGCAATATCAAACTTGACACGATACATAACCGTAATTTTTTAGAGTAATAACGGTGGTGTATAGAACGGGGTCGCGTGAGCTCGGGAATTTTAATCGAGAATCCTATACAAGAAAATTGGTAGCGCGCCTTGTTCATATTCAACAAGTTATGGGATGCACAAGCAAGCAAAGTACACGAGTGCCTCTGTTATGCTGAAGTTTCTTATTGTTGTGGTGTTTCCTTCAACTACGTAAAGCTAAGCCAAATTCCATTATCGACAATTTTATAGCGTTATAAATTAATTTTCGATTTTAGCGTTTAGGAGCTTTAAATATTTTTACACAACGCAAAACGATATATCTTTGTCCAAAGTGTAGGGATGCGTTCAGATTTAATATCAGGTCATTTTCAACGATTATCAAAGTCAACATGTAACATCGTCTAATATTGATTACTTCTCTTATGTTAGCATTGTTTACATCTTGTTAGTTTTTAAACCGTACATTTTTTACAATTGAGTGAGTATACAAATCAGTGGATTTTCAGTAGATACTCACTTGGCATGTCAAAATTCCATGTTCATAAATGAATACTTAGATGGTACTGCTGCTTCTAAAGTCAATACTAATTGAGTTAAAACATATGAAAATGTCAAAATATTAAACAAGCGAACTGGCTCAAATGGAATGACTGTCAGTCAGCTTTGCTTCAGAATCGAAAACTTTTGGTTTCTGTGTGCAATAGTGACTTCGCTAGTGAAAATCAGAAACGTGACCTGGCTATGAAATCTATTATAAATTAAGCCCTCCAAGGATTTATGGAAAATATATCCTTGATGGATCTTACACAATATTACTTTAAATTACTTAATGGATAGGCAGACCAAACAACCATGCACCGCAACCCTAAGTATCTATCGTACCCCGATAAATAACGTTATTAACGCAGATTTTACCGTGCTGTGCAATACTCTCAACGAACAGTAATATGTTGCTTGGTGAAAAACTATTCATATACTTAGGGGAAATAAACTGCGACACGCAAAAATCGAAAATCGAGGTACGATTGACAGCAGAGGTAACTTTCAACATCTTCGGCAAGGCCCATCAAGTTAAGGTGTGTCTTTAATTGAAAGAACCCAACAAAGACACCCTTTAGAACTCTGCTACCCGCATGTAGTGGCGATGTTCAGTCTAGCTCTAGGAGAACTGTCCAATCTTATGTTTGGTTATTGCAAATGCACCAACTGCAAGTTTTGGCCTCACCGACACTCTAGAGTTGTAATCTCGTGCTAAATCATCTGCCGTTTCATTGCCAGCAGCTCCAAAGTGATTCGAGACCTGGATCAGAGAAACTTTGTTTTCACTACTGACAGTGTGCTTAAAGTTATCTTACAGTTACCAACCAAAGTAAACATCGTTTTCACGACATGTTATCATGTTCTTCAAATGTATATGATACAACTTCCCCGACTCCTTCCGGTATTTTTGATCCTTCTGAACATGCAAATATCTGGTATATATGAATGTAAGAGAAGGAGAGGGTATGTACAGACACGCAGGCACTTAGGCCCCATTGTACATCCTCCCAGCACTCACTCAGGCTATATCAACCAGCCTAGGGAATTATCGAAGTCTAGGACACAACTTCAAGCTCCGTAGTAGGCCATTCTTCCCCTAACTATCTCAACCTGAGACCTTGAAGGGCAAAACAGTCACAAAAGATGTGATATACAATATGAGATATCAAAGTGAGGACAACTGTTGGCACGGGAGAACAGAGCACTATCCTAGCAGCCCTTTTAACTAGTTTATCGGCGTGCTTATTTCCCGAGGGAGTTGAATGTCTCTTAATTCACTGCATTGTAACACTGCCTAGTGTTGTCATCTCATCCAGTGATAATCCATCAACAGCGCAGAGCTAAATTTATCCCTATTTAGAGCTGAAACAGACTGTGTACTGTCGTTAAAGATTGCACAGGTCTTACAACTAAAATTCAAGCTAACAGTATAGCCAGCACCAAATTTTATAGCAACTAATTCCGCCTGCACAACGGTGATGCATTCTACGAGTGATATTAGGAGATCGAACTGTAAATCATTGGAAAAAGATTCTCACTTCCGCATCAATCTGTCTACGAGACTCGTCAGTGTAGATTTTAATGGTGTTAATTCCATCTAAATATAAATATGAACTTAATCGATATGTAATCCGTGCTGCAGTCTAGTACAGGTGTTTTCAACACCTCCCTTAAGAGTGCTGTACTTCTTCCGATTTCCTCTCCCTTGAAAAGTCCAACCTCTCAGTAAGATGTCTGAAAGATTTCGGAAGGAAACCCATTCGTCGATCCGGGTCTGTACTGTTGGCCAGGACTCTAGTAATGCCTGAAAGTTCATTGCTACAGGTGACTTCTTCACAGAATCTAGTCCATGCCTCTTTTTTCTTTTGACGAATATATTTTTTTAATTTCGATTACTTTTTATTCTTTTTATTTTCATAACTAATCCAGTCGAAACTTATTCTTGAGCATTTGGTTCTATTGAAGGCTATTCTAATCGTCCTGAGTTAGCTACAAGTAGGAGTGGGCAATCCTTTTTATACGCAATAGTCAAGGAATCAGTCAGAACCATTGATTGTTCCTCAACATCAGCGCTAGAATTGGGACAGAATAATCTTACCTCGTCTAAGCTACCAAATGGCACCGATTTGAACTTGTTCACATTCGTGCTTCTGGAGTTGCATTTTTAGTTTTTCCTGATCCTTTTTATGCCAACATCGAAAGTGATCCATCTGTGATGTGACATTGTTGTGGACACATGTTGTCAACACAGTTGTGGATTTCATGAGAAATACCCATCTAGGCTAAAGTAATGTTGATGTTTGACCAGAAACACAGGTTGGTTGTAAGCCCCGATTAAGTAAATCAAGATTGCTGGTATGCAGATATCTTATGACTATTATTATATGTTCTTAATATCTAATATGGTTGTTAGGTTAAGGTATATAAATGAAAAAATGTTTGTATGTTATGTTCTTAATTTTATTCTTCCATATGCTTCAAGGTCTTTGTTCCCATTTTCAGAAAGATTGCTTACAAGTATATCAATTATCAATTTGATATCGGTTATCACGTGTAAAAAGTAACCTTATATTCACAATTCACTGTTAATCACAAAGTGGGTGCAATTAGTAACAATGAAATGTAGTATAACTTAGTGTTTCTATTTTAAACTATAAATTGTTATTTAATAGATTCGTATTCTTTAAGATACATTTACAATTTGAAGTAATGTGGAAGGGTTGAGTGTTGGTCGGGAGTAAGGATTGTGGATAGCATATTGTTATAGCAAAGGAAATCAAATATTCCAGAAGCACATTGCTACTGTGTCGTTATTTGCAGATTTTTAATTGTATTTGTTTGTTGAGGCATGTACCAAACATTTGCCTGAACCAGTGAAATTTTCAATCAGACATGCCAGAACAGTTTTTAGCATATTGCTTAAATCTGTACGTAGTAGTTCTAGCCACTTTCTCTATATGCAAAGCAGTTAGGCAAAGTAGAACATCCATTGCTTGAATTAATGTTGTGCTTATCACTCTACAGATTGCCAATCCAGCTACCCATTAGATTTTTAAACGTTCAAAAATGATGATAACTGAAGCCTGTCGGACTTTCCTGTACCAGGCTACCGTCCCGTATGTGAATCAGAATCACATAAAGTTAATATAATTTTCAGAGGTAAGACCTCAATTTTTTTACAACAGCTACGACAACTCTTTTAAACTCTTTTATAAATATTTTACAATAAACGGTACCAACAATTGTAGGAGTATTGACTAGCGTAACAGTGATCTGAAAAGGTTTTAAAACTCGGGGTTTCACACATGGCGGAGATTGGCGGAGTGATTCACAATATACTTTATATCTTATTACCTATTGCTGCTTGGCTTACTGGGGTAGCCTCTTTTGTTACCTAATAGAGATATTAGATGTATTGTAACTTAAACCCCCAAAGGTGTGGAGTAAATGTATTGATGAAGCTTGATGTTTTGCATCAAAATGTCGTTTCTTTAAATCTATTCATAGTGAGTCATAAGAAAGTGAAAAAAAAAGTTATTCCAATCTAAACTTATCCTCAGCTTGCTGATGAAGAGATTTATGATTTATGACAAAAAAATTTCATTGCTATTAATATAGCGATTTTTCACATTTTTCAAAATTATTATTTTCAGTATTTATAACGTCATAACTTTAGATGATTTACTAACTTTATTTTGTAGTTTTGTTGCACACTATATACATGCAGAGATATCGTGCCCATGATCTTGTGACGTATGGTGTGTTGGATGGTTCCACCACCGGCAATGTCGGTTTTACAGACCGTGCTCCTCGCCAGTCGAATGGAAAGCAGGCGATGCGACTTCGCTTCCATTTCCACCGGACCATGTGTTTTGTGGGCTTCCCAACCACGAACAATTAAACTTCGCGAACGGAATGGATAATTGACGAATTGTGAACGGAAAGGGCGCCATCTATAAATAATCCGGTTAACGGGTAGGCGAGTAAGCGAAATAATCCTCTAACCTCCATCATTCATTCCGTTCAATTAAAGGAAAGCTTGAAATCATAGTCTAATCAAAAAGTTTTGATTCAGTCTTTTGTACGATGCGGTTCAAATGAACCAAATAAGCAAAACGTCACGTATCTTCCGTTCGATGGAGAATTCCATTGCATTGTAACCAAGCGCCAGCTGTATCTTCGTTAGCACGACACGTGCGACCCGTACCCTACGGCCAAAACAAAACAATTCCCCAATTTATGACCTCCGTCGGAACGATTTTATGCATCTACCCGGGCGGTTGGTATGTACACTTGGGCTTGAGGCTATTGCCCGGCTCCAACCTCCAACCCCCTTTATCGTTCGACAATAATTAAGTCAGTATCTGCGTATCCGTAGTTACGTGGGGTACTCGCAGTTTAACGTCAAAGGGTCGGACGTGGAGACGGCAACATTGATAAGGATCCTTTACCGTACCGGAATCGACCGAAAGCAGATTATTTAGACAGAATAATACAACGACTATTGCTTATCGACTGTATTGATTTGATATTTCATTGGATAATTTAAAAATGTATCGTTTAATTACCTATTTAATAAAGCCAATGTTTATTAATTGCTTAATTTTATGCTCATGCAAATATTAATTTAATATGGATCATTTGCTGGAGTTGTGGTTGGAAATCGATAATTAAAACAAACAACAAAAAATATATATATTGTAACAACACTTGATCATACGTCATTTTTTAATTATGCAACAAACGACAATGGGGCGGTTGAATAAAGAATGGTACATGTTAATATTTGACGATGAAGAATGTACTGCACAGTTAATACTTTCTGATGTAATTCCCCTTTAGTTCCAATAGAATTTACGCACATTTATAGTTCGAACTATGCGATTTAAAATATATACAAATGGTATGAATATACTTTTTGATAGGATGCAAGCGGCTCTTAAATTGATTGCGTCTTGATGTGACTGACAAGAACTCTCTGTGAACTCTAAGAAGACTGGGTTGCTTGTTTTCACACGGTTGAGGAAAGTTTGGCAAGCCGAGATTGCCATTTCTTGTGCATAGATTTATTATACTAAAGACCATTACTACCATCTTTAATTAAACTTATCTCAAAGATAAACGCCTCTACTAGCCAATCAGGACGCATAAAATGGCAGTAACCATGGTAATAATTCCTTAGATAGCTAAACTAGAAGATGTTGTAACTATTATCTGCAGTTAATATTCTAAAACATATGATACACTAACTTCCTTATTCAATTCGCTTGTCCTAGTTCGAAACGCTTTCAACGAGAGAACCGCCTTATTTTCTGCAGCATAATACTGTTTTGTGTTAATTGTTGACTGAATAATGGAATGGGGTCATCATGTCCCTCTTCTTCATCTGATTATCTAAATAAATTTCTCTAGCACTTTGCTAATAGATTGCAAGTATTGGCAAACATTGGGAAGGGTAAACCCACCATTTTTAATAGAAATGCTTTTCGTGTTTTGGAAATATAACTAATAAAGTTAAAAATCGGATACAAGAGAAAGCGGCCTTCACGGTATAATTGAGAAACAAAAAGAAGCTATCGGTCTTAACATATCTTCGCATCTTCGTTTTTGTGTTTTCACTTCTTTTTCGTTTCTTTGGTTATTATAGGCTATCTCAGAAACTATAAGAAATAGAAAAATGTAGTTGCCATAGTACCAAAAGCAGGTTGGTATTTATGTTGAGAAGAATCATTTGTGATGTTATTCCTATGGGTTGAGTTGATATCATTTATAACACTAGTACAGCGTAAAGTAATACAAATACAACGACAAATCTGTTAATTCCGATTAGCTAATCATTTACAAATTCGGGTTACAAGGGACATAATGCATATGACTCATTTTTCGAAATGGTGAAAATATGTCTTTTTGGCTATAACATAAAACCAAAGAATGAAGAGGTTTGATATTACTGAATTGGTTTTATCGCGTAAAAAGAGGGTGGGACATGACATCTACTTTTGGTGTGTATCCTTTATAGTTTCTGAGATAGTCTATTCTATAATAACACCCAAATTTGCCCACACTGTACAGACAGAGGAAGAATCGAAAAAGAAGACGAAAATGCGAAAATGCCAAAAAGTCAAATAATTTTTTTGCTATAACTTTAAAACAAAAGAAGATAAAAATTTTGTCTTCGCGGCATTGAGTTTTTCTCGGAAAAAGAGGCCGTAACATGGCACTTGCTTTTAGTATCTTTTATAGTTTCTGAGATATCCTACAATAACATCAATATTTAAGTTTCTCGTCTAAATCGGGTACTGACTTCTAACCCTGAATGACGAATTGATTTATTAAGAAAGACTGACGGTTCTTATACCGAAAACCTTTTGGTGAGTCTCCATCTATTAATGAGGGTGCATTTTCTGATTCCGGAAGTCCTATGTGTTCATATGAGGACACCCACCAAGAACTTACTGCAGATGATTGGACCTCAGCCGAAGAAATTTGCAGGGAGGAAAATATACGGTGGACAATTAATGGATTTCTGCTATTCAAAACAGTACGACCGGATAGTATTATATCAGTCCTATTATAATGGGGCTTGGGGGATTTAGTACGTCATCTAGTGGAAATTTTCCAGGTATACCAGACGCTACACGATACCCAATCGGTGGAGTGAGGTTACGGTGAACTTCATATCAAAACCGGGTAAGCTAGATTACTTCTCAGATTGCCATCTCTTGCTAATACTCCATTAGTTTTGTCAAAAGAAGTCAAATATCTGGGCATTTACTTGACAACAAAATGATATGGAAAGCTGACCCATAAATATTAGAGTAGAAAAGGTATATGTTTACTCAGACAATGTAGAAGAATATGGGGATTGTCGCCTAAATCTGCCCTCTGAATTCATACAGCTGTAATCCGACCTATGCTTACATATAGTGGTCAAAGACCTTAGAATCTACATCCATTACTGCACTTAATACAGTACTTGCATGTTTGTATGTTGCAGGTGCGCTGCGGTCTGCCCCCACTGCAGCCATGGAAAACAAGTTTTAACGCTACCTAACGCTACTTCATCTGTTCATACAAGAGATGGCATTGCGTGCAGCAGATGAAGAACAGATGAAGAACTTTTGCACAGTTATATAAAATAGATGCACTTAGCATACAATGCGCGCGTTAGTTTCATGGAAACATCAAAATCTTTTTAACGGCTTGATCAATTTGGACAAAAATTTGTGTTATTGCCATGTTAGTATATAGCAACTTGTTTAACGCTGTAGTATCGTAGCAAGATTTAACGAAGCTGGCCTTTCATAAGCAATCGTTGAAATGGAGTAGTACATGTTACATTGTAGTAAAAACTTTCTACACAAGAAACTACCGATAAAGTAATTTCCGGAAAATATCGAAGTAATTACTGCAATTAATAGAATCTGCTTCACAATCATAAAATTTTCTTGAGAATTTACTTCAGTATTGTAGCATTAGTATTTACTACTGTTTTATTGACCCACCCAATGACCAATAAGACTATCAATGTCGAAGGAGGTACTCTTGAAGATTGAAAACAGGTGAAATGGATACGAGTGGAAAAAGACAGATCCAATGTGCCTCGTTATAAAAACGAATGGGATGAAGAATTTGCAGTAGTCTAGCACTAACATGGCAGATGTATCTTCACTGTATATCTGAAAACTTCCAATTCAGACAAGTAAATATGATAATCTCCTTTCTATGTGCAAGGAAAGAATGTTGTTGTTGTGTTATTGTTAAGGAGACGTCAAGTTAATAGAGAACGAAGGAAGAATGAGTTTTTATTTTGTACCTTACAGATTAATGTTTCAAAAGAATTAGGTTCTAGTTTGCTCGAAGAACTTGTTTTAATTTTGTTTAAATTATTTTTATTATTTCCTGTAAAATTTATGTTTTAGTTCATACGCCCTTCTTGTGCGATGTTCTCGATATGTATTTAAAAAAATATATTAAAGATTATCACAAACCATAGATATACGCCACCCACACAATCCATATTTCATAGATCAACAGAGATCAATTACAGACAACTTGAGTCACGCCATCCGATATTTAAGAAGCTCATCCGTCGATGGTCAGTTATATTCCCAACGTCGATCCATCATTTGTATTTATTTATCATCTTTTTTCGTTAGTACGTTAGCAATGCGGAGCATAACAAAAAGGAGTAAAAACATTGAGTCGATCCTTTTTCGTGAATTTTCTTTCCGCCTTGTCCGATCTGAGCTTTCGGTCGGACGCTGTTAACTAATTTAAAGTTTAAACCTCCAATCCACCATCGCTACGTGACTCGGCGATTTGATCGAACTCGCCCAGTTCAGTTGAGCAGGGAATCCAGGCAACGCGTTCGTGGTGAGGAGGTGAAAGCGGGTGGCAAGGAAGTTTGGAGAGTTGGGAGTCCGTTTTGTTAGGAAAAAGGCTTCGGAGGCGTTATGTATGAGATTTTCGTTGTGGTGTAAGTTGTTAAAAGTTCAACGTAAAATATTGAGCGTCTGTAGTAATTGAAAATTATAATTGTTAAAAACCCTTCCTAATCATGTATTTCTTTTTAACGAAAGGGAAAAACATTTTTTTAAAGAGACATTGCAAAAGAGTTAAAACGTACAGTATAACACGAACAAAGTGTCAAAAAGTTCTTTAGAGTAGACCTTGTTACGTAACATTAAGATAACCGCTCTCTTTTTGACAGCCCGGACGTAATTGGCCTGCGCCCGAGATTAAAGTGTCCCACTTTCGCCTTTTATCTCCTTATTATTGGTAGTAACAAGGACGGATGAAGGGTTGAGTCGGAGATAGACGGCTGCACTGCCTGAAGCCGACAGATAGCGTTCTGCTTTAGCAAGTGCTTCGTTCGACTTTTATCTCAACCATCTCTCCTACTTTTTTCGCTCGCTGTTTGTACGATTTTACTCATCTCGTATCTCATTTCGTTTCCCAAAGACGTAAACAATGTCTTTAACATCTTAATCATCCTTTTTCCTCGCCCAAGAAATCTTCGACAAGATAAAGCTTTATTGACGTCAAAAAGAAACGGAAATAAAAATGATGATAAGTTTAAGAACATTAAGATTTCTAACCATAAAAACTTAAAACTCCGCTTGAACGGTTACGGATACTCAAAAGGGAAAAGTCGAGCGGAAATAATTCATAGAGAGGGTCGATTGATTGTCCAAGCTTCATCCCAGCGGAAATTTTTGGTCTAACAATAAGAATAGACGGTTTCGAAGCACTTGAAACTTAAAATTTTCACTTACTCCCTACGTCGGCGTTGAAAAGATCTCTTGGTCCGAAAAACGGATTGCATTAATCAAGACATCTTACTCAGTCCATTCGGGAACTAGCTGACGTTTCCACTTCCGGTCTACCGAATTGCTGATTCGGTTGAAAAGCTTCGTACCAATTAAGACAAGGAAAGTTTTGCCGGCTTCGCATTACGTAGTTTTATATACTTATATATATTTGAAATTTTTAAAATATTAAGTTAATTTCAGTGATACCTTATTATAACTTACTCCGTTAGAACCGTAAAAATACAATCTAGTGCTATCTAATGCAAACTTGTGGTTTTATTTAGCACTCTCACTACCACTAACACTAAATCTAAATTTAGAGCCATTCAGTTATTATCAATTCTAGGTCTACAGTTAATTTTAGTGATTTATTATTCAGTTTTATTAGTTAGCATTAGGTTGTAGTGTATTACTATACAATCGTGTTCATGCGTGCATTTCATTAAACTTGAAAGGTAAATCAAATTTAAAAATTCACGGGCATTTTTCATTTTGCTTCATTTCCTCTTAATTAATTATATTCCAATATTATACCACTAGAGTTCATACTTTATTACATTAACTGTTTTGTCCATAAATTCAGCTAACTCGATATTGCATAAAATAACTAGTCGATATATAATTCCAATATCATTCCATATTTTAACTGTCGTCAGCCCGAATTTTATGAAACAACTAGTTATTTCATGGAATATCATATTACACATTTTAACGGTAACATATATGAAATTGTTTGAGTTTGTGTGAATTAAAATATTTCATGTAACTGTCTTTTACAATAATGACAGCCTATTATCGGTATTAATTATTATCGAGAGTTTACTAAGTTATTAAAGATGAGATTAATTTTTTCATGTAACAAAATAGAATTTGTTGGATATCTGTTTTTCAATTCAGTGAATCGAGTCAATAAAGAAGGCGCTGGGTTCTATCAAAGTTTTTAAATACACTCAGCGTTGGGATGCAAAAGTTTGTTGGTGGAGTGAAAGGCTCAACTTTTATTATGAAGCGCTATCTTTGTTTTTCTCCACCCTTTTTTGTTTTCAGTAGAAAAAGTTTTAGATGCGTAACTTTTTCTTGTTCCTTCCGAAAAGAGCAGAGTTTCTTAAGGGTTATAAAAGAGGGGGTATTTAGATCCAATAATCATTAATTTTAATTACTTTTAGTTAATATCTACGCTCAGTTTTATATGAAATTCACCACCCACTAAAATTCAAACTAAAACTTTGAAACTTCGATAAAAATAATGATTTATTATCAATTAAGAAACGATGCAAGTTTCCGCCGAAAAAACTTAACTTCCTAGCAATTAATGAATTTTTGCTCACTAAATCTCAGTTAAGTTGATTGTCAAACTGTTAAGTAGACGAATTTTGCCCATATCAGTGTAGATAGATGGGGTGTGAATTTCTTGTATGAAAGAGGCAGGTCTCTCAATCCGAGAGATAGGGAGAATTCTTCATCGGGACCTCACTCCAGTTGCACGGACATGGTCTTTATTGTTCGGAGAAGGTATTTAGTTGCGCCGTCTTAATGGAAGACGCAACCGAAGATGCATCACACGTGCAGATCGACTCCTTCGGCGAATCGGTGTCCAAAAAAAAGGTGTCCACCAGGGATCGATTTTACCAACAAGATCAATTGCTGTAGATTGGACGAGAGCTTTGAACCGACGCTTGTCGATGGCAACTGTTTATAAGCGCCGGTTTGAGGAAATAAAGCCACACCAAACTTCAAACATCTGCGTGAGAATATCTTTGCTGTCGTGAGGTTATCGAAAGCCTTGTTATTCTGTTTTGGATATCTTTGAGACTCTGAACTGCTGGAAAAAGGTAGTGAGTACTTGGAGAATAGCAGGTTTCTGGCTCTTCACGAGGAACATCTCCGTCATTCGACTCTTACTAGACATCTTGTGAAGAGCTGAATTTGTCCAACAAAAGTTGTTGATTAGAATCTCAGTCACGATTCTGAACTGCTAAACGAAGCGAGTATGTACTAAAAGTGTAGCAGGTTTCTGGCTTGCTGGTTACCTTCGTGAGTAGATCTTTGTTTCTGAGGTTATCGTATGTTTTGTTATCCTCATTTGATTGCATCTCTTTCATTTAAATCCTTCTGGATATCTCGTGAATAAACACTGTATTGTTTGAGTATTGCACATAAAACACATAAAAACTTTTGTATGAGTGCTGCAGCATCCAGAATACCCACGTATGAGGTGCTTATTGAACTGTTGAACAGAAGAATTTTTTGTTTTCTTCTTACTGTTAGGTAAAGACCTTCGACTTCTATTAATACCTCCCCATAAAGCAGCCAGATTTGCATAGTGCCAAGAACGAGAATAGTGGGTTCATCAACTGTTCGAAATCGTCTTCAGTTATGAATCAAGGCTTTGTTTATGGGTGAATGATGGTCGTAGAAGGTTGCGACGACATCAAGGGGGAAGACAGAATTCGGAGTTCGTACTGTAATTACAAGAAGGTCCTTGAAGCAGATTGTATTGCAGATTTTGCCCTGGTCTATACAGTCACCGGACTTGTCGCTGATTAAACATGTCTAGGTTGCGTGGAACGAAATACCGCAGGCGAACCTATACAACTTAGTAAAGACCATTGGTAGAAGAGTTATTATGATAATAAAACATTATTTAACCGATGCTTCAAATTTATCAGATTATCAGATAATATCACCATTTGAAAGTTGAACCTCAGTAATGTACAACTTGATGGAGATGATGTCGACATCCTTAATTTGGAAACTAAATATTCTGTTTCTCGTAACCTTAAAGAAGTTGACATTCCTATAAAAATGGAATCACAAATATATCACAAAAATTCTATCAAACGAATATTCCAAGACATTCATTCCCTAATTAAAAAAATATGACGATACTTCTAACTATCATAATTATAAACCAAATGTTAAACACACTTTTCCTCATAAGGTCATAAATTTCAATAGGATTTCCAAATTTAATAAGCACGTCACTGACAACAACCTTATTATTAATGGAGACAAGGCAGCGGGCATTGTCATAAAGAAGCTTACACTAAAAAACCCTCGACTTCTTTAATAATAATGTTGCGAAGATTCACAATAATCCAACTACCAAATACAAAGATAAACTCAAAAAATTAATAAAAGTTAACTCCACTCTTTTCAATAAATTTAAAATCACCAACTTCAATTCATTTGTCATGAATCTACTTATCCCAGGCGTGAAATGTTTAATTAAACTTCATAAATCTGATAAAAGTATCAAACTCATTACTGGCAATACACCAACCAGAAAAGTCTCGAATAAAAACTCGCCCAGGTCTTTCATAAGAATTCTTTTCAATGTGTATTTAGTTTGTTATAAAAAACATCTGTATATCCATTTCTTGTATTTTGGCGGATATTTTTGTGAATACTTTCGAAAAAAAATCGGATAAATATAATCTCTTTGTTAAAAATATTTTTCTTTTAAACCCGATATGTGGATGATATCTTCATCACAAGTAATGGCAATTCTGCTTAAGTTTCATCCCTCATTATCTTGATTGGCAACAATCCAAGCTGCAGAACTTGGATTTGGAAATAAATCAGTCCTTAAATTTCTTAAACTTACAAATTCACAGACATAAAGGTAGTGGTTTACAGTTTAACATCAGTATAGAGTTTAATATAAGGTTATACAGCCTTAATTTCAATTTATATTAAGAGTTTTAAATAAAAGTTACTTGAAACTATTTTTCACATATCTTAGTGTAGAAATACATATTTTTATGGAACTCAACCTTAACGCGCAACCTCGTAAAACTAATTTAAAATTAAATTCTTTAGATCTATAACAATATCATCATTAGTTGCAACATTTGGCCGACATTTCCATTCAGCTAGAAACAGCAATAAGTATTCTAGAAGCATTGCAAGTCTTCTTGAAGCAGTATCAAATCTCCTAGGGACGGTAAAAAGCAAATAGTCAAACTCAGGAGGTTTATCAACAGTTTCTTTTTTTGTGATGAATATGTTTTCTATCAGTAGGTTTACAACTCTTGATCGGGCTTTCTGGAAGTATTTCAAGTCTTCTAGAAGCGGTATGAAGTCTTATGGAAGCATTGCAACTCTTCTAGAAACATTGCAAGTCTTTTGGAAGCAATATTAAGTCTTCTAGAAGCAGTATCAAGTCTTTCAAGGGCAGTATCAAACAAACGGTGAAATTCAAATGGTTTATCAACAGTTTCCTGTGTTTCGCGATTGTATTTTCAGTCGAAAGTTTTACAAGCATTATCAAATTTTCTGGAAGTATATCAAATCTTCTAGAAGCAGCACGAAGTCTTCTGGAATCATTGTAAGTCTTCTGAAAATATTCCAAGTCCTCTGGAAGAATTTTAAAGCTTCTGCAAACAATAACAAGGTTTTTTAGAAACAGTAATAATTTTTTCTGGGCAATAGTGAATTTTTGGACGCATTTCAAGTCCTCGGGAAGCAGATCAAGCCTTCTAGAGGTATTGTCAAGTCTTCTGAAAGCATTTCAGATCTTCTGGAAGCATTTCAGATCTTCTGGAAGCATTTCAGGTCTTCTAAAAGCAGTTTTATGTCTCCTAGAAGCAATATCAAATCTCAATTAAAAATACGTGCTCTTCAATAAAAACGTTAATACTGGAATTTCTAGATCGTTAGCCCGCGTACCGGGATTTAGAGCTTGGCCACGAAAACATTTTTGGTCCCTGGAATTGGACAGCCTTATTTAGTTGTAGCTGTGTCAAGTTCTCTGTAGCTACATCCCTAAAAATTTTATTAAATTTATTTGATTCATTTTTATTGTTTGGTTTTACACGCCCGCGCGATCTCCTAAAAGTTGTTCCCCTTGTTATTGTCTTTAGTCTTCCAAAAATTTCCATTACAACTTAGCCCTACTCTAATTTTATGTATTTTTACGTAATATGCATTATTTTCTGTTTCAACGTCAATTTAAAGAATAAATTTGTAATTTATTAAATGGCAATTTGCATGTATGCAACTCTACATTTGTTTTCTTCTTCGACTTCTATAACGGTAATTGTCATTTAAATATAATTTTATAATATTTAATTTAATGTTTCTCACTCTGTACTTTTTATATCTTACGTTTTCAGTCGTGCCTGATAATAATGTGCAAACCTCAGGAAACCAGTTACATCAAATTTAATAAAATAAAGTAATTTTTCATTATTAATAAGAAGTCCTTTTAATTCATTAACTTGATTATTTATACTTGAAAGTTGGTTTAGCGGAAAAAAAAATAGATTCATTATTGACGAATGTTTGCTGGGTTCTAATTGTAAAAACGGATGGTGGTGAGTGAAAGCTTTTAACTAAATGTTATCTCTTCACCTTACAACAACGTGTTTTCGAATTCATTTAATTTTTTTAGGGAAGTTATAAGTGAAGTAAAAACTTTTTCGAAGTCGTACAATTACACCATCACTAAAAGGTAGATCTCTTACCCTTATATTAAGGTGTCGAATATCAAATTGATTGCATCTTCAGTTGCCCTATAGAATCTTATGATCAGCAGCAGTGAGACACGTGAATAAAAAAACCAATTTAAATTTTGCAGCACAGTATAATTAGTTGTTCGATCACCTTAACTCACAACGTCTGCGTGAAATCTATATCGGGTCGTATACATAAAGGTTGTCGATGCAAAATTATTAATTAAACATTGAGCACCCTTAATCTCTTTTCCGATAATACACACTATAGTCGGTGGGAAAAAGATCACGTCGAGTAAACAAAGAAAAGCACGTAAAACAAAAAAATAATGGAAAAAGTAGTCAAACAGCCAACAGAGCCGACGCGGCGTCGTTAACCAAATTGGGTTTGAGTAAAATTCAAAAAAACAATATAAATTATATTATACAGGATTTGTGTTCGGGGAGGTTATGAGTCGTTAAAACTCCCAAGTATGCTGCGAAATAAATAATAAACTCCGTTAGAGATGTTTGGGGGAAGCTTTCGGATTGCTTTGTGGGGTTTATTTCGAAGAGTCTCCCATTAAAATGGTAATAAGCTGCGGTATTATAAATTTATTTTTAACACGACAAAAATGATAAAAGTTTTTAGAACCGTAAATTTCTAAAAAAAGATTGTAGTGGCGAAGGCGCCGGGTAATAAAAAAAGTTATTCAAAAACAGATCATAAATGGTACAGAATTTTCTCGTTTAGATGAAGGCTTTGTTCGCACATTGTACGTCTGTATTTAGTTCATAGGCTCGACGGGGGGTGTAGAAGAGGGCGAGGAACTCAGCGGCGAGCTCGCTCAATTGTGCCGCGTTTACAGTAATTGATTGCCGAGAGCTGGAAATAATTCAACGGGGTCCCGAGACCGGATCGGGGCGGAGGGGCTCCGCTTTGATCTATCGCGCCGGACGCCCGGCGCTGATTATGGCCGTAGAGTTTTCGAAATTGCGCCGACGAGAATTGAATATTTATTGGTGGTTTAACGGGAAAAAAGGATCGACGGTGAACGCATATCGATATCGGTTTCTATGTAGTAATTTTAGAACTCTCGCACAACCCAAAATATAGGGCGAGCACATTTTATAAACGAAATTCGAATTGCAACAATGATGAACAATTTTGACATTCTTTTTATTAGTGCATGATATAAAAAAATTACACCAGAACTTTATGATACTCTTTCGCATGAAATACACCATTAAGAATTAGACTACAATTTTGAAACTTCAATAAAATAATGCTTTATTGTTAACTAAAATTAACTAGTAATGAATGTATAGATAAACGCATCCACTAGCCAATTCGAATGCGTAGAACAGCCGTAACCATGGTAATAATCCCTTATGTAGCTTAACCAGAAGATGGTAGTAATGAGCCTAGGAAATATCTAGATTGTAGGTAATCGTTAACGACGGCAACACGTTTATACACCCTTAATTTAAGGTTATCTTGTAAGGGTAATTGGTATAAGGATATCATGAAACTTGGCATATGATTAAAACACCAAAAGAATAGTGTTGTGCCAAAATTTGAATTAAATTCGTCAACCGGAAGCAGCGCCACGGATGCAATATTGATCTTAAATACATGTCCATTATCTTTTCATATAAATTAGGACGTCAAAGAAAACTACTACTTTAAAATTTTGTACAAATTATTAGATATATATTATTTAACATTTTTGAGTAAATTTACGTGACCGGAAGTTCCTAAACACATATATCAATTGTTTTACAGAGAAACTATACAGGATATCTCTGATATGCATATATAACGGAATACCACAGATTCCTTGGCACAAAATAGGCCGATTTCAGTTAACTTATCTATAACGAAAGTTGCTTCGTTTCGCCGTTAGAAGACTTCAAAGTTAGCAAAGAAAATTCGTTTATTCTTTATAAGTCGAGAATACGTTAATGAATCTGAACCATTTTTGAAAAGTGAATATCTAGGTTCGATCAACGTCTTTTTATGGTTTTGGATAAAATTTTAAAAACACGGAAATGATGGAAAAGCCATGTGTTTGACGAATATTAATACATACTGTTTTTCTGAGTAGACGACACTTACATAATTATAATTTCTGAATAGTCCGTTTAGTTCTGAAACTTTTTTGTCTCATAAGATTTTCATTACATAAGCAGTTAAGCCAGAAAGAAGGAATGTTTGTGTATCTACACCACTTATTCACGTCATTTTGATTACAAAATCACAATGTGTTTGGCACTTAAGTAATGAATTGAATACTAGCGAATTTTTTCCTCGTAATTCTTGTTCATAATAAACTGTGGAGGCAAGGACTGTTGATTTCAATGCCTCTCCAGAAAAATCAGTACCAATTACGATAAGATTTTTAATTACAATGACGTAAAAATTGTTTGCAGATGTTCAAAAGTTTCAATTTTCTGGCTTAACCACTAATGTAATCAAAAACGTATAAGGGACAAAAAAGTTCTAGAACTAAATGGGCTATTCAGAAATTAGAATAACAGAGAAAATAGAGTAACAATTGCTGAAGGCAAGGCTTTTCGGTCATTTCTGTGTTTTTGAAATTTCACCTAAAGCCACAAAAAGACGTTAATTGAACCTAGGAACTCACATCTCAAAAATGGTTTAGATTGATTATCGCTTTTTCGGGTTATAAAGAGTAAACGAATTTTATTTACTAACTTTGAAGTTCTTTAGCGGTGAAGAGGTTAAATTAAGTCGACCTATTTTGACCCAAGGAATCTATGGTCTTCCGTTGTACACGCATTTCAGAGACACCTGTATAGTAACAAAAAATTTGGTGTCCCTTTAATAAGCTTCTTTGATTGTAGTAGCAGTATATCACTTCCTGAATGAAAAAGGAAATGACTGCTTTAGTAGTTAGATACATTAATTATATGCAAGTTTGACACAAAAATCTACTACATCGTTTAGATTTTGAAAGAAATACAATTTGAAATGTCGAATCTACTTCTATTTGAAATGTTGATATGCATGCTCACCTTCTTCATCATCATCTTCTTTACCTATTACTTCTAGAGATTCATCCAATATAATTTTTCGCGTCTTGATTCAATTTTTTTACTTATTTTTGCATTCTTTATTAAAGTTATTATTTTATGGATCGGAAGTGAATTTTGCTTGTTGTCACCTTTTGAGCCTCTTCAGATAACTCTTCTCTAATTGAACTAAAAATAGCAACTCTTTAAGCAGAAATGTTTACTGATTATAACAAACTTTACTACATTCTTTTATTGAACCGTTACGAAGATATCGATCTGTAAAGTGAAGGGCCGTAACTTTTTGCACGAACTAAAGCCGTAAAAAACTAGTAACGACCGAAATAGGGAGTGGTCTTTCCTCATGATTATTTTGGAATTTTTTCTTATAAGTAGCATGACTTCCACTACCATCAAACCCCGATTTACAATGTAACGTTAAATTTCATACTATTTCTGATCGCACATTTCAACATTTTTACACAGTATTATTCAACAACCTCTGCAAACCAATTTCGCAAACTGTTTCAGTGATTTTTATTCCTTCTGGGTATGCCTCTTTTTGCGTATTAAAGCAATAAATTGTAACCCGTATTATAGGGTTACAAATCATTTCCATGTCCATTGGCGGTGTCTCGAAGCCTTAAGTATTGGGATTTAGTTAAATTAAAGCATAATATTAAATCAAGAACTTGTAGTAGACTTAGCAGTCAATTGCTAAACATTATCATTTTGTTTAGAAACAATTTTAGGCTTTTCAGATTCATTTTCAGGAATCATCAATGATTTTTCCTGATGTGTCTCCTTGCTCGTATTTCACTCAATCTCATCTGTAATAACATTTTTGAAATTAGTATTATTCAAAAATTTCTTTAGAAAGCTCGAGTTCCTTCTATGTACATTATTACATTCATCTTTTGTTATGTACAATCTTTGTATTTCATCATGTTTCTTTATCATTTGAAATTATGAGAGGCCGTATCTTTTTTCACGAAGTAAAGCCGTAATGAAACTAGTAACGACTGAAAGAGGGAGTGGTCTCTTTTCTCATGATTATTTTGGAATGATTGCATGATTTTTTCTTATAAGTAGCATGACTTCCACTATCATCAATCCCCCATTTACAATGTAGCATTAACTTTCATTCTATTTCTGACTGCACATTTGAACATTTCAACATATTTATACAGGTGTTATTCAACAAACTCTGCAAACCAACTTCGCAAGCTGTTTAAGTGATTTTTATTCCTTCTGAGTATGCCTCTTTTTTCCGTATTAAAGCATCACCATATAGGGTTACAAATCATATCCATGTCCATTGGAGGTTTCTTGAAGCCTTAAGTATTGGGATTTAGTTAAATAAAGCATAATATTAAATCAAGAGTTTGTTTAGCAGTCAATTGTTAAACATCATGATTTTGTTTGGAAACAATCTTAGGCTTTTCAGATTCATTTTCAGGAATCATCAATGATTTTTCCTGATGTATCTCCGTGCTCGTATTTCACTCAATCTTATCTGTAATAACATTTTTGAAATTAGTATTATTGAGAAATTTCTTTAGAAAACTCGTGTTCCTTCTGTGTATACTATTACTTTCATCTTTTGTTATGTATGATCTTGGTATTTCGTCATGTTTCTTTATCATTTGAAGTTATGGAGATATCGATCTGTAAAGTGAGGGGCCGTAACTTTTTTCTCGAATTAAAGCCGTAACGAAACTAGTAACTACCGAAATTGGGAGTAGTCTCTTTTTTCATGATTATTTTGGAATTTTTTCTTATAAGTAGCATGACTTTCACCACCATCAAACATCTATTTTCGATGTCACGTTATATTTCATTCTATTTCTGAACATTTGAACATTTCAACATTTTTATACAGGTGTTATTCAATAAACTCTGCAAACCAATGTCGCAAATTGTTTCAATGATTTTTGTTTCTTCTCGGAATGCCTCTTTTTACGTATTAAAACGTCACCATATGAGGTTACAAATCATATCTATGTCCATTGACGATCTGTCCAAACTTTAAGTATACGGATTTAGTTAAATTAAAGGATACTATTAAATCAAGAGCTTGTTTAGCAGCCAATTGCTAAACATTATGATTTTGTTAGAAACAATCTTAGGCTTTGCCCGTATGTGTCTCCTTGCCCGTATTTTCAAAATTAGTATTATTCCGAAATTTCTTTAGAAAGCTCGAATTCCTTCTGTATATATGATAATTTTAAGTTTCTTTATAATTTGTTCCGGAGTCCATGTTTTTCTTCTCTTATTAAAATATTCTCATTCTATTATATTTATATAAGGTCTTACCGTTCTTTTTTCACCTTCATCTTTTCCTCAATATGTTCTACAATCTTAGGTGTCAACTCTATTTTAGTAGTCGTATAGAAAATCTTAATAGCCTGTTATGGCTCTTACCTTATATTCCAATAAGCATTCTATTATATCATGCATCGTCTTACAGCTCTCTCTATGAGACCATTCGACATTTGGTAAAGTGGATTTAAAGTTATTACATTAAAGTTCCACTCATTTGCAAACTCTTTAAATCTATATGAGTTAAAAGGATTGCTGTCCGAAATAAAATTTGTTGATATGTAATGTTAAATTTGTTCTTAATAATTATGTAATTGAATTTCCAGTTTTATCTTGAAGTAAATTAAAATCAATCTATCTGTTGTGGTAATCAACTACCATTAAATAGTCTTATGTGTTTATATGTTAAAAATTCAAAATATCAGCAGCAATGGTTTGAAAAGACAATTCAGGAATTGGATGACTTAGCATAAGTTCTTTTATGTTATTTCTTGACCACTCTTCATAAATTTTACATCGTGACATATAGTTTTCCATGTCTTTTGCTAGACATGGCCAATTTATTACTTTTCTATCTCTAGATTTAGTTTTTACCATCCTAAAATGGGCTTTGCGCAATTTTGTTAAAATTGTTTGTGTTGCTTTCAAAGGTACAACGACTATATATATAGATCATATATATTTTTAAAATATGGTTCTAAGAGATGCAATTTTGATTTATCAGTAAACCAATTATTATCTATTTCTTGAATCAGCATTTTTGATATTTCGTCCATGCTTGTTAATTCTTTTAAGTTGTTTAAACATTTATCTGACACTAGAAGATCTAGTCTACAATATACATTTCTTTCCCATTTTTTCCATTTTTCTTTTTTTTTTAATATTTTTGAGGTTTCAATTTCATTCTTTGCAATAGAGAAGTTACTTTTGTAATGTCCCTTTTACCTATATATGTTAACGCTTTATAATCACTATTTATTTTAACCTCTCGTCCGTAAACAAACTGATCGCCAACATTTCTTTTTCAATCTGTGCGTAACGCGTTTCACATTTTATTAAACTTCTTAAACAAAAACCAACAGGTCTATTATCCTGTAGAAAACACGCACCGAGTCCATATTGACTTGTGTCTGGTTGAATAGTTATTTGCTTTCACGGATCAAATATAGCTAAAGTAGGTAGTATAGTATATAGTCTAGTAAAGTAGGTACTACTAGGATCAACTTCTTTAACTTGTTGAGCATTTATATATGATGCACCCAAACAATCTCTATGTTATTCTTAATCAGCTTTTTAATGGTACTACTTAATTTTCGTATCGCCATAAGCTAAAACAAATTTATCTGATCGTTCCCACAAATGAAAATTAATATCTAATGATTTACAAACTATTAATGGCAAAACGTTCATTTGTTTATGGCCTATTTTTATAATCTGAGCCCATACTGATTTATTGTTAGTATTTACATTATTTAGGGGAATAATATTCATCTAAAATTATAACATTCTCGTCACTATCCTCATTTAAATCATGTACACTATTAGATTTATGTGATTTTTTATTTTCATACTTACCATCTTTATTAGGTAATCTCTTTTTACAACCTGTGACAAAATGATTAATCTTTTTACAATAATTACTTATTTTACCGTATTCAGGACACTTATTTTAAACATAATTTTTACCACATTTGTATTTGGACGTATTATAGATGAATTAACATCATGTGTTTGTGATGTTTATGTGATGAGTTTGTGGTGATGGAACTGTCTTATATTTTAAACGTATACGTGACCTTCTGTTGTCATCAACAGAATTATTAATGGATTTGTCCAGGTTATTAAAGAACGATATGGCATAAATTTTCATTTACCAATACACCATGTAAGTAAATTCGAACAATATTTTATAAAAGTACAATATATTATATATTATATGTACAATTGGCATATGAAAATATTGCTGGTATAAATTGCCAATATGCAACGTATTTTTCTTTTTCGAAATTTTAGTGTATATACAGTGTGTCCCCAGATTGTTTCCCTGTAAGGTACTTACGTAATGTATTGACGATACATTTTTGAATTCAAATTCCACCTTTTGCAATTAAGGTCTGGATGTCATAAAACGAAATATCACCAATTTTTACGACAAATATTCTCAAAGTATCAACGTTAACGCAAGAAGTTTGTTAACCGTTACAGGTAAAGTGGTCTTTCTGAAAGTGTACAACAAATGTTGATTAAGATAAAATGTTTATAATGTTAAATTATAGCGATACGTCGAATTCTATTAATTTAACATGCAAAAGAAAAAATGGGTTTTTTCTTAATAATTTTTTTCTAATATTAATTCAGAGTAAATAAAACACAAATAATTATCATTTAAACATAATATATACTAATATAAAATATTTGTAGTACACTATAAAAACAGAGTTGTTCAAAATTTTCGGAAACGGACATAGAAGGAAGAAAAATAGCTTTTGAAAATAGCTGGATTATGGTAGGGTGCCGTTAAGAAAACGTGCTGCTCAAGTCAGTGTAAGTAATCCAAATGAAACACAGAGATTGTAAAGAATTAATATTTATTGGTTATTCTGCACTTCTTTTTAGTTATATATTTACTACAGAAGAAGAAAAAGTCCTTAACTTGGTTTATAAGTTTTCCATTAACGATGGTAAATTTGATATATCAGATCATATTAAGAAACATAAAACAGTGTCATACTTTGACAAGTCTATTTTCAATACAATTAAAACCTTCTAAATTATCTAAAAATAATATCACTTACACCTTTGGCGATAAAAATGCAGGCCTGGTCTTCATGGAAAAAAGTCTATACATGGAAAAGAAAGCTTTGATTTCTTTAGAGAAAATGGTTTCATGCACACAAAGAAAGATCCTCTACTTACTTTTATCAAACAATTTAAAAATAGACTAAAAAGGACTCTATCCATATTTGAAAAATTTAATTTTTGCATTAATAAACTAAATAACATGAACCCATTACACCCCACATTGTACAGTTTGATTAAACTCCACAAACCACAAAAAAACTATAAGAGCCATTGTCAGTGGATTACATTCCCCCTGTAATAAGATGGCAAAACCTATTCACCACATTTTAACCAAGGCTTTACACTTCCAATCTCCTTATTCAATAAGTCATAACTCTTACTTTGTTTCATTTGACATAAAAAACTTATATGCTAACATTCCTGTAGTTGATACATTGAATATAGATAAGAATTTCCTTTTACAGAACATTAGTCACTCTAATAATTTTAATTTTCTCGATGTTACAAACCTGATGAACGCCCTTCAAATTATTACCAAACAAAACTTTTTCATTTTCGATAAGAAATTTTATTATATACCGGACGGTTTGCCTATGGTCTCACCGCTATCTGGACTCCTAGCTGAATTCTATGTTAAGCATCTAGAAAATGTTATATTTATACAAAAAGAACATCATTTCTCAATAAAACATATACAATTTTACGCTAGATATATGGACGACATTCTGATTATATTTGATGGCTCAAGAGCCAATTTGATTGCCCTTCTAAACCGATTTAACAATGTAGGAGATATTGAATCCATTATTGAAAGAGAATGAATGTGTGTCTTAATTATGAAATGTATAGAAAACCTACCTCCACTGATACTATAATTCCCAAGAACTCTTTCTGTCCATCTAAATACAAATATGCTATTTTTAATTCTCTTTCTATAATTCTCTCGAGTCTTAAAAATCCCCATGAATTCGAAAGATTTCCATAATGAAATTCTCACCATTATAAATATTGGCTTAAATAACGGTTTCAAATTGGAAGATTTACAACGAACCTTTTATAAAATCCATAACAGTGTAAGAACTTCAAAATATACCCTCATTGAACAACTGCATATAGGTTCATTTCCGTTTCCAAATACAACCCCATAGTTGACTCACTACAAAGGGTCGTATCTACATGTAATTTCACTATTGCTTCTAAGAACAACAACAAAATTTCAAATTATCTAATTAACTGTAAACATAGATTTGAGAAACAACAACTTAACGGTGTATATAAGATTTTTTGAAAAGACCGCATACGTTGGACAAACGGGCAGAAATTTAAAGATAAGACTAAAGAAACATCTAAATGCGATAAATCCGCAGTCTTCAAACACCTAAAGGATAACAACCACCAAGTAGACACCGATAATTTTGTACTCCTTCATAACCATCCTAAATCCAAAGAGTTAGACTTTTTGGAAGAAATGGAAATAGTTAAGTTAAAAAACGATTATAATTTTATAACATTAAACGAAAATACCGATATTCCACACTCACGACTGTTTTTAAATTTTATAGAAGGACCTGATTTACAATGATTTTTCGTATTTCCGTACGTGCAAACGTTTATGAAAATATGAACCGGTTAGCGTGTACCGTATGATTTTGTCTCGACCACGTATTTATTCGTCTTTATGAAAATTGATGTTTTAATGATAGTTGTTCTAAACTATGTTCTTAGTTTTGATAGAGTGTTCTTTGATTATGTTTTTACTTGCTTTTCGCTATAGACGGTAAAATTTTATTTTTATTTTTGTCTTTTTATATAAATTACAATGAATGCATAGTTTCCATCTTTTAGTTGCACCTGAAGACGAAAAGTTACTTTTTTGAAACCGGTAGTGCAGAATAAACAATAAATATTAATTCTTCACACTTTCTGTGTTTCATTTGGATTAAGAATACGAAGGATTATAGAGAAATACATTCCTTTTATTCAGTGTAAGTAAATACCATTTACAAAGAATTTATCGAGGAAATAAAATATTGCCGTATAAACCAAGTTATCGAATTAGGTGATGAAACGAAACTTTGGATTATTGTTTGTGGTTTGGGTACAAAATTTTGAAAGACAGCACTTTATTAAAAGACATAATACTTTCGTTAAAATAATTCCGTTTGACCAAACAATGTCGGAAAAGGGCGGAATTAAGTGTTAGTGTTGGTGTTCACTAAGTTTTTATGTTAATTTAGTTTACGTTAATGTTATAATTTAAAAATCTGCGTTTTGCTTCTTGTTTAATTAATTGATAATATGATTAAAATAACGTAATTAATTTTATTTTAATCAACTATTATTGTACATTGCTCAGAAAAACCAGTTTACTTGCATTGAACAAACTTCTTGCGTTAACTTTGGTACTTTAAGGACATTTGATGTAAAATTTATTACGTTGTGACATGCAGACTTTAATTCCAAAAAATGAATTTTTAAGTCAAAAATATATCGCCAATTATACCTTACAGAGACACAATCCGGAGACACATTGTATATACATATAATTATTTTAATGTATGTTTTAATTAAGCAAAACAACTTGATTTTTTTCGAACATAAACTCATTACCACTCAACATTTAACAGCAACGCTTTATTACACACTAAATTGCAAAACTCACTATCACTAAAGAGTAGATCTCTTCACCTTATGTTAAGTTGCCAAATATCAAATTAATTGCATCTTCAGTTGCCCTATAAAATTCTATGTTCAATCAAGATTACCTAAAAACACTCAAATCATTAACTGTAAACATTTCTTTCAGCACGGTGTTATTTTTTGTATTTGTTAAAGTACCAAGTTCGTATACGTTTTAATATGTAAACTAGTTTGAACATTTCGGAAAGTGCGTTTATGCACGGAATGCCGATAAGAGGAATGATTTTTTTCGTTTATTGAACAAGTATTTATTGACAAATCTTCCGAATGCTAGCGAGATTTATCCTCTTATTCAGAACAAATATTTAACTTTAATATAGCCATATGGGAGTGATGGCGTTGGATGGATCCGGAAACAAACTACTCGGAAAAACTTTTGAAAAGATTTTAATATTCCTGAACGTCGTGATCGCAGATGCAGCAATTTATTTCCCAGAAGAGGATTTTTAAGAGCAAAAGGAAACTTTTATTTCCGCCGATAGGATATTATAATATACGGCCCGACCGATCAATGGATATTTGTCGACCAAAAAAAGACAGGGAAAAAATAATTAAAATTAACGACTATTGACGTTAAATGACCTTCGTTATTTATGACCGTTACATTTTTGATTTTACAAAAACTTGTTTATCAAATAATAAAAGCACCAATGTTAATCCGCTTAGTTAAAAAAGAAATTTGAAAAAAGGAACAATGACTTTCAAAATCGAAATAGTAATTAACCTACCAAATATAAAGCGTTGGTTATGATGAACTCTATGTCTACCCCTATGTTCAACTGTGTTGTTCCCAATTGTAGGGTACATACGTGATGGGATTATAACCGGCTTAGTTACAAAAAGGGTATCCCTTCAGTTAGGAAGAAAACCCTATAGTCCGAAAATTAGCAACGTTAATGCTCGGGTTTAGAATATATCATTGAGGATATTAGATTTTTTGACATGGTTGATTAATATCTATTATAACATATATGTATTTATTTTGGTTGCAGCTGATATTTTTGTATGTGCCGCATCTGGAACAGTAAATACTTAATATAGAAAGATTCTTATTGAGAATCTTTTTAACTATCAAAAAAATGTACAAGAGTATTATATTAATTTAGAGAAATGTGGACACAATAAATTCTAAGAGATTATTATTTTATATGACTCGAATGGAGTAAAAAATATGTATGGTACTCATTTATAAATCTATTAAACGCGATTTAAACTGGTCCTTTTCCCAACCAAAGCTTCAACTGATTTTCAAGACGAAAAGAATTTGAGAACGAACTTCAGAAGCGTTTAGGACTTGTGGATGATTCCGTTAATGATGAATGCCATCACTAATAGTTCCATGACACATAATATAAGTAAGAAGGGTTTTGGCGACCGCTGTTGATTGAACTAAAGTTAGAATTAAAACTACGACTAATACTAAATCTAAAACTAGAATCTTTCGGGTTTTGACCTTCTTCAGAAACTGGTTCGATATAACGAAAACGGGAATTGTAAAACAATAAATATCGATCGAAAGCTAATTAATAATTAATTTATACTAATTGCAAACTTATTACTGTGGCGCGTCTAGTTTGAGAGTCTTGTTCATGGTCACCACCATCTTCCATGTTCTGCTGAGATCCCAGCCATCTCTGATGCCATTGTTCTTAAGCCGGTGGATTTCTATGTCCTTTCTTGTCAGCCTTTGGTGATATTTGTTAGGTGTCTAGCAATTCTTTCGGTTACAGCGGAAACATAAGACGAATAAATTCAACTGACTTTCTTCATATTCCCTCTGCTTTCACTGCTTGGTGGCTCGGTTGATATCCCTCAAAGTTTATCTGTTCTTCTGTAGCACGTCCCGTGGAAACCGTTCCTCCATTCTTAAGTAATCTTTTTACAAATTCTTGATGCTCTCTGAAACCAAGTGTGGGTTACAGATCTCATCTTTTGCGGATGATGGGGTCATGATGCCTCCAAGTACCACGTCACCATTTGTCGTCCTAGTGACCAGTACATCTAGGAACGGCAACTGTTTGGCAGTTTCCGCTTACGTGATAAACTTGATCATGGGATGTTGAGAGTTTAAGTGATCAAAGAACTCTTGCAGGCGATCTCTGCCATGTTGCCATACCATAAACGTATCGTCCACATATCGATGCCATAGTTTTGGTTTCCACTGGCTCTTCAAAGCATCTTCTCGAATAATTCCATATAGATATCAACTATAATCGGCGACAATGGAAATCTCATAGCTGCCCCTTCAAACTACCCCTGAAACTCTTGTTTCCAACTAAAATATGTTCCCAATGCTCCACTATATCTGGCACGTATTTTGGTAATTGTGTACAGCATCTTTTGTTGGTACCATAGTAAAAAGATATTTCACATCAAAACTAAGAGTTCTAGAAAACTAAGATATGATAGTTGATGGCACTGCCGATAGGGCAAAGAATCTGCACAAAGAATTCGTTCTGGTGTTCCGGTGAAATTCCTGTAAATTTGACCAAATTATTAATCCATTAACGACCTTGTCTGTAGGGTCCTTCTTAATTTTCCTGTAGATAGCCGGGTTCAGTAGGTCCATCATTTTGGCATCATATTCTTCTTTGTACATAACAACGACGCCATTCCCCTTGTCTGCTTGTAATACGACGATTTTTGATTTTTCTTTAAGAGATCGGAGTACCTTCTTTTCACCAACTGTCAAATTGGGTATCGGTTATTTTACTGACTTTAGTACTCTCACATCTTGTAGGATCTCTTCGGCTTTCAGTGCCGGAGTCATTCAAAAAACGAAACGGATTCAAGAAAGGAAACGGCAAAACTCGAAAATTTCTGGTTTTAGGTTTAGTATTAGTCCTTGTAATAATTTTAGTGTTAATTCTAATTTTAGCTCAATGACTCATAATAATGGCAGAAACTTTAGATTAAGCTTATGGAGAAGCATGATTTATCTACACTAATTTCTCATGATTTTCAAGAAGGTAGAAAGAAATTGTGAATACTGCTTATATGATTAATTTATCTATAAATAAGGTAAGATAACATGGATCAAATCGATCCTACTAACGATGGATGTCATCACTAACGGTAGTTGCAAATTAGCATGACTCACAATAATGATAGAAATCTGGGTAATATTTTTTCATGGCTCTCAAGAACAAAGAAAGGAATTATAAGCTAATCTCTTTATAAATCTGAAGTTGGGCATTATAGTTGTTCGTTTTAATTAAATTAATCATCTGAGTAATAGATGACGGGGGTTTACAGAGATTGTAAATTAAATTCTTTTTTTTTAATTAAAGTTCTACATATGTCTCGCCTCGAAGATGTCTATGATGCCTATGATAAGGCATCTTCAGGCACGTCGTCAAGAAGTGATTCCAAAAAATGGAATGAGAAACAAGTCCAAATTCATAATGTAAAAAACATATCGCGACGTGATTGTGATAATTCAAATTAAAGGATTATCAAAAAAAGGGGTATTACACCTGCGTCTTTAATTTCAGTATATCATTTACGGTGATACAAGGAGGCAATACTAGCTAAATCATATCAGGGTTTTAATGAATTTTGAATTTTTTGTTATAAGTAAATAATTGAAGAAGATATCTTTGTATTTGCTGGACATCATAAAGCCAATATAGCTGTTGTCTGTATTTCATACCCGTGCGGTTATGCATCTTATGTGCATATATTTAATTTCATTTTTATTTTATTACGAATGTGATGGACTGCTGTTGAATACATAGCAGTTAAGTATGTAGTGTTGTAAAGTTAAGACATAAATATAAAAAATAATACAATTGTCGACACCATATTTGGTAGTTTCAATAAGTAAATGTAATAATGGAGAACCTATTACACGAATCTAATTATTACCAGTCTAAAACAGGGATATGCAGTACATAATAAAGTTTACTTTACTCTTAGTGTAACAGGTACTATACGTGATGTTTATAAACTTTTTCATGTAAATTGTAAACACTGTAAAGATGTAGATAATGTAAACTATGATAACCTTTAATCAATTATCATATTCCGTTATACTGTTGAATCGGTAACATCCTTTTATGACAAGGTGTAAAAAATACCACACACTTCTTTAAATTTTTGAAAAGTATTTATTCCTCTTACTTAAATTATTTTCCAAGAAATCTTGAACTCTTTTCAATTGTTCATCTGACAATTTGAATATTGCATTTGTACGAAATTTTGGAACAATGTTATCGATTGCATCCAAAATCATCATTAACGATTAGACACTCTATAACTTTTTAAAAATTATTATCGCTTGTCATACTAATTTTCATGTGATATTTTTTATAATTTTGGATTAGGCAGAAATAGAAATAAGGAGTAGGTATTTTTATTTTTGACTCTCCTGTATCAAAATCTAGTTGTTCGAACACTTTCAATGTTGAGTGCACTTTTTTTGTTAATTCTTTTTTCAAATTGAGTAAATAACCTCAATTTGGACAATTTCTTCTGTATCGACACCATTATCAAGATCACGATTTCTTGATCGAAAAAAGTCGCCCGAAAGAGCTATTTTTAGGTGTTATCTACGTGATATACTCTTTCTCTATATAGATTACATATTCTACATTGTCTATGAATTGTTTATGCTAAAGTGCCATGAAGAAAAAGGAAGAAAAATGTGCTCTCGTCTAAAACCATGAAAAAGTATGTAGGCAACCAAATGTACAGAGGAAAGTGATCATAGTCTGGCTATGAATTAAGTGCTTTATTTTCTAAAGGTGTTACACCTTTAGAAAACGTTTTCCGTTCCAAAAGTCGGGTTTAAAAACAATTAAATTGTTAGCCTAACTACATTTGGAAAATGTTAATAAATTGATACACATTTTAAAATAAAACATTGCAAAGTTATGATGTCCTTTTCTGAAATTAATTGTTACTTTTATTCGTAAAAAAGGTCGTGGAGTGGCTCTTCCCGTAAGACCTCTAAAATGTAGGTTAAAAACTAAATAGTGAAATAAATTTGGAAAAATATTATTAATGTCTACAATTTTTGTATATTTCTATAATAAAGGTTTAATAAAGTATATGTATAAATGTGCTTTACATGTTTCAACCAAGGATCATCTTCAGAAGCATGAAATATTTTTGCGAATCTTTATTTGTAGTAATATTATAATCTTTTATTAAATCCACTTTTTTTTCATCGATGAAGGTTTAGTAGATTAATTAAATAAACGAAAGATCTTCTTTCTTTAAATAAATTAAATCGATTATGTTTTTATTTATTTATCTTTCCTTACATGTTTCGGCTGTATCCAACCGTAATCAAAGGATTTCTAAAACCAAATCTATAGTTATTAAAACTGATAACATTACTTAAGTAACATATTTATAACATTTAACATTAATAAATCTTAAAATAAACTTAAAACTGTGAAAATTAAGGTTAAGACTTCTTTTTCTATTCTATATTAAAAACAAGTTAGACCAGTTTTTGAAGAAGGTTGTAACATGGCATCCGAAACGTCAAACATTTTTTCAAAAAACGCACGCCGAAACCCGAAAGTTTCTAGTTTTAGATCTAGTGTTAGTCCTAGTGATAGTTCTAGTGTTAGTGCTAGTGTTAGTTCTAATTTTAGTTCAATTAACACCGGTCGTGAAAGCCTTCGTACTTATACAATTGAAAGTTCATTACCATCACAGGAATTCTGTAGTTTAATTTGTCGAGTTGCGATGTGAAAATTGAGAAATTATTTAAAAACTATTCTACGTTAAACAACTTTTTATATATATTCAAGGAACCAGTGATCAACCATATTCTTAACAATCTGTTTTCGCGCGAAAATTTAAGTCAAAACTTAATCGTTAAGTATATATATATGAAACCATATGTATAATACTATATGTATTCCCGGTTATTGCGGGAAACCTATAACGGTGAAACCCTCGTGTAACCGGGAAATTATTTAAATTTTGGATGGGTATCTGAGGTCTTTATATAATGGTTTGTGTCCAAGTTTGTTTTATCGTTAAGATTTTCGTGATGTGGGTTTTTAATCTTGAAGCGTTCTATTTCATAGTTTTCATAAATAAGTAGTTTGTAACTTTTTTGAATATTGTGTAGAACCTTTACATTATTTTTTTTGTTAATTCATGGTTATTTTCTATCAAACGTCTTCCAAAGTTGGAATTGGTGTTTCTTAAGTGTTCTTGTACTCTGGTTTTGATGGCTCTCCCTGTTTCGCCTATGTATATGTAGAATGCACCACATGTGTCACAATATAGAAGAATGTTGTTTAATAGTAGTATGTTTTTCATATTGTTGTTTCATTTGAACGCTATTTTTACATTGTTATTGCTGAAGATGTTACTAATTTTGTGAACAAGATTACCACAGTATGATAATGAACTGTATTGTGTATTTTGTTTTTCATTTCCCTTGTTTGGAGTTGTTAAACTATTTAAGTGTTGTCTTGTTTTGTATTTCTTTATTAATATGTCTATGTATTGTGATGAGTAACCATTATTATTAACTATCTTCTTGATAGCATTAATTTCCTTGCATAAGTATTCTTCATTTAGTTTGGTTGAAAATGCTCTGTGTAATGTGGCATGACAACATCGGTCTGAGTAGATTTCCTGTAAATATCGAATGTAATTTGTCGTTGATTCTTCCTTAGGGTCAAATCTAGAAAATTTATTGATTCTTTATTATCGGTTTCTAGGGCGAACTTTATGTTTCTATGTATTTTGTTAATGTATTGTTAATGTATTTCCTTTGTGTTATTGCCTCTCCACAAGATAAATATGTCGTCGACGTATCGACGTCAGAGTATTAAGTTTGAGTTAGTTGTATTCCTTATAATTTCGTTTTCAAATTTATTCATAAAGATGTCTGCCAATAAGCCACTCAATGGTGATCTCATAGGCACACCTTCATTATATCTATACATTTTTTCATTGAACTTGAAGAAATTTTGATTTAGGCATATTTTAATGAGTCTGACGATTGCTGGGGTAAAATTGTACCTTTTTCCTGTTAAGGTACAATTGTACCCCAGCAATCGTCAGACTCATTATGTGATAGTATATTATATTATATATATATATAGTATATAGTATTATATATATTATATGATAGTTGTGGTTCAATTCTTAATTATATCTTCTAAGATTCTTATAGTTTCTTCAGTTGGAATATTTGTGTAGAGGTTCGTTACGTCTAGAAATCCCATTAGGAAAATTTCAGATAATTCTATGTTTTGAATGTCGTTGATTGGTTCCCTTCTATTTTTGAGGGTATGATCCTTTTTGAGTTACTTATTCTGTATGTAGGAGAATCCATGGCGGCTGGTGGGATTGGTCGTATCTGGTGATCTTTTTTGTGTAGTTATATCAGTGAATATAATCTTGGTGTTTTAGGATTCATGGGTGTCATATAGAAGGTGTTTATTTCACTGTCTGTGAAAAATTGTTCGAGTTCCTTAATTTATTTTCTAACTTCACTTTGAAAATGTCTAATATGGTTGTTTTTCACATCGACATAGTTGTTATTTAAAAAAAAATTACTTTACGGAAAAGTTCTGCACACCGTGTAGACCGTGTCGATAATTCCGCAATAACCGGGAATACATACGGTATTATACATATGGTTTTATATATATACTTTAACGATCAAGATTTGATACTTCAATACGCATAATTTTTGTTCGGTTTCTTTTTCCTGTTAAGAACATGGTTGGTCCATCGGTGGTTTTTTGAATATAAAAAGTTTTTTAACGTAGAAGTGTTTTTAAATAATTTCTCAATTTTCACATCGCTACTCGACAAATTAAACTACAGAATTCCTGTGATGGTAATGAACTTTAAATTGAATTTTAAATATCTCCAAATTTTGACTATGTAAGTTGAATAAACTGTTTTTTAATATAGAATAGAAAAAGAAGTCATAACCTTAATTTTCACAATTTTAAATTTATTTTAAGATTTATTAATGTTAAATGTTATAAATATATTACTTAAGTAATGTTATGAGTTTAATAACTATAGATTTGGTTTTAGAAACCCTCTGATGATGGCTGGATAAATAAATAAAAACATCATCGATTTAAGTTATTTAAAGAAAAAAGATATTTCGTTTATTTAATTAATCTACTTTATTTGTAGTGTTAATTCGTAAATGGTTTTCATAATTAATAAGGATCAAATAAATGGTGAAAACATCACATCTAGAATTTAGATTAAATCTTGGAGAAAAATGATTTCAGTAATATCACCTACAAACAAAGATTGTAATGCATGGAAGATCAAAAAAGCTAGGACCATTAAAATCGTTTCCCCGAATTTATTTGAAAAAAAAATACTTTTGCCTACAAAAGATATTATGCAGTATGCTGCAGGACAAAGAAGCGAAAAGGAAGTACTTGGTATTATTGGAGAATATGTGACAAAGGGATGCTATTCTTTGTTCTATGACATGTTGGATGCAGGATAATACAGACTTAAAGTACATAAAGTAAAGTAAATAGTAATGATGAATAAACCACGATCATGTTCAATAATTTAATTAAAATTCTTATGTTGTTATTTGTTTTTATTATTAATACCTTAGATTATAATTATAATATCAATTGATGTTCGCATTTATATTTAAATTGAAAGATGTAGCTTGGGTAAAGAAGATGTAGTAAAAGAAACTCGCAGAGAACAAAAAAATGAAAAAAAAAAATAAAAACAACTGCAACGTTCTTGGACTGAATATATCTTCGGAGGCGAGTAAACCAGCGTAGATTTAAAGCTTGGGATGCGAGCGCAGTTGCACTGGCTGGCGGTGATACAGTTTCTCCGCCAATATTTATCTTATTCGTCTGAATTTACACTCGAGCATGCTTCAACCGGGCCGCAACCATTACCATAGTGGGTCGTACGACTGAGTTATATTGAGACGTCTTTGGCGCGCCACGATTTTCCCAGATTTCTTCTCCACTTCGCTACGAAATAATTACGAATAGATCATCCTGACCCTTGAAAAAAGTAAAAAGAAATAAAAAATAATGAGATCACATAATTAAAGCGTTCAATTAATTCTAAATAAATTTTCTGGGAGGGCAGAGAAAACGGAAAAATCTTGCTGGGAAAACGCAGTGTGTTAGTTTTCGAGAGTCGGTCTTTTCATTCGGGCCGCGACTGTATTGCGGATCCCACCCCCTTTAAAAACACTTATATAACCGCATAACCGTAAAGTGGAATCGTGAGAGCCGGTCCGTGCGAACTTGACTGCCGAAGTTCTGGTAGGAAGACAACCTGCAAGCAAGCCCAGGAAATTTAGTCCCATAACTCAACCGGAGAACCGGACGGTAGAACTTCTCTTTCCCCCATGGCGTGTAGCCCACGCAGAGAACCCTCCCCAATTCTGTCACGTACAGCAGATCCCTTAAAATAAAAATCTTTTTTGTTGTAAAAATTATATTCGGAATAAAATTTCTTAAGCTCTATCGTCTTTAAAGAGAACTTTAAAATACTCAAATAGAACGTAAGCAATTTATTTATATTCTCATTCATAAAAAGATTGATGAAAAATTTAAATCTGGAAACCCACGTGTCTTCAATAATGATTTAGCTGCGAACAACTTTATTAAAACTGTAATTAATCCGCGACGAGGAGGGGGCAATTTTAAGGATGATTAATGTCGTCTCCTTATTTCATTCCGTCTGGGAAACTATTACTCATCTGGCATTAACAAGGACCGGCGGCTTCTGGGAATTAAACCATCGACCGACCACAAACCGAGAAGAGGTCGCTAATCTCTCATCCAAAAATGTTTCTTTTCATCAATTCCTTCTACCATTTTCTCCTTTGATACATCAACACCGACGGCAACGCAATCCCTTAAACGTTATATTCTACCTCTCCTTTGATCTTCGTTACATTACGGGTTTGTTTCAACGACGTCTTCACCTGCGCGTCTTCGGTACCGTCGTCGTCATCCGCGTCTCGAAATTTATTGGAAACGACGTTTCTGAAACACGAGAGCAACTCATCAAAACAATACAACAAAACAAGTACCTTTTAAAGAGTAGGAGTCAAAATGATTTCGTTTAATGTCGTACCGTATTTTATATAAACGACTACAAAATATGAGTTATTTTCAATTATAATTTTCCAGGAAATATCTGGAAGGATTTATTTTAGTGCACATGCATTTGGATTGCAGTTGACGTGCGCATTTCCATTTTGATTACAAATCGAATGCCTTTAATGTCGCATTCGCTCGCCACTCACTTAATATATGGTTCTCGCGTACTCTACCAAATCTACATTCGTATCTTGGAAACGTTTTAAATCTTAACAATAGCTGTTTTAATATAAATCGTTTACCTTATAAATAAAATGATTTTAATAGATGCCGAAGTATTATTATAGGTTCCGCCCAAATAGATTGAGGAACTTGGATAACCAAAAGATATAAATGCTAAATAAGATATTTTATTATTTATGCCGAATGTCAAAGACAGACAAATACAGTGTTCCCAAAAAATGGAGTAATATAATTTAAACATAAAGTGAAACAAACCCATCAAGTTTAGGGATTTTTTGCAAGCTAAGAAACCTATTACAAGAATACCTTGCAATCTATGCAATAGTGATGGCAACCGTTTTGTTGAAGCAGATTAAAGTATGGGACGCCTTCGAGTCTCATGCGTATATTAAACAACCTGAAGATGTATCTAACCAATTAGTACTATTTTAACATACCTTAGCAATCTTTTTCTAGCTTTTGACGTCTTTGATACTCTCTCAAATACACTAAAATTAATTATTTTCAATTTTTCGACGTTGATTTAGTATCCCACGGATATTTTTATTACATTAAAACCAGTTTGGTTATCAAATATTGAAACCTGATCTTACTTGGAATGTTGAAGCATAAAAATGACTTCAAGTACTTGGCTTGCATCTTAATGATAACTCAAACATTCGGATTTTTACAGAACTTTGCACTTAAAGTGTTGCATCTTGCTTGAAACAGAAGGAACCGACGTCTTCGAAGTCAGCCGCCTCTGAAAACTTACCAAATGGTTGGAAATACTAAATCAACTCTTTGAACTTTACGAATTTGGTACTAATTAAGTTCGCTTGAATTCTGTTTGCATCTTAACCCGAACTAAATACTTGGATTTTGTGGAAACCAACATAAAAATGTTGCACCTCACCTGAAATGGAAAAAAAAAGTTAAACTCGACAAACCTGAAATGTTGGAGCATAAAGTCGTATTCGAGTTAGTATCCAAGATTTTCAGAGGTGATGAAAATGACTTCGCCATCTTCGAAGCGAGCCGTCATCAGGATCAACTTGCTTTGCGTTTTGATACAAACCCAAACATTAGGTTTTTATGGAACTTTGTACATAAAGCATTTCATCTTGATTGATATAAAAGGAAAATATAATTTCGGTCAACTTTGATCACGTCAGCTGCCTCAAACTTCAAATATTACCCACTTAGATAAATGTGAATAAAGAAGCCATCATGACCAACCAGATCTGCCATAGGCTCCTCGAACAAAAATGGGATCAAACCACGAATGGCTTATTGAACCTACATAGCCACAGCTGTTAGCACAAATACAACGGCTCGCATGTCTTAACATAACGGATGCGGCGAATCAAGACGTTTAAAGTATGCAGATGACGTAGATGAGATCTACAAAAAGGGGTAGAAGAACAGAGATTTGTACAACTGATAAAAAATAGACGCTATCATCACGGAACCTACAATTTCCTTATCAGGCTATGTTCGGCTGTGACATAAAAGTAGGCCTAAGATCTTTAATAATTCCAACTGAGACAATCGAATATAGAAAACGAGGAGGACTTGAAACAAATTTGTCAGACATTAGAGGGAGTCGGAAATGATATTGAAAGTGAGACAATGACAAATATCTGAATAAAGAAGAGACTAGGAGAAGTAGCAGAAAAAAAGAACAGATTGTAAACTATGTAATTAAAACTGAAATGAAAAAAAAAAGCAAAGACGCAAAAAATTCAATTCGCAGATTCGATTCGCAATTTGACAGTTCATATGAAATCTTCTGATATTGGCAAAGGTAGAGGTGATTTTTCCAACGTTTATACTTGAATGTGATGACGATGGGTTGTATAAATTGAATAGAAAACATCTTGCGGTAGAAAACAACTGCATTCGTTCATAAACAAGCCATGTCTTTTGTCCAGATGAATCAGACTGTATTCCTAATGATATGGCGATGCAGAGTAGTTCTTAGCACTCTAAAGATTTAAGTGTAGGAGGATACACTGCAAACGAAGGCGTTTGCAGTAAATAAGGATTTGGTATGAAAGCACATCCAAAAGAAACTGAAACACATCGCAAAAGAAAAGATAACCTGCTACGCACCCAAGAACTATAAGACGAAAATGTAGACTTGAAAGCAAAGAAAACATTTCAACAAAGGGTGTTTTAGTATCAGCTGCTAAAATAAAATGTGGATGCAAAGAAACTTGTAAGTCAATGTGTTATACAGTTGCTGTTGAGAAAAGACTCAAAAATTTCAAAGCTTATTATGCATGTTAACGAGATTTTATTTATGCAAAAGTAATTTATATTACATAATCAAAATTTTATTGTATTTTCTGAACAACATCTCATTGTGTGTTTTTAAAATGGTTTTGCATAGATTATGCATCCTAAAAATGTAAGATCTAATTTCTATCATTTTGACTCGCTCTAGGAGACATTTTCTAACTTTTGTCATCTTAAAAGCTTTCATCAATCTCAAACTCAATTATTTTAAGTTTTTCAACATTGGTTAAACATCTAAGAAGTGCATTAGAACTACTTTGGTGAAGACCAATCAGTATATTTCATAACCAAAACTGTTGTATTTCTGAAAAACATCCCATTTAGTACTTTTTAATTGATTTCTATTAATTAAGCAATCTAAATACGTCTAGAATCGTTTGGTACCATATTGGCACATCCTAAGACACCTTTTCCATCCTTTGACATATTAGACGCTCTTTAAAAATATCTGAAGAATACGAATGTTAATTACGTTAACTGTCGAGTTCGATCCATATATAAAATAGGAGAATTTAATATGTAACTTTATCAATAACTCCGCATCCGTGTACGTATCCGCATAAGCGAAATTAGAATTAATAAATCAGGTTCCGCATCCGCTAGACCCACATTCGTAACATCAGTATTGTTATGTAGCTGTAATTAATTATTTTTATTGTAATTATTTAATTGATTGTTAATATGTTAATAAATGTTTCACATATATTGTTATTCTTTTTTCGGCTTTGCCTGTTGAATAATAAATAAATATTATTATAATTATTATAAGGTTTTGAAAATGAAGTACACGCAGACAAAATTAAAGTAATACTAAAGTAATAGACACATGTAAGCCATGTGTCTATTACTACATCATCTGGGTAAAGGAGTGCATCTGTTGTGAAGCAAGTAAGCAAATAGTTTACAAATACATTATACAGTAGACGGTCTAGAATGGAACCCTGAGGTACGCTATTAATTAAGTTTATTATACCTAGATTTAACACCACCCAGTCCAACGTACTGTCTAACAATAAAATTAGACACATAATATGTAAGGAGATGTGTAAGAGAACAGTCGCAACCAAATTTCTCCGGTTATACATAGACTACTAGTGGTTACTCTGTGTTTGAAGTAGAGTTTCTTAAAACCCACGTGAGTTATTTTTGCTTGTTGACTAATAGATTAAGAACAAATGAACTTCATGGTAGAAAGTGACATGAAATCTAAGATTGTTTGCAAACTTTAGTGGTGTCTTATCTAAGAAACTTCCTACTAAACTAGGACTAAACTACTGTAACAGGTCCTTCAACCATGAGTTTTGACATTTTGTCACAGATATTTTTCCCATTACTTTGTTCTTTTTCAATGATCATTAGGGTACAGAACTTTTGTAACAAAACCATATGATTTTTTCATGTATGGTATCATGTTTGTTAGAAATAAACATATAAAATAATATAATATATAAGCAATAAAATATAATTTCTTTCATACTAATGACAGTGATACTGACGGTGATACTACTGAGGTTGTTTTTGATAGTGTACATCATTCAATCCGTTTGATAAAATTGAAGAGACTTGGCTTTAGAGGTGTTAGCTTCTTAATGGTGAAGAGGCAATAGAAATAAAATCAAATTGAAGGAAAGTTTAGTTGGTAGTAGCTAGTAAGTGCCATACTGGGCTCTATATTGTTTTCTTTTTGTGTGTGAATGATTTAGCACGAGTAACGAGCAACATTACCATAATATTTGCGGTGTAGCACTGAGGAGTAGCACTGATTACGAAATCATGTTGAAGAGACTTTGCGAGATTAGTTCGTTGCGATAGTAGCAAGAGGGGGTCCAAAAATATTGACGATTTGAAATATCAAAGATGTTTTATTAAGTAACAAAAAATAATTACATTCGGAAAAATCAAAACCAGAGTTTTCCAGAATAAAACTCTCTCTTCGTGTGTTGATGTTAGCGTGTGAGCGATGTTATTGATGGTTGATTTCGTGACTGTTGATACTTGAACTTGACTCGCACTTGTGACTGGAACTCGTGATTCGTAATTTTGGAACTTGTATTTGTGACTTTGGAACTCGACTCGCAACTGGAACTCGCGCTTCGTAACTTTGAATCTCCTGTTTCGTAATTGGAACTCGTACTTGTAACTGAAACTCGTTTTTAGTAATTTTGAAACTCATATTTGTAACTGGAACTCGTGCTTCGTAACTGTTGAAGAGTTCATAACTGACCCCCTTGTACCGATCTTGGGCTCTTTTATGCCCACAATATCGGAACGTGTTGTTCCGATGTTCCACCTGGGCCTTGGATTCTATCTGTAATCCTAGGCCAAGACTGGTCGGCGAAAGTATTTCTGGACTGTCTTGGACCAATCATATCGGATTATTCGGATATGATTATTCAATAATATTCGGATTATTTCCAGACCATATGTTCATTCCATACTAAGATATGGACTTGTCTTTTGGGGCTGTGATGTTGGCATACAAAGAATCTCCATATTACAGAAGAGGTGTGTAAGACCAATCCTGCTAGATCTAGTAAGTATCAAGCTGTATAATCAATCTAACTGCAGAAATTCCTTTATAGAACGTAAAATACCTATCCTATATGGAATTTATATTCTGGAATGTGCCGTATTGGTCAAGAAGAAATACTTTGAAATTCTAAAAAAAAATATGAAATATCACATCCTCGAGATATACGCGAGAACTACTGTTCTGGTTACTAATTTATTACAAATTCTACAATCCTGGTTCGGATCCAATTAAGTATTATTATTATAATTATTATTATTATTAAGAAAATATTAAGGGAGGTACTTCGAAAATATTTTTGCCTTGGCAACTATCATTAGCTTTGGTTTTACTTATATTATCAAGGGTTGTTTATTCTAAGTTCGAATGACGTGAAATCCGCAGATTTGACTCGTTTTGAATTGAAGCACTTTCGGCTTCGATATTTTCAGTACATCGACCGGTGCATTGGCTCACTGGAACTGCTACAACCAATAATGAATATCACCACAAGAGTATATCTACTATAACACATAGAGTAGAGTTTCTCTTGTTTGGCGATCATTACGACCGAAAATTGGGAAAAGCACTCTTAAACTTGCAATCACCGACTTAAAATTGCGGTAGTAATTTTTGATCAATTACAATCGTTGCTTGTTATACACAATTGTTATGTTCCTATTGGAAAGCAGTTATAAATTATTTTGTATCTACGTCTCGCCAATCAGCGTTAATGGGGTTATTATCATGGTTAGTTAATAGGGTTAGTATAAAAGTGTCAGGTGTTATTGAAGAAAAGTATATTTTTTTAGGGTAAATGATTGATTGTGTATTGTAAGTTGTCTTTGAAGTGATAGAAAATCAATACTTGATATTTCCTGTATTTCTCACAGTTGTGGAACATAATAAATCTAAATCCAACAAAAATACTCATCTGTTTTTGCAACGCGTAAACACACGTAAATCACCGTACTTTTTTTTCTTAAAGGGTAATTGTTTAAGTTTTGGGGCCAGTAGTAAAACTATTATTAGACTCTTCCTCATCAAAAGAAATAGTCGGTTGTTTGGATTCGGAGAGTTAATTTTTCAAAGGCTCGTTTGATTCCACAAGAAAAAACTAACTCCGAATTTATTTTAGTTTACTTATGTTTTTAATAACGGCTTCCGGATATAACGATTTTATTTGGAAAATTTAAGTTTGGTGTTTTCATTTTACTTTGAATTCGAACTGATTGTGAGTGTTGCATAAAAACGCGGACTGCGAGTGAACATCGAAACAGGGAATGGAATTTAGGTTAACGAATGACATGGCTCTGCGTTCAAAAAAAAAAAGAAAAAATACCAACTCCTCCAAATTAACCAAGCGTGTGGCGTCGGTGGTGAGGTCGTAAAAAAGTAAAAGGAATAAAGCTCGGTCGTCACTTGGGTTTAATTGAACCCACGGCACCCCAAAAAACTTTACACTGCGCAACCCCGCGATACAAAAACTCACTTGGCCTTTATACGAATTACACGAGTATGCAAATTTTTAAGTTTTCCCTAACTTCTATGACATTTTTTTTTATGAAAGTAAGTAGCTAAATTTGTACGAAATGAAAAAAAAACTTTATTTATAGGTGATTTGTTTTTGTGTTTCCTGATAGTAAAGTGCCAGGTGTTACTCTCATTTATACGGATTTACCTCTGATAGTTTGTTAGGATTAAGTCGAGCCAGCGATTTTCGCTGTACCTCTTACTGAAACGCATTTCACGTTAGTAAGTGCATTTATTACAGCTTTGGACATTCTAAACCATGAATATATTGTAACAACTTTAACTTCACTATTAAATTACAGATTATATTGTCACTACGAATTATTTTAGTTGTAAAAATTTTATCTAAATACAAGTGATGAAAATATGTCAACAATATAAACTATTTTATAAAAATTAAGAAACATACAATTATTACAAAAAATTAAGCAATAAAGTAAAAGGTGAACAATGTAAACTTTTGGTGAGAAACGTCATATACTATATGATGTAATAATATTACGTTGACATAATATCAGCGACAAGAAGAAGAGGCGGTTTTACAGATTTCTTTCCTTTAGAGTTTCTATAGAGCTAAGAGTTTGAGGCCAACTTATGTATTCTTCAATATATCTTTTGATGCATTATGATGTATTTCAAAAAAAATACACGGGTTCAAATCTGGAGTTAGATGAGGTTTGAAACATGTTTCCAGTAGATTTCTAGATTCCATTATTACTTAAAAGTTAAGTTGCCATTGAAAGATTGTTTATTATTAACACCTAGCTACCATTATCTGTACCAGAGTATCAGAAAATAACGTATTTAGCCACTAATTGGAAATAATTCACAGGCGGATTTGTGGAAGGAAAGATTATAAAACTTTATGGAAATCAGCACCAAACTTCGGGATGTAGGTAATGTACTGCAGCAAATTTTCCAGGTCACACTCGAACCAAGATATCTAAACTTCCGCACCAATTCGAAATTCTCAGTGTCGATTGCAAACCTCTCGCAGATGTTAATGCATCAAAGTAATTAATGCCACTACCATTATTGTTTGGCTATTTGCTTGTAGGGTATAGCTATTGACTCACACCTGCATAAATCCTACCATCTATGCAGATGATTTTAGCGATAGTAACTAACAATGTCATCCATAGGTTAACAGATATGAAGATTTTTTAATTATCGTCCCTCTCCATTTTTTGGCAGTCCAATATGTTCTAAAAACTGTCATTTTTATTTTTATACAGCGATTTACTTCTGACCGCTGAACCTCTTGCTTTAACTCATTTCACCTTGCACCTAATGTAGATTGATTTGATGGGTTTACGTGGCCAAAATTATTTTATGGTCTATATGAATTCTGAATAGGATATACAATAATAGTTCGGCATAATTCATAATAATTACTACAGTAGAGTATCGATTAATCGTAGTAATCGGGTACAATAGAAACCGGATAATTGAAAACCACTGATAGTAATGATAACATTTTTTAAATTATTGAGATACGAATGATTAATTTATTTTTTAAGAAAAGGTTAGAGAATTGTACAATGAAAGCAATAGACAGGTGTAAAACAACCTTCTTTATTATAAAACTAAATAATAATAAAATAATAATTTAAACAGAAATAATGAAAATCATTGTAGCAACACACCGTATGAAAAAATAGAGTTCTCATCAGTCTGGGTTTCCCCGGATCTGTTATAGATTCGGAGAAATCCACTGTTTTTAATATGACTATTTAGAAATCAATATAAAAAATTCAAATATATTCATAAAAGTTATCTTAAAAGTAATAATAATTAGAAGCATATCTATTTCAGAAATCCCAATGTCATAATATTTATTGTTAGATATATTGTATTATTTGGTTAAAAATCATTTTATTTACTGTCGTTATCCGAAGAATCTGGTACAATACTGGCTCCAATATAAGACCTAGCTAATAGCAATATTTCTATTATTTCAGGACAGAATAATTTAGATTTACACTTATTTTTAATTTGTTTTCTCTTACTAAAAAGTTTGTATAAACTTTATTCTAGGTAACAGAATAAACGTATAAACGGAAAATATTTCTATATGGATATAGAAGTTGTTCCATAACGACGTGCCGAAATAAACAGAACAGAATCAGAATATGCAATATTCTGTTTCTACATACCAAAATATATTGACTTTTGATAGGACATGTTTATACCTAACGCTTTTGGTTTTTGAGTTATTTTAAATGTCCTTTAAATCTGAATTTCTCAGAGACTGATCGGGCCAAAAAGTTAAAATTTGTTACAGTTGCTACTATTTCTTGTCTATTTAAGGACATCCACCTTAAATAGAATAAATTAAATGAAAAACAATATGAGATGAAATATACAGGGTGTCTTTGAAATGCTTGTACAACGGCAGACCACAGATTCCTTGGCTCAAAATAGGTCGATTCAAATTAACTTATCTATATCCAAAGTTGCTTCGTTTCGCCGCTAGAGGACTTCAAAGTTAGCAAATAGAATTCGTTTATTCTTTAAAACTCGAACATGCGATAATCAATGTATGGTTTTAAGTGGAATTTTAAAAACACAGAAATGATTGAAAAGCCATGTCTTCAGCAGTTATTACTCCATATTTTTCTTGCTGAGTAGGCCATGACTACATAATTAAAATTTCTGAATAACCGATTTAGTTCTGAAACTTTTTTGTCCCTTATAAGATTTTGATTACATTATTGGTTAAGCCAGAAAATTGGAATTTTTGAACATCTGCAAGGCTTCTTTACGTCGTTGCTATTACAAAATCTTGTAATTGATACTGATTTCTCTGAGGTACATTGAAATCAACAGTCCTTGATTCTACAGTTGGTTATGAATAAGAATTATGAGGAAAAAATTCCCTAGTATTCAATTCCTTATTTAAGTGCCAAACACGTTGTGATTTTGTAGACAAAATGACGTAAATAAGGATTGCAGATTTTTGAGTATCTGGGGTATCAGGGTTTTGTGTGTTAACAAACAGCCGTCATACAAAATCAAAAAGAAGATTGTGATAACATAATTCAGGTAAAACTCTTGCAGAGAGTAACCCTCTTTATTTAATGTACCTTAAAAAATGTCGGTTGCTGTTAAAAAAGCCAGTGATGTTGTTTAATATTGGTGTTTCGGAATTTTACTTTCGAGAATGTATAAAGAATTCTCCATATAGATCTAATTCTATGGAGTTGTTGATATGTTTCAATAGTTTTATATTTTCTATCTCTGCTAAGTGTTCATGATCTTTAAGATGTTGAAAGAAGGTTAAAGAATTTTTTTATGTAAGGTGATCTCGTACTCTGGTGTTTAGATTTCTGCCTGTCTGACCTATATACATGCTATTACAATCCTTACAAGACATTTCGTAAGTAATGTAATCAAACCTATGTTTGTTGTTCAATAGTTGATTTGATATCTTTTTCCCGGATCTGACTGCTGTTGTGATATTATGTTTCTTTAAATTGTTCTTGAATTTGGTTTCTAGTATTAGGTTATATGGTATGGTCAGAAATTGAGTTTTACATTTAGTATTGGGGTATATAGGTTTATTAACGTAACTTTCTTATGTTTTGTTAAAGATTGCTTATAATTCAGGTATACTAAAGTCATTATTTATACCTATTTATAATATTTTATATAGTTCATCTGTAAGGCCAAGCGCGCACATGCGATTTTCTGTCGCGCGACTGTTTGGTCGCAAAAATAACACACATAGCATTAAATACAAATGCGCGCATATGCGACTAAATAATAGCAGCGATTAAAAAGATGTAACCAACTCCATTTTTGTAACGACTCGATTGTCGCGTCTTTAAATGTATCACATGAACAGGAATGAACATGCACGCACATTCGACTGTTCAGTCGTAGTCGCAGCACAGGTCGAAGTTGGTGTATAGGATAATTATTACAACAAATTTATTAAAAATGGCTGAATCTTCAGAAGTATGTGATAATAGTGACAATGACTTGACATCTAGTGTCTTAGACACAGAAACTATTATTATCGAGGTAGAAAAAAGACCAGCTCTTTACAACAAACATTTGAAAGAGTATAGTGACCGAAATTTAAAGGAAAAATTGTGGGGAGAAGTGTATAGCAAAGTTATATCCACTTGGAACAAGTTATCGGCCGAAGAAAAACACAAGAGAGGTACGTGATATTGTTTTTATTTAATAGTTTTTAATAATCTTATGTAATAAATGTTGTGCAGATAAGTATTTAAATTTTATCATATTGCCACGGAACTGAACCTTCGGGGGATGTAAAGTAATTTGCCATATAGTCTCTTATATTAAGACCAACTCTGTTAGGTCTTATTCCAGCTGGAGGACAGCTCTGTAATAAACACTCATAAAATTCGTCCTCCATTTGCACACCGTCTTTCTTTCGCACGAAGTTATGTAGAATGCAACATGTTTTAATGATAAGGTCGGCAAATTCGACTCGCACGTCTAATGATCGATGCAAAATACGCCATTTGTTCGCTAAAATACCAAAGGTACACTCTACCATACGCCGTGCACGAGTCAGTCTATAATTGAAGACTCTTTGTTTCATTGTTAAGTTTCTTCGAGGATAAGGCCGTAAAACATTTTGTGATAACGCGAATGCTTCGTCTCCTACTATCATGAAAAGTATGGGTTCTCCCATCTCGTTGTTTGGTAATTTTTGTGGAGTAGGAACATTTAATTGGTTATTATGTAATCTTTGACCAAAATTCGAATTCTTAAAAACACTGGAATCACTTCCAGCACCATGTGCTCCTACATCTATTGCTGTAAAACAGTAGTCGGCGTCTACTATACCCAAAAGAATAGTCGAATAAAAGTTTTTATAATTATAAAATTCGGAACCAGTATTATTTGGTTTCTGTAATCTAATGTGCTTGCCGTCGACTGCACCGATACAGTTCGGAAAATTTTTCCTATCGTAAAACTCTTTGGCAATATTTATCCAATCTTCTTCAGACTTTTCTGGCATGTATAAAGGCTGTAAATAGTTCCATAATTGGTTACACGTGTCTTCAACAATTTCCCTTATCGTGGTAGCCCCAAGTAAAAATTCAAAGTGTAAAGAATTGAAACTATTGCCGGTAGTAAGGTATCTGAAAAATAAATAATAACTGTTTTTTATTGCAGGAAAAATTATTCAAAAAAAATGGAAAAATTTAAAAGATTGTTTCGCTAAGGAATTAGCAGCCCAGCGTAAAGCAGTGTCTGGGCAAGCAGCAAAAAAAAAGAAGATATATTTATTTCGACCAATTGCAATTCCTTTTCCCAATAATGAAAAATAGACCAACTACCAGCAACACCGGACCTTCTCAATCAATTGAGATTGATCAAGAAAATCAAGAAATGATATCTTCTCCTTCTTTAGCAACCAATACAGAAAATTCGGAAAGTACAAAGAATGTAAAATTGACCCCGATGTTCTCTGTCAGATAAAATTGGATGCACCCAAAATTTTCTTTTCCGTTGCTTTCTTAATTTCTTTCGTAATAACAGAGCCACCATACAAGCGGTTTCTATGAAGTCCATGTTGATACTAGGCTCTAGTCACGATTAATCAGTCGCAAATGCGCGACCATACAAATTTTTTGCGACTACTACTTTTATGTCGCTGCGACAAATAATCGCATGAAAATCGCATGTGCGCGCCTGGCCTAATGTTGTGTTCGTCAAGGGGCATATTCAACATTCTATTAAATAGGAATTTGAGACGATCTTGGTTGAAATCCCTTGTTATTTCCAAATCTAAAAAAATAATTTTTCCTTGGGATTCAAGTTCCGATGTAAACTTTAATATGCATAGATTGTTAAATGTGTTGTGAAAGGCCTCCAGTTGGGCATCATTCCCTTCAACAATAATAAATATGTCATCGACATATCTTCCATAAAACAAGATATTATTACTAATGAATTTGTGTTTATCTGTGAATAGCTTCGTTTCAAAGTGGTTTACGTAGACGTCAGCTATTATGTCCGATATAGGGGATCGCATAGGAACACCGTCGTTCATTTTAAAAAACATTCCGTCAAATATAAAAAACGTTTTGTTCGGAAATTAATTCTGAACCTCTAAATTATTTTCCGAGTTGTGTTTCAATAGTATTTTTTGTGTAATGTTGAGTTCTTTATGTCAAATAATAAAAGGCTCGACTTTTTAGTAAGTTTTATGTTCTTTGTTAAAAGTGTTGTTATTGTTTTTACTATAAGGTCCGATGAATTTTTTAAATTCAAAAAAAGTGTATCCGTTAGTTTCTAATACAGAAAGCTTTGGACTTTTTTGGCTATTTTACTTGTGGGTGTATTAACATTACCTATAATGGGTCCTATGCTTTGTTCTTTCTTACGTAGCTTTATAAAACATTTCATAAGGAGCAAAGGGATTCATATTGACTGAAATGTATTAAATAGAATGTCATTGTCCTCATCGGTTTATCTTACACAGGTGTTCAAAAACTTAACTGCTGTTTTGCCATTTTCAAATGCAAAAAAGTCAAAAATTTTAAATGGAACACTTCATACTTGATTGGCTTATCAGATAGAGAATTTAATTGTTGAATCATGCTGTAGTCCCTGAAATGGCAGAGCTGATTCATATGTACACAGATGTCAATCAGTCTCTGAGAAATTCAGATTTAAAGGACACTGTTTATTGCTAAAAAAGTTTCTGATTGAAAAACTAAACAAACAAAAGCACTACGTGTTAACATATGTTATCAAAGTCCACATATTTTAGAATGTAGAATCAGAATATGCATTAAAAATTTAATATTAATTTATTATTAATATTAGAGCTGTGTGCAGGTTATCACGTTTCGAAACGGACTGTTTAGATAGTTTGATGCAAGGATTATATGAATAAATCATTTACTATAATTACTTAATATCATCATAACACTTTGATGATTATTTTATGTTCTATTTTCTTTTTCCGGACATACACTTAAGGATATCAAAGCAACAACTGTGATAAATTTTAGCTTTCTAGCTCGATCAGTCTTTCCAAAATCAGTCATAAGCCAAAACCACTAGTTTTTTTTTTAATAAAAATTAATTTATTAATTAATGTATCAACATATCTTATGAAAGTCAACATATTTTGATGTAGAATCAGAGTGTGGAATAACAATTTTATCATTTCATTTAAAATAACATGCTTATTTCGGTACGTCGTTATGGAACGACGATATTTACGAAATCTACAAAATGATATTTTTATAAATACAGGCTATTTATGAAAATATTTTGCGTTTATAATGCGGTGTATTTCCTAAAACAATTGTCTAAAGAAGAACTTTGTATTTCGGCTTCACCTGTATATAAATACATATGTCTATTTATTATATGATTATTATGCAGTTAGGCCAACATTTGGATAGTAAAAAGCAAATTAAAAAAAAGGTGTAAATCTAAATCATTCTGCCCAGAAACAATAGAAATATATACAAATTTTTGTCCAAATTGATTAGGCCGTTAAACAGATATTTTCATGGTTCTATTGTTTACGCGCGCACTATATATCTCGTAGAAGACAAGAGAAGAACTTTTGCCGCCATCTTGTTTTAACTTGATCCCTACCAAGATGTTGGCAGGCAAAGATGATCAGTCACTATTTTTATTCTTAAAAGATATGCTCCTATATTTGATGGAAGCTCGCATAAAAGTGATAGAATTCCACATTTAAAGTTTCAGGCATATCTAACAACCGGAAGTGGAAAACAATAATTAATAAATAATACTTTATTCCAGATGATTCCATTAAAGAATTACAAACTTACATGTATGAATAATTGAAATAAATTTTTAAGGGAACGAAGTCTTCATACCTTGCCATCCACCATCGAATAAAGAGAAAAGTTAACAATTCCACATTTCGATGTATATGGTTGAAAGGAGCTTATTTTATTTGAAATATATTTATTTTTCGTCGATTCTTATAAGGGCGGCATTTTCAAGCACCTATTGTAATCTATACATTGATTGAGCTAACCGGATATATCTACCAATATGTGGCTTAAGGAATAGATGTAGATGAAAAGCGATAATGTTAACATTTGACAAAGATAGACGTAAAATGGGACTAAATGAGCTGAGACGGGCGAGAGAGAAAATTAATGCAGTATTACTATCTACCAATTATTCCAATGATACATAAAATACTATTTTAAGATAAATTTTATAAGGTCCACTTCAAATAAACACATTCAGACTGCGCATCTTGAAATGGTTTCTGAACCCTTCAACCACTTCTTTTCGAAAGGAATTATTTTCAACAACAAAAAATTTGATATTTAAGTGTTCCGGTTTATTTTCCTCACTGTATCTAATAATCACTTCCGGTTACATATACCTGAAACTTTAAGTCTAGCATCCTATTATTGTTATGCAAGTTTAGGCCAAATATATGAGATTTCTCTTTCAAGAAAAACAACATAAGCGTTTTATACGAAAACAGTAAGAAAAAGCACATTTAATGACTGATTATCTTTGACCGCTAATATTTTGGAAAGGAGCAAGATGTGATTATCTTCTTGAAAGTGCTTCTTGAGATTTATGCGAAATATATATGTTAAAACATTTGGTAGTAACTTTAAATAAGTGTTAATTATCTTTTTAAAAATGCCTATTACATATTTCTGCGAAAATAATTTAAAAATTAGAAATGTAATAAAGACTTTTCTATACTGTTCAAGATAGCAACAACATATTGTCTCGAGAAAGTCGTACATCATATATTTTCTTCATCTAAAGTTGTAGTATTTTATGATACTTAATACATATAAATTGTAGTACTGTTTTATTGTGTACAGTTGATACTAAAATATACATAATGCTTTATTTTTTTTCAAAATTCAATATAAAAAAAGTACGTACCTCAAAGGAGACAAGGTACATATACAGGGTGTCTAACGTAACTGGTTCATTAGAACGTTTTTAGGTTCCACTATTCGTAGAGGCTTGAAATTTTGGTAACATGTGTTGTTCATTCCGATCTATTAATCTATAATATTTTCAAGATGGCTGGCACTTCCGGTCTACCGGAAGAAGACCTCAACTTCGTTATTTTAAATGGAATGCTATAGTTTTAATTACACCATTCAATTATACATAAGAAAATATGTTGACTTTCATAACAGTTATTGGTGCCTACCGTTTTTTGTTTTTGAGTTATTTTGATTTTAAGTGTTTTCTGGCAAATATCACCATGCTCTTTACAAGCCCATATCTCAGCCAACGTTAACTGAAAAACGTTTTGCATTGGTACGATGACTCTTGATATGCTGCTAAATAGATTGTTACTTGTTGTATCAGTATATCTTATACCGGCTGGTCAAAAATTGAGTTACCCTTTCTCTGTATTCAAATGCGTGAAAGTCGAAAATTTTAAATGGAACGCCCCACATTCTCATACCCTATCAGAAAGAGAATTTAATTCTCTACAAATTATCTACAAATGTTCCTATACCTATTTATTATAGTTTTCTTGCTATTGAGGAATTTATCAAAATCATAGGTAAAATGCTAGAAACCGTCTGTGTTTATTGTTAGAAGGCCATGACATTTTGACAGTTTTTTGTTTAATTTATTTAAATTATTATTAGTATTATTTCAACAATGAACTGTGATTGAATAAACTTTAGATTGCTAGCTGTAATTTACCAAAAATACCCAAAAGAAAACCGAGTAAATGAAACAATGAAGAACAACAATTTAATGACAAAAATTAAAATCAATAACATAAAAGAATGAAAAACTTAAAATTACAAAAATAAATGATGGGAATTTAATTCTCTACAAACTATTTAGATACTTTCCTGTGCCCATTTGTTGTAGTTGCCCTCATATTTTTATTAAAAAAAAATGAACGCATATTGGAAATTAATGAACGCATGCAATGCTGGAAAGCTTCTTGTTTATATGTTAAAAAGCCGTAGAATTTTGATAGCTTTTCAATCATATTTATGTTATTGTTGTCATTACTTAGTTGTGTCATCACTTACTGCTGTTAATGTCTTTGAATATCATGGCGAATTATTCCACGCCAACATTAAATTCGTCTTATATTCATGGCGGGTGTAATAATGTTTTGGATAATATAAGAGACGTATCTCTTAGTTATGGAAAGATCAAAATAACAAGAAACCATAAATTTCTATCACCAGCAGCTTAAGATAATAGAATAAATGTTTTTTCATATATTATTGCTTTACCAAATTCTTCGGTAAGAGGTGCTTCGGTCGATTTAGATGAACAATATTTTACAAGAAAGCACCGTTAATAAATAAACTGAACTCTCTAGAAATATCTCGCCTATCATGACGTCGAATATTACGCCATATTATTGTTTTTCATTGTTTCATTTATACGTTCTTCTGCTGGTTATTTTTAGCAAATAAAAGCTAACAAACTAAAGTTCAGTTGCAGATCATTCTATAAATAATACCAATGATAATTTAAATAAATTAAACGATAAACTGTCAAAATATCACAGCCTTCTAATAAAAACACGAACGGCTTCCAGCATTTTCTGTAGGATTTTGATAAAATACTCAATATGAAGAAAACTATAATAAATAGGTATAGCAATGTAATTTCATAAGTAATGCAATTTCATATAAATACTAATGGTTTTGCACTTTAAATGGATTTTATTTTTATTTTTCTCTACAGGTTTCGCCTTCTACACGGCATCATCAGGAGAATACATAATAAACATAAATTTTTACAATCTCAATCTTGAAATTAAAAACAAGTTACATTACTTAGCAAAAATCGAAAACAAAATTAAAAAGGTAACTAATTTCTAAAAAACTTACGTCGAAAATCACAACAAAGTTGTATCTCAAGATGTAACATAAACATTTTATCCAGTATAATTATATATTCCACTCGGAAAATTAACAAAATGAAGATATCTGGAGAAGAAAAACAATCGAAACAAAGATAGTAAAACGTCTGTGTGTTGATAGGTTAGGAAAGGCGCTTTTGATAACAAAATATTGCATTGCTGCCACACACTTTTTATCTTGAAAATGGGGATATTTTAAATTTGAATTTATATAAATTCTAGTAGTCTATTATTAAAAATATGGAAAATGGAAAGAGGTGCGGGTATAGGACAGGATATTGATGATGATGGGTGGGTGGGAAGGATGGGATGATGTCATCTCATCGTTCCATTTGTTGTGATTTTTGACGTAAATTTTTTAGAAATTAGTTACCTTTTTAATTTTGTTTTCGATTTTCGCTAAGTAATGTAACTTGTTTTTAATTTTAAGATTGAGATTGTAAAAATTTATGTTTGTTAGGTATTCTGATGATGCCGTGTGGAAGGCGAAACCGGTAGAGAAAAATAAAAGTAAAATACATTTAAAGTGCAAAACCATTAGTATTTTTATGAAACAAATGAAACTCTGATTAAACGCAGACTCTTCGACAAAACTAATTTCTTCATAAGTAACATCCATGTTTTCGTTCAGAAATCTGAATCTTCTCGGTCGGCAATATTTGAACGAAGATCCCACACCATCTTCTGCCAAATGACATATTTTTATTCTTGCCGTTATCGAATTTCTGTTTATATTTAACTTGCTGCGAATCATCACAACCCCATTTACAAATAATTAGCAATGAATTCCTTTATTATTAATTAAGGATTGCCAGTACTTCTTCCACCTAAATTGAAAAGCGCTCCATAAAGCTTTGTTATGTACTTTCGGCATAGGAATTTGTGATCTTTATACATTCTTTAGGTAGATAGCAATCTTATTTTGTTTTAATTATAAAATTGTAACTTTGTTCTAACTTATAATATCTTCATACTGCCGCCAAGTTAAATCAGCGTCTACATGAAGCTTTGGTATGTACCTTCAGCTTTTGGTATTTGTGATCTTTATACATTCTTTAGGTAGATAGCAATCTTACTTTGTTTTAATTATAAAATTGTAACTTTGTTCTAACTTCTAATATCTTCGTACTGCCGCCAAGTTAAATCAGCATCTACAAACATGGCTAATGGTTTCAACAATGGATGAATTTCTTGTTGGTAATGTTTGGGTTGGAAAGCTTTCCTATATTCTCCAGCGCGTGTAGCAAATTTGTGATGTTTTTCATAATTTGGGATGCACCTCCCTTACCTCTTTCTCTTAAGGTTGTTTGTGCAGCATGAATAATAACCTCATCATCTACAGTCGAGCGAACTTGTTACTCGGTTACTCGGCGCTTACTTCTTTCACCCAATTCATTAAATTGTTTAGAAGGACGTTGGCGTTCATTTGGAAGTTCAAAGGTTCCATCCAAGCAGATCTTATTCGGTTTTTGAAGACATATTTTCTGTTCGTCTTTCGACCACTTCTCTTTTATTGAAGATTTGAGGTAACCAAATCTTTTCTGCAGACATCTTATTTTATCTTTAGTATTAAAGGAGTATAACAAAAGATGCTTTGACAAATAATTCAATTTTTCATCTGAAATTGGAAAATCGAGTTATTGCGGTTAATCATATACAGTTACATCTTTTATTTCAGACGAGTTAGATAACGTCGAAATCTCTTGAAATTAAACTAACATAACGCACTCTTTTGCATTTCTTTTGTAATTATAAGTACTTTTTGAATTCAACTTTTGACTGCCTAAATTGTTAAAATCAACATATATGCGTTAGTATAAATTATGATTATATTGTCACTACCAATTATTTTAAATTCATTGTATAAATATTATCTAAACGCTAATAATGAAAATAAATAGTCAACAACATAAATTGCTTTGAAAGAATTAAAATGGAATACAATTATAAAAAAATAAATAACAAAGTAAAAGGTGAACAATGTAAACTTTTGGCGAGAAACGTTATGACGTAATATTAGCGACGAGAAGAAGAGACGGTTTCAGAGATTTTTTGCACAATTTTTTTTAATATCCTTTATTAAACATCTCCGCGTTCGAGCCCGAGATTCCACTTTTAATATCGAAGTTTTCATCGCCCCGTAATGAATACACTCAATGTAATGAAATAGCCGCTTGTAATATAATTTTTAAATTCTATATACTTGGACCCCGAGCTTGAACGAGCTCGAAATTGTACAGACAAGAATCCAACTCAAACCAACCAACCGTAAATCGTGTTCGTGTCGTTTTTTACGAATAAAATTTCAAGTATTTTTACAATAAGCGCCATGGAAAGTTAATTAAATTCTTCCCCTGCGTGTGCAATAAAAACATAAAGGAGGTTGCTATTAACTACCAGCCGGAACAAGAAGCGAATATGATGGCGTTGACAACTTAATTGTCACAAAAGTCAGTTATTTAAAACGGAAAATATCGTCTTTTTTAGTTTTCGATAAAGTTTGTAAATTTAATGTGTATTTGAAGATTTTAGCGATAAAAGATGGAACTTTCGTTACCCCCAAAAAAGGAGCTTGCTTATAATGAAAAAAGTGAATTGAGTATAAGGAATACTTTTGAAGGTACCGAATTGAAGGTTTATCTATTTTTTTTAATATAAAATATTGATCGCGGATACAATATGAATACGAATATCCCTCTGGCGAATTTCACGAAAATAAATAAATGCATATATCGACCATGCATTATTAAATAACGCTGAACAAATTCCGGCATCGACGAAAAATACGACATTGAACAAAACTCGTAAAATGTAATTATATTCCGGTCAACTCATACGCATTGTTTAAATTTACAGCGCTCGCCCCTATTGCCGTATGCTATATGTAATTTCATTGAGTTTGTTGCAAATTAATTTTGGATTTCGTCAATAATAACTTTCAAGTAAAAAAGTTAATAAAAACTGTCCAAAAAAAATCTAATCGGATTTATGATTTTTTTTATTTTTTGTAATAGTATCTAGTCTATTTAGTCCGGAACTTATCCAAGCGAAACCGGAAAATAGGCCATTAAATAAGTACAATTGCGAACGTTAGCGCAAATATCTTTTCAGCTCATTTCAGCTCACGCTGTAACGGGGGGCCTCGTTCAATTGTCGATGCTGCGGTTGTGTTAAATGTACTGTGGGGCCGCGATGACTAAAAACAAAAACTCATTGCGCAATGTAACGCGGTTAATGTTTGGATATTATTCATGCGAATTTGCCAAATTAATCACTAAACATTTTTTTTGTTGCATTCAAACACATTGCCCAACAATGCTATTTCCTAAATCCATAAACTAAAATCGCATTAATACAAAACTACTATATCATAATTTCCAAATGTTCCAGTTCAAATATTTCTTAAAAATACGGCCAGAATATATCTCTAATTTCAAATTGTCATCATAATTTATTTTAAATTTACTTACTTCCTTTTGAAAATCAATGCAATCAAGATTTATTAAATTTCCACTATTCATTTTAATTTAATTAAAATACAGTATGTCCCCGTAGCGAGAAAAGAAAGAGTATTACTGATTTTTCAAACTTATCTCAGGATAACTAAAGCATCGGATATGATTAAACCTCTAAATCACAACAATTTTATACTTTAAGTATAGAAATCAACTAATTATTCCCGTTTTTATAGAAAAATTGAATTTCTTTTTTACATTTTTCAAACGTTATATAACTATGAAAACTTTAAAAGTTACAACTTATGCTGGTGAAAAATTTATTAGTTATTATTTTTATTTATTCTGCATCGTCTTTTAATCGATCAGTGTAAACACTTTTGTTTCAATCGTTCCTAAAAAAATCTATAATTGAAAAATCAGGATTACATGCTGACCATAAAGCAGAACCATTCTTTAACAGATTTTTTAACAAAACTTCTGAAGATGACCATAATAGGTCGAAACATGTAAAGCTGCTATTTATAATAAATTACTAATACAAATACAGATAAAAATACTTTTTAATTTAATTTTTTAATTTAATTTTTTAATTTAATTTTTTAATTTAATTTTTAATTTAATTTTTTAATTTAATTTTTTATTTAGTTTTTTATTTAATTTTTTAATTTAATTAGATATTCTTGTGTTCGAACATTCTTGCTGTAATTTCTGTCTAACTACACCAAAGCATGATCCACTAGGAGCATAGTACTATATACGATACAACTAAAACTGTAGCCAACACCAACTCTATAACACTAGCCTAGAACTAGAAACATTTAGTTAACCCAACCCAAGCTAGCTTCTGAACTAATACTAGAATTAGAACAAGAAACATTAGGATTTACCCATCTTAAGGGACGGCCGGTTAAACTTCAATATTTCTAGTTCTAGGTCTAGTGTCAGTTTTGAAGCTAGGTTGTAGGCCTAGTATTAATGATACTTTTAGTTCCAGAACAATTTAAAACAATTTAGACTTAAATAGAGTTAACTAGGCCTAACGGTTTCGTCATGCATCTTCAGATGCACGGTTAAACTGAAAGAACTTTCTAGTTCTAGGTATAGTGTTAGTTCTAGTTTTAGTTCGATACAAGTATACAATAATCTAAAACCGAATAACAACTAAAAGTAGAGCAAATACCAACACTAAAACTAACAGTAGACCAAGAAATAAAAACATTTAGGTTTAGTCGCACGCCTCTTAGGATGGTCAAACCGAAATGTTTCTAGTTTCAAGTCTAATGTTAATTCTAGTTTTAGTATTAGTTCTAACGCTAATAATATTTCTCTTTCACGGTTATCGCCGGGTTACCATTATTTATACCATTGTTTATGCGTAGATAAATTTGAAAAATCAGTAATAATTTTTTCCCCATAATCCGATGTGACGTTGAATTTTATTGTTCTTTATTTGAAGAGTTGGTTGTAAGAACATCGTTCGTGATACATAAAAGAGGTTTACTTGCTTAAAAGAACATAAAATTCCGTTTTTTACACGATGTTTTCAAAATAACTTAGTCTTAGTGTTACTCTTTCCAGTCCTTCTTACAAATTTCAAACGATAACAACGTCGTTCATCATCTTTAGCGCTTGAAGAGATCGAAACCTGTGTATTCTTTAAGTTTGATACATACCCTTAGAAAAAATCATATTGGTTCAAGTCAGGAGTAAGAAGACTTTTGGAACATCTTGTCAATGAGAAGTCAGAGAAACAGGGAAAGAATTCTTAGAGAATTTTCTGTCAAACACTGAATTACTAGCTCGCACCATTACCTGAGAATTAAATAGCCACTGAATTATCATTATCATTACCAGAAAATCGGAAAATGACGTTTTAAGCCCAAAATTGGAAAGACAATAGCAGGAGAAAAGTACCAAATAATTAAAAGATAGATTACTACAATGCAAACAACTAAACATTTATGAAAATCAGAACCAAACTTCGGAAAATACTAAAACTTATAAAATCTTACTCCTCACCTCTTTGCTGCAGCTAATCTTCGAGTTCGAATTGGAATCAAGGTAGCTAAACTTCCCCTCCAATTCATATTAAACATTGACATGTAGCGCCATCTCGAGCACGCCCCCATTCACTCCTTATTGAAGTGGAGAACCTCCGCTTAATTCTGGATATTGTCACTTATAGTACTACTTTCCACTACAAAACCTATTTTAACAGATGACATAACAGATGTCTGATACAGCGACTATAACAACTATTTTTGAAGTTAGAATTTTAGTTTGACCAATTTGATCAGGTTTGACGTAGTAGCCCTAGAGCGCCAACTCCTCGAGGGACGCCTGTTTTAGCAATGAAATGCATTGTGTTCCCATCATACATGTACCCAACAGGTGCGGATCTTTATCTTTGACATTGAATTTTGTAGGAGAAGGGTCGCAGTCGGTTTGTTCGTCCAACCCAACCCAGAAGTGCCATATATCTTAGGACGGCTTGTGGTGGCAATGAATAATTTCTGAAATAGAGTACTTTACTAACTGATGTGGCTACGTTGTATATTTGCAATGAAGTAAAACTAGAATTAACACTAGTCCTAGAAGTGGAAAGTCCGAAAATGCACGGCTAAACCCAAATCTTTCCACACCTAGGTCTAGTGTTAGTGTTAGCTTTGTATCATATGATCTAATTCTAGATCTAACATTCGGGTTTAGCCGGCAAAACCCGAATGATTCTAGTGTTCTAGTTGTTATAGAGTTATAGTTCTAGTTTTTGTCAAATATATAGAGTTGAGTTTTGCAGGGTTTAGTAGTGCAAGACTTTTTTTAATGAAAGTCTCTACAATTATTAATTTTGAAATAGAGTACATCACCTGCCACTGATTTCACCTCTGTACACGACAGTATCCAAAACTAATAAGGCATTTAAACCAAACGTTCAGAGTTGTCTATATAACAATATTATTATATCTTATCTATGATCTCGAGCTAGAAGTCTAGAACAGTAAAAGTTTTGTTTTTCTAATGTAAGATGTGGTAAAAAATGTTTGTTTAAATGAATACTGCAATGAACAAAAGAATGATCGAAGTTAGAATTGATTTTACAAGCCTTACACAGTAATACCTACACCTTTACAAAGTAGCCAAGAATTAACAAATTTGAAATTCTTAGTGGCGATTGCAAACTTCTGCGAGATGTTAATACATCAAAGCAGTCCATTATTTTTTGACCATTCTTTTGTAGCGTACAGCTGTTAACTTCCTTTTATCTGCGACGAGTTATGGCGATGATAGCAACGTCGTCTCTAAGTTAGTGGTTAGATGTAGAGATTTCTTTTATTTACTATCGTCCCTCGCCGATTTTTTGCAGGCTTATTTATTATTGTAACTTACTCGTATATTTTAAAAACTATTAATTTCATTTTTATGCGGTATCTTACGTTCCTCATTACCATTCATACCAGGTTTCTTGGAATATTGAGGATAGTTTATCTATTTATAGTTCTTATCAAGAAAAACAAAAAAGTCTTAATGAATATGCTTCCTTTATAGGCAAGACTTTCTGTGAAAATGTGAGAAGGAGCTACTTACAAAATCATAAAATATTTGATAATAGCCAACATGGTTAGAGAACCGGAAGATCGACGATCACAGCTGTTACCAAAGCGTTTGACACAGTGAGAAATAACACAAATAGGAATTAACGATGAATGGAAGAAGCGCCATAGAACCGCTTCTTGTGTTGTTACCCTTCCTCCGATGACAAAGTCGACGGAAGAGTAAAAAAAAACTAATAATGTGGTGAACTTTCTCGGCTTGAAGTTGAACAAGCGTCTCACCTGGGATGATCATGTGAATACCCTTTATAGAAATAAGCGAGTGAAGGTGTGAAGTATACTGAACCTGAAGTGGTAAGAACAGCATATTTCTCTTGCTTTCATGCGGTGGCTTCATATGGCATCTCTATTTGGGGTTTGGATCCGGGAATTAACAAGGTGTTTAAGTTACATCCGCGCTGCGTGTAACCTATAAAAATTAGAATAGGAAATATTATAGATTGATATATGTACCGTACCCTGCATGTATATCCTTGCTTGTGTCAACCATATAGATAACTCCATTTATCACGAGTATAATACGAGACAAAAGGACCCTATAAAGGTTTCGTATCACCGTCTTAAGGTGATCCAGCAAGGAGTCGACTACCAGGGAAATAAACTATACAACAAACTACGAATTAGGTAAAGAACATAAGCGCCGCACATTTTAATAAACATGATAAGCATTTCTTGTTGTCCGAAACCTTTTACTCCATAGAAAAATTCTTAAGTAATGTACGAAGAAGAAAATTCCTTAGACTAAAGATTAACTGTAATTTTATGACGGTTTGCGAGTTCAGTGAATATTTTAGGATGACGTCTTAAAAACTAGAAGATCTTAGATCTATTGGACATAAATTAGAGCACCCCACAGAAAGAAATATTCTCCATTAACTAAGCACAGGTAGCCAATACCATGCTGTTGTAGATATGTATGAGGTAGCTGTTCATTTTATAGTGAGTATTGTGAATTGGTATTTCCCAGAATTGGTCATAATATTGCTCATATGCCCAATGTAATCGGTTGAGATGGCACATACATAAATGTTGACAAACTTTATGGGGAAGAGTTTGTTGATCGTTAAGGGAATTATTCGGTCAACTGTATGGTTGTTAGTACAGTTTCCATACAGTTTCTTTTATTATGTTCATGAGAGATAGCTCGGTTGGGTCGTAATTTTGAGGTTTAACAGTGATCAAATTTAATAGAGCTGTTTCAACATGAAGCATAGTAGTGAGGTTTTAGTGAGGACTCTGGGTAATGAGGTTTTTAAGTGTAGAAGTGTTCTTTGCAACCTTGCAAAGAACACTTTGCAAGTCGATGATGCAAATTCAAAAATGCTTTTAAAGCTTTAGTACCTTGATTATGTTTTTATTTAGATTCATGTGAAGGAGCGCGTCACCTGTAGAATTGTACTTTTTTGTACAATTGTGAGTTTTCTTTGTGAAACGTGAGTGAAATTGTAAATTGTAATTTGTAGTTTTGTGAAATGTAGCCCAAAAATCTTCATTCACTTATGATACTAGAATTGTTTATATCTTCGAAACCAGTGCTTTTAGGATCCACATTTACTAAACCTTTTCTTTATATACAAATACATGCTCTGTGTAGAGTATCTATTTTTGAAATTATACTCACTTAGAACAAATATACAATTCGTTGTTGATCTATTTTGCAGAAATCATCTTTAATAGTATGAAAATCTCGACGACCACTGTCCTTTGATTAAAACTAGTATTAATATAGTAGATATATCAGAAAAATTGAGTAATATATCGTAACACTTATTCTGTGTTAGATTAGTCTTATGTAGTAAAATAATTACTTACACTCATTAATAAATCGGAATCATTAGTGAATATTTGAATTATGAAATCAAGTTTGTACCTTTGACGTTTTTGCCGAATAAGATTTCGTGCTTAAACTGCGAACGTAAGCATCTTAGTGTATTTCGAAGATTCCCTTCTCTTTGCTCTTTCGCTACGGTATAATAGTACCATTGGAAACGTGTCTCTTAACGAAAATCGCCTTTCCGGCATGCGGAATTGAAAATTAATGGATACCGAGCGGACGAAGGCGGTGCTATAGCTCTGGTTGTTGTGTTTTAGGGTTCCCGTTTTGCAAACAGCCGCCGCACCGCCCTCCTCCTTCGCCCGAACTTTGCGATACTTAAAATGTAATCTACCGGAGAACAGTTCGGGATCTTATCCCTGGGCAATAATTTGCGCTTTAATGCCGATGAGCTCTGTGGAAATTTATTGCAGTTTCGGTTAGCGCAGTTGCGCCCCTTGCGAATTATCATTTTAGTCAACCGAGAAATACCTTTCTAATTTCTTTGATTAAAAGTACATTTTAAAAATTTTATATTTATTTATTTTAATTTTCTCTTATCACCAAAATAGGAAATTAAATATTAAACCAAACAAAATACTCAACCTTATCCTTAAGTGGCAGCGATAAAGAGATGTTTTTGTAAGAGTACTTCGACCTCGACGAACCATTTAGAGACAACACAATCGAAATACTAGTGCAATTCGAACGAATAACACAGCCGCTGCAGTACAATGAGAAAAGTTCTAACGTTCTTACACCTTCTGTTTGTACCACTTTTAGGAAAATACATCAATATCGAGAGAACTTACGAACCGACTTGGGAAAGTTTAGACACACGTCCTTTACCGGAATGGTACGACAAGGCCAAGGTGGGCATTTTCGTACATTGGGGTGTTTATTCTGTGCCTAGTTTTGGATCAGAATGGTTTTGGATCAATTGGAAAGGTAAAAAAATCCAATTTTTTAAAAATATATTAATTTATTTACAATTATTTGTTGAAATTAGATCATATCGATTACATTTAATTACAGTTCAATTGAATTTTGTAATTCAAAAATATTACTTCAACCAGATTTGACTTTTGGCAAAGAAAGCAGTGTACTATATAAAAAAAATTCTTTATTATTTATGAAACAAAAATAACAATGTTTAATAAGCCTTATAATAAATAAAGCATTTAACTTTATATCGTTAAATATATTATCTATTAAATAATGAAATATTATTTACTGTGCAAGATAGAGAACAGCAATTAAATTAAAATTATTATTCGCATGTATGTGTTGGCTTTTCCTATATTACGAAATATGAAGAAAAAATGTGAAATATTTTCGTGATGAAAAGTACCATTACATTATTAAAAACTTTTTTTAGGTCGAAATATTTCAAAATATGAGGAATTTATGGAAAAAAATTACCCACCCGGATTTCAGTACCAAGAATTTGCCAGAGATTTTACCGCCGAATTTTACGAACCAGAAGAATGGGCCAAATTATTTAAAGAATCTGGAGCTAAGTACGTCGTTTTAACAAGTAAACATCACGAAGGATACACTTTGTGGCCATCTAAACAATCGTTTAGTTGGAATTCGATGGATGTAGGTCCACATCGTGATCTTCTCGGTGAATTATCGAAAGCGGTGAAAGGCGAAGGTTTGCATTTTGGCATTTATCACTCTTTAATGGAGTGGTTTAACCCAAGATATTTATCGGATAAAGAAACCGGATTTCTAACGTCAGAGTATGTTGACAACAAAGTTCTTCCTGAATTAAAGGAACTTATCACAACGTACGAACCCGATATAGTTTGGTCGGATGGTGAATGGGAGGCACAATACACTTATTGGAAATCCACGGATTTCTTGGCATGGCTTTATAACGAGAGTCCGGTTAAAGAAAATGTTGTAGCTAATGATCGATGGGGTTCCGAAATTTTGTGTAAACACGGTGACTTTTATACTTGTGCCGATCGTTTCAACCCAGGTGTATTACAAACACATAAATGGGAAAATTGCATGACTATTGATCGGTATTCATGGGGTTATCGCCGAAACGCAAATTTCGAAGATTATATGACAGCTTATGAACTTATTAAAACAATGGTCGAAACTGTTAGTTGCGGCGGAAATATTTTAATTAACGTTGGTCCTACAAAAGAGGGTACGATCATCCCCGTCTTTCAAGAAAGATTAATGCAATTGGGCGCTTGGCTAAAAGTTAACGGAGAAGCTATTTATGATTCTGTTCCATGGAAAAAACAAAATGATACGTTGCATCAAACTTGGTATACTTCCAATGATATTGGTGATACTGTTTATGCAATCAGTTTAATTTGGCCAGCTGGAAATGTCATTCAATTAGCTTCTGCTGAAGAATTATTTGCTAATTCAACTACTACCGTGCAGTTGTTAGGAAATAACGGAAATTTGGCTGTAATATATTTCAAAATTTTACTATAATTAAAAATATCTGATACCTTTCTTTTTTTTAGTGGACCAAAACAGCTGATGCAGTTAGTATTGTGTTACCAGACAAGGCATCTGTAAAAGTAGAATATGCCTGGGTATTGAAGATAAGTAATTTCTCGTAGACAAAATGTTAATTTTTTGATACCTTTAATAAATTTTCGTTATTCATACATAGACCTCTCCCAAAAAAACATTTCATTTAATATTGAAACCACAATAATAATCTTCTTTTTGAATTTACACTTTCAAACTTATGTTTCTCAAAAATTTATCAATATTTACATCATTGTGGGAAGAAAAAAAACTTAATATAATGCAATTAAAAAAATTGTTGATGACATCTTAAATAAATATAGACTGTTTTTGCAAAATAATGTTTATAAGGGTTTCATTGAATTTATTCCATAATTTTACTGCACACTATATATAATAGAATACTGTTATAAATTTTTGTATAACACATATAAGTTTTCTGATATGACCGATATAGGACGTTCAAGTTCTACCAGGCCAAAATGTTTTTGTAGTAGACATTAATGCGGAAAAACTCATTAGCAATATAATATTTGTTTTCAATATGCCTTCAATTTACTGCATATACACGTACAACAAAATCGTGAAATAAATGTTTTCTTAAAGAAGATTACTACAATTGGAGTGTTTATCACAAGGAGATCAAGAAAGGTAAAAATAGCAAAACATTGTTCCAAAGTTAAAACATTGTAGATATTGAACCTACTAGTTGGAATCTCATATACTCGATATGAGTCTCGATATCTCGATATCTCGATCGTTCTATTTTTGGTAATAAATCAGTCATAAACTTTCTTTCTTTACCTGTCCTAATGAACGCATCATTCAAAAAGTATGCAATTTCTTAATCTGTTCACTTGGTAAAAATAAAAACGAAATTCCGACAGAGTTTCTTCGTACAACTGTTGACGACACTTTTTGACAATTCTTATCAAGACTTTTTCATTATATCTTTTTCATTATAATATCAAGACCAATATTATAGTTAATTTTAATGATATTGTATAATATCAAGAAATATTTGAAAATATGAAAACTGGTTGTATTAGTTACTTTTTTTCAACTTGTTAATGGCAATACTTGGGAAATAGAGCATGTTACAAAAAAGATGTTGGAACAAAAGTAGCAGCAAATTTTATTTTTATCAATATTATTCTCTTGCACTTTTATATTTAAATTCAGAAATTTTGAGAGAAATACGAAATTATTACAATTATTACAATTTTCTATACGAAAGTATAGAAAATTGTTGAATTTAGTTGCTTTATATGATGTTTATGGTAACACTTAGGAATCAGAACATGTTATAATTAAGCTTTTTGAACAAAAGTTAAAGCATATTTATTCTCAACAATATTGCTATTTTGCACATTTATTCTTAAGATGCATCGATATTAAAAAGAAATAAAAAGACATACGAAAAATACATAAAATACGTAATGTTATATGTTGGTTGAGGATCATCCCTTCTTGTTTGACTGAAAGGATAAGGAAGAATGATGTAAGTGTATTACACCGACAGGTCGTCTATTTTTGTATTCAAGTGCAATTTTACCATTCAAACATAAGTTCCTAAAGTTTCTAATCCATGCCACCCATATGCATATTATATGCAACAACACCATCTGGAAGATCAATGTCCTTTTTACAATTATCTGCCTTCGAAAATTTTTTTACAAAACTTCCTTATTGTCGATAAAAAAAAATTTTGGTATTTGAAGATAGGCTACATAACACATTAAGTGGGGAATTTTATCATCGCTATTATCGCAATCACTATCACAATCATCATGTACTTTTTGTCTTTCATATCATAGGTTTTAAAACGTCATTATTGAACTGCACCTCACTTGTACTGTAATATACAGTACAAGTGAGGAAACTAAGGTTTTTCACTCACGCGTATGTCAGATTCTCGCCTACGGCTCGTGTGGAAAGACATACAAGTGAGTGGAAAATATTGGTTTCTCACGTGTGCTGTATAGCGTTTTGTTCAGTCCTACTATTTAGAACTGAACATACTGTAGAAAGAAAATTCGGTCTTAAAGTTCGTTCATTCCTGGCTAATGTCATGTCGATATGTCGAAGACGACACTTTTTGACGTTGTCATCCTCTTAATTGATTGATAAACAACCAGTTGTGTCAAATTGTGAGACTTTTTGACGTTGTCATGCTCTTAATTGATTGATAAACAACCAATTGTGTCAAATTGTTAATTGTCATCATTACGCTTAAAATTAATAAACTAATCAAATTAATAATTTATATAAGTGAAATACTTCACAAGGAAATTGTGTGCTCTCTACCGTTTTTTTAGTTCACATCTGTTACGTTTAAACAAAGAGTTGTACCTTTAAAGGTTTAAATTTCGCTAATAGTGGATGAAAAAAATTAGAGTGAGTGAAAAATATTTTCACTCACCCGTTGCTATGAATGTTAGCAGAGTGAGTGAAAATAACAACTTTCAACACTCGTATCTACGCTAGAAACTGGCAATTTCAAAGGTAGGATTGAACAAAATATGTATAACCTATTTATATTTTATACCTATTTTATACCTATTTTATACCCATTCTATTTTTTCTGTTATTCCACTTCCAAGTTGTCCATGTACCCCGTTAGCTGTTTTGTGTTGTTTTCTCCTCTATTTCCTTCGTCACGACGATCTCTCTTACAAATTCGTCGATGGTTTTCTACTTTTCTGCATATTCCAATATAATGGCAACACAGTTATCTGGTGTTAGAACGAGTCCTAATTTCTCGTGAAGCAGTTCAGTATTCTCCTTCCATCTCACACATTCGAACAACGTGTATTCCATGTTATCCACCATATCTTTGTGCATATGCACATTTCGTCAACGCTCCTCTAATGGGTGAAGAGGTACGCTCTTTACTTCTTCCCACATTCTATCAATCCATGGCATCAGCTTTGGAATTAGCCTCTTCGTCCAGCGGACCTTACCCATCTCGTCTCCCACTCGTTTATTACCTGCGCATTCATTTGCCTACTCATTATTCTACTTCTTTTTTTTACCATTTTTTATGGGTATTGTGCTTCCTATCACCTATACATCACTTGCAGAGCTTCCGCCGATGTTGTCCTGTATGAGCTTGACATTCTTATCATAACTCGTCTTTGGACCTTATTGATTTTTTTCAAGGTCTTTTTCTGTTTCAAACGTTTCACGCCATACTTTATATCCATATAAGATTTGCGAGTATATAACAGAGCCGATTAACTTCCTCTTTTATGCTCTCTGTCCGTAGATTGATCTCATCTGTGTGCAAAGCATTCACTATTTTGTGTTGGCTAAATACAACCCCACCCAACCAAACCCAAATCAATCCTACCCAACTCTACTCTGTATTTGAACTGAAGTAAACTAGTAAAACTCTAGAACTAACACTAGACCTGGACCTGGAATCGATCAGGTTCAGCCGTCTTGAAAAATGTACGGCTTAACCCGAATGTTTCTAGTTCTAGATCTGAAGTTAGATCTAATTATATAAAACTAGAACTAATACTAGCCTATAAGTGGAATGATTCGGGTTTAACCGTGCGTCTTAAGACTGAAAATGTCTTCAGATGCATGGCTAAACTCAACCCTGTATATTAGAACCAGAGCCGTATAGAGTCGTGGCACTCAGAGAATTCATACGCTGGTTTATAATGTTTTCCTATGAATGGTCTGATCCAGTTTATGAAGAAGATAATCATTATATAATATAAACAATCCTTCTAAAAAAGGAGAGAGACGATATTGGGTTCATCTAGTGAAGAGAAAGAAGCAGGCTAGAGGCGAATTCCACTTCCTGGTTAAAGAGCTGACAGCGAAGCTAAAATATTTCATCAATCAGAACAAACAAATCATAAAGCAGGTCTAAATTAGTCTGATCTATCTTTATGCGTCAATTCCCACTCTATTTTTCTGGCTGATATCGGACGGATATTTAGTCTTCTAACACGGTAGCCAAATATAAATCCATCCTTGCCTTCATAATCAGCATCAGAAAGTGCAGAGTCCTCACTTTCCTATTTGATACTATTTCCACAGACAATTAAATTGATACAATATAAATTAGCTTATTAAAAATAATTTCAAACATAGTACCGCTCATCAATTTGAAGTTTACCAACTTGTTGGCTGCTGTTACTGTTAAGCATAAGCTAGTATATCTCTAAAGTCCTGCTCATCAGTTTGAAGTCAACTTATTGGTAGCATGAACTATTACTGTTCTAAATATTACACATTGTCTTAAAGCCTACCAACTTGTTAGTAGCATGAGCTATTATGCAGGACTTTGGATCCTGCTCATCAGATTGAAGTCTGCCAACTTGTCGGTAGTATGCGGTATTTCTATTCCACAGACTATATGTTATCCTAAAGACCGTCAACTTGTCGGCAGCATGAGCTACTGTACCTCCAAAGTCCTTTTCATCACTTTCAAGTCTGCCAACTTGTTAATAGTGTAAACTACTGTCGATTGTTCCAAACACTATACATATATAGTAATGGAAGGTTTAGTGTTGCTCCTTTTCATGTTTGTTACTGTTCTGATTTTAATATCCATGGTCACCTATGTTATACGACAACAACAAATCTTTTTAAATCTTCCTAAGCATAGATATTAGTGATATTTGTATATTGTGGAAAATTGGTAACAAAAGTATTGGTACTAAATGAAACGTTGATTTATTTCTGCTGTAAGTAAAATAGAAAAGAGAAACAAAAGAAAATTTAAAAAAGATTTAAAAGAGTTAATGAAAATCTGGTAACTTTTTTGCTATTATCTGATGAAGTTTATTTCCCTCATCTGGCAACATAGCATTTGCGAGCCCAACCGCTAGCGAACCACTAACGAACCACTTATTCGCAAAATTGGGACGGAATTCGCAAGATTGGTGCCTTTGATGTCAATGTGCCTTAATCTTGTGAACCCCATATCAATCTTGCGAATGAGTGGTTCACGAACGGTTCAACTCGGAAATGTATACGCACCCTAACAGTATGTCCGTAAGATTATAGGTTATGGGATATATTTTTATCTTTACTCAATTCTATACGTCATTCAGGAACGCAAGACATCACATCGCTAAGTTGTTCTCGGCGACTTTCACCTTTTAGCATGCCTTGTCCACCAAGGGGCTGTTCAGCGTATATATGATTTGCCGTTACCTTCATTGTTTTGGATTCAACCTCCTCTAACCTGAAGACAAGTACTGTTTGCAATTACTCACAAAGTGTTTAATTTTCCTTCTTACATTTCTCACTAACAATTATAATAATTCAAAATTTAATTAACCCAAAATCTTTATCAATTTAATTCCAAATTTTAACACATAATATTGTTGATATAAACTCTCAACTAATAATATGGATTTTTAGCAAGCTTCAGTACTCATACTTATTCGTAACTTTTATACAAGAACATCAAACGACACATCTTTGTTATGGGACATCGAAACAATGAAATTTTTGATATAATTTTTAATTTAGTTTTTAACATTGCGATATGGTATTTTATCTGATTGTTTCATTTGAACTTTTGCGTCTCAGAAAAGAGGTTTTTGTTTGATGGAAATAGATGGAATGGGCTTACCTCAAATAAACATGCCACTGATTTTCAATATCCATAATAGAACTAAAAAGAGACCTTTTACATGACCGGTTCATCGCATGGACGGGTTATAGGTTGAATTGGCCGACACGCAAAAGTGGTCTCGGTCTGTTCTGTTCGGTCCGTTACGTTGGCGGCAATGTAATTATGGCACGCGGCGGTGGTTGGTTTTCAAAATGCTTTCAACGGGGGTCCGGGCGCTTTTGTTCGACGACCAAATGACCGCATCACGAATAGAAACGCCACCGAATGAAAGCGCTCCGGTAATTATACAGAAGGCGAATTGAACATTTTCATTTTAAAAAATTGATTTTGGACCGATATTGAAATAACTAAGTAAATGAATTTTGTGTGGTACATTTAATTAACTTTGACTGATATTTTGCTTTGATGTGATTCATTTCAATAAGATATTACATAACGTAATTGTGATGTTCATTTGATGTATTGAATAATAAATTACGCATGTGGGAATTAATTCAATAGTGAATTTTAATAATTTTCGCTTTGTAAAATATTAATGTTACCATTAAATTTGTAAATTATTACTGCTGAAACTCATATGACTCACCTACACCCGTTCTGTTTCCATTTTCGCGTTTAACCCAAAACTGTCAAGAATAATTCCGAGTGTATTGCAGCAAGAAGAACCATACTACACTCAACGTTTTAGCATTATTTCTAGCAACATTATATCTTAATGTCTGTAACTCATAGTATTGCATTGAAGGTAACAATTTGACTTCAAATAAAACCATAGAATTTAACTCCCCTTTTTAGCATCGCCTCATTTCCCGTTCTAATTTTGACATGTAGCTACAATAGTCGGGGTTTTCGTTGGGATCGCGTTACGCAGAGTTGAGAGGAAACCGGTGTAACATCGCTTCAGGACGTTAATATTCGAAGCAAAGTGGTAATCCGAGAAGATAATTGCTTGTTGCGATTTGCTCGCGCGCCGCTTCCGGTCAGGCGCTCTTCCTTCTGCGTGTAACGTTATCAACATCGCGCGCAGCAGCCGTATTATTTCTACAATTCCGTCGTTTACGTCCAGTTCCAGGTTTTGTTAGAAGTGAAGTTTAATTACTACCCTGGAAAGCAATTTTCTGCACAACACCAACCCACCCGATGTTGTCGAAATTCAAGAATTATAAATATCACAAGACCACTCGAACCCGCGCGTTCATTTCGTTCACCGGAATAATTTAAATTTGACATGAAATATCGATATAAACGTACCTATATTGAGATTTGATTTCTTTCTTTAGAGACGTTCACCGAACGGAAATGAAAAGGGAAAATAAAGGGAGGAGTTCGCTTAAAGACGCGAAACATAAAAAGCTTGTTGCAACGTTATAATGGCAATATCTCGTAGTCCTCCTCCCGCAGTATCCATTACCATAAGTGGGCTGGGACGTTAAAAGCCACGAAAGCCCCAACCGCCGCTTCTTCTCCACATATTTTCCGATTTTTCTTTAAGAACGAATCTTGAGTTACTTATAATTACCAATTTCAAAGATGATTTTTATGACCAAAGGATATTACTTCATTGACGTTTAAGATTTAATTCAATATCATTTAAATGTCATAAATCACGAAGCCAGCTTCTTTACTATCTTCTTATTTTAAAAGTATTTTTCTTAAAGCAAGATAGATCGGTAAAGTTTGCAAAAAGAAATATATGGTTGAATTAAATCGAATACTTCATCATCATAAGTACATTATTTTAAAAAAAGAAAAAAAGACAAAACATAACAGGGTTTTTTAGAGCATGCTTTTTAGACCTACTAAATGATTTAAGGAAAGCCTTTCAATATAAGTTGATTAAATAGTAATTGAGTCATATTACTTTCATTATAAGGAAAAAGTTTTTCAATTTGTTTGAAAGTTTCAGTTTTAATTTATTACCAATATTGATACATCTTAGGCTCTTGTCTTGAAAAAGGTTTTCAATTATTAATATAACTAGGTTATTATTTATTTCCTCACAATTTCATTTATTTACATTAAAAGATCTATTTTTGTTTGTACATCGGACAGCTTTATCCACTGAAGGCGACGCATAGCATTCTCGTTGTTGAGAAGCTGGAATGACCTCGATGTTGGGATGATTATGCATTCTCATGTTTAGATGCGAATGATGCAAATCCTGATGACACCAATACTATTTCAATTCGCGATTAAGATTGTTGGATCTATATGTATAAATAGATACATTCACTATGGACTTTAGTACTTTGCCTTAGAATTTTTGAATATGACTAGCATTTGAATTTTTTTGTTGGTTTGGCGGTTTGTTGTTGGTTTACCAGTTGAAAGCACCTAATAAATTAAGGCCTTCTCCAAGCATAAATTTATTGCCTTATTAGTTGCCTAGTTCTTACCATGCGAAGACCTCGCTAAATCCAGTTATATTGTATTCAATTACTATATTGTAAACAACCTGAGAGTAAATTTTTGTCTAAGTTGACTGAAATTTACTCTAGAGCAATTGATAGAAAGAAACCTGTAAGAACTGACAAGCCGAAAAAACGACTTATGCAAATTGAAAAAATGGAAACGAAGTATTTCAAAAACAAGGAGCCAACACGGAGAAGCATATATGCCTTCTAAAAACAAATGGATGTTATTGGACCTATGAACAATATGCCGGTTATGGTCTGTATTACGTAATTATTATTATTCATCGCAGATCTTTTCACACCCGTACATCCCTTATAAAGCTGCTGCCCCCCAGTATAGAAATCTTAAGTTTTCATTTAAGCTAAAGCTCATTCCTTGATTTTCATAAACAAAACTTAAAGAATTTTTTAAATTTTCATAGTTTTTTAAAATGTTCAGATTAACCGAATTATTTAATATATATAACCTATTTCAATGATATTATTCTCCATATTTTTTTAAACCAACTCATTTGTTATTATATATCATTTAAAAAAGAACACTTTAAGCTTTGATTTAAACTAAAGCTCATTCCATTGAATAAAGCTTCCAGAACTTTAATAATTTTTAACTTTTTATATTATAAGTACGAAGGCTTTCACGACTGGTGTTAACTGAACTAAAATTAGAACTAACACTTTTAGAACTAGCACTATCACTAGGACTACCACTAGATCTAAAAGTAGAAACTTTCGGGTTTTGTAGTGCGTTCTTTGAAAAAATGTTTGACGTTTCGGATGCCATGTTGCAACCTTCTCCAGAAACTGGTTCGAAGTGACAAAATTGGGAATTGTAAAACAATATATAGGTCGAAAAACTAATTAATAATTAATTTTATATTAATTACAAGCTAATTACTAACTAATTAGTGCGTCTCGTCCGGTTTGGGAGTCGTATTCGGCTTCACCACCATCTTCCATGTTCTTCTGTGTTCCCAGCCATCTTCTCTGTTAATGTTGTTTTTATGTCGGTGGATTTCTAAGGCTTCTCTTGTCAGCCGTTGATGATGTCCTAGCCAGAACATTTGTTTTGTCGAAGTTTATTCGGTGACATTCTGAGTGGCAATGTTCCGCAACCGCCGACTGTTGAATTTTACTCAGCCTCACATCCCTCTCGTGTTCCTTGATACGGCATTCGATGTTTCGTCCGGTTTGGCCAACATAAAACTTCCCACAAAAGCATGATATCTAGAAGACAGATGAATCCAGCTGGTTCTGTACTTGCTGGAGCTTCTTCTCTCTGCTTCTGCTGCTTGGTGGCTCTGTCCTCTGCACATTTTATATTAATATAAAAAGTTGTTCCAATTCGTTCATCCAAAAATTATGCGTTAATACGGTGCTGATATTAAATTTTGCAAACAACATGGCGTCCAAGGTTACATTACCCGAACTCCTATACTTCAAACGTGCCGACAGAGAGTTGATATTCTGGTTGTAGATATTCTGTGGTCGTAGCATAGATTCTACAACTTACTTCCCATCACCGATCCTTGTGGAATGCCGTAGGTAACTGTCTCTTCTCTCCCGTTTACGAGGACTACAGTTCTTTTCGATAAGTATGACCTTAACAGACATCTCAATTCTGCGAGAGCATCGCACATTTTAAGTAATTCACCTATCTCTTTCGATGGCACGCAACGTTTTAGACATCCAGCATCACCATAATTTCATATCCTCGATTTGTTAGAGAAATTTCTTCACTTCCTCATTTATGATTTTCATAACAACGTGTACGGTGCTCTAGCCTTTCCCGTATTGGGACTAGGAAATAATATCATTTCGCTCTAAGTGATTCATTAAATTATTATTAATCGCTTGCTTATTTCTAAAAGCTTGCCTACCGCGCCTTTAGAGGCGTAGTGGTCTATAATGGGACAACCTCGACGTTTTTCTCCATATATCGGGAAACTCACCCGTATCCAAGCATCCGCTATACACTTTCAGAATAACATTTGTATCATCCACATTCATTGTATAAATTCCACCTCTTTTGTCACCTCCGATATAGTAAATTCCGGTTTTACGCCTTTCTTCTCCCAGTTTCTACTTCGCTCCCACACCAATAAACCTATAAGAGTATTTTTCGCCAGCACTCCTACCGCATTTGTAGATACCGTTACTATATATGCTGCTGTGATACTTATTGACATTCTTCTCTGGATTGATCTGAATAAGTTTCTGTCCTGCTTGTATTTCAGAGCATCTTCCCAGTACGAAGACGTCATTCGTAGATCTCTGTTCCTGTGGACACCGAGATACTTTACAGAATGAGTGCTGCTTATTGTTTTCTCACTTATCTGCAAATTTATATTTAACACAGTCCTTCCACCTTCTAACATTGCAATTTTTGGTTTTTCAGTTGCTAATTCAAGGCCTATCCGATGGAAAGTCTCTGCAATTAGATCTAAACAATATTCAGCCTTATCCACAATTCGCCGTTTGGTGTTAGACTAAGACAACAATGTTGTCTGCATATGCTAACTCCTATGGTAACTCCTTTTTCAGCTTTCATAGACAATATCTCTTTATAAAGCTTGCCACCCGACCCGATACAACCCACGCCAATGCAACCCTATTGGTATTTGCTGTTTGTTGCTATTTTATTATGGTATTTGTCTAGTAAAGTAGAATTTAGAAAGGAAATAAAACTATTTGCCTATGCAGACAGTATCTCATTAGGAAAAAGCTGTTTACCTGAAGTATATAGAATAGGTCACAAGAACTTAAAAATTAAATTAAATTTTTTTAATACATCTAGAAAATATCGCGAATAAAATGTGGTGATCAATTTGAAAAACGAAATGTAGCCAATCGTTGGAAATTGGAAATAGGGTTCCATAAATTGTAAAGGTAGCCTGAAGCTACATTCATAAAACCATTTCATATGGTACGTGGCTCATTAAAATAGAATTGTACACAGCAGTTACAGCCTACGGCAATTCTCATAAAAAAGAGAACATTTTATGTGATTTACTGTAATTTGCAAACAGAATTTGAAAAAATCTACAAAAAAAGATCTACGTTAAGAAAATTATTTTCATTTTCCCAGCTGTTTCAACATTTTTGCAGGCCAAGTTGGTTTATTTAATCATTAAATTTAAAATTTTTTTATGTCCTCATAAACAGAACTATTACTGATTGGGGAGAAAAAATTTAAATAATAACATTAATGATTGTGGATCTCTTCTTGATCCACCACGTTGATGTCCGCGACAACAAGGAAAAGCAGCAGGTAGCACGACGACGCGCCGTCGCGACGTCCTGCGCCGTGAGGCCGGCGTCGTTCGATATCAACGCCGTCGACCAGTGCCGCACAAACCTCTTCGGCGTCGGGTGCTGCTCGCCTGATCGACTTCGTGTGCACGCGCCGTGACGGTGTCACTATAACTAAAAAGCACAAGAACAACAATAAACGGGGGAGCAAACCATCTCGATCTCAGTCTTTCACCCCCCGTTATTTTTTTCTGAAAACCTGATAAGAAACCAAATAAAAACATACACGGTGCCAAAGAATATAATATAATCTATATTAGAAATAAACGGAAACTGTCGAAAACTTACCTTCAATGCTCCTCCTCTACCTCCTGCGGTATTGCTTCAATTCTTCTTAAGCGAGAGAAGATAGTAGTAGAAATTGAAAAACAATTTTATTTTGAGATAAAGGTTTCATTTTTGTAACATATTGTTGACGGTTTCGTTTTTTGATTGATTGATGCCGGTTGTGGTTTGAGTGCGCGAAAACATAACCAGTGGTGATGAAGCGGGTGTCGGTTCTTTGGGTGATGTACTAAGTTGGGTTGCAGTGGTTAAAGGGGCGGCCGCCACGTGCCAACGGGTTGCTTCCAAGGAAGAGGAACGCGTTACCACAGTGCGGGTGCCGGCAGGCCTCGTCGCCAAGACTGGACATGTACCCCCCGAAAGGGGAACCGCCGCCGAAGAGAAGGCCTCCATACCCTCCACGGTAAGATTTCAACAAAACTCCCCACTTTATTTCTTGCATTATTATACAAAAATATACTTTATTTTAAAATTAGACATGAAGTCGCCTTGCTCTTGTGAAATTTATTTTTTTAAATAAATTATTTTTAATAAATTGACTGTAAACAGAATAATTCAATTTATCTTAATCTTGTTTTTAGTTTACTTTAATAATTTTAAATTAATCCTTCAGTTTTAATCAATTTGTATATCTAGTTCATAAATTATCACAACAATATTAATTTGTTATTGCAATAATAAATTTGTACAAACTAGTAATATTTTAAATGAAAAATTATGTGAAAATTGATTTAATTAGTTTCGTGGTTAATAACTACAATTATCGTTTATGATGATAAATATCGCATTTGTATGTTAATAGCAATATTAAAAAGCATGATTGATGAAATATAAAATTTTTGTATACCAAAAATTTTGTTGTAAACTTCCATTTGCAAACCGTTAGTATTTTCTATCGATCATAAAAGTTGTCGAACACACACATTCACCGTTACGAAGGAGTAACGATTAAACTTTCCGCACGGTGGCAGTAATGTTGAAGTTACGCTCTTTACCGACTTTTAATTGGTTTTCCTGCCTCACAGTGCTACAACTTTTAATTTAAATTATAAACAGGGCGTTGTTAAATTGCTCTTATACATCCACAACGCGTTTTCGACACCCAAATATTCATAACACCGGATGTCGATGTCGATTTGTTTAAAAAATTCCAGATTATTTTTAATAATTCTATTTTAGGTATGTATTGCTTTTCATTTGTGCCATGGAAGTGAGAACAGAGAATATTTATTACAACATACCATAACATGTAATAAAAAAAATTCGTGTTCAATGTGGGTGAAAAATTTAAATCGCGAAAGGGCTGTTAAATTTTACGATCGACAAATTATACAGGACCATAAAAAGTATTTGCATTCCCTCGAAATGCTTTGCAATATACGTTGATGAAAAACGAACGGGTCATGCGACAAACGCGATTTTAACGCTGCTTTCTTCGCGGAACTTAGATTCACCGTTCCAGAAATAGACTTCCTCGTTTTCCATTTCCCATCGCTCCCGCTACTCGCCGCAAAATAAAACGTGACGAATCAGAAATTGTGTTTCTCCACAAACACAGCATACAGTGTTCTCGAGGCCGAGAGGTATCTCGTATTATTTGTTTTAATACCACGTCTTGCAAATACCTAATTTCCAAGGAGGTTCTGTACGGTGCGGCGTTGCTTGATGAAAAACAGTTTCACGTCTAACAACTTCAAACGTGATTGAAATTCATTCGAGAAAACAAATATAAGATCCTCAATGAAACCAACCAAAGCGCAACTTCAATATTAGTACCCGTATTTAGTTAGTTCATAACTTATACTTTAATTTTAATGGATGCGATTTTCCGCTAAACATTTTCTCCTATTTATCCGCTTGTATACGATGGGCATTATGGTGGCGTAAGTTACGCGCTCTGCATCGGCGTCCCCGGCGGGCTTACAACTTAAATCCTTTGATGTTTCGAAACGGTGTCCGGAATCTGCCCCAGGAAGCTTGGAACGTCGCAATAACTTCCTGGTTTTATTATTTGAAAATTTCTACAGCGCTATTGGACTAATATGTAGTACATAGTTTTGTGCGGTCCGCGTTAATAAACTCCAGTATTTTCCGAGAGATTGAAATTCGTAATAATAATAAATAATGTAATTTCAAAAATGTTTATTGCATTTTGTTAATATTAAAAATTAAAGTAATAATAATAAAGGAGTAATAACGATTCTTTTATACATACGAAAAAAAAATCTAAACCATAAAACAAATACGTATATGTATTGGGGAGAAATGTTGATGTTTCGAATGTTTATATTTGACGTCTAAAAACAACGTTGTTTTTTTACGTGCGCTCCTGATTCTTTTTTTTTTTTCTATAAGCTGGTCTACAAAATAACAAAAACGGATTTTGACATTCTCAAAACGGAAAACATCACAAAAACACCAAGATTGCTATTTTATACATTTTTTAGTCACTTATGCGAAGTTAGCCTCCAATTTTTCTAGCCCCCAATTAGATAGGGTTTTACATGTATCGTACAATAGAGCCTCGATAATTAAAACTAATTGGGACTGAAGGTGGTTCGAATTATCAAACATTGCTGCTATATCATCATTGATCTGATATTGCAATACAACAACATGAAGAGTAAAATGCTGTTATAGATTGAAATTTAAAAGAAAATCCGTCCCTAACTACTACACCTAGTATAAGATACCTAGTAAGAATGGATTTAACAATTTTGCCACATATTTACGTTTCTTCTAAATGGCTCCTGTGACCATACGAAGCATAATAGTACGAAAGATTATCCGCGAATTTCTAAACATGTTATTGTGCATATTACTAGGGATTAGCCACACGTCTCTTAACCTTTAGAGGGCCGGGATTTTAGCTAACATATTGTCTGAAGAAAATCAATACAAAATGTACTTCATATGATAAATTCATCCTATACAAAGTACTGATAACACAAACCACCACTTAAGTCGAGGTCCTAGTCCTCTAAAGGTTATGATGGCTAAATCATTATATTTCTAGTTCTAGTATTAGTTATACTTTTAGTTTCAGAAGAATTAAAACAATCTAGAACTAAACAAAAGTTAAAACTAGAACTAACACTAGACCTAGAACTAGAAAGTTTCGGTTAAACCTGAATCTTTCTAGTTCTAGGTCTAGTGTTAATTCTAGTTTTACTTCGATACAAGAATATAATAAAGTAAAACCCAATAGCAGCCAAATTAGAGTTAATAGCAACACTAAAGCTGACACTAGACCTAGAACTAAGTTAAGACGGAACCAAACCTAGCTTCAGAACTAATATTAAACTTAGCACTAGAAAGATTAGGGTTTAGCCGTCTTAAGAGACGTAGCCGGACGTAACCCTATTGTTTCTAGTTCTATATCTATATCTAGTGTTATTTCTGAAGCTGGGTTGTGGGTCTAGTATTAGTTATACTTTTACTCTGTCTTGGTCGTTTTTCCTTTGCCGGAGCTTGCTTTTCTGTGTTGTCAGTCACAGTAACGGGCACCACAGGTGTGAAGAGTGTTATCCCTCCTCCATCCTTGTTAGATTGTTGTGGACATATCCCTAATTGATAAATGTATCTGTTGTAATAGCCAATGCGAAAAACATCGCACTCTGAGATGCTGCGTCTGTAGCAAGATTATTAGTATTAGTTGTGTCGATATTTCTGCGGCTGAGGCGTGCAAGGTGCATGCGGGGAAGGTCTCTCTTTCTCATGCGTTTGGTGTGTTTCATTGGGAAACGACTTAAACAGTCTGAAAACTGAATTGTCCGATATTGTCCGAAAAAAGTTCGAATTGCCCACCATCATCACTTTCTATAAAAGTTTGATTCTAAAAAAAGTATACATTTTTAATATTCCTGAATTCACTGATTTATCATAAAAGGAACAAAGTTACGCGTATGTTGCCTTTCTAGGCAAACTATTTACGCATTTAGGGGTTACTAAACCATCGAGATAACCATCGAGAAACCCCCGTGATTTTAATTTGCCAGGATATATTAAGGTACCTAGCATATCATTGAAATGTGCAAAACCGGAGTTATTTCGTATATTTTGTGACTTTCTGAACTTTCGTCAACTCAATCATGTTTTGAATTGTGAACCGCGACAATCGTTTGTTGGATTTGGTTTTAATAAACACTGATCATCAGTTTGATTTTGTTCATGATGAGTGTCCTTTCGTCTACGAGGATCAGTATTACCCCGCTTTAGACATTACAATAAATCCATTGACGGTAAATAATGATTTGCCAATTTTTCCATCTTTGGGTGGTAGCCATAATTTGTAATGCTATAATTGATTTACACGGATTGGCCTTTTCTAAATGTCCACGTTAATGCACATATAGAAAAGCGTATAAGATTTTGGCTTTATTTGTTCCTAAGAGATTGTGTTGTAGATCTACATATCATCTCTGGTAGAAATTAAACGGCTATTAAAGTTAAAAGAATATTATAGGAAGAAATGGAAGAGTGCTTTCTATTCAGCAAACTATAAAAGGCTGAGGTGTTTGACTAATCAGAAAATCTCTGATGTGTATATTTGCTTCATTATTAGTTCTAAACAATCGCTTAATTCTGATACCCATAATTTTTGGAATTATATGAGACTGAAAACATCGACTTCCTAGCAAAATGATGTGTGGTGAATACACCTATACTAATCCCGATAAAATACTTCTAAACGTTAACGCTTTTGCGGATCAATTTTCTGTAGTATATATACTGATGTATACTGATAAGTCTGATTATAGTAGTGTTATAGTAGTGTAGTTGATGTACACTCTACGTATTCCCCAGTTTTTGTTGCCGATGTTACTGAAGAACAGGTTTTTAATGTTTTGAAGAGGTTACGCAATAAATATGCTGCTGGTGATGATGATTTCCCTTCACGTTTCATTCGTGATTGCAGTGTATACCTCGTTGTATCTCTTTGGCATTAAATTTTGTGGAGTGCCACACATCTTAAGACGACACTGGAACGTAAGCTGAATTGAAAAATTGAGATATAGAAATGGTAATGAAGAAGTAATAATAGAAGTGGTCTTCTTATTATAACCAAAATACTATACATGTAGAATCCTATCTAATTGGTGGTTGAAAAAATGCAGGCTAACTTCGCATAGGTTTTTAGGTCTTGCATTGTTTCCAGGTATATCTCATTCACTTCAGATATGTCACACGAGGTCAGATCTAACGACCCTGGAGGCCAATAAAAATTCAAATTTTAATTAATGAGGTTGTTCGGAAAAAAATTGTTGCTCCATCGTGTTGGAAATGAGTATTCTTATTCATAGGTAATTATACGATAAAAAAAATTTGCTTTTGAACGAATATCGCGGTAATGCCGCGATGATTATCATTCTCAATAAAGTTTAGAAAGGTTGTTCGTGAAGGTGATGATAGTTTTTACCTGACATAAATGCATAATGAACTTCATAATTAATCCATGAATTATCCATATGGTATAATAGCCATAGCACACAAAAATTCTGGATATCAATGCAGGATTATTTAAAACAAATCAAGGTTATAACGCCTTGCAGATTTTTGAGTATATCTTACACTCGCAGCTTTTGCCAGTCTCTATATTCGCCAATGTCCTAATAGTTATTGCACTGCCGTCTTCAATTTTTCTTATTGTTTGGCTTACGATTTTTAAGTTAAGAGACCAAACAAATTCTTATTTGCAGTGTTTCCCACTTGAAAACAGAACATGAAGCGGTAAATGAAACTGTTGCTGAAATTTGCATTGTGCTTGAACATAACATTGACCATTTCCTAATTAAGTTAGGAAATTAAACAAAACTACAGTTTAATGATGGAGTTTGATGAAAACTACAGTGTTTAGCACTCCAATTAAGCATGTTGATTTAACTGTAAAGTATATTGAATACATATGGTAATCACTGCAAACGTATATTATACTTATTTTCATCATGTTGTGTATTTGAGTTAAGTTTGTGATTACCTTCTTAAGGATCTTCTTAGGCATGGAAACTCATAATACTCGAAATATCAATTTCTGCTTAACCTTTATCTTCTCAAATATATTCGAATGGTATTCGTTTAATTTTTCCTACTTGCACTTTTAAATGTTACATTTACATTCATCATTTCTGAAGCATGTAATGATGTTAATAATGTAACTATTCGAGTGCATAATTAGTTAAATACTGCGATACCGTCTTTGTCTTCTTTCGCATCCATTCCTGTGCTCAAAAACATCACACGTCAAACTGAAAATTTAGATGAACGGAAAGGTTGTTCGTGAAGTTGATGAGGGTTTTCAGTGGGTCAGTAGCTAAAAACACTTCATCCATACAAATAAACTTCATTACTTATCCATGAATTATCGATGAGGTGTAGAACTCCAAAGCAAACAGAATTGTTTCAAAATATCAAGACAGGATTATTTAAAACATTGTAGGGATATAGAACTACAATGTTCAGTAGTCCAATTATCGTATTGACTTGACTAAAGTATATTCATATATATCTGGTATATATACTATGGTAATCACTGGAACCAAATCTTTTTATCAAAAATTTCAATGTCACCTGAATAAAATTTGCTTACTCCGTAAAACATTCTAAAATAGATACTTTAAAAAATGTTATTCCGTTGTCCGTGCTTTATTAAGTGTATAGTGCCGGAAGGGCCTGCCTCTCAAGAGAACAAAAGTTTTACTCTTTTTCGTATCCATTTCTGCTCTTTAATTTTGCGTTCATAACTTGTTTAGTATAAGCATCGTATTTCGTCTTAAAGCGTCGACAAATACATCTCATGATAACTATTAACTCCAGAAGCCGTTTTCTTCATCTTTGCAAAGTTTTGTACCTAAACCAATTTTTTAATCAAAAATCTCAATGTTACCTGAACAAATTTTGCTTGCTCACGTGTAACATTCTAAAATACACATTTTAAAAAGTTTAATTACATTCTTTGCATTTTATTAGGTAAATATTGGCGAGAAAGCCAGCCTCTCTAGGGAACAAAAGCTTTTTCGCTTACAAAATCATCGCTGGGAATAAAAGCATAATTTTTCTTAACTTCAAGTAAATCTTCAAGCAGTTTAATTTTTGTTAATATCTCACCAGGGATACTATTTTCGTCGTTGAGAAATGTGAGAAGCGTAACAATAATTCAAATGTATTCTGAGACATAACGATTAGGATTGCGATGTTTTTGCATTTATATTTTACGCTTGCAATAACCTCATCTACATAAAAAAATGCTGAGTTAGTTAATTGAACTGAATTGTTTGTAGGGTATATATATATTTGTTTCAATGATGATTCACTTTTGTCCATTATTCTCAACTTGGCTATAATTATTGTAATTTCCTTTTTGGTAAGGTCTTTAATGCTCAAATTTCCAAGAACTTCGTAATAATAACTTTCTTCCATACTTTTTAAAGACAACAATATTTCATAGAAATTTTGAAATTCCCAAATAGAAATACTTTGATGATTTCATTGCTTTCTGAATAATTTCATTACCGTACAAATGGTGTTGTGTTTTGTGAAGGAGTCATCACACAACACCTCATCCGTACCAGCACTGGGTTTACAAATAGTTGGCAATAGATTAAAGTGAGTGGTTGGAAGAGAAATTATGTGTCTGCATCACACAACACTTCATCGTTTGTACTCATTTCGTGATGATTTCGTAGTAATTATGGTGACCGATAACACAGTTTTTAATAAGATACAGATTAAATTTATACATATTATTATATAACTATAATTCTGATAAGGCTTCCGAAATGCAAAGCTGTTTTTTTTTGAAAATAAAACACTTTTATTATAAAGCTTAATATTTAGGTAGGAAAGCCCGTCAATCTTCAACCACAGTATGATATACGGGTGTATCATACTCTGGTTGAGGATTGACGCTAAGGTTTATAATTGCATAACTTGGTTTACTGGGGACTATACATGCAAAATTAGTCATCGGTCGGAATTGCCTCTTGAATCTTATGGCGGAAGTTGATTTTGATTCAACCAGATTGACGTATAATAAGTTATGATTAATAACAATTTGTCCTCACCACATGATATCTTTGAAATATACCTAGAAAATCTTATTAAAATGATTAAAATGAACATAATACAAAATTTTAACAGATTTGATTAAATTTTATAAATAATTTTAAGATGTGAGTTTTTTTGTATAGTTTGTTTCAACATTTTGATTTTATCTTGTAATTTAGCAGTATACAATGTGTTCACTAACCTCGGTATACAAATCTGCAACACTTGCATTTATATATCATCTTAAAATATATCGTATTGCATGGAGTTAAAATTTTTTGTGGGCAAGTGAGGCAGTGTGGTTATCTGTAATAGATTTCATTTTTTTTAAATTCCGTTCCTCGAGGCTATCTTCAGAACTTCTTTGAAAAGTAAGTATTATATTATTGTTAATCATTTATGATTCATCAATGATTTATTGTGGTTTGCAAAAGAACTTGCTTTGGCACCTTGCTGCAAATTGTTGAATGTACGCGTTGTTGCCACCAAATGTGTTGCTTTATTAGATATCTGTAAGGTTGTAGTCATAACTTAAACGTTTACATGAAGAGAAAGTTATCCGGATAATAAAAATTTTACTATTATAATGAGGAGAACTTAATCATCCGGCCTATAATTAGTTCCATTGACTCTAGCACTTATCTATTTTCCAAAACAATGTAAAATTTTTTTAACAGCTACATAAAAATTCCTTCCTACACACGCTCAAAAATAGAAACCATTTACCCGAAGTGATTAACAAACTGAATTTTCAAGATGTTATTCAAGATGATTTCATTCGACATAACTAACTTCTTCATAAACACTTACATCAGAAACTTTAAAAATAACGAAGAATATAATTAATGAAGAATTGGAAGATAAAGAGGAAGTCCAAACATTGCAGAAACTGTTCAAATAGCGCCTTGTACGTTCAATGAGAAATATTACCGGTTTGAAGATAAAACGCCGATGGGATCGCCCCTTAGTTATCTATTAGCAGATATATTTATAGACAATCTCGAATATAATAGAATTCTAAATATCACCAATCAACATTACCAGAATATTATCATGTGAATAAGATATGTAGACGATATACTTATTTTCGTAAAAGATGAGCTTCATATTCCGAACCTACATGACCATATAAATGGAAAACTCAATTTTCTAGACTTTACTCTAACGAGAAGGGAAAATTAAATTAAGTTTGAAATTTTTAGAAAGTCAACACAGACTGATTTTTTTATACCGTATATATACTCGTCATGATTGTTCTTAAAAACTGTCCGATCATGCATTTACAGAGCTCTTAATTCGAATTTGACTCATGAAAGCTTTCAGAAGGCTATACAAATAATACATCACCTGGCCAGAAAATTTATTCCCAATAAAGCTTATCAACAAGGCAATTATGAAAATGCAGAGAAATCACAATAAGAACAGCAGTACGACACTAACAAATAGCACAAAAAAGGAAACTTACTAGAAATAGTTGAATCTTACGAAATTAATAGATTCATCAAGTGTAACCCCAACACCGATAATTTTAATGAACAGATCATACCAATTAAAAGACCTTTTTACACGTTCTTAAGAGACCCTTTCATGAAAGAGATAAAACTTCATAAATATGACTAACTTAGGACGAAGGATTATATTGGTTGTTCAGTGAGTGAAATTTGAAGCTGGTTTTCTTTAAAAAAAATTCAAAATCGTAAATAGTGTTACAGCGACAGCTTGTCTTGTTAATTCTTACTTGCTATGTGGCTATTTTCAGATTATCCAATCTATCTAATTTTTCCATGCTGTGTAATGATTGTAGTTATATTGATTGATTTCTGTGTTGTTTTATCATTATTTCGTTAAGAATATTTTCACATATTATAAAATCATCGTCAGATATGCAATGTAATAACGTTAACCTATACATTGACGCAAGTAGCAGATTTGATTTTGTCTAATGTGTTTTAAAGTGTTTATATTGAAATACCTATTAAATTTTTCATAATACTGTTACATAACTTTTTATTTTTCCTTTTGTTGGGGTGTAATATCTACTAATATTCGGAACTAGCATAGACGAACACATTGTTAGAAAATATCACCTGAGCATATTTTTAATACTAATACTGATTCAAATACCGATTAAAACTTGATGGTGAAATGAATAATCAAATTAATCGCTATAGTTATAAGTTGAGCGGAGTATTTTAGTCAACTTTACACCTAATGCGCAGATGAGACATATCATAGGAATCATGTCATTGGCCTAGATTAATAATATCGAAAGTTTCACGAACATATTAGTTGTAATATCTTATAAAAATCATTTTCTGTAAGTGATAAGTAAATTCGACGTAGTTTAATTATGATTGATTTTTCTTTTATAAACGGTTCCAAGTTTGTCGCGAATTTTGGAATCATCCATTTAATCTAGTCACAACTTAATTTGCTGACGTAGATAAAAGGGCTGTCAACAGAGTTTCTCTTCGACCAAGTTTCTTTTCTTATAAATTTAATTGGGTACTTCATCTTAAATGGTTGCGAATACTTTGATTTACTAAAATTATAATTAATCTAATTTAGCAAATTATCATAAGTATTTTTTTACTGCTTATTAACTTCTTCAACTATGTTTTATTGCTTCTGTAAGGATCTTGATTGGATTTTACTAGATCTTTTTTAACTCGTTATTTTTTTGACTTTTATTGGAAAGTTTTTCTCAACTCATTTCTTTGGTATTGCCTTTGTTGAAACAAGGTCTGGATTTATGTGCGATCAAAATAAGCAATATACATTTTTTGTGTTTAAAATTCGTAACAGTAATATACCGGAAATATGGACGATATTATGCGGTAAAATCAAAAAAGGATGTACTTGCATAGGTAAGAATTACAAAAATACTACTTTTAATAGTTATAGAATAAGGTTTAATGTGAACCATGATCGACCAGTATTAATTGTTAAATTAATGAAAAAATATTTTGTACTTTTATTGGTTTATTCTCTCCAAAGGCTTAGTCTAACATGTTTTTGACTGTTAGAAAATTGAAAAACACGTGTATCTTTCTTTAAAAATTATCGGAACAAAATCAAAAAAATATCTTTACTTACTGCGTCAAGAAAATAAAAAATTGAAAAACATCCAAAACATTCAGAATAAAAGATGAATTGAATGAAATACATTTAAGAAAGTTACTAAATCTACAGATTACTATAAATGTGAGTTACGATGTAAGTGCATTAATTTTTTAAGTAGAACAAACAATATTCAATAATGAAAATTCAAGAGAGATTTAACCCTAGAATACTAATATATCGTAATTTTTTTGATGCTCGGGTTTTCTTGCTCGATCTTATTGATGCCGTCGCTTAAACAGGTTCCGTGTCAAAGTACCTTCCTAGTTAGTCTTGTGATAGACGTATCTATATGCACATCGTTGTGGCTCCCTTCTTTCCCGACTTTTGGGGCGATCGTCGTAAAATTTACGAGTGATTAGTATTGGTGAAATCTTTTAAAACAACATAGTGATACCTGTTTACTAGGTAAGATCAATGTTTATACTCCTCTTTTTATAAACTGATAGATAATATTTCTTAGAAAATGGAATCAAGAAAAAAGCATTTGACTGACCGAGAGTTGAAAAGGAAATTGAAAAAATAATGAACGGAGATGACGACATGGATTTAGATTCTAATAATGATATCGAAAGTGACTGGGAAGAGGCAGATAATTTAGAGGTTGAAGATGATTCCAGTGATAGCGTCAGTGATTTTGAAGAAAACGAAATTATAGGGGAGGATATGAAGATTTCAGAGGAAACATCTGACCAAGATAGCGACGATCAACTGTGTAATAATCCTTCTGCAAGTGGCGGTAGTTCATCTGACGATAACATTCCGTTATCGGAATTATTCGCAACAAAGAAACGCAAAAGATGTATGATAAAACCGAAATCTATTTCTCTGAAAGGAAAAAAATGGTCACAAATGGTCTACAAAAGTGAATCAAAGATCAAAAAGAACAGCATGTCGAAATATCGTCCGTTTTATTCCTGGAAGTAAAGGTGGTGCCAAAACATGTTCAATCTTTTCTGATTATTTTTTGCACTTTTTTTCCGATGATATTGTAAGTACAATTCTATGCTACACGAATGATGAAATTAGAAAACAATCCCAAAAAATATACTGATAAGTCATCGACTGTGGCAGCAGTAACTAAAGAGGAATTGATGGGGCTATTCGGAATCTTGATAATGTCCGCAGTAAAAAAAGATAATCACCTCAATGCCAAGCAAATGTTTGATTCCAAAATATCTGGATCATTCTATAAAGGCTGCATGAGCTGCGAAAGGTTTTTGTCTTTAATAAATTGTCATCGATTTGACAATAAAACCACAAGAGAAGGAAGGGTGAAAATGTATGCGTTTGCTCATATTCGTGATATCTGGGACATTTTTATTGAAAAATGCAGAACGTCTTATATTCCTTCCTCTTATTTGACACTTGACGAGCAACTTTTGGGTTTTCGGGGTAGATGTCCGTTTAGGATGTATATCCCGAGTAAACCGTCAAAGTACGGAATGAAAATCGTAATGCTCTTCGACTCGTCTTGAAAGTACATGGTGGATGCTTGCCCATATTTAGGCAAACAGAAAGCAACGAAGGGGGTACCATTGTCAAATTATTATGTACAGGAATTGACCAAGTCTGTTCACGGTAGTAACAGAAACATAACGATGGACAATTGGTTCACTTCTGTTGAAATAGCTGATAAACTCATGGATGACAAATTCAAGCTGACTCATAGGAACACTTCTGAAAAATAAGAGGGAAATACCACCCGAAATGCTAAATATGAAAGGTAGAGAACAAAATACATCCATGTTTTGCTTCGACAAAAACAAAACTTTAGTTTCGTACATGCCTAAAAAACAAAATAGTGTTGCTCCTTTCAACAATGCACGAAGGTGCTGAGATTTTGGAAAGGAACAACAAACCAGAAATAATTTTGAATTAAAATGAGACTAAATCAGGAGTAGACTCGTTTGATCAAATGTGTTAAAATATGTCATGTAGTAGAAAAACCAGAAGTAGGCCGCCCTGCATTTTGTATGGCATGATCAACGCCGCCTGTATCAATAGTTATGTTGTGTATTGTTGCAATATTATCAAGAAACGTGAAAAATGTGTGCGACGTTATCAATTTATGATCGATCTAAGCCACCAACTTGCCAGGCCATGGATGGAACAAAGGCTGAAAATTAACAGTTTACGCCGAAATCTGCGTCAAACTATCAAAGAAATCCTGAAAATTGATGACCAACCTGATGATGTCCTTCAAGTTGAAAGTAGACGTGCAACATGCTTTTACTGTCCCAGCCGATTAAGACGAATGACGACCACGTACTGTACCCAATGCAAACTCCCGCTTTGTGGCCAGCACCGGGGAAAATGGTGCACAGAGTCTTCTTAAAATGATAATCTTTTTTCTATTTTAATAAGTAAAATCTGTTTTTTTAGTTAAATAAATACACGTTAATTTTTGTTTAATAAAAATTTTAAGTTTACTCGATTTTCTGATTCATATTTTGAAATATTGTAAAACGACACGTTAGTACTAACGTATTAAAAAAACATATTGGTATTCCAGGGTTAAATGTAGTGAAGGTATGTAGGTGATGTTCTCATAATCTTGAATAACAAAAACACACATTTGATTCACTCCTTTCATTCATATATAAATAATTTACATAGTAATATAACTTTACGTTAGAACTTGAAACAGAGGGCAAATTCAATTCTCTTACTCTTAGTCTAACAAATAATGCAAATTTAATTACTTTCAACATTTACAGAAAACCTACTTAGACAGGCTCAATAATACCAAATGATTCCTTTCATCATAAAACCCACAAAGCTGCAGCTATCAAGACATTTATTCGTAGATGTTTTAGCACTCCATTAACAGATTTAGAAAAAGAGAAAGAATTAAGAATCATACAAACAATATCTAAAAATAATGGATATATTGATTCAGATATTCAATACCTTATACAAAATTTTATTGAACAACAACATTTGAGATCCACAAGTTTACAGCATTTTAATATTACTAAAATTTATAGATCAATTAAATATTCCTATAATATCAGTTGTTCCATTAAAAAAACATTTCTCAAATATAATGTTATATAATAAATAATATGTAAAATATGTAAATATGTAAAATATGCAAAAGCATATAAATCTGGTGTCTAGTTATAACTGTCCTCAATTTTAACGCTTTTTGTTTGTGTTGCACAAAAACGTATTGGATTGTATTTCTTTCAAAAATACTTTTTCAAAGATAGGTTGTAATATGAGGCGTTTACTTGTGGTGTTTGATTTTAAAACGTGTTAGAAAGTGTTTGTTTGTGTGTGACAGTTGAAACGTCTATGGACACATTTAAATGTATGTTAACTTGTATGAGACAGAAGGCGTCGGGACGTTATGCTATTGCGGTCTACTTGGCAACGATTTTGAACTATCTGCCGTGCGCAGTAAATAGAGTGATGAATCATGTGACATCCATTAATATTGTAGTGGACCGCGTATACAGCGGGCGGCTTATTTGCCCGCAGGAATTATATTCCTCTCTCTCGAAATAGAACTAACTCTCTGAATCTGAACACGAACAAACTGAACGAATGAAACGAACGGATGGCGACAGTTTCCTCTCGAATCCACTCACACACGAACTTTTCCCCCATCCGTCGCCGACGAACGAACTAAAAGCGTATACAAACTCGAAAAGTAATTCCGAATCCATTAACCTAAATCTCGACCGGGCATATTAATCTTGATAATGAAACCCGTAATTCGGAAGCAAAAGCGCGTAGTTCTCGATCTTTTAACCTTTTTCTTATTCTCCTTCTTCCTACTCTAAAAACATTTTGCTTTGTACGATCATTAGAGCGTACAAAAGTCCGTTCCAAAAATAGTATCCGGTGCACCTGTCACCATTGTCTCCATACCGGCGTGTGTGCTCTTTTCTTCCTTAACGTGTTTACAATAGGCTCCAACTGGTGCGAGCCACTTGACCACGGCCGTCACCGACGTCCGGCGTCGCATTATTAAAGGTTTTTGGCTCCCGAGCTCGGCCGCGCTGTGCGACGCCATTGTTCCCGGCGCAATTATGTCCACTCTGATTGCGGATTTATGAATTTATGCGATAGTTTCTTGGCAATGAGCAGGACGCTTTGTCCTTACTTCGAGATTATTCGCGCTTCGAGACGCCACGCGGAGGACGTGCTCTCGTGATTTACGACCGACGCGAATGATAAAACAGATTAGCTTAGGTGAATTTATTCGCGTCGTATTCTGTTAGTAACCAGCTATGAACGCATTAAATTTTAACTGGTCAAAATCTTCTAAACAGTTTATACTTAATGCGTTATCAGGTACGGGGATTATCTCAAAGTCTATGTAATTTACGTTCATTTAAACATAAATTATAATAAATTATGCACAAAATATCCAGAGAATGCAAAACGAAAGGAAACACTTCTATCTCAACAATTTAAGTTATTATAAAATACAATTAAACCTCGGCAAAAAGATTTACCCAGAAGTACGTCTTAAGACGTCTAACCCCAAATATTTCTAGTTCAATGAATAATATACTACTATTGAACGCTGAATAACAACTAGAAGTACATCTAGATATAGATCTGGAAACAGTCGAGTTTAATCAGCATTCAGCATCCTCAAAGGAGCATCTGGAAACGAGAATACTCGCTTGCTAAAAAAAAATGTCATCGAGAAACGAGAATTCTCGTTTAGAAAAAAAAATGTTATGTAGAAACGTCGTCATGTCTCGTTTCGGGTTTTATTTTGTAACAACATGGATGAATTACATGATTGAAAACAAAATTCACAAAATTATTACTAGTGATACACCTAGGAGAAAAAATGTAAACCTATTTTATCTGAAACAGAATCTTATACTTCTTCTGAATCAGAGAGGGATGAAAGTATTAATAATTCTGAACTGGAAAAGGATAAAATAATAGTAATGGCGAATCAGGTGCATGAAAATGCTGGTAGTACTCAGAAGTTGAATAACAGAAATGTGTAATGTGTATGTGCGAAAGATAAAAAATTGCAAGAGAAGTTATGTTATTTTAGTGCAAGTTAGAAAAGTATTTAATGGGTGGTCACAACGAACAGGTTTTTCCAACAAAATGTATAATGTTTGTAATAACAAACAGCTAAAGATAATCGCAAAATGTTTTTCTAGTGGCAACTCATCCGACAGTGATATAGAATCAATTAATAAATCTTATAACGATATCAAGCGCGGAGTGTCTGCGGACGTTGTACAAATATTCTTTCTTCATTTTAGAACTCCGTAGGTACAAATGGGTTGTGTGGAGTGTCGCTTTGAATAACTCTAACTCTTTTTCATATGGACAGGATCTGATACCTTTTTCTGTTTTTGTTAAGTTTATGAGTTTGTTTTTATAGCCTCTTTAGGCCTAGTTTATTCACCTTTAGTTAAATTTAACTATCAGATATTTACCATAGTTACTGTTACTATAGCCAATCATGGCAAGTGAAATTACAGTAACCATGGAAAATATCCAGTAGCTAAATTTAACCAAAGGTAAATAAACCGGCCCTTAAAGACACTTGTTCTCTACTTGGAGAATTGTACAAGAACATAATTGTGCAAGTCTGCACTACTTGCAACGAACATAGCTCATGTTATCGGTTTTGCACCTAGTGTTAAGAAAGTGGCATACTTATAGCAAGACAATTATTATAAAAGTGTTAAAAATGTAAACTTGAAAATATTCAGAGATAGGCAGAAGAATCGGACCATACTACAGTTGCACGGATATGATCCTTATGGTCCGAGGGTAGGTATTCAGGGGCGCTGCGGCCGTCCTAAGAGTAATAGTAATAGTCCCAAGCAACGCACGTGAAGACCGACTTATTAAGCGGCTGACTACCAGGGATCGATATCGAACAACAAGGTTGAATGCGATGAATTAGACTAGAGCTTTGAACTTAAACTGTTTACAAAAGAATGTCTTCCTTTGAGCTTCACTCATACCGTCCATACTCTCGACTACCAGTAATACCTCTCCATAAAGCAGCTAGATTTGTATGGTGTCAAGAACAACAAGAGTGGGTTCATCACTGGAATGACATTGTCTTCAGTGATGACCTCTCCGTAATGCATTTATGCTTTCGGGGCGATATGTTCTATATTGATAACATTCTGGAACAGGTGTTAGTACCTTTCATGCAAATATTGCAGAAGGCACTTTCCAACAGGATATTGTAAGACCATCCCCATACTGCTATGGATAAAAGAAGTTTCAAAAAGGATGTGGTTGGCTTATCTGACACATGCATATCAATGATATGCATGTGCATTTGATGCACATGCATGTTATACATTTGATCATGTTCATAAAGTATGGCCGTTGCGAGATCATTTAGAAAAAGCTTTTAACTATTGTTTTTCACCTAGTGAAATATTAGTCTTGGACGAGCCAATAATTAAATTCAAAGATAGATCTGTGATAAAACAATATTAATTATAACAAACCCATAAAGTATGGATTCTATGCGATAGAATGGGATACTGTTTGAAATTTGACATTTATCTTGGAAAAAGGTGTGTACCAGCTTACTGAAGATCTTGAACAAAGAAAAATTATACAATAATTTTTGATAATTTTTTAACACTAATGCAAAATTGAAATTGTGTCCCAAATATTTCCCTATCTAATTTTAAACCAGACAAGATCCTAGATACAAGCTTCAAAGAGGTCACAATCCTGGAGAGTGATGTATTGGAAACAGTGCGCCAAAAATGCTAACTGATTATAACGCCAAATTCAACATTGTCGAAAAATTTGATCAATCTTTAGCTAGCTACAAAATAGATCGGCAAGTGGTACAAAATAGAACAAAATAGATCGGCAAGCAACAAAAGGTAGTATCCTATTTTTTCTACTTTCAATATGCTTCTATGGTAACTGCCTATTGTCTTTATAATCTGACTAATGGAATAAACGACAAATGATCGCAGGAGGATACAAAAACATCATGTCGTATTTTAGTATTTAATTTCAAAAGGACTAATGAGTCAGGATAAAAACATAGAAATTCAAAAATCAAAATGGACCTCCAATTTATTAAAAAAACTGTAAGCTTTTTATAAAATATATGATTTCAATTTTAATATGACCTTATAGAATCATTTACTTAGTATACTAGACTGATAGATCTTAATTTTTATTTGTTTGTGGGACAGTTGAATGAATAACATACTACTATCTAATGCAGAAAAACAACTAACACTAGAAATAAATTTATACATCAAACTACGTCGATAATGCTCAAGTGTATCACACTTTTAAGATGGGGGATATGGTCACTGTAAATGATAATATTAATGCTGATTTGACGGCACTCCTGAGCATGGGCAATATGCTTTGCTTGTCTATTAATAATAATAAGTCATCTGCGTTAATGTTTAAAAGTGATAGCTTCGTCAGTATGGTTAAGAGTAGTTTCAGGGTAGTTGTTAATGGTAGGGTGATAGATATTGTCAATGATGCACGAAATCTCGGAATTGTGGTTGATACTAAGTTGAGGTTTAGGAACATATCTTACTGTTATTGCAAAGACCTTATAGGGCGCTGAAATTGCTTCACTCCGATAAAAAAACTATTAAATCTGCGTCTCAAGGTGCAATTGTGTCCTTCCTATTTTCAATTATGGTGATATAGTGTATTACTCTTGCTTAGATATTCAGATTGCGCTCCCCATTCTGGTTGTACAAAATGCGTGTTTACGTTCATTATTTTATTGGAAGGCGAAATGGTATTTCTCATACTCTGGGTTGGGTTGGTTGGTTGGCTGAGCACGTCGAGGCGTCGTTTATTTCTAGTGTCGATTTCTAGTGTAATCTACATGGTAAGAATACAGAATACTTGCTATTTAAAACCCGTTTCTAAACTTTTTTATAAGTTTGCATGTCCTAATGTGCGATATGTGTACAAAGTGTATTCGAATAATTTTTTTAGAATTTTTGTCTAACTACACGAAAACATGATCTACCATTACCATAGTACTATACAATGTGCAACTAAAAATAAGGCCAGCACTAAGACTTAAGACGGAACCGAACCCAACCCAACCTAGCTTCACAACTAATACTAGCCTTGAACAATAAAATATTAGGATTTAGCCATTTTAAGAGACATACGGTTAAACCCTAATGTATTTAGTTTTAGACCTAGTGTTAGTTCTGAACCTAACAAGTATACAATTATCTAAAACCGAATAACAGCTAAAAGTGGCGCTAATACCAACACTAAAGCTAACATAAACCCAGAACTAAATTCATTTGGGTTTAGCTACACGTCTCTTAGGGTGGTTAAACCCAAATATTTCTAGTTCCATGTCTATTAACAATCTAGTGTTAGTATTAGTTTTAGTGTTAATAAGTTTTCTCTTTCACGGTCATTCACGATTAACATTGTATGGATAACCTAATTGTATGATTTCTATGATTACATATGTACCAATTCCTTCATTTCAAAGAAAAAATTCGTATTCAGTTTCGGACAAAACTGCGACTATGTCCGAATTTCGGTTTCGGCTTTGATTTCGGCTCAAAATTAAGTTTAGGTCGGACACTATTTATTTCATTCAATCTGTTTATACCATAAGATTGTACAATCACCATATTTATTTAAAAAAATTTCTTTAGGATGGATGTCGTTAACATAAATGTTAAACATAAACACGTACTAATAATACCTCAACATAAATTACAGCTTTTTAAGAAATATTTTACATATTATATATTATTATATGTAATGTATTTACGCATTATTATTACTTTATTTACGGTTACTTATTTTTCTTTTTGTAATTGGTGTTTGCTTTGTGAAGGAAAACAGAGAGACTGGGGTATCTCAGACTAACTCTTATTGGCAATTTATGTTTATTAATTATTGATTTTTATACACTTTATGTTTTTGAATGTATTTAAGCTGTTTATTTTGTATTGTTTATAGTGCTGCTAATAAACTATTAGCAGATCTCTTTTGATATAACAAATCTCTACACAAACATCCCAACCACAGAAATAATGAAAATTATTAAACAAATATTACACGACCGAATAAAGGACAAAAAAGACAGCTTCAATTTATACAAGTTATTTGAAATTTGCTTAAACCAAAACTTTTGTAGCTTCAACAATAAAATCTACACACTACAAGAAGGATTTCCAATGGGATCACCCCTGAGTGGTTTAATGGCGGATGTACTCCTAGACAAATTAGAAAATGATTTAATAATGAACAAAAAGAATCCTTATAGAGACAACATCTTAACTTGGCAAAGATACGTAGATAACGTATTCATGGTATTAAACACATCAAAGGAAGAAACCATTGAAAAATTACATTTATATATAAAGCAACTGCATGAAAGAATTAAATTTACAACAGAAAAGGAGAAGGAAGGACGACTAAATTTTTTAAACCTAACTCTGACGAAAACAGAAAATGAAATACAAAAGGATGTCTACAGAAAAATAACACGAACAGATGCAACAATACCAAACAACTCACAACATGACTACACACATAAAATGGCAGCTTTTAGAACATACATTGATAGAATTTTTGAAATCAATCTTGAAGAGGAAGAAAAGAAAAAGGAATTAGAAATAATTAAACAAATAGGACATAATGATGGATACCATTCAGAATTTATAGAAGCGATCATGAAAAGAAAAACAAATAAAGTAACAAAAAACAACTTAACAACATTGACAACACAACAAGAGGGTAGAAAGAACAATATATATAGAACAATCACCTATCAGGGAAACATTAACAACGAAATTAAAAGAATCTTTAAGAAACATAATATAAATATAACTTCAACAAGCACCAACACACTCAACCAGTTACTAATGAACAACAAAGATAAAACAGACAAACTTGGAAATAACGGAGTATACAAATTGACATGCAATACATGCCAAGCAATCTACATAGGGGCAGCTGGACGACCATTGAAGAAAAGAATTAGAGAACATAAAAATGGAAACAAGTCTAATTTCGGAAGACACCTTATCTTCAATAAGGATCATGAATATGACGAAGAAAAAAACACAACCATCTTACAGCACAAAAACCAAAGGCCACATAATGGAAAGTTTAGAAAAAGAGAGTGTAGAGGTATTAGCTATTATAAATTATTAAATCTAGATTTAGACCTGGAAACATTCGAGTTCAGCTGTCTCTCTCCATGGTTCTAGTTCTAAATCTAGTAATAGTTCAATCAAAAATAAACTAGAATTAGTTTAGCATTAGTTCTAGCATTAGTATTAGTTCTGTTATAGAGATTTTATGGAGTTCCATTATACCGAGGTTATACTATAAATTTTTTTCCAAGTTTGTTTCACATTCACCTATACAAAAACATAAAATATTCGAATTTTGTTGTTTGGTGGGATGGTGTCGGCATTAAAGGAACGTGTTACATGAAAAACCACAAAACCGAGCCACACCACAGTTCGTTGTCACTTTTTAGAAGGGAGACAATTTGAAATATGCCGAGCACAGCTGCCGTTTGCAAATATTTTCGAGCTGGACAAAGGCCGCGACGAATATTTAAAAAAAAGCGACGCGGCACAACCGCAACAGCGGTTATAAACAACGAACGAATAGTGCCGCTGTCTGTCGTCGGCAGAAGCGTCGCGACGCACCGCGTTTGTTCGTCGTAACAACGCGAACGAAATCTGGGTCACTTAAACTAACACGCCTCTGATGCTCGCACCAGTCAATGGCGCAATCCAAAACGACTTTACTCTTCAGTCGTATACGTATGTGCACACATGTAGGTTTTCCACACGTATAAATACATGTGTTACGTATTAAGAAAAAGGAATGGTAAATGTTTAGTTAAAATTAAGTTCGTTTCATTTCTGAAATGTAAAAGACTACTAACACTATCTGATATTACATGAAAGCTTAGATAACATTTACTGTAAGTAAAGTAAATGTAATAGAAAAAAGTATAAAAGGCCATTCGTTTTTTTTGTTCCTCCCTCCCTCTTGTGATGGTAGATTACAATATGGAGTAACCTTTTAAAGAATAAAAAATGGAGTCGCCCCTTGGGACAAAGGCCCAATTTAATATTTCCATATCGCAAAACGGGGCGACATCATTTCGAAATTCTTTATCGTCGACCCGACCATCGCCGTTCCCAAACGAACCTTAAAATTTAATAGCCGGCCCCTTTGTGAGCGTTGACCACCGCCGATCCTAATATGGCTGCGGGCATGCAGAGAGAAAGAGACAGAAAGAGAACAACGTGAAAAGGAAAAATATCCCGGCCTGAAAGCACCCCGGAGCTTTTACGGCTCGCCCGCACAAACTTGATTCTCTTCCGAGGCGGTCGACGCATTCTAAAAAAAATGCTTGGTGTTATTTTCTGCGACGAAAATAAAAACGCGCTTTCAGCGATTCCTGTAACTAATCTACAATGCTCTACTCCTAAAAATTTTATAAACCCACAAAGTTGTATTAATACCATAAAATTTACATAACTTTCATTATTCCAAAGGCAGAATGTAAAAATATTTTTTTTCGAACACTAGATATATTCTGGTGGAGAGCTCACGTCCTTAAGGACTTCCTAAACGAATTACGAAGGTCCGCTTGTTGAGGAGAAGGCGATCCCAAGTTACCTTTATAACGAACCCGCGAAGCGCATCTCGTATATCTGAATTCAAGGGAATTTACTGGCGTGAGTAATTGGTTCTCTCCCAATGCTGCTTTATACTAAAGGGTGCCGAGCTGGAGGTTCTTCTGCTGAGATGAAGAGAGAGAGATCAGGATCGAAAGCGACATTCCTACTGAACGTCCCCGTTTCCTTCAGCACACAGCAGAGACGGATTGAGTCGTCGATAAAAGTTATGACTTAGAGAAGAAATTCGATTTCAAGTCCATATCCGATTAAGGAAGAGCGGTTATAGGATGCAAAGAGATTTTCGAATTAGGGTCTTTGTGCTGTTTTTACTTTCTTTCGTACATGAGGTATACAAAAAATATGATGAATTAGAATTGACAAATCATTGAACTTCAATTAAATTTGTAATGTAAGCACATAGAAACTGATAAAGTTTTTGATAACCTTGATAATTATGAAATGTTTTCAGAATTTCATTATTTTGAGAATATTAACAAAATAACTAAGAAAGATTTCTTTGTATTTATTCCAATTATCTTTATGCTTATATTGCGCCAAACATAATCAAAGAAAGAAACTCACTTGTCCACAAACCTTGGTTATATGGACACAACGCATACGTGTTCCCTTTTCTGTCACGAAAGCGAGGTAAGGTTATGTTTTAGTTTCTGTTGATTCTTTTTCTTATTATCAAAGCGTTGCTGCTTAAAAATGGTTCGCACATTTCAAAAAAATCTAGAGTCAAAACCCAACATGATTTGTAAATTGAAAGATTTGAAAAAGGGTATGGATGCAGCTCTAAGTCTTCAAACATGACTGTTGATCTTGAACAGGTCCAGATTTTATTGATCCTTTTATCCCTGGAAACAACCTGTCCCTCAGAATGGCGCCAAAAATGTATCATTTACATAAAAATACATACCTTAATGCTTCAGTTACATTTTCAAGGGAACTTGACCATCTAACATGCAAAGTGAAAGATTGTCCCTAAAACGATGTTTAGTGTCCAAGAAGCCCTAACAACGGGGCTATTCGGATATCACTTTTCATATATTTTTTGTTGTTTGTATAACGTTTTTGCAATATTTTATGGTAGCGTCCAAGTAATCACATGTTTCGGTAATTCCAATTGAATTTTAAATCGCGCAATAATTCGTTATCTTTTGGTTATACAGTGGTACCTCGACATACGAGTTTAATTCGTTCCGTAACCTTGCTCGTATGTCAAATTGTTTACATCTCAAAGCAAATGAAATACCATTAATCCGTTTCTGCTTCCAAAACACCACCTCAGTTGTTTATATTAAGTATTTTTGTACAAGAAAAATGTATTTACAAGAAGAAATATTTATTTATAAATAACAAATAGTATTAAACTACATATTCAATAAAGTATGACGAAAATATGACGTGCTTACGAAAGATGTAAGCGTAAACGTATGACCAGTGACAAAAATCAATCGTCACTTGTCTTCGCGCTTTACGACACGCTTTGCCCATTTTCACCTGCAAATCGTTGAAAAAAACTGTCTAAGTAGATTTGTTTCTTCCCCCCTTTCAGGATATTGGAAAAACGAGCTAAGCAAGGTTCGTTAAACATCTCCGATGCATGACTAGTTGCAACTTTTTCGGAGTGATTTTTATCCATGAACTACAACTTTTTCTCACATTCCTAAGAACTCCTTTATATCTTTTATAGACATAATCTACCTCTGGCTCCTCTTCAAAACTATTTTTTCGTTGAATCATCGAATGCTGCTGCGAATATAGATCATGTAAACTCCTCGGTTGTCAGCTCCTGAGAGTGTTCTTCGACTAATTTGTTCACATCTCTCCAGATCCATGGATTTTCCCAGAGAAAAATTTTTCAGCTACAGCTTCAGAACACAGCTTCTTCCATGCAGAGTTTCTCGTTATAGCATCCAACCAGGCCTGATAAATTATTCTGAGGCACATCAGGATGTTAATGTGATGAATACTGAAGCTTCCAGAACTATCGAAGGGTAAGGTTCTCTGTCACCTCAAAGCAGCGCCGAAAGATATGAATGATGTACTACTTCTTAAAATTAGAAATCACCTGCTGATCTATGGGCTGCAGGATATAAGTGGTTTTGGATGATAGGTAGAGAACCTTGAACTCTTCCATTAAATCATCTTCGAGGTTTAGTGATTGAGTAGGGGCATTGTCGAGAACGAGATAAGCCCCTCTATAACACTACTCCATCAAGAATTTCCTGGTAACCCACGCGTCCAAATTTGTCATCCACATAACTTTTTTTGAATCTTATGTGACTTAAAGACTCTGGGATTTTCTTAATGGTATACTAGCAGAGGCTTGATCTCTCTTAATCTATCCTTATGGGTTGGTGACCTGGCATCGTCTTTTTCTCTGCCGTTAGTAAGTCCTATTCGGAATCCTTTTCCAGAAAAGCTCTGTCTCATCACAGTTGAAGACTTGCAGGGGACGTATCCTTTGGCTTTTATCAGTTCGGAAAACGTTTTGATAATGTAAACTTCAAAATTTATATCCGAACCTATTGCCTCACCATGCCTGACGATGGAGTGAATGTCGATCGTTTTCCTAAAGTTGTCAAACCAGCCCCGATTGGATTTAAACGAATCTTCCGATTCCTCGTTTGTGAGAATATGTGGGATCTGCTTCAACACATCACCGTAAATCACACGTGCCCTCGCGCATATGATGCTTTGTGTTAACGTTCTTACTTGACGCTCCTCTGCCACCCATACCATCACTAGATTCTCCATCTTTTCATGCCGAGAGAAGTTCGAAGCTTGGGAATTATTATAACGCCCTTAGTTGGAGTCATACCTTTTAACATCTCCTTCTGTTTAAGTACAGTACATATTTTTGATGTGCTACGCCCGCAACTCCTCGTCAAGTTTCAAATTACTCGCACACTTGGCTCATGTTTTTCTATGACTTCACGGTATAATTCAATAAACATCATCTCAAAGCTATTGCTTTGAGATGATGTCGCTCACTCGGCAGTTCATGTATTAAAACAATCGTATATTAGGTCAGTCGTATATCGAAGTACCACTGTATAGGATACTTTTTTAAAAGGTAGATAAGCAATTATTATAGTTGTTAATATTCTTTGGTTTACATTGATTCATTCCTTTCTGTCAACTAAATTGATTGAGCTTTTGAAGTACTTCCTTATCGTCGTTTTGGTTATTATCTACTAGTCAATGGAATGAAAATTTTGTGACTTATCTTTTTAGGTAATATCAAAAACCTTAACCATTGTAAAAAACTTTAAAAAACAGTCATTAAAGAGGCCATCGAAAGTGGCAACGTTTGCAAGTTTAGTGAATTTTGCAGAACTTTTGATCTTTGTCAGACCATATTGTATTTATTATGACAAGAATTCCCACCATGTCATAAATTTTTGAATAAAGTTGTAATTTAGGATAGCTCTTGTCTGCAGACAATAAATGATCATAGTTAATTTTTATACATACCTTTTTTTAAATTCAGCTCTTTATCTATAGATGATGAAAATGTTTGTTACAATAGCATTGTAGTATAAAAATGGGAAAAAAGACTGAATATTTTTTTAATTTTTAGTCTTTTTTGTGTGTTTAAATAGCGTGGGCGGATGATATAGTAAAACGGGAACGAAAGCTGGGGAGAACAAACCATTTCCTTCAACATGGAAACAAAGTGGGTCGTCCTGAAAATTTGATACGGCGCCGCTTGTTTGCGTTCGGCTGCTCCTGACACGTGATCCTTGTGCGTTCGTTGTTGAGAAGGAGTAGAAGCTTTCGCGATATGGCGGAGCGTGTTAGGCATTAAGCGCTATCGCCCAAGTTCTAGTTATGTATCCTTGGATGATCGATATGTGTGGGCACGAAACTAAGTGTAATGGGATTGAAAGTTTCAGGTCCAAGTTTCCCTACGCTTTAAGCTTAGGAACTTTATCAAAATATTCCTTGTATAACACGATATGTTTCGATATGGTTGAGTTACTTCAATCATAGATTAAGCGTTAGAATAAAATAGCTCCACTTTATTTGTATGTACGAAGTGGGGAAGAAGTTATTTGTTTCTCTTTTTGGATATTTCCGTTTGATGTTCGTTTTAAATCATCTTTTGAAATACCACCCTGAGTGCCGAACTTGTGGCCAGTAGTTTGCCAAAACATCACACGCCGCGCGCATGTAACTCTGCTTCCCGACAATAAATTACAGCAGAAAACCGACACCGCGTAATATACGCTATCTCAGCATCTTTATTTATTACACCTTAAAGGCGAATGATTTATTCGTAGCAGACGGGGTGCAGATTTACGACCGGGACCCAGATTAGACCCTAAAAACCCGCCGCCTTCCGTTTTTCCGATATCCCGCGATGAATGCGAAATATCCTAAACGTGGCGTGGTCGTCGCGACTCTGGATTTCTTTCCGCAAAGATGACGAATTGCGGTCCAGGTACAACGACGAAATATCGACTCGGTAAAATATGGGGCAAATAAAACGCGCAGTCTATTATATAAGACGCCCCATCGCGGATGATGGATTGTCTAATATTACCGAAAGGATGCGAGAGGGGGAATTTGTCAAGTGCTTCCTTGGAAATCTTCAGCCGGTTTTTCGGTCGAGCCTCTTTCGAACGACGCTTTGAATGACGTTTATTAAACATTTCTTCCGGAAGATTGAATGTTCAGAATATACTAGGCAGGAAAAGACAACATAACTCTTAACTCAAACAATTTACTCTTTTTAACCGGATATAAAGCGAAAACATACAACATTTATCAATATTTGATCAATTTTCTTATCAAAACAATAAATAAAAAACGATTCAATATCAATTTACCCTTAACGCGATGATTGACGTCTAAAGCTCCCATAAAAAAGATGAATAAATCTTGTGTAAATGAAATAAAAGAAGAAGAACGATCTCTCGTCCCGAGTATTTTTAATGGTGATTTTTTTAATGGAAAATGGAATTACTTCATCGGTAGATATAAGTTTGAGTGCCAAGCGCTGTGAATATTCATAAAATCTTCCTGCCACAAAAGCTTCGAGAACTATTTTTCTTTTCCTCTTCTCGCCCGATGGCGAGCGATAAAAAAGGAGACACGAAATTCGTTAAGATCTTTCTAAAAATAGCAAAAACAGCGCGGACGTTTCCGGTTCTAAATATGGGACGGACGCATCTTTTTTCTCTTACTATTACTTCTCTGCGTACGGTTCTTCGCCTTAATTATAGGCGCGCCGTGTCTTCGTTTCACATTCAAACCGGCTGAGGTTCGAAGAACAGGTGCAAACGAATTTGTCCCAGACGGTTAACCCAATTTTGCCCTCGACAATTGCCAAATTATTTTGAGTTTGCGCACCAAACCTCTGGCAACAGTGTAAATTACTTAAAATCAGTCTATTAAAAAATGTATAACTGAAATCAAATCAAATAATTTTATTTCCATAGGCTGTACCGCATCAGAAATTGTTATTTATTACATATTAAGGATCGGAGTTATATGCGACAAAAATAAGTAACGTAATTTTTTTTATATGCGTTTAAAGTTGGTCGAAATATGCAGTAATATTCTAAAAATATGGACCATATTATGCGGTCAAAACAAAAAAAAAATCTTGCATTACAAAAATATTTCTTTTAATGTTGTATTATAACAAAGTATACAGGAGTTAGATCTAAAGATATAAAACTAGAACTATCACTAGACCTAGAAGTGTAAAGATTCGGGTTTAGCTTTTAAACACAAAACTTTCCACTTCTAGGTCTACCGTTAGTTCAAGTTTTATTTCAATTCAAATATATAGGGATGCCAAATCAATTTGTAAAGTACTCTGTTTCAGAAACTATTCATTGTAGAGGCCTTCGCTAGAAAATTTCTTGAGATGCACGGCTAAAAACCAACCCAATCTTTATAGAGGTTCGCACCTCACAAGGGACACTGGACACATATATGATGGGGACAACATGAATTTAATTGCAAAAACAGGCGCCCTCAGGGATTGCAGGCCCATTGAAGGCTCATATGAAATTACATTCGATTATATAGAAGTATATAGATAACAATGTTTATAAGCAATGAAAATGCAAAATATGAAGTTATATGCAAAACATGCAAAAGCATGTAAATTCGGTCTCTATTTATTACATACTTTAGCAAATAGGTAACCTACTAACTATAGTCGTTCCGGCGAATCGATGTGGTTGTAAATCACCGTGGCAGGTACTTACAAAAATGGGGCTGGCCGGTTTCTTCGTTATGGAACTATACACTACATTACACTATACGAGAATACTAATAATAATTAGTTAAGTAGTTAATAGTTAATAATAGTTAATGTCAGGAAACCAATTAAAGTAGTTATTAACAAACAAGTGGAGGGTTTTCTTTGTTAATATTATCTGAAAATTAGTACATCTTTCCGAGAGAAACAATAGATATTATTAAGAACAAATATACAAATATATTATGATATTTACAAATTACGGAAACTCTTAAATAAATCATACTTATCTAAACAATAATTAACTTGACTTCTCCCAAGCTTTTGTAGTGACGTGGGTTAATGCCTCATGGAACAATTTCAAAACATCTGCAATTTTACAAGGTTTTATTATTAGCGCGAGCTGTTGCCTTTTATTTCAGCCCATATGAACTCTATTGGGATTAACTCACAGTAACCTCAAAACGAAGCCTGTAGCATTTTTTGTTAGTTCATCTACTGCATATGAAGTTGACGTTGCATTTTCTTTAACAAGACGTAGTAGATCGCTTTTCAGCATGTTTTCTTTGTACGAAATATTCTTCTTCTTCAACCGATCTTCTACTGTTGCCTTGTTGTTCGATGTCGTTGGGCGCTTATCCAGTTTTCTGCTATGATACGGGACGTTGTCCATTACAATTATCGCATTCTCTATCTACTTCGCCAATACGCTAACAAACCATTCTTCAAAGTGCGTTGAATTCGTCGTGGTATCCACCTGTCAGGATGAATTCAACTGCACTGATTCGCCGGAACGACTATAGACATAGAGTATTACATATAAACAATAACAACAATAAATAGAACCGCGTCAATAATTATGCTAATGTCTTGGCGGTGTCTTGATCCCATATTGTGTGCAACAAATACAAACAGTTGAATGCCAGAAGAGTTTTTAAACTATATTTGAACCGGTTCACAGTGGCGAACTTTTTAAAAATTTCGGTCAAAATTGGAAAAATATAAGGAAGAAAATTCGATTAAGTAAACATTAATGTGCCTTGAAACACATTCTCTATAATTATTGTAACAATCGCCGCTAAAATATTTGAGTTGTAAAAGTAACAGTAAGTTGATTTTTTAGTAAACAGTTATTCGGAAACAAAATTTCCATAAAAATTGTGATTTTTTTCTATTTCATTTTGCGGTATATTTTCAAAACATTATGGTATCTATTGATGGTTGTAAGGAGAATTGTATAATGTATACAAAACGAAAATTTTATAAATAGTTTTTTTGTAACATTGACTATATCATATGTTAAATTGAGAAAATATTTTTTTACGATATTTAGATAGGCAAAACATAAATTATATAAATAACTTTTAGGATCCCTTTTTTCACCAATTATTGATTAGAGGTTTAAAAAAATTACTTTTGGTGATATTAGTTATATTTATTTATTCCAAACTAGTTTCGAGCCTTGCTCTTCTTCAGTAGAAACCTAATTATTTGGTTATAATTCAATTTTTAGAGAATTAGAAAAATTAATTGAGTTAAATGTGGGACCTGTACGGCTACTTATATAGATGAAACGGGGAGAAGTATCCAAACAAGGGTGAAAGAACATAAAAACAGCTCAAAATCGGCTCAAAAAAATCGGAAAACATCTAATTTTCAATTACCACAAATTTGATGAAAATAAAAATATTATGTTACTACACCAATTTAATAAAACCAACCTTATGGAAATAATGGAAATGTATGAGATCAACAAATGTATTGAACTAATAATAATATTATAAGCCTTAATGAACAAATTATCCCGACTCAAAAACCTATATACAGTTGCCTGAGAGACCCGTACCTAAAATACAAAAATAAACAACAAAAACAAAAATAACTATTTTCATGTACAAGTGGAAGAGAGTTAAGTGTTTGGTGGCGATGCAGCTAGCATAATAATAACAATGATCGTTTACATTATTCAATTTTCAAATTTTGTTTTAACGTTTTATATTACCGGCCTAACGTCACATAATAACGTTTGACGTACATTTTGAAACTCAATTAATTTTTCTATTTCTTTAAAAATTGAATTATAACCAAATAATTACGTAAGATTTCACTATTTTATGTTTGTATTCATATATATCATTATGTTTCGTATGTTGTAAACTTGTAGATTTCTTTCTTCTTCCTGTAGACTGAAGAAGAGCAAGGCTCGAAACTAGTTTGGAATAAATAAATATAATTAATATCACCAAAAGTAATTTTTTAAACCTCTAAAACATAAATTGTTTAACATTGTTCAAAAGAAATATTATATACATCTTGTATAAGGCGTACAGGTTTGAACAGATTGTTCAAATGATACTTCTGGCTACTTTCTCTATATGCGCGTGCACTGGAGTTAGGCCAAGTAGAAAACTTACTACATAAGTATTACAACTTGTAAGTACATCATAAAATACTTCATCTTTGCTACTTCTGTAGATATTTTTTGATTTCCACCAATTTTAGAGTAATCAAACATATAGCACTATTCAGCGGATGTGTGTTGGATCCAACAGATCCAACACACTTTTTCCCAAATCTTCTTAATGCACTAAAGTTTGATTTATTGAATTTGCTTGAATATGCCTTAGTTGCAACAAGCTTTTACTGTAACTGAGCAATCGTCAGTAAATAATACCTGCGTACTATTTTTACAAGACTAGCAGCGGTTAGGACTGTCTTAGACTAGTTGATCGATTATGAACAGTATGAACAATAATGGTCCCAGCTTGCTTCCCTGTGGGATTCCATATTTTATAAGGAGAAGGGATAACCGCACTGTGACATTGTTTAGTGACCACTTAATTAATTGTTACCGGTTTGTCAAGTAACTTCCAATCCAACCTAAATAATGTTAAATCTTTCGGATTTTATCTTTGATAAACTAACCAGATAGTACATTAAAGTAACTTTTTATAAACTTCGTTATTTTGTTAGGCAGTTATTTATTATGCATTGTTGTTTAACTTATTCTCTCACCAACATTATCATATAAACGTTATTATTTATATCAATTTCAAATTTGTCGCTTATATTTTAAAACTATCTCAATATTAATTAGGATTTTTGATAACAATTTTTTGTATGGTTACTGTTTCTATTACAAACATAGGTTAATCTGTTTCTGCATGGAAGTCTGTTATCCAGAATCAAAAAAAAAGGTTTACGATGTTTACATCATGGAACTTTATCGTCCTGCGTAAACGTTCGGTCCGGACCGGGATTTTTCCCGGTTTGTTGGTAGGGCCCCTTTTAACGGAGAGACATTCCGTTTGTGATATTTACAGTCCACTCCGTTACCATTGTAGAGGATTTATCCCCCGGGGATTTATAGATTGTTTCGCGTTATTGGGTAGGGTCTTTTTAAATAACCGATAGCCCGCTGGTTCGGTCGCGTATTTTATGATATAGAGTTCCAAGAACATGGAAAGTTCGAACTACCTCTTATTGTTAGTATCGTAAATTCTTCTACGTGGGATTTGGTTCGTATTGTTGTACTATACGCGTTTATCGAAGCTTTGTTCGCAAAATTTTTCAAATCGAAAATAATTTCGTCATTTCAAAGGGGAATTCAGAAAGATATGAGTTCGTATTTGAAGCCTCGTGTAACATTCATTTGATTAAGCAAAGTTGATAAAAATGGGAGAAAGAGTAATCCAGATAAGCCGATAATGGCAGACAACGTAGCTGAATTAAAAAGTTTCATCCCCGCGGGTGGATATTTGAAATCTAGGGTTTTTTATACACAAATAGATGAAATTCGTTATTGACGAAGCGACATTGACAAAATTGATTTTTTATGGTCAAACTAAATCCTTTGAAACGTTGTATAACGCTGACTAATGGGAATCCATTAAGCATTTCATCGAGGAGCAGCCTTTAACAAAACTTGTTCTAATTTCTAATCTTATTTTTTTTTTCGTTGGGATGATTTTCTACAACACGTCTTGGCACGGATGACCAAAACACGGAGATTCCACGATTCTCTATTATACAGCCTGCCAACGTAAATTACTAAGATTGCCAGCCGTGACGAATTCCTTCTCACCTTTTCCCAAAGTCAGTCTGTGCAGAAAATAAAGAGAGTCTATTTGAAGGTTTACTATGTCGACCGTTAAATTTAACGTCGTATTTGGCGGAACTCCGACTGTAATTTGCAAACTTGGTGTTTTCTAGGTCAAATGTAAAGATTTTAGAGCAGTGATAACCCAGCTCGACCTTAGCAAAGTTCATTTAAAATTTTGTGTTTTGAAACTTTTATTCAAGTTCGTCACAAGGTTTTATTTGTAAGGAAAAGAAAACCTTTCCATTTATTTTCTTTAAAAACGAAATTTAAGTTTTTGTAAGCAATTCTTTCGTCGACCAACTAAAAACATCAAAATCATCCCGACTTGGTCATCTCACAAAAAGCCACATCAGATACAGAACCGACGAGTTCAATATAAAGGAAGAAGGGGGGCAACAGCTTCTGAAAGATACACGAGTACGGCAAATAATTTAGAAGTTCTCGAAGTGAGTGCATCGAGTTGCTACTGGGGGCGGCCGGTGAACGCAGAAGAGCCGTTTTTGTACGACTTCTGTGGAAGTAATGCGGCCGCCCCTCAAAGCGACGCGGAGCCCTTCCGCTTCGGGAGAGCAACAATAAACATCCCCGGCAGCGAGCCGGCAATTTCACGCTCCCTGAAAGCGGATTCGCTTGATGCAATGGACCGACAAACGGACCCACCCTAAACAAAACGACAATAATTATTTTCTGAAATGCAATACGGAACCCAACAATAAAATTTTGATGAAAATAAACTTTATCTTAAACGAGTTGAGCGGACTATTGTAGAACCCAACTTTTTATGCCCTACGTTTTTCTTATATCAATGTATCGTTTTACAATAAGAAAAGATCCAAATCGATTTATGCTACCTTGGCAATTGTTACAACAAAAAAAACAAAGTTGTTAGCTATTTTAAATGTGCTGGGCGTAAAATTAGTGCTCATAGAAGTATTCACCCGTATATTCATTCATCTCATCCGTAATTAATATGGAAGCTCAAATTTACATTTGAACTGCATATAAACGAGCTTATTTTACTACGCTTTATATAATTGATATGCAGGATAACCAAAGTTTTAAATGGGAGACCAAAATGTTTGCAACAAATTATTTTTTTTTGTATCATTATCAGGTTTAATAACGATGATTAATGATCTTATCTACATAAAATTGAATAGAACCTTAGTGTCACATGCATTTGATATCATTGTGATAGAAATGTATTTCAGTATTTCATAGGTCTATTAGTCTAATAGTAATAACATAATACATTATGAGTATTTTTAATGAACACAATGTGAGCGTTTTACGAGAATTACCAGGTTCTTTTTTGTCTTTGATCCGGTAATTACCATTACCGGATCCTCATTGGTCAACCTTGCAAATGCCTTAAGGTAGGTTTATATTGGAGCTGCGATTAACGAAAAGAGCGGCAATACTATCAAAAAAAGACAATAATATTGAAGCGAATGTAGGAACGACCAATTAAAGCACGAACTGCTGTATTCAAATTCATAGACACCATCAGCAGTAATCACAGGACAACAAAGAAGTGGCAGCCTTGCGCTAATACCATCATTTTCAACTGCATTGGTTTTGATAGATTTCAGCGTACGACAGATTTGGACTTGCACTGAGGTTAAGGAAAAGGTTAAAGTAGTACAGATTTGAGATAGAATGTTAGAATTGTAGTAATTTGAGAGGCTAAAATCACTACCCCTACTAAATATGTGAGACAAATAAGGTTTTTCTACGTTGAAGTGCATTATTGATGAAAATTTGGAAGCTCGAAATGACTTATAGGCTTTATCAGCTTCATAAGCAGTTTAATTGACTGTTTATTGACAGATCCAAGAGCGATAATGCTTACGTATAACAATAGTCTTGAAATTGATTAAAAATATGATAATTAAAGAAATGAACTTTATTATTAATACTGGACATACACAAAAATTCTCACAATGGCGTAACATGCTGAAATTAATTTTACAGTCCAGCTTAATGGAGCAACCCAACTCAATCCATGCTAAAGTAAACCAACCAAACCACTAAGTAAACTAGTTCTATTCAGGTAAGGTTTGTTTCAGATCTATCGTCAAGAATTCAAAGTATAGGTAAATAGAACTTAACTTTGTCATATACGATGTTTATTGAAATTAATTATTTCCGGTGCGATAGGTGTTTTGTCTATCTGGTATCTACGAGTACGTCTAAAAAATAAAAACGAGAGAAAATAGAATACTATAAAGTTAATGTATGTTATTTAAAACTATGCACGACTATTCAAAGATAAAAATATTTACCGCCAGCGGCCAAAGTAATATTTTATGAGAGAAAAACTTGTTGAAAAACTTTAACATAATTAAATGAAGAGCTTGTGTTAAATTCTGATATGTTATATATATTAAACCGTATTTCCAAGTCTTTTAAATTAAATCTGGAACAATAAACCGAAAATTACACTTTTTAATATCAAAGAATTCATCAAAATCAAAAAATATCTCACCTCCCAGCATCCACGTTACAGCAAACCCAATATATATATATATATAAAATTTGGAGATTTTAGGCAATAAAGTGATCTTCTCCATAATTATTTTGAACTTAACATAATTTCTAAAGTAAGATCATCCACATAAAATAAGCCCAGATAAAATTAGTCACTTATAGGTCATCTACATTAAATCAAACTAATCGCAATGTACACCCTAAGTACGCAACCTTAAAACAGCTGCCCGGTATATTTTTTTGTTTAACCTACTTTGTAAAAGAATATAACTTGGTTAGAGTTTATATAAGGGATTATTATAAAAAGATCGGTTCTTTTATTTCATTGTATGTTTTTTATGTATATGTTAGACTCAATTGCTGATTGCAGGCAAGTGCCGAAATAATTGAACATTTCGCAAAATGTTCATATGTATTTGAGCAAATACCGAAATAGAACTGTATTTCGGTATTTGAGCAAGTTATTTTGAGCAAACACAGATTCAATAATTTAATTATGCACAATCGCCAGTTGTGCACCTCCTATTTGATTAAATGCCAAATACATCAGTATGTCAGTAAAGCAGAGTTTATACAGAAAATTTTGGTGTAAATTTAGTAATAAATTTAACACCTCGACAAATTGTTGGGTGAACACATTGTTTACTAACCCGGCTTAACTCTTAGGTTAGTTAGTGGTTAGCTTTTAGGTTATAAAATCAATCAACGCAACACAAATAGTATGAAAAGTCGTGTTAGTTTTATATAGAAAATGTAAGTGTAAAATTATGGCTTTTTGTGTGAACGCTGAAGCGTTTGTTAAAAAACTTGAAAAAGTATCTTACTGTGAATAATAATAATTTTACGTGCCCTCTTTCATCGGGGCTTCAATTCAGAAATTCAATGAAATTATACCAGAAGTGAAGACTTGTAATGCCAAAAAACAAGCAGGTAAAGCACTTACACCGCTAGAATATTGTAGTTTTGGCAAATTTGGGGTTTTAACAATAGGAGGGATTGATAATTTAATTCAAAAGCGAACGGACAATTCTATTTCAATAAAATTCTATTGTCAAATGTATGAAGTGTATGAGGTATTAGAACAAGCACACAAACATACAGGACACTAAAGAACACTTGCTATGGAGAAGGAAGTAAAGAAAAAATATAACACGTTGTTTATCTTGCCAGTTAAAGAAAAAAGAGAAAAAGAAAGATTTAGTTTCGAAACCGATATTGACAAAGAACTTCAACAAAAGAGGGCAAGTCGATTTAATTGACATGCAGACTGAGCCCGACAACGATGTTAATTTTATTTTAAATTATCAGGATCACCTGACAAAATTCATATTTTTAAAGCCGCTGAAAGCTAAGAGAGTAGAAGTCGTGTATAATTTTATGGAAATTTTTTGTATTATTGGCGCTCTCTGCATTCTTCATTGCGATAATGGGTGTGAATTCTCAAACGCCGTCATTACCAATTTAGCAGCTAAAATTGTACATGGTCATTCACAGAGTCAAGGTTTTGTGGAGAGAGCAAATCAAGATGTACGGGACAATCTTGTTTCTTGGATGAAAGGCAATAAAACCATTAAATAGTCAGAAGGTTTGCGCATTGTGCAGCTACAGAAAAATCGGTCATACCATTAAGGCATACAGCGATCACCATACGAAGATTCCAATTTGCCTGATACTATTGTCAGTCAGATTGAAAGGGAAGAAGAGCTGGATGATTTGCCTAACAACCAAACCGGCTTCAGTCACAAGAAGAAGTAGTAATTGAAACTAAACAAATGGATGATACTTCTGATGATCTTAATAAACAGCTAGCGCAAATCACTTAAAATAAAGAAGCAAGTCGTTCTAGGTAGTTGCAATACATTTGCAAATTGATGCAAATGTATTTTGCACATTTCCTACAACTTACGCATCTTCGTTGTGTTGTTATTTTATCAACTATATGATTCTTCGTGTCATATTGTATTTCGTTAAGAACAAGTTTAGAAGATTAGACTGTACTTCTTACAAAGTTGAGTAGCTTTCTTTCAGGATTTGCGAATCGGTATAGCAACCATACATTTACTGTAGAGCCATTTAGGCAAAAACGTACGTATGGCCATTACCATCTCATATACTTTACTCTGATTTTACCTCGTTGTTTGATCGACTGTAATAATTGACTTCTCTTTTTTCGGCTTTTCGATCATCGCTTACAACTGCATTTTGAAAAACATAATTCAGAAAATAGAATATTTATTGCCAAGGTCACTTGATTGTATCCGTTAAACCATTCAAACCTTCAAACCCTTCAGTTGAGCTATTTCTATTCTATCTGACATTGTGCCGATGCAATTTATGTTGTATAATTGAAATGTATGTTGCAATATCAACAATTCGAAGAAATTGTCTAAATATTCAGTGCTTTGTTTAGGTGTAAGGTCAAGAAGAGTTTTTCACATATGCGAACTGAATTTTAGTACATAACCTTCAGAACTCGTTAGACACCAACATTTAAAATCATATCTTATAGGCTTTCCATTTATAAATTGATTCACGCTATGATGCCCATAGTATGGTTCCATTGCTTCATCTACAGAAAATAATGTACATAAAACATTTTCTATGATTGATTATTTGCGTGATCCAGCAGTGGTTGAAATTTGAACAATTGGTTGCCAGGATCAATATTGAAATTGTCAATGAATTGTATTTATGAAGAAGCTCAAATCTATTATATGAAATACTATCACTCAACAAACTGTTGTAAACATCGGCTTTAGTTAAAATACAGTCTACGATTAGGAACATTGTTGACAAACGGACGAAAAGAACTTTCGAACTGACCAAAGAAGCGTAGCAAAACATTTATATAGCTCACCTTTCGAGACACGAAAGTCGTGGACATCTTTGAAAACTGCATATTTCTATATTTTATTGCAAACAAATCTCATAAATTCTTCATTATAGCATAATTTAAAAACATCGATTGACTAGATTTTTATGCTTTATTCCCTACACAAAATTAGGGGCTTGTGTTGAATAAATTTTAACTTTATCTGATTTTTTGATGATGAAGTTTCTTGTTTCCTAGTTTCGCGTTGTTATATTATTTCTAATTTCATTATCTCTCAATTTCTTTCTTAATGAGCTTAGCTAAATTTCTTCTTTCTGACTGTTATGATTTGTTCTAAAAATTCCCATGAGGCCGCTTAGAACACCTTTACCAATTATTGTAATGGTAGCATTATTTTCTTCACCATTTTATGTATCATCATATCATACCATTTACGTGTAAATATAACATACGTTATGTAGTTATTGAAAGAAAAACGAGCGAAACAACAATTGATATTATTGCTACCAACAACATATTGGTAATTTATAGATACGATATTGTTAATATCACTTGAGTTTACTTGTTTATCCACATTTCATTTAATCTCAAATGTGCATATATAAATCGTATGATAAATCAGACGCTGGGCGTCAATGGGCAGGAAGCTGTCCTATTTGAAAGAGTCAATATTGTACTTACTCAATTATAAGCAATCCAATTTCACAGTAATTAAACCATCAAACATGATGCCCAGCATCAAAATAAGCCAAGCCCATTTCAAATCAATTCAACCCAAGCCAAAGTAAAGTCACCTAACCTAAACCTACTGCAACACAACCCAACCCAAATGCAATTGAACCACAAGGTAACTTTGATCTACACTCCCTGCTCAACCATAAAGTAATCCAAGTCCAAAGCAAACATATACAAGCCTGTATCGTTTTTGCAACAAAGCCCACACCAACTTCAGAAGAATTTAACTCGACTACATAGTACTGTAACCCAATTTTAAACTTTGACTATCTATCTCTAAAATTATTTTAGAGTAATCCAATTCTAAAGTTATTTACATATAACTTTCTTGTAAATGGTTATAATAAAACATGTTGTATAACTCAAGGTTGTGCTTAATGTAAGCACAGTTAACACTAAAAATTTTCTTTTGTTGCAATGTCTTCTAAAGAAGAAAGCAAGAAAAATTAAATAAGCTTTAAAAAAGTTCATAATTAAAAAGTGTCATAAAACAGAGACGATTAAAAAAACTTGCAAAACTCGCGATGAAGGAAATCTTGTTTAAATACTTTTAACGTTGAGAGGAAACTATTTGCTTTCGAGATCTTGATCATGAACCCGATATTCCTTTGGTGTACGCATTAACTGGTGATTTAGAATGCATCGGCCGTAAATATGTCGTCGACGGAACGAGCCGTTTCGGGCAACGTACCGTGGAATTCGGGCAGATTTAAAAATAAATCTTTCTAATATTTAATAGATTTTTTTAAAGAAACAAAAAGACTATAACAAATTTTATAATTCAATTATGAAGCATTATTTTTGTGAAGTGATTTCAACATCATAAAAACATAAACGACCAAAAATAAACGGATTTGTTTTACTCAATAAAATGTTTATTAATATTTTCACTTTGTAACTTTATGCGATAAGTAAACGTAGATGCAGATTGCATTGCAGTGTTGTTAAAATTCGTCCGTAAAACTTCGTAACATATGGCGCGTTTGTATCGTTAAATTTTCTATAACGTCTGTTTATTCTTAAACGGATAGAAAAAAAATAGACCGAGTTTAACTTCAAAACAATTCGACCGATTAGTTTAAATCCTAAATCAATGTTAATAGTCAGGAATGATAACAAAGGGCAATAGAAGCAACGACTAACTAATTTACATTGCTATGTCGAGAGATCAAATCCTTGAGAGTTAAAACGAGAAGCTTTCCGAGTCTTGTTTACGCACGAAGATTCCCGCAAGTCTGCGTCAGGCTTGCGCCAAATTGTGTATCCATTCATTCACGTGCTATGCCACGACCGAAAGTAAACAGGAAATTAACTAAGAAAAAAACTATGTTCAGGTTGATTACTTCATTGCCAAAATCGTTCGAACGTCTGTTTTGAAAATTTCTTTTGATGACCAAATACAAGGAGAAAAATAAAAGTCTTTTTGGTGTTTCATTCGTATATAATTTTTTTTCGATTATATTACTGTCTGTACATTCAAAATAGATAGGAGTTTATCGGAATGCAAAAAATATTCTTTTGTTTTGTCGAACAATGGAAACTACGTTCAAATTAAATTTTGTTTTTTCCATTTCGAAATTCAATACTCCCGGGTAGTAAAATTCGAAAAACACGAATTGCCGAACGAGAGCAAAAAGCATAAAGCTTTGTGCACGGATCAAATTATTTATTTTGCGCCCCTTCGATTCCCACTCACCTGCCAAATATTAAAATTATTATTTGTTTACAGTAATTTTTTTTTGAAGCGTTCTCAAATTTTGTTTAGTTCGACTAAACACTGAATATCAAAAAGACTTTGTATTAAAAACCATTAAAAGAATTTTGGTTCTGCGCCGACGGATTATGTTTTCATAAATAAAACTGGGCAGTATTTACCATGGGCTTATTTATTTAACATTGCGTTAAAAGCTTATTGATTTTCAGAGCCTATTAATGTTTGATTCTGCCGTTGTCTGATTTTGTGTGTGTTTCCATCAAAAAATATTACAATGGGAAGCGGATTATTTCCGCTTTATTGAATGTTGCTATGCCTACATTTTGTGTGTAGGGACAATAATAACACTCCATCCACATAATTTTCTTTAAGCATAGATTAATTTTTATAAAATTATTTTCATTTAATTTTGTTCATTCCATTTCACTCCATCATATAAACTGTCAAGTACCCTCTGTAATGATTTAATGGTGACAAGCACCCTAACACAATTTACGCTTCACTTTTACGGACGTGTTTTTCGCGATTACCCCACAAGGAGTAATAGTCTGGCAATCTCCAAGTATAATGTGTAATTATGTCCGTCGGACAGTTTCCGGCCGACTCACGACAATTTCCACTTCTATTCAATTTAATAAATTTCCATATCGCCCTGTCGAGCTTTCACTTCTCGCCGTTGCGCGTCGCCTCCGCGCCACTGTCGACTATGGTCGTCGTTCTGACCGTAAACAAGCCGTACCCTGTAATGAATCCGACCCAATTAAGCGGCGACGTCCGAAGTGGCACTCGGACTGGGGCCGTTTAGGGACCCAAAATGATAAGCGACCTCCCCTAAATTAATGGCCATATCTAGTCCATTGTGTTTGGTTAAAACGCTTTTCCATTAAGCGATCATATAGCTACAAGCTTCTCCCACAAGAACCACGTAGTACATGTACAGAGGATACTATGTACTTCGAAGTTTAGAGCAAACATAACATTTTTATTTTTCTGCTTAAGGTACATAAAATAGTTCATTGCATAACTTATGAAAATTAACATATAAACATTTAAAAAAGTAAGTATAGTACCAGTCAACATGCAACGAGGATAAAATGGAAATAATCAGGTTTAAACGTTTTTCTTAATGACTATGTTTGTCATTTTCAATTAAGAGTAATTGGCATCCATCAAATAAGATGTTTTATTTTAGAGTGCTGTAATATCCGTGAATTAGTGTAATATATAGGTGATGATGGGTGCTATTACCAAAGTGCCAATGAATTTAAATTAACATCTCATCATAAATTTTCGAAAAGATTTGCTCGACATAAAGGAAAAAAACTTTGGAACAATAAGGTTTATCGAAAAACTAGATCATCCCTAAACTTTTCTAATGCAGAGTAAATGACGATAGATCTTATACGTCCTAATGAAGAGTGGCGATTATTATTATTATTATAGTTGTTGCCGGGCTGAGGGGAGCAAGCCTTCTCGTCATCGCGACCAATAAGATCTATTGCTATATTTAGCTCTTCAGAGGTTTAGGCCTAATATAGTCTTTAATGTGGGAACCTTAAAATCGCTCCCAGGTTTTGTTCCTTTATGTCGGTGGTTGTCAAGAGAGAAAATGTTGTGCCTCAAACGGCCTCTGGCTACGCATGTGCACAGCATGTATTCAGCTCTTTCTGATTCCTCGTTGCAAAGACGACAAGTTTGCCAGCCTGAGAGCGTCCTTAGATCTCTTTTGCCGAAGCGTAAAACCTCTACGGTTTTACGCTTCGGTTTTATTTCGTGAACAGTCCATCATACTTTTCGCCTGTTTGTGACCTAGAGGTTCTTACCAGCCTGAGGCTATCTTTGATGCCTTCCATCTGGTTGGTTATCTGTTTTATGTTTCGTGCAATGAAGACTGTTTTCACTGTCTCTTTGGCTACCTTGACCACTTTCTCGTTGCCCTCAATGTTATTGTGACCTGGAACCGATCATAGAGTAACATCATTTCTCCTAGCGAGCTTTTTCAGAATGCTGGTTCATTGTCTGATCAGTGCAAAGCCGTTAACACGTAAAGGACTCTATTGCCTTCAGGGCGGCCCAACTGTTAATACCTGAAAATATTTGTGTCTGGGCCGAATGGCAGATCCAATTGTCTTGGAAGCATCGGTGTACCAGACAATGATTCCGTTTTTAGGTGAGGCTCTCTCGTCGTGCAATCATCCCTGCTTCTATAAATGACTTTTTACGGCTTGTCGAAGTTGTATTCTCGGCATAATTATTATTACAATAATAGAATGCACCCGGACACTCGAACAATGACATTTCGTGAGGTTTATTCAGATTGTATTTTGAGAATACTTCTGAAGAACTTCTGAATATGAAGTCCACTAGTGTAGGTTCAGATGGGATCAGCTTAGATATGATACGTTTTTGTTGTCCCCGTGTTCTTGATGTACTTGTGCATATCTGCAATTTCTGTTTGACTCAATCAGTATTCCCAGACTCCTGGAAGCACGGTTATGTTACACCCATTCCCAAATTGGTTCCAGTTAAGACATATAAGGATCTGAGGCGTATAGCCTTATTGCCGGTTTTATCAAAGTTATTGGAGACACTTATGGCTGAGCAGCTTCAGTCTTTTTTGGAGGCGCAGTGTATACTACCACTTAAGCAGTCTGGTTTTAGAAAACAGTTCAGTTGTACTACTGCGCTTCTTGATTTGACTGATGATGTGTTTCGGGCTTTGGATCAGGAGAAGTCAACTTTATTGATACTGCTTGACTTCAGCAAGGCATTTGATATAATTAATCACATCTTATTACTAAATATATTGAGGTTTATCGGATTGGATGCACATGCGATTAAACTGTTTGATAACTATCTTTCTAATAGAGTGCAGTCTGTTAAATTAAATTCAGTGATGTGCAGCCATACAATCTGTTCATCAGGTGTTCCTCAAGGGTCTATTCTTGGACCAGTTCTCTTTACTATTTACACTTGCAATTTATTCTCTAAATTAATGCATTGCTCTTACCATCTCTATGCCGACGATACGCAATTGTATTATAGTTTTAATTCAGATGATCTCCAATCGGCATGCCGTATAATTACTGATGAATTGGGTGTTCTGTGCACCGAAATTGCAAATCATGGTCTGAAAATTAATCCTGGTAAGACACAAGATATTGTATTTACAAAGAGGGGTGGTTGCTTTGTGGGTAAAGCTCGAGTCAATGTTTCTATTATGGATAAGCCAATACAGTTGTGTAGTATGGTTAAGAGTCTTGGGGTTATTATAGATGATCAATTAAACTTTGGTTATCATGTGGGTATTCTATGTGGTCGTGCTTATGGTGCTTTAAAACGTCTGCACTCATTCCGACAAGTTTTGTCTGTTAGACTCAGGCGTTTACTATGTGACACTCTGGTCTTATCGAATTTCAATTATTGTGGTATAGTCTATAGTTCGTGTTTATCGTATGAATATAGGCGAATTGTGCAGGTTGTTCAGAATTCTTGCTTGCGTTTTATTTATGGCGTTAGGCGTAGGTACCATATTTCACCTGTGTTGCAGTCTAGCAGATGGTTGAATATGAGGCAGAGGTTCCTTATACAATATTTATGTTTAATTTACAGGATTGTTCATTCTGGGAAATCTCCTTATCTTACAAATAAAATAAGGTTTAGAACAGACGTTCACAACTTGAACTTAAGACATAAATTTACAATGACTATACCATCTCATCAGTCTGCAAAATTTTGTCACTCGTATTCTTATCAAATTGCCCCTTGTAGCAAGTGCTGGTAAAAAGAAACGCTAAGATGCAACCATCTATGTTGCAATCTTCTCCAAAGTACATTCTTCTGAATATTGGCATTCAAAACGTCTAACGATACAAACATACGTAACTATTTCAATTCCCTATTTGTCGGGTTTTTACCGTTATATCAAAGAAATAAGTTTAATCGTAATTTGATGGCTTGCGTTGCATGTTTAACGTTAATGTCCTGCCATAGAATGCTTCATGGTGAATAATTTTTATTGATATAGCATATCTATCTCCTCGCCTGCACAGTGATCTCGGCGGAGTGAGTGCACATATTTTCTTAAAAGTGCGTTAAATACTTCACATGTTTAACGAGGTGTATAATTAACGATTGCTCCTTAAATCGCCGAGGTATCTTGCTGATGAGGCGTTGGATTAATGTATTAATATGAAATTGGCGTTGTCGGGAAACTTTACTCTATTGGGTTGGTGTCAGACATGTTGGGTTGATTTGGTTTGGCTTGCGTTACGTTTAAATACGTTTTAATGTATCAATACGAAATTGTGTTTAGAAATTCTATTCTGTTAAGTTGATGTTATTCATGATGGGTTGAGTTGGGCGGGTTTAGGTTGTGTTGAATTCCATCAATAATATCCTCGCCCGCAAGTGATCTCAGCGATTTAAGGTAAAATCGTTCCATATGCATTTTGGAAAGAGATTTTTTCTGTTTAACCTAACCCAAACCACACTAACTCACTGTGTTGTGCGGTTTAATGTCTCCTCCAATTTGGTTTATTTCTTTCCTTCTTTCCCTCGAACATATAACGCAACTGTAGAAAGTATGTTCTACGTCGTATTTTTCCTCATACTACACGCATGACTCTGTGGGACTTTACTTAAATTTAAAAAGTTAAGCCTTGAAACACCCATGACATTAGAAACTTCTTTCCCTCAGACTACTTTACCTCCAACTTAACCACGCTTTCCATAATCTTAAGGTCCAATGGCATAGAATTCGCTGTTACCTGCAGTTACCGCACGTTACCAGTTCAGCAGGTGCTATAGGCATTGCACATACGGATCAGTACCCCTCTGTGTTTTTTATGTAGCCTTTTAACATTGTTTTTAACCTTACAGGCATTTATCCAGGCCCAACAAGCGTATAGGAGTTGAGAGAAAATTGTCGCTCCGCTAAACCTTCTGATCCCATTAGTCTCTGCAGAGCGTGTACTGTTTTTCAGCTTTAATAGCTGCGGCTTTAACGTGTTTGTTCCATTTACAGTTCTTTTCAAGCACCACTCTCAGATACTTCAGTGATACGCTTGATTTAATTTCATTTCCATTTACCCTCAGACTCGACTTTCTTTTCTATTCCTGAGCATCACTATCTCAGTTTTTCCTAGGCAATTTGGAGCCCTATCTTTTTCATGGTGGATATCATATCGTCGATCACCCTTTGCGCCCTTTCCTCAATCTTCCCCAGGTTCCAACCTGAAATAATGATGGCGACATCACCCGCATAAACTATCATACAAACTTCTGGTTCTTTATGCCTTGGGTACCCAGAATCCTGTGGTACACCCATCATCAATTCATGCTTATGGCCTTCATAGTCCACATATCACTCATTTAGATACCCTACCTTCTCCTATGGAGTAGTACTAAAAGCATTCTTAACGTCTATCGCTATGATCAGGCATTTCTTCTTCCTACCTCTTCGCATGTATCGTAGATCTGCCCATGGTGAATCCGAACTGGTCATTTGATATTTCGCCTATCTTCTCTAGTTCTTCGTTTATCCTGCTTTTAATTATAGTTTCATAGATCCTACCGTATATATTCAGGAGACATAGAGGTCTATACTTTTTAAAGTCTGAGTTGCCTGCCTTTTTTATTAAGACTAATCTTCCATATTTCCATTTCGCCGGGAATTTTCCTTTCACCATAATTTATTGTAGATTTTTGTTAACTTAGAGATTCCCATCAATATTTTAATGTATCTCAACACAAACTGTATTGTTATAGGTTATAATGAAAAATTTTGAAACGTGCTAGGAATATTGTTTACTCAACGCTTTTGGTTCGTATCACAAGCTCTTTGCACATTCAATTGATACGCAACAGTGATACGTAACAAAGTTAAACCCACCTTAAGATGACCATTCATTCATCGCCGTTCTATTGATGACGTTACAAGTTTACTTGTCCCCTATTTAGAATTTGCTGACGCTATAACAGTCGTAAATAAGTGTAAATAAACGATTAAACTATTCTTAAAACTGTTAAACAGGTAAATATTTTGGCTTGTTTAGAAAATTTGATTATTTGATACAAAATGAAAGACGATTATCTTCTTCTGAAAACATCAAACTATTTTATATTTTAGTTTGTTATGTGAATGTTCGCGAAGATGTTTCGTCTCTCTATCTACCTATTTTCCAATTCTATTTAGAATAGCAAACTATTATAGTATACAAAAACTGTACATAAAATAATCTAAGACATAATAATAGTAATAATAATAATAAATTTTTTATTGTTCCTCACTCTTATTACAAAATGAAAAGAATACAAAAAAATACATATAGGCGAAAAAAAACCAAACAAACTATATCTTGAGTGAGAAAATAAAATGGTAGGTATTCAGCTCATTAGCTGATCTTTCATACCCCCATAAAAAAATAAACAAACAATAATAAACAAAACATGACCATTGAATGACTGTAGGATATGACCGGAACAAAATAAAAAAAAACATAATAAGATGAGAAAGCAAATAAAAAAATCATAATAAATCATTAAGATTAACACGCTCGACCATGGCTGACTGACAAAAGAGAAAAAAAAAACAAAACAAAAATCATTGAGTTTGTATGTTAAACAATGATTCCTTTAAAGCCGCCTTGAAAACGCGAACCGATGTGCACCCCTGCGCATTTAATATACAGGGTGTCTCACGTAACTGGTTCATTAGAACTTTTTTAACTTCCCCTACTCGTAGAAGCTTGAAATTTTGGTATCATGGGTTGTTCATTCTGATCTTTTAACACTTCCGGTCTACTGGAAGTAGACCTCAACTTCGTTATTTTAAATGAAATGCTATAGTTTTTATTACACCATTCAATTATACGTAAGAAAATATGTTGACTTTGATAACAGTTGTTGGTACCTGGTTTTTTGTTTTCGAGTTGTTTGGATTTTAAGAGTTTTTCGTCAAATATCACCATGCTCTTTACAAGCCCATATCTCAGCCAACGTTAATTCAAAAACGCGTTGCATTGGTACGATAACTCTTCATATGCTGTTAAATGGATTGTCATTTGTTGTATCAGTATATCTTACACAGGCTGGTCAAAAATTGAGTTACCGTTTCTCTGTATTCAATTGCGTGAAAGTCGAAAATTTTAAATGGAACGCCCCATACCCTATCAGAAAGGGAATTTAATTTTCTACAAATTATCTATAAATATTCCTATACCTATTTATTATCGCTTTTTTGCTATTAAGGAATTTATCAAAATCATACGCAAAATGCTAGAAACCGTTTGTGCTTTTATTGGTATTATTTCTAGAATGATCTGCCATTGAATAAACTTTAGTTTGTTAGCTTTTATTTGCCAAAAATAACCAGCAGAAGAACGCATAAATGAAACAATGAAAAACAATAATTCAATGACAAAAATTAAAATCAATAACATAAAAGAACAAAAAACATAAAATTATAAAAATAAATTAAGAGAATTTAATTCTCTACAAACTATCTAGAAGCTTTCCTGTGCCTACTTGTTGTAGTTGCCCTCATATTTGAAAATTAATGAAGGCATGCAATGCTGGAAGACTTTTGGTTTTTATGTTAGAAAGCCATGGAGTTTTGACAGCTTTTCATCCATATTTATGTTATTGTTGTCATTACTTAGTTGTGTCATCACTTACTTCTGTTAATGTCTTTGAATATCATGGCGATTTATTCGAACGCCAACATTTTAAATTCGTTTTATATTCATGGCAGATGCAATAAAGTTTTGGATAGGATCTTTTTCTTAGTTTTGGAAAGATCAAAATAAAGAAGTCATAAATTTCTATTACCAGCAGATTAAGATAATGGAATAAATGTTTTGTCATATTTTATTGCTTTACCAAATTCTTCGGTAAGCGGTGCGTCGATCGATTTAGATGAATATTTTTCAAGAAAGCACCCTTAATAAATAAAGTGAACTCTCTAGGAATATCTCGCTGTTTTTCATTGTTTCATTTATGCGTTCTTCTGCTGGTTATTTTTGGTAAATAATAAAACTAAAGTTTATTCATTGGCAGATAATTCTAGAAATAATGCCAATGATAATTTAAATAAATTAAACGATAAACTGTTAAAATGTCATGGCCTTCTAATCCAAATACGAACGGTTTCCAGCATTTTGTGTAGGATTTTGATAAAATACTCAATATGAAGAAAACTATAATAAATAGGTATAGCAATGTTTTGACATTTGCCAAAAAACACTTAAAATCAAAATAACTCGAAAACAAAAAACGCTAGATACCAACAACTATTATCAAAGTTAACTTATTTGCTTACGTATAATTGTATGGTGTAGTAAAAATTATAGCATTCCATTTAAAATAACGAATTTGAGGTCTACTTCCGGTAGACGGGAAATAGTGACCATCTTGAAAATATTTTAGATTAATAGATCAGAATAAACAACCCATGTTACCAAAATTTCAAGCCTCTACGAATAGTGGAACCTAAAAAAGTTCTAATGAATCAGTTACGTGAGACACCCTGTATATTTATTACAAATTTTGCACATTTGGTAGGAGTAACTGCATTTAAATTTCTCCGTGCTATGAAGTGGCGGGGATAAAGCGCCTTTGAAACAAACATTAACAGAATGCACATCGGATCAAGTACGCACCTTATTAAGTAGATAAGGAGGAGTCCCAGCTGAAACTATTTTATAAAAAAGTATAGCAGTGTGGATGGTTCGTCGGTTTAACATATTGAGTTCCCTCGCTCCTAACATATCCAGCTCTCTCGTCGCTTTATTCCATAAATTAAACGAATGCAAGAGTTCTGAATTCGCTGTATTTTACTTCGCAAGTGATAGGTAAGGAAGGAGAGTAGAGGACATCGGCGTAATTGAAATGCGATTTTTGGATTTTTGAGAGATAAATTGTCTCATATTATATATTAATTTCATGTTTATGTACGTTTTCTTCAAACATGCATTGATATGACCACAGAAGCTTAGAGCCTCATCAAGAATTACTCCTAAATTCCTTACCTTTTCCTTTAACTGCAACCGTGAACCATCAAGCGTAATATTTATTCTATTTAAAAAAATTCTCAAGTAATTTGCAAACTAGAAATCATTTGTCTGCAAATATTGTTAAGAATAATAAGTACTCTTCGCTTTTTCATATAGATCACGTTCTTTGTATTCAAATTTCAAAAGGCAATGTAACATAATGTAGTGAAATGTGGCACGACAAAGTCAAATTAAATCGGTGTTTACTAACGGCACGGTCGCGTTGACATTTACTGTAGTAGTTAGCGGCGTTTCTGGATATTGTCGAGCGGCAGTCACGTCGACTCGAACGCCGCAGTGGCAATTTGTCAAAATAGAGTTTACGGAGGAACGGATTTCTACTACGGCGAAATTACGTACTTGCGCGCGTATTCGGCGCGATTCTCTAATTATTCCCGAACGGTTTCGCAAGGTTCCGACGACGACGGCGTCGCCTTCGACCATGTGAAATTGCGTCTCTGCCAGAAACCGCGTTCACGGAAAGAATTCGAGGATTTATAACCTACGCCGAGTCAAAACAAAGTATCCCTCTTTTGTAACCTCAGCCGTAACAGATTTTAATAGATTTTCCGTTTGTCCGGTTCAATTTTAGAATAACCAAATTAAGCCGAGCCGAATCATTCATCAAGCAATTTTAGCAAAAACGGTGTCGCAACGGTGTTTTTAAATTTCGAAAACACTTTGTTCTTTTGGTCATTTTCACTAATCGTTTTTCCATTAACCATCCTCTACTAATTAATTTACGTGTAAGTAGATAAAGCATTAACTTTCCAAAAACCCATTACTATCATCACGATAGATTTTTTTTCGTCACAAAAAGCACTTTCATTAATTAAACATTCAAAAGAGTCCCTGCACTGTTTTATAAAAAGTACGCAACGTTTCGGTGAAGAAATCCCTGAGGACAAGAGGAACCAGCAAATCGTTGCATATAGGTGGCGCTAAATGCACCTGGAACGGTTGCGCGACCGTCACAATAGGTCCCGTTCTATTATTCACTAATGGCGGCGGACCTTTATGGGAAATAAAGCGTTAATCGATTCTTGAAGTTCAACGTACAACCAACCTCCTCTGCCGTTTATGCTTTAACGCAATAACCGCGTCTATAAATAATCCTTGTTCTCGTTGCGGTTTTGTCGCTTGAACGCGTTCGTGTTTAATATTTATGGGGACTGTCGTGTGTGTTGAAGGATGATGTCTTCGAATTCTATAGAATGTGACTGAGAGTAACCATCGATTAGATTGTATAGAAATTTTCCTGACGAATTATGTTATATAATAAAAATAATTACAAATATCATAAACCTCGATATAATAATTGATAGTTATTACAAGATAGAGTTCTAGGTCTAGTGTTAGTTCTAGTGGAATGGTTAGCATTTATTTTAGTTGCTATTCATCGTTAGACTATTGTATATATTTCAGTGAACTAAAACTAGCATTAACACCTATGTCTTCAGGTGCACGCCTAAACCCAAAACTTTGTAGTTCTAAGTATTGTGTTAATCCTAGTTTTAATTGCTATTCAGTGTTGGATTGTTGTACGTTTTTATTAATCTAAAAATAGAAGTAATTCATTTGTTTCCAGAAGTTGTCAATCATAAAGTTTTTTAATGAAACTACTCTAACGTATTCGTTAACATCGGTGTGTTTACTGTACATTATTAGCTTCAAAAATGTTATGAAAAAACACGAATACTTGTACTATTATTTATTTAGTGTTATATTGGGAACATTCTACAGACAGCTTAATCTCTTTCTGCAGTATCTGGAGCGTATTAGATAATATGCCAAATGCATTTCTACCACTCTTCTGACACGACTCAATTTATAGTTAAAAATTGTTTTTGACAAATCAGATCTCTGGCCCCAGGGTTTCAGAATAATTTTGCTTGCCTTAAACGCGTCGTCAGCAAGAATAACATAAATGACATAATGTCTATTCTTGGTAGTGAAACGTCTGCTGAGAAATCAAGTAAACTTTGCTCAATCTCTTTACTGATAGTTGAATTGCTATATACACCACCATCGCTGACACGTTCGTTACATCATACATCAATATACCTAAAACTAAAGTACCCCGCATCGACAAAACGTTACGTTGGGTAACGAAAATTTCGTTTTTCAGTTGTAAGACTAAATGTCTTACAACTGTAAGTCTTCTGGAACCATTTTAAGTTTTCTAGATGCACTATTAAATCTTCATAAAGTATTGCACGTTTTCCAGAAGCAGTATCAAGTCTTCTGGGTACATTTCAAGTCTTCTAAAAACAGTGACAAGTCTTATGGAAACAGTATCAATTCTTCCATGGGCACTATCAAGTCTTCTAGTACAAGTTCAAGTCTTCTAGAAGCACTATCAAGCCATCTAGAAACAGTATCAAGACTTCTGGAAGTATTTCAAGTCTTCAAGAGGCAGTAGCCAGTGTTCTGCAAGCATTTCATGTCTTCTAGAAGCATTTCAAGTGTTCTATAAGCAAACTTTATTCTTCCAGAAGCAATATCAAGTCTTCTGGATATATTTCAAGTCTTCTAAAAACAGTATCAAGTCTTCTGGAACATTTTAAGTCTTCTAGAAGCACTATCAAGCCTTCTAGAAACAGTTTCAAGACTTTTGGAAGTATTTCAAGTCTTCAAGAGGCAGTAGCCAGTGTACTGGAAGTATTTCATGTCTTCTAGAAGCATTTCAAGTGTTCTATAAGCAAACTCAATTCTTCCATGGACACTATCAAGTCTTCTGGTACCATTTCAAGTCTTTTAAAAGCACTATCAAGTCTTCTAGAAACACTATCAAATCTTCTGGAAGTATGTCAAGTATTCAAGAGGCAGTATCCAGTGTTGTAAAGGCATTCCATGTCTTCTACAAGCATTTCAATTGTTCTATAAGCAAACTTAATTCTCCCAGAATAATATATTTCGAATAGCTACTTTTAGGTAAACATTGACTAGCCATCACACGTTGTCAGCAAGCGCGTAATGAGTATTTTTTGCTACTCAATAAACGAAGAAATTTTTCAAGACGTATTGTGGATAAAAATTTCGAATCATATCTAATTTCAGGCAGTGCGACTAACAGATACATATGTAGACAAACCCATCCGTATATACCTACGCAATGCACCTAGACACATAGAAAATTTCCAGTTTCCAAAAACGGCGTGCTATATACTTCCATTGAAAAGCTGATTTTGGACTCTACAATACAATTTATTAACATACAGTAAATCTATATCCTCGCAATAAATCTATACTTGAATATCTCTATTCATTTTTTAAATATCAAGTTTTAAACTCAACTTAAATTTGTAACATTTCGTAAAAATATTAATTACCTTAATAATTTTTGAAAAATCGGATTCTTTTCTTTATAAATCACAAAACTTTCGAATAAAACCACAATATCTCAATTCGTTTTCGAGTTATCAACTTTTGAAATCAGCCTAAATTTGTAACATTTTATGAAATTTACAATGTCCTTGAATACTTACACTCTTCACGGCAAAATAAAATAAACTTTCGAGTAATTTGAAATTCTCACTAGTCAAATTGGCCATCATTCGAAAGTTTATTTTGTTTTGCATTCGAGAGCGTAAATGCTCAAGGAAATTGTAAATTTTGAATTGTGTTATTGTAATCTAAGTTGACGTTTATGTTGATTCAGAATAACTGCTTTTGGATATTATTTGGTATATTAGGACGGCGGTATTCGTAATGAACAGTTGTACAAGGAAAACACAGGTCTTTAACAAAGCTGGATATTCATCAACTATCTGTTATCCGGCTTGCCAATTTTTTAAAACCAGCCTGAAATTTGCCACTCATAGTTAGGACGAATAAAGAATTTGCGAATTTCATCTTTGTAATAGAAGTTACTTGCCTACACATGACGTTATGAACGGGCCTTCTGGTTGTGCACATCTTCCCATAATGTAGCATTACCTTCCCCGTCTTAAGCCGTTATATTGAAAATTCTTAAATGCAAAATAGAAAAGACATAATTGTAGGTGTTGATTTCCGTAAAGATAATGTATTGATACAGGGTGATACTTAAAGTTATCGGATCGTTTTGATTCATCGACGCGTAGTTCTTTCCATTGAGTTTTCTCGATTGCGGTTCGTAGAGCAGATGGCGTTACTGGCGTCGTGACAGATTTATCGGCCAATGCGATCGGATTGGACGCCTCGTATCGGAAAACTGCGACACACTCTATAAAAATCGACAGCCGGTCTATTTTAAAGCCATTCATCGCCGGTTGTAAGCGTGAATTGGCAGTATCCGAATGACGCGCAATCTAGCAGCGTGTTCCGCCTCGCAAAATTTTACAAGACGTTTAGAGTAAAGATATTTAAAGGAAAATAAAATTTTATAATTTGTCAATTTTGAACGCGACATCTTTTGGGTATCCATAGAAAAATGTCGCCTTCTTTTCCGGTAAATGTATATCCGGAGTGACGCGTTGGGACATAAAATATGGCCGTCCATTATTAATAGTCAGAGAATTCCCATGAAAGTGCGGTTTCCGAACTGTACGGAGGCGACGGCGGCGCGGACATGTTGTTTGTTACTTTGACGGAAGCGATAAATAATAAAATCCGAACTACGTCCGCCTCTCTTCAAGCGGTTCACGTGGAGGAGAAGGAGGAGAAAGAACGAAGGCGAAGATCTCCACGCTGTTTATTTTTACGTCCCCGACTCGCAGATGTCGCTACTCTCCGAACCGGGGAGAGGGTTGGATTCATTATTCATCCCCCGTTTGGTCCACTAATATCCGACCCCGTTCTTTATACGCCACTATCACTTTCAGCTGTTCACCTCCTTTCCTCGAGATGAGACGACCTTTTTATATCGCGTACACGTGACGTATTCATCAGGATGAATTGAAAATTTAATTTGATTTTTTTAATCATATTAACTATCTCTATTTTAATTTGTATTTATTTTTAATTATGTTTATCTTGGTGATGATTATTTTCAATTTTACAACAAAAATAGGTTTCGTGGTTTTCAAGTGCACCAGATGCTTGGAGCTGAAGCGCCAGGAAGTTGCTGCACCGTTTAAAAATCGTTGAAATGTCTGGGAGAAATGGCTCTAGATTAATTGATGCGTCAGCTGTGGTTGGATGTCTCGTAAAAATGCGAGAGTAGGAATGCTACCGGGATATTTCGCGTTTTGTGTCTCAAACTTTTTGTCACTTTTTGCCACAACCAAAATCGTTCTATATTGATTAAATAAAATCTCATTATAACTGAATGTTTATTAATTAAATTAAAACTTGCATAACACCTTAAGAGACGCTCGACTAAATTCGATCAAGACCTATATTGAAGCTTAATTTTCAAACTAACATTATAGCTTCCTTTTCAGCGGCATATAAAAGATTGAGGTGTTTCTTAGATCTGATTCTCATAACTTTTGGAGTTGTATAAGACAGAAAACAGCGACCTCTCGACTTCCTAGCAAAATGATGTAGGATTCTAGGGTTCTCTAGAGTCTAGAGAAGTAAATGCTGTATGATGTGGAGTAGATACTGGTATATTTGATTAAAACATAGTTGATGTATCGTCCAGTATTTTTGCCGATGTTACTGAAGATCAGGTTCCTCATTTCTTAAACAGGTTACTTAATAAATTTACAGCAGGTGATGATGATATTTCTGCATTTTTCATTCGTGATTGCTGTGCAGTTTCCTTAAGCATAGCCTAGTTTCGTACACTTTGGGAGCGCTCATGTATGGTTCCTGTACTCAAACATAGCAAACATACTAACATTACTGATTACCGACCGATGTCGTTATTGTCCAATTTCCCAAAAGTATTTTACATGCAAATTCGTGTGTCGTAAATATGTGAGAGTAGGAATGCTACCGGGATATTTCGCGTTTTGTAACTTAAACTTTTTGTCACCTATTGCCAAACCAAAATCGTTCTATATTGATCTACTAAAATCTCATAACTTTTGGAGTTATACAAAGCAGAAAACAGCGACCTCTCGACTTCCTGGCAAAATGATGTGGGGTTCTAGAGTTCTCTAGACTCTAGAGAATTAAATACTGTGTGATGTGGAGTAGATACTGGTATATTTGATTACAACATAGTTGATGTATCGGCCAGTAATTTTGACGATGTTACCGAAGATCAGGTTCCTCATTTCTTAAACAGGTTACTTAATAAATTTACAGCAGGTGATGATGATATTTCTGCATTTTTCATTCGTGATTGCTGTGCAGTTTCCTTAAGCATAGCCTAGTTTCGTACACTTTGGGAGCGCTCATATATGGTCCCTGCACTCAAACATAGCAAACGTACCAACATTACTAATTATAGACTGATATCGTGATTGTCCAATTTCGCTAAAGTATTTGAACAGATCATTAGCATGATGATTTATCTACAAGTTCAATCATTTGTGTCACCTTATCAACATGGATTTATCAAGCGTCGCTTAACGATTTCCAATCTTGCGGTTGTTACTGAGGTGATTATTTGGATAGAGGCGGTTAGGTGAATATGATTCATGATGACGTCCTTATGTACAAACTTGGTACTTTTAGCTTATCTCTTAAGTTCATGAACCCCTTTCGTCTCGGATCGTGAAAATATATGTCTGGCATTCCTCAAGGTTCAAAGCTAGGCCCTCTACTGTTTGTTATCTCCTTGAATTAGACTTTCTAGAAAAATTCTCTTCTAACATACTTGCTTCATCACAACTCACCACGATAATAATAATAATATTAATAATAACAGACTTTATTGCCAACCTACATTAACTTACACTTACAAAAATAAAACGATATAAAGCCAAAAATAAACCAAAAAATAAAATAAACTACCTAAACAAATTAAATTGTCATGGCATAGTGCGCAAACAATTCGCGTTGCGCAGAGTCAGAAAAATAAAATCCTGTTACTCAATAACATAAATTATTAAATATTAATAATTGCAAACATAAAAATACAAAACAAAAAAACAAATAAAATAAAACTTATTGAATTAGATATAAATAGTAATTAATTAACTAAAACATCAATCCTCATCATCAAACCTAGATCTGAACATCGATACACTTAACTTTCTATTAGCCATCGAATTAAAGTTATGAAATTTGTAAATGTAGTATAAGGAAGATATCTCAAACAAATCTGTGCGATGGATAGAGAAGTAAAGAAATAGACCTAGCCAATCAATCATGAACGTTACATTTGGACTTAATCTTTCTACACAAATAGCTTGGAGTCCTGTTCAATCAGTATATGATGTGTACAGTAACATATTTTTGTTTGTCAAAAATAATTAAATTGAGACAAAACAAGATCAATTTCCAAACCAAGACTTTTATAACTATCAACTATAGTTAGTTTCGTCAGACACCTGAAGTCAATTTTAAGATCAGTACTGATAAAAAGAACTAAGCCTCCCCTCATTCAGAGAGATGAAAGGCGTAAACATGCTATGTGCAAAGTTGAATTCGATCACACAGATAAGCTGTATAAATGGAGAATAAACTCCGTCCCAGTATGGAGCCTTGTAGAACACTGGATAGTCCTCAACTGTAACCTACCATTCAAATATGCACTAATTAAGTTTTTGATTGCCGAATGAATCGACGAAAGAAGGGTGAACTTATACTATCAAATGTAGTACTAAAGTCTAACAGGTTGAGAATAGCAATATTACCCTGATCAAGCACAGTAATCATACAAATTGTGCTTTTCTCCAGGATCTTTGAAAAGGCAGTGTGAGAATATATAACTGGTCTCAGATGACTAAAACCGGCAGGATTTTGATTTTTTAAAATAAGGATTAAATAACTGGATAGGCGAGCCTAATCATATCAGCGCTATTACCATCACCCACTTCAGAACATTACCTTAAGTCATACAAAATTTTCTCCACCAAAGTAGAACACACTGTAGAAAAGTCAAAAATACCTCCATTATCAGGAAAATTAGTATAAAAATCCAAAACCGATTGATCAAGAGGTATTGATCTTGAAAAAGTAATCATTGATATCTTTTACATTTTTCAAAATATCAATATAAAAATATAAATACGTAAGTTCTCTATCCCGGTACTTGGGCTAAAAGTCACGAAATTCTCGAAAATAATATCGAAATCAAAATATGTTTGCTTATTCATAAAAATTTTTTAATGAATTGGGTTGGGTTGGGTTGGTTGTCATTTTTAATTAAATTTTTATACGTATTTTGAATTTGGACTTCATACTGCTTCTAGAAGACTTGATACTACTTCTAGATAACCTGATATTACTTCCAAAAGACATGGAGTGCTTCCAGAAAAATTGATATTGCCTTTGAAAGGTTTTAAATAATTCCAAAAGAGTTGATACTGCTTCTAGAAGATTTGAAATGCTTCCAAAAGCTCGATACTGCTTATGAGACATTTGCTACTGATTCATAAAGTCTTAAAACGCTTGATACTGCATGTAGACTTAATATGTTTTCAGAAAACTTGATGTTGTCTCTGAAAGACTTGGAATGCCTCTTAGAAGATGTTAAATGATTCTAAAAGAACATGGTATTGCTTCTAGAAGATTTGGTATTACTTGCAGAAGACTTGAAATACTCCCAGAAAATTTTATATAGCCACTGGAATACTTCAAATATTTCTAAAAGACTTGGTACTGCTTCCAGAAGGCTAGAAATACTTTCAAAAGGCTTAACAATGGCTCTGGAAAACTTGAAATGGTCCCAGAAGACTTCATACTGCTTTTAAAAGACTAAAAGTATATTGATATTGTCTCTGAAAGACTTGAACTGCTCCCAAAAAACTTACTACTACTCCAAAATTCTAGATACTGCTTCTAGAAAACTTGATATTGCTTGCAGGAGATTTGGAATACACCTAGAAGACTTGCAATGCTTCCAGAAGATATAACACTGCTTCAACATTCAACAAGACTTGATACTGAATATCAAGAATACGTGATATTGCTTTCAAAAGAGCGGCTATACAAAATTGCTAATGGTTTTGTCCGGATTGAGGTTATAAGAGCCGTCGTTCGTCTTTTTAGTCTATTTCCAATTCAGTTTTTTTAAGCACCCAGCACCCATACTTTTAAATTTATGTAGATGACAAATATAACAAAAAACATAGGAATTAAAATAAAAAATTTTAAATTCAAGAAAAGATTAAGTGAAATCCTCGGATCAAATACCAAGACTAGAGACCCTAAACTTGTATATGCAAGTATTACAAAAAAACAACTTTAAATATTGCATTATAACATTTGTAACTAATAGTATACAAAGTGATTCAAGTTTTTGTAGACCTTTAACATTCTTCAAAGCGGCATATAAATATCGCATCAGTCAACAAACGTTTTGTTTTGGAAATACAGAGTGTTCAAATCAAGCATCAATCAATGTGCCCCCTCTAGTAATTGTTGGCTCAGGCAGTTGCTGACAGGACTGCTTAAGCCAATAATTATTGCTTGGCCCCCTTTTTTGGTATTATTTATTAGTTGATTTACGTCTGAATATTATAAACGTACTAATTACTAAATTTATATGCGATAAAAATGTAAAATATGAAATTATATGCAAAACATGCTAAAGCATATAAATTCCATCTCTAGTTATAAGCTTATGTTGGAGCGAATTCAGAAGAGATTTTCGAAATGTTTGTCTCTACGCCTAGACGTATCGTACTCGGATGGTTGAATGGATTACGAATCCCTGTTGCAACGTCACAAGTTTTCTGCATTGGACGTGGGAGAAGATGACCAGATTTTTACAGAAGTTGATGCAGGATGATTTGAATTGTGGTGTTTGCTGTGCGCAGATTTTTTTCGCGGTGCCTACAAGTAGGTCAAACGTATTACCAATGAATGTTATCCGAGAAATTACAGATCCAATATTTTTACCAACTCCCCGATGCAAAGCATATGTAAACTAAATAAAAATAATACGGTATGAGCACTTTGAGTTATATTTGTTTTATATGATATATTATTTCTCTAACTTTCTTGTAATATTCTCCTGTAATTGATTTTTGTTAGGCATTAAAGTGAATTATTATTATTACAAGAAAAGAATAAATTAAGTATTTGCAAATCGAAAATGTGAATAAATTGGTTACCAAGGCATGACGTCACGGACGTTTCCTGTGATGCTACGGTTGATGTATTCAGTTTGAAATTTGAATCGATCACTTCAATCGATTGATTCTTTTTTACCTTTTTGATTCACTCTCTCAGCCTTGGTCTAGAAACTTATCAGATTTTCGCTGATTAAAACGCTGAAAAGGTCGACGGGCGCGCCCCCGAACGCTTTGAAGGTGGATTACAGGGAATTTTTAATCTGCTCGAAGTAGTAATCACATTAACGTCTTAAAGCGGCCCCATTCGTGTCGGTCGACGTCCCCCGGCTTTTTCCATCCACGACCCCCTGATAAACTCAGTGAGGAGAGGGCGGAAATAAGATGAACACCGGGGTTCTTTGAGCCGCCGTCGAATAGTGTGTTTTAAATAGATTTTAATTCTCTCCGCTTAATTATGAGACGGTCTTTGCCTTCTCCTTTTTCGAAACGACGGCGAAACTCTTCGTCAGTTAATTGCGTTCGGATCGAGTCAGTTTGTTTTACAAAGTATGACGTCAATGAACGTAATAATTATTTTTCTCTTGAAATATCAACAAAAATATCATGAAACTTTATCGATTTTAAAGTAGATTTATAAGTTCTTCGTTTCGATTATTCGTAAATTCACTAGCGTATAATTAGTCCAACCTTAAATGTAAGAGAAAGGGAGATGGAGAACTATGGAAAGACGAATTTCACGCCAGTCGCTAATAACCTATAGAAGCGAAAAGCGAAAAGCTCCCCGGTGCAAGGTTTTAACCGTTAAGCTGAGGAGTTGCGAGCGCGAACAGTTATTGCTGCAGCTCCCCGATTTGAAAGGCAAATTGTTGCCGTCTCTATCCGCGCCCGCGCCTTCTCTTTTGTTTCGGCGGCGCTCCCAGCGTCGGGACGCTAATGGCACGCGGTTAAAGTTGCTTCCCGCCAACGTAAAGGGCTTTAAATGGAGTGCGCGGATTACGTGCCAAAGTCGACGTTGGCATTTAAAAACGCGTTTAAGGGATTAAGGTAAAGGTGAAAAATTGGTAGGGTAATTACTTTAAAAGACCCGCTATTCTTTATGTCTTTGTTTATCGTTGATAGTTTGTTAAAACATAACCAAAAAGAATACAAATTTTATTTTTTTTTTGTTTGGTTTAGAGACGAATTGTCTAGGTTTTCTCCTCTAGTTTGATTTACGATGTCGTTTAGGAAACAGGCAAGAAGCGGGTTGGTTGTACGCTGGTCGGTCCAGAAATAGGAGTTACAAGTGCGGCCGGAGGCGTCGGCGTGAATAAGGAAGTCACGACGGGAATGTAGGTTATTCCTAGCCAGAGCGACGTGATGCACTTGGAAACCACGATAAGTTTCGGTGATGGCTATGATTTTTGCAATTTTGTGGTGTCCGTTTCTATAATATACGGTATGACGAAGCGATTTTCTCTGGTCGTGCGGTCGTTTATTTTTCTAACGCCGGAAGTCGCCCGTCTTCAGAGATGTTTTTAAGAAAATACATGCTGTAGGCGGTTTTCTTTTTTATACACAACATATATTATGAAGCTGAGGATGAATGCTTTCTGTTTATCGTTATGATGCATTAGTGTTTATGTTTAATTGCATGTAGGTTTGTGTATTTGTACAATTTCATATTCAGCATTAATTAAATGTTCTATTTATTGTTGTTTGTTTGTCAGAATTGCTATTTGCATTAATCATGTATTATCTACCCACATTAAGCACAAATATTATGGGTCAATATTTAGGCATTGGTTAGTAATATTACTCCGAAAAAACATATTTTATAAAAAATATTTTATAATATACTATTTAACATTCAGGTGTTACTCTTACACATCACGAGCCATAAAAGCTTTTTTCCGCTCAATTTCCGATTACAGTGCACGATAAATGCTATTTTCGTACTATAACGATAAGTATAGTGTAAAAATTGATTCTCGCAATGCCTAGGTATTTCCGAAAATCAAGAATGCTATTGCTGAGAGCAAAAATCAGGTCGAATTACAATGTAATCAACATACATTACTTCATTAAAAATTCATTTAATTATTACATTACATCATTAAAAATTAATTCCCCCAAATCTGACAATTGTTAATAATTAATTCTAAAGAATGCAAATTCTTGGATGATTACAAAGTCAACAGAATTCACCCATATTTGGGTAGCTGTTTATGTCCACAATATAATCAGTATTGATTTCCAAACTTTAAACCATCTCCTATCGAACCGATCAGCGCAAGTTGTTACGAATTTTGTGAAAGATTTTACTAAAATCAATATAGCTTGCGTTTACCTAGAGTGTTATGAATGAAATTTTCCGAGAAGCAACCTATTTTTTTATAAATCTTCAAACTTAGTGACGAAAAGTCAGCTCAATTAACTTAACTCTTTTGCACTACACTAAGAAAGTGTCAGATTACTTTTGTTTAACATCCAGCGAGTCATTGAAAATTAATTGATTGCTGTAACGAGTTTATTCGCCAACAAATTCACTACGAGTGAGCGCTAATACGTCGCAGTGACAACGGATATTGGTGGGCAAGTCGATGTTGTTTACATTGGTTTTGAGAAGACCTTTGAACGGATTGATTACATCTTGTTGTTGAAGAAGGTGGGTTATTTTGGGTTGTCTTCTGATTCATTAAACTTAATAAATATGTGTGCTGTGTTTATTATAATCGGTTCCAATTCTATGGTTACACATCTACATCATGAGTTCCTCAGGTGTCCAACCTAGAACTGCTGTTATTTGTGCTTTACATATATAATTTATCACTCACTTACTTGCCCAGTGCTCGTTTACGCTGATGATTTGAAGATATTTATTGAGGTTGAATCATTGGAAGATGCCCGGATGTTGCTAGGCAATATAAATGTGATTCAGAAGTAGTTCCAATCTAATTCCTTTTCATTAAGGGCCAATGTTACGTACCGTTTACTAAAAAATTAATAAAAAATAGATACAGTTTATTTGGTGGTTTCCAGCCTTTTAACTCAACTCTATACTACAAGAGATGTAGAAGTGATTGTTAATCTCGAACTCTCTTTTTGCCCCATATTGAAGAAATCTCGGGGCCTGGTTTTATCCTGAGGATCATTGTTCGAGTTGGCAATTTAAGTACCCCAAAAATACTGTTTTCAGCTTTAGTTGTATCTTGACATTAATATAGTTCAGTTATGTGGTATCCTATATACATCACATCAGCTGATGATTGAAATGGTTCAGCGCCGCTTTATAAAATTTCTATCGTATCGTATGGATGGTCAATATCCACCAAAACTACTTGGAATTACTGCATAGCCATAAATTTCTTTCTCTATAAATCAGAAGAATGGATCAGAGTGGATCCTACTTGCAGAGGTTGTGGTGTCGGGAGATGAATTCTCTAACCCACTCATATTTTTATCCATCTCTTTGTAGGACTAATATTTTATAGAAGGCGCCGATATCCTATATGATATACAACGTAAATTAACGTTTTCAATTGATAATTTAAATTGTTATCGATTTCATTTCGTGTTCTTTCATTATATTTTTGATTTTAATTTATCTCCTTTTTTATTCCACCTGAAGTTTAAGTTTGAGTTTAGTTTTGTTTTTGTTATGACATAATATGATTTATTCACGACATAGAACTCGAGTTTATACACAAATTTTGATTTGTTTGCTTGTACGTTTTACATTTACGTTTTACTGGAATACGCGTGACCACCGGGTGTGATCTTGTTCTTCTTCAGAAAACTTTCTGTCTTCTTATCTCTTCTCCAATTGAAAACTGTCGTTCGAACCCGAACGCAGCACGTCTGCGTTCGTCAATAATATTACATTTCACTCTCACTAAAACGAAACAAAAGAATTATTCTTTAATTATTTTTTAGTGATACGTGGCATGAATTCTACAGAATTTCTTTGTAATGTAACATAACATTTTTTTTTCTTCTCTAGAAGCACTTTCTTCATCCTGTCATGTACATATCTCAGTTTGTGGGGGTGAACTTGCAATACTTTCAGTTGTGTTTTTCTTTTTGTTCATTTCCCCGACTTTTAGCAGTCTGGATCGATGGTGATCAGGTTTGTCGGTATCTTCGCGTTTATCAGTATTTTTAGTTTCAAAACATGGTCTCATTTGATCGGCATGTTTTCTTCTTTCAATTTAATCGATATCTACTATATACGAATATGGACTTGTGCGTTTAACTATATGTCCTGGACTCAATCTTTTTCTAATAGATTATTTACCCAAACTCCCTCTCTTTCTATGAACGCTTGATTTCTTTGTTGTCGCAGTTGAGCTTCCTCCATTAGCTCACTTGGTATGCGTTCTAGTAAAACTATACGATAGAGTGTAAAAATCTACTAGCATCCATTTCTGTCTTGATCGTGCTCAGCTAAACCGTTCGACCTGGGATGATATGGTGTAACCCTTATATGTCGAATATTATTGTCATGACAAAATTTACCAAACTCTCCCGATGTCGGCTGAGGTCCTTTATCAGATATAATCGATTTAGGCAATTCAAGTCTTGCGAACATATCTTGTACACACCCAGCAAAACCGATGTGGATGTGTATCCATATTTCAGACGGTACTGTTCAAGAAAGTAACGGTGCTTTTGTTTCGCTTTTTCTAGATTTCTGATAAAAATTACAGGTTTTCAAAAATCTTACTATATCATCATCGATTTTCGGTCAATATACATGAAGATGTGCTAAAGACTGCATGACAATAATACCAATATATTCGTCATGTAGCATATGTAGTATCTCGTTCCGAAGGCTCTCTGGTATGTAAATCCTACCTTTCAATCAATTGTCTTCTACCGACATTTCCTTCCTTTTTCAAAAAATGTATGAAAATGTTCAGGTAAATGCTTCTTCCCTGGCCAGTACTACCGAAGTTAATTGTTTATTTGTAATAACTTTTTCTTTATTGGTAGGTGTTTTATACGAAGATGTGAGAGATGCGATCGATTAGGTACTCCTTGCTCCTCTGGCGAATATAAATTTTTATTGTTCACAGGAAGTCTTGATAATAGATCTGCTGGCGCGTTTTGTTTTCCAGGTTGATACTCGATTTTGTAGCTATAACAATTTAACAACAATACCCATCTTAGCAAACGATTGCTCGCGACATTAGGTGTTCTATATTTTCTCCAAAGATTCTCTGTACAGGTTTATAATCAGTCAACAACATAAATCATCTTCCGTAAATATAATAATAATAAATGCATTTATTGGAGATCCTTAATGTGCTCAGCTAAAGCATTCGACCTTAGGTGATATGGTTTAACCATTATATGTCATGACAAAATTTACCAAACTTATCCGAAGTCACCTGAGGTTTATTATTAGATACAATCGACATACGCAATTCAAATCTTACGAACACGTCAAATAATATAATGATGAAATCGGGTAACAGCGAATATTATTCCAAAAGCTTCTTTATCAATAGTTACGTAACGTTTTTCACAATTGTTAAATTGTCTTGATGCAAAAGCAATCGGTTTCGAATTACCAACTGCACACTTATGAAACACCACTGCCCCAGCTTCTAGGGCGGTAGCGTCGCTTGTTGCAAATATTGGCAATTCCGGAGGATAATGCATTAAAGTATTTGACGAAGACTTCCTTTAACCGATTAAGAATTTTAACATCATCAGTATTTCAACTCCGATAGATAACGTCATCAAATTGCACCATGCAGTTCAATGCTCTTAAGGAACATAAACACCTTCCTCGGCGAAAAGTCATTCATATTCTTTGGGGGAGATTAACTGCGATCATCTTATATCTGCAGTAGCATACGACGTCTTCATCACGCTCAACATGTCCTAAAAATTTTTGGAGCACGTCATAAGATATTATCGAGTTTGACAATAGCGTTGTTAATAAACAACTTAACGGGTCTCATTCTAACAGAATTGGTCCATGGCAGGAGAAGCTAATATAATAATAAGCTAATATAATAATAAGCTAATATAATAAAGAAGAGACTTCATTTTAGCGACCTCAGGTCACAATCATACGGCAGATTCGTTCCTCGAAAGTCGGCCGTAAATCGAAATGCCGTATAACGAAACTATATGACATATGTGTAGACTTTAGCTAAGTTAAAGTCTAGTGATAATCATGAGTCGAAACTTGCTTTGATATCGCGGCGATGAAACAAAGACAATTACAAATGTTGTGTTTAGCTGACTACAAATATCATTTAGTGATTTTTCTTTAAAAATAATGAAGCTGTTTTACACGATTAAGTGTAAAACATCTTATCAAATCTTAGTTTCTATAATGTGGGGCTTCAAATTAAAAAATACGTGTTCACGGTGGAGCAAGTGAGTTATCAATAATTCGTGAGGGCGCACGCAACAACTACAATCTAACTTGTATTGACATGTTTCAAGATATTTGGCACGGGTAAATGAACTCATAAAATGTATTTAGGAGTATTTTATGATAGAATAAATTAAATTGGAATGTATGCCTTTAAAAAAGTATAAAAAAACAAATAATTACTACAAAAATGTCAGAATTCTAAGTTTACAAATAGATAACTTCATCAATCAAAGCCAATTTGAAGAATGAGTTACTATAATACTATTGGAATGTTGTCAAAAAAGCTGTATTAAAATCTAAATATTTAGGAATATTACAAAAAAAACTTTGGAGATCAAATAAAAACATCCACTTAGTGAAGTTAGAAAAATAATTAGATTTTAACGAAAACGCAAAAAAGAAAGACAAAAAAATTGGTTTCATGTGCCAAGACAGTAAAGTATATTTTTACAATACCACAACATAGATTTATTTTCAAATGGTAACGTCAAATTTTTCCTAAGGTCGCGCAAAGGTGGGCGTTATCTTCGAAGACGAGATTAACGAAAATAAAAAGCGCTTAAGCAACTTTTTGTTGTCGACTGACGAAACGAAATCTTTGGCGGCCCGTGCCAAAAGAATCGTGCTACAAACGAGTTAATATAACAGTTTCAATTTCACTTAAATTTCGTACATAACGATTGGCGTTTTCAGGTTAATAACATCCGAAAAACTATTGATGGACTTAAAATAAAAGAAAAAACGATGTTTTATTTGAACGGACAGTCGGAGTGCGGAACGTTCAGCTTTAGCCAAACAAAACATTATTACCCGAATGTATTTCGTCTCGAGCATAAACAAATCCGGCTTTTACGCCGCCGGGCGGTATTATCTTTCAAGCTCCGTCACAGTGCAAAATCGCCGCCCGCGTCACTGCATAACAAACCCGAAAATAGACACACGCCAGATGTAATAAAACCGCGGAGGAGTCAGACGTTACGCGAATGTGAGTCATTAATTCTGAAGAAAAAAAGAAAGAAAAACTCTTTTATTACCTACTAAAATTTTAATCCATCCATGTCTTTTTTTCTTAATCTTAACTTGGGTAAGACTTTACTATGTTCTATGTTCATAGATAACCTCGGGGAATTCCTCGCGATATTTATACGGTTACACATATTATATTTTAGCGATAGATTGTTGTATATTTTTATTGATCGAAAAGTAAAACTAATACATAATATCGAACTACACACTCGGGTTTAGCTGTAGGTCCCTTAAGACGGTTAAAACTGAATGTTTCTACTTTTAGATCTGGTATTTGTTGTCAGGCTTAAGTTGGTTTACTTTTAACTCTAATTCCGAGTTTGATTGTTGTATATTTGCCATCGACCGAAAATTAGACTTACAACAAGAAACCTTACGTTTAGCCTTACGCTGCTTAAGATGGTTTATCTGCCTTAAGGTCCATTTTCACCAACTTGCAGTTAAAATATCGTTTTGAGTAGGCAAAAGTAACCCTAAAGGTACATGTCTTACAAAATTTCCACATCTATTTTTAGATTGAATACTGACATTTGTATATCACATCTGAGAGTAAGTGTGCAAGAAAAAATTAGTCAAGCAATTTACTCTCAGAGAGCGTTTTGGTCTACTAATGTAGATAAGTAGGCGTTTGTTGGTAAAATATTTTTAATATGTCTAAACTATTACAAAAATTTAAGCGAAAGAAGAAATAAAAATTACATGGTCTAAAGAAGAGACATTTTGGTACCTTGTTTCTTAATTATCAGTCTTACAATTTTTAAAATTTAGTCATAATCAGTTTCTGTCATTCGCAACAAATTATCAAGTTGATAACCATTTTCCGGATCAATTCCTCATTCATATTTTAAATTCTCACTAACTTTAGCATAAATGTAGATAGTAAGTCTGCTTTACGCTACTAATTTTATTATCTGAATTTTATAGCTAGTGGGCATGTACTTAATGTAGACAAATCCTACTCTTTACATGCAATAATTTCCGACCTCAGTTTGAAAACACAATTACAAAGAGTAACTTTCAGTACTCGAGTACAGTACTCTGGTGCTATAACCGGGTACTCGAATACGGGTATTTAAAAAAATGTAATGATTGTATAAAGAGCACCTACACCTGCACTTATAGAGTCATAACTCTTCAGAAGAAAAACATTTAGAAACCTACTCTGCAGTTTCTTAATGTACATATCTATGCTGATATCCTCACTTAAACTCATTGGTGAGGTTTAGTTTTTGATATGTATTGCGTAAAGGGACTAACGTTGGTAGTAAGAAACCAAAATAAGTTTTTCTTCTAAATTGTAAGTCGAGTGTTTCTCCAAGAGGCTTCATAATAACTGTGTACTCTTCCAAATATAGAATTTAACTTCATTAAAACACAATATATTATAGACATAATATATAGTTTACTCAACAGCACTTGAAGAGATCCACTTGAGAGACACATGCTTCCTTCACAATTTTAGCACATTTTGGGTAGCAACATTTTTTCCAAAGTTCACTACGTATTAAAACGGTTTTTGTGTTTAAGATTTTTAACGTTGGTTTGCTATTAACAACACTCTTGAAGTCTGTAGTAGCAATTATGTTAAGGATATGATTCGCACGTGTTATGTTTTGTAAATTTATACCACGCAATGTTCTCAGTTTCATATACTTCAATATTGATCTATTGACCACATTTCTTCATTACAACTTGTAACAGGATATGGCTGCAGTTTCGATACGTAGCGATATGGTGTGTATCTAATGTGCAGTAATTCTTAGAAAACTTGTGCTGTAAGACTGTGGTGTAAACGAAAGCCGAAAATAGAAAAATTGTTGCATCGATCAAACACAAGTAACACAAGTATTCAAAATACTCGGGTATTTCGAAAATATCCGGGTATTGTACCTGGGTACGGATACTTTTAAATGTACCCGGATAACGGCTACTCTAATAAGAAACTACCCGGGTATTGGGTACTTTCTATACCCGGGTACAATATTACAATATTACCCTGGTACTACCCCTCTTGGTCTAGTGTTAGTTCTGAAGCTAGGTTGTAGGCCTTGTATTAGTTATACTTTTAGTTCCAGACGAATTTGAAACAATTTAGAGCTAAACAAAAATTAAAACTATAACTTAACTAGACCTAGAACTAGAAAGTTTCGGTAAGGCTAAACCTGAATCTTTCTAGTTCTAAGTCTAGTGTTAATTATAGTTTCAGTTCGATGCAAGTATACAATAATCTAAAACCGAACAACAGCTACAAGTAGAGCTTATACCAACACTAAAACTAACACTAGACCTATATCTTAAAACATTTTGGTTTAGCCGCACGTTTCTTAGGATGGTTAAACCCAAATATTTCTAGTTCTAAGTCTAATGTTAATTCTAGTTTTATTATTAGTTCTAGTGTGTGGAAAATCTTAATTGCATGGTTTCTATGATTTATAAACATGTCTAATTTTTATATAAAAATGGGAAGAATTAGTTAATTTCTATAGATGGAGTATAAAATTCGTGTGATGTTAAAGTTTGAAAAATCAGTAAAAAAGTTAGTCTCAGATATTCTGAGAGTAGTATCGCAATTTTGTTGCTAGCAGACCAACAAAATTGCCTTGAGTAAAAATGTACTTTAAGATACGGTTAAAAATGCTAAGTAACCTTCGAGTACAACTACAATCATTCTGGTTTGGTCATGCGTTCCTTAAGACGGCTCAACCAGGATGATTCTAGTTTCGAATAGTATTAGTTGCAATGCTAATGTTAGTCATATATTAGTTGGTATACAGCATTACATTGTTGTGTAGAATGGAACCCCTCGTATACGACCATAATTCGTTCCTTATGTTTGAACTTGTGAACACCGAATAAGACGTATACCGAACTAACCCAATCAATTACTGTTTTTAAAAAACTGAACATTATTATAGACTTTTTAAAGTTATTATATTAAATTGATTATTTCAGCAATAAATGTTAAATTAAAAAAAAACAGTGGTGTTAACCCTACTACTAAAATATAAAAACAAAAGTAAAAGAAAATTTAAAGAAGAACCTCATTATGGGATTTGTTAGATGAAGAAGTGACTTTTATTAAAAATCTATCCAAAAAACTTCTTAAAAATGTGTTTCTAAAATGTGATATTATCTGATCTTCTCAACCGATGTTGTTATAGCTTGTTACTGTTAGTGGCCACAAATTTCTCCAAGCGGAATTCATTGTTCTGTGAACTTCCTGTAAAGCTTTATCAATGAGAAATATACCCTGTACAACTCTGTAAATCCGTCTCGGAGGTTATATCAAAGCACTTCTGGAATAAAGCTTTAGTATAAAGCTTTTTGCAATTGCTTATGACCTGGTAATCCGAAGGCTGAATGAGAGAAGTGATATTAGGTTTGAGAAAATTTGTAGTAATTAAATCAAACTTAGACAACTAACGGATTTTGAATCTGATATTCAAAGTGTCTTGGCTCCCTTAAAACATTTTGAGACACATCTTTGTTTGCGATCTGGACTACGGAAAGATACCTATGGTAGGAAGAACTAATTTTTGTTTTTTGATCAAAATTTATAGAAAATTGGACGTATTTTTCAATGGAATAAACCGCAAACTACTAAGTTTGAAACATTTGTTGGGAATCGTCAACATGAATTATAAAAATGTGAAAAAAAAGTCAATTGATCAAGAATTGCATTTTCAACATATCTTTTTTTTTCGTTTGGGCTTTTCTCGATGCTTCCTCTTTCTTCTGATGTTTTTCAAATCTTCATTCGGTTCATAATTTTTTTTTGGGCGCGGTTGTGTTTTATTCAGTGGTTATTTTTGGTTTTCTGAATTTTTCAGCTTTTTTTGGTTGACTTGGATATTTTCTTTGTTGATGTGGATACTCTATTCTTTTTTTGATGTATTTTCTGCATTAGTAGATGTGCAATTGAGTCAACTTTTACTTTGTCGTGAACCAACCTTCACAGAATGAGACCTTTTATCTACTTTTTATTTATCTACTGGACTTACCAGTAATTCAAATTCAGCAGTATCTTCAGAATCGGCAAACTGTTTCTCTTCAATGCCATCCCTTGAAATTTTAAAATGATGGTATGAAGTAATACCAATCAAAGGCCTATAAAATTGTTTGATATACTTGCCCCAGTCGTACCAAATAACTCCTTCAGCAGAAACTGCCTTATTATGACCGGACTGGGATGTTGCTTAGTGTGTATTTTGATTTAAAGAATCCAAAAATCTGCCAGGGGAAAACTTTGTGTGTCCTGTAAGGAAGAAGTTAAGCAAGAAAGGTTGTTCCTATTCTGGCCTATTCTAACTTTGTTCCTATCGCTAAAGTGGACAATATTAGCCGTGTTGTAGGTTTAAAAATAATGATGAAGGAAACTTATGACACGTTCACAAAATTAACTATTTGGGAAAAATCACTTGAATATGTATGATAAGACAAAAAGGAGGTAGAAGCGCAAAACAAAAGTGACGCACGCACACGTAATCTTGTTATCTTTAACAGCTGTTTTTTCGTAAACTTGATTTCTAATCACAGGTACCCTTCGACGAGGTCACATATGAAGTTTTCGTAATATTTTTTTTTATGTAGAATCACCCTTTTAAATATACTGTAAACCCAATTTTCTGTATATAAAAAACAATTTTCGATATTTCGATACATTCGACACATTCGATACTTTCGATACTCCAATACTTTCGATACCTACACTTTGCGGATATAGAGTGTCGATATCAAGGTAGGTATCGATACCATCGACAGCTATCGATACTTTGCCCAGCATTAGTTGTAGGTTTAGTGTTACTTGTTCAAGTTTTACTTGTTAATCAGTGCTAGTTTGTTGTGAATTGTTCTTGAACTAAACTAACAAACATTCTGCTTTAAACATACGTTCCTTAATACAACAAAATATTTCTAGCTCCATATCTAGTGTTAGTTCTAGTTTTAGTAGTTATTCAGCTTTTGAATTTCTAGAATTGCCATGCAAATTAAATTTTTTCAAATAACAGATTTTACTCGTATCAACTCGGAAACAAATTTTTTATTGTGATTCTGCTGAAAAGATTTCTAAATCTACGACGCCATCAATCACGTTATTCAAGGACGCGACTGAATCTTGGCACGAATATTTCTTGAGCGAGTCCGATGTGAGTAATCGCGGTAAATTGGCAGGTAGAGCGCGAAGGCGGTCCACGATGCACAATTGAAACGTTTACGTGTGCGATTTCCGACTGAAAACCTGAAAAATCGACGCGCTGGTTTAAAGTTGGCACGAGCGACGCATTCCGAATGTGACGTCTCTCTCTTGGCATTTTTCTTAGTAAACGACTCGTTTGCGACAATTCTCTCGGTCGCGGATAACGTTATTGTGTAACTATTTTTGCTCAGTAACTACTTAATCACACTAATTGAGGTGTGAATTACATATTTTTGTATATCAGAAACGTGCTCGTAACGATAATTATAATTTTTATATATTTTTGGTTCTTGTAAGCGGAATTGGATTTTTTGTGGATACTTCGTGACAAATACGGAAAGACTAAACGACCACGGCCGTTATCTACAAAAAAATAGCAGGGGAAGAAAGGGAACGATAAAACTCCCTAACAAGCGGATCCCTTTCGAAACTGCGCGTCTGCAAAGTTGTATGTCTGACGAGACAGTTAAGCAAGGAAAGTTGGGCAAACGGCTGACATAAAGTTCGCCCTCGCGCGGAATGGAAAATCGAGTAGGTGTGGCACTAGAGGGCAGCACCGTACGTGAATGGAATGCCACCGTCGTCTTTGTAAAGCACCGAAGCTTTTTCCTCAGGTGTATTATTGCATCCCCAACCCAACCCATTTTCTTTTTCCCCATTCTTTTTTCTATTTCCCACATAAAAATCGGGTACATTTTATCAACAGCTGGTGAGATAGTTATAAAACACGATACGATCTCGAAAATAAAACAAGTACATTAGTCACGGAATTAGAAACTGTGGCGTCAGTAGTCGACGAGCAGGTGGGCGTCGATTTTTCTTATACGTCGAAGGCGTCGCGACGCTCACGGCTTTGGTGGTGACACAGTGTTTGTGCGGTTTGGCGCACGAGCGCATTACATCGAACTCTCGGGACGGTTCAAAAAACTAAATAGTTAAGTTGCTTTACATGCGGTTAACAAAACATGTTTGGGAGTGAACGTATCGAAGGATTTTGTGACGATGAAAAAACAGAAATTGGTAGCTATACCGATCTCGTTTGTGAACTTTATTAACATAGATGACATAAACAAAAAGTGAAAAACAAATTGAAAAATTTGACTTTACTGTGGTTGTGATGGTCAATTAACTCTCTAAATGACTCACATTTTAGAAAACGGTTTGTAGTTAATGAGACAAAACCATGGGTGCACGTGTTCTCCTATAAAGAAATAACCGCGAACTAAATTTAAATGACTAGCCTTAACGTAATAACTTATTTTTAAAGAAACGGTCTACGATGACTTAGAGACGTCCGCATTGTTTTGCTTTCCACCGAGTTAGCTTCTCACTAATAGCTGGAAAATAGTCTAAAATTATCGACCGCCTTGTGTACCTTACTTGACACATTGCCAAGTATAATGGTGATCTGAAATAAGCATTAATCTTTTTCATCCCATTATTCATTATTTTTTTATAAACGCTATAACAAATTACACGACAGTAGATTTTTATCTTATTCAATTACTATTGCGTCAATTAAATCTTATCAAAGCGTGTAATGCATATCTAACTAATTGCAAATGCATAGCGTAACTGATATGAATAGAGGCTATTATCCATCTATCTTCCAAGAGGATGCAATAACCAGATAAATGTGATTCCAAAACTGTTTTAATGTCATCAATTTGAAATAAAATAACTTCATAGTAATTACACGTGCGTTATTTAAACTCAAACCAGGTACAAGGAGTCTGGTTGATGCATTCCAAGCGTTTGCGCTGTCGGAAGTGGTGTAGATGCGCAATTATATATACGTGTACCCTTTGCAGGCATGCAAAGCGCGTTCTCGTACAAGAATAAAAGGATTAGACATGCATAGACGCTAGACGAGACGCTTCGATCTTTGAATAGGAACGTCCAGAATCGGTCTACGTTTGAGGACTGCTACCTCTCGTGGCATCCATTCGGCTTAACGAGGTTACGTTGTCCTTTGAAGTTCACTAACAGTACCTGGCGTCCTCTTTGTTTAAGTGGTTGAAGGTAGCTTCACATCCTCCTGATAAACAACGCGATACCGGCATCGCCTTGTTTGCCTATCAAAGGGGATGCGTGTAATCCTCTGGGTTGATTGCTTTTGTAGGAGAGACACACGGTTGATGTTAGAAATAATTTTGGTTAGTGCTTTTAAATCGCGAGATGACTCGAAATATGTTGACCCTGATGTCAAATAACTACTAAAAAATTCGTTTGGCATCATTCCGCAATTTAAACCGGCCATAACTGTGGAACGCGATTCTCTACACTAAAAATGTTTATCTTTGTTCATGGTGTATGTACGGGAAGAAGAGAGAAACAATGCGGGCACCGTTGCCAAATCGCTCCAACACCAAGCTAAAAGCTTTTTGCAGTTCGCCTTTTTCTTCTAAACGACTCCTCATTAAGAGCTTAAACATTGCGCGTGTGGTGGGCGACGAGAAATCGTCGAAATGCACGCGCTTATTCATTCGCCTAAATTTAGAACAGAAGTGTATAGATAAAACGGATGCCATATTGCCGAGTATCAAAATCTCGCTCTCGCAGTTCAGTACGAATGCTGATGAGTGTGGAAGCGCCGAAAGTCGTTGTTGGCAACCGTTGTTGAAAGATATTTGGACGGCACCTGTTTAACGCTCTATTTAATCGTTCTGACCACCTTAGAGTTAATGAATTCATTTGCAGAAAGAAATGAATACCGAAACAATAATTCTTGATTCCTCGAAAATTAATTAACAACTTTTTAAATGACTTAGAAGAAATCTTATTTTGTCCTTTAGTAATTATTGAATGGTGCTGAACGTTTGTTTCATAAATTCATAAACTTGTTTACGACAAACTGCTAGTCTTTGCCAAAACGATTAAATGCAAGCAAATTCGGCGAAACTAATCGCGATAATAACAATATTTTTTCCATGGTTGTGGAATGTAAAGTGTAGGTAAAAAGCCTACGTTGAAAATAGGACCCGCAATTAAAAAGCAACGAACGCAAAATTACCAACATTATAACGGCCGTTTAATGCTAGTTTTTCGTTTACCACATGGGAGAACTTCTTTTGTATTAATCATGACCTGATGTCTGTTTCAATTTTGCCCCACAAAAAATAGTACAATAACGTTAAAGGTTTTTAAACTACAAAAATTGAAATTTTAATTAAGAATAAAATAATTAATGAACTTAATTAAAATAAAAATAAAGTCTTGAGTCAGTAGTATTACAATTTAATTAGAACTAAATAGAAATCACTAGATCAGAAATAGAAATTTTCTGGTTTAGCCGTCTTAAGAGATGCCCGAATGTTTCATTAGTCATAGTACTATGACTAACAACAAGGAGTCGAACGGATGGCCTTTGGCCAGATTTTAAGAACAGATTTTTTTAAATTATTACTTTTTGATTTTCTACGATTTTGTAAAAAAATGGATATTTCTATTTTATGCAATGTTACAAGTTTGTAGCATTGTTTTGTAGCGTTACTTTAAACTCAACCTAAACCTAGGTTGAGTTTAAAATTTTCTCTTAAGAATGAACCGAGTTATTGAAGTATTACTTCGAACAGAACAAAGTACATACTTTCTTTTATGAGTTACAAAAAGCTTAATCAAGATATCAGAAGAATTTGGTTTGTTTTCTATAATTATTAAGGAAATTGTTACATTTATGAAATGCTTGGTTGAGTTTAAAACTTGATATCTCAAGAATAAATTGGGATAATCCCGAATGCTTTTGTTCTAAAGGACGTATATATTTTCCTTTGTAAGTCGTCAATAAATTGATTGATTCTTCACTATTTTTCAATTATTAAGAAAATTGTTATGAAATTCTTTTTTGAATTTAAAATTTGATCTCATAAACGAATTGATATACTCCCGGTAGTTTTATAAATCATCTAAAATTTCATCGAAATATAAGATATTCGATAAGAACTCGATTTTTACGATTTTTCAAAAATCCTCAAGTAAATAGTTATTTCATTTGATATTTCAAGAAAAAAATGAGAAACTCACGAATGCTTTTGTTCTAAGAGAAGTACATATTTTTCTTTATAAACGAAAACAAAGTCGTCCAAATATCTTAAGAATTCGATTTTTTACGATTTTTCAAAAATTATAAAGAAAATTGTTATTTTTATGAAATGCTCGGTTGAGGTCAAATTTGATATCTCAAGAATTAATTGAGACACCCCCGGATGCTTTTGTTCTAACGGAAGTACATATTTTCCTTTATAAATCAAAACAAAATTCATCAAATATCTTAAGTAATATCTTTTATTCGATTTTTCAAAAATTATTAAGAAAATTGTTAGTTTTATCAAATGCTTGGTTGAGTTCAAAACTACTAGCTTGCTATCTCAAGAACAAATAGAGATACTCCCGAATGTTTTTATTCTAAGGAAAGTACATATTTTCCTTTGTAAATCGTCAAAAAATGATCAAAATATCTTAAGAATTCTATTTCTTACGATTTTACAAATATTATTAAGACAATTGTTATTTTTATGAAATTCTTGGTTGAGTTCAAAACTTGATATCTCAAGAACGAATCGATATACTCCCGAATGGTTTTATTCTAGGGAAAGTATATATATATTCCTTTATAAATCGTCATAAATTTCATCGAAATATCTTAAGAATTTGATTTTTTACGAGTTTTCAAAAATGCTCAAGAAAATTGTTATTTTTATCAAATGCTTGGTTCTGTTCAAAACTTGATAGCTCAATAACGAATTGAGATAGTCCCGAATGCTTTTATTCCAAGGAAAGTACATATTTTCCTTTGTAAATCGTCAAAAATTTCATCAAAATATCTTAGGAATTCGATCCGTTACGATTTTTGAGAAATGCTGAAAAATTGTGATATTTGTGAAATGCTTGGTTGAATTCAAAACTTGTTATCTCAAGAACAAATCGATATACTCCCGAATGGTTTTATTCTAAGGAAAGTACATATTTTCCCTTATAAATCACAAGAAAATTTTGCAAAATATCTTAATATTTCGTTTTTCAAAATGATTATGGAAGTTGTTACATTCATGAAATAATAAAAATATATTTTGAGTTTAAAACTTGATATCTCAACAACGAATTGAGATATTTACGCAGTTTTGTGAACATTCTTTATAAACCATGAAAAAATGTATCAAGACATGTTGACATACATTGCGTTCATGATGAAATGCTCGTCAGACCAAATGTTCGAACTGATCAATTTTAAGGTTTGAGTTGTAATTTTTAACGTATATTATGACCAAATATCACTTCCAGTTTGGGCGGAAGTGATAGTAATTTTTTTCATTTCAAATGCAATATTCTGTGTATTTTCATGGATTTGGATAAAAGAATAAATTAGTTTTTGCGGTTATCAAACTTTTATCAAACCCATTATCAAACTTATTATGAATAAACTATTATTACAGTAAAATTAAATTTAAATTGCTAATATTATTACAAAAACATTTCCACAGTAGTATTTACTCGTACAAAAATTTAATGACAACAAACTATACGTAATCAAGGTAGCTTAGAAGTAGGACAATAAAATAATGCTGTAAGTGTTTCTTAGCGATTTTGTCCATCAAGCTGATAGTTCACGATGCGATTAAGTGAAAAATAACGAATAGAGATTCTTATGATGATTGGCTTCTCAAATTGAACTCTTAAACATGAAAATGTTGAAAAGTCCACCAATTGTCTAATCTACTGGAACTAAGATTGAAAAGAAATGTAGAGAGTTTTGCCACGTCAGAGATTTATCAAAAAGGTTAAGTTAAGATTTTGGAAGATACTAAACTAATCATCCTCTTAGCAGCTGAAGAAAATGCATGTAATTGCTAATGCTAGAAGACGACTTTAACCGATGAGTCCAATACTGCAAGAAAATAATTAGAATACGAGACGACAATGCTAATTTAATTTAAAATATCATTATTTCTCATAAAGCGACACTCATGCTTACTTCTGTTAATAGACAAAATTGTAGGTACTGGGCTATAGAAAATCCACATTAGATGCTTGGAAAACATACTCAGCAAGCACAGAAACTTAATATGTGGACGGGAATTGTTAGTATTCTACTAACTATTTTTTTGAAGAAACGTTGACCAGTGAATTCCTTCCATTAGAATTGATTCTCACTATTGTTGCAATCTTTCCCAATCAAAATTTACTACATAACCGATTGTGGTTCCAGTAAGATGGGGCACCTCGTCATTTTAATTCAATGTTCGATGATTTTTAGATGCAACTTTCAGTAACAAATTGATAGGAAGAAGGGAAGGTATCGATTGGCTGGAATATTGGGGAATGTTCAGGAGTCAATAATTGTTCGACTTCATAAATGTCATGAAGTGGATGGGCGACAGTTTGAATATTTGTTTTATTTAATTTTTGTAATTATAGTAATTAATTTAATAATAATTATAAACCTAACAGAGGAGGTTTACTGAAAAGATTATTTAATGCTTTATCCAAATTCATGAAGATATTCAGGATGTTGTATTTGAGATAAAAAATTTACTATCACTTCCGCACAAACCGGATATCATAAATCATAAAATCATTATTCGTTCCATCACTACTAATTACTAAATCTGAATGATTAAAAATTCCACAACTGGCAAGTTTTATTTTGTTCGTTTTCTTTTTAAAGTAGTAGAAGAAATAACACTATTTTAAACAATAGAATGTTTTTACATGAATGGATCCGAAATAAATCATTCTCGGTTTACGTCAGCAGCAACTCCCCCTCTTGACAATGTAGTTTATTAATGGAGGAAAGAATCCCGAAACTTAAAACAAACGTATTGTGTTTTTAGTAAAATGTTGAAAGCACTAAATCACCCGCCTAACATTTATATCATACCACGTTTATTTTAGACTTCGTCCTTTCAAACAAGAATATCTCTACACTTTTACGTTTCAAACCCTCGTTACAAAACCATTATCAGATTGACTATTTCTTACAATGTCCCATTTACGCCAAGACATGTCCTTCGGCCCCCCAAAAAAAAGAGAAAATGAAAAAACCGAGATGACGGATTTCTTTTTGTTGGTGCTTTTTCTCCCTTGGGAAAGACGAAAAAAAAAACGTTAGGATGACCCCGTACAACGGAATCTACAAGAATCTCCGAGTAGGTTACCGTTCTTCTGGGGAACCCCCGGAGCCTGTTACTGGTTGATAAGCCGATTGAACCGTGGTCGCCACGCAACAATAGGGGTTCCAAGCCCCTCTCTCCATCGAGGCCCCGTCGACAATAGAATCCAATCTCGAGGAAAAACATGTCAGCGGAGAGCGCGACCTCCCTTTAATTTATGGCGAAATTAAAAAGAAACGGGTTACGACGAGACCGAGCTTCTTTTCCCCAAAAAGGAAAAGGGGGCGGCAATTAGTCATCCCGGTCGACCCTTTCTCGTCTATTCGTACAAATCCCTGAGGGCCTCTCCTATTAATGAACGAGACGGGACGTTATTTCGGGCTATATCTTTATAAATGCCCCTCCGAACTCCGTTGGCGCTTTTCCGAAGGCGTTATACGAGCGATGAAAGGGTTCCCCTTTTTAAACTATCAGAACCTGACGCGAAAATGTAATCATGCTGTCAACGAGAAACGCGATCAAAAAAATGTATATAAATTAATCCGGAGGATTTTTTTTTCGAATATTTTGAAAAGAGTTTTACAGGAAGTTTTTGTGTACGATTTAACAGTTGTAACAGTTTACACAAAAAGTCTTTTGTACTCAATTTTAACTAGAAAACAGAGTGAGTCATATTTTCAAATTTGTTCTAATGAAAAATTTAAAAATAGAGGCGATTATACAAAAGTTTGTAAATGAGGATTGTGTTAAAACACAAAATGTCGTGTTCCACTTGAAACGTTGAAGTTGCTAATTAAGATTTATTGTCCAGATTGCGCCGTGCTGCCCGTGTGCATGCATGTTCGGGATGCGTGTCAGTGTAAAAATAAATTGACCTTTCCAAACGCCGCGATGTTACTTCGTGCCGCGTATTTACAACCGGACCGTGACGTCGCGCCGCCGTCGAATTAACATTCAATTGCAACTACCCATTTTTTTCTACCACTTTTTTATACCTTACATGCATTTCTCCTATTTTCTAAAAACTCATTTTATTTTTTTTTTATTTCAGAATGACCACGTAGCAGAAAGTGCGCCAATAAAAGATATGACAGCAGTGAATGCGGTGAGTTACTAAGTTTTTGTATATTCGGTCATCCTTCGGGGTAAACTCGTTCGGTTTACATTAATTTACTATCAAAACACACCGGGTTTTAGAGGATCTTCACCCAATATTCGCTGGGTTGTCTCTCGATTTTATGTGCTCCAATGGATGGTGTCAGGAATAACCACTTTATCCCAGTGTTAGGGACATGTCTCAATTTCCGAAAACGTATAGAGGATATACAGGGGGATCAACAGAAAGCATTTCAGGTCGCGTTGGAATCGACTTGGTCGGATGAAAAGAGACTTAACGGCAGTCCGATAAACAGAAGGGGAACCTAGTAAAGGACCTGTCTCGAATCAGATTATGATTAATTAGACACCGCTCGGTGAGAGAATTCCTTCGAAACCCTTGACTCTGCGTACCAACAACTCTTGATTTAATTAGCGATAAGAATTAAATCGAAAACGGTTTGGCAATTAAATCAAAAGTGCCAATAAAAATCAACTAGTAAAAGACAACGAGGGTTTTTTCTTTATTCGGCACACGTTCGAAGACAACGTCTTCTCGGACTACGAGGGGCGTGGAAAATATAAAAATTTATAGCCTACACTAGCCAGGAAGGGTGAAAGCCCCTGCAGGGTGGGTAAGGCTGTAAAATCAATTTTGCCAACTTAGAAGACAGACAGGAGCTTATATTCCCTCTAGGGATGTTTCTAATGAAACTGCGTAATTTACCTTTAACAGAAAGAAGGACAGTTCTTTCGGTTTACGGGAAAAAAAGAGTCTAGATTGCAGAGATTTTGAATTTACGAGTAACTTTTTTCACGCCCTTATCATGTTGTTCGTTTTAATCCCTCTTTTTTATGCCTTTTGTAACTGTTCTTTTTACATCTGTTTTTTGTTTAATTAAGGATATCGCTTTCATTATTGTTTTATGTTTAATCGAATGACTACACTACTTCCATCACTATAATACATTATTTTCGTCAATATAATTTTAACTTTTTATTACTTCTGTAATTTTTATTGCAAGTATAGGTAAGGTATTAAATGTGGTTTTGGCCGATGGTTAAAATGTGCAATCCCCTCGCTTTTGAATTCTTCGTTAACTGTGTGCATTTGGGTCCCTTCCATGAAAATTGATTACGTAAATATGCTTTCCATAAAGATCCACGGAGATCTGTTGGCTGTTGAGGTATCATTTTATGTTCATTTGACCGGTTTATTTGCAAGCAGTTTCGTATAAATTATCGAGACGTATTATCATAACATTAATTGTTATAGATTACGTACAGTTTTTGACAATTTCTTTTATCATGTCTATAATCAAAGTAATTTATTATCGTGTATAAAATCTAAAAAAGAAAAGCACCTTCAGAAACATGCCATCCTTCAGGACATGATGATTTTAGTTCCGTTTATCTAAACGACTGTGATGAGAGCGATCTCGATTGATTCCATTTGGGACTTGAATCTTGGTTTACTCGTAAAGATGTTTGACCCGTCCTCATTCTTAGGCTCTTATACTGAACTAATTAGCACAATTGTTACTAAAAGATAGTTAAAAATATTAAAAACACGTTTTAATCTTTCAAGTGCTTTATCCTGTAGTACTTCATCTCTTTATATTATTGTTGATTCGTTTATCATCCTTGATCCTAATCTCTTATTTCAACTTAATGAGGTCATATATATTGGTGTTAATCAGTCAAACAAGTTTAATTCCTTAAGCTGTTAACGGCAATTTCGGAAATTCTGAAATCATCAAATTTTATTACTGATTTTTCAAACTTGTCTAAGCATAAATAATGCGGCGGATATGTACAAATCACTCAATCAGACGAATTTTATACTCTAACTATAGAACCTAACTGATTATTCTCATTTTTATGTAAAAACTGTTCTTTTTCTTCTAAATTGAAAATTTTTCAAGTTCAATTTATGATATGTAACCATAGAAACAAGAAAACATTAAGTCCTTCCGTATGATATTAACTAAGAATTCCATTATACAATGGAATTCTCTTTATCAAACGCCACCAGGAAATGTCAGGTTTTAAACATCATTTTGACGTTTTGTAATGTCACATTTTACACAATTGAGCTTTCATTACATCACTAGTGATGTAACGAAATATTACCTAACTAAATATTGATTTGTTTTGTAAATTCATGTGATTTAAATCATTTGACACACAAGTCTAGTGACACCGACACCCTCTGCAGATGTCGGTGCCACTTATTTTCCTGTTTCGTAGGTGCCTCTGTAGATGCCAGTGCCCAGTAATTCTTCCTGGATAGCTTCATAAACAAATCCGTTCGTGTGGGGTCAGGATACATCAGAGCCTGCTTATCTTCTACTTTGCTGTCCTGCCCCAGTAATTTAAAAACATCTTATGTGCTTCTTGAAGCTCTATAAAAGACTTTATTGTTGGGACGATGAATAGTTCTGGTAATCCCGGAGGTTCTCAAGCAGCTTTCATCGCCAATTTGTCCACCATGTGGCAGATCGTAATCTCATTGCTAGCGGCTGCCTCACAACGATTGTTATGGCAATCCTCAAGCAACGAGGATGAACTGCGATACCGGAGGAAGGCTTGTCTACAATCAGAATATATTATAATTTCTCTCTCTTTTTTCTTGGAAATTTCTTCAGCCGCCAGAGAAATAGCCACCAGGTTTCGCCTGGAACGCGGTGGGTCACATTCCAAGCGGTTTAGAAACGTTTATTGTTGGTTCGAAAGAATAAACGTCCACTCATAATTGAAGAACGGTTTCGTTAGGCATGAGTTGTTCTCCTACCTTTATTTCATATTTTGAGATTGATCCATGTTGCAAGCAAATAATTTTGAATAAAATAAAAGACGAAAGCGAACTTTGCACTTGCTGAATTTATTATTTATATCGGGACCGGTTTCGAAGTTTAATACTTCATCTTCAGCCGAAAATGTTAAAGAGCGAAGCTACAGAAGAATGGAATGTAATTTAAACATTTGAAATGTTGCACGTGGAAGTTAATTAAATAATTGAAATCGATGTCAATAGTTAATGATGAATAAGAAGATATTAAAATGTTAAAATATTAAAATTACTTAAGCGATACAACGATCTTGGCGGAACGAGAAGAAGAGACTGGTGACGAGAACTCACGACGCATATGAGTCACGACATATGAGTCACGACATAGAGTCACGACATATGCGTCGTGAGTTCTCGTCACCTGTCTCTTCTTCTCGTTCCGCCAAGATCGTTGTATCGCTTAAGTAATTTTAATATTTTAACATTTTAATATCTTCTTATTCATCATTAACTATTGACATCGATTTCAATTATTTAATTAACTTCCACGTGCAACATTTCAAATGTTTAAATTACATTCCATTCTTCTGTAGCTTCGCTCTTTAACATTTTCGGCTGAAGATGAAGTATTAAACTTCGAAACCGGTCCCGATATAAATAATAAATTCAGCAAGTGCAAAGTTCGCTTTCGTCTTTTATTTTATTTATTTCATATGGTCGTTTGAAGATAAGACGCGTTGTTATCGTATCTACCCTCCCATCTAGGAGCGGCTGTTTGTTACATGCTTCATCCCATGGCCATTTATCATTAACCGCTCGTAGCCGAATCATTGTTGCTATCACCACCTCCTCAAGGTGATAATTGAGAGGAGTCGGGGATAGTACATACTCCATTGCTGAAAACGGAAAACTAAGCAAGACCTACCCACAAACCTACCAAGACCTTTTCAAATATGGTTGCTTAGTGACCTAACCGATTTCAAACCAAAACACATAATTAAAAATAGAGCCGAATTAATGATAATAATAATAATTTATTCATAGTTGTCTTACATTAAGTATTCTCACATGTCATAAAAACGTTACAATTATTTCTTTACAAAAAAAAAACAAAGTTCAAGAAGAAAACTTACCGGTGAGTTAATGATCGATAATAGTCTACGTAACAGTATGGTCAATGGAATTAAAATGAGAACTAAAAAGTTAGTCGAAATTATAAAAGGTACCAGCGATTAAGAATGCTGCAACGGTGCGCCTAAAAGATAGAATTGATAAACTTTTAATTATAGAAGTTAACGCATTAAAAAATTTAATACCATAATAATTCAGTCCATCTTTTGCTCTCGCCGTTCGGCTGTAATTTATAACAAGATCATTCTTATTTCGGGTATTGTTATTGTGACAGTCATTGCTTTTAAAGTATTCTTACTTAAAGTTAAGGCAGGTGTTTTCAAATGTGCATCACGCAAGTGATTATATACAGGCAAGGCAGTGTCAAAAGTTTGTAATCAACAATCTTCCGCCGACAAATCTCACTAAAACCTATTGCAGCCATCATCCTGACATATCGTCTCCTGTTTCAATGACAGAATCATGTCTGATGATTTCTGTTGACGTCACCAATTTATATACAAACATACCAACAAAATATACATTAGAGATATTAAAAGAAATATTAAATAAGATAATGAACAATAAACAAGATAATTCAAACATTTATAAACTCTTTGATATTTGTATAGATCAAATTATTTTTTCTTTTGACAATAAATTGTATACTTACACAGAGGGTCTTCCAATAGGATCATTTTCAATAGAATTATGGCCATTTTCGCGACAAAATTAAAAACGAATTCATAATTAATAAAACAAACTCATATAGAGATAACATAATTGTATGGAAAAGATATGTAGATGATGTGTACGCTATAATAGACAAAAATAATGAAATTATTGACAGCTTACTTAAATACATAAGCAATATACATACAAACATCAATTTTACTCTGGAGAAGGAAAACGATAATATAATTATCTTTATAGATCTAAATATAGAAAGAAAGAATAACTATTTTATTACATCTACCGTAAGTCAACCCAAGACTCCTATCATGATCACACCCACAAACTTTCAGTCTTACATGCAATAATTGGAAGAGCTCTTACATCTAAATTAACACTGAAAAATCAGAAGCTAAAATAGAAATCATAAATCCTATAGCAAAGAATAACAGATATTCTGAGTCAAAGATTAAACAATTGATTAATAAAAAAATATACAAACAACTTGAATAAGCAAACAACACTTTCACCTCTCATCGACCAAGAACAAAAAACTTATTAAGCTATCCAATATCAAGGAACGATTAGTACCAAAATTAAAAGAACTACAAAAGCCTTTAACAAACATTTCATTTAAAAATAACAACAATTTGGGTAAAATTTTGTGTAACAATAAAAATCAGGAAAAACCACTAAATAATAATGGAATTCATAATCTTGAATGTGAAACATATAAAGCCACATACATCGTACAAACGCACGGGCGTTTAAAATAAAGACACCTATATTTCAACATTGAACATATATTTGATGAAAACATAAATGAGTAATATAAATAAGTAACATAAATTAGGTGGTTCCTTGAGATTTATGAAATTAATAAATTTAAAAAAAAGTACCCGGAAAAGACCTGCCTAAATGAACAGATAAACACCAATTACAGACTTGTTGGTTTAATGTAAATCGAAACTGGTAAAGGAATTATAATAAAGAGAATTGTAAAGTGCAATAAAAAAATCATTTAGAAACATTAGGGTTTAGCCGTACGTCTCTTAAGATGGTTAAACCTTAATAATAGTAATAATATTTATTATTTATAAAGTCAGTCATAATTGTCTTTCCCTCTTGTAACTCAATCCGGCGATATACTGTATACTCTCCAACTTTTCCATATTCTTTTGAAATTCCATTTAGTAAAACTTATTGCAGGATAATTGTTAATTATCGTTCAAACGTTAGCATGTACAGCTAATCTATTCTAATCCTCTCTTGCATAGAAATAAAAAACCAGCCCATAGATGGTGCAAACATTGTTACACTTTAGCAAATTGGAAACGAAGTAGAACGAGATTAACAATCTGTTGAGGATTTAACATTCTAAAAGTTTTGCAGGGAGTGGGAGCATATCGATTGTTCCTTTGTCTAACTTTATCAAATTCTTGGTCAGTGTGGGTAGTACAATGTAGTTAATAGCTTCTCTCGTCATCTGCCATCTGCTGTGTTAATAGTGGTATCCTATTAAGAGTTAGTAGTTAGCAGCTTGCTCATTAGTAGCTACATTGTTCGATTTTTGTAGAATATGTGCGATCTTGATGTTACCTTATTCTATAGGAGCAATATTCTACATTTTTCTTTGATTGTGTTTAACCTTTAATAATAAAGTGAGTTTCATCGCCAAGAATAATTTTCGCAATTAATGAAGTTATTACATTTCATTGGACCCATTTACCGAATCCGCGACATTGTTAACAGGCGGATGCTTTCAGTTCTTGTAGTTTGTTGATTAAAACCAAATTAGTACAACTTTATGAACCCAGGTCAAATTTTTAATTATTATCTTTTCGTGAATATTCCCTACTTCAAGGAGTTGTTAACATGTTTATTGTTTCATTTTCATTCTTTGTATACTATACTCTACCGAAATGTTATAGTACAACTACAAATTTCACGCTCCAAAAACAGGGTACAAGAGAGCTTCATTTAAAACAATGCGTTTTAATGCAAACCCGGCATTTTTTCTCGTTTAACATGTTATAAACTGCTAAGCATATGCATTATTATAAAAATGAATCACACCTACAAGAAGTGTGTTAATTAACTTCGTTGTATTATGTTTAATTAAAAATTTTAAAAAACTTATTTAAAGTTAGCTATAATTCTCACTTCACTATAGACCCCTGATATAGTTGTATTCCGTATTGTAACATTTTCTACAAAACTTGAGTATTTACTGAAACCTTTAAAAGCAATTAGAGTTCTAGAAATCGATTATTACTTGAGTTCATCGGTCTTATTGTTCAATGTTTGCCAATTTTAATAGATGAATTGTTTAAGAAGAATAAACCACCGATTAGGATGTTGTGTGTATGGGCAGTAATTTGAACATTATATCTTTTGTTTCATCAATATAAGTCAATATTGAAAGGGTTAATTAAATATTGTTTAAATTCTTGTTATACATTTGTTGTTTTTTTTAAATTTGATTTTCAAATCAACTCATTTAGATTCCTTCCATTAGATCAATGTTTTGAATGTCAAAATTCCAATATGTAAATCTAAATATGAGTTCTCCAATTCATGATAATGATATAATACACTTTATTGCCCAACAAAGTTCAATTCCAGAACAATATTAGAAGAAAGCCAAAGAAGTAGTGCGTTGTATAAAGCAAATATAACTCAAATCGTTCCTACTCTATTATACCTAGTTACATAGTTTGTTCCTTAGTTTATACAGCCTTTGCACCGAGGAATTGGCTAAAATATTGGATTCCTCAAAATTCATTGATCGACAACCACAACCAACCACAATCCAAATTACTTTGCTTCAACTTCTGTAAAAAGCTATATACAGGCATCTCTTCTCACATCCAGTGCAGAAAAGTTGTGATTTCATGAATTCCTTAACAGCATTGATTCTTGATCCATTTATATTAATATCAAAATCCCAGCTCGGTCCTGTGATCTCCTCCCCACCTTCTCCAGAAACATATACACGCAGACTTCTCAGAATTAATCTTTAGTTTATGAAACATTGCAATATTAAATATAGTAGACAGTTCTCATTAATACGCATATATGCTAGACAATTATCATGTTCATAAAAAGATAGGTAGCACTGCATATCGTCACCATACATATTGACTGTAAAATATTGTACCCGTCTAGTAAATAGCGAGGCGTACAAAGAGAACAAGAGAGACCCCAACACCGAACCCTATGGTATGCCATTCAAAACTCTAACTGTGTGAGACAAATTATCACTGACCCTCACCCTTTGAGACTAATCAATAATTACCCAATATTATAGAAATTACCCAATAAAGATATCGCATCTCATATATATCTCATATATCTCTTACTCATACCCAAATCATATATCTCATATGCCCAAATCATATAGAATCTCAGCCAAAACTACATGATTAACGGTATTAGAGAAATTCAGGAAGGCTCACCAGTGTACAATCTATTGTCGTTGTTCGTAACGATCTCATCAGTTAGGTGTATGATTATAGCTGTACAACTAACTATAACTATATCTACTTCGAAAGTCAGACTGCTCCTAAGGCAACAAACCATCACCAACTGCTCCTTTATATTTTTTTCAAGCACCATAGATAACGTTGAAAGAATACTTATTCATCTAGGAACCTTCAATTACTTTTGATCATCAACCTTTAGCAAAGAAATAGCTTTGCCTTGTTTCCAAAGGTAGGAAATGTACTCTCTGAAAGATAACAATTGAAAGAATAAGTCAGATATGGTTCATTTTTCCGGCTAATATCCATCCAAATAGATGAGAAATCTCCTCTAAATTCATTCCAACACAAACCTTTGACACACATATTGTGGTGACTAAAGAACAGAGAGATTCTACTTTGGACAAAACACAGATCATAAACAAACTTGTACACATTGATTGCTTGATTGTAAATATCATAAAAACATATTTTTACTACAGTTATAAATGAACCAATTTTAAATATTATTCTTAATCTTCGTAGTTTGTTCTAGTAGTTTATGTTTATTTCTATTTGAATGTTTTTGAAATGATTGTGTAAGATTGGGATGATACGTTAGAAACGGTATAGAAACGAGCGGTGGATCATCATTTCACGTCTAATATTCGTCTATCTTTCTTTTTGAGAAAGCTCAGAGAAACGATGGCCAATTACGGCACTAAGAGAGACAAACGTGCGGCCTTGGGGGTCGGATATAAAAATAAGCCTTGAGCTCCATCGGCAGTCGAATTAGGTAAATGCGTCACCGCGTCCGCCTCGGCACAACACAGCTGCTCTCTTCCCATGAGCTTTAATGCTCGGCCCGTGTGCAAGAGGAAGCCGCTTAGGGCCGTATTAACCGGAGGCTCATGTATTATTCGGCTCCCTTAAATGCGTAGACGGTCGCTTGGGGTTTTAGACGCGACCAGACCCAGCCAACGAAGGGCTACTTCAGATTATAGCTTTAAATAAGAAATTTAATTGGACTCACTTTGTTCTCTCTCCATCTCCCTTTTCAACCGCCTTTTTCACCTTTTTTTCTAAAGATTTTTTTTAAGAATCGAGTGGTAAGTCGAAAGCTCAATTCGATAATTGGGATGGTTCGTTGGTATTTCATGGCTTTCCTTTCCTTCTGGGAGTCTTGACCGAAAACATCAATCTCCCCTTTATTGCTTCTAATATAAACCGGCTTCCCCAGAGGTTTGAACCTGGAGGGTCATTTGCATGTGTGTGGATCCTCGGCAAAAAGCACGATTCCATATTTTTACGACGGGCCAGCGCTTAATTCCGTAGCGTTTGCTTTATGGTCCATAAACCCTTCTTTACGGCCCTCTAAAGCGTATTATATAAAACTGATAGCGTCGTAGCCACGCCATTCCCAATCACAAAGGACAGGAACGGGGTAAACGTAAACGTAAACTCCTCAGCGTATATGTGAATATGCTCAAGTTAGAGTTTTAGGATAATAAAATCGTCAATTAAATTTAGCGTCTCATAACCAAATAATCTCTTTATATCTAAAATGTCTACGCTTAAAAGTAATCTTTTAGGAATAGTTTTTAAACCGAATTTCCTTTCCAAGTAATCCAATTCTGAAACAGTGGGAGGTGTTTCTTTTTTATTGTCGCTCGTTTTTGTGTTGCCCCTAAACGAAAAGAAATCTGGGTTGAACTACAGATAAAGTTAATTCAATTCCGAATTATCCAACGTAGAATCGGGCAGTGAACGTTTCGTAACGTGAAAACCAAAAATCTTTCTCATTAAGCTCGAATGTTATGTCCGCCCGTTAATAGTCTCGTTAATAGAAAGATCCGCGGTTGCTTTCGGTTATTCCGCAGTGTGCCGTAATCCCACGCGTGCTTTCGAACAAAGCTCCTCTTCGACTCTTGAACTTTCAATTCCCCCGACTCGTTCAGCGCGTTCGTTCTCCAGATGTGTGTCGCTCCGGGATCACAGACGAAATCGTGTTTACTATTGAATGTTGAATTCGAATTCTTTCTATTTGAAAGAGTTTGGTTTTTGTGTTGATATAAAAAAGTTAATTTTTTTATACTAATTTAACAGAAAAAGAAATTACCGGCGCATCCACCGTTTGTCGCATTGCGACATAAAATTTTATTTTCCAATTCCCATTCCGATCTGTTCGTTTCGTTTCATTACATTACTGACAGGACGGTCCGTATACCTTTCCGGAGTCGGTGTATTTATTTCCGTAGCTCTCTCTTCTTGGAAAACAAACTCGGTGACTTTATTTTCTAAGTAAATAGCTAATATCGCGAGCGAGAGCAGCATCCGCGATATTCTCCCGCGTCAAGCTACTCTACGGAGGCGCCCTCCTTTGAGACCAAGTAATGCAACAGAGGGCAAACTGAACGCCCCTTCTCTATCTGTCACCATTCCACTGACGATGGTCGTTTTAGGTGCCTCGACACGTTAACAAAATATCAAAATAAATTGAATCCCGCCCGATAAAGCATAACCGGCTATTGAAATTCACTGCCTTGTTTTGCACCCCGAGCGCGTGCACTAGTACTATCACGCGAAGAAAAAAAAATAGAGGAAAGGCATAAAAATTTATTGCTTTCGGTCGGGCTAGTGCAAGGAAAAACGAGACCATGCAATCAATTCTATGACCGCTTTCATCCGAACCTCTCGAATAAGAACGGTTCATTGTTATTTTCTATCTTTTTCGTTCCTACTAAAACCGAATAATCAATTGTATAAGAACTATTTTTGGGTCTTCGAACATAAAATGAGTACATCTTGAAAATCAATATTGACGTTATTTAGATCATTTTGTTCGATTTTCTACTTCCAATCACTATTACATCTTCACCAGATTAAATTTTAAGACATTAAGCGACCGTATTCTTTAAATTGAAAGAGTGCCATTAGAGTTTCCAAAAATAGATTCGTAAAAGGTACAAAAATTAATAATCACATCATTACGTTCATTGACTTTCGTTGAGAAAGTTTTTTCCGTTTCTGCTCTTCTAGATGCAATTATTAGTAAGTGATAATATAAAATTTTCAAATTGAAAAAAAAAAACTCAAAATCAATACCTTCGTTCTAAGATTTTTGACACCCCAGGAATGGGTTGGAGAATCGAAATGAATGCGTCCCTTTTCAGACAAAATTTAGAAATAACTGTAGTTCTAGGTCTAGTATTAGTTCTACTTTTACCTCAATTCAAGTATACAGAAATCAGTTTATACAATACTCTATTTCAGAAATTATTCATTGTAGACCATCGTTAAAAATGTCTTCAGATGCACGACTAAACCCAACCGAATCATCCCTGTATATTTGAATTGATGTAAAACTACAACTAACATTACACCTAGAAGTGGAAAAATAGTACGGAAAATAGTACTTTAATTTGTAAAAGTAATTAACTGCGTAATCAACCTTTTGCGTTAAAGTGCGTCTTCAGACCCGAATCTACTATCTCGAATCGAATCTACAATATCTAACTTTAGATCTAGAACTAGAAACATTCAGGTTTAACCGTACATCTCTCAAGACGGCTAAACCCGGATGATTCAAATATACAGAATTGGGGTGGGTTGAGTTTAGTCGTGCATCTGAAGATATTTTTTAACGAAGACCTCTACAATAAATAGTTTCTGAAATAGAGTACTTAACAAACAGCTTTGACAACCCTGTATGTTTGTATTGAAGTAAAACTAGAACTGACAAACTAGAAGTGAAACTAGAACTTAGGACTAGAATCTTTTTTTAAATATTGTATGAAAGAATGCGCACTCGTTTCGTTAGCCTAATCCGGTCCTGGGGCACCAAATGTCTTAGGACCGCACTGATCTAAACGTTTAGTATGTATTTATGCATATATTTCATTCAACACCAAAAACTAAATAAAAATCTGTACTATGGCGTTAAAGCTATTACAGCATTTGGAAGATAGAAGAGTTAATAAAGAAAATTATAAGTTAAAAGTAACTTTCAAAGTTACAACATTCTATGTTTTATTTTATTTTCCATTTACGTGGAACCCTAGGGTACCGCAGTATACAAACCTTTCTATTCTTTTTCTAGACCTTTCTATATTTATATTTTCATTTTTACAGTTGTAAGTACAGTGTTGTGCTTTTAGAAGTCTGAAGACGCACGATTAAACCCAAAACTTTCTACTTCCAGGTCTAGTGTTAGTTCTAGTTTTGCTTCAATTCAAACATACAGGGATACCAAATCAGTTTGTAAAGTACTCCATTTCAGAAACTATTCACTGTAGAGACCTTCTTTAAAATATGTCATTTAAAATATGATGCACGGTTAAACTCGAATCTTTCCATTTTTAGATCAAGTGCTCGTTCCAGTTTTATATCATTAAATCTAACTCTAGATCTAGAACTAGAAACATTCTCACTGTGGCTCTCAAATATATAGGGTTGGGTTGGGTTGAGTTGGGTTTATATTTTTAAACCTAAATATTTCTAGATCATGACTTAGATCTAATGATATAAAAATAGAACTAATACTAGACATAGAAGTGGAAAAATTAGGGATTAGTCGTTCTTTTAAGGCTGCTTTAAGTTATCTTTGTGAGTAGTTTCGGGCGAATATCGAATTGACTGAATCAATAAAAAATAAAATACCAAAGAATATCCACAACGGATTGCAAGTACACGGTTATTCACAATGTGTTGTGACTATTCGATGGTAAACATTAAATCTCGAGAAGTTAATTGAGATAAAATTTTAACGTAGTTCAATTTTATTTTTCTCTGAAATTTATTTACAATCTTGTCAATCTTCTTTAATGAACAACTCGATTCTAATTTAAATTGGTACTATAACATAATCTTTGTTTAACCTTCCGGAACTCGCATCCGAATTCACAGTCCGACTAAACACAAATTCAGCATTAGCTTAAAAAACTCATTCATATTACTCCTTCTTCACAACACCTTCTTATACTGTTGGTTAAACTATCACTTTTTTGTAATGATGAATGCATTTGTTCAGCTTCTGATGATACTGAACTAAACTATGGTATAAACACTGTTATTCACTCAAATAACGAATACAAGCTCATAATGTAGTAAAAGATCGGGCAAGTCCAAAATGTCCATCTCAAAATTTAAGGAAACGGTATTTAGAAAATACAAAATTTTAAATACGATTATAAAATGAACAGTTAAACATTCTTCCAGAAAGAACCCGAAAGCAATTGTTCTAATAGTTCTATAAGCTCTATTTGGATTGCTGTTCGGATTTGCAGGATATAACTTGAATTGGAATTGAAATGTTTCGTTCAGTAATGTATAAGATATTTGAGGTTTGATGATGGGATGACAAGGGAAATAGAAAGAAAGATCGCGAATTAACGTATATAATGGAATCTTTGTTCAAAAGTTCAGAATATTATATTACATATTTGTTTATGCAGCCATTAATTTTTTCTGTATTTTACATATTTCTGTTAAGCTCTTCTTTTCTTACATGATGATTTGAATAATGTATTTGTTGATCATTGATATGATGAGTAATATTGGCTCCATTTGTGTGTTCATGAAAACGCTGTGTACGGACATAACTTCATTCAACTTTATTTTTCTTACAGAAGCAACTCTATTTATCATGCCTGGCAATTTTCAGTCTGATTCCTCATTATAGTTGTGAAATATTTCAGGTATACAATAAGTATAGAGCTAGTCAAAACATGTTTGTCAATTTAAGCATAATGTATATTTCCTTAGGAAGAAGTATTTCTTCAGGTTTTTTGAGTTGACGTTCTCTTCATTCTTTATAGCTGTTTTGATACTTTTTAATGGTACTATGAAATTATGTTTTTTTAATAAAATCATAAATATCCGTTTAATTAATTTCGAGAAGCTAGTTGTGGATGAACATGGAAAGCCAGAACACGTTTTGAGCAACCGTGAAATACTCACAATGCGTTATGAATGCTCTTTGATGTCTGCAATATATTCTGTGTAAAAGTTAAATACTCACAACGCGTTGTAGGTACTTTTTGTGTTTACAATACAATAAATTGGTTAATTTCAGCTATTGAGTAAACTCTCGTTTCAATGACCAATGAAATGGCAGGAACATGTTGTAATCATTTAAGTTTACTGATTTAAGTGAGTAAATATTTTAGACAATGTCCAAACGGGTATTGCAAGTGTAAAATTCGTAGACTAATCGTTTCAACCAATTATTTTAACTTGTCACCAGAAAAAGTCATTGTCCAACTTTAAGTCGTAAGGTTTGCAGATTGTTGCTGTAGACGGAACTTTTCAGATTTGGCGACCTAGTTAGTAGGTTTAAATTTAATTTTTCTCAAAAATTAGTGTTTTAAAATTTCCATCGTTGACCTAGTTGTGTACATCGCCTAGCAATGTAAAGACTTGAGTCACAAAAATATTTTAATATCTACCTGCAGCATCCATTAGTTTCAGTAACACTTACACTGTAACATAGTAGTATTATGTAAGCATGTTTCGTTTAATCTTTAAAATGATCTTTATATTTTTTATTAACGCTGAATTTCCTCAGTCACAACTTATTATTATAATAAATCTTGATTCATGTTTAATTAAGTATAAATATGCAAGAAAGTCATCTAAAAGAAACTTTTGCTGTGTTTGGATCAATGTTTATAAACTCTTGTGATATTCTACATTCCAAGCATCGTTGTCGTCGTTCCCTTTTGCCCCCTTCTCGTAGTGGTTCCTACGACGTATGCTAAGCCAATTATGGGCATAGTTGAAAAGTTCCCGAGCAAGAGTACAAAGTGAGCCCGGGATACGGCGGCCCCGGAGTGCGGTTTAATTAAAAAATGGAAATGAAAGTACCAGCCGGCCCTAATACCCCAGATTATGGCGGTTTAAGTACTCCGCAAAGTTCATAAGTGAAAAAGTTTGCCTTACGCGGTGGCTAAACAAATACGCCTCTTGGTCTGGCGGACGGCGTGCAATATTTCGTTTTCAGACAACGACACTTCGATGGATAGGTAATCTTTTTCGAAAGCTTGCGCTCCTAGATCGCCTTATTAAATTCTGCACTAAAGCCGTAAATCTTCAATTCCGTTACGAAATTTACATATTCCGTCGACGGGGACGACTCTCGCGCGGGCCATTTACATTTTAAGCCAGTCCGCACCTGCCCGAAATTGTTTAATTAGCGGGTTTATCTTTATCAATTGCGAACAGGCGCGTTCGCCGTCTGGATTTTCCGGTATCCCCTTACCCAGACGATGAAATGTATGCAAATTGTGACAATGGATTCGAGGGGAAACCCGTTTTGAATACCGGATTTGAAAAAGCTCAGAGTGAATGTAGGTCGGCACGAAGTTTTCTTTCGTTTTTCCTTTTTTCCCCCTACTCCGTTTTCCTAGTTGACATTAAATATTTCTTCAATAAATTTAAATAAACACAAAAAAATGGGATAAATTGAAACTAAGCCGAAGCTAGTTTCATGTCAGTTTCAATTTAATGGGAAACAGTGTAACAACTTGAAAAACGAAAATACAACATGAGCGTTTTCCACTTTCATATACTGCAATACAGTTCAATTAACTTAGCAGTCGTTCCGAATTTAATATCGCGTTATTAAATTTCGTGTGCTACAACACACACAAGCAAAAAAACAAAAAAAACGATGCGCCATAGTTCAATTTCCGATCGAAAAATACAATTACCCTCTTACCCAAAGGATAAAGCGTTATGACAAGATCGCCCCTCATTTTTTTTCTCGCTTTCTCTCGTTATATATTCGCCCAAGGAAAATTGCCGCCCTTCTTCATCAGTGCTGTGGTGAAGTGGTCTCAAGGGCTTCGGGGCTCTTTCATTTAATAGGGCCCAACAGTGTATTTTTAGGACCTTCCCGCGCCTACGCCAGAGAGGAGAATATTAACGACCAAACCGTTTCCGTTATGTCCATATTCTATCCTAAATCAGCTCGGGAAGGTCGACTGTTGAGGACCGCAAATGGAAATTTTCCTCTTCTGGTGTCAGATTTAAATATTTACCATAAGCTAATTATAAAAGGATCTGAGAATATTAGGGATTTACAAGGCGTCGATATGAAGGATTTGTAAAGGTCGAAATTATTATAAGCTCAGATAAATCTTTTTAAGATAAAATTTATTGAGTGAATAAATCTTAAGATATGATTTACAAATCTATACCTACACTGGAATCGTAGGTAGTAGGAAATGATTTATATTTCAAATGAATACTCTACCTCTTTGTGATAGTGCAAATATTAGATATCATTAACTGCGAAAATTTTTAGAAAACAATTATAAATTAAAATGAACGATCTACACCTGAAAATTGAGCACCTAAAACAAACACATTTAATTCTCTTTTTACACACGAGATGCGTTCACAAAAAATTCATGTAAAAAGAGAAATAGGTAAATAAATATTAAAAAAATTCTTTTAGAGTTCATTTAAGAATTTATTTCGTGCTTCGGGAATCTTTTGTGTTCTATAAATGAAACTACGCAATTTTTAAGTACAAAACAGTGCGTATCTAAATTTCGTTTGAGATATCATCAATATTTGAATTCAACTTAAATTTGCACCATTACACAAAATTAAAAATTCCCTTAATCATTTTTGAAAAATTGAAAAAAATGGAATTCTTAAAATATCTTGATGAAGTTTTGAACTCATTCAATTTCAATTCATTTCATAAAACTAAGATTTCTATAAGCATTTTTGAAAATTTTGAAAATTGAGTTCTTAAGATATCTTGCTGATCTTTTTGTAATTTATAAATGAAACTATGCACTTTTCTGAGAATTAACCCGTACATGAGTATCTCAATTCATTTTTGAGATATTAAGTTGTGAATTCGACCACAATTTGTGGCTTTTCATAATATTAAAATTATCTTAAGCATGTTTGAAAAATCGTAAAAAATCGAAATCGTTAGATATCTTGATGACCTTTTTTGTGATATATAAAGAAAAGTATGCACTTTTCCGAGAACTAACTCATATTTGAGTATCCCAATTCGTTTTTAAGATATTCAGTTTTGAATTCATTTTAAATTTATGGCATTTCATAACACTAAAATTTCCTTAAGAATTTTTGAAAAATCTTACAAAATCGAAATCTTAAGATATCTTGATGATCTTTTTTTTTAATTCTAAATGGAAATGTGCACTTTTCATAATATTAAAATTATCTTAAGCATGTTTGAAAAGCCGTAAAAAATCGAAATCTTAAGATATTTAATGACCTTTTTTGTGATCTATAAAGAAAAGTATGCACTTTTCCGAGAATGTATCAAATATGGATTAGTACCCATATTTGAGTATCTTAGTCCGTTTTTGAGATATCAAGTTTTGAACTCAACCTAAACTAGTAGCACTGCATATCATTAAAAATGTGTAATCATTTTCGAAAAATTGTAGAAAATCGAACTTTTAAGATATCTTAATGATTTTATGTGATTTCAAAATGGGAAAACGAAAGTATGCGTGATTTCAATTCGTTTTTGAGATATCAAGTTTTGAACTCAATCAAAATTTGTAGTATTTCATATAATTAAAAATTTCTTTAATTATTTTTAAATAATCGATCAAATTTTTAAGATATCTTAATGAAATTTTTTATAATTTATAAAGAAAAGTATATACCTATTTAGCAAACAAAATGATTCTTAAAGAATTAAAAAATATCTCAAACTGTTTTCGATTTTTATACTAAACCTAAATTTGCAGCATTTCATAAAATTAACATTTCCTGTAAAAAAAATTGATAAAAGTTAATGATCTACAGAAGGATACAATCGAATTTTTAGGTGTTGGGAAACGATTTATATTTTCAATGATAGCCGAAATCTTCTTTATTAAGATGATTCGTAATATTAAGTATCAGTGATTATTTATATTTTGAGAAAATAGTTAAATGCAAAAATGACCATTTATGATGAGAAATGCTAAAAATTAATGATTTCTAATTGTACACCTAGATTGTTTTTTCAGTTGTTAAGAAATGATTTATACCTTAAATCAAAGCTGAAATCTTCCTCTTTAAGATTCTATGTAGTAATACATATAATATATTTCAAACATTTTGAGGAAATGATTACAAACTTAAACGACTATTTATCGTGGATATTGATGATCTACTCCACAACCGGATTTTTAGGTTTTAGAAAATGATTTATATCTCAAATAAAAGCCAGTCTTCCTCTTCAGTGATAGGCGAAAGGTAAATACCCGGTGGGTAGGTACTTATAAAATGGATACCTATTCGGGTATTTACTCCCGCTTAGGGCAAATACCCAAACAGAACCAATTAAAAATTTCAGTTTATGTGGTAAACAAATGTTTTAAAATGCCAAACGTTGACGGTAAAGTTTTGAGCTTTTTGTTTGAGCTAATATTGTTAAAAAAAATTAAATGCCCATAACATTTAAAAAATATTCTTAATAACCACTTAGTTGTTAGACCAGCGGTTATATTATTATAACCTAATATTTCTAGTTCTAAGTTTAGTATTAGTTCTGAAGCTGGATTGGGTTGGGTTGTCTTAAGACGGAATTAAGAAAAGTATTGCTAAACCAAAAACATTTTTGTTCTAGGTCTTGTGTTATCTTTAGCATTAGTGTTGGTTCTATTTTTAGTTGTTATTCAGTCTTAAATTGATATATACTTGTATCGAACTAAAACTAGAACTAACTAGATCTAGAAAGATTCAGGTTTACGAATCTATGTAGTTTTAGATCTAGTGTCACTAATCGACTAGTGTTAGTTATACTTTTAATTCCTTTTAACTCTTATTTAACTCTAGATAATTGTAAATTCTTCTGGAATTAAAGGTATTACTAATACTAGGCCTACAACCTAGCTTTAGAACTAACAGTAGACCCAGAACTAGAATCATTAAGGTTTAACCGCACGTCTCTTAAAACGGCTAATCCCCAATGTTTCCAGTTCTACGTCTAGTGTTAGTTCTGAGTTAGGTTGGGTTGGGTTAGGTTGTCTTAAGGTGGATTTAAGAGAGGTACTTCTAAACCCAAATGTTTTTCGTTCTATGTCTACTGTTACCTCTAGCGTTAGTGTTGTCTTACTAATACTAACAATATTCCACTGTCCCTAAAGACATGTTTTACAAGACATGTTAATTAAACACTGTATCAAAAAGATTGAGATATTTTTATTTAAACTTTGATAAAGTACAGGATGAGGTTAAGAACTTAATTAAATCGTTTTATTTGTTTTTATTATTTTAATTGTTATGTATAATAAATTAAAATCTGACTTTCATATCGTTTGCACAAAAAAAATTTAATTTCAGTAATGAATACTTTGCATAATAAAATAACTCTATGAAAGTAAATAGAAGTACCGTTTCACCCTTCCCACTTCTCAGTGAGTCCCAAACGTGCAGTACGTCGAGAAAGCCCCCTGAAAACCACCCCAACCCGTTTTATATTTGTGCACGATGGCGTACAGCGAGCTTTGTACACAACGCGCAAAGTCTATGGACAAATACAACAATAAATTAGTAATATAACGTTTGTTTTATGTGCTCGTGCAGCAGCAGCGCGCCGATAAAATAATTATTTATATAACTTACGAACATACGCGACTGCAGCGCCATCACTGGTGGAATTATTCTGTTTAATCGGTCGTTTGGGTCATATTGAAAATATCTGCAATACGATAAACATTTAAATGCCCCAATTAATTCGATGTATTTTAAGATAACCGACGATATTCACTCAACACTTGAAACATCTTTACTTATTCGTAGTTTATACGATCGTTAAGTACACAGATAAAAAAACATGATTACCGATTTTTTTTGGTTCAAACACAAATCGTTTACCTCGTAATAGACGTAATTCTTCAAAGTAGAATCCCTGTTTAACCATTCAAATCAGTAACACTCATTCGTTGGGAGCGCGTACTACATAAAACGTCGTGAATCTAATTCAGGCCGAAACGTAAACATCGTAAAGTTGTTGCTACATAATTCCCGCGAATTACATCCTTAGTTCAAACGTGACTCTTGGTCATTTTTGATAGATTCCCGCCTTCGCTCTATACTACGGAAATTTTAACGCAATTTATATGGTTTTCCGACCGCGCCCACCACAAAATGAATTTCATTAACGAGAGAATTTTCTTTGCTCCTGACGGTTAATTAAAAGGAACGAAAAAATATTGGAAAACTCTTTCCTTTTGAATTAACAGGTAAGTGATATGTTTCGTGTGCTGGTAATTACGAAAATGTCGTCTTTCACAAAAGCTTCCTTAGGGGGATGAATTGTAGCGGTAAAAGCAAAAAAGCAGGCATGTAACGTCCACGAATAATGAACATAGTTAACACGAATGGAATCATGTTCCACTATTAGCTGGTCGACGAAAAATGTCATCGATTTCAGTCGGTCTAGCGGACCAGACTCTCGACGAATGGATATACGTGCTGGAAAACCGTCTAGCTTATACGTGAGCAATTTTAAAACGGGATTTTCTAAAAACAAGAGACCACTATTCATGCATTCAAATAACCTAATCATGGTAACCCATATTTTTCGTAGATACCCTATTTCGATTTGCATTTACAATTGTATTATTCACATATTCACTTCTACAAAATAACCATCTTATATGAATAGAAATAGCATCGTATCTTTTGAGTACAATGGCAACATTTATCACAAAACATGGTTTTTCTTTTTTTTTCGATTTTTAATACGTTTATATATTAAACTTTATCAAACAATTTTACAAAAGTTGTATTTTTATGCTTTATCAGTGGCGGAACATCTATTTTAAATTGAAATGAAATATTGATTTATTTCCAATTAGCATTTGTGCCCAGTCAACATACAATATTCAATTCATTATCGATGGAATACGAAATGTAATAAAAGTAATTTCATCTAAACTTACATTTTAAATCAAAAATACGATTTTTTTTTAAATTTATCTCTTTTAGTTTACATGGAATAGTTTTAATTATTATTCAATGTAGTACCTTTGGATATTCTTGTTGAACTAAATGTAGTACTTATACTTGATCAAATACGGTAATTGACGATTAAAGTAGAATGTTTCCAGCTCTAAATTTGGAGTTATTCAGTCAACAACTAAATTGTTATTCAGTTTAAGATAGTTAATGATAAAGCCTTTTACCCGAGTAAATGAAGGAAAAGCTGAGCTACTTCGTAATATTTATGACTTTCTTGACGTTCATCAACTTAAAATGTACTAAGCTGTGACAATTGTCTATTGAAGTTGGTTTCTTGGTCTTGGGGTGGTTGCTATATCTTTCAAAAATCCATCTTTCCTGGCTTGTATAATAAACAAATTGTTTGTATTATTGAAAATTATTATAGATTTGTACCTAGTGACGACATTTCTTGTCAAGACATTTAAGACATATGGAATTCAGAAATGAAGCTGAAAATCAGAAAAATGTTACAATAAAGATTTTGAGAAGAGACAACAGTGGAGAATTTTATGGAAATAACTTTAAAATTTTTGGAGTTTCTATGGTGCTTGTTCCCAAAATTAAGAGACCATGGGATAAAAAGACAAAAATGACAATTTTGATAGGATATAGAAAACACAAAAGCGGACGGTCTCAAGGAGTATCAAAACTAAAGGTTATTGATGATTATGTAACATAAAACGACAGAAATTGATTTTGATGAAAATACTATTTCTGTAAACGAAGCCTTGAATGGTGCAAATGCAGAAAATGGAAGACGGTTATGAGATGAGATGCAATCTGTAAAAAAAATCAGGTTTGGAAATTGAATGAGGTGCCAGAGAATAATAATTTCGATAAAATTGAAAATTTGGTGAAATATCTCCGGTTGATATTATTTTAATTTCGAAGTCTTATCCTTAAGCGACTTTCATTTGAATAGTAAAACGATGTTATTCGATTATACATAACCGTGGTCACGATATAATTTTAAAATTACTGATTGTGTGCCTCAACCATAAGCCACCACAGTTTGACTAGTTATAAGATATGATAATCAGTTTAAGGATAGCTTAATTACTCAAACAAGTTAGTATGACCTTTATCGATGTTTTGATGTAAACTTAATCTGGGTTTTATCTTCATATTTCGATAAAATTTAAAGAAATATCTCAGGCTGATATAGTTTTACTTACTGAGCTTTAGCCGCTTAGGATTGTAAATGGGTGTTTAAGAAAAAGCGTGATAGTGAGGGAACGTTAGTCATTATGCGCGACTAGTGGCAAGAAAGATCATGAAAGTTTGAAATTGATTACAAATTCTGAGACATTATGATTTAAGACTTTTAATTGGATTATTAGCAAATTTAGATATGAATATTACACATTTATATATAGACACGGCTTTTTGTATGGCTAAGCTCGCCAGATGTAAAAGTGTAAATATGAGACAACCTCAGGGTTATGTTGTGGATGATAAAAAGGTTTGTAAACTTAAAAAGGCTATTTCGTTAACTATTATATATAGTGTTACGTTCCAAAATTTTCGTTTAAGTGTTGGTGATTTGTTTAATTGTTGTAGATTGTGAGTTGCATTAATGTAGTCATTTTTTTTAAACGTTTATTTTTACTGTATATTTTATTATTTTGTAAAGTTTATTTCAGTAACACATTCTGGATCTTCCATCTTATTCCCTTTTTCTCCTAGAACTCTTCTTAAATTTTCTTCATTTCTTCTTTTCTCTCTGAGAGGGTGTTGCCAAATTTTATTTGCGCAGGTGTAATTTTTTTAATATTGCTTTTGGTATAAAAGACATTTCAATATATTTTCTCTTTCTTCTCTGTTACCAGTTCGATAACGTTATTTTGCGGGTGATATTATATAGAAGTATTTCGCCATTTTTGGGTTTTGAGTGAGTTTCTATTTTCCATTTTTGTGGGATCCATCACCCGTGATAAAGTTTTGGAAAAGTGTGTTTCTTTTCACAAATATTTCGGTATATCCGGATTTCAACGTATTTTCGAATTACATCATTTATTTTCTGGTTAATTAAACCTCCAACATCTGAGGTAAGCATTTCTCTAAGTTCTTTTAATTAATGCATACATCCCTTTCACCAATTTACACCTTCTTTCAATACTTCAAATCTTTCTACTAATTTCTTAAAACTACTTTTACAAAAAAAAAAAAAAAAAAAAAAAAAAACTCTTTCTACTAATTTCTTAAAACTACTTCTACAAAAAAAAAATACTACAAACTATCCTAAACCTAATTACAATCATATTTTATATTTCATTTTCGCATTCTTTATCCAGGTTTTATCGAGGGGAGCAAATTTTTGGTTGAAATTTTTGAACTTTTATTTCCAATTTATTGGTGGAACTATTTTCTTGGTGGGACCAATTGCCCAAGGGAAATTTCTTCTTCGTTGCTTCCTGAAAGCCTTTTCATCATTCTCATACCTGAGAAACAACTGAACAACCTTACCTGTCCTGAACCAGAAGTGTTGCTGAAGAAGACCAGTTCAAAACAAGGGGGATACAAGGTCAGATAGGTCAACATAATTTTTTTATTACATCTGCTGTCAAAGGAACCTTGTAAATTCAAGTATAAATTTTTGTTAAGAAAATCTTGATCAATTTAGTTTTTTTTTTTTGTTGTTCAATCGATTTAATTTAGTTTTCTTATTTTTTTTGTGAGTTCCTGTTAGCGAGTATTTTTTTATTTTGTTTAGCGTTGAATTTTGATTTTCAGTTAAGACTTTAGGTTGAGCTCAACTCTACGGAGTCTAGGCGCGAGTTAATTTTTTTTTGTTTTCATTTTTCTTTCAAATTTTGATTTTTTTTAAATTTTATTTTTGGTCGTTGACCTCGCTAACATTAATATATATTTTTTTGTTGTTGTTGTTGGTTTAACCTACAAAAGTTTAGAGTATTATTTTCTTTTAATTCTAGTTTTGTTTATTCGAATTTAATTTTGTTTTACTTACCTGTATTATCCTACGGGATTTATTCAATATATATATATATTATTTTCTTGCAACTCATAATCTACGTGTATTTTTGAATATTTGTGTTGTCTTGTGTTATATGTTTGCATCAACATTTTTATAACCTGTTCTAACTCACGTCACAGTTCGTGTATCACGCGGGATAAACTGTGTGGCGCCATACAAATATCCCTCCCCTTCTTCACTGGGCCGGTCGAGGACCCGCGTGCGTCTCAAGGTGTAAACATATTCTGTGTTTGTCATTTTCGGTACTTTTTATTATTTTTTTTTTTTTTTTTTGCACTAATAGATTTTTTTATTAACGTGCGATTTTGGCGTCATAAATTTTTGGCGCCCAACGTGGGGCCTAAACGAAAAAGTTAGGGAAGTTCTTTTAGTTAATTATCGGGTCGGACTAATTTTTTTTTCTTGAAACATGGATAGGACTTATGATGTAGGTAGGCTAACGGCGGATGCCTTACGTTACGAATTAAAAATTCGCGGTATTACTAAAGAATTAACTCATGATGAAATGAGGCGTACTTTGAGAAGCTTGATTACTATGGAAAAGAATTCTCTTTTCACGTTACCGGCATATCCGTTTAAGTTTGAAGAAGATGCGGAGGCAATTCGGGCTGATATCGATCAGATTGAGGATAAGATTATTAATTTTTCTGGCACTAGTAATTGCGCAGCTTTCAAACGTTTAAATAATAATTTGATTTATTTGGTAGGGCGCGCAAATCGGGCAAAAGCCACTACTGCGGAGGATAAGGTTGCGAAGATGAACTTTATAACGGAAATTGTGACTTTGTCATCGCGACTTGAAATTCGGGTTAAAGCATCGTCAACTCCGAGTAGAACTAATCAAAATATAAGCATAGTAAGCTTGGTTCCAGAATCGTCAGATTCTAGTGAAGCTTCCGAAGATGACATGGCTCCAAGTACTTCAAAAATGATACCGGTAAATAAGTGGGGTATTGCGTTCGCTGGAGACGGGAAAGGTTCACTAAGCGCATTTCTCGAGCGGGTAAATGAATTGCGAGGGGCGCGGGGCGTGTCGAAGGCGGCGTTGTTTGTGTCTGCAGTTGATCTATTTAGAGATCAAGCATTGATATGGTATCGGGCCAATCGCGATAAGTTCACGACATGGGAACAATTAGTAGAAGGGTTGCGTATGGAATTCTTGCCTGTCGATTATGACGACCAGTTGTACGACGAGATTCGTCATCGCACTCAGGGTGCTACTGAATCTATCGGTATTTTCGTATCTGTTATGAAGAATTTGTTTTCGCGTTTAAGTACACGGGTACCCGAAGGCGTTCAAGTAAATCTAATCCGCAGAAATTTAAATCCGTCATTTCAACGACAATTAGCACTAGTAGAAATCGATTCGGTGGAACAACTATTACAATACGGACGAAAGTTAGAAATTACTAAGTCGGCGGTAGACAATTATGTACCTCCTTCGCGAGCGACTAAAGTACTAGAACCGGACTTGGCTTATTTACATGCGGGGAATACGAACGTAGCTAGCGTAACTACAAATGTAGGACCATCTGGGATCGCGATTAAATGTTGGAATTGTCAGAGGGAAGGTCATCGTGCTAGAGAATGTCGAGCTCCTAAAAACATTCACTGTTATCGATGTGGGGCGCCGGATGTTATTACGAGAAATTGCCGAAGGTGTTCGGGAAACGGACAAGTGATGCGACGATAGGTCGGTGTCGTAATCAGTCCAATAAAAAGCCGATCGAAGTACTTTTAGATTTTGTATTCGCGTGCGTGCGCGATGATGAGAGACCTTATTTAACGGTTAATGTTATGGGAATAAAAATTACGGGCTTGTTAGATTCGGGTGCTAGTCAAACGGTGATGGGAGAACGGGGTATAGCAATAATGAAGCATTTAGGTCTTCCGATTCAGATCACGAGCGTAAAATGTTCGGTTGCGAACGATTCAAAATGCAATGTTGACGGCATAGTTAATGTACCATTTACTCTAGAGGGACAAACAAAAATTATTCCGGTACTTATGGTTCCCGATTTGAGGCATACATTGATATTAGGTATAGACTTTTGGAAGAGAATGGGTCTGATACCAGATCTCCGACGCGGGGAATGGTCCTTTTCGAGTCACCCTCCGACCGTGAACATCGATGCGTTACAATCTCGTACAGCTCTGAGCTCGGCAGAAGAAGAACGGTTGGCGTCATTTATGAGTCGTGCGTTTTCGTCGAGGTCTGAAAAAGGGATCGGTCATACTGATCTGGTAGAACACCACATAAAAATCAACCCTGAAACCTTACCTATCAAACAGCGGTACTATCCGATTTCACCCACCATACAAAAGATAGTTAATAAAGAGTTAGATGATATGATAGAGATGGGTATTGTGGAAAAATCCAGTAGCCCATGGGCATCCCCCATACTTTTGGTACCGAAAAAGGACGGTGGCTACCGATTTTGTATAGATTATCGGCAATTGAATAGGGTTACCCAGGCTGACGCTTATCCCCTGCCTCAAGTCTCTTGGATTTTAGATAGGTTGCGCGATGCTAGGTGGTTATCTTCAATAGATATCAAATCCGCGTATTGGCAGATACCGATGGCCAAGGAAAGCAAGGCGTATACAGCTTTTACGGTTCCGGGACGCGGTCTGTTTCAATTCAACCGTATGCCGTTCGGTTTGACCAATGCTCCGGCGACGTGGCAACGGTTTATTGACGACGTCATTGGTAGCGAGTTCGAGTCTCACGTTTTTGTATACCTTGATGATGTTATTGTCGTGACACCTACAGTTGAGAAACATTTCCAAGTTTTGGAACACATTTGCGAACGTTTATTGGCGGCGGGTCTTACTTTAAACCGTGATAAATGTCAGTTCTTTCGTGATTCTCTTCGGTACCTCGGTTACGTCGTAGACGGCAACGGCTTGCATGTAGATCCGGACAAAGTAAAATCGATTCTAGAGATCCCAAATCCGAAAAAGGTTTCTGAGGTTAGGCGCGTTATTGGCATGGCTTCGTGGTACAGGCGGTTTATTCCCAATTTCGCCATGATGATATCTCCTCTTACTGCACTCTTAAGAAAAAATTGTAAGGGTTTTACGTGGACGGAGGAATGTACGCAAGCGTGGGACCAGATTAAGGAATGTCTTGTTACGGCTCCGATATTAACGCGTCCGGATTTCGATAGAGAGTTTGTTATACAAACTGACGCGTCGAACTTCGGTATAGGCGCGGTACTGACGCAGGAAACAGATAAGGGCGAGCAAGTCATAAGTTATTTGAGTCGTTCTTTAACTCCTCAAGAACGTAAGTTTTCGACGACCGAAAAAGAGTGCTTGGCCGTGCTATGGTCTATTGAAAAACTCCGACCGTATATAGAGGGTGGACACTTTACCGTCATTACGGACCATTATTCGTTGGTGTGGCTAAATAATTTAAAAACTCCGTCGGGTCGTTTAGCTCGTTGGTCGATTCGCTTACAACAGTATAACTTCACTATTAGACACCGTAAAGGCAAGGATCATGTGATACCAGATGGTCTATCGCGTGCGGTACCGGTAGTGGACGAGATCATCGGAGAATGCAGGGATGAGAATAAAGATGCGTGGTACGAAAAATTAAAAGAAAATGTACGCTTAAAGCCGGAAAAATATCCGTTATATCGTATTGAGGGGGAAAAATTATTTAAAAGAGTACGGATTAAACAAATAGATTTATCGTTCGGTATTAATGATTGGCGTTTGGTAGTTCCGAAATACGAGCGGGTAAATATTTTTAAAAGGTTTCACGATGCGGCGGATAGTGGTGGACATTTGGGGGTCACTAAAACGGTTTCGCGTATAGTTGATCGATATTTTTGGCCGAAATTGCGTTACGATGTTGTACGTTATATTCGCGGTTGCCCGACTTGTCAAAAGACTAAGCCGGAACAAAAGGCGGCACCCGGAAAAATGCGAAGTAACGTCACAGCGACTCTTCCGTGGGAAGAGATAAGTATCGACTTGATAGGACCGTTGCCGAGAAGTACTCGCGGTTTCGCATACATTCTCGTGGTGTACGATTTGTTTTCTAAGTTCCCTGTTTGCTTCCCATTACGACAGGCCACGGCGACGTCGGTTGTTAGGTGCCTTGAAGAGGGAGTCTTTTTGACTTATGGAGTCCCTCGTAAAGTCATTTCGGACAATGGTGTGCAGTTTAGGTCGGGTTCGTATCGCAAACTTCTAGGAATGTATAACGTGGTTAGCCAATTCACCCCTTTTTATCATGCACAGGCGAACCCTACGGAAAGGGTCAATCGGACTCTTAAAACCATGTTGATAGCGTACGTAAATGACAACCATCGTAAATGGGACGTGTATTTAAATAAAGTCGTATGTGCTCTTCGGACGGCTAAGAGCGAAGTGACGGGCTATACACCGTATTTCATTAATTACGGGCGGGAGATGATTTTGAGGGGAGATTCTTATGCGGATCGCGCGGGGAATGTTGAATTCGATATGCGAAAAAGAGGACAGGCGTTTCCTTCGTTATTTAAGGAAATACACGAGCGTGTAAAACAGGCGTCAGTAAAAACGGTCGCGCGATATAATTTACGTCATAGAACGTTGGAATATGAAATTGGTACAAAGGTTTGGCGTCGTAATTTTGCATTGTCTGATGCATCGCGAGGGATCGCGGCCAAGATGTTAAATAAGTTCGTAGGGCCGTATAGAATAAGAGAAAAGATCTCACCCGAAATTTATTCCTTGGAGGATATGGACGGGAATCCGCTGACGGGTCATTGGCATGTAGCACATTTGAAACTTTTCGTTCGTGAATCTAATCCGGAAATGAATTGTCACGACGGGGGCGTGTAATCGGTACATAGAGTCCTTTCTGTGTCCTTATGGTCCTCTTCTTTTCAGTATGTTTCCTTGTTACCATTTGTTTTAGTTTTGGTTTTTGACAAAGAAATTTTGGTAAAATTTCTTTTTGATGGGAAAGAGGGGAATGTTACGTTCCAAAATTTTCGTTTAAGTGTTGGTGATTTGTTTAATTGTTGTAGATTGTGAGTTGCATTAATGTAGTCATTTTTTTTAAACGTTTATTTTTACTGTATATTTTATTATTTTGTAAAGTTTATTTCAGTAACACATTCTGGATCTTCCATCTTATTCCCTTTTTCTCCTAGAACTCTTCTTAAATTTTCTTCATTTCTTCTTTTCTCTCTGAGAGGGTGTTGCCAAATTTTATTTGCGCAGGTGTAATTTTTTTAATATTGCTTTTGGTATAAAAGACATTTCAATATATTTTCTCTTTCTTCTCTGTTACCAGTTCGATAACGTTATTTTGCGGGTGATATTATATAGAAGTATTTCGCCATTTTTGGGTTTTGAGTGAGTTTCTATTTTCCATTTTTGTGGGATCCATCACCCGTGATAAAGTTTTGGAAAAGTGTGTTTCTTTTCACAAATATTTCGGTATATCCGGATTTCAACGTATTTTCGAATTACATCATTTATTTTCTGGTTAATTAAACCTCCAACATCTGAGGTAAGCATTTCTCTAAGTTCTTTTAATTAATGCATACATCCCTTTCACCAATTTACACCTTCTTTCAATACTTCAAATCTTTCTACTAATTTCTTAAAACTACTTTTACAAAAAAAAAAAAAAAAAAAAAAAACTCTTTCTACTAATTTCTTAAAACTACTTCTACAAAAAAAAAATACTACAAACTATCCTAAACCTAATTACAATCATATTTTATATTTCATTTTCGCATTCTTTATCCAGGTTTTATCGAGGGGAGCAAATTTTTGGTTGAAATTTTTGAACTTTTATTTCCAATTTATTGGTGGAACTATTTTCTTGGTGGGACCAATTGCCCAAGGGAAATTTCTTCTTCGTTGCTTCCTGAAAGCCTTTTCATCATTCTCATACCTGAGAAACAACTGAACAACCTTACCTGTCCTGAACCAGAAGTGTTGCTGAAGAAGACCAGTTCAAAACAAGGGGGATACAAGGTCAGATAGGTCAACATAATTTTTTTATTACATCTGCTGTCAAAGGAACCTTGTAAATTCAAGTATAAATTTTTGTTAAGAAAATCTTGATCAATTTAGTTTTTTTTTTTTTGTTGTTCAATCGATTTAATTTAGTTTTCTTATTTTTTTTGTGAGTTCCTGTTAGCGAGTATTTTTTTATTTTGTTTAGCGTTGAATTTTGATTTTCAGTTAAGACTTTAGGTTGAGCTCAACTCTACGGAGTCTAGGCGCGAGTTAATTTTTTTTTGTTTTCATTTTTCTTTCAAATTTTGATTTTTTTTAAATTTTATTTTTGGTCGTTGACCTCGCTAACATTAATATATATTTTTTTGTTGTTGTTGTTGGTTTAACCTACAAAAGTTTAGAGTATTATTTTCTTTTAATTCTAGTTTTGTTTATTCGAATTTAATTTTGTTTTACTTACCTGTATTATCCTACGGGATTTATTCAATATATATATATATTATTTTCTTGCAACTCATAATCTACGTGTATTTTTGAATATTTGTGTTGTCTTGTGTTATATGTTTGCATCAACATTTTTATAACCTGTTCTAACTCACGTCACAGTTCGTGTATCACGCGGGATAAACTGTGTGGCGCCATACAAATATCCCTCCCCTTCTTCACTGGGCCGGTCGAGGACCCGCGTGCGTCTCAAGGTGTAAACATATTCTGTGTTTGTCATTTTCGGTACTTTTTATTATTTTTTTTTTTTTTTTTTGCACTAATAGATTTTTTTATTAACGTGCGATTTTGGCGTCATAATAGTTAACTTAAAAAACAATCTTTTAGAGCTTGGAATAAGAGAATTGATGATGTTCTTCCAATCAAATGATGTGAACCTTGTTTATATACTAAACTTGATAATAATTTGTTAACTATCATTGCTTTATATGTTGATGATTTTCTTGTAATTTCTAACAATGCAAAAGAAACACAAAAATTTATATTAGTGTTAGGATCTAAATTCAAACTAAAAGGTTTAGGTCAAGTAAGGGAATGCTTAGGAAAGACTATAGATAGAGACAAAGGTATAATAACTTTAAGTCAGAAATGTTATATAAATCATTTACTAAAGAGGTTTAATATTATGAATTGTAAAAGTATGAATACATCTATGGTAAAGTCTTTACAATTGATACTAGATAAAGAAAAAAATAATTGCGATAGAAATTTATCTATTAAGAAATAGAAAATAGGTATTATTATATATTTGGCAGTAGTAAGTCGATCAGTCATTGTATGTAGCTGTGAGTTATTTGAGTCAATTTAATACTGACTGTAATGATATACATTGGAAGGCTGCAAAACGATTTTTGATGTATTTAAAAGAAACTAAATCAATTAAATCAAAATATAAGAAGGGATATTGTGAGTTAATAGATTTTGTTGATGCAGATTAAGCATCAAATAAAACAGAAAGTCTTATACTAGGTTTGTTTTTAATCTTGCAAATAGTGCTATTTCATGGCAAAGCAGAAAGCAAGAAACAGTTGCTTTAAGTAGTAATGAAACTGAACACAACATTGTGTTACAATTAATAATGATAATTAGAGTCCAGAAAAGTTATGTGTAAATCCCATGTATCATGACAGAACAAAGTATATAGATATCTGTTATTATTTTGTTCGAAACAAGATTAATAATTAAAACAAAGATTAAAAATGGCATTGTCAAATTGTGTTATTTCTTTTCCAACAACATGCCAGCTGGTATACTTACAAAAGGTTTGACTGTAGTTAAGCATAACAAGTATATATTAGATTTAAGACTTGTGAGAGAATAGTATTCTTTTTATATAATGGGGGTATTGTTTATAATACTGAAAATTATAGTATTGCTAAACGTACCAAAATTAACGCGCAAGTTATTAGTGGCTTACATAAAAAAGGTTAAAGAAAATGAAACTTACAGGTTAGTTAATAAGCGGCACGAATTGTGGGACATTACATCATTCCACCAGAAAACATAACGTTAAAATTTATTAAAAACCAAAACGGTTTCTCGAATTACACATTAAACCTTGGAAATTTAAAAATTAAAATTCAACAAATACAAATGAAAATAATTGTTGAACGTTACAGTAAAGTCTTACGTTAACTGAACATGTCGCAAGAACCAGTTTTTCAAAATTTATATTTTTAGAGACCGCACAAGAATAAAAATTATAACCAAACAACCGAAATACATAAAAAACTATTATTTATTAAGTTCCCACTGTTTGGGTATGAACTTAGGCTAGAGTAAATATCCGGATAAATACCCAATTGTTACTTATCGGTGTACGATGCTTACGGCAAAGGCTAGTGCTCAGATGAATTATACTAGGATGGCATAACAGATTTTTGTGAAAGTTCTTGCTTTACTATTTTCTATTTTCTTGCTAACTAATGTAGACCACATCGATCTGAATAGGACCAGATTCAAATTTGTGTGTATTAAAGTTATATATTCAAACAGTTGCAAATAACGGGCTTTGAGCTTTACTATATTCTGATATAAAAATGCAAATATCATTTTATTAAAAAAGATTGAGTACAATTCTAAAGTTTAAGTAAGCGTATAGAAACGATTCAGAATTTGTCTGGTGGCGGTTTCAATCTCGATATTGTCGTAACGGTTCTTTTGGTATCGAGGGTCCGGTTCTTTTCAAATAGCTCACGTTCCGAGGTGTATCCACTTCGTCAGTGAGCTTATCTCGGCAGCATCAGTATTCAGACGGTCTGCGGGCCGAATAATTCCTCAGGCCGTCAGCGCAGCCTCCATAATACATCACCATCGCCGGGGTCCACCATGAATTTATTATCTTCTCTCCATCGGGACCGTGTTTTTTTCGAGCCGCCTCCGGCTGCTTGTTTCTCGTCGCCGTCGGTTCGTTCGCTCTTTTCCTTCTCTCGAACGGCGGCAACGCATTTGAATATTTGATGAGACTCGGTATAATGCCCATAATAAGCTTCCGCCTTTTGAATTGGGTTAGCTATAGGACTGCAGTTGGGCGACCGTATGCGTGTGGCGTACCCTTTTAGTTTTTTTAAGACAAAAAGCTTTGTGAAAATCTCAAATGGAGAGGGAACGTAATTCGATATTTTGCATAAGCCAGAACAGACTAAATTACTCGCGCCCGCCGCGCCGCCTCGAGGAGCTTTTCATTTGAATTTCTGCTTTTCTTCTTTCGTGGCGGCGGTGGATGGGGTAGAAAATGGAGTTAGAGGGACTTCTCCTTTCCCTCTTCTTCTTTGAAGTTGCCTGGTATGGCAGAGTTTTGGGGTATTAAATTGTGGGGAGCTAACTAAGTAATTTGAGAGAGACTTTTGGAGAGTCCGCTCCAGCCTGCGATAAAATAATTAAGTAACCGTTTCTTGTAGGAAACTGCTTATATTAGAAGATAAACGTAAATCACTTGAAAATGTGTGCAAAACTGAAAAAAAGGGTTAAAGATAAAAAGGGTAGATCGTGGTAAACGCTATCTAGGACCAAGCTTGAGGGTAAGCGTGCGCGACATCGTTGGATGCTGCCGTTCAGTTTCAGCTTATTTCAGCGAGGAACAGTACCCGAGGGCCGTTACAAGTGTCAGGCGCATTGTTTCAGGTTTCGCGCGGACGTTTAAGTGCTTTCAAGATACAGATAAGATATTGTTTAAGACCCGACACTTTCCCGGTCGAAACTGTAAACGGCCGTCGTTGAAAATATTTCACGGTGTAACGCGATATCCCCTGAATTTCCATCTCGCTTTAAGTCTTATGTAGATCGATTTAATCGTTTAAGATTTTTTTGTTGGAAAAAGCTAGTAGAGATTTGATATTTATTTTAAAAGAAGGAAACTGTGAAGACAAAGAAACAAAGGATACGTCGAATTCGGAACGAAATATTCGCGAATTTCCCCCGTTGACGACCGTACAATGGGGCGCGTTCACTCAACGATGAATGACTTACAGGTTACGACGTCGGCGGCAGCCTGAAAACGGAGTCTGAAAACGGGTCCCGAAATCGATACGCGGGCGCTGATTCTCGGCGACAGGGGGCATATATCAGTGACTCGGTCGTTTTTGTTACTCAACGGCAGAACCTTTTCCTCTTCCTCCTTCGTCGTTCGCACCCGCGTTGCCTCGCTTCACGCCAGCCGTGGGGAGATCCCGGTCGTGGAAAGGCGCGCACGTAAAACCGAGCGTGCCAATTTCCAAACATCGTAAAAAAGAGAAATATGACGCCTGTAAATTTCGGTAGGTTTATGTGTATACATATTCAGTAGGAATATATTACGTCGTCCTTTTCTACCTGACGTATTGTTGAAACTATTTTTTTTTCTTGCCTTCGTTACAAAGAATATCTTACAAAGTTGTTAAAAATTTTTTTTAAATAAATTTAATTTATTTGCAATTAATTATTATTATCAAAAATAAATATGTTACATGCAGAGTTTTACATCCAGATTTTACTTCCCGGTATGTGTCCTGCTTTTAGCCATTCATTCCAAAAATTCTCTTCATAAATCGATTGTAAAGGTTAGTGTTGTCAAAAAGCTATTGGATATGTGCGTTGGAGTGTCGATGAAGGTCTACATGCGCTCCGCCGAACCATTCAATTTCCTCTTTGACGGAAGGAACCTATAAGTCTTTATAACGATCCGTATTTCGCACATACCAGTTCTATTCGCAGCATCTTATTTTAAAATTTCTGGCTAGGCTGAACGTTGCGCGAGGAACTGTAGGAAAATAATTTGTTCTAATTCAATAATCAATGTAATAATAATAATCTTAAATGCACTATGATATAGTTCTGTTACACTTATCCTTAGAATTTGACGTTCAATTTTATTTACTAAGAAATATCAATATTACACTTTAAATGCATTTAACTAATAAATGTGTCAATTTACGTTTTATGGTAAGAAATGGGAATCCTCTAACATTCAACGGTAAGTTGTTAATATGGTCTGGATGTATATGCGATAAAAATAAACAATATAAGTTATTTATATGTGTTTAAAATTTTAAAATTAGCCAAAATATGCACAATATTATGCGGTAAAACCAAAAATATTTGTTCTTACATCGGCAAGAATTACAAAAATACTACTGTTATTGGTTGGGTTTAGCCATGCATCTGAAGATATTTTTTTAACAAAGGCCTCTACAATAATTAGTTTCTGAAATAGAGTACCTTACAAACTGATTTGACAATCCTGTATATTTCTTACAAAATGAATCTAGGTTTAGTGTTAGTCCTAGTATTATATCATTAGATATAACTCTAGATCTAGAAATATTCGGGTTTAGCCGTACATCTGTCAAGATAGCTAAACGCAAATGATTCCAGTTCAAGGTCTAGTGTCAGTACTAGTTTTACTTCAGTTTAAATATACAGGGTTGGATTGGATTGGATTTTATTTATCCATGCATCTGAAGAGTTTTTGTAACAAAGGCCTCTACAGTGAATTTTGTAGTTTTACTGAAATAGAGTACTTCGCTTCGTTCATCCAATTCAGCCCTGGGACACGAACAATCTTAAGACGGCACTGTATATGGATAACTAAATTTATATGCGGTAAAAATGCAAAATATGCAAAACCATATAAATCCGGTCCCTACTTATTAAACAGATTTTGACGCATGTATGTTGGATCAACAATCTACACATATTAACATGCACGTTACAGCGACTCTGAGTTGCGTATTTGTGAACATTAACATTGATTTAAAACTCATCGAAATTATTGAGAGCATACAATATACAATTTAGTATATAAATATATGGCCACAACTGTTAGAGCACCACGTTGTAAGTTAAAGACCCATTTCTCGTTCCCATTTTCTGTCATATAGCGTCATCATGATGGTCGAAGTTCAAAAGTGGAGTGCTTATGAATTCCCAAGAATTTACCAAGCGACGGATTATCAAAATTAGTAAAATTGAATTTCTTAGCTAAATATTATTCTGATTCAAGCTGTTTTTGTATTTTTCTGTTGAAACTTTTCTACGTGAAGGTTGTTGAAAACATGAATCTTGCACTATTCTTGGTTCGAGAACATAACTTCACCTTTCGTTTCTTCGATGATCGATACTGCTTACAACAGACTTAATATGCTTCCAGAAGAATTGAAATGCTTCTAAAAGAATTAATAGTGCTTCTTAAAGACTTGATATGGTTCCTAAAGACTTGATACTGTTTCTAGACTTTATACTGCTTGTAAAACTGCCGGTAGAAAATATTATTAATTGGACATAATGCAAAATGCAAAATTTTGAGGAAGACGTTTTTATTACAAAAGGCAGGAAACTATTAATAAAATTTGATTTTGTGATTTTGCGAAAAATATTGTTGGCGTACGAAATGTTTATGTCAAAAGTTCAAAAAATGTCAATTATAGATTAGATACTTTTGGAAGCTTTGTAAACACTGCTGGGAGAACACTCTTCTTTTTTCATAAGCCTTCTCTTTGAGAATTGGCATTACCGCTGCGTTTCCTACTGGTTCATCGACCATTTCATTGACAACAACTCCAGAGTGACCTGGGACCCAAATCAGAAAAACTGTGTTATCACCAGTTAGTGTGGTTAAAGCGACAAACCGTTTAAGTTATCAGTATTTTCACACTAATTTTGATAATCCATCACTTGATTTCGAGCTTTGTGAAGATGACTTATTTTCATTCTGTCCTCGTTCACACTCAAGATTCATTCTTCACTTGCGGCATCAATAGTAAAAAGCGGCCAATAGGATAATACTCACAAACTCACTTTTCAAGTGTTATTTATTTAGAAATCCAAAACCAGCAACTGACGAGATTAACTACAATACCACTTTAAACAATACTTTGACGTTCTTCAACACTAACTAGAAACTGACGAAATGACTTGTTTATCTTTATTAGATGTTTTCATGAAAACTTATTTTCGAACGTAAGTGTCCTTTTCATAGATAAGGTCACATATAATAAACAGTCAATGTCCTCAAATAATACAAAAGTCATCAAAAAACTTAAGAAATAAAAGAGGACCAAGGAGAGAACCCTGTAAAATACCCCGAGTCAAAGTAACTCTTTCGGATATCATTTGACCATAAGTCATCTGCTGCGATCTATCGGACAGATAAGATTGGAGATAATGTTGTTGTTTTGATACTGTACAATCAATCAGCTTTAAGTATTCATTTTAAGTATGAGATTAGTAGTACAAGATGGATTAATTAGGTTAGAACGCTTATTGACAGAACCAATGGTTAGGACAACCAAAGCTAAACCATCTATGTTTTGACTTAAATCAATATTTTGCCTCCAAGCTATTCACCACCTTCCTCTTGTCCGTGCAGTGGGAATAAAAATGTTGCCGTCCAAAGACCAGACATTTCCATTCTCAACTGCATCACATGCTTAATTAGTTCCGAACGTTCCCTTCATCTATTTCTTATTATTAGCATAATAGCATAAGACATAGCCTTAATAATCACTTACCTATGATTCAGAAAATAGAAAGATAAGGAGATGTATGTGATCAATCTGATACCCATCCAAAAGATCTCATCCGATTTTGGGACTCCATGTGGGTTTGGGACTTTGATGCAGCAACAAAACTCCAAACCTCAGAGGGCCACACTACTTCTTCTAAATATATTGGTGAAAAATGTTGCCGTCCAAAGTTCAAACGATACAAACTGTCCATAAGATACAAACTTAAAATTCACTGGCCTTGGCCTGCGGTCAGAAAGAATAGAAATGTGAAAATGTGTTTGATCAATCTGATACTCATCTAAAAGTTCTGATCACATTTTGGGTGTGCATGTGTGGTTGGGATTGTGATCCAGCAACAAAACTGCAAACTTTAGATGGCCACACCGCTTCTTCTAAATGTATTGTATTGTATGTATTGTTGTATGTATTGGACGTATTGTATGTATAGGTGTAAGTTTTGCCAAGGTAGCGCAGTAAGTAGCTGCATTAAATAAATTTGATTAACGAGACGCAATGATTATCCAAGAATACGGAAGCTATAACCTTTCGTGTTGAGACTGTTTGCTTAGCCTTGGCTTTAACCGGTCATATCGTGTGATGCTATGGTATACGAAACGTGGTTTTCTGGAGTCTAAACGTCAGTCAATAACGTTTAGATTTCAGAAAACCACGTTTCTTCTCCCGTGATCAATTTCTTCAAAAATTGATCACCGTCATTATAATATCAACCCAAAAATTAAGAGCACAAGCCATCTTCTTCATTTGGTGATCCTCTGTAAGCAATCTGGAACCCAATGTACGCATACTTTGTGAAATTGCGATTTTTCAGAATCAATTTTGTGCAAACTTGTTCTGCCCACATTTCGAAATTCCGGTGTTAAAGTTGAAGTTGTGAAAATGAAAATTTATTGTGATCAGTAACGGTTGGCTGACATGCAGTTCAGATGACTCTCACCTACCTACGCGCCATGCCACCACATTGGGGAAAAAATTTCACTTATCTGTCGATGACTTTCCACTTCTCATCAATTGTTTTAAACATTTTGAAAAGACACTGTAAACAGCAGATTTCAACATTAACAAGGCATGCTTTGAGAATCGGTTAATCATCGCATGAATAATTCTCGTGTTATGCCGATTACTCAACGTATCGCTTATTTTGCATTTTACTGTTTCACAATAGCAATCCATAATCGCTACAATGTAACCCATATTCACCTTTTTGTTTTTTTCTAAATAAAAATATTTTAAAAAATTTTGTTGTGGTTTCAGGTTTTTGCATAATCAATATATTTGTTGTAGAGTGATGATAACGATAAGTAATTTTTCGATAAGACTATTTCTTACTCATTTCTAACAGACACATCTTAGAGTACACATTTATGAATTGAATTTGTCACCATCATCTGAATCATTTGTTAAATTCTTACTAAACCAATCTAATTCACAATTATATCAACATATATTTTACTAAAAAATTCTTCAATATCTTTTCGTTTATGTCTGACTGAGTTTAAACTTCTCTTGGTTCCTTTTCGTTTTATTTCTCCGACCGAACTTCGTGTTAAATGAAGTAAAGTGTACAGAGCGTGATAAGCCGATTACTGGCGATTCGCAGATCTCCGGGGCCGTTTTATTACGGCCTAATCTCGAGCCGGCTCTCTGGCACAGCGTCCCGTTATTAAGTTCATCGTTAATAACGGATTAAGCCGTTCGGAAGGGTAGGAAGGGTATGGGGCGACAATAACTCCCTTCGAGCGGACACGGAGAGTAGAGGGCGAAACAATTCTTGCCTTTTGCAAAGATTAATCCTTTGGCCTCAGCTCGACTTTGTTGTTGTCTTAGCAGACGACGAGAACGATGGTGCCCCAGAAAACGAGATACCGCCGGACGTGAAATTTGCATCGAAACGGCGACGAATTCCCTTCAAATTAATGCTGAAATAATCTGCGCGTTGTCTTTCGCGATTGTACAGACAATGGGCTTTAGGTAACTTTAGAACCAGCGACTTTACCACAATTTGCAATTTTCATTTATGGATATTAAAGTATTTTTGTTGCTAGTTATATTTTTTTAATTAATTAAAAATTGATAAAACGCTTTCAGTTTATTTTAAAGAGAGGAAAATTTAAAGCTGTTAGATAAAGAACTTGGAAGAGAAAAGGATGGCAACAACATTAATTTTAAAAGTAAATACCCCCATAAATATACAAACACTTTAACGCTCAACGTTGCCGTTGCGATTTTTCTCTTTGCTCCGAGAGCCTTCCGTCCAACCCTTCCTACCCTTCGCAGGATTTCACATAAATTAACATCTTCATTACGTAATCAGTTTTTTCCACGACGACCTCTCCTTTGTTTTCGGGATGCGCAATTTTTTTTTCACTTTTGGCGACTGTATTTAGTTTTAATTTATTCGCAACCCTTTTAATTAATTACAAATTGTCCAAGGGAATTAAAAAATCTAACTAAAAATGTGTTTGCTTTTAATCTGGCACAACTTGAGTGCAGGATTTATCAATTGTGATCATAAAAAAGTTCTAACTAGTAAACGATCAATTAAAACCGGAACTGAGTTATCTCGTAAAAGAAAGAAAAACGTTAATTTATAGTTTCTTTGCGCCCTAAAAATATACTGGGATCTTTTACTGCCTAAAATGTAGCTCGAAGTTATTAAGTAGGTTTGGGGTTATTGCAGTTAGTTCCGGTTTCTTTCGACATGGGCCAACGTGTGACAACATTGTGTGTGTGTTACGACAAAACTTTCTCTCTATACCCAGAAACTCATAACTCTGGAATTAAATGAGAAGGGCCGAGTTGGCGTGACGGCCCCGAATTAACCCCGAAGCATTTCCACGGAGGCGTCGCGTCGTATGATATTAACGTCACGACGCCGACGACGACGTCGCCTTCATGGCCCCCGGAGCATCATGTGCTGCGCTGCTGTTGTGTATCGTGTAACGTAAATTTGCAAATTAGCTTTGTACTAGTTTCGACACGTTCCTTAGATTACTAATATTCTTTGAAGATGAGATGGTAATTTAAGGTCAACTATTTTCTCTTGTGTTTGAAATATAATACAACAACCACAACAAAGTGCAATAATACGAGGAACAAAGTATCCGTTTTAGCGAACCCTACCAATTTATCGGCAGATCTAAGAGATAGAAGCCAATCTGCGATGTAATCTTTTGGTTTTCAAAACTTCAACAGGTATTTAGGCATTTGAAAAAAAGAGATTATCATCAGGTTCTTCATTTTCCTTACGACCTTGTCTATGGGATCATTCTTGATCTTGCTGTAGGTGGCTGGGTCTAGTAGGTTCATCATTATGTCGTAACATAAAAATGTTACAACAACAACGGTTCTCTTATCCATAGCAACGGTGCATCTAGTTACATGACGATTTCTGATTTTTCTTTAATAGATCGGAGCGCCTCCTTTTCAACAACTGCCAAGGTGGATTTTTTGGTTTTGCTAACTATAGTACTCTCACAACTTTTTGTCGGATCTCTTCAGATTTCAGTGCGAGCATCATTCGAACAGCTGCTTCCACATTGTAAATTATGCCCTTCTTCGAGATTTTCATTGCGGCGTTTGCGTAATTCAGTCCTTTGACGAGTATCGTGGTTTCTTCCTTGGTTAGTGAATAATACTCAATCTGTTGATGACTATAATCTATTGAAACATTATTTTTTTTATTTTGTATCCGGCGTTCCGACGATTCAAACTTTTTGATTTGTTTGTCACGGGTCTTCTGAATTTCAGTCTTCTCTCTTGTTAGTCTATCCACTAATCCCACTGTTCTCCGAACATACAATTGGAATCTGAGGTGTAGAGTCTCCACTTCTTACTTATTTTCTGTAGATCACTGTGAATCACATGGATTGTGGATCATTTCTCGTGTAGGCATCGGATACGTATGCTGCAGCATGCGTATAAAAATTTTTATGGGTTCTGAATATATTTTTTATGGGTATAAATGCTGAATGGGTAAGTGGTTTAGAATTCGGGTATATGATATAAAAAAAATTGTTTCGAAAATCATTTTTCTATTTTATTATTTCAACTTGAGAGGGACGTTTGGCCAATAAAGTAACCAATAATTCTGACCGACAGCATTATTCGTAATCACCTAGAGTAAATTAACACGTTAAGGGGAAAACATGTAAAAATTGAGTTACAATAAAAATATAATTTGAATAGTAAAAGTGTTAAATAACCACCTGGAGACGCAAATGGGGTCAATACAGAAAAATGCCATGGAGCAGCTATCATAGCAGATCCAATTACTGAAGTGGAGCACGTAAAAGTGTAAAAGAAGCCATTCAGGGACAGATGTGACGTTTGAATCGAACAAAATTGAAGACAAAATGTCTAAGCCCAGAAGATGCAAGATGTAATAGATAGCATAAGATAATGTTGAGGCGCGTGCTGAAACCTCGAAGATATATTATGATGAATGATATATGTTCAATCACACACTCTTGGGGTGTAAGTTTAGCTCATAATAGTAGTATATTACAGTACAAGTGAGGAAACTAAGGTTTTTCACACACGCGTATGTCAGATTTCCACACGAGCTGTAGGCGAGTGTGGAAAGACATACAAGTGAGTGGAAAATATTGGTTTCTCACGTGTGCTGTATAGCGTTTTGTTCAATCCTACTATTTAGAGAAAATTCGGTCTTAAAATTCGTTAATTCCTGGCTAATGTCATGTCGATATGTCGGAGACGACACTTTTTGACATTGTTATCCTCGTAATTGATTGATAAACAGCCAGTTGTGTCAAATTGTGAGACTTTTTGACGTTGTCATACTCTTAATTGATTGATAAACAACCAATTGTGTCAAATTGTTAATTGTCATCATTACGCAAATTAATTAAGATTAATAGTTTATACAACTGAAATACTTCATTTAATTTTCCTTGTATGCTCTCTACCGTTTTTTAGTTCACATCCGTTACGTTTAAACAAAGAGTTGTACCTTTAAAGGTTTAAATTTCGCTGATAGTGGATGAAAAAAATTAGAGTGAGTGAAAAATATCAACTTTCAACACTCGTATCTACACTAGAAACTGGCAATTTTAAAGGTAGGATTGAACAAAGTATATTTCTAGGTTATTTGTTAGGTACAATTATTAGTTCGTTCAAAAATTTAATCCGTTCAATTATTAGTAGACAAAAGTATTCATAAACTTGGTTTGCTCTTTGGTTTTCTTCGAAAATATAATCATTTCTGCGAAAGAAATTAATTAAGCAAAGGCTACCTGTTACATTGTAGGGTTGTTATATAGTAGAAAGTCGGAATAAACTTTTATAAAAATATCTCAGTAACCTTCGCAATTTTTTCCTGAAATACTTTGACGTTTAAATGTCTGTGTTTTTGTTATTATTACGAAAAAAAAAAAATTCTGAAAAAATTGCAGATGTCTGAACTAATATAAAAACTTTATTTTCGATTTTACCAGTTTCGATCACTTAGCTCATCTTCAGGAACCATCTAGTTACGAAAGTACAAAACTAAACAAATAAAAGAAAACAAGTCACAAAGACTATTTCATTTTATAAAGTTATGCGATTACTATATTTTTTACTATATTTAAACATAATTAAACACGAATAACCGTGTTTAATTTTTTTTTCAAAAACTGACGTCAATTTAAAAAAAATCATATTTTATTCTGCAATCATTTTTATTTTATTTTAATATATATTGGCCTGTAATGTTGTTCTTGTAAAAAAGAGGTTATTCGTTTGTTATCGTAACCTGAGTGAAATGGTGGGGTCAAAGAGGGAAAAAGAATACAACACGAATATGAAGGAGACGACGGGAATTTTTCCTCCTCAGCCAGATGCGAAATGTAAAACTGAACAAACAAAAAGTCTATGTCTTCATATGCTGGAACAGTTATCATAGCAGATCCAACTACTAAAGTGGAGTACCTAAAAGTGTAAAAGAACATCTCTCTTTGGATGATTTCTAACGTACGAATCGAAAGAAATTGAAGACAAAATATCCAAGCCCAGAAAATGTGAGATGTGACAGATAACCACTAGCTATTCAGCATAAAGTATTGTTATAAATATTATATATGGTTGGGTTGAGCCATCAACCTTAACCCAGTACACCCACCCCAACCCAACTTGTCAGTTAACATTAGTTATTGTTTAAGGAAGAAGTATCAAAGTATTGTTCATTTTTCTTGGGACGGCCGACGTTTTCGAAGTCGACCAAGGTTATTCCTTCGTTAAATGTTAATGATTGTTAATGATATAGAAGAAGTAATCTCAACCAGCAATTTAGTACAAAATATTATTGTTAGATATTGTTAGGTTGGGTTCAATCTTAACTTTTTTTAACGAAAGTCTGCAAACAGACATCTGGCAGGGATATTGAGCGGCCAGATAGTGTAGGGTTGGGGCCGCCGAAAGCTCCTTTCTAAAAAAAACCTAAATACTTATGCCTAAAAACCCTTTCTTCATCTTCTCTGAAATCACCTTGTCGAGTTTTCTCTAGAGTTTTGAGCCCTTTCGTGGGATCTCCTCTTCAGATTTGCTCATATAACAGAAAGATCGTTTTAATTTTTAATTATTTTTTTTTATTTTTTACGTACCTAGAAGAGGGGCTGGACAGCGCCCTTCTCCTATTCTTGATCTTCTCCCCGAACTGCTATCCGCCAATTCTCCTCATTGAGTTTGCTCATAATACCAAACAATCTATTTAGCTTTTAGTTATTTATCTCTTTTTACTTACCTAGAAGAGAGGGTGGATAGCGCTCCTCTCCTGTTCTACTCCTTCTCTGAGTATCATCGTCTGTACCCATCATGCCAAAACTGCATCAATACTACTGCAACGTACATACACATAATTTGTAGATATTTTTTCCGAAATAGATTAATAAATAAATACTCTATACATCGAGAATAAATAAATAATTAGACAGGCGCTCTTCGAAATATTAAAACTATTCTCTCAATCTTTCCTGTCATAAATCTCTGTTATTTTTCCGCTTTTTTCATCATGAAATTAATGTAATTCTCTGGAGAGATTGCTTTTCCGATCCTTTCTGTGGCCTCCTTGTGGCCTCTGTCTCCATATCAGACATAGAAAAATGATATGTCTAACATATCTTCGCAATACTTGCATATCTCATCCTCGACTCCTTAAAACAGTCGTGACCGCTCAGAAACTGGCTTATAGCGCAATTCACCTCTCCCCATGTTCTGTTTACCCAAGGTGTTAATTTTTTGGTATGAGTATCTTTGTTTAGTCTGCTTTACCAGTATGTGTCGACCAACCTGCTTCCCATTTTTTCATCACTTGTTCCTCGTATTTAGCAGCCATGTCTGCATTTCTTCATCTCTGTGGGTAGCGTCCTTGCCATTACAAGAAGTGCCTCGGTAGATACCGTCCTGTAAGCGAACACTCTTATTACGATTTTGCTCTGTACTGTACGGAGGTTGTCCGCCAGTTTTTTGGTTTCAAAAGCCTAAGACCGCGCCTTGCATCCATACAATGTTGGGGTTATGGGGGTTATGAGAGTATATAACCGAGCCAATTAGTCACCTGTTTTCTTTTCTGGGTTCATAGGTTGAGCTCATTACTCTGTGCAGAGCATTTACCGTTCTTTGGGTTTTATTTGTGACATATTCTACGTGTTGGTTCCATCGTAAGTGTTTTCCTATCATTATCCCAAGGTACATAAGCGATCTCCCTGAAGTTATTCTGTGGTTTTTGATATTTATTATCAGTTTTTTTACAATCAATCTTAACCTAACTCACCCAACCCAACCCAATTAGTTAACACTAGTTATTGTTTAAGGAAGAAGTATCATAGTATTGTTCATTTTACTTGAGTCTGAAGTGTGAACCTTTTTTTCTAGAATTCACATTTTTCCATTACCCAGAACCCGTAACACTGCTTGCGTTGTCTAATTCGTGAATTACCCAAATACTTGATTTGTTTGTTGATATCGTCCTTATAAAAGTTAGTAATATAAGTGCGAAGGCTTTCACGGCTGGTGTTGATTGGACTAATTTAGTAGACTAATTTCAGATCTCAAACTTAAATTCTTACTTCATTTTCTTAGTTTTTTTCTATTAACAACTTGTGAAACAGCGAAATTCATTAAGTCAACATATTTTTTTATCTTTCTCGATATTGGCGCATCTTAGAGTAAGAGAGCAATATTATTAGGAATAAAATTTGCTGTACCTGTAGATTTTACTTCAAGACTTTTTTGTAAGATGTTCTGTATTCTAGATGATACGGTTAACGACTTGTAAAACAACGAAATTCATGAAATGTTCACATTTTGCTCGATATTGATGCTCTCAGATACGAAAAAGATCATTGTTCTCTTGCTCTTTTCTCTAATGGTAGAAATAAAATTTGTAATACATTTTACTTCAAAAGTTTTTTTGTAATATACTATGTGTCATGGATATTATCATTCGTGGTGAAACAAAGAAATTCATTATTTTCGTATTTTTCTCGATATCTTTTAGAGCAAACATGATAAAGAGAAAAATTATTAGAAATAACATTTGCTATATCTTTCATTGTAAAAATAAATATTAAATTTTAAATGTACATTTTTCATAAAACAACGATATAAATATAATTTAAATTTAAATATAAATTTTCATAGTTTCATATTTTTGTCAATGTCTATATATGTATCAAAGAGCATGTATCTAAGATGCAATATTGCTAACAAAAAATTTGCTACCGCTTTTATTCTAACCTTATTTTGTTATGTTACTATAATGTTGGAATATTAAACTTACTCTTACCCTGATGTACACCTTGTTATTCTTAAAAGTCCTTACTACATTCAATATGTATAATAATCAAGATAATTACAGCAATTATAATGATTCGTTGTGTTCAAAGAATTGTACGCTGGTTGCTCTTTATAGGAGCACAGCATACGAATTGATTTTGCAATTACAGAGTCTCACTTATACTCTAGTTAGTACGAACTGGAAAAGGGTGGTTTCCCCAAAGGGCATTCTTTAATTGCTGGGTGGTAAAACGGGAGAGACAAACTGAACCCCCTCCCCTCCGGAAACTGTAAATAACGACGGCACAAGAAAATCGCTTTTAATTAAAACTTGCGCTATTAGCGACGGCGCGGTAGGGCTCCCTTTGCGAAAAATCGGTGCCGTTAATTCACGGATAACCGGAAACGCAATTCGGGTTTTTCGATCCTTTTTCTTTTTAAGGGACCAGGATAAAATATTAATCGGACAATCAATTTCAAAGCAATTTGGATATAACGCCACCGACTCCGCGCCGCGGCTGCCGCCTTTCTGTAAGAGATTTACAACCATGGGAAGGACATTAGGAGACTCCGCGAAAAAGGGGAGCGAAGTAAAAAAACGCGCCAAAGGTTTTTTTTTGTTTGTGTCAATTTGTGAAGGATAGATGGTGCTGTTGGGGAACAGCTGCGAATAAGAGCACTTTTTACTGATGTACAAGTGGAAACTCGGATTCGCTTAATACTTTCTTTGTGTTGATCTAATTAATCACCGTTCGCATTCACATTTAAAACACTTTCATAATCATTAAAAAAACTACCTACCGTTTATTACTTGGATCATTACCCTACTCTCTACGAAGAAAGAATAAATACCGAGCATCCACATTTCACCTACTACGACATTTACAACCTATAAACGTTTATTGCACGGTTGCGAAGAATTTTAAAGGTGAGTTTCGCTATGGCAAGGCCTTTAATCATGCTTTGAAATGGCTATAAAATGAGGTTGAACAAAGAAATAAAACTAGGAAAACATAAATAAAACGTTTCGATAATAGTGCTATTATTAAGTATATTTCTTTAGACGGTAAACGTTTTATTTTGGGATTTTCTTTTGAGGAAATCGTTTGCAGTAATCGAAATAACTATTTTTACCGCACCGGACTTAGCTTATGAGCGTGGTCAAATCACCTTGGGGACATATGTCGAGCTCGACGAAAGCACAAATCTTGCGCAATAAAGGTTGCAGATCAATGACGGAAAGACGATGTGCCATAAAGAAGCTCAAACATAGTCCGCAGGCTTTCGTCAATGTCCGAGAGAGCGAAACCTGCTTGATATCGAACTAAGGATTTTATATTTCTCGGCGGTGAGTTCTAGTCAATTTTCCGGTCTATTGGAAAATATTTTTCAAAAGTCATATATTGCCCGTTTTTAAAGTATATTGCTGCAACATATTATGTTACGTTGATTATTCTCAACAATAACAATCTTCTCATCGACCATAATAATTCTATTGTTCATGATAGAATTATTATGTTTCCCAAGTGAGTACCGCCATTGTTAATAGCTTCCTTGAATCTCATGTTATAATGTCATTGTTCATCATGATCTGTAATTGATATGGCTCTCGTCGTGTTATCGAGATAGAGGAAGGAAGCGTCAGCACAAAAGCATTTATTAGTTTCTATTTTGTTTATATTAATCCTTTTTATGTACGATTTTCGGATAAAAACATTTTCTGATTAATCGATTCGATTTTAAGAAACCTTTATCAAACACGTGATTTGAAATAAGACAGATTGTAGTGTTGCTGAAGAGAGGTAGGAAAAAGGAGGGAAACCGGAGTTTCAAGCCCAAATAAACATGAATCGAACGATATACCAAGGTATGCTAGCCATTAAATTTAAACGTTTCTAATTTGTCTATTTGTTTATCCTGCAAAATTCTATCGCGCTCACTTTTGAACGTTGTTTAGTGTGATGACCTTCTTGATATAAGTTGGTTCTCAATCCTTGAAAAATATTTGAAACAATTTCGAAACTACGTTATGTTGACAAATACATTAAAGAGGCCATTAATGTATTGTGATGAGATATATCGTAATTATTTTAATTGTATTATTATGACTATGGTTACAGAAACACTACTACTAGTAGCAATTTTCCTACTAGTAAGCAATAAATTATCAGTAATTTATGATGTTGGTTCTAAACATACCTATTTCATAATACTATGTGTTTATGTATATGTACAGAGTTAATAATGTAGCGTATAATGAACAATTACATGGTTCATTAAATGTTAGAAAGAAATAAAAACATCTGTATTATAAAAACTAACTAATTGTAAGTGCGAAACAGAAAAATAGAATCTTGTGCCAGCTAACTAACAAGATTATCGTATATTTCAAATATTTCTGGTTTCAATGAAATGTTAAGGCTGTCATCCTATCCTTAAGATTTATCTACAAATTAGTACTCCAGGTTGAGGGATAAGTCCAGAAAGAATAGCAAATCTAAACACTGCAGATACTAGACATTAAAATATGACGACTTTACCGAACATTTCTTGTACAAATGTCTCTTTACAATTTTGAAGCTTTTTGTTCTTAATTAATTGTTATTTTTATATATTGTCATTGCTGTTGATTGCTATAGTTACTGTACTATTGATATTAAATGTTACATTTCAGAAAAAAAATGTTTGAAACAATTAAAAGTAAACTTTGGAACCAGTAGATTTAGACAATTTAAGCAAGACTATCTTTTTTGAGTAGAAGTGAAAGCTTTTTTAGATTTGTTGTTCTATTTCACCATATCTCAACTGACAAAATAGTTACTTGATTTATCGAACGAACAATGTGTATCTATTTAGTGTAATGTATGAGCTATTACAATACATAAAGCTTAAAATTATCAAAAAGAATTCGTTATAAGATGTTAGGTTAACCGCATATTTTGATTTCCTGTAGGGATGGAAGAAATATCGGGTAGCTATACGGTCACCGACTTATCCGGCCATTTTTCAATATCCGTTCGTATACCGGATAACTGATGAATATATGGGTTTGACGAGTTACTTGGAAATCGTAGCATAGTATAAAAAGACTTTTGGAACAAAACTTAAAGCAAATTGTATTCTCAACAATATTGTTTCTTTGTACCTATTCTTTTGTAGCAACTATTCTAAGCTGCACTGATATTGAAATCGAAACATGTAACTAAAGAACGTTTAGATCATAAGTTTCATTTCACATTTATTATCAACAATATTTCTCTCGAGCATTTTTGCGTTTTTTTTTTGCATTTTTGCGCCATATATTGAGAAAAATAAGAAAATATGAAAATTTGATATAACTTTATTATAATTGATTTATAAATAAATAGATTTTCAAACCACAGTAAAAAAAAAGAAGTAAAAAGTAGTTCAGATTCGTCACATCTTTGTGTCGTTAATAGTTACCAAGATAACCTGCAAACCTATGGAAATTTCTACCTGTACACTGAGAGAAAAATATTGTTTAATGAAGATTATTACTCTTCGCTCAAGCTTATCATATCCTTATATATCCATAAGAAACCTTTTGTTAAGCGAAAAATGAACCTTATATTCTCAATGCAGGTATATAAGTATTCTTGATGATCTAAGTACATTAATTATATTGAAATAACAATATCTTAATGTTGCATCAACAGCCTCATTTTCTTGCAATATTTGGATTAATATCTTGAAACTAGAATATGTTTCACCAACAATTCTATTGTTTTGCAAAAAGTATATTAAATATCTTAAAACAAGAATATAGGCGTCGCAGAGAAAGTGGACGAGAGAAAGTGGAAAATTTTATAGGGACGCTAATAATAGGCTAAATTATGGATGATTTTAAACAACTTGTGGATGATTATAGAATTGTAGACTATACACACATTTTAGACCGTTTTTGATGATTTTAGATAGTTTTTGATGATTTTAAATAACTTTAATCAAATTCAGAGAACTGTGATGAAAGATAAAATCCTTTAAACAATAATTGTAAACAACTTTAGATAATTATAGAGATTAAAACTTATTTTTGACAGTTTTTGATCATTTTAGCATCTTAGAATGATATTAGTTGATTATTAACGATTTTTAACAGATTTAGGCAAATATAAATGATTAGAGACATATTTTAAGTAGTTCATGATTTTAGACATCTTTAGATAATTATTAGCTATTTTGACATAGCAAACACGGGTCCTTGCAATTATTTTCGCTTAAGAAGTAGTTCAGTTCTTTAACCTATTTTAGTATTGATTTTCGAAACACAAATGTCTATAAAGTAATCTACTTCTCCAAAGACGTGTGGTCTTTAAAAAGTTCAATATCAACAACTCTTGCGCCTTCAAAGGGGATCCTGTCTTGGATATATGTTTTAGCCACAAATATTTCGCAAATTTTGGGAATCTGAATATTCGAGATACTTCTCTTATTTTCATACCATTATTAATTACGTTAATAACATCTGTTATAGGTGTTTCTGAATATCCATAGATCACTTTATTGTTGTTTTGACATTTTTCTGAAAGATTGTTCATATCTCTATTAATGGGCAGTCTTCTTTAAGCTGTATATTGTAGATTTTGAGTACTTCTGATTTTCAGTAATGTTTACGTAGTTTAAGAAGTGGTGGACAACTAGAAAACGTTTCGTACACTACCACCCCAGTAGTTGTCCAGTATGGTCGACTAATAGAAGATTATATTAATTGTGAAGCCTATGTTCAGCCACCCGAAAATAAGAGGTTGTAAAATATTTTTAACAACTTTATTTAAAGAAATAGTAGTACTGTTCTATCTAAAATTGTGTCTATGCAACGTGTTATGCATATTTATGAAACACGTCATAAAACTCGTAAAAATCGAAGCTTTGAGGTAAATTCAAACCTTCTTTTCGATATGCACTCTTCTCAATCGACAAATTACAATATATAACAATTCTTAGCTCAACAATATATAACAATATTTTATGCTAAATAGCTAGTTGGGCTTACATCTTCTACAGGGCTGTCCTGCAACGATTACACAATACTTCACTAGTGTATTCTCTGATTGAAAATAGACGAAAAAGCCAAATAAATATAGGCCCGTAAATGGGTCCTTGTTGAGATATTCCAAATTTTGGGTTCATAAGTGGGAATAATGAACAAATTAGAGATTTTAGTAGTTAGGCTATACAGAGAGATGTATTAAACATCGATTTTCCCATACCGTAAAATGAAATGTTTACAGTCCATAATTCGAAGGTTGGGATTGTTGAAAATCCCCATGCAATATTAGAAACTGATCATCAGTGGCGATTCAGTGTTAATGTATGGACCGGATTGGTAGGTAAGCTAATTAGCAAGAAATTATCTTCGACCGATAAAACAGCGTGAAATTATTCAGTTAATCGGATAGCCGATCAGTTTAACTAATAAAACAACTTCTTTGAAATGGCTTATCTATTTCAGTTAATGGTTCTAACCTTTTCAGAGCATTTCGTTGATGTTATTCTTTAAAGTCAATAAAAAAGAACATCCCAACCTTTCAATATTATCAACATGTAAATGATATCATAAATTAAAACTAAAATCATCATAATAAAAATGTCCACGTTTACAAGTAAAATCTTTTAAAAGAACACCAAATCGTGTTGAGATGTTCATCTTGGTTGACTTCAAAGATAACATCAAAGATATGCAGTTATTAGGTCCATTTATTTTTTGAATAGATTAACAATACGTTAAGACATTTGATGAATTACGTCTACAAATACGCATTTAACGCTCTAAAATAAATTTGCGGTGTTTATTTTTGAACAGAGAAACCTTGGTGATGTATTGTGCAATCGTTGCGGGACACCTGTATACGATTAAAAATTTTAACGAAGAAGTAAGCTCCAAGTAAAATGAACAATACTTTCGGCGACCTCCCGGTATGTTACCCATTTGATGATAGGAAAAACCCAAACCAACTCAACCCAACCCAACCCGACTTAACCTAACCCAACTTTTTTGAAAGTTGGAAAGGAGCAAGAAGGAGCAGAAAAGAAAAGAGTAGTTTCCTCGAACCTTCAAACACGATTGCTGACACTCTAGTTGCTTCTCCGTGTCTTTCTTCGTCTCATGGCTCAAATGTGAAGTATAGGCAGAATTTTGGGCATAACAAAAACATAAAATCTGATTACTTTTTGTTTCAAACAATATTAGTTACGTACCCGACCTCTCGGGGTTTCCCTAAGAAAGAGAAATCCGCCATGCTCCTCTTTATTGTCCTCTTGGCTTCCTCCACGACTCTTCAAACCCTGTTGTAACCACTCCACTTGCTCCTCCGCCTCTCCTGGGTCCCTCTTCCATGTCATCGGTATCTCAAAATTAAATCATAGGAATCTATATAATTTTTTGTCCTATACGTTGTGTGTTATATTGACAACCCACCTTGTTCTTTTTCCTATACATTTCATTCTCATCCTTGTACCTGGATCTCAAAAAACCGGCAACTGCATACCATTTTCCTGCATATTTCCCAGCATATTTCTTACCAGGATTTCCTTTTGAAATGTACAGTTACTTTATCTTCTGCGTTTATTCTTTCTGCACTGTGTCTGTATTGTATGTCTGATATATCTCTGTGCTGACATTACCAACATAGGTCAAAGTCACTTTTTTTTTATTTCTTTCAAGTAGAAACCGAACACTCTATGCCCCGTAAAAGCTTCGGTTATATAAAAATTCATAGCCTACCGGATCTGCTTGTCGAGAATTTTAGATTTTTTTTATCAATATTTTACATCTAATAGGTTTGATATGTTTCTTGCCATTTTGCAAAGAAAAGCTCCTCTTCGTCTCTGCGTTCCTCTTTCACCCAACCATTACATTCAGGTTTTTGCTTCTCTGCTTGGTCGGAAATTCCTCTCAGGTTGATACAATAAAACGATTACATGATTTTCAAAACAATATTTATATATCACATTCAGGTATGTGATGTTCCTCCTATTCGGCGTTTATAAATAGAAGCTTTTATATGAAACGCTTTTATTTATTTATAAGTTGAGAATAAGAAGGAATATCAAGTTAATGGGTGCCAATTTGTCATTTGAGTTATATAAACTTCTTGGTCCCACCTTCTTGACTTGAAATATAAATGATGATTTTTGTCAAAAATTGCAAATGATTAATACAATACTATAATTTAGAAATTGCAATTTTGGTACAAACGAAATGTTAAAATAACCTCAGTGAATCTATTGACTAAATTATTCAAAAACAAATTCAGCGAATGCATTCAAAGTCAAATGTTAAAAATCTTGTTCTCGTATATCAGAGGTTTGGTGTAGTTTTATAGTCGCTGACGGTGGTAGAAAGTCGTCGTTTTAAGGGGGCGTACGATAGTTGTCCGAAAGAATATTTGCATTCCAAAGTGCCTTGCCAATGACTTCTCGTTCGCCGTGCTATGCCATGCCACCGGTCTACTTCGCTATCTACATGCATATGCGATCGGCGCCTCTTCCTTCCTTCTTCGACTTGTAGATTCGCCCACGTTATTTTTCCACGGGGTATTCTCTTCTCGGATGGATATTTAAATGACCTGTGAGATGTCCCCTTTACCGATACCCGTAACCGTCTTCGCTTCACCAAGAAAAGATTTTTACGAATATTTCCATTCTCGGCAATTTCCCGTTTCTTATACTACTTTGAATATTTTCTATTTTTTTTGTAATAGGTAAAACAGTTTTGCTATTGTTATTACAGTTTTAAAGTATTGGTGTTTGAAAAATCGAAATTGGCAAAAATGTAAAGAGATGTCTTGGAAAGTTTTCCATTCCCCAATTCTTCCTTGTTTTTCAAGATTTATGATACGTGATTCTTGGAATAATTTATAGAGAATATAAAAACGTATAAAAATATATGATGAGTCGTCAACAAAATTGTCTTCAAAATAAAATTTTAATCCTTCAAACTGATTCGCGTCCTTTCAAATAAACACGCAAATGTCATTTATTTTATGGCATCCAAAATTAATAGAATTACGAACGGAACGGACGTAAAACTTTATAGGTCCGTGACGAAATCGTTTAGAAAAATGTTATGAAAGAAAGTTTTTGGACCGAATCCAAAAGAGGAGAGACTGAACACCACAGAGCGTGCTAAACATTCCCATCAAGACTTTACGGTATCTTCTTGGCGAGAGGTGATTTTAGCTTTCTTATTACCCACAAACATTGTATAAAATCCCGCCCAATTTTAACAACTTTCCGTCTTGCAAACATTTATAATCCTATTAACGTGATAAATGATTAATTTGCTAACTTGAGAGAAATGTTCATAATTTATGAATATCAGTAAAAAATTAAATTTTTGGTGGATTTTATAAAACCAACCACGCCGACACGGCGGTGAATTTACGTCGGCTATAAAAATGTGTTTGTTTTACATTAGATCGGCTCTGCTGGAATCTCAAGGCGATCGCTGCCTGGGCGTTGGGACGCGTGGAGGAGCGCCGTGCTGCTGTTTAAATAATCCGCCGATAAATCAGGGCCGCTCGGGTACTTGTGCAAATAGAGCAGTTTACCACCGGGGCCCTACTGAAATTTATGTAGTTGTTTGCGGACATGTAAACTACACGGTACATTTATAGACGATGGTAGCGTGCTGCGCGCTTTTAAATTGTATCGCTTAAGGCCAATTCCCGTTGAGAGAACCCAAACTGAATGGATGCTCAACGAATAAATAATCAATATTTACCAACACCATAACAAAGATAACATCCCAACATTAATTAGTTTAATATCTTTATCAAGATATACGCTCACTTTCAGATATAATAAACCACCCATTGAAAATTAGACAACAATTTTGAAAATTCTGTAAAATAACGCTTTGATGATGAAAGTTGAGTTGAAATACAAAACAAAATTAAGTCGATCACGAATATACTGATTCACTCGATATTGTCCATAAGTTACAGAAATTGGGATACGGGAGAAGAATATTTGACAGTAAATCCTCTGAAAGAGAACATGTGGTAAATATATGCAGTATGTTCCCAGATCGAGTTACAAATAGGTAAAAAAATATTATTACTAATTTTTCAAACTTATCTCAATATTAAAATTAAATTATGCGTTCGATATGATCAAGCCACTATAGGCCGGTTTATCAATGTATGGTTAAAAGGCTACCTATTACAAACCTCCAGCTACACTAAGCTTTCCCATTGGCTATGAGCAGATTTTTAACTACTATTTATCAAGAAGTGGTAAAACTGGCCCTTAGTTTAACTGGAGATTGGTAAAAGTGAATCTAAGGCTCGTTCTTCTGGTTAAACTATCTAAGGGATTATTACCACAGTTACAGCTATTTTACGCATTCTGATTGGCTAGTGGATGCGTTTATGTATAAGATTTAACAAAAAGATGGTAGTAAGGGACCTAAAACGATGTATCTGCCAGTTAAAATTGTTGCTGATAGTTAACCTCGACGAATCGTTTATTAACACATAGTTTAGGGTTATCTTATAAGTAAATAACATATTCATATACTTATCAGATTGAAGCACTGATTAAAAGTTTCCAATTAGATAGTGTCGGTAATTAAAAAGAAAGTGCGAAGAAATGAGTTGACAAAAAATCAAAATATAACTGAAAATAAAGCTTATAATATTGTGATACCTAGTTTCAAGTATTTGATTTATAATACAGATATTTACAAGTATTTGTTTTATAATACAGACATGCAAGCTACAACAAGGTACACAACATGGTTTTTATATAACACGATTTTAAAATTGCATTATCTTTCAATAAGGAAAATTCTCAACTGATTCTTCTTTTGATAATGTACGTCTTAAAAAATTATTATTTTTTGAATGCATTTTTTGTTGTACGTTCAATTTTTGTGTTTCATATTATGTATAGCGCCGTCCTAAACCTAATAACTAATATAAGCTAATAGAACTACAACCTTGGAGCGCCAACTCCTAGGAGCGACTGTTTTTGCAATGAAATGCATGGTATCCCTATCATACATGTACCCTGTGTCCGCTCTGAGGTGCGAAATTTTTTGCATGAAAAGGGCGCAATACTTTCGTTCGTTCAACCCATCCCTGAGGCGCTGAATATTTTAGGACAGCTATGGTTTTAATAGACAGGGTTGGATTGGGTTGAATTTAGCAGTGCACGAAAAAACATTTTTTTTAATGAAGATTTCTACAATGAATAGTATCTGAAGTAGAGTACTTTACAAACTGATTTGGCAATCCTGTGTATGTCAATTGAAGCAAAACTAGACCCAGAACTAGAATCTTCTTTTTCCATTTTGTTCACTGTTAATGTAATAAAGTACTGTAAATAATGTATATGGTCGTCGTTTATAATATAAAAAAAAGGAAAAGTGTAAAAGTTCCATTATAAAAGAGATTTTCGTAAGCAACTCACAACACCAAAAGCACACGCGAATGATAACCTCTAAAACATGACTAACTTTTTATATCAACTTCACAAACTAATATCAATTATTTAAATTTGATGAATCACGTTACATTTCGTTTGCAAAGTTCAACAGTCAGCGGTACCATCTTTTCACTATCTTGTAATTTGCTGCATGTCTGGTAGAAAGTTGCTGGATAAACTTTACTGAGGTTAACTGTTAGGCAAGTTTTTCTATAAGTTGCGTACCTAACAGATTTAATTCGCCAATAATAAACTGCGATGAACCGGCCCCAAATCGTACGAACTTTATACTTTAAATGTACAAATTAATTAATTATTCCAGTTTTTATGTAAAAGTTGAACTATTCTTTCTAAATTACAATTTTTTCAAATGATATATAACCATAGAAGCCACAAAAATTACAACTTATGTTGGTGAAAAATATAGAGACAAATAAAATATGGCTAAATAATTGAATAAAATGTATTACATGTAAATTTAGGTATTTCATAGCAGACAGCATATTTACTTTTTTTTTAATGTTAACTTCGTCTCATCACCTGAAGGACGATGATGCTGGGAAGATGTAATACTACTTGTTGAAAAGGTGATTTCATCAGAAAATGTAATAAATTTATGAAAATTTCCGTTTTTAGTATTTCATTTCCAATCTCATAAATATTAGAAAAAAGAATAGAAAAATATAAAAATCCAAAAACATTAAGATTAAGCCGTCTTAAGAAACGCACGGCTAAACCTGAATCTTTCTAGTTCTAGATCTAGTGTTACTTTTAATTTTAGTTTAATACAAGTATACAATAATTTAAAACCAAATAACAGAAAAAAGTGGAGCTAATACCAACACAAAAGGTAACATTAGACCTAGAACTAAAAACATTTGGCTTTTGCTGCACGTTTCTTAAGATGATTAAATCCAAGTGTTTCTAGCGCCAAGTATAATGAAAGTCTAATGTTAGACACATTGAACTTGTGAAAAAGTTTCAATTTAGAAAAAAGTTTAAGAACAAGTAGTTTGTTCAAAAACGGTTAACGCGAAGTTATGGACTTACAATGCAACATGCTAATTCCATCAGTGCTCACAGCCTGTAAGGACGACTCTTTAAAGTACAAGTTGAATCTAACGAAACTCTGAGCACACTGAGTTAATACTACACATGGATATAAGGTGGTTGATACCTGAAAAGTTGTTAGAGTTGCTACTCTAGATAATCTCTTTTCTAGAAGAAAGAGGAGAGGTTTCTGAAGCACTCAGAAACGAAAAATGGTTTTGTAATTTAGTTTTCCTAGATGTTTGTGTCATTTTCGCTATTAATTTGGAATTGCAAGAGAAAAATAAAACGAAATGCAAGTTTATGCCCTGCATAAAGCAAGTTACACTTCAACAACAGTGAAATTTACCTAACTCAAATCACTAAAGGAGTGCAAGAAAACGTCAAGTTACAGAAAAATTAGTAGAATTTCAACTCTAAAGAAAAAAATTATGACTAGTAGTATTGCTCAAAAAACCTTTCATTATGCTATTGAAAAGTGGTACTAACATCGGTTCCACAACGTTGTCGATGTAACGATTCGTTTAATATGTAATAAGGCTGTAATTCCATCTTCTCCCTGGATGTCGCCGCACTCTTCTATACTACCATGCACCCATAAACAAAACCTTGATTCATCACTGAGTACGATGTCATTCTATTGATGAACTCATCCTTGCCGTTCTGGAATTCATCCATGCAAGTCTGGCTGTTTATGAATAAACTCCAAATTATGAAATTTTTTTGGAAACAGTTGCTTGTCGACAAGCTTCTTTGGACCATAAAGATCATATCCGAGCAACTGTAGTATAGTCCCGATTCACCTTTTTCCCAATCTGTCGAAATGAGAGGCCCACATCTTTCACACCAATAGTTAGGGCCCTATAAAAGTTATCGATATAGGTAAAATTAACTGCAAATAAAGTTACATTTTGTGGACAGAAATTCATTAATAACTAAGAAGAAGATGTTAAAAGTTGAAGATAACAATGATATAAAGAAACAACAGCAGTTGAGGTTTTTCGGCAGAATACTTCAACGTTTCTTTATTAATGATAAAGCATTATTTTACCGAAGCTTTAAAATTGTAGATTAAATTTTTATTGGGTTGGTATTTTAAATTAAAACATAATATAATAATTTTAAGTTCAAAAATATTAGAAATTAAAATGGCTTCAACAAAAAGAGACCTACGTGGCTATCTTGCGGGACATTGGGGAAACGAGTCGAGCAAACGAAGAGGAGACCGTTGATTGCTACCCTTGGATTTCTTCCGGGTACATAAGACTCGAAGCTTTAGAAGGATATAATCGATCCGCTCGGAAGTAAAAACGGTCTTATTAAAATCGGCGTAAATAGAAGCAACATCAAGGAAATTGGGTATTGAATTTAACATTTGCCGAGTGTACTCCAGCAGATTACTTCGGTAAGTTCTACTTTTGAGCGAGAAAAAACGTCTTTTCACGTGATTTATTGTTACGATTTCTCTATATTTAGATATCTCTCCGCAACGCATCTGTTTGAATGAAAGGATTACATAAATCTTCTTACAAACACTTCGGAGAATTCCACATTAGATCAATCGATAATGTGAAAAAATTACATTGAATTATAAAAATTGTAGCAATTTTACTTTGTTTAGTAGAAATGTCTCACTCGATCAAAGACCATACATAATGCAAACTAGAAAAAAATCGTCTTTCAATAATTGTAATTTTTTTCTTCAAGGGTCTTGAGCACACGTTCAACAAGAGAAGAGATATTATTATAAAAAGATATTGAATTGATCCTGTAAGTCAACATTTTTCAGTTTACGTCGATTTCATCAACTTCTAGCGATCTGGACCTAATTTCAAGAATAGAATCTGTGCAGAATAGTTCTACGCATGATTCTTTAAAAAATTTTAGAATTAAATGAACCAGAACTTGGGACCATCTGTTAAGTTCAAGGCGTCGCAAATAGAATATTTTTCATTAGCGAACATCTAAATCGTCACGACAAGCTAATTGATCAAAAATGTAAGGCTATGTTATTTTCAGACAAAATGTAAATACAAGAAACTTGAATTAAAAACATTACATGTGCGTCACTACACCTGGCACTTCTACACATATTATAAGAAACGAGAAAAATATGCGCCAACTACATGCCAGAATGCAGCCAAGATCCATTAGGCAAACTTCGTGATGGTCATAACTTAACAAATTATTGAATATAATATTGCATTTTATTTATATACGCGTGTGTATTGCTAATAATTTAAATGGGTAGTATCACAGAGCAATACAAACGATACTGGATGGCCGGAATCTACTACACCTTTTTGACAGAATCTAACCCAAACGCATTTCTAATCTTATTGCCAGAGCTTTTAGCTTCTCCGCATAAAGCCGGTGTCAAATATGTATTCATAAACGAACGATATTCGATGGCTGGAACTTCAAATAAGTGGGCATAATTTTGGATGTGGATACTTATTTAATGCACCAAATTGACAGTGTCTAATCCAAACGAATTTCTTATCCTATTACCCGAACCTTAGTTTCTCCAAATAGAGTCGGTATTAAATGCATGTGCATAAACGAACAAACCATAACAAGATGGAATGCTTAACATAAGTTTCTTAAGATGGCTAAACCCTAATGTTTCTTGTTTTAAGTCTAATGTTAGTTTTAAAACTAGGTTGGGTTTCATCTAGCGTTAGTGTTCGGCGTAATTTTAGTTGTTATTTAGTCTTAAATTTTTATACACTCGGTGTTCACAATTTAGTTTTTTGTTGGTTGCCGCTACACGTCCCACTCCCAGTGATGGAGTCAGATGCAATATGGCCTGGTAGCTTGAATCTTCATCCGCTTTTGGTGGTTTCAGCTGTTTTTCGCGTTGTTGTGGTGCTGTGTGTGGTAGTCATCTCTGGTGTATTTTCTATGAACGCAGGCTTGGCTCTTTCAGCTGCGATTGTTATTGGCTTTCCGTGTTTGCTGATTTGGATGGTTTTTCTGCCTCTCCTGATGACTTAGTATGTTGCATAATATGAAGGTTACAGTGATTTGCGGACTGAGTCGTCCCGTACGAACATGTGCGTTGCCGTTTCCAAATCCTTGAATGTGAAGATTTTAGAAGGGCCGTGTCTCGATGCTGGAGTAAGTTGTAGATCCGGTGATGAAAATATGAAATCTCCTGACAATCTGATGCCGTAAATCATTTCAGCTGTCGTGGCTTTTATGTCTTGTTTGCAGGCTGTTCGTATGCCTAATAAATTATTGGAAGGGCATCTGTCCGTGATTCCTGATGGCACATAAGTGTTACCTTCAATTGTCGATGAAAAATGAATATTTATACCTAGCCGTTTGCCTGTGGTTCGTTGTCTGTTAATTTCTGCCAGCTTCTCCAATCTTCTGAACAGTTGTGACTCGAATTGTCTTCCCTGGTCTGTTGTGATCTTCAAAGGTGCTTCCAATCTTGCTATCCAGTGATGCATAAAATTTCTTGCTACCGCATTTGCCTCGATATTTTCTAGTGGTATAACATCGGGCCATCTGGAGAAACGGTCGATACAAGTTATCCTAACTGATAACTTGTTGACAAGCTTCTGGAAGTCGTCCTACTCTGTCTTCGTAGACATAGCAGAAAAGTAGGGAAGAGTGGATTATTACTTTGTCGTATTATTGTGTAAATAGCTAGCAATTATCTATCATATGCATCATATGCTATCCTTACTTCTGTTGTCCATTGGATTGGCTGATTCCATCTTATTTTACTTTTCAATAAGTCGAAGAAAGGTGTTTCGACTTCTGCAGCTTTGGGGATGAATCTCCTATAATAGTTGATCATGCCCAATACTTGTCGTAACTTTTTTTGCAGTCTGCGGTGGTTCGGAGTTTTGGATCGCTTCAACTTTATCCCTTACGGGCGGGTACTTTTTTTTGACACAGTATATCCGACTAATTGAACTTCTTGAGCACCGAAAATTCATTTACCCTAGCCTTGTTCCTAACGATTCAACTTTCTTTTAGTCGTTGAAAACTCTGGTGTAGATGCTGAATGTGCTTTTCATCGTTTTCAGATGCTATAAGTATGTCGTCGATATATATATATATATAACAAAAATCCATGGTCATGTTGTCCATGAATCATTGAAAGGCTTGAGCTACATTCCGACGATCAAATGTCATGTATGTGAATTCAACTAGTGCAAAAGCTGTTGTTATGGCTATCTTCATAACATCTTTAGATTTAGTACATCTTTTTTATCGTACCAAATCTATTGTTGAGTATATTATCTTATCATGTAGGCTTTGAGAAAAATCTTAGAAATTAGTTAGAAATCAGTAGTTCGCATATAATTCGGAATTCTTCCTTATCAATCTTCATTCGGAGAGGTGCAAGACGTCTTGGACGACAAGATACCGGTTGTTCTAGTGTGGTGTCTATCTGCAACAACTAATCTCCATGGAACTTCCTTAGTTGCAGTCTAAATGCAAATTTATCGTTCCGAATGTGTTGATCTCGGTTCTGTTTGCTGCGTAGAGTTTGTAAGCGGTTTTCTTTTTTGATTGAAGTGGTGCCAAGGAAATATATAGATATCTGCACCTGTATCTACTAGAAATCGTATTTTTGTGCGTTTATTGGTGATGTAAAAACGGCAAGGATAGCCGTCATCATTGACTCGCCTATTAGTTCGCTTTCCTATTTTGCTTTGCAGGGGGTACGCATTTTCTCGCCTTGTCGCTAAACTTGTAATGATACCAATATATGTCATATGTTTTAGACTTTGAACGGCTTCGTGACCTAGATCTGCGTCGAAGCTTGTATTTCAATTGATCGATTTCCAGGATTAGTGACTTAATGCTATCTTGGTTCGTTGTGTCGACTGCTTGAGCTTGAGGTGTTATAGTATCCATTGTTACATCGGCAAGATTAGCAACTTCCTCTAGGTGTTTAGCGGTAATCTGTTTGTCCATAGTGATCTTCATATTCCGTCGGGTACTACGGTTCCTGCCAAAATTCTGAGGTAATGAAAGAATTGTGATGGTATCTTTTCTCCTAATTCTTATCGTTCCGAGAGTTGTTTTGTTCGGTATTTTTGGCTCACGCTGAATCTTTGTATGAGCTCATTTTTTAATTTGTCGTACTGCTTCAAGGTTTGCTATTACTTAGTTTCGTCGATATGATTCCGGCAATGGTAAACGGCTGTGGTTTTCAATTTGTGCGCACCAAAGTTCAGGGTAGTCAGACCAAAATAGTAGTATTTTGACTTGTAAGCGGTCAACCATGCCTTTTGTTTGACAGGGTCACCAATTGATCTTACTTTTATTTTAATTATGTTTATTAATGGTTGTGGGACAAATAGCATCAGCGGTCCATACTTTATATCTATAAGATTTTAACACTAATTGAGTATCAATGTCGTGACGATAGTAGTAGCACATAATCAGGTTATAACCTGTGCAATTAGAAGGGAACTTGGATACGGAAACCTTGAAGTCAGAAATAGATAACTTACAACTAGTACAATATGCCCACATTACAAAAGCGTCACAGCATAATAGTGATATTGATAAAACAATTACAAAATGGTGAAAGTTGATTATTATAACAATGTTATAGCAGAAAAATTTGAATCTTTTATATTTATGTAGATAATCATCAATATAGAAGTATAATACGTATTTTTTTTTCTATTCTGATCGAACCCGATAATTTTATTAATTGCCCAAGTTCAACAACGGTGCGTTTATTGCTCCGTATGAAATTATGCTGATATAAAATTCAGTTAAACATAATCAATAATTGAGATAAATTCTTTGTTTAAAATTGTATATTGTATAACTTGATATAATAAATCTTACGTAATATCTAGTTATTTAATTTATATGTTATTTTACAAATCACATTTGATAAATTAAACAGCAAGTGTTGCTTTATTCATATACACGAACGTTCTCATAATTTTAGTTTAAAACTGCGACTTTTGAATACTTTGGACACTTTATTTATTACATGCTTTCTAGTAAAATAATGAGAGTAATTTAGAATTTTAAATTCCTCGACAGATTGTTATGTATTTGGATTGTACGAAAATTTTATTTCATGTATTACTTGCTTTAGAACTTTAAAATCATACTAAAGCTTTGTAAACACGATATAAGCTTACAAGAAAAAAAAAACGATTCAATTAGTGCCGTTCAAATAAAATAAATAAGCATAAAATTGAATGACGCTAAATTGGGATGTAAAAAACGTTACATGTAAATTTAATTAAATGCCACCAACAGTAACTCCATTATTTATTCTTCATCAATACGCGGCTAACTGCAACAACGTTTGTTTCAGTTAACTTTCGCTTCCCTTATAAAAAATTATTAAATTACCGTTTGAATTGACTGTTTTCTTTTTTGTACGTTTAATCTTCAAATGTAACATTTCGAAACTAGTTTCATAAAAAAATGAGTCGTTAAAAAAGAGAATACAGAAAAATCGAATAACAACAGCAACCAGCGAAAATAGTTACAATAAAAACACACAGAACCGGAACGCACAATTTTCTGTCCGCCAGAATCGTCTATTTGCATAAAATCAGCTCTCGTCCCTTGTTTAGAGCAGAATTACACTCGCGTTCTATTTTCGAAATAAAAGGCCTCGATTTTATTTCAACGGAAATTTCGCCGAAAGGGACAATTATTTTCATTACAGCGTTGCCGCCGGGATCCACGTAAATGATTTATTTTCGAATATTATTCCACTGTCGACCGTTATTGTGTATACAGAACAAACCTGTACTGAAATTTTAAAAAGTTTCAGCGAAAATGTTGGTGTTAGTAATACTCATCTAAATAGTTTATTTCCAATTATTTTTGTTCCGTCTATGGCTTATACTAAAAAATAAATAAACCAAATTTGAAAATCAATAAAACCGAATTGGCTTTAACCTGAATTTTTGTATACAATTTTACTTTAAACTGTATATGACTTCGAAAATCATCTGAATTCGATAACCGTCGTATTTATGGATCAATTCGTGTGCCCGGGAACCTTTTCGACGAGGGGAAAACTATTTTCCTTCCAGTTTTATTTTTCGCCCGTATACGGAAAAGGGCTTTGTTTTCGGGAGGCGGAACCGTTCCATCTGAGCGGATTCGAACGGGGAGGCATTAAATTTTCTGCACTGACAGGCGCCGAACGGCGCACAGTCGAACCAAACGCTTCTTTTGTCGGCGCTCGTTCCCGAATTGCTCCCAGGAATTTTTAGTTTGTTGCTCCGGTGGCTCCAGGTAATGGAATTTCATTAACTGCTACCATAAACAGTTCAGGACCCGTCGATGTTCCATTCAGCCAACAAGTCAAAAAAGAAAATGGAATCAATTTGAAACCAAAAAAATATAATTTTTTATAAGCTATTTTAGATTTAATCAACATCTCCACAATTCTCTTGTCAGCATAAAATCCTATTTAGCGATAAGAAAGTATGAAAAACACTCTTATCAAACCATCCCGTTACATCCATTACGTATCTCAACCCAAAATGGAATGAAATATCTAATTGTATCATCTGTGTGAGATTCGGCTACACGAAATTCCAATGTCTTGGAGGAGAGCTTGAATTACAACTCTGCAATATTAAAAATACTCCCTAGTATAGCAATTAGAGATATAACAGTAAACACAACATCAGACAAAATCGAAAATAAAAAAAAAATATCAATTAGGGAGGGTGGAAAATATCGTTGGTACAAATCTACAAATCTTGTTGAATGCACTAACTGTAATGAACAATGCAAAGTAAATCAGCAAAAACTATATTTCGGATGCAGTCGATTATATGGGATTTGTGAATATTCACAACCGGAACTGAATCTTCCAACATTTTACCTAGAATAACATATATATCGCGGCGGCGAGATCCTAACTCTGCGGATTTAGTGAACATCATGATTTGTGCATCCGCAAAGAAGCAGCTTTTAAAAGTAGTAATAATCACTTATGGTTTTTATTTTAATCTCAAAGTTATTCTTATATCTTTCATCTAGTCGCTCGTTTCGTTTTCATTTTAAAATAATATTTAATGTACTGTCACAAAATACGTTTAACTTTTTCATTATTTTATTGGGTTCTCAATCATAAATTTCTTATTATCTTGTACGTTCTTACAGTGTATGTAAGTTGTTTAAAAGATTTACTACCGAATGATATTGAAGTCGTGTGATGAATTTTTAACAGTTTGACAGTATGTTGTAGCTAGTCACAAAAATCTACTTACATAGGTGCCGATTTTTGAAAATACGTATGGATGCTGGGTGTTGAAAAAACTGAAATGGGAAAAGACTCAAAACAAAAAATTGGCTATGAAAAGGTCTGAAAAATTCAAAATACATGCTCTCCAAAGAAACGTTCGTATCAGATGCTGGAACTATATTGGGAAGAGAAAGCTCAATAGTACAGGGTGTCCCATATGTATGGAATATATTATACTACTCGGTACACATCCATTTTATAAAAAACTTTTTACACAAAAGTTGTCAAGTATTTTACTTGCCATAATAAGGCAGTATTTAAATGTTTTTTGTTTAGAAAACAAATGAGCAACGAATGACATTTGATTTTTTTTCAAATAGCAACTTAACTTTCCATTAGGCTCATTCGATAGAATTTCTTTCTATTTACGACAAATCAAAATATTAGTACCCAAATATTAGACTACAGAATTTTGAAAAAAAGTTTTAAAATTGTTTATTAAGTTAATTTCACCAATAACATTAATCTTGATACCCATTTGTCTTTACAATTGAATATAAGCCAAAACATGTGACAGAACCATATTTTTTAAATAAGCTAGTAGATAAAAAACTAAAAATAGTTCATTAAATAGAAACTAATCATTAGACATTGTAATTATGGACAGTTGTGAAGATCGTATACGAACATAATTAGAAGTATATGAAATTTTTATTCCAATCGAGAACCAATTACTTAATCAGTGGTTAGCAAAATTTTGAAATGGTTTAGGGAAACTGGCAATGTTGAAAATCTGCCGAAGACTCATCAGATCTGCAACAAATCAAAATAAAAAGCTCGATATGTGCATAGAAAGCGAAAAAAATCCAAACACCTCCACTCATCAGTTATGTTTAAACCATGCTGTAGGGAAAGGTTCAATACATTCAAAAAATTTATATCCCTACTAACCGATTTAGTTACAAGAATTATCCGAAGAAAATAATAAAATAATATTCTCTTTTCTGACAAGGTTACGTTTTGCTCATTGGACCGCTGAAAAAACCGCGTTGAAAGATTCAGAACCATACCCAAACACCACAAAAATTAAACGTTTGAGTCGGAATTTCTTCGACTCACTTGAATTCGGAACCTTTTTATTATTCGTTGTGCTCTGCATATGTAAGCCGATATTTGGATATGGTATTTCCAGACCGTTGGATAGGCAAAAGAGGGCTTGTGAGTAACCACACTTACCTCCCGATGTTACACCTTGCGATTTTCTGTTGTGGGGACATTTAAATTCAAAGTCTTCTAGACGTAATATAAGCATTTCAAGTTTTCTGAAAACAATATCAAGTCTTTTAGGAGCGGTAATGTCTTCCGAAACTATTTCAAGTCTTGGAGTTCGAGGAGGCAGTTCAAGTCATCTAGAAGCATTTCAAGTCTTCTAGAAGCAGTATCAAATTTTCTGGAAGTATTTCATATCTTTTAGAAGCATTATCAAGTGTTTCAGAGAAGGTACCAAGATTTCTGGAAGCAGTTCAAGTATTTTGGAAATATTTCAAATCTTCTGGAAGCAGTATCAAGTCGCAATTTCAAGTACGTGCTCTCTAAAATAACCTTCGCGGCCGATGCTGGAACTGAATTGAGAAAATAAAGCTTAATAGTTAACTTTAATAAATAAATAAATTGAAAATGGCAATCTCAACCCAAATAAAACCAGTAACAATTGTGTATGAGTACTCGTGCATCTAGAGAAATCAAGGATTTTCATCTTGGAATTTGTCCATCAAATTCATAAAGTCGACATTCTATGTACCGTGAATTAAATAAAATTCGAAAGCCTACGAAAAATAAATAGAGTTTTTAATGTATATATTTTGGTTAATTATTATCCAAATAATTTGTGTTTTTTGCACTATTAAAAAAGATGTTTTGTTTTGTAAAAAATATATTGGTATGCTTGTACCTGAAATAAACTTGAATGGACTTAAATACTTAGTTACTTATTATGTAGGATTATAAGCGCTGATTCGAAACAAGTCCCCAAAAGAAGAGAACCCCTTGCTTTATTAATTGATATATGCTTTTTCTTTGAAAGAAAGGGTTCTAAATAACTGAGATATGCATATAGAGGTACACATCTACCTTTCTTGTTAAAATTATGGACATTCACATCTCCCATGGGGAAGAAAGAAAGAAAATGTCTCTTGATGTAATTTTACTTCATCCTTATTTAGTCCACTAAAAACTTACGATCTGTTTTAATAACTAATAAATATTAGCATTCTTAACTTCTACTGCTTTATATATTGCCTTAACCGTAGAGTCTATTTTACTATTACATTTATTTTTTAGTAAAATCTTTAATCTTATCACATAATTTTCTACTTTACATTTGTCGTCACGTCTTTTCGTTTTGTTTTTGATTCCAGCTAATTATTTTTTGCGTCGATCCACACAGTTTGAAGTCTAACCTTAAGTTCTTTGGGGTAATAATCAAAATAATACAACGGTAGTGCTTAATCAATAGTACTTATTAAATTAGATGGCAGTTCATGCGCTTTGCCTCACTACGGACAGTGTTATTATGTGAAAAACGTCAATTTGTTCCGAGGGTTTGGTGATGATGGAAACGATTTTCTGAAAAACGGAAGCTAAAAATTCTGTTCCTTGATCTACTTCATATGGTAATTTTGTCATGTTCTTTATTTGGAATTGGATATGCTTCAACAAATTTTATTAATTCGAATCATAATCTAAAGCGTTGCGGTTGGTATCATGACCGTTTTCAATTGAACATAACAGATGTACGAAAACTTTCTGCATTGTTGTACTAGCAGTGGTGGTACTGTCAAAACATCCTTGTGCACTCTTGAATGTTTGATTCTCTGATAGTCATTACACCTTCTTATGAAATCCTGTATACTTTTTCCCATTCCTATCCAAAAATAATATGTCTTTTGTATTGTTATATGTTCTTTTAACACCAGCATGACCGCTAGTTTGTAATAAATAAAAATTATTTAGCACTAATCGATACATTTCTCTATCAATTATATGTTGGTTTCATATCGATAATAGTTATTTTTTATTTTATTCTTCTATATTTATTTCACGTTCAAACTTCAACAAATAATTTAACAACATTGCGCTATTATTACATTTTATTGTAATTAGTTCCGGAGTATTATATTGATCAATAGATTAGATAATAGATCAATAGAGAATAGAGAATAGAATAGAGAATAGATCAAAATTTCAAACATATTGCGGGAATTGGTAGAAATAGAAATATTTTGAAACATAGAGTCATATCGTTTTTTTTTTAAATTGGGAATCAACAAAGGTTAGCTATTTATAAAGGTTGCAGAAGAAGCCATAAGATCTCCACCTCAACATAGTGTTATCAACTTGTAAACAAAGTAAACCTACTCTAGATTACTATTATAGATCACATTATTAAATTGAGTGTTTTTAAAAAGTCACAATAAAAATCATTGTCATTTTGCTTAATTTTTATATTAAACCAAATCTTCAAAAATAAATTACATCGAACTAAAATTAGAACTAACGCTACAACTATTACTAACAATAAGACTGAGGTGTTCACTTCAAGTTAGTTCCTGAAGAATGTTACAACAGCAATCGAAACATCAAATTTCTTTTCAAAGGACGCAAACCTCCAAAGCTTTTAGTTTTGGTATTAGTCTTAGCAATAGTTCTATTGTTGGTTCTAATTTTAGTTCAATCAACAGCAACCGCGAAAGCCTCCGTACTAATAAATTATACCAATTCTTTTTTACCTTTAGAATAAAAAAAATCTATTTTGGTGCCCACCGCTATCAATCCCGTTCAATTGTAACCCTTGGGCCCCTTAATTAATGTCACCCGATTGTACATAATGAACGAAAAGGTGGTAACTTTGAGTCGCATTTCATTTTAACTCCTTTTGTTCGAGGGTACAATTCTAACGGGCGGTGTCGCCTCCGGGACAGGAAATTACGAAAGCAATTCTCGAATATTCCGCACGAGCGCCGGTCGGGTTGATTTAGAAAAATGTAAAATGTGCCGTCGTGCCTCCGGCAGGTGCCCCGAAGACAAAGAACGAGCACGAAACGACCGCGCCCTCTACTCCGATTTTCTCACGTATCGCTCGCTCTCTTTCTCTTCGACTTAATAACGTCGGCGTAAACTAATTCAAAGAGTAATATCTTTGCACGTGACCCTTAGACCACTTTCGTGACCGTTGTGCTTTCGATGGCAGCATTCTCTTGCATTTATTCATGAATTTTATGAGGCGGTTATTATAATTAAGAAGAATGATATTGTAAAAATATTAAAATGCATAATCACTTTTATTATATTTTATGTATAATCAATAGAAACACTTTTTGATAATTATTTTATAAATAACCCGTTGAAATTGAGCTATGCTATCAACGCTTTAGCAACCCTTTCAGCGTCTAATATTTCCACCCTTTCTATTAGCTGGGTCTGTAGGGTGGCCACCATAACGACCCACCTCCGAAGTCTAATTAAGCATTCTACCAGCGAGCAGAGCTCCCGAGTCCGATATTCGTGGGGCCGAAAGTGCACGCTGCTACCAACTACCAACTCCCATTAAGCATAATTCGTCAGTTTGAAGCTTAGTTTAACTTGAAAAGCGGCGCGAGGAGGAGAACGTGCGAGAGGGGTGCTAAACAGCGACCGGGTGATTAACGCTCTCCGTTCCCCACCTTTAAACCCCCTTTTCGGCGGAAGGAAGTCGCCTTCGACAGGGTCGAGAAACGTATAGTCAGCGTCCTCCGGATTTTGCATAAGGGCGGATTTCGATGAAATACCGCTAATAACGTATACCATCTCAAAGGGGAGATGTTGGGTGTTTTAAAAAAAGTTGGCGTTGAATTCAAAAATATAGTTGAATTAGAAACAACTTATAAGTACGAAGAACTATAATTACAACTAACACTAGATGTTTTCGGGTTTTGCAGTGCCTCTTTTGAAAAGATCAGTTTGATGGGTTAAACTGAACACTTTTAAAGGTCCAGTTCCTCCTTCTATAAGAAATAGAGGAAAATGATATCAGTGTCTGAAGTTTGATTTTTATAGAAAACTTTATGGCGAAAACTGCATGTCGAGGTATCGTTTATGATTTCAGAGATACAGGGTGGTGCAAAAAATTTCAAAATGCCATCATAACTATTTTCTTATTGAAGAATTGTGTGAAAACCTTTCCTAAGCAATCTTTTATGTAGAATTCGATGGAATAAATCAGCTTTCCTTCAAAGCAATATTTTTTTAAATGGAACATCATATATATTTTTGCAAATTCGAGGAGTGCACACAATTTAACTCGCCTATTGCACAATACCATTTTTTTATTTCCTTGTATTGTTAGGTTCTAATTTTTCAATCATTTCAACATTTTAGTTTAGAGTATACAGTATAGATGACATTTTTGTTATTATTATATATTTTTTTCTGTTGCTGTATTCAATCGTATGTGCAATAAAGACATTTATTATTATAATTATATATGCACATTTTGAAAGATTAATAACTAGTATCAAGGTGGTTGGTTGCAATGAATTACAAAATAAATTCGTTAGTAAGAAGCGAAAATTAAATTGCTTTATAACAACCTTTATTAATTTAATCTAACCCATATTAACCATTAATTAATAAATAAAGTAAAAAGTATTATTATTCTGTACTTGTATTAATTAGTTTATTTTCAAATTGCAGCTTTACATGTTTCGACTTTTAACGGTCATCTCCAGAAGCTCTAAAAGAGATTAACAACAAAAAATATTTAAGTAAACTAATACAAAAACCTTGTAAAAAACTATTATATAAAAAAATATATCTAGAAACAGATTTAAAATTAGAAAAAGCTAATTTACTTGTTATACAATAAAAATAGATATTCCAAAATATCAGCTATATAACATAAAATTGACACAGAAAAATAAACAGATTAAATTGAGTAAATTGAAAGTAAAAATGTAAAATGGACAAACAAGACAACTATATCGAATCTTTATATAAATGTGAGTGTTATATACGAACAAACAAGATCTCGAAAGGAAAAGTATTGCCAGAAAAGCGCATGTGTGAGAGCAAGACAAAAAATAATAATAATTTTTTTAATAGAAATACTAAACCCAACAAAATTGAAATAAAATGGGGCTTGAATTTATTTATTTATTGTGTGGTTTATTCTGCTTTTGGGGAAACGGAGTAGATAAGTATTTATACAAAGGAATTTTTATGATGTTAATTTGACCATTGAGACATTACAGTCGAGTTATTGGATCTGAATTTATCGATTTCATATGTTTCATGAAGATTTAATTTATAACTTTTGTCTTGTTTATGTAATATATCAACGATTTTATCAATGTAAAAATCGTGATTGTGAAATAACAAATGTATTCCGGAACTCGATTCCTCTTTTTGTAAATATTCTCTAACACAAGTATCACACCGCAGTTTGTAAACTCCATTATTATCTAATACCATTCGAGCTTTATTGTTGAATAATACATTTTGCAGCGTGCTATTATTTCTAAAAGATATGTTAATATTATGATTTCTACAAATAACCGAAAAATAAACAGATTACATTGAGTAAATTGAAAGTTAAAAATGTAAAATGGACAAACAAGACAACTATATCGAATCTTTACATAAATGTGAGTGTTATATACTAACAAACAAGTTTTCGAAAGGAAAAGTAGTAATATTATCATTAATGGCCAGTTACACCATTAATGATAATATTTGCCAAGTTAATAAGCTTAATGAGCCTAAGTGTTGTAAAACCATTCACAACTGCATCATCTAATTGCTGTCGGGAATTCATTGGCTATTTATAGATAACATCTTGCAATCTTCGCTAACGGAAATAATTCATAAGTATTATCTCTGATGACTGACGAATAGGAACTTGATTACCTAATCAAGAATTACAAAAATACATCATCCTTTAACATTTCTTAGGTAGAATTGATTTCAAATTTAAGCAACTAGTTATACATTATTGGCAAGAGGATGGTTCAGCCTCCAATTTGATATACAAGTTAGTTCATTTTCAAAAATAACACCTTCACGGTGTTTCAAATTTTATCTTTTCTTCGTGATTCTACCAAAGCATCAAAAACACATCATCCTTTATCAGGTATTAGGTGGAATCGATTTCGAATTGAAACAACGTGCTACATCATTTGAAAGGGAAAGCCTCAACCTTCAACCTGATATATAAATCATTTTCTCATGTATTCATTTTCAAATGTAAGACCTCTACGATCTTTTTCAATTTTTATCAATTTTTGGTGCTAGTACTAGAACGTCAAAAACACATCATCTTTTAACATTTCATAGGTGGAATCGATTTCAAAACGAAACAACGAGATATACATCATTTGAAAGAGAAAGGCTCAACCTCCAAGTTGATATACAAGCCATTTCTTCATTTTCAAAAGTAAGACCTCCACGATCTTTTTAAAATTTTATCAATATTTTGGAACGTCGAAAACACATCATACTTTAATATTTCTAAGTGGAATCGATTTCAAATTGAAAGAACGAGTTATACATCATTTGAAATAGGAAGCTTTAAGCTCCAATTTGATATACAAATCGTTTCTGCATTTTCAAAAATGAGACCCCACAATATTTAAAATTTTATAATTTGATTCGTGAATCTACGAAAATATCATAAACACATCATCCTTTAACATTTGTTACGTGAAACAAATTTTAAATTAAAATTATATCATTTAAAAGAGGAAGGTTCAACCTTCATTTTGATATACAAATCATTTCCTTATATTCAAAAAAAATACGTCTACCACATTTTTCAAATTTTATCATTTTTATCATGATTCTTTTAAAATGTCAAAAATCCATCATTCTTTTAACGTTTCTTAGGTGGAAGTGATTTTAAATTCAAACAACGAGATTTATATCCTTGAATAGAGGAAGGTTCAACCTCCAATTTGATATACATTTTCAAAAATAAGACCTCCACTATCTTTTTCAAATTTTATCATTTTCTTTCGTGATTCTACTAAAACATCAAAACCACATCATCTTTTAACATTTTTAAGTAGAATAGATTTCAAATTGAAACGATGAGTTATACATCAGTTGAAATTGGAAGCTTTAAGCTCCAATTTGATATACAAGTAGTTTCTTCATTTTCAAAAATGAGACCCCACAATATTTAAAATTTTATAATTTTATTCGTGGATCTACGAAAATATCATAAACACATCATCATTTAACATTTGTTACTTGAAATAGATTTCAAATTAAAATTATATCAGTTAAAAGAGGAAGGTTCAACCTTCGTTTTGATATACAAATCATTTCTTTACATTCAAAAATAAGACCTCTTCAAGATTTTTCAAATTTTATCATTTTTATCATGATTCTATTAAAATGTCAAAAACCCACTATTTTTTTAACGTATCTTAGATGGAAGCGATTTCAAATTCAAACAACGAGTTATACATTTTTGAAAAGAGGAAGGTTCAACCTTCAATTTGATATATATTTTCAAAAATAAGACCTCCACTATCTTTTTCAAATTTTATCATTTTTATCGTGATTCTACTAAAACATCAAAAACACATCATCTTTTAACATTTCTTAAGTAGAATAGATTTCCAATTGACACAACAACTTATACACCATTTTAAAGAGCAATGTTCAGACTTCAATTGTGTATGCATGTCATTTCTTCATTTTCAATAATAAGACCTCCATGACCTTTTACAAATTTTATCATTGTTTCGTGATTCTACTAAAACTTTCAAAACACATCATTCTTTAACATTTCTTATGTCGAATCGATTTCAAATTGAAACATTGAGCTATACATCGTTTGAAAGAGGAAGGTTCAACCTTCAATTTGATCTACAAGCCATTTCTTCATTTCAAAAATAAGACCACGATCTTTCTAGTTTTATCGTTATTTTCGTGATTCTATTAAAACGTCAAAACACATCATCCTTTAACCTTTCTTAGGTTGAATCGATTTCAAATTGAAACAACGAGTTATACATCATTTTAAAAAGGAATGTTCAACCTTGAATCTGATATACAAATCGTTTCTTCATTTTCAAAAATAAGACGCTGTCAAAGCTCACTAATTTACTAAGTACGCAATTGAAAATCATAAAAGTTTCCAAGTTATTTATTTGTTTAGAAAGTTGTTTTGGAAATGTTTCCAGAGAAAAGAAAATTTGTCAATAGGTTATGACGACTTTTCGAAACTGCAGTTTTTTTTAATAACAGCTGTTTCTTTGAAACCGTAACAGATATCAAAATGCGGTTGTCGCCATTAAGTTTCTTACAAAAATCGAGACAATATTATCATTTTTTCTGTATCTATAATAATAATAATAATAGTTTATTGGCAAAATAAATAACACAATATAATATAAATACAAATAATAAACTAATTATAAATTTTACCAAAGGGTATTTCCATCAGTTAGCCAATATACGGCGTCCTGGTCTTCCTGGAAATCCCATAAAAAAAATCTCTTACAGAAAGAGGAGTTTTCCTTTAAATGTGTTCAATTTGGTCCACCCTGTACCAACAATCTTTTCTACTGATCTGCTGGAATTCCTGTAAATTTTACCAGGTGCTTAATTTCCTTTATGATTTTGTCTGTAGGGTCCTTCTTGATCTTCCTATAGATGGTTCGAAGTTGGAGATGGAGATTCCATGGCTGCCCTTTTGAACGGCTCGTAAAACTCTCCTTTCCAACTAAAATATGTTAAAGATAAACAAGACATCACTACGTCTGGCTCGTAGAGAAATGAAGTTTATGGCGAAGACCATCTACAGCATTCTTTATTCGTATTTGCAGGTCTTTCATTTTTCTTACGATCTTGTCTGTGGTGTCCCTCTTGAGCTTCCTGTAAATAGCTGAGTCGCTTCACTAAAGAGACCAATCGAAGTCGAAACAAACGAAACAAAATTCTTTTTTAATAATGTTTGTTGAACGAACTTTTGAAGAAAACATTTGCATTTGACGGATAAAAGTCAAGGGTGAATTTATCGGATTTTGAGATTTTTCAGGCGTGACGAATTGTGAACAACAAAAAGAACAAAAAACAACATGTTCCTGGCACCTTAGGACAAACGTGGTGTAAATAGATGAAAAATTGTTTCCGCAATTCGTCACTTCACAAAACTCTGAATCCGGCTCTCTTTAACAAATTCCTTTTTGACTTTGCTTTGGATAGACGCAACTTGTCATTTCAAAATTGAACAGATGTAACATTGATTAATCGAGCTCTTAGAAGACTGCAGATATTTTTTTTATTTTTTTGTCCCCATCAACGCGAGAACCACTTTAATTCCTATTTACGTTGCACTATTCAAGTGATCTCTGTATTTGCGCTCGCAGCCGCGCCGTATTTGCGAACCTTGATTAGAATCGCGATTGTGTTTGAGGTGAGGTTCGGAGGCAAGGGGGTCGCTCTAAACGGGGCCGAAACGACAATGGGATCTCGATTAAAGAGTTTTTTTATATTTTATTAGATAAAATTGAATGACAATAAAAAAGAGGGGTACGGGTCAATATTGTGTGACGTCGGAGAAGGGAAGATTGAACGATATAGAAATGGCGGAGGCGCCGGAAGGGAAATAAGGCGGAAAGGAAGGATTTTAAGGGTGTTAGATCGATCTAACCGAATTCCAACCCTCCCAATTTTCATGTTTAAGAGTAAAGTGCAAAGGTGTGTAGAGATGGAGGGATAATTGGTTAATTGATGAACGATGACTCCGCTTGGTTTTTAATAAAGGGTGTAATCAATTTTTAATTTTTTGATTTTTTGTTTCAGGTGAGTCAATATGGAAAGTACTACAGTAAGTTTGTTTTAGATTAACCGTTTCTATTTTTGATAGTCGTCGAAATGTATCGTTATAACACGGATTGATACGTTCATTTATTTTGTAAAACATAACATCTTCATTTAATGCAATTTATTTCAACACCTTTCGCGTTGCCAAGTGCTTATAGTTGAGTTTAAAGTTTTAAAATAACTTTTTTCGTTGCATCAAAACAGCTTGCATTTTTGGGTTGAGTTTTAAATGTGTTGCTATCTAAAATAACAATCGAATTATACTGTAGGGTGTAATAAATAATGTTCTAAACCGTGATATAATATATATGTAAATATAAATTATCGCCGATTAGTATTCCCCAAACTGTTAAAGTTTGCATAAAAAATGTTGGACCTCTGAGGACCACTAACCTTACGGTCTTTACGCCATCATTCACCCGCTGGCTGTCCCAAATTACCGCCGGGAATAATATATCCAACGTCGGTCGCATAATCCGACCGCGGACAATTAATGGCATTAACCCACTTCGTCCTGAACGGGGACGCACGCCATAGCGCATACTGTTCGTGACAAGAATGACACCAAAACACCTGGTGTACTGTTTGTGTGAGTTTATCGCCATTCTTCCGTGATTAACCGAGTAAGTAAATTTAAAACCCGTTCATCGACCGTTACACGTCAAAGCATTCCCAGTACCAAGAGATCGACCGTGAAGAACATATCATATAATTTTCACACTCACAAAAATGGTGTAAGTAAATTAAAATCAAATTAATTAACATTAGATGTATCAATTTTATTATAGATACAAGCTGTTTTTGACTGTTATGTTCGTTTTATTGGTGATGAACGAAGAAGTTATCGTTTTATCGGCCCGAACAAAATGTCGATGCTGGGAAGGTTATAGACCTCAGAGAGCGGACGGAGAACTCAAGTGCTATTCGAAAGAGTTGTTCCACTGGATGTCTTGTAACGTTCCTAAGCCGCCTAAATGCATCTGTACAGGGAACAACGGCGTTTTAAAGGATCATTCTGGAACTTGGTGTACGGTGTACGAGGACGGAAACGAACTAATGAGGTGGCCATGTGAAAATTCGCAAGAATGGGAACTATTTTTAAAAAGCATACGAAATTCGAAGAGACCTTGACATTTTTAGTAACGCATTAAAAATTAGGAAAATTATCTATGTTGCAAGGGAAAGAATCGTATAAAATAAAACAGATAATTAACTTCTAATTTGCTTTTATTGTTAATTTAACGTAAATTTGCTTTGAGTTACGTAATGAAGTTCATTACCGCACAGGTTTTATTACGTAATGCATTTTTAGCCCAATTAGAACAACCAGTCTGTTGTCCTAATATTGAGTTAATTTTTTCTGGCTTTTTAATTTTAAATGAATGTCATTAAAACTGGCATTAATATTGACAAGCATAAATACAGTATTTCACTTGTAATATAAATAACTATTATTACATCTCTTAAATAATAAAAATAAAATTAAGATCATTAATACTGTGTAGATGGGGATTTAGAAAATTGGAAAGTTAATAAATCTATAAAGTATAAATTAAATGATGGCAATGTTGTGTTTGTTAAGGTCGATAGAGGAGCGGGTATTGTTATCATAGATAAAAACATATTTGCAAAAGACTCATTATTTTCAAAACACTTACAATTATAAGAAAATTAAATTTAATTTATTTTATAAGAAAAATAACTTTAAACGAATACACCTCTTCACTTAGTAATTATGATAAAAAATTAAAGATTTTTATTTTTTGGAGATTAAACCTAATTTTTCTATATTTTACTTTTTTGCCAAAACTTCACAAAGGTGGTATGCCCATCAAGCCTATTACTATTTTTGGAAATTCATCTAAACTTAAACTAATTGATACTATGTCCAATATTTTTGAATCAATCAATTCATTCAATTTAAATCAATTCATAAATTGTTAAATTTAAAAATTGTAATGGTGAGAATTGTACTTTAATTTTTTTTATGTTACAAATCTTTTAATATTTGATGCATATTTTAATAACAAAGATAATGTTGAAATACAACATATAATTATAACGAACAAATTTTAATACTATCATCAAACATATAGCTTCTCAACTAGGAGTTTTAACTAGGAACTTTACTTTCTTTCGGATGGTTTCATGGGATGAAATTTGGGACTTCTTGTTATATTTGGAAGACATTGAAGAGAACAGATCATTAATCCTATCTGTATTTTGGAAATATTATTGGTTGGCATATGATAACCGTGTTCGTTTGGTTGCTCTGATTGTACAAGTATATATATCGAGCAGACTGGCAGGAAATTGGAAGCAAGACTTCATGAGCATAAAACTAAAGCCAATTTTAGCAAATCTGTAATATAGCAAATAACTTTGCATTCGCCATTTTAAGGAAAAATGTTGCAAATAAAGGTTAATTTATTTGTTTCGCATTTGTTTTTTTTTGCATATTGTAATAGAGCATAAATCTCTATTAAATCTATCTACACGATATACATATCAAATCATATGGTTGTATAAGAAAGAAATCGAGAAAAACTTGCATTTTCTGAAAATATTTAATCAGCAAATAAAGCGTTGAAACAGATATGGCACAATTTAGCAGTGATTAAAAAACCCACTCAGAGTGAAGTTTGTACAGGATGGGCCAAATTGGACAACTTAATAGTGAAAACCACATATCGATATCGATTGCGGTTTCAGAAGTACAGGGTATTTTTCAAAAAAATGGAATTACGAAAAGTGGTCACAACATTCTTCTTAATAAAAAAATCTTCCTTTCTATGATAACAATTTCTAAATCAATTTTTATGTGGAATTCAATAAAATAAATCAAGTTTTCTTTAAAGCAATATTTTAGGAGTTATTGACATATCCTTTTGTCACCTTATGCGGAGACTGATGAATACGACCATGATTACCTAACTTACAATCAAAAAAACACTTTTTCACGATTTGAAAATTAAACAGCGAATTATACATCATTTGAAAGAGGAAGGTTCAACCTTCAATTTGATATACAAGTGATTTCTTCATTTGCAAAGATAAGACCACGATCTTTTTCAAATTGTATCATTATTTTCGTGATTTTACTAAAACGTTAACAACTCATCATCCTTTAATATTTCTTAGGTAGAATCGATTTCAAATTGAAACAAGAAATTATACATCCTTCTAAAGAGGAATGTTCAGCCTTCAATTTGATATACTACTCATTTCTTCATTTTCAAAAGTAAGACCTCTATGGTGTTTTACAAATTTTATCATTTTTTCGTGATTTTACTTAAACTTTCAAAACACATAATCCTTTAACATTTCTGAGGTGGAACGCATTACAAATTCAAACAACAAATTATACATCATTTTAAAAAGGAATATTCAACCTTCAATTCGATATACAAGTCGTTTTTTTATTTTCAAAAATAAGACCTCCACGTTTCTAATTTTATCATTTTTTCGTGGTTCCACAAAAACTTTTTAACACTTCTTAGGTGGAATTGGCTTTAAATTGAAACATCGAGCTATATATTAGTTGAAAGAGGAAGGTTCAACCTTCACTTTGATACACAAGTTATTTCTTTATTTTTTTAAAAATTTTATCATATATTTCGTGATTCTATTAAAACGTCAAAAATACATCACCTTTTAAAATTTCTTAGGTTGAATCGATTTCAAATTGAAACAACGAGTTATACATCATTTTAAAGAGAAATTTTCAACCTTGAATCTGATATACAAATCGTTTCTTCATCTTCAAAAATAAGACGTCCATGATCTTTCAAATTTTATCGCCTTTTTTCCGTAATTCTACTAAAACGTCAAGAACGCATCATCCTATAACATTTCTTAGGTGGAATCGCTTTTAAATTGTAACAACGAGCTATACATCATTTGAAAGAAGAAGGTTCAATCTTCAATTTGATTTACTAGTCATTTCAAAATAAGACCACGATCTTTCAAATTTTGAATTTTTGCTAGTACGTAATTAAAATTTTCCAAGTTGTATATTTTAAAAAGAAAACTTGAACGAGATAACAAGTATGCTATATTTTTGAAAAGGGAATTTTATGCTCTCCGCGAATATGCAAATATATGTAGTGTTCCATTTAAAAATATCATGTTTATGTCAATAACTATCAAAGTATATCTTTAAGGGTAAGTTAAAAAAGTTAAAGAGTTGCTTTGAAAATGTTTCCACAAAAATAAGATTTTTCAATAACAAAAAAGTTATAACGACTTCTTTAAAACACCCTGTATCTTTGAAACCGTAAGAGATATCGAAATGGGATAACATCATTTTTCCTCTATCTCATATAAAAAGAGGAGTTTCCCTTTAAATGTGTCCAATTTGGCCCAACCTGTACAGTGTTCAATAATATTAACACTGATACAGAACTTACACAATCTACAGTATCGAAAACATTAAAAAGTTCTTTAACAGCGAAAATATTAAAAACATTAACCACATTAAATATGCTTTTGGTGGTTCAAGAACAACTCGAGAATTGGGGTTAAATTTCCTGTTTAATCTTTGGTGATATTCTTTGGAGTAGTGTAAATAAAATTATTTGAATGTAAATGGTGTCCAGTTTAAACATTAGTTGTAGTTTCCATAACTTGGCTAAGATTTTTAAAGAATTTAGTGTTTGTGATCGATATCTGCTTTCGGCAGTAATCTGTTTGTGTATCCCCGCTTTCTATCACCCATATATCATTAATATTGTTGAAACTGTTAATTTTTTGATGTTTAAAGTGTCACTGACGTCATTTCTACGCATACTTTAATTGTATTTAAGCTAATTTAATATCTTCAAATAACACATGCATTCCATTGAAAATAACAATGTTGGTTGCCAAAACATGACAAAATACAATCAAGTAAATATCGCCTAAAAACAATAAAAAAAGCATTAAATCGAGCATTAAAAACAAATAATAACTGAATAAAAATTATTTAAAGACAAGATATAATATAAATTATATGCTAATTTTTTGGAATATTTAGAAATTATAAATATTGTTACACAACAATTAAATTAAAATAAATTTTAAATCAACAATATAAGTAATATAGTTAATTATCTGTTTTATTTCATAACATTAAAAATTAGTTTAAAAATGATATACAACTTAAACATAAAAGTATGTAATATATTATTTATTTAATATAAACTTAATGAACGTTTTTTATTAAAAATTTTGCTCAAATAATATTTTTATTGCCTCTGAGAAATTTTTATTAAACTTCACTTTTCTGCGTACAAAGAATGTTCTATTGTAGTAAAATTTTATTTTGTATCTTATTAATTTTTCCTCGCTCAAGTTTTCAATATTCCCATTAGGTACAATTTCATAATTACTAAATGCAAAAAGAGCCGACTCCATGGAACCGTTATCATAATAGAAACTAACCTGTAACTGGGCCATAAAAACTTCCCATTTCGCGGATATCATACAATACGTTTCCAGGAGAGTTGTTTTGCTAATTACGCGTGCCGGTTTTGCGAAATTCACCAGAGACTCGTATGGCGTTCGTTTCGGGTAACGATTGAAGTTGTTAACTTTTGTCCTTAGCGCCACGACGCCGACGTTCACGTCTAAAGGCGTCGGAGGCATTCCTCCGGTGAATATTAAAACGGATGCTAAAAGAGGGAAAGAGACTTTCGAAACTTAACGTAGTAAATACGTCCCGGCCCGAAAGTTCGAAATTTCTTCTTTCGCGTCGTTTTCTCTCACTGCAATGCGAGAACGGGCAATAACAACAACGGCGACGCTCGCCGATATGAATATTCAACGTGTTTAACTTGCCTATCTGGCACTGCTCTGCAATTGCGACCACCAGACGCGGAATAAGCGGAATTTCGTTATGGATCCAACTCCGTTGACTACGACGGATGCTTCGCTCGGCGCTTTGAAGCAATTAGGGCGCACGTTCGTACAGGACCAGAAAACGTTGTAAAATGCGCAATTAGCATCTCACCGAAAGGGCAAACTAAACTAATAGAAGTTGTTCGTTTTTATGGTACCAAAATTTCATTTCATGTTTTTCAAAATTCCGCTATCAAATTAATAATTAAATTCAATAAAGGTTGCGCACCTCGAATGCATGTTAAAACGACTAAACCCGAATGTTTCAATTCAAAATCTAGTTCACTAAAACTGATATTGGTCCCATAATTAGAACTATTCGGATTTAGGTCTTTGTTTTTAGACTTTGTTGAACTGATCGATTTTAAATAAATGTTGCATGAAAGTTCTTTTGATAAATGTAATATTACAAAATTACAAAATATCAAATACTTAGGTATGATTTTAAACAAGAAACAACATCTTAAAACATTACAAAGAAACGAAGTGTAAACGATCTCAGTTATTATTTTTGAAGATTTCTTTGTCGTCAGGTTGTAAGGTCACACAAGAAAGACTAAATTTTAAAACATCAACATTTCGAAACTTTTATTGTTTCTTCTTCAGGATAATTTCGGTTTTAGTCATGTAAGCCAACATTTATAAAAAGAACCTATTAAACACACGTTATTTGTTCGATAATACGAACACAAGTGAATGAGATCTTTTTGAAAGATCAAATAAGATCTTTTACGGAAAGACTTTCCGAATAGAAAACACAAGAAGAAAATATACAAGTAGAAAGTAGAAAAATAAGAAAATGATAAAGTGGATATGAAAACGTGTTATAGCTGCTGAAGAAGCAAATACTTTTTAAAAGCTGTTTTGTTCAGCTGAAGAAAATATGCAAGAAAAAAGTAGAAAAATAGGAAAATGATAAAGTGAACATGAAAGTTATTATAACTGTTGAAGAAGCAGATATTTTTTAAAACTGCTTTAAAGCCAGACTCACCACACAGTTTGATGGGCAACTGAACCCTACATATATTGTATAAAAAAGATCGTTTAAAAAGCTGTAAATGATATGCAGGGATCGTACAAGTGAAACGCTGTTTTATGTTTAAATTATATACATCGTACCGGAAACAAATGTTATTCCATAAATATGGGGGAGGATTGAAAGTAACCGAATCTATACAAGAATCATAAAAAGTATCACCAAAGTTGAAAAGCGACAGCACTAATGCTTAGCACAATTGAACTTTTAATCGCAGGTTTAGTAAGCAGTAAGCAATCAGTAACCTAAACGTAGTATCCAACACAACATCTAAATTTCGAGACTCATGAGCAAAATTTAGACCATCAGTTTCTACCTTAATGATTAGAAACTCAAGCACTCCTTCACACATACGCATATTTCCGAAATGCGTCACTGAAGAGTTTTATTATAAATACTAAGACAGTTTCGAAGCACGAATAATCAATCTATCCAGCTCATCAACACATTATTGAGCAAAAGGTACTTGGTGAGGACCAAATGAAGAGTATAGCTGAGTATCATTAGCATACATATGTACAGCGCAGTTTCTTAGAACATCGACTAGGTTATAGGCATAAATTAAGTGCAGCAGCGGTTCCAAAGCAAACCCTTGGGCTACACCAGTTGTGCGACTGCATTATCGGAATGCAGTCCATTCAGAGTAATTACCTGCCTTGATATGAACTGATGAAGCAGATTGTGTTCAAACTTTCGTATTCTATGATGTACGTTATCAAATGCTTTTGAGAAATCTAAAAGTATAACGACACACGAATAATATTATGCTATTCCTAACAAAGCTGTAGTATAAATAAACTCAAGTCTGAAGCCAAATTGAACAGAAGGCAAAATCCCAAAAATATCCAAGTGATTCCGAAGGTGCAGAGCAATAATCATATTATCATATTGACAATACTATTGGATGGAATATTAATAAAAATTCGGATTTTCTAATTTTCGAACAACAATACTGAAAATTAGAGGTGATATTGACAATGTTATTCACCGTGTGGGATTGTCGTAATTTCTCACGGATGTAACTGTCGGAACTCCTGGTGATTCCCTGTGGAAAGAGACAGTATTCTACCCCAAGCAACAAGGGGTACAGAAAAAATCTCAAAACGATCACAACAACAGAACATGTTTAAGTGTGTCTCCGGATTGTGTCCCCGTAAGGTAGAATTGACGATAAATTTTTGAATTCAAATTCCATCTTTTACAATTAATGTCTGGATGTCATAAAACGAAACATAACAGATAACATATAACATTAATAAAATTCTTCATACCGCTATAATTTAAAATAACAAACATTTTATCTTAGTCTGATTGTAAGTCGTGTTGTACATTCTCAGAAACACCACTATACCTGTAACAATTAACAAACTTCTTACGTTTGTTAACAAACTTGATTATATTTCGTTTTATGACAACCCGACTTCAATTGCAAAAGACGGAATTTGAATTCAGAAATTTATTATCAAATAATAATAACATAACTTTACAACAGTTAGTAATATAACTCATGCAAGGTATGTCAATCTTGAGACACCTGTATATTTTACAGGTTAAATTTCTACCTGTGGCCAAACCTTCCAAATTGCGATGTTGTCTCTTCAGAAATGGTTCAACCATGTGTAACAGTTTGTTAAATGTACTTCCATCCACTCAAAAGTAGTTCTTGACATCATCTACTTAACAGACGTTGTTTTGTATCAACCAAATAACAGTATTCATCTCTATTCTATGATCTCTTTCTTCCAATGTTTCCGTTTCACTCGTCGAGTGGTTTCAAGTGTCAAAACAATAGCTACGCAGCTAATCCTACAAGAGCTCATATTTGTAAGGGAAAACGACTAAAATAACCGACTAAATCTATGTAGATTTATCTTGTTCGTAGTAAAAAGCTAAGAAAGGTAACTTATTGAGCAAACTTATTGAAAATAATATTGATGGTTTAAGTTAGTAAATATTGAGACGGGTTACGATGAGGATATAAGGGTCGCTTAAAGAAGCTAAAAAGTTGTTATAGACAGAAATTACTGCAAATTCAATTACAAACAAGATTTATTTCATTTTTTTAATATCAGCTATTACAGGCGTAATGTTTTAAAGTGAAGAAATCCTTCTTATGCTGAAGTATTTTAATTAATTCTTCTTAAAAGAGCTTTTTCTAATACCACCGCTGCACCGGCCTTATAGTTCCCGTTTCTTTTAATCGGAGAGGTAGGAAATTAATGGCTACAATCATCTTCAGAGCATTTTATTGCTAAAATTATACAAAGAATAACCATAAATTAAGTAGCCATAATTTTAAAAATCAAAAAGGACTAAAAATAACACAACTTACTTGTTATTCGAAGTGGGGTTAATACCTAAGAAACGTAAAAAATAAATTGCTTATAAACACGTTACACATTAAAATGATTAAAAATTAATGAAATACGACTTGTTAGTACTAGAAATCTGTAAACTAGGTGACCTAATGTGGTTTAGCCTATCCATGGCAAACAAGTACGCATATATGTTGCTAATTAATGTATACCATCTCCAAGAACAACCTTTTAGAACAATTACTTTCCGTATCTAAAATTTTTACATCCTGAAAATCAAATTCATGTCCAGAGTCCAAAACATGTTGGGATAGAGCACTACTGACTTCTTCAGTCACTGGCATGTTTCGAAATTCTACATTTTAACCATTCACTGACCTGACTAATTTACCATCACAACCCTTACACGATACACAATAAATCAAGTTGGATCTAAAATTGTCAATAGTTCTATCCTTAAGCCTAGTAAAATGGTTTCCTAATTTGTTTTCATAACAGTTAATGATCTTTATGTTATCAATACAGTTTAACGTATTCTTTAACTGGTTGCCTACGTAAAGAAGCTTTTTGTACGTGCAACGCTTTGTATTACTTAAATCAGGACTAGTTAAACTCATCTTGTTGATATTATTTTTTGTGTGAACGTTGAAAGCAAAAGTTTGTTGACCAATTTGAGAGGATAACCATTATTAACGAAATTTGCTCTAAAAAAATTGAGATTTTTTTGTAAAAATTAATTATCACAAATATGCGAAACTCTATGCTTCATGCCAAGAACGGTGGAGATTTTATGTATTAATTGATGATTTGAAAAACAATTCAGATACTGTCCCGAGTACGTTGGTTTATGTATTTAGGACGTGTACTTGTTTATGTAGTGGGACGTTTCTTATGAATTTACGTTTCGAATAACAAGTTACAAACAAAGTTTAATAACAAAGTTTTGTTATTTTTAGGCCTTTTTGATTTTTTAAATTATGGCTGTTTAACTTATGGTTTTTCTATGTATAATTTTAGCAATAAAATGCTCTGAAAATGTTTGTAACCAACAATCGAAATATTAGTTGTTTTTTAAAAGTTTTGGGGAATCAAAACTTATAATGTCTCAACAATAGATCATTTTCGAACATATGTTTATTTGGCTTTATTGTCTATTTTCGATGAGAGAATACGCCGATAAAGTATTGAATCTGTAGGATTGAACCTGTTGGAGATATCGTACGACTTATTAAAGTGATCCATCCAAATAAATGTTTTGAAATAGGGATTGTATAAAAAATGTTATGATAAAACCAATATTTATGGATTATAGGAATAATAATACAGGTGATCATACTGAGTTTGTATAGGTTTATCTAGAAGAGGCACAATAACAAGTCAATGACAAAAATATTGGCAAATTCAAAAATGTTCTTTTTATACTAGTACTGTAGAACCTTGTTTACCCGAGCGCAGATTATCAGACTGCGGATTATGAACGCCAACCGAATTGCTTATAATAAGATCGAAAAATTAATGAAAAAGAATAGGAATCAAAACTATTCTAGATCTAATACTGATACTAAACCTAATCAAAACAGAAATTGGCATCAATGCAACTATAATGAGATATTCGGTTTCTAAGGAGATATTCTAAATATTCTGCAGCGCTTCTTATATAACTTCTGAGAAACTTACATATTTGTCATAATTGCACATATTTCTCATCTCCTCTGTGCCGTCATCAGCTTCTTGAGCGTTCTTGGGTGAATCTGGGTTTTTCGTTTAATTTAAACGAATCCAACATTTTATCCCTTTTTTTCAATTTCAGCAAGAAATGGTCCCAATCAAAGGTTGCCCCACCCTAGTTCCTTAGGAAATGAAATCCTGCAATGAAAAGTTTGTTTGTAGGTTGTCTCTATAGTTGAAACTGTGTTCATGAGAAGATAATAGTAATGACTTTACTCACCCAATCTGTACATTTACAAAACAGAGAATAAACACAGTAATAAATAGTGAAAAAGCCAAAGTTTAGAACCCCAGAATTCTGCTCTAATTTAACGTAAATTATCATTAGTAGTATATATTAAGCCAACCAAAAGAAAAGGAAGAAGTATCTAATCTACTGCACAACATATACTTTAAAATAAAGAACGGAACAGAAAACTCATCATCACGAAACTAATTGAAAACATCTAAACTCTCGTAGTATAAGTATCAGGAATACTATTGGAAACTTTGGTTATCTAATAACAGAAACATATTTTGAAAATTTCCGTTTTATGCGCTGGAGGAGTTATGTTATGGGATGATATAGTTAGTCAAGCGAATAATGAACCGAGAAGGTGAAAAAGCTGTGCATTTTAGTCGTTCCAAAGTAGGCCATATAATTAAGAAAAAATAGTAAATGTGCAACTATAACTAAATTGACAGATTTTTTAAAGAACAACTTGCTTAAAATATATAAATATATTCTAAATCAATCTTCTCAGATTGGCTTATGGAAAATATACTGGCATCACGTGAACGTCATCAGATAATCTAAACGAATCTCTAAATGCCCAAATCTCCAAATCTCTTTCGCATAAAAGGCAGCTTTCGTTATCCAAGTTAAGTTTAGTTATTATTCAAAAAATAAATATGTTTGGATTATCCGTGCTATTCAACTATCTGTGCTCTTTCTAGTCCCGTGGAGCTCGGATAATCGGGGTTCTACTGTATATAGCGCCACCTGGTAACAATATCGAAACGTCTTATTACGCTAAAAAGAACCAGTTAGATTCTATCAGAGTAGACATTCGATTATACCTAGTATGGTTTTACCGTAATTAAGTAAATATTTCAATCGAGGTTTTTATTCCATTTCAAGATTATTGCTGAAATTTGTTTCTCCCTACTCTTCGTACTGCTACAGTTGTAATTACGAGTGGGGGTTGGGTTGCCACCCCTTTATAGTTCGGAGCCCTCCGGGCCGCAAGGCGCAATTGTGCCGATTGTCTCCTTGTTCGAAACTGTCCTGAATAACCGCTTTCGAAGGATGCCGAGCGCCGACCCGGTTAATTGCATAATTTAAGGCCACCCGCCCGCGGATGGTGGTGCCTACTCCGAGCCTGGGGGCGGGCTCTGAGGGCGAAGCCCGAGCAAGAAAATGACTCATTTCAGACGATTTATCGCTTTAATTTCGGGCAAAAGATAAATACGCCGATCTGTACACTGCGCGCCGCCGCTTTGTTGCCCGGAGGCGCTCGAATAATTTACAACATTAATATTAGGCCGTCGCAAACCCGAAAGCTGGATGCGTTTGGAGGTTATACCCCACAGGGTATGTACATAAGCTACAACTACCACTCTAAATTCAAGTCTTGATAAGTGAAATATCCAGATTATTATTAAATCTATCGTTAGTTTATTTTTAACTTTCCTAAAAGTTTAAATTTTTTCTAAGCAATCATGTTATTGCGTATTAAAGAAGCAATGTATGTGATTGAGAGAAATAAAGAATCAGCTTTTCCGGGAAGGTCGCGTTTCCTGAAACAGAAGGAATGGGTAAATGTATCACTTAATCGCTGTGCGTTTATCTGTGTCGGGTCGGATGAGGTAAAAACGTTATTTAAACCGTTGCTCGTTAGCTCTTCGGTGCGGGATCGAATGGAAAAACTATACATAGCGCACATAGAAAACGCAGGTAAAATTAAATACGGCGATTTGCCGGGGCGGGTGAGCGTGTTTGCGCAGTTAACGTGACGGACGGCCGTCTGTCGGGGTTGTTTCCCGCCCCCTTGGAAAATGTATAAGCTTCCGCGGATGGACGCTGATTCGCTTAAATGGGGCGGAGGCGAAAAACAGCTCGCCTTGTCACGTGCCACCATCCATTATCAGGGTTCACGTTTAATTCCTCTTTTTCCTTTACCAACATTCTTTCAGATTTCATCCCACCAAAAATTAAATGAAAATAATCCAAAATAAATCGAAAAATGAATTTTTCCTTGTATATGAACGTTGGATTCAATAAAATATTGTTAGCTAACTTTGTGAGAAACGAGTAATTGAATAATCTGGCGATGCGAAAGGATGCGAAACCCAACGGCAACGCCCAGCATGCAAATCCAGCGCTTAATCTATACGACGTGATGCATAAATACACCTACATGCAGAGGTATAACCGGGCGCTTTTGGTCCCAAAAATTGCGTTCGAATTGATGCATCACCGTCGCACGTTTATAGACAAAAAAGGATCCAACACTATCGATTTCGCCACCCTCTTATAATGTATATTTTCGGAACGTTAACGCGTCGCGACGCCATCAATAATGTCCACGTTGACACTTCAACGAGGGTTTCGGCTTTGTTCTCTTTGTTCGCGAATGTGAAAGTTGTTCGAATTTTCACGTAGAATGGCGATACAGAGACAAAATGAGAAAAAAAAAATAGGAAATGTGTTAAAATTTGAAAAAACCTTGAGTATTTCATGATCTGAATTCGTGTATTTCAAGTTTGTATCTCCTGAATTCATGAAAAAGTAAACTAAGAAAACCAAACTTGAAATACACAGACAATTACAACACATCAATTTTCTTAAGATATGTTTAGAAGAAAATTTACAGCTTAAATTGACAATACATAAATTTCCATCAAACTTGACAACGATCGAAATAAGAAAACTCATGAAAAGTCAAATCAAGAAAGAAATCAAGAACCATTACAGAAAACTTAATAACAATAATGCTCTCGCATATTTTACTTTCCAAAGTCTAAATCAAAGATTACATTACATACAAATAGATAACTTCATTATGGAACGACAAATCGTTCAAGACCTACATAGATTTTCACCCCATTCATTCCGTTAAAAATCGTAGCAAATTGATAAAAAAAAACAAGGAATTACCTGAACATTACACAATCCTTTCCTTCGACATAGCTAATCTATACACGAATGTATCTACAAAGGAAACTTTAATGATTATTAAAGATTTATTGAAAAATAATATCACAGACCAACAAGATATTGACAATATTTACAAAATTTCTGTTCATTTAACAAATGCATATACACATACCAAGAAGGCCTACCCATGGGATCTCCACTTAGTGGTCTGATATCAGAAATCTTTTTGAACAATCTAGAAAGTAAATCCATCATTAATTCAGTTAATCCCTTCCACAAACATATTCTTATGTGGCAGAGCTATGTTGATGACATATTGATCATTGTTGATACTGAAGATATCACAATAATAAACCAACTGTATAACTACATTAACCATTTACACACTAATATAAACTTTACTATGGAACTGGAGAGAGATAGCCAAATTAATTTCCTCGATTTAAATCTAAGAAAAGAAAATAAATCCATAATATACAACATATACAGGAAAGCTACCCAAACCATGGCCGCTATACCATACGATTCTTATCATAGCATCGATTATAAATGCGCAGTTTTCAACGCCTTATACTACAGAGCCTTTAACACAAACAAAAATCCAATGAACCTCCTAGAGAAGATTCTAAACAAGACAAAAACCAGAACTTTCACAATACGGAACAACATTAACGACCCAAGACAAACCTAAAGAACAAAATTTTAGAGCCATCACATTCCAAGGTAACATAACCAACAGAATAAGAACCAAACTCAAGGAATACGACATTGATTTAACCTTTAAAACTAAAAACACGATATATAAACTTCTCTCTAACGCCAAAGAAAAAACAAACAAATTGGGCGACAATGGCATTTATATGTTAAATTGCAATACTTGCCATGCCATCTACATCGGAAAAACGGGAAGACCTTTGAAAGCCAAAATTAAGGAACATAAAAACAAAGAAAAATCAAACTTCGGAAGACATTTAATATTTAATAAACACCATGACTTTCATGAAGAAAGAAATTCAAAAATAATCCATCACCTCAATAAGGGCAATCTCATGGACATAATGGAAACCTACGAAATTAATAAATTTAAACATAACCATCCAGAAATCAAATGTCTCAACAATCAGACACAAACCACTCAAATACCACTATATCTTTGTTTGAAACAACCGTTTACACCACCACCAAAGAAACCAGCTAATATTGGTAATAATTAAACATTAAATTAGGACACTTTTATTTTTTAAATTGAAAAAAAATGAATTTACCTGTTTTTTATAATGACGTAAGTTTACTTAATTGATATTTAACTAATTAACCGCAACAACTTAAGTTTAAAACAAAAATTTTTCTTTAGTTTAGTGTATTTCATCTTTATATTTTTATATTTAGGTTCTCAATTTATTACGTTCAAAAGTGCACAATTTTTCTTTTTACAGTATTAAATATTGATAAAGCGTCATCTATCACTGTAAACTGTACGTTGGAATTTATTATTATTACGTTAATAACTGAGAAAAATGTTTGAAAAGAATAAAATAAATTAAAGACAACAAAATAAATTAAATCATTCTATATTTTGGCCAAATTAGTATTATACCCCAATATCAATTAGTTTTATAATAAAATATTTGTGTGTAGAAGTTGACAAATTATAGAGGGTGTGCTTTCCAATACCAACACCTTTATTATTTTGATTCTCAATCATCGGTGCGTGTGCAAAAACGATGAAACCATGTCACACACTATGGCTGAGTTGCACAACAAACAGCGGGGAGGATATGAAATCTGCACCCTACTAAGCTTGTCTCGCGAAACGTCCAGAACACACTAAAAAAGTTCATTTTTTCGGGTATGTCGGAAAAGCTTAATTAATATCGTGATATCTGTCATCATGCGATCAGCAAAATTATCTACAATCAAATAATGTTGAAACTACTAACAACTGTAAAGAAGTAGATCAATGATCAGCAACATAACATATACTTGACAAGCTGTCTTGTTCTCCAAGGCGATGAATACATTTAGTAAACCACATAAGTGTTAAATCAAAATTTTTGCTTTATTAAGTGTTGAATGCTTATTTAGATTTGATTTGGAAATGTACGTTGCAAAGCCTTTGATCGATCCTGACCTCATCAACTTTTCATTGATTTAAATACTGAAAACTAAATCTTAATCGTAGGCGATGTTGACACTTTTAACAAAATTTGCATTTTCAGAAAGTGTTTCTGAACACCACTGAGCTATTCCTTGTCAAAATTTACTATTTTCTCTTTTTACCTATCATTAATAAATGTATATCACTGAAAATCCAAAACTAACCGAACTCAACCCAAAAACTAATTTCGCACTTACTTTTCAACATTGGGATTGTACAATTTATCACTTACCTTACAGATGTAATGTTTGTTATTTATTTTAAATTATAATTCTGTGGCTTGGTGCAAAAACGGCTAATGTAGTTTTTTCTTAAAAATAAGGCCTATATTACAAAAGAAATTATTATTGTTCCTTTTAAGGTAAGTAGTCCTAATAACAAAAGCATGTAGGTACATGAAAAAACAAATCTGTTTTCTTAGTTTATTAATTTCCAATGTTGGAATTTTGACATTGGCCATTTTTGCACCCTGTTTCATTTTATAAATTTATAATAGTCAAATACAGTTACAATTACAAATACATATGTTTCAAACTATTTTTGTGTAGTAGTTTAAAGATTGCGTTTTAAACAGATAAAACTTATTATAAAATCCCATTATAACACTAAACAATCATTACTAAAACTATTAAAATCATTTAAAGAAGACCGAATTAATGATGATTTTAACGAAATGAATGTATACAAAGTTCTAGATCATTTATAAATGGCGTTAATCCCCACTCATTGCTTGGCCAATACACTAAAACATCGATTTTGAGCAGTAAATCTTAATCAGAGATAATTATATAGTGTAATGGAGTATGTCAAAATGAATTATCCAGAAGCATAGACTGTATGGGTTCTGTCAGAAGACTTGATACTGCTTCTAAGAGACTTTAACTGCTCCAAAAAGCTAGGTATTGCTTTTAGAAGACTTGAAATGCTTCTAGAAGACTTCATACTATTTTTCGAAAACTTGATACTGCATCCAAAAGACTTGATACTAGCCCTGGAAGTCCTGAAATGCTTCCAGAAGAATTGATACTTTTTTTTTAAACAAGGTCGGGGAAAATCTGCTAACAGACATCTGGCTTGGGATGATGAGCGGCCAGATCGTGTGGGGTTGAAGTCAAAGACCCCGACCCACTAAAAACCCCTTTCCTCGTCTTCGTCTCTTCGGTCCTTTTGGCAGTCCGGACCCACTTACCGCATTACTGCAGACTACCTAAGACGGAAAATTGCTGGTTGATATAGCTTGTTTTTTCTTCTTCTCTTCAAATTCCTCTTGGGTCGGCAACGTAAAGCAAAATTATCGCATTAATTTTTTGAACAACATTTGCAACACGAATTACACGGTCGAGGGGCGAGACACGCCCCATCATCCTCTTCTCTTCATAGTCGATGACGTCTATGAAGTTTTGGCTCCCAGATGGTGCTGATCGAAAACCTATGTTGGCAAACTCTCCATTTGAAGTTTTGTTAAAAATAAAATAAAAATTCTTATTAATGTTTACAATAATACACGTATAATGTCATATCCGAAAAGGGGGCATAAGTACCCCCCTCTTTCTTCCCTTCTCTTTTTCTCCCTTTCCTTTATCATCATTATCTTTCATAAAAACTTCATTACTTTTTCACGTTGCTTTTCATCTCCTATGAGAAGGTCTGCTATATTTTTTTCCTCCACTGTCTGTTTTAATTCTAATTCCATTTGTTTTCTTTCTTCTTTGAACCTCTCGCACTTGAAAATTGTATGCTGTGGAGTATCCACCTCCCCACAGCCAAACCAACAATAATCCGAATCTATTTTCTTTATTTCTCTAAGGTATGCTGCAAAAATTCTATATCCGCTGATAGCCTGCTTGGTGTAACAATCTACCTTGGGTCCTTTTTCCTTCCATTCTTGGACATTTTTTATAAAAACCTTTGCCCATCATATAAATTCCACCTCTCCTGCCACCTCCGATATAGAGAATCCCTATTTTCTTCCGCACTTACGCCCTTTTCTTCCCAGTTTCTGCTTCGCTCCCAAACCAATAAGTCCATAGGTGGGTTTTCCGCCATCACTCTAACTGCATCTGTGGATACCGTTCTATAAGCTGCTGTAATATTTATTGATACTCTTCTCTCGATGGATCTTAGGAACTTTCTGTATTTTTTATATTTCAAAGCATCCTCCCAGCACGGAGACGTATACAGCACCACCACCAGAAGAATTGATACTGCATTTAGACGACTTGATGTTGCTCCCAAAAGACTTGAAATGCTTCTAGAAGGCTTAATGCAGCCCCTATAAGACTTGATGCTGCTCTAAAACACGTGATATTGCTTCCTGAGCACTTGCAATGGAACACTTGATACTGCTTCTAGAGGACCTAATATTGCTTCCAAAAGACTTGAAATGCTTCCAGAAATCTTAATATTGCTTTTGGAAGAGTTAAAATGCTCCCCGAAGAGGCTACAATACAAGGTTTATTAGTGCTTCCATTAGACTTAATATCTTAATATTACTTTTAAAACTTCTGGCAGAAAATATTTCCTTCACAAAGAACAAGATACTATTTATAAACTGTGTAAGTCTACTTCTAAAATATTAAATACTATTAGATAAAATGCAAAATCTTGACAGGCAGATTGATCTGGGTAACGTTGGCAGGTAGAAGTTTTTTAACTCTTTGGATGCTATCACATTAAAATTAGTTTAACAGCTACATATAATGTAAGGTACCTAATACTTAATACAATCTACGTTATGTAATAGATTAGATAATGATAAAGTAGCAAAAGTAGTCTGCATATTGTGAGAGTTAAATGGAGTAAATAGTGCATCTAGCGGAAACTAGTAACGATTTTTGTTTAAGTTTTAGATTAGTTTTTAACCACATATAAAGTTGTAGTTTTAATTTAGGTTTGTAAACATAACAGAGTTCCACCAGGCTAAGTATTTAATATTATCTCTGTCAAACTGGTTTGAAAACATATGAATCTGAAATAGTGGACTGTTTGCCTGAAAATCTATGTATGAAAGTCTGTAAGAGCTCTGGATAATAATAGGCGATTAATTTATTAAAATTATTAATAATTTTATATAATTGTAAAATGTGATGGGATCTCCCAAATAATATTGATTTTTAACATGAACAGCCGTGCGATTGCTGGTATAAAATACATATTTACAACAAGTTTTATTTATTTAAAACACAATCATTAAACTACTACATAAGGATAGTATAACAAAAAAGAAACATTTTAAAACAATAACAAACAACTCCGATTTATAAGTCATCTAAATAACATTAAAATATAAAGTGTGATTTTTTTACAATAATTTTAATTAAAAAATTAACATAAAACCCAGCAGAAACTAGTAGCGGAAGTCCATACTGAAACGGGTAACAGCTGAAACTGAGTGGAATCCACTTATATTACGCTAAAACCTGCGCTATTATGAAAAATTCTTTATTAAGGTTACAATTAAAGTTTTAACTTCGTTTTCGTTTGCACAGGAACGTTACCCAAAACGAAGTTCTTTTCAAAGAAAATGTTTGTGTATAAATTAGTAACATCAAACGAACCATTATTATACTGTCGAAATTGTTTAATTTTAAATTTTTTTAACAAATAGCTTACAAAGTTGCGTTGTTTTTGGAATTTAGCATCACTGATATACGCATCCTATTAATGAATTTTGTACCTAATTTTGTTATCGATTCACATGTGTTTTAACCTGACGGCATCATCAATATAATATCTCGTCTTTTTAACTTTAGATATATTGGAATTTAGGTGGCGAAGTAATATGGCATGAAGTTACTTTTATATGCAAATCTACATCAGAATAAAATTTGTAAACCTAGAGTAGCTCCAGGTTACTGCAGTTTTTTGTTCTTGTTTTAATAATAATAATATAATTTTAATAATAAATTCTTAGTTTTGTTTTAAAAACTACCTATATTTAAAACCTCAATCTTGTTCATATTATATCAGAGAGTATCGATAGTTAGGGAAACTAGATCAAATAACTAACATTCTTCTTTAATACGTGATTAATAATTTTTGAAGTCGACCAAATTATTCCTTTCATCCTCTCCTTCATTTCTCATATGCAATTTTGTGATTAGTTCTTTAAGCAAATTTGCCTCTATTAGGCTTATAGCATCAGATGTAGGATGGCATTAGATTCAAATACTTTACTTCTTAATCTGTGTGGATCAAATAAGTTTTACAGTCTATTCCATATTCATAGATGTGTTTTCATCGCTAACTGAGGCCATATTAGTTCGATATTAGAGCTTATGCCAGGCATTGAGCATTAATATCATTTTTTAAAGATAACTACAAATTTTGGTTACAGAGGACATCCTTTATGACATCGATAAATATTTTCTTACATAAGAACGATGTTTCTTACTTATTTCTTTTTAAATTTTGACTCGAATTAATCTGATTAAAAATTTATTTTTTAAAACTCAAATCCATCAAATTTTAAAAACCTGGTGATGAAAGACCAAGTTTGATATGCTACACGAATAAACCGATTTTGACAGATTAATGAGTAGAGACCGAATTTATACGTTTTTGCATATAACTTCATATTTTGCATTTTTACTGCATTCAAATTTGGTTATTCATATACCTCGGTGTAATCGCATTTAGTTGCACATAAGCGCATGTTTTGTCCTAGTTTAAAGCATGCGTGGTTCAAATTGACTGTATTAGTACGTTTACAATTTCAACAGTAAATAAACAAACAATAGTAAACAAAAAAGCATTTTTAAATGCTTTCTTGCAGATACACCGATACCGGAAATTACGTCCTGTTCTGTCATTACCGCCTAAGCCAATAATTAACTGATGGGACACAAATTAAGAATTGTCTCTGCACTTTTGATGACGTTTCGGCAACAGTTAATGTGTAAAAAGTATGTTTTAGACAGTTAGCTTTTTTTAAAACACATTTTTCGTTATTATCATGAAATGTCTTTAGTTGACAGTAAATATTAAAATATTAGAAAAAGTGACAGATCTCAAATAAATATTTTTGTCGACCTATGCATACTTAGTATGTCCCCGGATCGAGTTACAAAAAGGGAACAAAATTTATTATTGATGTTTCAAACTCATCTAAGCATAAATAATGCGTAGGAAATTGGACTTTTTGCTAAATTGAAAATTATTTTAGTTCAATTTATGATATTTAACCAACGAAACCATGAATTAAGTTTTTCTATACGATGTGAAACGAGAAAAAGAGAATTTATTAACACTAGTACTCGTATTAAAACTAGAATTAACATTACACTTGGAACTAGAAATATTTGAGTTTAACCGCCCTAATTGTAAGAGATATGAGGCTAAACCCAAATGTTTCTAGTTCAACGTCTAGTGTTAGCGTTAATATTGGTATTAGCCTTAGTTTTAGCTGTCACTCGGTTTTAATTGTTGTGTGTTTGTGTCAAACTAAAACTAGGAAACTAGAAATGTTTCGCAGTCTTAAGAGATGCTTAGCTAAACCATAATGTGTCTAGTTGAAGGTGTAGTATTAGTTCTGAATCTAGGTTGGGTTGGGTTCAGTTCCGTCTTAAAAGACGTATGGCTAGTTAAGCCCAAAATTTCTAGTTCTAGGTCTAGTGATAGCTATAGCGTTGGTGTTAGCTCTACTTTAGCTGTTATTTGGCTTTAGATTATTGTATACAGTAATACCCCGACTAAAGCTACTCCGTTTTACGAAAATTCGAGGATACGCGGTTTTAATTTCATTCCCCCCTGCAACCATCATAACATATTATGGTTGATTTAACAACAGGTTCGAACGTGTTTGATGCACAGAAACGTTAATTGCAATTACAGTGTGTTACTGAGCTAACTGTGAATGACTGTACCTCTGTAACTATGTCATACAAGTGAAGTATTAAGTAAGTTCACTGAAAAAATGATAATTTGTGAATTGGTAAAGAAATTTCAAGAAGTTGGGTATCAACAGTCGGAACAATTAAAAATATAAAAAGAGAATTTGAAAAAGTTGACCGGAGCCTTAAAAAAAATGCTCAGCACTTGCATTCAAGACTGTAAACGCTGAAAAAGAAACTGCATCTCTTTATTCAGAATACTCCACTTAATGATATGAAACTGGTCTGTTTTGGAAAAAATACCCGGAAAAAAGAACGTTTATTTCGAGAGAAAAGAAACTTTTTCAGGTTTCCACAAAATCCAAAAGTTTTAAAAATAAATCTACAACTGGGTTGCTTTTTCATTTGGAAGTCGAATGCTAAAGCCTTGGTGAGAGCTTCGCTCTTTGAGAATTTGTTTGGATATCACTATCACTTCATACCTGTGGTAGAACGTAGTTGCCAATTAAAGCAAATCCCATTTAAAGTGGTCGACAACGCACCAGACTGCAACCAATTTGCACCAATCAATGAACTAGTGAGGCACTAAACCATGAAGCGATGAGAATCCATAAGAAAAAAACATTAAGCTTTCAATTATTTTTCATTTTACAGTGCAAATCAATTAGAACAGACCAGGACCTACATTAGTAGATAATATTAATCATTAAAAAAACTAAATAAGTTTATAAATAAATATCTTAAACTAAAATTATCAGCAACCCATTTAACAACTTCTACGATACATGGACCGATAATATTACATAAACAAACAAAACCATTATGACCAATTATTAATAATATTAATGATAATAAATTTTATAAACAGATATTTGGGTTACTCATGGAATCAAATTTAAGTGTGAGTTTGAGTGGAATAGTTCTTAATCATTTAATAAAGACCCAATTGGAAACAATTGGGAAACAATTAGAAATCAAACCACTATTATTGACAAAATATGTTGATTTATTATTAATAGTTCCTAAAAACCAATATCCACAATTAGCAAATATTTTTAACAACTACAATAACAGATTAAATTTTACCATAGAAGAACCTTTCGATTTCAAATTAGCTTTTTTACACATGATGGTTATTACAAATATTAATAAAAATATATACAGGGTGGGTTAATAGCGCGGGGACGGAAGATTGTGACTTTACCGTTGAAAATAAAAAAAAAATGTTTTGATGTAATCATACAAAGTCATAGTCGTATCGATTAAAATTATTTTCAGCTAACTTCAACTTCAACTTCTTTTTTTTTAATGAACCCTATGTATCTTTTCACATATACCGAATAGTTGCTTTAAATGCTGTAAGTGCATATCTTATTTTCAGATTTTGAATGCAAGGTTGCCAAGTTAATAGTTATTTTCTGAAAATTTTTGAAGAATCATGTGGTCACTTAAAACTAGTTATCAGCATTATTATTAAATATTGAAGATTGTAATTTCGCATATCGATAAACAAAACTTGAGTCTTTCGAACGCCACTAATGCTATTGGATAATATTATACACGGTCGTTACCAGAATCAGTTAATTTACGGAATGTTTGGGGGCCATAACTTTGTTATTTTAAATGGAACACCCTATATTTTTATAAGGTATGTGGTATATGGTATGTCTAACACATGTATTTTTAAGATAATTAAACTGATTCAAATATGTTGCTATAAACCTGATTTTTTCACGAAATATAAGGTATAAAAAAGAAAATTTCTTACAAACGTAAGTGTGTCTATTTTGTAAAAGATGAAAAAGTATACATCTGTGTATATTCAGTTCAAAATTTTCAGAATTTTTGAAATGGGTATTAGAAAAAGTTCAACAACAATATAAATTATAAATTAAATTATAAATTAATAATTTTTTGATTATCTTCTATACAGCGAATAAACTAAGTAACTATGTTAACCGGTTTATTCTTCATTACTACAATATTGCTAACACAAATATTATATGAGAAGGAGCCCACTATCATCGATGGTCCTAAAATATCTGGGCAGGGTTTTTAGGATCTTATTTGATCAGATTGTGTCAATTATCAATTCATTATTACCATTAGTAATCAATTACTTACCAGCTTTTTGAGGAGATGTTTCACGAGATGTTTGATAAAGAATGTAGTCTCAGCACGATAGAACATCTCCTCATTATGATAGGATTTTTGCAAGATATTTAAATAGAATTTTTGAAAAGTTGTTTCCTTAATACTATTGTCTGTGTACAGATCCATACTTTCCCATCTTTTAATTTATTATTTATCTTTTAATCTATGTTTCTTAATAAACATACCAAAATTTGTTCAAAAATGTCTTCATAGTTTATTTCTTGGGTAGGTTTGTGGCGACAGTTTGGAAGTAGTCTTACTCTGGTATCGAATAGTATTAGTGGGGTTTGAAAGACTAAACCTTTGTTTATCGATCTGCCAAATTACAATCTTCAATGATTAATAATAATGGTGATAACGAATTTGAAGTCACTACATGATTTTTCAAAAATTTACACAAAATGATTTATAACTTGGCATCCTTGCATTCAAAATTTGAAAAAAAGATACGCATTTATAGCATTTAAGACAGGTAATCAAAATATGTAAAAAGGTGCATAGGGTTCCATTGAAAAAATTGAAGTCCTAGAATAGTGAAACATCCTGTATAGCTGAAAATAATTTTAACCAATGCACTTTGATTGTAATATATGAGACATAAAAATATTTTTTTTACTTTGAACAGTAAGGCCACAATCTTCCGTTCTCGCACTATTGACTCGCCCTGTATACGAAATGGTATAAGAAAAACATCACTAGTAATAATAGATTACTAAACTAGTAATAGATTACTAAACTTTTATAGTAACTATCCAAAATCTCAAATTTTAAAAACAATGAAAAATTATATCAGAAGAGTTATGGAATTAACTGATAAGCAAAACATTGAAAATACTGTAAATTTTATAACAGACATAAGTAAGATTAGTGCAAGTTTGGTGTCCATTATGCCAATATTTTGACTGAATATTTTGAATTAAAATATTTTTGATTTTTGTAAATAAATTATAGTTTATGATGATTAAAAAAAAGTACATGTAAGATTCATATTCAACACACATTATTTTATTTTTATGTTAGTTTGTTAATTGTAGATTATTAAGATAAACCCTTATAATTTGTTTTTGTACTTTTTATCAATTCTATACATACTAAATTTTTTTTCTCTATTTATGTAGTACAATAATTGAAACAAAATATCTTAAAAATGGAAATTGATATCCCGAAACGTCGATTAAAAACGTTGTCAACATTTTTCTTTGAATAAAGAAAATAACTTTTCACCTTCTTTTAATAAAGTAGGTGAAATAAGTGTTTTCTTTTTAATTAAGAAAGAATTGAGTTTTCCTCGGAATGTTAGTGTCTTGTTTTAGTGTCTGGATCCAATTAAACATAATTTATATGTAATTATTTACAAAATTGGACTCCTATTATAGGAGTAGTATTAGTTCTGAAGTTAGGTTGGGTTGGGTTGGATTCCGTCTTAAGAGACGTACGACTAGTGTTAGCTGTAGTACTGGTTTTAGCTCTAATTTAGCTGTTATTCGGTTTTAGATTATTATATACTTGTATCGAACCAAAACTAGAACTAACGCTAGACTAACACTAGCCGTGCGTCTTCAAACGCCCGGCTAAACCTAAATCTTCCTAATTCTAGGTATAGTGTTAGTTCTAGATTTAATTTTTGTTTGACTCTAGATTATTTTAAGTTCTTCTGGAACTAAGAATATAACTAATACTAGACCTTCAACCCAGCTTCAGAACTAACATTTGACGTAGAACTAGAAACACTAGAGTTTGTCTGTACATCTCTTAAAATAGCTAAACTCTAATATTTATAGTTCTAAGTCTAGTTTTAGTTCTGAAACTGAGTTGTTGGTCTAGTATTGGTTATACTTTTAGTTCTTAAAGCAATAAAACTTGGTACACCTTGTATACTATCTATTATAATGCAATATTAAAAGTATTTTGGTAATATATACTTTTTTGTTTTACCGCATAATATTTGCTGTATATTTTTATGATTTTACCAATTTTAAGCACATATGAAAATTTATATCGCTTATTTTTGTTGCATATAAATTCGGACCTTACTAATGAGCTTTAGAAAGCATGTTAATATAAGAAACAACATCTAAATATAACTATGTCTGTTGACATATTAAATGTACTGAATACAGGTCATTATTCGAAATATGAGTAAATTTTTAAATAATACACTTGGCCTATATATTATATTCAAGATATATAAGGAAATGTGTCTTCCATTTATAATATCGTTGACAAATTTTAGATTTTTTAAAAACATAAAATTCAAAATCTTATCTCCTATTTAATTATACATTAATTTACACCTAGATTTTGACATTTTAAAACTATATCAAGGATTAACAACATGTGAATCACATTTTTTTAACTTATTATGTCGTTAAAACACAAACGTATTAGAATCTAGGCCGAAGTATTTGTTAAAAATAATCAGAACGTTCAAGTGACCTTAGCGACCTTCAACGTTTTCAAACCGTTGTCAGTACGAGGTCATGGTTAAAATTAAAGATTATCACCGTCAAAACTCACAACATTCATAAATAATACTTTGTGTCTATTTTTTTGTCAAGGTTTCAAACAAATATTTTTCAGCTCATTTTCTCTACTTTTATTTTAGTTTATTCAACAGAAATACTAACGTTAGGAAAAAAATTTTACAACATAATCAACAACTTATGACTGTTTTTGAGTAGAATCAAAAAAACAAATTCTGTTAAAAAAAGATTGTTTGATTAATGTGTTACGACGTAAAGGTTTTCCTTAATAAATCATACTTAAGCATACATAAATTCTTAATTTGATTAATTGAAGAGGTTGATTATTGCTGGATTTTTTAATAAATCCAGTTGGTAAACGTTTGTAAAGTAACATAGCTCCCTATAAATTGGGGCACTAACGGCTCCGTATGCTTCTGCTAAGTAAACGTTTACGAATTCCTACGGTGAGGTATTTTGATGAAGTGCCTCCAAGATAAATCACGTTTCGAATCTCCAGATTACGCAAGAGTTTCCGTTTGTAAACTTTGCACGGTGACTAATACCAGTTAGATTACATTTATTACGTCATTCAGAAATTACCTAAATCAATAAGTAAAGTTTCGTTAAAAAGGTACATTTTTTTAAAACAAAAAATGACGTGATTCGTTTTAAGTAAGTCCATTAAAATATTTACGACCAATTTTATTTATCGTTGATAAGCTGCTGTTAAAATTAAACCTGGAATAGCCCGTTTCAATTTATACGGCTTGTTATTAATGCAACCACTAAAAGCAGTATTGTTTGTTAGTTTATAAACCACAACGTTACATTTAATTAATAGGTTTACCCTTCTATATGTTTCACTTTTCAGTATACATCCTCTTTCAGTTCACGCGAAATGCAGTTTGAACTCAACAAAGTTGCAATTATTATCATTATCATTTATTTAACGTCAACGAATTTTTGTTCATCGAAACTTAGTGAATGTAAATGTACAAAAAACGAGAATGGAATTGAGACATGTATTGCAGAAAATCAACAAATGATGTCTTATCGTAGCGGGAAATATCATTTGTGTGTTCCTAAGAAAAAAGATAATGAAGAAATAAAAGAAATCGTTGCGAGTAATGTTTAGATAAGCGAAAACGAGTGTAAACAAACAGAAAAAAAACCCAAATTGACGTTTTATTGCAAAACACTTAATTTCCAGGGCTGTTTATTCAGTTTCCAAAACACACATACAAATACCGCAAAGTGACGTATATCGATTCTCATTGTTTACAATCCGCTGTACATCAACGTTTTGGTCACCACTCATTCAGGGACATCGACGCGAAAACTGTATAAAACCAATCCGTTTCAGTGTTAATCATTCAGTTCGAAACGAGTGCTCAGACTGTATTAAAATTACAAAAACAAGATAAAAAGTGAGTTACATAACAATTATAAATTTCGATTAACTCAATCATTCCAACTTCAATAACACTATTTATTTCATTAGAATGAAGCTTTTGGTCGTTTTATTATCAACTTTTTTGGTTGTATTTGCTGAAACTACTTTGGAGACGTGTTCATGTTGGGAAGGGTATCGACCGGGAATGGTAGGTGAAAGAGCTATGTGTGTCGGAATCAGACTTATGGCTTTAAAACCTTGCAATATTCCCCAAGCACCGCCGTGCATTTGCAATCATTTGCCGGAAGTAACCGGAATCACCACCGATAATACCGGCACAAGATGCTCAAAATACATGCGAGGAATTGAGGTCGAACATTGGCCATGCAAGAATCAAGACGAATGGGAGGCTTTCAAAAAAGAATTAGCCAACAAGCCAATTGAAGAAAATTAACTTCTTACAATTAGTTTTAATTTCTGTTTGTTTTTATTTTGATAATTTTAATAAAAAAGATACCTTTACATCTACCATATAAATTCCGTTTATACAAAGCGCATTCATAAAAAAGGATCTCTGTGTACGCGAACAAAGACTTCCACCCCAACCCATTCCATCTCTTTTGTCGAGAACCCGCATTGTTAGATAACTTTAAAAATGAATACGTCTTCCGCGAGAAAGGATGGGGTAGGGGTGGTGGCGGCGGCGCGAAATTTGTCACTTCCACCCGCGGCACGGGCAATTTATCAGGGCCCCTTTGTCTCAAAACAACCGAAATCATCCGGGCTAAACACGTACGCCGTGTGCATATACGACGCCGACCGAAGCCGACGCCCGCCGTCGACGACGCCGGCGTTCATGCAAAATTCATCCCCCATGAAGGGCACGTGCGCCAGACGCAGACAAATACGCCTATTTGGCCGCCGGCCGGGTTCTCCTCGACTCCGTCACACCCGTTTCCTCTTCCGGTCCGGGACAACGACAACGGCGTCGCGACGATCTCATAATACCCTAACTATTGTTCTATGTAACGCATTACAGTAAAACCTCGTTATAACGGATCTCCTTAGAACCAACTACTGATATAACGGACAAAGTATTTTTAAAAAGCATAAGAGTTTAGCCGTACGTCTCTTAAGGCGGCTTTCTCGAATATTTATAGTTGTCGGTCCAGTGTAAGTTCTAATGCCAGTGTTAGTTCAATTTTTGCTTGATGTATACCTTTCATTAAACTCAAACTAGAAAGTTAAAGACATACTATGACATATTTTGAGATGGGAACAGAAAAATCGTAGCGACAAAAACGATGCAAATTTCTTAGGCGATTATTGCCGACTAAACTGACTCATTCTCAGAGACATAACCTTGCAACCATTTACGAATTGTATATCACATTTCCTTCAAAAAAAGTGATCACACTGACATAGATTCATTTAATGTTAGCGATATTTCGTTCTTTAACCTCGACTTATTTAATGAGTGGCCCAAATTATTTTAGGGTTACTCGATTCACTCGGATTTAAGTCTAATCGTTCATAACAACATCCATTCGTACAATTTGACTTTGGTAATCGTTCGTGTACGATTACCAAAGTAGCACTGAGTTAACATTTTCTACACACCATAGATAAGTTATAATATATTGTTATGTAGATAGGCAACATCTAAACATTTAGTTAAGATGCGTAATTAGTTTTGGATACGCTCGTCTAAAGCACTGAAATCAGTGGTAGGCAGGAGTATAAAATTAAAGTTGTTATTAGAAGTTTAGTTTTATTGATGTTTTTCAAAAATATTGTTTGGCGAATACGTTGCCAAATCAGTTTGCAAAGTACTCTATTTCACGAGTCATTGTAGAGACCTTTATTAAAAAAATGTCTTCAGATGCACGACAAATCCAACCCAACCCACCTATATATTTCAATTGAAATAAAACTAAAATTAATACTAGATCTAGAACTAATATCGTTCAGGTTTAGCCGTCTTGAGAGATGTTAGCTGTACATCTCTCAAGACCCGAATGTTTCTAGTTCTAGATGTAGTGTTGGATTTGATGATATAAAACTAGAACTAACACTAGACCTAGAAGTGGAAAGACGTGAACCTATCCACTTCTAGGTCTAGTGTTAATTCTAGTTTTACTTCAATTCAAATATACAGATTTACCAAATCTAATAAATATTTCGGAAACTGTTCTAAAAATATTACTATTCTGAAAATACGCCGCAAATGTTGAATCTGCGAATATTGAAGCACTGGATGTAAGGAGCGATAAACCACTTGTGTTGTATTTAAAAAATAAGAATAGGGGAACGTGGGGAGTATCGACTACTTAAGCACTACTCAAAATTTCAGTTAGTAACCTTTGTAATAAGAAGCTCAAAATGTTACAATTGCTTGGGTAATTTATCTACTATGATTTTGTTCTTCTGATTTTTTAAAGAAACAAATGGTTTTTTCATAATGTATGTTTTAAAACAAAAACATAAAAGTTGGGTAATTTCGACCAGTAGGATAATATCGATCATGAAATAGTATTTTGTAATACATTTATTTTTAACATATTATACTAAGCATTTGTTGCAAATATACACTGACGCTTTTTCGGCGCTAGTACAATCAGCATGAGCCCAAGATCCATAGTGATTCATCCACTCATGGACTTGACATCCATGAGTGGATGTCAATATTTTAGAGTGTTGCCTTTTCCGCAGTGAAGTTCTTGGTGTAAAAACTGGAGCTGAACATAAGTTTTGAAAAGAAATATTTATATTTTGTTCTTTGGGTTTTACGGTTTTATCATCATCGGTTAAATCATCTTCAGCAACTTCTTCCAAACTGAGTTCAGACTCAGACGATTCTGATAGCAATTTATTTCGTAAGATATTTGATCTGAATGGAATAGTTTCACTTGTTCCTGGTTGTGGAGATGGCGTCTGATGCCTGTACTCCATTGGCTTCGAAATACCCTGGGGAGTTTCTTCAGTTAATGGTACATCTTCTGGAATCGTTACATTTTGCTGATCCTCAGTTTCTTCAACGGTAGAAAGAAAGTCTTCCTCGCAAAACACATCCCGATTGATCGGGAATATTCCAGTGGTTTTAAACCCGTTTGAAGCTTTCTCTATTGTACTTACTTGATTATACGCATTTCCAAAGAGTTCTTCTATATCGGTGTCTTTAATTTTAGCATAATTTCTGCTTTTCATATATTTATCGCACTCTTGCTGGTATGCAGTTTTTCGAAGTTTAAAGAATGTTACGTCTAAAGGCTGAGTTCGATGAGAAGTGTGAGGGGGAAGTGATAATAAATGAATTCCAGTGTTATGACAAAACTTATATGAAGATAATGAGGAATGAGTGGAATGATTGTCGAGTATGAGAAGTGTGGGTTGCTCCTGGAGAAGCATTGGCAAATTTTGCGAAATGCTGCAGCCATTCCGTAAACAGTTCCTCTATCATCCATCCAGATTTTGAACACTTGAATACGGCACCATCCGGGGCATTTTTATTTAGGCCTTCTTTCATTCTTAATCTTTTAAATATAAACATGGGCGGAATATATTGTCCTGATGCACTGAAACAGCATACTATCGTGATATTTTGTCTCCTTTCTCCGCTTGTTATGGCGCCGACCAGCTTTTCCCCTTTTTTTGCCAATATTCGACCTAATACACATTGTAAATGCCCGTTACATCAACGTTGTATATACGATGAACTTCAAACTTGTATTTTTCAAATAATGTCTCTAGATTGTCAAGAAAAAACATTAATTTCAGATTTGTTGAATGCGGTCTCTCTGCTAAGGCTAGTGGCTTCCGGTTTGCGAAAACTAAGCTGCGGATAACGTCCTATTAATGAATACAGCCAATCCTTTCCACACATTCCTTTATCCACATTAAAAGGATGTGCAATGTTATTTGTTTCTGCATATTTAATCACTAAACTACGTATGCTTTGAGCTGTGAGCCTAACGCTTACTCATAAAGTGTACCATATGGAATCTCAAACATTTTAGCGGCACTCCTAATGGAAGACTGTTGTTCTCTTACAGCCTTCATCGCCCTTTTCATGGACTCTTCTGTCCACGAAGAACGTCTAGTTTTTCGTACATATGTGGGCGGCATCTAAAATTAAATATCGTCTGTTATCTACCTATCTTACTGATTTTTTTTTATACATTCGATTTAAAATAAAATTACAAATTTCGCCGAAACTGCTAAATGTATATACTAATTGGGGTAATATCCGACCAACATGATCGATTTTCTCCGAGCCAGTACAGTTAACCTAAAATCTTTGTTTAAGAAAAAATTAGATTAGAAATGCAACATATTACGCTCAGATTGTAGAAAAATATCTGCTTTATCTTTGGAACGTAAAATATGAAACATATAGAAAATATAAATCTATCCATACCTTGATAAAAATGCTACAATTTTAATAAAAAAACTCGAGATACTCGTAAAAATCACCACATGCACACAAATCGAATGATGGTATCGTAGTAACTATTTATAAAAGGCAGATTTGAAGGCTTCTAGCATCCGATCGATAACAGTCAATTAAATGGCGCCAAGTTTATGAAATTTGAAAGTGGTCGATTTTGCCCGATGATCGATATTTCCCCACGTTCCCCTATAACAACAATAAAAAATTTACAATATAACGAAGTTTCCGTAATAATTTGAGTACTTAGAGATAATATACTAAAATAATTGTAATTGTTTAAAAGCTAACAAAAAAAAATAAAAATTAACATTTCTTCTTCTTCTTCTTTCAAGAATAACTGATTTTGTACAAGATGGTGGAAAAAATGAAAGAATAATAGATTGTAATGCTGTGTGGTGTATACGCTTCTGAAGCTCTTTTTAAGAAGCAAGAAGAGAATTGAGGCCAGTGAGGCGTTTGAGGACACACCGACTAAACCGCAACTTTCACTTCTAGGGGTAATGTATAGAAGGTTGTCTAATCAGCTTGTACCACAAAGTACTCTTTTTCATAAACTCTTCATTGGGTCTTCATTAAAAAAATGTCTTCATATGCAGGGAACCAGAAGTCGTTCTAAGATATTCAGCGCCTAAGGGTTGGGTTGGACGAACGAAATGAATGCGCTTCTTTTCATACAATATTTATTGCCAAAGAAAATGGTTCGCATTTTAGAGGGGACACTGGGTACATGTATGATAAGGACACCATGCATTTCATTGCAAAAACAGGCGCCCCAAGTCTATACCCCTATTAGCCCTTAAGTTTAGGACGATGCAGCTCTGACAAAAGTCTCTGTACACAACTGTACAGAGCTGGTACACAACATAATCAAAACTATTACTATGTCAAACCTGGTCAAATCGATCAAATTGACATTTCTGACTTAAAAAATGGTCTGTTATAGATTCCTGTAGAATTCCGAATGTCAGAATTTTGGTCAGAATCAGTCAGAACACGTCAGTTCTTTGTTATACATACGTTATCGTTTACATAAAAATTATAAAAGAAATTTGGAAAACAATATTGTATATGATGAACATCGCAATTGTATTACAAATAGAGTCACCATTATTTAAAAGTAACTGTAAATGAGATTATTTAAAAATATATAGAACATTTAAAAATTAAAATTGTACAGGATGTTTCGAGGAATAATTTTACAATAGTAGAGTGGAAATGATGATGACGGCAGTCATACAGGCCAGCAAAGTTAGAAAATTTTAAAACACTTTTTTAAATATCTTAAACACTATTTACGAGAAACTTGGTACAATATAAACCCATATCAAGTAAAATCTCAAATTTATATGTTGAATTAGTCTGCCAGAACACTACAACTTAATCACAAACAATATCTGGGGCGGTCAACGTCGGCGACTATTTGTTATATGAATATTATTTAGGATGGAATAATTTCGGCCGACTTCGACTAACTAAAGTCAATCCTGTTGTAAATTACAATAAAGCTGTTTGAAATAGTTAGTTAACACATGGGAGGTCTCAAAGGTAGCTTCGCGCTAAAAAACTTCATGCAGGATAGACTTGGTTTCATAATTCGATTGTTAACATTAATAAATTTATGGAAGCTTATTCTATTTAATCTTTATGGAAAAAGTATCTCGGCCGACTTCGAAGACATCGGTCGCTCTAAATATTGATCACAATATTTGGGCCAGTCGACGTCTTCAAACTTGGCCGAGTATACTTCTTAATCACAAACAATATCTCTGCTTAATACCTTACTATCATGAATATTACTTAGGATGAAATAATGGACTTCGAACACGTCGACTACCCCAAATATTGTTTTGTGATATAAGAAGTAATTTCGGCCGACTTCTTCGAAGCCCAAGAATAGAAGAGGCATCAAGAACGACTTTTATTGGAATCCAATTCAACCTAGCTGCAAGTTAGGCCAATCTAGCTGTAAATTACAAGAAAGTTACTTAAAATAGTAAATAGAACGTCAAACAGGAAAAACTTGGCTTCATTGTCCGAATGTTATCATTAACAAATTTATCGATGTCTATTCTATATAAACTTTATGGAAGAAAGATCTCGGCAGACTTCAAAGACGTCGGCCATCCCAAATATTGTTCGTGATAAAGAAGTATACTCGCCCAGCTTCGAAGACGCCTGCCGTCCCAAGTATCGTAAATAATATGTAGAGCGGCCGACATCTTCTAAGTCGGCTAAATTTCTTCATATATCAAAAACAATATTTGGGATGGCCGTCTTTAAAGACGTAAAATTTTTGTATTTCATTACTAAATTACCGCACGATTTATTCCTGGTCTGGGTCCATATCTCCTCTTATACTAAAAATAGAAAAACATAAACAGTATCAAAGAATATTAGAGAAGGGAGGAAATAGGCGTTTAAATAAAAGAAACTCTTCTGTATCTGATGACAGCAAGCTTTAACGCAAAGATAAATCTTACAGGTTAGAATTAAGTTAGATTTGACGTAATACATATAACAAACACACATAAGTTGTTCATGACAATAAAAAAATTATATTACACTACGAGTTTACTCAATGCCATATTACCTCTACTCATGCTCTACTCGAGTAATATGGTGTGAACGCACCCTTGGAATAAGTAATATTACTTATTGAAGCGGTATTTAATATAATAATAACAACAGTTTTAATTGACCATTTAACGCTTTAACAGTATTAAGAAAATAACCTTTTAAAATACACTATATTCAGAATGATAAGCAACGTTATTGTAAGAACAAGACAAACTAATAACAAGTAACTAACGACGCTATCAAAATTGCAACCAAAATCGCAAATAAATTCCTTAAAACAATCGAATAAGCAGTAGTATTGAGTAGTATATATAAGTGACAAGTAAAAGTGATGTTACTTCAAAATTGTCATCGTTATTGAATATTATACTACCTTTAGTGCCACTTCTGGTTATTCTGTGGTATCGACTTGCTGACTCTAATGGCTTGGTATGTTGTTTGTATGTATGTAGTTTAGTGAAGGTGACTTTCTTCATAGCAATTAGACTCTGGATGGCCCGCCTTTGTACTCAACAATTGAGAATTAATTCAAGGATAAAAAAACAGCTATAGGTTTTATAGACGTTTATCTAGAATAGAAAGGTGAATTGAGACACTTTGGGCTTACTGTAATTTGTCCCAACTAAACCGTTGTCCAAAATCCCCGATTATAAAAATAATCGTATTAAAAATATTTAAAACGTATGGTGGGTACAAAACTTTTGTTCTTAAAAAAATAAGGAGCTTAGCAGGACTGATTAACCAAATTTTTGGAACTAATAAAGAAATAAAAAATACGTGCAAAAAGTATCGGTCTTCTACGTTTTTTCCTGATTGAGCGCTCATTAATAATAATTGGCGGACCAATTAACCGAAATGTACTGTAGCAACTTCTCTTAAGTATGCGACAAACAATATGTGGCTGAAGTAAGATTCACTCGCCAGACACCGATTCGACCCTGGTGGATGAGAAAAAATCTTAAATTTGCTCCTCAAAATTAAGACAAATGCATCCCCATCTATAGATTCGGGGGTTTTGATCGTGTATGGGGATTCTAGAGGGTTTGATTTCATTATTGAGCGTGACTTTAGACAGGAAGGGGTGAGAAAAGTTGTTTCTATTTACTATACAATATTAGGATCACTACTTGTTTGGTTGACTACAAATAATCGAATCTGTGCCTGGCAAGTGAATCTAACTTCAGCCACATACAAACAATCTGGTTTACCGTCTCGTCTTCCATTTCACACCTTTTAGTGAAGGATATTTTTGCAAGCTTCATGTAGAACATGTGCTTATAACTTGCAGTGTCCGATCGGAAAGTGAATGACGAGCCTTAAGTTGCCTTTTGATTTTTCTAGGAACGAAGTAGATCTCTTCTGATTAAAGTTAGTAGACTAAAGGTTTCTTCCCTTGACACCTACACTCTTTCATCTCATCTATCGCAAAACGCTCGATGAAAGATGGAGTTGATCATCTTTGATGCTGTATTAAAAGCTTAAAGTTGCCTCATGGACTGATAACCGACAGAACTTCACTAACCATATTGTAATTCGATTGTAATTCCAACTGCCAGCATAACCTAGTCCAGATTACAACGTTCCTGCGGATTGTTTTAGAGTCGATGATTACATTGACTTCTACTTGATCAATCACGCAGTACTTAGCTTAGGTTGATCTGGGATATCGTTGCCAAAGTGTGGCTGTAGAAAAAGTAGGTGTGAGCTCGCTCCGGACGGTCCTCATTTTTACAACTTGCTTATTGTCCATTGAACTTTATTGAAATGGCCACCCAATGATGAAAATATCTAGGGACAGCACGTTCAGCTTAGTCTCCATCCCGTTCTCATGACGCCTGTAATTAACAGACAGGGCAGTCATTAATACTAAAATGGATTGTAGTGATTAATGGAAACATCTATAATACTAAACAAGAGTTACACAGATATTCTGCCAAATCATGATAAATTTGATAAAATCAACCATTAAGCAGTTTTGCAGTTTTTATTCGTAATAATACGGTCATCATACAAGCGAACTCTACAAAATTCGTTACGATCTGAAAGCAATTACGACTACGCGTTCAATGTGCATGTTTTACTTTATGACAGTTGCCGTTTTTTGTCGCTACGATAAAAAGTCATTATTGCGCGATTAGGTAAACACTAACGAAACACGAATAAAATTAATTAAACATTTGCAAATGAAAATTCATAGTACGTGTTCCCGGGATATAGTAGCTCTATTTGATTACATTTACTACAGATTACCAATGATAATGTTATTTATAAATAACCAATAAAAAACGTGTGGTTATTTAACGGTAAGTACAAACCACTTGACTATTAAAAATCGAACGGTAAATGTTGGTACGGTCCACTAATCGTCCTCGTTTTGGCAACGGCAGCATAAAAAAACTGAAAACTCTGAAAAAGTTCGTGCAACGCAAAACGGTTGAGTGAAGCCCATTCGGGCGAACAATAATAACAAGCGCACCGTTCGAAAGCGGACACGGCTTATTGCAAAAGGGATGCGAACGGGGTTCATTGTTTGGTAGCCGTATCGTCCTGGAGGGTTCCACTCTGTTTATAATTAATTAGTCGGAACGTTGTATAGCGCTTATTATTGAAAACCCGGTTCGCAAATCCGCCTATGGAACGGGAAACGCTAGGAATTTGTAGAAAAAATTAAAATATGATGGATGCGCTCGGTACGCTGCCTATTATTGTCGTTTGGTGTTCGAATTACGGTTTGAATCGATGACGTCCTTCGAAACCTGCGTGGCCCCCTTGTTTTGCTAACGAGCTACGCCCCGAGCTCTCTAAGAAGAACAGGCGGGCGGCATTAATTTCATTATCCTTCTCCTCGTCAAACATTACGTCTTATGAGGGTTGGGAAAGGGCGGCGATGACGAACTGTGTATGTTTTCCGGCTCGCCTAGAAATTGTACTCTTTCTGGAATTGCAACCTCCGGATATTAATTATATGCCACCTTTGTGTTCCTGGTTAGCAGAAAGGACAGGTGCGACAATTTTTCTTTTCCGTCCGTTGGTTTGTAAAGGCAACTGTCAGTATTCAACTCGATTTTTTCCATGTTTTTTCTGTCGCTTTTAAGCGACGACGGCCGCTTTTATACTACATCAAATGAATAGAGTCCTAATGAAAAATGTCGTCACAAAAACGATTTCCACTTAGTTTAATTGCGAAAATATGAGGAAATAAAAAAACATTTTCGTTTTGGTGTCGGAACACGTTCGAGGGGTTTCTCGAGGAAAAATTTAATAAATCCCCAATTTCGAAGAACAATAATTTCGAACCCCTTGGAAATTTCCGCGACGCCAAGCGAGAATTTCATCAATCAGCGGTGCCCGGAACCGTGGAAACGTGGAGGGACGACGGTCCGGGGAGTAACACATCGTCTCCGATCCGTGATCGTCGCGGTAAATTTCCCGAACCATATCGGACCACGTTGATTAAACTAACGAAGTTGAAATTCGGCCACCGAGCGTACCAATTTGTTATTATTGTGTACAGCCCGGTATAACAACCTAATTATAAAAGTTTCCGAGTATCTGCTTAGGAACACTCTCGAACAATTCGCTTCTGGATCGTTACGGAAATTGTTAAACTGAAAAAAAAGAAATATGAAACTTATAGTTTAGTTAATCTCCGGTGATCGAGGTCGAAAGCCAATATAATTTTATCCGTTTTCCCAGGAATATAGGGCGGAGAGAACATACTGTTGTAATCTCAAGCTGTAAATTGTGATACCCGAACACGCCTCCAAACGGCGAGTACCCGGTGTTACTGTGGTGGAGCTCTCTGTATCGGACGCAATAATACGTCGGTTAGCAGGCGATATACGTTAGTCATAAAGTCACCGATGTAGATTAACGCCGCCAGAGGGCGTCGGGTTAACCGTAATTGAAGGCGGAGATACGCCGGCCACAGCGTTACGCGATTGTGCGACGCCCTTTGCCCTAAATATCCGACGATCCACGTCTCGCATATCTAATTATTATAACAGGAGAGAGAGTTCGTGACCATCCCTATCTTCACGTCCCACGATTTATTGAATAAAACGAACTCTGTTTAACATAAAAATTTTCATAATAATTAAAGAATAATAAACCTTTTGTGTCTATTCCAGAATATTGATGAGTCATTAATCGTTTTATGTATAACTCATATCATTTCTTGTATGGTCACTAAAAAGTTTGTGTGATATACGTTCACATTATGCATCTATCCTACTCAATCTTATTGATGTAGTCTTTCGTTTATCATCTTAACAGTTATATATCTAATTCCGTTCGTGTTGTAATCAAGCCACGTAATATTACTCCTGAGAGCAGATGTCGCAATATATGCGAAGGGCACATGCCAGGTTCCGTCACTATTCCCCCATCGCCACTCTTTGCCGTTAATATTAACGAAACGGCTGTATTCACTGGCTTTGTTCCATGCTTACTGTGCTCCAATTTACCATGCCTCATTTGATAGTGTTGACATTTTACGTGTTCAAAGAATGCAGAATGATTTTTGAGGTTTGTATACGGTATTCAAAAGTATGCTTACTTACGCATAAAGTTTGTGACATTGGTTGGTTAAACATGTTTCTATATTTTAACTACTAAGAAGCTTATTTATCTATCAAACAAAATAAAATATCGTGAAGTGGACAATCTGAATACTGAACCTGAATAGAATACCTCTTCCGAAATATAAGTTGTCCCTGTTTAAAAGATCATTGACTTATCAGATTTGTGTACTTTACAACGGTCTGCCTGCTGATCTGAAGAAGTTATTTCTCATCTTTTTTTAGTTTGTCCTTGTCCAGTTGTTAATGAGATATCAATAGTGACTGTTTCTCTTATTTATTATTAGCCCTTTAGTTATTTTTTGCTATTTTCTTATCTTTTTCTATTAGTTCATGGTGTGCCATGAGCTGCCTTATATTTTCATTTGCCATTGCAGTGCTCGCTGTCTTATATTTTGCTTTTATGATTAACATTTTTACACTTAACCTAATTAAGCATCTAATTAAATATGAGGAGAAGCACATTATTGATGTGCCATCTAGATCACGCCTGGTACTAATTTATAATTATAATAAGTTTGTTTTTTGAATAAGAGACATTTATTATTTATATTAATCGATTGCAACCCTCTCATTTCTATACTTGTAATCATACTATTTGTGTTAGAAATTTGCGCCGGAGTTTCTGTCGCACATATTGGAACTGGTATCACAATTGATTTATAGGGTCGAACTTTACCTTGTGTTAATATGTATGTATTTCTCTCTAAAGTAACTTGATTATTTACATACAACTTCATGTATTGATGTTATCCAAACATTAACCATTGAACCAAGAACATAAACACAAAAAATAATTTGTGTTGAACTGAACTTATTACAGAGAGATAGAATGAATTTTTCTGTTGTGTGAAAATTAGAGGTATGCAGAAACCAAAACATTCAATTGATAATATCCTTTATGGTCTGATATATTACTGTTAAAGGTGGTTAAGTAAAGAAAGTTTTTTTGAAATGACAGCGTTCGATTCAATTAAATTATGCATCTCTCATGATATTCCTGCAATATACCAGGCGTGTTTTTTAAATAAAGCAGCATTTGAAAATCATTCGACCATGTATACGTTCGTTTTTGACCATTCGGAATGATTTCTCCGGTTGGTAATCCCGCTCACTGTGAAATAGGTAATCTTCTTAATGCTGAAGGCGTGAAGCTGAAATTCATCATCAGAACATGATCTGACGATGAATATCATACTTCATGATACACACACTACCAATCGAACTTAATACCTGATCAGATCACTCAGAACAATTTGACCACCTTGTGCAGTCCTGATCTAGCGTCTAATGACTACCACGTGTTCATGCATTTGAAGAATCAGTTTGGCGATTTGACAATGATAATGATATCAAAATGACCGTGATACAGGTGTTATCTAATCAGACGGCGGTAGATTTCTGCGAGGATGACCTACAAATGTTGGTTGTACGATATAATATGTGGCTAAATTTTGATCGAAATCATGTATACAAGTAGATGAAAGTACAAACATTATGTAAAATAAATTATTAAGAGTCTAATGGTTTCATTTTTATTTCTCAATGGCCCTTACATAAGACACTTCGACTAATTTATTTGACATCCACAACTTTAAATACTTTGATTACGCTGTTTGTTTATAGTAGAGCGAAATGAACGGTGTATACATCACAATAACGAAAATTAAGCAGAAAAAATACATTACAGAATCTTCAGTGCGGTAATAGTAAATTACGCTGCTCAAAATAATTAGGGGGACACTTTTTTGAAGTCAAACAGGCACCACTTGGTCTTTAAAGGTCTTTTTGGTATAATTCATGGCAATTAGTCTACCAGGAACAACAACAAGATCAGTTCTGTTATCTATGCTGATTCTAGCTCAAACCATTACAGATCCTCAAGCAAATCTATGCACATCCTGTGTAGTAGCGGCTGTGTGGTGTACTGACGAAGTTGTCAATCTCCGTGATCCAGAGTAAACCTTATTCGGCAACCTCTTTTGATATATTTTCAACATTTTGAACATTATGAGATCTCGTGCTGCGTTTGTGCGGACAGGTTTTTAGATTTCGACCCTATCCAGCTCTTCTAACACATTGACAAGTCTCCCCAAACCGATTCCATAAATGCTGAATAACAGAATGGGAAACTCGAAAATTCCTGATAACGTGTCGAGTGGAGTGGCCATGCTTCTTAGTACTAATAGTTCTGCATCGCCTTCTAATGGTTCACAGTAAACAATTTGTTTCAATTGTCTAACAAACAAAAAATAACCTAGAGAAACAAAAATTAAAACTAGAACTAACCAGACTTACAATTAGAAAGATTTGATCCAACTCATTCTAGCGTTAGTTCTATTTTTAGTTCGATGCAAGTATACAACAATTTATGACTGAATAAACATTAAAAACAGAGCCAACCCAATCTAGATTCAGAACTAATACTGGACCTAGAACCAGAAACATTAGGGTTTAGCTGTACGTCTATTAAGACGGCTAAACTTTAATGTTTCTAGTTCCAGGTCTGATGTTAGTTCTGAAACTGTGTCGTCGATCTTGTGTCAGTTATATTTTTAGTTCTAGAACAATTTAAAATATCTATAAGATATCTATAAAGATCTTATTTATCTAAAGCTAAATAAGAATTAGAACTAGAACTAACACTAGACCTAGAACTAGAAAGATTCAGATTTAGCCGAAAATTTGTAGTTCTAGGTCTATTGTGAGTTCTAATTTTAGTTCGATACAAGTATACAACAATCCAAAATCAAATAATAACTAAAAGTAGAATTAAAACCAACACTAAAGCTCACACTACACCTAGAAGTAAAATCATTTGGGTTAAGCCACTCATCTAGGCTGGTTAACCCAAATGTTTCCAGTTTCAAGTCTAAAAGAAGTATAACGTATGGAAAAACTCAATTTTATGATTTCCATGGTTACATATCATAAGTTAAACATGAATAAATTTTCAATATAGAAAGACGTCCAATTCCTACACAAAAATTGGGAATATTTAGTAACCTTCTATAGTTGGTATAACTGAGATAAGTTTGATAAATCAATAATAAATTTTTACCTGTTTGTAACTCTATCCGGGGACATACTGTATGTTGTATTACCTGCTAAAATCAAAAATTCAAAAGTTTGATGAAAACCTAATCAATACAAATTGATGGAAGCTATAAGTAATATCTACAATAAATAAGAGACTAAAGAAAAGTTAAGAGATTGTGTCTCTGACAGATCTATAGGAAAAGGGAGAATTCTTGGACAAAAGCAGCGAAAAAATACAATCTATCACTACCCCCCATGCCCTATAAAAATCAAGATCGTGTATCTGTTCATAGTTTTCCAAACCCTCTATATAAAAAGAATTGGGTTGGGTTGGTGAAATAAAAATCGAATTATTTTAAGAAATGTTGAAAAATAATTTGATTTTGAAATAATAAATAAGAAGTCTAGAAACTTGAACTGTTAGTATTGTTTTAAATCTTTCATCCAAAAAAAGTTTTTTTTTAATTTTATTATTTTTGGCTCAATTATAATTTCTTGTCATCATGTATCGGTAATTTCTTTCCTTATTTATTTATTGTATAGGATAGTGGTAAAAGTTACTGATAAAAAATAGTGACGTTAATAACAACAAAAATCATAACTCTGGAAACACTTCAACTTCAACCATGCGTTTTTTATTGTGTTACACAATTTCGTTTTTTGGCTTTTACGATTTGCTTGTTACCAATATTTCACACCCGTGAATTTACGAGGACAAGTAAACACATTAAGCGATCGACCCTTCGAAAGGGGTTCGAGTTTTGGCCGCCCGGCATGGTCTGATTTACAACTTCGAATTTCCCCCCGTTAAACGGCCTCCCTCGCGGCCCCCTGCGAAATAATTTTCTGGGTAACCAGTCGTCCGTGAAACTTTATGAAACATCGTCTTGGAGACCCCCGCACTTTTCGTTCTCCATCCTAGCCACCGTCAGATGGCACCAAACGGCTATGACGTCATAAATTTTTACGGAAAACCAACTTAATCGTGTAAGCATTTACGAATCGTTATATTGAATTCGAATTTTATGGATTTTTTTGAAAAATTGAGGTAAACTTAATTTAGCGAAAAATTAAAGCCGATTAATTCGATTTATTATTGCGTTGCAAAATTTGTTTCAGTTTAATTCTTTTCTTAATACAATGTGGGTTATTGTCAAGATTTTCTCCATATTCTTTTTATTTATTTTGGTACTGGGAGATCCTCCAGAATATCGTACGTTTAATTAATTAATTAATTACTATTTTGTTATGATAATTTTTTGTAGCTCTTCCTTCGAGATGTAAAGATGGAGAGACACGTACAACCACCCGAGGATGTCAAAGTTGTACATGTTATCAACACGAATGGGATTGTATTCCTCTTCCTTGCGATTATCGCGATCGAATGAATTCTTTTAAACCTTTGTAAAAATTTAACGAATTAAAGAAATTCTTAGTAGAATCAAATCGCTTTATTTATATCCTCCATTATTGAATGTGAGGCGATTAAGGGCTGTTCCCCATTAGCACTTGGCACGCGATCAAGGAATCCACTTATTAGTCACAAAAGCGTTTGTACCTCAAGCACACAACACCCCTTGCTTATTGATTTTCACATCACCCTCCACTTTTTAAACAAGTTAATCGATGATCTCTAAACCCCATCCAATTTCTAGTGCTTTAATTTTGTTTCTATTTTTGATTACAGGGCGTCCACGAAATTACAGGTGTTCGCCTACCCCTCCAACACTATACCGGAAGCCATGCTGTGTTCATGTACAGTACAGCCAGTGACGGCAACGTTACCCTTCAATTGAAAGAACCTGATGACTTGGATAGGACAAGTCTTGCAGCTGTTCTTGCCAGGCTGCAAGATGACTCATCTTTTTCAATTTCTTATCAAGATGCCGATATGTTGTCCGATGGTAGCATCGATGTCTTGCTCGGTACAGGTCCTGGTAGTCAGCAAGGTAAGAAATTTGAAATTTTATTGAAAAAATGCTTTCATGCAAACTAGGACGGTTTAAACCGGAAGGCAATTAGGTCCCTCTAGTGGCGGGCGGTCCAACAAACTGAGGGATTGCCTACGCAAACATGTTTACGCTGGCTATACGAGGACCGCTCGGGGGTGTGATAAATCAGAATCCTTTTTCAAAGGATCCTGGGATTGGTTATCCCATTTTCCTTTCAGAGGCGGTTCCATTTAACCAAAAACGGATTTGTTGGAGGGCTGGGAAATAAAAAAAAACTAAATATACTATCTCTACGACGTAACAACATAAAGAACCATAACATCTAATCTTAACAATTTATTACATTCCTTTCTAAGAAACAGCATGCGTCCATGTAATAAACTACGAAAATATTTGTCGAAAATTACATTATTTATTCTTATATAGAATGTAGGTGACAACGCAATCAATTATCTACAGACATGTATTGTGACAAGGCGTAACCCGAGATCATGTCAAGTGAAAGAATCGAAGTCGCTGAGATTCTGTGTCCCGTGAAGAACACGCTTCCGTTACTCCTAATCCCTATTTCCCCCCAGGTCTGAACGAACCAAGACTTGGGAAAACTTTTACATTAACGATTTCCTACCAGGTCAGCATTAAGGGATTATTTTGTTTTCGCCTGAGCTTGATTTACCCTGTCCGTTTTCGTCACAATGTTTTTTTTTTGTTTTGAAAACACTTGTTTCTTTCTACTTTTGGTATGTATAATTTAGAAAAAAAATAGCTTTCCTCGTAAATCTTCCTAAAAATAAATATCCTTCAACCCAACAACTCTTATCTAGACGTAATTTCGACGAAAATTCTCGGACAGTTACCCGGAATTATATTAATAATTGCACTGGCGAAACCACCGTTCCAAATTTGCATGATAATAGCACTTCAGGGCCGTACTCGACGAGAGGGTTTCGTTTTTTTCCCGTTCTCCTGGAAATTATTTTCAAACTCGCAAACGCCGGGTGGGTCGAACAAAAGACATTTGTATGTAAAAATGTTCGCGTACGGAAGCGAAGGCGTCGCGACGAACGTTATTTATGGAAGTTTCGACGAGAAAGTTTCGTGTTCTGGCGATAAAAGGCGCAGATGAATTCTTAATACGCATGTCTTCGGGCGATTATGAAAGTTTCGCGCCCTCGTTGACAGATTAAGAGGACCAAACTAGCCGGTAATGAACTCGAGCCGCTTCAGAAAGAGAATTTTAATGTTTGCTTGATGAGATGTAAGTGACTTTGCGGAAGTTTCCCGGCGAGATAAGAGAAGATGCGTGTTATCCGAATTTACCTCTCTTCGGATAACTGATATAATTGGATTTTCCAAAGTTTCCGACGCATTAACAGCTATTTCAGGTTATATCTTAATAATATACGAAGGTGAAGAACTAGATTATGAAGCAAAACTGATGGCAAAAAAGAGATACATTATCAAGTTATGCGCACATAACTATGTTATGGCCCTTGTGAAAATGACTCCACAAATCAAAAAGTGGAGACGAGGAGTTGGTTTCCGCCGGGAGAAAATGGGGAGATTCATCTCGTTACAATGTAAAACTATTCTTGGTAAAAGAAAGTAAGGGCACGAGACGGAAAGGCGGGGCGGAACCGCATATAGCGCGCGTCCCATTCCGAAGATTTGCATGCGCTTTTATCCCCAGAGAGTGGCGACCCCTGGATGCGACTCTAGCATCGATGCACCATCCCGAATTTAGCCGCTTTATGGTTATTTTATGCGAACTGGGTATTTATGGCAACCGCCCACATCGTGCAACATTTTCTTTTTATTTCAATTTAACCCCCTTCTTATTTAACACGTACATTGTCGACACCTTTAGTATCTTAAAAACGTCAAATTGTATATCGTTCTCATAGAAAAGTTACATTTCTTTGCAACTATCCAGCAATTTTATTATTTCCGAAAAGAAAAGTCTATGGATACTAAATAAATAAGCTAAGACCTGCATACCGAACGAACCTAATTCAGAAACCTAATTAGCCCAGTAAGATTGCGAAGCCAACGATACAAAGTCGATTTCACCACCGAAGAAGGCAAGACGACCGCCGTCGTGCTGGAGAGAAGGAATTGTGCATTGCGAAATTAATTTCCCGCCTCCTTTATTACCTTGGATATTTCACCGCACCTGCTTCGAATGTAATTTCCATCCCCCAACGTCTTCAACCCCCTGGTTCATCATCCCTCTATACTCTCTCCGGTTCCTCTAATAGTTCATAAATAATTCATACGCAAAGAAATGAAATGTTGCTTTCATTTAATCAAACGCCGCAGCAGCGAGCCGGACGGAGAGTTACGAAAAAACCGTTGTCACAGTAGGTAATTTATTTGACTTATAAGGCCTTGTAAGATATTAATCTTAAATGAGGAAAAATTTTTATACTAAAATTACGAAATATTAGATAAGGACAAAGAATGAATGAGATTTAGGTTACCCAAAGACGAATAAAATTTAGAAAAATATAAAGAATGAAAGAAAGACAAATTGTAAACATCATAAACGACCCAAAATAATTTTAAACGATCCCCAATGGAATTAAATTTATACGTACTTTGGAGTTTCTCCAAAAATCTGTGTTGCTCCCTGCCAGATATAGGCAAGGTGATGAAAAGAGTAGTTTTATATATAGAAACTCCTTAACAACAAATAACCCCATGGAAATAGGGGAGAGTGGGATAGATTCATATAAGGAGCACCATCATACACTAGATATATCTGAAGTTAAGCGTATATCAATAGATTTAGCCATAGGTTGGTAATTTTTCCAATTTCAATTTAAACGCCTTTTCTGACTAAATGCTGCTTTCTAGATCAATAAGTATTATTTTACTTAAAAGATAGAGAGGTCCAGTTTGTGAATTGATATGTGAATAATATTAATTTTCGTGAATAATGTTTTACTAATTTTCATTTTCTTTTGATGGGCTTTCACGGTGGCCATTGAATAAAAGTTAGAACTAATACAAGGACCAATACTAGAACTAAAACTAGAAGCTGTTTGGTTTTACCGATTGCCTTTTGAAAAAATGTTTGACGTTTCAATTATTATGTTGCAACTTTCTACAGAAACTGGCTCAAATGAAGCAAAGCTCCTCCCAACTGGACCAAACAGCTGTGGGAGCAAATTATATGATATAAACGAAAGCAAGTTTGATGTTTGGAAATGATGGCATGGTGTTCTAACAAGGTAATGATTTGAAACATTGCTCCAAGGACGCCATAACCTTACTGGTCAAGCTTGTCCTAAGACATATCATTGCACAGCTTTCAAACATTCCGCCGGTTCAAACGAACCATTTGAATCAATTAAACCAGTTTCTCAAGAAGGTTGCAACATGGCATTCTAAACGTCAAACAGTTTTTCAAAGGGCGCATGCCTGATATGCAAAGGTTTGCTGATCGCTTCTAGTTTTAGTCTTAGTAATAGTTCTAGTGTTAGTTCTAATTTTTGTTCTTCTCTAGACGCTTAACTAGACAAACCTGTTTTCATACCTTGATTTTGAAAAGTAAAAAAAAAGTATGTGGAACTGTATATTTTTTCACATCTCATCTGCCCCATACCTGCCCCATGCTCTATCTTATATGTATATAGTTTATAGCTTATATATAAGTAGTAAATTGAAGCAAATATTATGTCTTTATTATAAAGACAATTTGACTAATGATTTTTGATGAATCGAAGTAGATATCAGTACTTCATCTTCATCTACACAGAAGCAGGAGAAGGTGGGTACTTCCCCTACATTGCAATAATGAGAAGTAGGGTAGCTCACAGCACAGTAACATCTGGTTACAATTTCTGCGGTCAGCATCTTTTGATATAACGTTTGAAATAAGATCTCAATTTATCAATATGAGATCCTTATAAAAACATGCAATTCACACAAGTCTACGCAGAATAACTTCACAGACTTGACATTATCATTTTTCTAGTTGAAGTTTTTGTTAAAAGTATCTGCGCCGTTTTGAACCTACAAAACGAACAGAAAGGTGCATCAATAGAAAGGTGCAATTTTCACGGAAAATCGAACCATTCTACCATTCTAAAGGCAATTCAGGCCTACACGTACGAATCCAGTATGACCAGAGAATATAGACGAAGATTATAAAAAATTCGTTGCTTAGCAAAATTAAACACATATTAAACCTAAAACACCAATTATCCATGTTAAACATGCTGAAGGTTAACAATATTATTAGGATACACCCAAGATTTTAATATTAAAGGTTGTCTAAGTTCCTAGTTGCAATATTTCGATTTTTGTCTGTCGACGGGGCGCAAGAGTTCGTGACGCAGCAAGAAGATTCGAATTCGCGAATTTGAATTCGAGTGTTCGATGCGAATTCAAAGTGTCTTAGTGCCCCAAACTCGTCGTTTGGGAAGTTGAATTTGAACTAGTTGAATTTTACTTCTACTTGAATTGGCTGAATTTTACTTAACGCAGATTATTATTACCAATTTTTAGGACTCCGCTACCGACAATTCAAGAAGCCTTGATATAGAGATTAAGAGATATTGATATATACTGGCAACAATTTGGATCTGTTCAATTTAGTGTGAATAATAGCTATCCGGAGTTTGTTCTTAAAAAAACACAGTTCTTAAAACTATAAGAATTGAATGCGATTGTAAGTTAGAAAAGAGAAAAATTACCCAAAAAGTATCAGAACTGAGGGACATAATTAGGAATAATTGCCAGATATTCATTGAGAGATATTGAGGGCCTAAAATTCACAATTTATTGCGTTATGTGTCTAAATCTTCTAGAAGCATTTAAATTTTTCTAGAAGCAGTATCAAGTATTCTGGAGGCATATATTAAGTCTTCCAGGGGTAATATCAAGTCTTCTGAAATTGTTTCGATTTTTCTACGTGCGGTATCAAATTTTCTGGAAGTAGTGCAACTTGTCTGGAAGCATTTCAAATCTTTTTCAAGCAACATCAAGTTTTGTAGAAGCAATCAAGTAATCCAGGGGTAGTCGTAAATCTTCTGGAAACAATTCAAGTGTTCTGGAAGCATTTCAAGTTCTTTGGAAGCAATGTCAAGTCTTTTAGAAACAGACCAAGTTTTCTTGAAGCAGCATCAAGTCTTCTAGAACCATGCTCAAATCGTTTGGAAGTAGTGCCAAGTCTCCTAGTAGCAATATTTAGTCACACTTTCAAATACGTGCTCTGCAATAAAAACCCTTCGCAGCAAATGCGATTAAATCCCAGAATTGGGAAGATAAAGCACAACAGTACATTAAAATTTAAAAAAATTCATTGACAATGGCAACTTCATTCCAGATAATATCATTAACAATTTTGTATGGGTGTTTGTACACAAAGAGAATCCACGTATTTTGCACTTACCTATAATCAAGAAGGTTGCTTTTTATTCCAGGATGTCGGTGTCAGAATATCCTACCCCACATGAGTTATCTCACTTCACGACGATGCACTCATTCTCTGTTCGTGTTTTCTTGCACAATAAATTTCTAAACTCTCGGGATAACAATCCCTATCTGCACCCATTAAAAATTTTGTATGGATGCTTGTGCACTCTAAGCACTCACGCATTTGGTGCCTATAGATATGTCCTACAGTAACACTAAAGATAAAATCAAAATGTTTTCTACAAATATAATTTCGGAACCAAAAGTTTACAAATGGTACAGTATTAGCAATGTCATAAAGGGAGCACAGTTGCGTATTACTTGAAATCAAACTAAATCAAACATTTTTAATGGTTGCGCAACCAGAAGTTGTGAGTTGATTTATGAATTATCTATCAGTAGATTTTTTGATGATTGTAAATTGTGAATAATAACTGAGCAACAAATACAGGAAGTGGACATGTTCAATTGCCGGACGACAGAATACGACAGAAAATTAGTTTCCATTGTCAATTAATCGATCGGGAGCCGTACGGCTAATGACAACGATGACAGAGCCATTTGTTCTGATTAATTTCGAAATAATTCACACCCTCCCAATTGATGGCTAATTTATAACTATGAAAATCGCGTTTGGATGGCCCTCCATATACGATATAATAATATACCATGCGAAAATTTTAAACGAAATTATAATTATTTGATAATAAACTCTGCGCCCACGAATAAAAAAAGCTAAAAATACTTCTGCGAGGAAACTTCGACATGAAACGTTTCAAAGCGACCGCACGCTTGTCCGGAGCTTGTAACAACTTGCTCGTGGGGTGAAACGTAATGGAGTTAAAATTACTTAAATTTAAGCACCGTTCGCTAATAAATTGAACGCCACGCGAACGTCTCTTAGAAGCGTTAATATGCAGAATAAGAATTTCATTTAACAAGGTAGTTACGGAGTGCAGTTCGCGTGCTGCTGCCGGCTCTACGGAGAGGGCGCCCAACACCACCGTGGTACCCGCTTCCCCGCATCCAACCTTCGTACCCCTAAAACCCCTAACTTCATTAGCTCCGGTAATTGAACAAGTGGGCTGTAATTGTTGTTTCTAACTTTACCCTTTTGAATACAGCCACCTGAGCGTCACTTTAAGTTTTAACTTTAAAACATTGTGTATGAACGGTGTTTATTGACTACAAAATGTTTAACTTTATAAATTATGTATAATGAATGAGTAGTATTAACTTTTTTTCCTAGAGCGGGGCTAAGAATAATTTAAACTATTCGCAAACAACAAAATCCACAATTATACCCAGTGCATTTTACAACACATACACTAAGGCCGTTTCGTTTTGAAATCTAACACACAGGACCCTGATCCCCGACTGTTCGTCTGCCAACGTTTGCCTTTTATGACTACTACAGACGAACGGACGTTGGTTAAAGTATAGAGAACGATGGAGAAACGACCTTTCCGCTGCTACGGACGTATCCGGACCATTATCCCCTCAGGATATGGGCAGTGCGTCATCTGGAGTGCCATCAAATGAAAACGGTTTAATATATATCGCAGTAAACACTGTCCGGGATATATACGAGAACCTAAACTCGCACAACGTACGTTCACCGAAGATTATCTGCAATGACGACCTCGTAACATAACGTATCTACTAATTTCCTTTTAACGGCGGTGTACTGAAATTAATTAGAATTAGTTTTTTTAAGGATCAGATTTAATTGTTAATTGGCACAACTCAAGCAATATGAAAATATTGCTAGATACTCCGTAGTCTAGTTTGGATAAGATAACTTTTCCATGTGTTAGATGTTACTCCTAGTCTCAGCGTTAAGATCAAGTCCATTTAAAATTTTACATTTGAATCCTAAACTCAACTGTCTTAAGTTTTATCTTCGATCTTGCATCTGATTGTTCTTTTTCCACTTTTATTATACGTCTCCTTAGTTTCTCGTTGAATCTGGAACTCGTTCCTCCCTTTTCCAAAAGTCTTCAGTGATTCCACTTCTAACAGTTTCTCCATAACAATTTCAATGTTACGCTTGGAAATGAGTTTATAACTTGTAGAATAGAATTGATATGAGTTGGCCAACCTCACAAATATCACATGGAAGGTCTAGTGTAATAGAATGATGAGAGTTTTGTTGTATATAAAGTATTTTATTGTTTATTTAGTATATACAATTTTTACTCTCTATAATACATGTACATCTTCCCGTCGTCTACTTTCCTCCCCCTTCCCGCATCTCCGCCTCCTCGCCCCCATCACCTCCCTCATCCATTCTTACCCTTGCCCCCTCTCCCAAAACCTGCTACCTGTCCATTGCCTCCTCCCTCAGCTCACTACACCCTCTTACTGAACTGATGAGAGTTTTGTTTTGCACAATCATACTTGAATTGTTATGAAGTAAAAGATTTGTTCTAATCCGATAAAATCCGACATGGACTTATTATAAAGATCTCTTACACACCCAGTTTTGTAACAATTAATACGCTTTATACACTATTTTAGAGAAATCATCTTTCATAATTTGTTCACACTTTCCATAAATAAATTAGTCTCCAGCGTTTCCTTTCCTACCAGTTTATCGATAGCAATTTCAATATTGCATTTAGGAAATGAGTTTATAACTACTAGTCCTCCATCAACATACCTATACCGTTCGAACTGCAGGTTTTACCAGAATTGGTACGAGTTGGCCAACCTCATAATATAAAGTCAATTTTAAGTCTGTTTGGGACACCTTGTATTTGACTCAAAGATTTCAGAACTACCCACTTAATTATTAATTAATTAGTCACACCCCATAAAAGAAAAGATGATCATGAGTTTTTGTTCCGACTTCTTGTAATTATGAATTTTTCAGTTGTGACATTTCATTGCTCAAACAATCATATACATGCCCTGAGTATGCCAATAGCTTAATATCCACGTCCCGTAATCAATGCATTCTATCAATACGAAGTTTCATCAACTTTAGTTTTGTTCAATTTCAGTCCAAATAGATTATTGCCCATAAGAAAGTACATTTAATATACATCATAAAGTAATCATATACATAAATCAAATACATAAAGAAATCATAAAGAGAATGTTTGGAGTGCTACCACACGTAGAAAAGAAGATAAAAATAGAATATCAACCAAGAGTCGTACAAGCAGGAAATACACAATTTTGTGTAGAATACATAGCATGTGAACTTTAGAAGAAAGGATTTGAACGTAGCATGTGAATTTTAAAAATTTGTATACATACAGTAGTAGGCTCAAACTGTATGTATTTGTAATTTACCGCGAAAAGCTAGTAAGAGATCAAGATACACAACATCAGCATAATCAATATGTGGAAAAATAAGCGAGTAACAAAGATTGCAACGGACACCAGGAAGGAAGCGAATGACAAAGTTTTCTCAGAGTATGAAAGCAGGCATAAACCCCTTTGTAAACATTTTGAACCTCTGGTGCCCAAGACAGTGTCGAGTCCATAGTCACGCCAAGATTTTTGACAGTATCAGAAAAGCTGAGTGGTACCATCAAGCACCAGATTACAAATATTTAAAGAGTACAACCTCAACAACAAAGGACGAGAACCAAACGCGATGGCCTAAATTTTAACAGGGTTAAGCTTAAGCCCATGATGAATAGACCACTCTAGGACGCTACAGAGGTCGCTATTGAGGAGTAGCATAGCATCTGGAAGATCAATATAAGATAGGAACAATGTGTACAATTTTCCAGATTGATGGGAACACATACGGTTCGAACGTAAAGTTTAAAATACCACATCCAGAATTGGTAAGAGAAGTCTGAGGTCAATGCCGGCCGCTCCTACAGCTGTATACTTAGAGTGAGTTACAGCAGCATAGACATCACCCTCAGTAACCAAGGCAAATGAAAAGAAGTAAGAATCACGTGATTCTTCAATTCACGTGATGCGAGAATATCATGTCGTAGCTTGGAACGATTACGTTCTCGCATAAGAGACCTGATATTATCATTTAACCAAGGTGCCGGGAGATGTCTTACCCTCCTCAGCTTAACCGGAACATGCTTGTCATAAAGATCAGTAATTTTAGAATTCAAATATTCCACTTTAGCATCAAAATTTTCCGATTTAAAAAGAGGTTGTCAATCAATCCCACGTGCATCAGACAACATACTCCCCGAACGAGACGAAATGATAAAAACTAACAGGGAATGGGAAGAGGGAAGAGGATGAGTAGGCTGAGAAGGTAGGATAGCTAAATTTAAGGATGAGATTATGAATTTTAATTTCTCACTACTTAGTCTCTCTCTACTTAGTGCACATTTCTCAAGGAGCTCCTCTAACTGATCAAAATAATTTGTAAGAGGAGGATAATAGAAGGTACCAAATAACAACGAATTATTAGCTATTTTCACCTCAACAAGAAGAAACTCGGCGCCACTCAAAGATCCATCAGAATTTTCTACAATGGTAGTGTGAAGATTGTCTCTGATGTATAATGCCATTTGCCGTCCCTGTGAAAAGCAGATGGAAGAGAGGGCTTAAGCAAGTTTCACTGATCATAGTAACATAGATAATACCTGCTTCAAATGTAACCAAAAAATCATCAAAATGTGCATTAAAACTCTGAGAATTATTATGGCCAACAGAAAAATAGTTGTTAAGACGTTGAAAAGGATCAGCCAGAGACCTGCGGAACGCACCCGCAAGCAACGAGGCAAAGGAATCAACTGAAGAACTACAGAAAAGAAAAGATGAAGAAGTCTTTACATTCAATTGTAATTAAATTTGTTAGTTTTACAAATAGTTCTTTAGTGTGGTAGATGGTGTTTACTTACACCACTATCAACCACTACTATAATATATAAATTTAATCTACAAAATCCGATTCTGATATGCATTATCCAGGTATACATTTCATAAGACTACTTAAAAGGCTTATTGCCAATTATCTCCCTCATCCTATGTTAGTGTTGTAGTATTGATTGCTAGGTATGATGCAGATGTTATCTCACCATAATTAATTTATATTTATGGATACAAGAATGCCTTTCAAATCTATATAAAACTGTTTACCACTTTAGTTTTTTTAGATCTTATATTTACTACTTAGGTATATTTAACTGTAATATTATGATATATTTAACGTGTATCAATTTCCAAGTTCTAATTTGTATCAAATATTATTTCAAAGTTAAAATTCCGGGTTATTATTGGTAATACTAGAGTAATTTAAAACTAACGTGAATGTAAACCACGAAACTACTTATTATCTGTAATAAGTTCATATTCATGGAACTAGAGAATGTTATGCGTAATTACAGTAACTCGTAGAAATATACAAAAATATTTAAATATTTGTTATTGAAATCACTAAGTTGCATTAAAGCGAAACCTGCGAACAATTGTTTGGTCGTAATGGTCATCAAAAACGCTTATGTATAATATAAATACGTTTTCGAAAGAAAATCGTTAGGAGCATCTAGCGCTTAATACGCAATCGTTCTTCCATTATAACGGAAAGAAGAGGGTGGTTTGGTTGAGCCACAGAGTAAAGTACAAAAACCGTGACGTTAATTACAGCTTAATGCACAGAAACGCTAAGCGATGTGGCCTCCGAAAACAGTCCCGTAATGCTCGATATATCATCCGAAATTACTTATTAGTAACAGACTGTAACTTGCGGCATTAATAAATAAACCACTAATGGATGATGATACTTCCCCAAACGGCGTGCGCTGCCAACGCATTAGGCGCCTCGTAATGTACATCCCAACACCACCCCTTCACGCTTTCCACGATGTCCCCCCTTGAAAACCTCCCCATGAAATTTCCTCCCTCAAAACGACCTCCTTTCAAATATCGTCGACGTCGCTTCAAACGATGACGTTTCCTCAAAATAAGCTTTAATAACATTCAATTTTGATTTCTTAAAAAAATAATAGCTGCAAAGAGTTTTATATAGTTGATTCATTTTTACCGCGAAAGATTCTGTTATTAATGTAAAATATAAAGATTTTTCTCGTTTTCTCTCGGGTTTTCCGTTGTAGAAAGTCCCGCTGGTGGTAAAATTCCGGTCCAGACGTTAGACCGTCCGAAACGTGCTAGGAAATCGAAATTATATTTTTGGCAATTTCTCTTGCATTGTCAGGCCATTACTTCGAACTGCTTGACGTGCCCTCTGCTGTTTGAGAAAACCCATTTTTACGGAAGACTATTTCATTTTGGACCGAAAGAAATCAGAAAGTAAACTTTGTTAATTCATTTACAAAATAAATTTAAATAAAAATTCATTTAAAAATATATAATCGATTTTATCCAAAGATTCAGATAAAATTTTGTTCATATAAAGAAAGAGGAATGTATTATTATTGGTTTTCATTGCATTGTAGAAGCGCCATCTATTTCTTTCAATTATTAAGAATTCTTTTAATTAAAAGGAATGTATCCTTTTTACTTTTTACTATACCATTTCCATGATAGAATAAATATGTTTTATTAGAAATTTCTGAGAAAAAGTCGGCTGGTTTAGCATCCATAACTGCCAAATATCTCTTAGTTACAAATTCCGTCGTGAGATAAGTACCAATTATTATAATAATTAGTTGATCATTTTAATCAATGACAACAATTGATTTTAAGCAATTGATACCTCTGACTGATTCTCTCTAAGCTTAATTTATGAATCGTAACGAATGATTTTACAGCTTTAGTAAATTTTGACAGATAGCGTAGTTTTTAGACAGACTTAATATTGCCAGGCTGTTTCTTGGTAAAACTTTGAATTTCTATCATCATGAAATAAAAAAAATTAAAACTATAATTATGTATTTTAGGGTGGGTTATAACATAACGATGAAAAGCTATTGGTCCTATTGGTGGACTTTATGGAAGCAAACCCTGTCATCCTAGACCATATAATGGATTTTATCCTATATTTGATGTACGTTACCTATTGGCATCATTATACCATATTTCCTATTATCTCATACATTATAATAGAAAGTTCATCTATTCAAGAGAACGGTAGCACTATCGAAACGTTAACTTTAATCGGCAAGGCATAAAAACAAAAGACGCTTGCTTTCGTTGATGTTTTGTCTAACAAACTGTCACATCCATTTATTCTACTTCACCTGCATTGGTTTCCGAAAAAATGATGCACTTTATTGCTGAAAAGGTGAAAGTTATATACATTTATGGTGCCGAGGAGTGTGCTCGTACCACAGCAAGCGTTTTGTTGATCAAACACATCCAAACAAGCATATGAAGTATAAATACGTTCACGAACTTATGAAAAATTTGAAGCAACTGAATCGGTAGAGAACAAGAAAAGACGTGCTAAAAAGGAAGCAGACGAACTCGCGAAGATAGATATAAATAGAAATTTTACTATGGAGCCAACTTGCATCAGTTCGCAACATCCACTCGACATTGTTACATGATATTGCACCATTCTTAATATTGTCTTGATGTTAATTACGATATTACCTAGCAATATTATAAATTTCTATTATACGTAATATTCAAAACATAGAAAGATGTTTCAAGCAAAAGTTATGTATTTTGTCATGAGAAATAACATGGTGATGAAAAACATATCATCTGTAAACCTTTACTTTATAATTTAAAGATATAGATGGTGCTTCTAAAATGTAATGATAATTATACAAAATGCATGATACTAGGAATATAGGGTAGGATATTAAATCGTAAGAGAATGCGATCGTTTGCGCATAACGTAATAAATAGAGTAGTTTTGGTGGCAATTACAAAATTTATATGTTTTTTACTGTTTTATTAATCGATGTCTTTATTAATTCACCTTCCAAAACTTGATCGAATTTTGTAGCGAGGTTGTTGGTAAGTTGAGTATATGACTCATATATCGACCAAAGTAGTTTAACGCATCATATTTTAAATCGTCGATATATTCACATTCTTTTTCTTATTTTGATAACTGTTGATTATCAGTCACTAGCCGAAATAAACACGTTTTGCTTGAAAAAGAATTTCGAATATTGACTCGAATCCTCTTAAATGTTTTCAGCTTCAGAGAAATTTAAAAACGAAACGTTTACTTTGGTTTAGAAACACGCACAATTTTGCTCAATCCAACCCAACACAATACCTGTTCCCGTTGCCACAACATAGTCTGGCTATCAACTTATTATTATAACGTCTCTATCCCTGTTGTTTACCTCTCCGCTACAATAATGAACCAACCTTACACAGCACAACTCTTTTTTGACGAGATCGGTATACATGCAGCCGGCTTGGAATATTGAGCAGTCAGTTATCATTAAAAATTCCTCTCCTGGTCTTCTTTGGAAATATTCTACCGGGCTTCGAAGCTGACCTGTCCTTGACTATCTTTCTTTCGTTGATCTGTTTCCTCAAAAACCGCCGCCTTGCATCAATCACGGATCAAGAAAATAAGCAAAAAGATACACATCTGTCAATCTTTTAAAAGCATCTTTACAATCGTATACCTGATTGTATGCCATTGTACAGCTGCCTACAACGCAACTCATCGTACAAGGCCATTCCTGCGTACTTCCCTTGATCTAACAACTCAGGCTCTCATCCAGCATTATCCAGGGCTGATAGGAGAAGCTATGATAACAAATAGAATTATCAAGGAGGAAAGACTTATCGCTTTGATCTACCCTGTTCCTTTGATCTCTTCGAGCTCTTTTCTGCCCTCGGTCCGTGTGTTGAAGCCATGATTATACTTAAGGCATTGATATTTTATGCATGTTATTTTCTATATAGTCTATCTGTGCCTTCCGTATTTTTTTTTTTTTCTAATCATTACACCTACATATTTTAGCGAGTTTTTGATTCGACTAGATGATCTTTCACCCTAACCGTAATCTGTTTTCAGCACTTCCTGTTTCTCATTAGGACTATCTCCATTTTTTCAGGAGTGACTTCTAGATTCACTTTGTCCACCTTACTCACTATTATCAAATGCTAGTTGTGCAATTTGTTCAATATTTTCAATTTTTCAACCACTAACTATTATAAAGTTGACAGCATAATCAATTTCACATCTTTGCTATCATCATCTGCATTCTAGAACTATACCACATTACAAAACCAATTTCACTTGGAACCAACTTCTGAAGAAGGTTACAACAGGACGTCTGATATGAAAAACATTTTTTCAAAAAATACACGACAAAATCTGAAATCTCCTAACTCTAGTTTAAGTTTTAGTTCAATATAAAGTTTGTTTTTATTCGAATTTTCTAACCGTCACTCTCTCGACGTCACTCATGCATTGTTCGCCATCTTAAAGATGCACAATACCTTAACTCTAAAATCCTAACAATGTTTTACCTAGTAATGTGCCACCTAGTATATAAATTTGCCGTGCTCAAAATATAAGATTATTTACTACTCTAAGAGGTTGTTTAAATGATGAATAATCGCTTTTAGTTGAAATATAAAATGAAATCGTAAATGCGATTGTCAACACGAGGGCGTAAAATGTAAATACGAAAATTGCTATGAGACGGTCGGAAATATTTGGCAGATGGGTTTTATTGTGTATCAGGAGCAGGAATACTTATATAACTCGTGTGTAGGCATTATCTGGAGCGACACAAAGGACGTAAAGTGTCCGCGTTTCCTTTACTCACCTTGAGCGTGTGCCAAGAAATGTTTTAAGGAAAATCGCACTCGGTAAATAAACATGGAATTCTACTGGCATTAGCAAGTCAACAAATTACTTTTTGTCGCCTTAATTATTAATTTAATTTAAAAAAAAAGAAATTATTCCGTGAAAGTGATTCGTTTTCATGAAGCTGTAATTATTTCTATGAGAATAGACGAGAGTATCGGGTCAATTTTAGTAATTTCGCTCTGACAGAGAACTGTTGAGGACATTCGGTTGATGAATAGGTGTGCCGCCCCATTGTGTCAAGGGTTCAGAACCATGTTGTTTCGACCCGATCGTTCTCTTCTCTCTCCCTTAGGGAAGAAACTTCGAATTTGACGTTGCAAAACTGCACGTTGCCCGAAGGGATTTTAGAGAGAGGGTAAAATTAACCGTGCTTTTTACTCTATCGAAATTGGAACGTAAAATTCGTGACGGACAGCCGAACAAATAACTTCCGAGTTTCAACTTTTGCACAGTGCGAAAAGTTGAAAACTCACCGGGCCTTTCTGCTGGGTCAATAGAAAATGGCGAGCCGCATTATCCAGCTGTCGTTCCGCCCTTATTCCGACCGGAGTAATTGCAGGAACTCTAGCAAAAAGTCCCTCGTCGTCGCACCAAAGCACCGCTTTTCCGAGTACCGTTCCGTTCGAATGTTTACTTTTAATTAACAATGTTGAAACAAATAAACAAATTTTCCGTCACTTTCCTGCTAATAAATAGTGGGCCCCATTGGTAATTATCGCGTCAATTAATTCAAATCAATACTGTTTAGTGGCACTTATTTTAGATTATACAAACCTTTTTTTCATAACAAAGGGATGAAAAAAAATTGTAACAAATTTTTCTATTTCTTATATTATTTTCATTTTGGACAGCGTTGTGACATTGCCTATTAGGACGCGTATTTACGCAGGGCGGCGAGTTTGCAAAATTGTTTGCGACTACGAGCTCTCAGCAAATGCAATTTCCCGGACCGTTTCTCTACAAGGGGGCGAAATTGAATACACGGGCGTCGTCGTACTCCGGCGTCGGTAATGTGTGACGCAAATGAGAAATTTTAGCCCCGGGATAAGCTACTTATATACAACCGCCGCGAGAGACTCGCAAAAATAGCAAAGGAGCCGGTGTCGAGTATAATTTTTTTACCCCCTAAAGAAGATAATACCGGTTCCTTTGATAAACTTCATTCGAAAATGCTTAAAATGCTTAGTTGACTCTTACTCAAGTAATTCATAATAAACTGAAAGCGCAAAATGCAAAAATTTTGGAAATATTGTTTGGTTAACTTAGCTATGAATCAGAAAATTGTGTAAGCAACAAATTGTTGGTGAAGAAAACTTAACGTGGATTTATTGATCCGTACGACGACAGCTACAAATTTGTTATCCTCCTTCCTTGCCGATATAAGTATTTGTTGTTTTTGGATATAGCGGAAGTTGCTGTCTACAGAAAATACCTCCAATCTATCAAATATATATGATACTAACAAAAGTTCGAGGTCATATTGATATGCAATTGTTACCATTATACGATTTAATATAAAAAATGTATTATTTAATTCTGTCATCTAGAACGCTCACTCGCAGGACGATTTTCAGGTTCATTTTAACCAGTGAAAAGATTAGAATTAAGTCTGTATAAGACAGACACATACTGTATGTTGCTAATGGTTTCCGTATTTCACCTGCAAACTTTAGTCGTCCTATTAGAAGCAATAGTAACTCTGTGTGCTGAATTTATGGTTAAGAGATTTAAGTTTAAATGCCTCAAAAGTTTTAAATAAACATCTTCGCCCAGATTACTTTGTATTTAGGGAAAAGCACTAAATAAGTAGGCCAAGTACATAGAAAAACCAATTCTATGGGTGGAGTTTATAAAAGCAACACAAACCTTTAACTTTTCTTATCTTATACCTGTCATACGTTAACTCTTTTCGTCATGATACCACATTTTTTATTTTCTCATACATTTTACGAGAAAGTGTATTATTGGGACTATAGAAGAACAGTAAGCGCATCGCAACGTTGTTTCAATCAGTTAGGTGTAGAAACAAAAGAAACCAAGCCGTTGACGTTTTGTCTTAATAACTATCACATTCGCTTGGTGTATTGGTCTATTGCTGAAAGGGTAGAAGTTACACTTATGGTGTCGATCAGTATGCTCGTACCATAGCAAAAGTTACACAAATACGTTCACGTGTGAAAAAACTAGATCGGTAGACAAAAAGAAACGGCATGCTAATAATGTAGAAGATGTAGAGCGGAGATGGAAGCAATTACAAATTTTACCATGAAGCCAACTTGCATCACGTTTCAGCTTCGTCGGATATTTTAATTCGTAAAGTGACAAAGCTACACTGATTTGGTCTTTACAAGATATAGATATTGCAAGCCATTAGCAAGGGCGATTACATCATCGATCATTTGATTTGATGAAGAAGGTAATTGCTCCACCGCATTAAGTTGCGAATGCTAGACAAGAAGGTCTCCATGATCACCGAATCTTACAAATTTTAACTTTCATTTCTTCCTTTGAGGACATTTAAAGCCAAAAAATTTAATTGGTGTGTGGTGTGGGGTGCTGCGACTGATGTTGAGTTTAAACGCGTGCTTGTGGCGCAGAAGGGCTTCATTAGATTAATGTTCGATTTAAATGGCAAGGAATCATGTAGGGAAGTTTTCAGGAGACATTCGATACTCACTTTGCCATCCATTTACTTATTGAAGTCTTTGATTTATGTGAAGGCTAATATGAGCCGTTTTGAAATGTCCACTCATGAATATAATATCCGTGGTAGAGATAATCTAGTTCTTTCTTAACATGTCACCACCACAGAGTACCACAGAGTGTACGAGTGTAAAGATGTACCTCAGGATAAAGAAGCGCAAACGCGATATTTATACAACTCATTTGAAAAAGAATGCTTATTGGATATGTTTTATAAAATGGGGAAATTTTCAATATAAAATCCGGCGCAACCTCGTTGTGGCTCAAGATCGTCTTCGATATCTAATTTTACACTTATTTTTTATAACGTCCACAATGTACACATTCAAATGTTCATTGCGGTTTATGAATATTGTAACTATTTGATGTAAGATAAAAAATACATGTAGACCAAGTCAGTGAGCTTTTAGGGGGATTTAATTATTACTTTAAAATGGAAATTCTAGGAAAATTACCCATAAATTAATTTAACAGTTATATTTTTCACGATTTTTCAACTCCTAACTAATCGAGGAATTTAACAATTACAAAACAACTGATTACTAAATAGATAAGAAAATCGAGAAACATAAATTAATTGAAAAAAAACTACTCTTGTATATAAAATATAACGATGTATTAAATAAATAAATTTGTTTTCTTATAATCGATTTTCAAATTAATGTTAATAATTATGAACTAAAGTTACGCTCACCTTTCGAATAATTTGAAAGACATCAAAACAACGATAAAACAAAACAAAATTGAAAATAAAACGTGACTCACAAGACAAAAACACGTTGCTGTCACACGTTATAAACAGTCGGATGTTAAGTTGTTCCAAAATTTTTCAAAACAAAAAATACTATATCGGTGTAGATTCTCGCGTAATTATTCATTTCAAAAGAATATTGCAAAAAATAGTGTTATTGAAGAATATTCAAAGGATGAGGAGGATGAGATTGGGAATTGTAGTGGAACACTCAGAAGTTGCGATAAACTAAGAACTACTATTTATATAGTTACCATCACTCTTCTGGTACTTTGCGTTTTTTCGAGTTGTTTGTAAAAATAAATATAATGGTTATCTTGTAGTTCTTATTTGTTTATTAAGGCAGCTCTGCTTGGGAAAATGGACTTTAAATTTGTTTATTTCATTAAACTTTAAAATGTCCATTACGTGTCCTTTATTTTTTTAAGTAGTACAGAATCATTTTCTTTCTCATTAAATTCGTGTTGATGTTATGTTAAACATCAGGTGTTTTCCAAAGTTAGAGACTTCCTTAGTTTTGTGTTCGTATATCTTTTGGTTTAATTTTCTTTCCATTTGTGCTATGTAAGTTGCCTGGTAGGTACATGTAACCATATGTGTCACATTGCAATTTGTATATTCCGTTATCTTTTAATTTACTGGTTTTATCTTTATTATTTATTAGAAGCTTTCCAAGAGTATTATTATTTCTACTTGCCAATTTTATGCTGTACTTATTAAATATTTTATTTTTATTTTTCTGATTCTTACTTGGTATTAGAGCCATTTTGTTGCATAGGTTGTATTTTTTATGTTTCATATTTATAAATGTTTCTATTTTTGCCTGGGAAATTTTGTTGTTGTATGCTATTTGTTTTATTATATTTATTTCTATTTTACCTAGTTTAGTAGTTTAGTATAGGTTTGAAGTGCTCTGTCTATTAAAGCTTGGAAAGCGAAAAATTGCTGGGAATAATCGTGATGTGAATCATATGGGATTAATAAATCAATTTGTAATGTGTTTTGTATGGTTAAGTCTAGGAGGTTTAACTTGTTTAGGTGTTTGGTTTCTATTGTACATTTAATTTTATCATGTAATCCGTTGATGTATATAAGAATATTATTGATTGTAGCTTTGTGGGTGAAGTTGATGTCGTTAATTTATCTGTTCCAAAATATTATATTCTTGTTCTCACCGAAATGACACGAATAGATTTTGAATGACACACATCCACTAAGACAAAATCACTTTTTTGTGATTTTGTGATGATTCCTTGACGATCAAAAATAAATTTTCGTTAAAACAGCTAATAAAAATAAACAATCCGTATTTAAGTCAGTTTCTAGTTAATTATTCCCTTCTTTCTGTATTGGCCGGTGTTGAAAGACGTCAAAGTATTGTTTCAAATCAAAATGTTATCGTAGTTAAACGCGTGAGTTGCTAGTTTCGGATTTCTAAATAAATTCCACTGGAGAAGTGAGTTTGTGAATATGATGATGTTGAGCGTTTATTACTATTGATTGCGCAAGTGAAGAAAGATCTTGAAATTGAACGAGGACAGAAGCTGAATACATCATCTCCAATAAGCTCGAAATCAAGTAGCGAATTATAAAAATTTGTGTAGAAATGCTGATGATTCAAACGGTTCATCGCTTTAGTCATACCGAGTAATGACTCGGTATGGCACTACTCTCACGTACTAAGTGAGGGTAGTACTAATGCGTTTGTGGAACCAGAGGCACCAGTTTGTGTAACATTTGTGATGGTCAATTAGAGGATTGGAAGAATCCTGTACAATAGTCTGATTTTTCTGTAAAACGTCACTGTCATCGGCGCCATTTTTTGGAAATAAGTGTAATGAAAAACTGAATTGAGTCTAACGACAAATGATGGTTCTCAAATGAAGAATGAAAAACGCCCTTGTATCTGGCGCCCATGATTCGTTTGCAATGAAAATACCTTCTGCCTAGTCTCTAAATGGCATTATTTGAACAATTGACGTGAACACTTTGTATACCAACAGTATTTGCTATTTTGGATGCAACATCAAATTTTATTAACAGTTTCTTGCCGTTTGCAATAAAAATATCTTCTTTAAGAGTTAGCATTTTGTCAATTATACAACATTTAATGCCAGCAGTTTCACAAACTATCAAATCTTCTAGAAATAGTATCAAGTCTTTTGGAATCATTTCAAATCTTCTAGAAGTAGTATCAAGCCTTTTTGAAACCTTTCTAGTCTTCTAGAGGCAATATCAAGTCTTCTGGAAGTATTTTAAGTTTTCAAGAAGTAAAATCAGGTTTTCGGTAGCATTGCAAAATTTTGAAAACATTTGAAGTCTTTTGGAAGCAATATCAAGGCTTTTATAAGCAGTATTAATCATTTAGGGGCAGTATCAAATCTTTTGGAAACAGTTCAAACCTTCTGAAAGCATTTCACGACTTTTAAAAGCAGTATTAAGTTTTTCCGAGGCAGTTTCGAGTGTTCTGGAAATAGTTCAAACTTTTTCGAAGCAACATCAAGTCTTCTGAAAGCAATATCAAGTCTTCTGAAAGTATTTCAGGGCTTTTGGGAGCTGTATCAAGTCTTGTGGACATATTTCAAGTCTTCTGGAAGTATGGTAAGTCTGTTGTAACCATTATTAATCGTCGAAGAAACGAAAGGCGATGTTTAGTAATGTTCTCGATCCAGGAGCAAAACATTATCTATGTTTTTAACAACCAATACGTAAAAGATTTCAAGATAGATAACTATAACCAAAAATATACAAACAGCTTAATGTTGTCAAACGTATGCTTTTTGGGTTTAGAATACATTTTTTGAAGTGGGTTTTTTATCTCATGTATTTTCCTAACAAATAATTTCTGTTAGTACTCTTCTTTCTATTAACTTTTTAGGGATGTTTTAAACAAACTGAATCGGTAAAAAAATGGAAACATTTTTCTTCACACATAAGCCCCTTATCCACAGACCATATCACATATGGTAAAAAATTATATAGTGCATATAATAGGAGGTTGGTTAAATCATTTTGTTACAGAAATTCTGTTCAACACAAATTTGGAACATCTTTATTATATTATCGTTATCTTTATTTTTTTATAGTTAGGATGTCCTTAATTATTTCTATTGTGTGTCATGTAGATTTTTATGTGTCATCATGTCATATCATCAGATAGTTATGAAATAAGTAAGTTTTGAAATTAATTCTTTCCTATTGGTAATAGTTTGTATAGGTTTGAAAGCCATGATGTCTTTAAAGATATTCAGCAATATTTTTGAGATTTTGTGGGAGCTGCATCACAGAGAGCTCTTTTGAAGCTTTTTATGTAATTTAGGTAGCGCTTATAAACGTGGCGTTTTTGGGTTCATCGAAATTAGTGAATTGATGTTGAGATTAGCAGGGTCTTTTTAGTATCATTGTTGGTCGTTTTACTTCACTTTATTATTAAAGACGTTAGTTAAATTATAAGACTAAATCCATAAATTTAAATAATTTGCATGAATTAATTATCAATGAGTGCTAAAATATTGCACAAGAAGTTTTTCAGAAAGGAAGACAAGATTTTGAAAATCGACTTTACAACTGCATGGAGGCTAATTATGCTCATTTTGAATTTTTTGTGATTGTTCTTTTTTAGTGGAGTGAAGCATTAATATTAAGTTTTATCGGTAAGGTGCATAATAAAAGCCTTTTCTTTATTAACGTGGAACTTCCTGATTTATTTTATATTCGTCGATTGTTCTTCATCAGAACAATCGACATATTCTTTTATAATCTTCGATTAATATTACGAATTTTAGTTTTGTTAAAATGGTACCTTTAAGACTAGTTAATATTAAAATTGTTCGCTTCAATGCTAAATAAACAAAAATATTCAAGTGACAAAACACCGTAATGTTTATATGCAAGTCCATTTAAAATATTTTGTGAGGTATTCGTGTTTTCAGAAATTTTCAATTTCCTTTTGGTTTCTAAAATACTCAGGCGGATCATTATCAAAAATCACCTTGTATCACTAAGTACAACTAAGTTGGCAGATGACACAGCATCTCTTACACTGGGGCAAAAGATGCTGTATGCAATACTTGACAGGATCAAAAATCGAAGGATTAGGTTTAACTTAGTAGAGGGCGGCGTTTTGACTTATCAGTTCTAAAATTCGCCCCACACGCGTCAGAGGCTGTTTCTATGTTGCTCTTTGTATCGCATAATTTGTTTCTTATGGTGGGGGAAGTGTCAGCTAAAAACGCTGCGCTCTGCTCATAACCAAATCGTACACAATGGAACAACTATACAGCATGCAATAATATTTTACAGCTCGTGCTATATTTATAATAGAATTCATTTATTCTAGAATCAAGCAATCTACCTTATCTACCTAGTTCATATAAGGTGAGGAAATAGGCCATCATGACCCACTAGATTTGCCGTAGTCTAAAAGTAGTGTCTAAATTACAAGAATAATTCATTGTGCCTACATAGCAGTAATCAAACTTATGGTCGCCTTTGTAATCATAAATTTGTCTTTAGTTATTGTTGACATAGTCCGTACCTTATCAACATTGCATATGAATTGTTTTTTTGTTTCATCGTTCGTGTAGCCTAGAAATGTACTCAATTAACATGCGAACTAACTACGATGGCACATCAATTCTTGTAAGCGACGGGAATTATAATATATCGATAAAAAAAGAAGGATGTCTCGTAGAAATTACAATATATTAGTATTCTAGGGTTAATATTGAACGTTGCGGAAGCAAAATACAGCGTACGTCAGCGGTACCACCGCAGCAAAAATAAATCACGGGTACATGTCGAAGGCACGGGGTTAAAAATCGCGCAATAAATTCCTAGTTAATGCCCCTGGTGGCCACCCCTGGAATATTCAGACAATTTAGCGGAACTTTGGCGGCTGATTTTGATTTGTGCCGCCCCGATAATGGAGTTTCGCTGTATAATATAGAAAACGGACCCCTGAAACGAGCGTGCTCTATTTTGCTTTTCCATTTTTCTGTTTCAATTTTTCTTTTCCTTTCTGAAATATTTCTATAATTCAATGCTATACAAACCTTATTTTTTAAATTCTTATTAAAATGACGGTTAATGTTGTTTTATTTATTTTGCAGGTGGGGGTGAGTCAGTTACGACGGCACCCTTTGACCTCTTCGACTCGTCCAACGGGCCCGACCTGACGTTGTCCCCGCAGACGTTCACCAACTCCACCGAGGCTTTCATCAACGACAACTCGAACAGTCTGGGAGTCCCTGCGGACAACGAAGCAGGTTAGTCAACATCGAAGTTTCACGGTCCCCATAGAGAACATCGCTCGCGCTAAAACCCTCCCATTTTCATCTGGTATCAAACCGACTCGTAAATCAACCGCTTACGATCGATTATTGATTTGTCGATCGGAAAATCTAAATCGCCTGCTGACTGTAAGCGAGAGCTTCGTTAGCGGCCTAGATTTGCGTACACACGAGAGGCGTACTAATGCAATAAGTAAAGGGGGTTGGTTGTAGGTGGTACTATTTGTTCCGGAATTATCAAAGCCTGGTCTTGATTAGAACGACACGATCCGGACCAATCCTAGCGTAAATTGATTGGGCGTTAAAAATTTTATTTTCAGAAATCATAAATATTTATTTGAAAAAGAACAATGACGAAAACAACAAGAATTTCTGATTCGAATTTAAAACAATTTATGTAAATATATGGTGAGTAGTTGCGTCGGATGACGTCCGCTTTGTCCAAAACGTCGAAAGTTACGACGGCCATAGCCAGCGACCAACTTTTCGCGAAACTACTGACCGACTCGTTAGGGCAAGTTCTTAATTAAGCAACAGATTCCCCGTCGGCATTCGTCTTGTAAATTTCAGCTCGGAAAACTTTTCTCAGCGAAAACTTTCGGGAGCGCCGTTTAGCGGTCGCCGAAGGTACTACCATCGGCCGGAAGTTCACATTTTTCTTTTCCGAGTAAAAACGACCCGCATCGATCGTCCAGAAAACTTTAAATTAAACACTTCAAGAGACGACAAAAATAGAGCACCGAAGATGACCCAAAATGCGATAAAATTATCTCGAATGCCACTTATTTGTTTTTAAAGTCAAAAGTTTTCTAAGCAAGATTAATTATTAAATCATTAACCATTAATTTTATTAACGCAATAAAATTTCTTGAAACAGTGTTGTGCTTCTCCGAAAAAATGGGGGAGGGGAGAAAGTAAAGACCATCTACTGGGGGAGTTATAAACAGGAAATGGATGTCAGATCCTTTTCATCCTTGATGAAGATGGTAATCAAATACTCGACAAACATTAATTGTTCTTCCAGCTGGGTTATGCTCCATCCCATTATGCTACGAATACTCGGAATTGACTTACCCGGTGATTTAAAAATCACTGGATTCGTAGATAATCAAATGGTGTTTACAATCACCGGACCTCACAAGTTCCGACTTCTTCCTTTGGGGTCAATTAAAATTAATAGTTTTAGGATAGATTTTATCGTAAAAATATATAAAGCTCGCCGGATTAGATTCCTTAAAGTTATCTTCGGAGCTTACATAAAATTAAAAATATACATAACAAATATAATATGAGAATATTTTGTAAAAATTACATGTCATATGTGAATGTCAAGGTTATGTTAAACAATATAAAAATAAAAAACTTATGTCATAAAACAAATAAAGAACCGTTCTGTATACACATTTTAAAATTTAAATAAGAAGGAACTGTTTGTATTTTGTTTGTTTAAAATAACTAAACTTCTTATTAATTCGATGTAAATTACACATATTGGCAAAAAATTGTAAATACCCTTGAACGGCGAATATTTTTTCAAGGTCACACCTAAATTTCAATCTCTGGTCATTTAAACAAATGCTTTCTGGATTGTTGTATTTGAATTTATTTATTTCATAGTTTGAAAAATTCGTGTTGTTTATTGATAATAAGATGTATACCAAAACTGGATCTGTTTTGGGATTTATGTCCTTTTATTCCTGTTTTTAACGATCTTTCCGTTACATTCCAATTTGTATACTCCATTTTTGTGCAATTTATCTATTCTATTTCTATTATTAATTAAAATTCTTTATGTGGTGCTATTACTTTTTGAAACAAGTTCTATATAGTATTTTTTGAAAACCGTTTCCAATTTATTGAAATATTTCCTTGAATTTCAATGTTCAGGTATGTTTTGTTACTGTTGTTATTTTGGGTATTCAGTATTGTTGGGTTCTTATGATTATTCTTATTCTCTTGTTCTTTAAATCTCTATTAATTACTTTTATTTTGTACCCATTATTTTTGGCTATTTGTTTTATTATCACAGTTTCCTTCCTTATTTCACCCTCTTCCAGTTTTGAGTTGAAGGCTTTGTATATGTTTGCCGTAAAAACAGCTATTTAGTGTGTATAGTCATAATGTGAGTCCTGAGGGATCACTATATCAGTCTCTGTCTACTTTCTGAAAACTGTGTAGTGAAACTTTTCATTAATTCTCTTTATGGCTGTATCTGAAAAACCCGCCTTTTGATTTTGTTCAATTTCTAAAGTAAATTTAAGCTTTTATGCAAAGTGATGATGCACATCAGTTCTGTACGTGATCTTTTCATAAAGGTAAGGTGGTTTGCAGTTAGAGACAATACAGACCAATCTACACGTAATATGAAGTTTGCGACGCTCTACCATGTTTAGCTAATTTGCATCAGTCAACTTATAATGTACTCTTTCATTACGACGTATGCCATAAATAAATCTCTGACAAGATTTTTGAATTAAAAGAAAATAAAAAAAACTGTGAAAGGAACAGAGAAAGGAGGTTGATTATCAAGGAACTCAATCAGTGCAGCTCCAATTATACAATCTTTAGCTGGAGCGCTCTTCTGTTGAGGAAAAAGGGGTGAGGGAAAGGGATGTATGTGAATGGTTTCGTAGATACGTTAAGTGGGTTCTGTGGGGAAAAGTTGTTTTAAAGGAGAGGTATAGTGGTCGTTTAATTAAGTCTACTTGGTCATTAAAGCATTAGATGTGCTTGTTTTGATACTTGAACTTTTTTATTTCATTAGCCTCGGTAATAGACATTCTTATGCCTTTATCTATTTTATGTAAAATTTTTATGTCTGTATCTTGGTTAAATTTGTGCGATGTATTTAGGAGGTATAAGTACGAAGGCTTTCACGATCGGTGTTAAATGAATAAAAATTAGAATTAACACTAGCACTAACACTAGAACTATCACTAGAACTATCACTAGGAGTAACACTAGATCTAAAACTAGAAACTGTCGGGTTTTGTCGTGCGTTTTTTAAAAATTTTTGACGTTTCAGATGCCATGTTGCAACCTTCTTCAGTAACTGATTCGAAGTTTCTGAAGAACCAACTCTTGCTATCCTCTGCGAAATTATCATATGAAGGCATAATCAGGGTATTAACGTCTTCTACATAATTTTAGGTATTAACAACCTATACACCTAACATTTAAACTTTTCTAACAAAATTGATATTTATCCTTTATTTTTATTTTGATATTATTCCTAATATTTAATAAACTTCTAATTTTTTTATTACCAAAACTTATCGCCGATGATTTATTCGGATTCACGCGCAAATTCGAATATCTATTACTAATCAATCGGTAAAGGTCCTCATTCACAAATCCAATAGCATTATGGATTTCTTGCAATAGAAACGAGATCAATGAGATACAGACTGATCGCCTGCAACCTGCGGGTAGGTTTTTACGTAAGTGGGAAAAGGATGGAAATAATTATTAGGTAACGCAGAACAGGCATACTACATTTACTTATTCGGACGATTAGAGTTGATATTTTTCTCTTTATCTAACGCATTAAAATCCTATACAGGTCGTAGTAAGCTCATGAATCTGGTAGTGCGAAGGAAATAGGCCTAATCAACCGCACCGTTTTAGCCGTGATACTCATACAGGCAGCGGTACTTTCATACTTCCGGCTTTCAGTGTGTTTGACAAGGCATAGGATTTCAATGAGTTAGGTAAAGAGTGTTAAATGTCATTTAACACACGTTCGTCAACTTTGTAAATTGGGTTCCACATTTTTATTATATTTTAACTTCTTTTAATTAACTGACACTATTTAACATATGTGATTATGCAAAACTGACTTACATGTTTCAAATTAATTTCTTATATTGACTTTGTCTCTGAGGATGGCGATTAGTCAAAACTTGTCAGACAGTTTTTTAAAATAAAGGACAAGTTAAAGTACAAAGTAAAGACTTTTTTATTTTTGATTCATTACACGTTACTGGTAAAATGGATATTCAAACTAATTTTAATCAATAATATTAAGAATTTTTGCAAAATAATATTATTCCTACAATTCAGAAATGATTTGATATTGATAATAGTTGATTTTAGCAACATTATGCAACTTTATGATTTTTTTAAATACCACTTCTGAAGGCATGTGGATAATTCAGATCCTATTTAATTAAACTTAATTCAACCCAATCCAACCCAATGATTTTTGTAGCCTTTTTTAACTAGGTAATGCGAAAAAAACTGTGTATTTTTATTTAGATGAATTTCTTAAAATTTAGCTGTACCGGTTTCGAATACTCTCTGCATTCCTCTTCTGGAGTATGCCACCAAAATTATAAAAATATAAAAATCCAACAATTTTTCTACACAAACAGTTACAAAATTTATCATAATTTTTTTTACATTTAACTTATGACAGTTTTCATTTTTAAAAAACACATTTTAGTAGTAAAATATTTCAAAAAATGTTGTTCGTTTCATCGGTACACTGACCTTTTTTTTCTTTTTTTTTTATTTGTATTTCTAGTTTATGGTGTAGTGACTGACAATTTAAAGTACACCGTTTAATTAATTAACAATTTGAAATTTGATTGATGTTTTATGAACAAAGTTTGCAATTTATTATATTTTAGTGTTTTAAATCAAAATTAATAAAATTCAAAATTAAAAGAATATTATAGGAATTATAGGATGTTAGGGTTATTTTACATGCTTTTCTGTTTGTTGTTATGTTTTAACTAGTTTTGATTCTATAATTCCTACGTTAGTAATCTACTCGCTACATAATATGTTATATCCTACTTCATGCTAGTTAATTCTAATTGTTCTAAGCTAAAGATGGTTAATTACATGCAATTTGCTGTTATTTTAGTTTATCTTATTTCTAAGCTATTTTTCATGCAATGGGTCATGCAATTGGATTTGTTGTTATTTACCTTAACTTGTGTGCTTTGGCCTTACACTGACCTTCCAAGAAAATACGTTGGAGGAATTGGTTTGCTAATTTTAAAAATAATATTACTTTTATTAAGGTTCTATTAGTTGTTCTAAGGATTGAATTATTTTATATAATTGTTAAAATATAGAAAATGAAAAGAAAAAGGTAGACGAAATTCATAAATCATGTTTAAAACCTGATGATTTATTATATAAATGAGCAAAATTATGTTTCACTGCACTTTTTTCATCTTGGCTATACATATTTTTTTTATTAATATGAAACTATGATCAAAATCTCTTGGTATACTTTTGCAGTAAATGGTCCCGCCATTTCATAACTAAGAAAATAACTAATGTGTATCAGGAATTATTGTCTTTTTAATTTTAACTAAATCCTTCTTTTTTAATCCTTTTTTAAATAATATACAAATTGTGGTTAGTGAAAGCAATTGATAACTAACATTAACAAAAACCACTCGTTTTCAAGCCATTAAAGGTTTCGATATATTCGATCCGCAGATCGATCGGGTGCAGACTGTATATTGAGAATAAAAGAAGTTCAAGAATCGTATCTTGTGTTTTGAACACCAGAAGAAATGCGTCCCTGTTCCGAAATACACTCGCCAATGCTCACCTTCTGAAACCTGTCTTTTAAATAACTTTCCAGTAGTTCAGCAGTCGTTATATAGCCCGATATACCACACATATAGTAATTAGTTAATTGTGATGTATTAAGCAAGAATTTTGAAATGTTATAAGTGCTTGAATCCATTGATGTAATTATATGTCGGAAGGATGTGTCTAATTTATGTAGCTGGGCCAGTACATGAGAGTGTTTCAGGGTTTATGGAAATAAAAGTTTTCGGATTTTTGAACTAGTAGTTTTCATAAAGTCGACATAGAAAGATACAGTAATTCCTCAAAACTCACACCATGTCATTACCAACAAAATAGTTGTCGAGTCCTCACCTCAAAATTGAAGAAGACGAAACAATGAGAAATTGCGATAATAAAACGAACAGCCAAAACTAGTGAGTGCAAAGCAGAAATAATCGATAGATTACTTAAAGAAGAAAAGGAATAACAACAATTATAAGAACCTAACAAAACTGAACACCCAACATAATAACAATAACAAAAGGGTTTTCAAAAAATACAATATGGACCTTGTTTCAAAAAGTAACAACATTATAGAAAGAATCTTAATAATAAATAAAACAGATAAATTGAACAAAAATGTAGCAGATATACAAATTAGAATGTAATACCTGCTTACATTAGAAACACGGGAAGATCGGTAACAAGAGTAGACGAATATAAAATGAAAGCAGATCCAAATTTGATAGACATCTTATTTTCATTAAGAAACACGAATTTCACTAAAATAAAAATGCACACATACTCCATTATAAAAATGAGAGCAACCTTTTAAAAATCCTTGAAAATTATAAAATAAATAAATTCAAACACAATAATTCATGCTTCTGAAGACGATTTTAGAGAATCGAAATTGGTAGAGCTATATATATTGTTACAATAAACTGAATTAAAAAAAAATACAAAAGTGGTTGTTTTCTTCAATATTTTATGGGATGGAAAAAGACAGCGGCATTAATTTAAATGACTTGCGTCAACGAAGTAATGTCAAAAGATTATTAATTATTAAATCATTAACCATTAGTTTTATTAATACAACAAAAATTCTTGAAACAGTGTTGTGCTTTTCTGAAAAGAGGGGAAGGGGATAAAGTAGAGACCATCTACTGGGGGAGTTATGAACAGGAAACGGATGTCAGATCGCGTTTTTGCGGCGACGCCGGGCGTCGGTCGCGTTTTAATTCTCGCACCGTGATCCGAAACAAAGAGTAACGCTGGACGGCCATTAAAAATGGGAAAGCAGAGTTTCGGCGTATACTTTAACTCGAATTTTTTTTTTCATCCCAACCTCCGTGGGAGGAGCAATGGAAAAAATCTAATTAAAAATGTTTTATTCCACCACGTTCGCTCGTTTACGCTTGTTTTAATTACGCCGCGTTAAGCCAGAATTGCTGCTCTGACGTTGGAAAATTAAATTTTCACAAATTTTTTCCCAAAAAGAATTAGTCAGAAGAACATTAAGAAAAAAATTAATAATTTTTGTGTTCGATCGTCTGTGTGTTTTCATCGGAAATTTTGCGGTGTCGAAAAATTGAATTTCGCAAGGGAAAAAGGGCGCATGTACTGATGTGAAAACACGTACGGAGCGTGCTGCGTTCGCAAAAATTGGCATTATTGATATTGACGGGTCGGCGTGACGGTCCCGCTGGTAATAGAGTGTTCAAGTTAACGCAAACATCTTATTTCCACCGGGAATTGTCAACAGAAGACTCCATCTAATAACTCAACTTTTAACAAACCATCGTGTGTTCATCGTAACTATCACCAAAAATAATAAGAATAAAAACATTTTTGCATAATACAAAAGACACAAAAGTTGGGGGAACTTCAACGTCTAAGTTACCGGAGAAATATGATAATAAAAGTTAAAAATATTAACTATTTAGGAAGGAAGAAAATAGAGAGATAGGAAGCTTTCATGGAGGGGTTGCACATTGCACTCGTTAGGATTGCAAATTTGGTCGTCTCTTCCCGGATTCGTTGGCGACGTGTCCCATCAAAAATTAATACGAAACGGTGCGGACGTGCTGGGACATTTGAAACAATATTTCCCGAGACGTTCCGCGCTGAATTCGTTACGTTGTAGCCGAATAGAAACGCGCGGCGAAGACGTATTGATTTGGAGCCGCCACCGCCACTGTGGCCGCCCCCAAACCCCTGTGACAGTAGCTATTTGGAATTTCGATTGCCCGGTTTCCCGTTTTATATCTCTTCTCCCGAGGCAATAACGACGACGAAGACGACGACTTTAACGGATACTTCAATCAAGAGCATGAATAATAAATCGACGTTCGACGTTCTTTGTCCCTCAAGAGTCTAGAACGTCAAAATATAAGTTCAAATAAGCATGAAACTTGAAATTTTGTCGGAATTAAGACACGATTTGATTTCAATGATTTCGATTCTAATGAGCGATTAAGGGTTTTAGTTTGTGAGTAGTAAAAGGTCCCCGTGTAATAAAGAATGCGCAACAGAAGGCTTAATTAGCGGTACTTCCGTGAACATAACTAGCGAAATAGCGGAAGTGCAGGCGCGCCAACCACGCAAAAACATAATTAATCCGACGGCTTTCCTCGGTCCGCCCCCTTATCCCGACTTAATTACCAACACGAGGTGGAAGTACGAGTGAACAGAGAGGTTTGAGGGCATTTTCAAAGCGGTCGAAGTAATTAAAAAGAACCAAGCTATGCAAACAATTTTCTGGAACGGTTTCACCTTACCTTTTCCTTCGAGATGCTTCAACTAATTCAATTTATTATTTGCAAAGTCCGAAAGTACCTCAGTTTATACGAGTTTTGTGTTTCGCTCTAGCAATAAATTCTTAAAAGATTTCCGCTTAGTTAAAAAATTAAGCAAACTTGGGATATTGGGAATTGAAGAACTTCCCGAAATTAAATATTAATCCAGAAAAAAATTTAATGGAACGTTTCCCGTTGTACAAACAATCGCCTAAATTCGGTCTAAATAATCGCTTCTTGGAAGTGCGGAAATGAAAGTAGGTCGACAAACACCAAAGCGTAAAGGGGGAATAGGAAAAAGAGAAAAACCAAAAAAGGAAATAATAATAAAGTCAGAAAACGAAAGCATCGAATGTATAAGTCAGTAGTTCTCAATCACCATTCCATCGAACACCGGTTAATGATTTATAAAGCAATAATAAACTTTCTAGTTCTAATGTTAGTTCTAGTTTTAATTCGATACAAGTATATAATATTCTAAAACCAAATAACAGCTAAAAGTAAAGCCAATACCAGCATTAAAGCAAACTTTAGTTAATTTAATTAAATTAATTAATTAGTGATTTCAAGTTATCCGACGCGTTATTTATGCTTAGATTAGTTTCAAAAATCAGTAATAAATTCTTTTTTCCTCTTTGTAACGCGATCCGGGGACATACTGTATATGATACGAAACCGATGTAATTGATTCTGACAGTTACGCGTAATGGCCGGATAGATATGCCGGCTGAAGATGATGTCAGATGTCCGGTATCCTGCTTTTCATAAAATCACTATCCCTTCCATCACTAATTATAATGCACAGATGAGTACACGCTCTGAACTGTCCAGAACCGATCGCCAACCTTTGTGTTTCTCTACATACGACGACCGGTGATAAATGAGAAACCTTTTGTTTCAATAGATACTAAAGTTTGAGCGTTAAATTTTATTACAACAGTTTCAGACAAGACCCAAAAAGAGTTGTATTGAGTAGCGGAAATAATCGAAATCAAACAGATACAGCATAATTCAGTAGAAACTTTTATTTTATCGACGTATTTGGAAATTGTAAAGATTATAATTGTTGATGATGATGTAAGAATCGAAACTGGTACCAATGAAATTATTATAAGCAGGTAAGAAGTTTCTAAAACTAAATATCTTCCATTATGTAAAGATTATGTTTGAAGTTGCCGAAATTCCTATATCGGATAATACAGTATGGAAGAATTATGGTTATGTCACAAAATATCGAAAAACAAGTTGCTACTAAATTAGATTCCGAAAGAAGTTTAGGGTTGCAGATTGACGAACCTACTAATATAAGGGGCAAAGCTCAGTTAATGGGATTTGTTTGTTTCATCGATGAACATGAATAATGAATCATTTTTTAAGCTGCAGAGAACTAACTGAACGTAAGCCAAACCGGTCTGTTTAAAGAACTATACTGTACCATGGAATCAAAAATATGTATGCTTGGATAACGCAGGAATATGTGATAAGTGGTCCAATGAGTCTTGTAAATTTGAGCAGCTTCCGCATTTGTACCTCGTTCTTCTATGTATCAACTATTTTAACTTTCCATAAACTTGATTAACTTTTTTGAGTATATGGTACTTCTATGTTAATAGTGTGCCTATTAAATTTTGGCTATGCATTTGAATGGATTTGCTATATTTCATGACTTAACCATTTAGCGAAGGTGTTCATAGCTATTTGAAGATTTTCTGTTACATCTTCAAGTTCTACGCTTTCTGTTATTATGGCAGTATCGTCCGCATATACTAGCATACGAACATACGAATATATATATATATATGTGTTTTGGTTGATCTGAAAATACCAGTGTTTTGGTTGATCCTGTTGACAGACTTCTTGAGAGTCTGTCAACAGGAGACTACGACAAAGCACTGAAGATGCCAAGTGAGATCTTGGCGAAACGTCTGCCCCTGTCCACAGGGAACAACCAAGAAGATGAACGGATGATACCTCGGATCAACCAAAACACATACTTTTCCATCCGCGAAGCATTACGAATTACCATATATATATATATATATATATATACAAATATATATATATGTGTTTTGGTTGATCTGAGGTATCATCCGTTCATCTTCTTGGTTGTTCCCTGTGGACAGGGGCAGACTAGAGTAGTCACAGTCTGTCAACAGGAGACTACGACAAAGCACTGAAGATGCCAAGAGAGATCTTGGCGAAACGTCTCCATCCGTGAAGCATTACGAATTACCAAATATATATATTTGTTTCGGAGAGTATTTTAACAAGGAATGATTCATTTTTAAGGAATAAAAAATAATACTAGGAAGGATATTAGTATCTGCTTGATTTTAATGTCAAAATCTAGGTGTAATATTTTATACATTAAATCATTGGTCTATATACGACCGAACCCAATGCTGTGAAATAAGGAAGTCGAATATTGCTTCATTTCAAAGCCGTTTTCTAGCACGACAATAATTTAACGTGCACTGATAAATATCTAACTTTCCATAACAAAATTTTATTTTAGGGTAATCGAGTAAAGGAAAAAGGGCAGTGGATATGTTTGCATTAACTTTAATCGAAGATGTAACTGAAGTTATTTCTATAACAGAACATCTATCTTTCTTACAAAAACAAATAGTTACTTATTTTCCGTCCCTTAAATATGAAATTAATTTTGTACAGATGATACGCCTTACAACGATCGTCCTTTAAGAAGAGGAAAATTTAATTTATTTAGAGTTTTTCACTTTATATTTTGTTAATATTTGAGATGTCGTGTCTATGTGCGCTAATATTTTTGATACTACTCTACATAAAAATTATAAAGAGTGAAGATGAAGAAATTCAAACAACGAAATGAGTTGCAATATATCAGTGATATCTGCAAGTCTCATCAAGCTCTAATATCTCTTTAAAATAGGATGTATTTCAGGTCATTGAAAAGTAAAATTTATTTGTACAAGAAAAATTCTTCTTGTTTTGTTTATTTTAAATCTATGTATTTCCTAGTACTTAAACAGAATGTCCCACGATGATTGTACAATATTTCACCAGCGTCGAAATTAGACAAAAAAAGCTTCATTAAATTCTTTCCAATATTCCCTTTCCCTCATAAAGGGGTTGCGTTGGATTGGGTTGGGTGGATCAACTTGGATACTTTTAATGGTGAAAACCGCATATCAATATCTCTTACGATTTCAGAGATACAGTATGCTTTTGAAAAAAATGAATGAAAAAAAAAACATTTTATGTACAATTCAATGGAATAAATTGGAAATTGCTTTAAGCTGTCCCTTAAAGGAAAAAATTCACTTAAAAGTGATTTTTTAGGTGGAACACAATTTCATTTATAAAAATATAGCACACTTAACATTTCTTAACTTCACATCATCTTTTAACATTTCTTAAGTGGAATCAATTTCAAATTGAAACAACCACTTGTATCAGTTTAAAGAGGAAAGTTCAAATTTTAATTTGATATGCAAGTCATTTCTTCAGTTTCAAAAATAAGGTCTTCACGATCATTTTCAAACTTTATTATTTTTTTTCGTCCTACTATTACGTTAAAAACACATAATCCTTTACCATTTCTTAGGTTTAATCAATTTCAAATTGAAACAACGAGTTATATATCATTTGAAAGAGGAAAGTTCAACCTGCAATTCGCTTCTTTATTTTCAAAAATTAGACCTTCACGGTCTTCCAAATTTTATCATTTTTTTCGTGTTTCTACTGAAACGTTAACTTATTCCATCGTATTTACACTAATTAAAAAGGTACTGTGGATATTTTTACAGAATATAAAAATTTTCAATAAGAAAATATTTATGACAACTGAAAATGCACTTTTTTGAAAAACATCTTGTTTCAGAAACCGTAAGAGATAAAGAAAAAGGGATTTCCGCCACTAAGTTTCTTATAAAAATCGAGACACTAATATCATTTTTCCTCTATATATTTTAGAAGGAGGAGTTTCCTTTAAAAGTGTCCAATTTCGCCCACCCTGTGCAGTTCTTCACCAGCGTATTCTTTGGTCGAAAATAGACAAAAAATGCTACTAAACATAGGGGTCCCAAAAATTGTTCGTTTTAGATATATTCAAAGGTTCAGTTTTTTAAGTGGACCTATTGTCAACATCATTAATTTTATTTTTTTCTAATATAACCCCTTCATATACACACTAAACAATTAAACATACAAAAGGTAATTTTCAATTTACTTCTAACATTTTATTGTTTTTAGTCAAATAAATACCTGTATATTGTTAATAGATAATAATTAAGTTAATTTTTAAAATTAATATAGCTATTATTTATGATGTCATGTGTTAAATTCTCCAAAACAGGCACTCTTTGTCTTCTTAATTAAATTTAGATTGTTATTCATAAGATTCTTCTTGTTTCACTGAGGTTATACTAGTTTACTTTCAATTATAATAAACACCACTTCTCAGTATGATTTTCAATTTTTATTTAAAAGATTAAAAACATCATTTTAAAAAATAAAATGGTTTTCAACACGTAATAACGTAATAAATAACAATAGATATTTTATAATGTAAATTTACGCTTAATGATGATATTCGTGATAATGACCTGATTAGGCTCGATTCGTCGAAGATTTAAATGTTTTTGATTTTTTAAATAAAAATTGAAAATCATGCTGAGAAATGGTGTTTATTATAATTGAAAGTAAATATTGTTATTCATGTTGCAAGTAAAAATGATTAAATAATGCAAAATTTTGACTAAAACTTCTAACTTACTTTATTAAATTTATATCGGTACCGGTTTCGAAGATAATACTTCGTCATCAACCGAAAGCTAACTGGAAACATCAAAATATCAAAAAAGCCAATATACAAACATATACCTACATATATAATAACTTACTGTGAAAATACCGAATCGATGTAAATTTAATAAAGCAAATTAGAAGTTTTATTACTGTCAAAAGTGTTTCGCCACCACGAAAAGTTTGAGAACCACTGGTGTTAGTGATTGGAGTGGATGTTTCGTTTGTATTGGCAAGTTTCGATTTTGAAATCGGGGTTTAGTTTTCGCGGTAATTTTTCTACGTCGTAAGGCAATTTGTTGCGTCCCCCTTTTCAAACCCTCGATCTTTTTCTGTTGTTTCAGTTTCTTCCACGGACGAGAAAAAGCCGTCAAGTCTCAACTCGGAAGCGTCCAAGTTAACGGTAAAAAGACCGCGACCGAAAGCAGTCTCACCAAATCGACAAGGACCTCAACAATGTCAGGTAATCCATAAACTTTTATTTACAATAATTCAAACTATTTTAATTAATAACTTCGAAATAATCCATTGTTTTGAACCGTAGTTGATGTATGCGCGGTATTAATTAATGCAAATGATGGCTAAACGAACGATATACGCAGAACTGAGTTGGTTCGAGGAAAATTAAAAATCCAATTTCCAGAAATACCATTGTTAATTAAGCCCTTTCGATAAATCAATACCGGGCAACAATTAACAGAGCTATAACTCCACGAACCCGAAACCGTTTCGTTACCACTACGTATTATACAACGTGTATGGATACTTAAGCGGTGCTGGCTGGTTATTAGAGAAAATTAATTAGCTGATATTGAAATTAACTGTAATAAGCGACAAAGTAAACAGTATTAGTAGATATGGATAGGGAAATTAATGAATGCTGCAATACGTAATAACGGAAAACAAACAAAGCACAGTTTAAAGCTATAAGTAATTTGTCATAATATAGCGCCAACAACTGGATACTTAGTTTCAAAGAGTACGGACGCGAAGAAGATTCATGTTGACATTCGTTCGCGCTTTCAGCTTTTATTGGCACGTAAATTCTGGCAACTCCACGCCCACCTGCGCCAAATATAACTTCATTACCGACGCTTCGAGTCGCATTGTCCGTTCGAAAACGTGGCAAAGACTCGCTCGGCTTACAAATCATTCTTACGACTTTCAATTATAACGTTACGCCACAATTCACAACAGAACGAACACCTTGGAGCGTTCTCGTTGCAGCAAACAACAACTTCGTCTCACTAAGAGTTGATTTACGAGACAATTTTCGTAAATAAAACGTTATTAAATTTAGGAGTTTAAGTTTTAAATTTAAATGTTATACAATCCGTTTAGGTGTATTTGCGTATAATTGCTTGGATAGTTAGTTTCAGTTTTAAATTAGACACGGAGACGGACCGCGCGCCGCTTTTAGTCTGTGTTGGAAAAACGGGTCGGTCATTAGAGTGAAAAACCGAAGTTTTCCCTAGACAGACGCGCGTTGACTAATGGCCGAGAGGGTAAAGCGACGCCGGCGACGTCGACGTCGTTCGTCTCTCGAAATTCTAAATTGAACAGCAATTACGACTTTGCTTCGCACTCGTTTGCGTCCGAGTTTTGTACGGTATTCGGAAAATTCTTGTTCGGGCCAGTTTTATAACCCGGACGATTCGTGGATATCGAGAGGAAACTTCTCCATTCGGGACGTAATGATGATTGCATTAAAATTAGAGGCGACGATCCAACACCAGAAACGTAACAACTTTTTTACGACATTTTTTAACCGGTAATTCGTCGATCGACTGTCTGTTTCGGAGAAAATTTCGCCTGAAAAAAAGGGGATTTACTTAAAAAAAAGTCCATTAGTGATGATCTGGGTTGGGGAATCTTTTCCATTTCTTTTATGATGCCATTAAGCGATTTTAAAGTGTCTTGCTTACAAAACGGAAACTTTACTATTCATTAAAACAAAAAAATTCTTAATAACCATTTCAAAATTTGTTTACGTATAGCATCTAATAAAAAATCGCTTCGAGCGTAATAAATAGAGACCGGATTTCTTTGCTTTGAAATGTTTTTGTATAGAACTTCCTATTTTGCATTTTATCGCATATAAGAATAGTTATCTATATGCTTCGATATAATCGCATGTAATTTCATATGAGCAGCTCCGTTCTACACTTAAGAGCTAATAGGGCTGGGGCGCCAAGTCCTGGGGGTCCCTATTTTTGCAATGAAATGCATGGTCATGTACTCAATGTTCCCTCTGAGGTGCGCACCTATATAGGGGGTATTTGAATGACTGCAACAAACTTTAAAATCGGTCGCAAACTGAAACGCAAGTTCGTGACGCGATGCAGGGTGAATCACGGTGAGTTTTTACGTACCACACAACTGATGCGTGATGCAACCTCTGTTCATGACACCTTGCGTAACGCAGTCGCAACATCGCAGTTTTTCGTATAGTGGTTAACAGCATTTCCGTTAATTAAAAAATGAAAGATAAATTAATAGAAGTAGAACCCGTAAGAACAGAAGATTAAAAGCAGAAAAATGAGAAGAAGTGTCATCGGAAGTGTTCCACCAAACATTGGAGGGTCAAAATCATCGAAAATGATTGATGGAAAGGAATAAAAAAATTAGGCCATTGAGTAGTGGTAAACGGGGTCAAAATGATCGCCTCAATCAGTGCGATTGAAAATTCAACTGTTGACAATCCTATCATATTACTTTTGGATAACCATGATATTGATTTCTATAAGTATAATGCCATTTTTATGATAACATTTTATCAACATACCAGCCACAAAATGCAACTCGAAAGAACAGTTTTTGGCCCAATGAAGACCTACTACAATATGGCTTGTAGCGAATTAATGATTATGGATCATCCATGATTCAAAAGGGATTTGAAGTTGTAAACTGTAACTGATCGATCTTTGAATGACGCTACTCACGCTCATGAGCGAATCAATGATGAGCAACAAGAAGAAAAGGAGTCGATAGCAAACTTTACTATCCCTTCTACCTCAAATACCATCCAAGGAAAGACTTGGAATAGTTTAATGACACCTGAAATGCTGCAGCCGTATCCAAATTAGTGATAGGACGGTATTTGAAGAACGGTATTTTGGAGCGGTATTTTTGAGGATCATCGATTTTAAAATACCCGTTACAGAAAGTTACTAATATAGTGAGTTTTTGAAAGACCCTGAATATATATTTACATCTTGAGGTTACTATTTGACAACATTTTTTTTTGAAAATTTTCATGGTCACAGCATTTTTGATAAGGTTATGAGCGGTATTCCCATCGCTAATCCAAAGGCATCTCCGAAAAACAAAAGTAGGAAGACGAAGAAGAAAGTCACGTATACTTATTGATCCTCCACTCCAGAAAAAGAAGAACCGGAAAAATATGTCAAAAAGTTCGAACAATTTGTAAGCAAATAGCAACTGAAGATGGGACCAAGAAAAAGACAAAAATGTTACAAAATACAACGAAGAGTTAAGTAGTAGCGATCAAAACAACGCTTGAAGATATAGTAGCCATTGAAAAAAAATTAGTGAATGATGAAGAATTAGACTATTTATGTAACAAGAAAGCGTCAGTTTTAGTTGAAATAACAATAAACACAAATATCTATGTAGAATTGGAAATTCTTACATATATATTATGCTTCTTTAAACTAATCGTGGTTTAAACTAGAGTACTTTGTAATCTTTAGATTATCAAACTCTTCACTTAACGCAAATTCTACATGACTTCGCCTTCTTGACATGTATGCGCTTATTCTACGTTTCCTTTTCATCAAACCAGCACAATACAACGTTTTGAACATAACTTCATTATCTGAATCTGACTCTAAGCTCAATTTTGTCAAAATCTGAAATATTCGTCATGTTTGATATTTCTAAACTTTCTGCGTGGTGAATCTGCGATTCTACTTTTTCTTCACTTGTCGCGAAAATTTCTTGGCGAACCACGCTACGTCACCTCACGAACCGGCTTAAGAGTTCATTCTTCTGTGAATTTTAAGGGTACTTTAATATATGAACTATTGGTGACTTCGGCTTTCCTAGAAGAAATCCCTAGAATTCCCTAGAAGAATCACCCCTAGAAATTTGTTGCACTCATTTGGATACATCCTGTATTGTTGAAATCCTGTATACAGTTACAGGGTTCGGTTGGGTTGGGTTTTGCCATGCATATGAAGACATCATTTTAACGAATGAATGGTTTCTGAAATATAGTACTTGACAAATTAATTTGGCAACCTGTATATTTGAATTGCTGTAAAACTAGAACTAAACGTTTTATATCATTAGATCTAACTTTAGAACCAGAAACATTTGGGTTTAGCCGTGCATATCTCAAGACAACTCAACCCGAATAATTTTAGTTTTAGGTCTAGTGTTGGTTCCAGTATCATTTCAATTTGAAAATATAAAGGGTTGGGTTTAGCCAACCCTTTATATTCACAATAAAGCCCAACCCTGAAGATATGAAGATATTTTTTGAACAAAGGGCTCTAAAATGAATAGTTTCTAAAATATAGTAGAAGACACTGTTGTACCTACAGCATAATGTACCTGGGATCAGTTTTGAGTACACAGTTATAATTACCATCTATCGGACCAAAGTTACTAATCTTAAACATACCCATTAGATAACTGTTTATCTTCTTATTAATCAACAGTTGTTTTAACAATCAACACAAAATGTTAGGTTAAAATCTAACTTGTTTCTAAACTAACTACCTTTAGTACCCGGGAACACAAATACGTAATGTATCAGGGAACATGTTCCGTGGTACATGATGATATAGTACTATTAATTTTTTCAGATACCGGGAAGTAAAACAGGTAAGACGAAAAAAGCCGTCAACGGAGAAGCAATTAAGAATGCTGTAACGGCAGTTATATCTGAAGAAGAAAATAAATTGTCATATAGAAAGGCATGCTCTATATTTAACGCCAGTTAGTCTACACTTTCAAGATAAGCAAAGATGTTTAAAAGTTTTAAATATCAATGTTACTCATATAAATCTAATTTTGATAACCATAAGGTTTTCACAATAATGAAGATACCCTTTTGGTGGATTATATACTAAAAGTTTCCAAAATGAACTATGGTCTCACGAAAGCAGACGTTCAACTCTTAGCATTTAAATATGCTGTGGCAAATAAAAAAAACCGAAAGTTATTGCAATATCTATTCGTAAACCGGAAGCCACAAGCTTATCTAGATCTAAAAAGTTTAATAGAACGAACGTAGACATGTTTTTTAATAACATAGAAAAGGTGCACGAAAAGTTTGGGCCCATTCCTCCTCACAGGATTTTGAATTTAGATGAAACGGGATTTTACGAAACGGAAGCTGTATTTCTGCAGAATGAGGCAATTTTGTGACGATGCTTGTTGCAATAAATGCAATAGGTAATCACATTTCTCCATTGTTGATCTACCACAGAGTTTTTTTTTACACAAATGTGAATGGGCGCCCTCCCGAGTCAATTGGTCTAGTAGTAGTTATCGGTTGGTCAAATAAACAAACTTTTTAAAATTTCTTGATCATTTTAAATCTCACATCAAACCTTCCAAAGAAAAGCGTATTCTTCTGTTTGCAGACAACCACAAGTTCCATCTTTCTGTGGAAGCTTTTGAAAACGCTTCAAAAGCTGGTATCGTTATAGTAACTTTTCTGTCTCATACTACTTTCAACTCCAGTCGCTCTAGCCGAAAATAATAATACTGACAAGTTATTCGACATATACTGTGTTCCTCAAGTGATTGGAAAAGTTTCTTTTTCTCAAAATATTGTTAGTGGGTTTATAAGTGCAGGTATTTACCCAATAAGTCGAAGTAAGTTTAGTGAAATTAATTTCCTCTGTTCATATTTAATAGATAAACCAGAAAATCTAGCATCATCTTCACATACTTCTCAAGACGAACTACATCGCTCTAACCCTTAACCGATTGCTAGCAATGATCCTAATGAAAAACATTTGTCAGAAGTAGGTACAAGTAGGACTGATAATGCGATAACACCGGAACAAATTAAGCCTTATCCTAAAGCTAGTTGCAGAAAAACCAATAAAAAGAGAAAACCTGAAAAGACTCGTATAGTAACAGACATACCTGAGAAAGAAAAATTAAGGAAAGTAAATTTTAAAAAACACAGGGGAAAGAAATTAATACAAAAACAATAAGAAAAATTAATTTCAAAATCAAGAGTGAAAAATCATTAATTGATACTAGAATATCTTCAAATGTAAAAAAGGAAAGCTAAACCAACCAAACGAAAACGTTGTTCTTCATCTTCAGATGATGTAGTTGATGTTTGTTCTGGAAATAATAAAAGAAAATTAGAAAAATACATTATACGTATATTTAATATTCCACAAAATATCAGTGCTCCTAGGTACAATAGGAGGTGTTTCGAGGTACGTTAACATAATATACCACGGAACACTTGAAACCAATTTTAAAATATTTTGTTTACAAATAATTATTTAATATCGATTCATTAATGTTGTCAGGTTATGATGGTTATGCTTAAGATCTTTTGGGACATTTTGAATTTAGTCTAAACGAACTAAGTTCTTAATAATAAAATAAATTGACTTTTGTGTGCCCTGGTACAACAGAGTCCCCTACTTTACAAATTTATTTGGCAACCCTGTGTATTTGAACTGAAGTAAAACCAGAACTAACACTAGACGTGGAATCATTCGGTTTAATCATGCGTCTGCAGACTCATATCAAAACCTGAATCTTTCTAATAGGTCAAGTGTTAATTCTAGTTTTTTTTAAATATACATTTTTGGGTAAGGTTGGGTTTTAGCCACACATGGGAAGATACAGATTCTACAAAGAGTTTCTGAAATAGAGTACTTTACAAAGTGATTTGACAGCACTACATATTTGAATTCAAGTAAAACTAGAACTAACACTAGATCTAGAAATGGAATGATTCAGGTTTAAACCTTGTGTTAGTTCTAGTTTTATATCATTAGATCTAACTCTGTACTAATTAACGATGTATATTTTATTATTTATTTTCTACTAGTTTCGGGGAAACTTCGTCCCCATCCTCAGGAAAATACCTGTGTACACAAAAATTTTTTGGTATAGAACCTTATGTGAACTAATTATAATGTAACAAATTAAAAAACATTGAATTACCCAATAATATTAAAATTAATCTTCAACTTCAACTAACATGTTATTAAATAGACTTACGTCAAAAGTTTGAATTTACGTCCAAAAAACAAAGTTTCATTTCATTCTCTATAAAAATATCTCTTATTATAAATATATATATTTAATATATATATATATTTTATATATTTAATAACATGTTAGTTGAAGTTGAAGATTGATTTTAATATTATTGGATAATTCAATGTTTTTTAATTTGTTAATTTGTTTATTTTTTATATTATAATAAGTTCACATAAGGTTCTATACCAAAAAATTTTTCTGTATACAGGTATTTTCCTGAGGATGGGGATGAAGTTTCCCCGAAAGTAGTAGAAAATAAATAATAAAATATACATCATTAATTAGTACAACCACAAGTCGTTTTGTTCTTCATTTGATCTTAAAAATATAGGTTTGGGTTGGGTTGGGTTCAGCTACGAATCTGAAGATATTTTGTTTACGAAGGCCTCAACAATGAATAGGCCTTGAAAGCCAACGAATAGTTTCTGAAATAGAGTACTTTAGAAAGTGATTTGGCAACCCTGTATATTTCAATTGTTATAAAATTAGAACGAACACTAGACCTAGAAGTGAGTCATTCAGGTTTAACCGTGTCTTCAGACAAAAGATGTATGACTATTAAAGGCCTTCAAAAATTTTAAACACCTGTAGGTATACCACTTGTTACAATACAATATTAAAAAAAATATTTTTGTAATGCAAGTATTTATTTTGTTTTCACCACATAATATTGTCCATATTTTCAGAATATTACTACATATTTCGACCACTTTTAAATGCATATAAAAAACTTATGTTGCTTATTTTGGCGTATATAAATTCGGTTCTTAGTAATAAATATGCGAAACGTTTCAAAACGGAACCGGAGTAGTCGTTACAAAGGAGCTCTCAAAAAACGAACACACTTCCACGAAGAGCGAATAATAAAGAGCGCCTGGTGTTGAATATAACAAGTCGAACAAGGACCGAAAGTCGTTGCGACGTTTCCGTATCAGGCTCGTGGCCAAGAAATGCGACTCGTCCGCATAACCGACCCGTGTAAACACGTTTCCTGATCTCGAATTTCGTTCGCAGGTGTGCTCAAAAGTCTTCGGTAACGCGTCAGCCCTCGCCAAGCACAAACTTACACACAGCGACGAGCGGAAGTACATCTGCAACATGTGCGGAAAAGCGTTCAAGCGGCAGGATCACCTGTAAGTGTTACATTTGCTAAAGGTTGTCTCAACTAGGCAACACAAACTTCTTCTTGAAGGAATTGTTTCAAAAAAAAACATTACAGGAATGGTCACATGCTCACCCATAGGAACAAAAAACCGTACGAGTGCAAAGCGGAAGGATGCGGAAAAAGTTATTGCGATGCGAGGTCATTAAGAAGACACACTGAAAATCATCACAGCAGTGGGTCTTCTAATGGAGCCACCACAATGTCTCCAGCCCAAGGAGCAGCTTCAGGGGATGCAGCTTCCCCTCATGGGTCAAGCTGCATTCAATACGCGCCCCCGCCAACGACATCTGTCACATCAACCACCACCACTACGACTACTTCTTTGGGAAATAGTGGATCAAGTAATTCGACAGGAAAAAGTCAGTTACAACAACTTTTAGCTACAGAACCTGTGAAGGTTAGTCCTTAAATTTTAGGTATTTTAGAACAGAATTCTAAGAATATTGTAGTAAATAGGCAAGTTCGAATTTGGGGTTGGGATATCGACAGTTAATAAATTACGACGGCTGGCGTGATATTTCCCGCCCTCGTAGTTCGTGGAGACGGCAACCCCGCTTGGGGGTAGAAATTATTTCCTTAAGCCGTACAAATGACCAACCCGGTCCGAACTCGAGATTTTCCGGGCATTTTTCACGACCCGATAACGCGCTCGGTCAAGAGAGAGAAAAGAGGAGCGTGCTGATAAATTGGGCCCTGCGCGAAATTCAAATGGGCTCTAGATAAATTGGGTTTTAAAAATAGCGGGATCTTTTAAAATGAAAGAAAATTTATTTCGGCCCTTCCCCAAACGCGTCTCTCTCGAATGATGTTATAAGAGTCTCTTCTGGGCGCATCCCAGCTGTAGGATTACCACTAAACTAATATAGATAAGTTTCGTCCGGTTTTAATTTAATACCTCGGGCAAAGTTCACATTAATCCCGGGGTAATTTCGTTAAAACCTGTTTACAGGGCGGCATCAGCGCAGCCCGAAACTGTTTGCTCTCGACGGGACGTAAAGTCGTTATTAAAACTTGTAGGGCGGTGGTGCCAACGACGGCCTAACGAAGCAGCTGGACCTGATCCATCAAATAATGGAGCAGACGCAGAGACAATCACATTCGGTCACCACCAAAACTAATTTAAAATCCAACTCGAAATCCAACACTAAGAGCTCTAGCAGTAAAGTACAAAAACCTTTATCGGTAAGTCATTGGAATAGTTTAAACCATTTAATACATTAAATCTTAAACCATATTAACACCCCAATGCAAGAATCAAATAAGTGCGTCAAATTAATATGTTGAAAAACAAAGAAAACCTGTTTATTCTATTTTGTTATGATTTTGACAGGTTGTGTTACATCTACATAGTCGATAAGTGTTATAGATGTTATAGATTCTATATAGATTATATAGAATATAGTGAAATATAATCTAAAGTCCGAGCAAAAAGTCAAGACTCCTCACTTTAGAGATCGATACTTCATAAAAAAAACAAAGACTCGATTACTGATTCACTGAACTGAATCGCCATCAATATACTCCTTCTCGTTGTTGGTTGTGCCACCACCGTTTTGTATTTCAAATATTTCATTGCAGTACCACTCGTTTGCCACTATACTCTGTTCACTGAATAGATGCAGTAAACCTGAGCGAAGCACCGCCTATTACTCCTTAGTAGTAGTTATGTAATAGTTTACATTATAGCCAGTTTCACACACAATAAATATAAAAAAAGCAGATTGACTATAAGCATGGAGCGTTCTCTCTGTAATACAGGTTGTGTGTCATAGAAAAATTTACTCAATTATAAAAATATTTTATAAAAAATATGGTTACCAGCAGGTAAGTGTCTAAGTGCAATTCAAAGATTATTACATGAGAACACAAAGGAAATTTGTCATCTTAAACAACCTTGTTGTAGTAAGCTTAAGCAGTTAAAGTTTTAAGTAAATGTTCCTGTGGTATGAAGCTAGTTAGCAATTAATATGACTACAATCTTTCAAAATAGACGATTTTGTATAAATAATATCAATTCAGATACGTTATCAATGAGAAACATTGCTAGTTTGAGTCGATTCGCTTCTTCTACATCTTAATAAAGATGTTTAGTCTTCTATAAGAAACCTTAGCATCACATCGCAGAGGTCGCTTGTGGGTGAAGCGCTAAAATCTTCCAATATAGATAATTTCGTATTAATAATATCAATTCAGACGCCTTATTCATAAGAATCATTGCTAATTTGAGTAGATTTGCTCCTTCTATATGTTAATAAAGGTGTTTAGCATCCTATAAAAAACCTATCTTCACTCAACCGAGGTCATTTGCGAGCGAGGCGCTACAATCTTTTAAAATAAACGACTTCGTCTTATTAACGTCAATTCTGGCGCGTTATCAAAAAAAAAACATTGGTAAGTTAAGTCGATTCGCTCCTTCTACTTGATGTTTAGCATGATACCAGGAACATAAGGTAAGATATCAACCATTCGAAACTGCGATCGTTCTACACATAACGTCACAAAAAGAGTAAAAAAAGAGTTTTCATATGCGTCTATGATTCATAGCATGAAGGTCATAGTAATTTCAGAGAATCTTCTTAAAACGGGGCTATAAAGACATTATTAAAATTGCACATGTATCCCAATTCATAAACAGTATGATTCTTTTTCTTTTGCTCTTAACCTTAATTCCATCAAAGGCTTCGCATAATGATATCTGAAAAAATACGCAACGCTGTGACTTTTCATCTAGTTTAGTTGCAATGAAATCATTTAGGAAACTAAATAAAATACTTTGACCCTTTGAACCAGTCAGCTCGTCATACAAATAACGAAAAACAATCCATTGAAATTGTTTCAATGAACGGTCACATTGAAACAAGAGCAACTGCAGTTTTTCTTTTATGTCTTTATAAAATGTTCCAGCTTTAACGAGAGGTAGTTTCTTTTCTGCCTCTAACTGTGCTTTTATATCAGCAGTGTCTGCAGCAGAAAATTTTATGTCATATTTTTCGCAAGTTCGAAATATATCTGTTTTAGGTCCGTATTTATGTACTAATTTTGTACTATATTAACAATTTCTTTTCGATTTCAATAATCGAAATCATTTAGAATGATTTTTATATATATATATCAAAGTGGGAGCATCAGCATTTTGATAGTGCCGTAATTATCTACTATTTAAGTGCTAATTTTGTACTATATTAAAAATTTGTGTGCTAATCAGTTAGTATTTTTACGTTCAGTAAATCTTTTTAAGATTTCAACATTTTAATAGTGTCATCATTTTGTGCTGTTTATGTGCTAATTTTGTACGATATTAAAAATATTTGTGCTTCTCATTTAGTGATGAACAGCTACAACTCTCATTTACGATATCAGCATTTTGATAGTGCCATATATTTGTGCTATTTATGTAATAATTTTGTACTACTTTATAAGCTTTGATAGTAATCATTTATTATCCGTGCCAGATGTCAAGGCCCCTCACTTTAGTGATCGATATCTTCGAAATCGCTCGATGAAAAATTGCGGTAAAGTTTATTATAATCTGTGAACATTTCTGTTTATCACAGTTTAATTTGGAAATATCCGCATCTGCGGTTTTTCTTTTATCGCGGGTTATTCCAAATATGTACCCGATTTTTGAAGTGTCGACAACTCTGTTTACTTTGCGATTTTTTTCTCAAAAACTATTTAACAAAATATTTTAAAATTTGAACTAATGGTAACCCAATGTGTTCTTAATGCGGGGCATGTTTTAATTTATCGATATTTCCTATAATTTCGCGGAAAATCGAAGTTTAGTAAGATGTGGTTATTTCGAAAACGACCAGGCGGATGTCAACGCGATTTTTACCAAAATGTGTTTAATAAGTCGGATTCCTAAGTCGGATTCCGTTAGCAGTTTTTCAAAATAAGTGATTCATCCCTAATTTTTTAAGAGCGATTTAATGGGAATACAAGTTAAAGAGAGACAGAAATAATACTCCGAGGAGAGGTGCTCACGAGGGAGACCTCATTTTGAAAAACTGATTACGTAATTCGACAAACGACATTCTTTAACGTATTTTGGTAAAAATCGCATTGAAATCCGATCCACGATATTCCACGAAACTGTATATGTAAACTGTATATGTAAACTGAATATCGTCAAAATAAAATATGCCCCACATAGGAATACATTGGGTTACGACCAATTCAAATTTGAAATTTCTTTGTCAAATAGTTTTTGAGAAAAAAAAATCGCAATGTAGACAAATTTGTCGCCACTCTCAAAAATCGGGTACCTTTTTCAATTAACTCGCGATAGAAGAAAAAGCGCGGATATGAAAATTTCCAAATTAACCTATGATGCACAGAAATATTCATTGGTTACAGTAGTAACTTTACGGCAATTTTTTTCATCGAGCAATTTCGAAAATATCGATCTCTAAAATGAAGGGCCTTGACTTCTGGCACGAATAATAGAATTTATTTAAAACATTTTTAGTTACTTTTTAACAAGGCATTAATCAAGTTTGGATGATATATTTTGATGAGCGGGATTTTGTGTAATATCATTTTCTACTGAATAATAGCTAATCAAAGCAGGTTAAAGTAAAAAGTACTTAACGATTTGATACATTAAGTACAGGGTGTTTCGCTAACTCGGGGAATAACTCGGGTAACAATTATAACCACATATACTAAACTGCAAATGGTGAGGATTCATATAAAAATATTGGTAAATGTCCTCAAATTGCAAAGATATAGGCAATCAAATTTACATTAAGTGAAGAATTATGTGCTACTTTTGTGCTGCATAAAAATTTTTGGTACTAATTATTTAGTATTTTTTTAAAGCATTTTTTAGTAATTATTTTATAACATAACTCATTGAAGTTGGACGATACATTTTTATGAGCGGAATAGACTTTGTATAATATCACCTTCTACTGAAGAGCAGTTAATCAATAAAGGCAAGAGAAAAAATACTTAAAGATTTATATATAGAGTGTGTTTGGGAAAGTTGTTTTTTACAACTTTCCCAAATTTCAGAGAGTGATACCTTTAACATTAGCTAAAGAATCATACCCTGAGGTTCGGAAACGTCATTCAGATACATCCTATGTAATTATACAAGTGTCCTCGAAATACGTGTAAAACGGAATATGATTTAAGTAAATTATCTAAATCCAAAGTTGCTTCGTGTCGCCCCTAGAGTACATCAAATTTGGAAAAAGGATCCTAACATCTTTTTATGATTCTGGATACTATTTCAGAAACGCAGAAATTATGGAAAAATAATATCAGCAGATATTATGCGGTGTGTTTTTTTCTGATCAGGCGACAATTACATAATTATAATTTCTGCGCATTTAGTTCTGAATTTTTTTTGTTTCTTATAAGATTTTGGTAACATAACTATCTGTAAGATTTATTTACGTCATTACAATTATAAAAACCCTTCATGGTAAACAATGATTTCTCTGGGGGGCATTGAAGTCAAAAGTCTATGCCTCTACAATTGATAGTGAAGGGAAGTATGAAGAACAATTATCCTAATATTTAATTCCTCAAATAAGTATTAACTACGATGGTCACAGTTGATTTACGAGGTTTTAAATTAGACAAAATAATACAATTTCTTTGCCAATTTAGTAAACATTTTTCGCGAAAACATGTAGCGACGAAACGAAGTAACTTTGAATATCAACCTATTTCGAGCCAAGCAATCTGTGATCTTGCGGTATACATGTATTTCGGAAACACCATAATTATACAGGTTGTTTTATTCATTCATTTACATAAATGCGTTAAAATTTTCTAACTTTGATTGTCTGTATCTTTGCAATTTGAGGACTTTTACAATTTTTTTTTAATTATAATAATTACATAATTAATTTCTGCGTGTCCACCGTTTTCAAACATAAAGTTTTGAGAAAAACCCGTTTAAAGTTTTAAGTACGAATAAAATTTGTTCTAATCAAAAAAGGAAAGCCCTTCGGTACATCGCTAGTTAATCTTATTGTGAAGAAATTTCAACAAAATTGGTGCAGTAGTTTTTTAGTAATTGTGTCCATCGACATCAAAATCAAAGGTGCTTTTAGCAGAAAATTAGGTAAAAGGCAAGAATAAACCGATCGACAATTTTTATTGCACTAACACTAACTTATGCTCCTGTCTGAGACGAATTCGTGCTTCGCTAGTTGTAGCCTCAGTTCTTTTCTCAGCTATGGGCATGCGATATTCATCCTCTATCTGCACGTACTCGTGGCTATTGCGGCCAAGTTTTACATCCAACCCGTGCAATAGAACCAGCAGAGCTGAGACACCGCTATTTAACGTATCAGCAGCAATTTCTACTATCTTCGATCCACCAGGAAGTAGTCTTGGACTGTTTTTCTCAACTAATTGATTCAAGCATTCATTATTATTACGTAAATCCTCCAACACACCGCTTTAGAAGTACATCCTTGCTCCTTATAAATAGGTCTGATAGCTGATGAAACATCACTTGGCAATGGAGCATAGTCGTGTTTGAATGATGACAAAATATTCATAGCTAAAACACGCTGCCATGTGAACCATGAGTCAAGCCCTCTTGGGTATTTTTCGTGCTGTGGGTTTTGATCCGTAGAGTTGTAATGGAAATAAGTTGCCCATATTGAGTCCTTTATATTTTGCACTAAATGGTATAACGGACTAGCTATAAGAGCTAGTCCGTAATAAATTGTTAATCTATCAATAAATTTACTTGTAAGCTTTCCTTTACCAGATAAAATTCTTTTCCTGATCGTTTTGCTCTTGATTTCTGTCTCTTCAACAGTTTTTCTTTTCACTAAATCAAGTAAACGGGTACCCATTCTCTTTTGCACGTGTTCCGTATATTCTTTTTTCTTTATAACAGTTTTGAATTTACTAATGCAGAATACGTTTTGAATCACCATGTCCAATGTAATTAATGTACCTCAAGTCGTATTTTTCTAACGAGTGTTGAATACCTCCTGGTCCTTCATAATTAGCACTGCATTGTTTTTTCTTTAAATCATCTTCTTCCCACTTTTCAAATTCTACTGAAGTTAGTTGATTTTTCCATGTTTTACAATTTGCAATATGAGCTTTTCACAAATACATCCAAACTTTTCCGAAATAAAGATATAAATAAGATGCCATAGCTACTAATTTACATGAATCATCACCATTTTCAGTGTAGTATATGTAGTTATAATTGCTTCCCGAGTAACTGAAACATCCTGTATAATCAACTCGTTAAGTTCTCTTCACTGCAACCTGTATTGATCAGCTATTATTCAGTAGAAGATGATATTGCACAAAATCTATCCTGCTCATCAAAATATATCGTCCAAACTTGAATACATTCTTGTTAGATATCAACCAAACACTTTTTTAAATACTTATTGATTAGTACCAAGCCCTCTAAAATAGTAGAAAATTAGTACAGCTACATACCCACATTGGAATAAATAATATATAAAAAATACAAATTGATTAGCACATAAATTTTTAATGTAGCACAAAATTTGCACATAAATAGTATATAATTATGGCAATATCAAAATGCGGAAAAGGAGATTGTGTATGGGGGGTTGTAATTGTACATCCAGCTACACCACCCACTTTAATATGTATATAAACATAAATAATAAGTACAGAAATTGTTAATGTGATATAAAATTAGTACACAAATAGTATATAATTGTACCACTATAAAAATGATGAAATCTTGAAAGGAAGGTATATACGGACCTATCTGTTTTCGGTTGTCCAAGACTAATCTTGAAACTTCAACAAAATATTTCCGATAGTAACCATATTAAACATTTGATCAAATTTTTGTATTGTTATGGTTCATATATCTCCAAATACAGTTCGTACATTTTCGAGATATTTAAAAGTGGGGTCAGAAAATAGTGGGAAAATAATGGCTTTAGTATTACTTATTTATAATATATAATATATATAATATTATTTCCAAAGCACATTATATTTTTCGTACGTATCGAGGCCATTGACTTCTATATGTACTTCGTGTCAGATTTTTTAGGTTATAAGCAACTTCGTGCTGTTCGTTTTCTAAGTGTTCTTCACCCTCATTTGAAGAAACTCTATTGCTACATGTTCACTATCATTTGGATCATAATTAAAATCGATATCGATCGCGTATGGATCGGATTCAGTATCGCCACATAACTGTAACGTGTTCATGTTTACAAGTACAACCCATGGTGCAAGTCACAAGTCTTGTTCTTACACCGAACTACAAAATATACAGCATATTGCGCAATAATGAGGAACGTTGTAAAGAACTACCTTGGTCAAAACGCCTTCTATACAATTCAAGAATATTTGGAGAAAATCTTCTGTGTAGAATAATATCTTTAATTTCGTTTTGATACAATTTATTATAAAACTTTAATTTGTTTATTTGTTTTTTTTAACCCTTAAGTACTCGCATGAAGTATGTAACATAAGTACTCGCGTGGCGCCTAATAGGCGCCAAGGTCTTGTACATGCATAAAAAATTTTAATTTTTTTAAAAAACAATAAGTACTAGGTAAAGTATGTTAAAAGACTTAAAAAATTTTAAAAACATTCTTATTCAACATTACCGAAAAACAGTGATAAAATCAAATCATCTTATTCTCATAATACAAAATAACTTAACAACTACCTATTTGTAACATACATTGCATATGTTTTTGGTATGTTCTGAACAAATATTTTTCTTGCAAACCAAACATAATTGCTTCGAATATCGCTTTCTGGATCTGGCACATAAATAACATTTTTTTCGTGCAATGTTCGTTGGCTCCGTTACTTCTTGCGCAGGTTCGCTACGTTCCCCTAAGAGTTTTCTAATTTTTCTAATTTTAGAGCATTTCGATCTGCTTATTTGGTATGACTTATCAACTCTTTTCCTAATTGCTTCAGAAAATTTTTTTCGTTGCAAAGACTTTAGTTTATCTTTTTAGCAAAAACATTAGGAAAATTATGATTGTAAATAATAAAAGCATTTTTCTTTTCCTTACCACTTTCGGGATCTATTGCATCATCGTGATGCATTGTTGAAAGCAGTATAACAGATTTTTACTTTTTCAGTGTGTATGACAATATGGTTATGGATATGGTAAATCTAAAATCTGTGCTTTTCACCGCTTTTTTTTTTATTTGGTAAAAATTTCGGAGGCATCTCGTTTTTATTTTTACGTAATGTTCCGACAGTTGTTATATTATGAGACAACAACCGTTTAGCGAGTGGAATGCTTGTATACCAATTATCGGTCGTAATATTTCTTCCGGCCCTTTCAGGCCCTTCAGGTTGTGTGTCAACATAAACTTCCATATTTACGGTATAAAAATTTCTCGCGTCGGACATAGCGAATAATTTGATCCCATAACGATGTGGGTTGGTAGGAATATATTGCCGAAATCTACAATACCCTCGAAATTCCACTAATTGCTCGTCGCTAGTGACGTACTCTGATAGAAAGAAAAAATTCGAAAACTTGGCAATCAAATCATCAAATAGATTTCAAATCCATTTCGAAATGTGGTGGTGGTAACTTCATCCATTTCGTGACTTTATCTTTTCCTATAAAACATTTGAGTTATAGATTTTTCGAAAAAAAAATATAACATACCAAGGATAAAATCAGCTACATCACACTCAATATCACTATTATCACTATCCGTACAGTCAAAAACTAAATTTGTATCGTGACTTTCGAGACTTTCATGATCAGAATCACTTTCATCACTTTTATTGTCAAAGAAATCTAATAAATTGTTCATCTTGCACTATGCGTTGAAGTTCGTTATCAGTTAGCGGTTTTTCAATTCACCATGCACAGCAGCGTATTGTTTACGATTTTTTTTTTAATTTCTGATTAGCATATCTGATGTTTGGATAGATGATTATATTGACAAATATATGTTTAAGGAATACATGAAAATACAGTTCTAGAAGTCCATTAGTAAAAATGATATTGAAAGTAAAACTGAACGTGGCGCCTGTTAGGCGCCACGCGAGTGTTTAAGGGTTAAGTGACATATTGTAGAAGGTTTTGTTTTGCAATAAACTTATTATTATTATTAATAAAATCAAAATAGAAGTCTGATTCTTGTCCCAAACGATAGAAACGATACTTACTTATTCAGAGCTAGACATATATATCTCTATTTTATCAAACGGTGAAGATATTCGGTTCTTACACTGGGGTGTTCATATATTTTAATTATCATCCCTTGATATGAGTGTTATATTAATAAATTGTTAGATGCGTGACTGGTGCGTAAACCGTTATCGATCGAACTGTCAGCTGTAACAAACATTTACCTGTTTGAGTTGCGCCGACACACGATATTCCCCGGTAATTACTGAGTAATTTACGATGGACAGCCGGACCCCGATATCGAAATTGATGCCCGGAACTGTCAAAATTCGACGGCGCGTATCGAACGACCGCTTGCTCAGCGGGATTTTTTTCTGCTAAACCAGCCAAACTCAGAGAAAAAAAGCTTCCTGTTTTTTCACTGACTATCTATCCCAAATTGCGCACCAAACGCAAACCGGTAAACTGATTTCGGTGCTGCGATAAAACCGAACCTCATCCCCAATTATTTATCAACATTTTGAAATACACAAATGTGCGCCATTGAATAAGATTTAATAGAATAGAAGCATCATTTACCTCTCGCGCACACTGACAATAGTCCTTGCAAATGGTTCTCGTTGTTCTAATCTCCCTTCAAAACGGTAAACGCGACCCCTCCCCGAGTGACCAGCTTTTGTTAGCCGGGATTTGATTTACGTGACGTTGTTAATAACGTCACGTACAGCGCTCAGGGTAAGGACCATTTTGTACACGAGAGGAAGGTGTAAATTAGGATCAAAAATAATGTCTTGTTTCTCACACCCTAAAATTAATATAATTAACAATTAAAATTATCTTTACGCAATTAATTAAAATGTTACAAATATCATCTATATTCAAAAGGATATCTAAATGAAGATGTTAAGGGAGAATATTCACGCATCAAACCCTGAATAGCATATTTTGCATATTTGCCGGGTAGCGTACATCCGCATTTGCGTTTTCAGCGTTTTCCAGAATTTCATTTCTAACCGGTGGAGTTTCACGAATGTCCGAACATTGCAAACAGGACTCTCGCATATACACAGACGCGCACTGTAGTTTCATAATAAAGTTAGCGAGCGATCGAACGTGCGCAACCTGAACGTTAATCATCACAGCCAAGAATTCATGTATGTGCGATTGAATATTTACAACTGATTTGGGACACCAAATCAATAATAGACATTCGTTTAAAATGAAATCGAATACAAATGTGTTGTTATAACTAGTTGTTATAATATTTATATGTTACAGGATGTAATTTTAGCTCTTTATCATTTAAAAAGTGATAGTCTATTGTTAATAATATTCTATAGTATTCTATTATTAATATATATTATTATATTCAATTTATTAATATTCTATTAATATAATACTTCTATATAGCTTTGTATTAATATGGTTAAGTTCTTTTTTAGATATTCTACATTAAAATGATTCGATATTCTATCGAATCTTTTAACTGAAGCACCATATAATTGCAGCTTTGCAAAGTTAGCTCAATGTCGGTGTGATTTGGGTCCAAGATATCATTCACTTCATATTACAATGTTTGAAGTGCTTTCACAGTAATTTAATCATTTCCATGTTTGTATTGTTTAACTTGAATGTTTGGAAGTCCTTTTAACTAATTGTAAGTAGAACGTTGAAATCAAAAATTAGTAGTCAATGAATTTTCTTGCTTCGTTGTTGCATCAAATCTGATCAAATTGTCACATCGTCTGGCGGCTTTTTTCGGCAACCAAAAGGCTGTTTTTTAAACAGCTTTTCTTTCATTGACACATATTTATGCCCGTTTAGTAAGTCAACGAGTTTGTCCAGTTCAGTGCTGAATCAATGACTTCCTTACCTATCTGGGTGAAGATGTGCATTCTCTATTGTATGCTGATGATGAATCCCTTGGTTTTGAAGGGGAAAATTATGGTGAGATTTTGGATGGGGCTGAAGAGACATTAGTATCTTTACTTTGCAACGGAGAGCACTGCCGAGATGTTTTTAATACATCAAAGATTTTAACTCGACCCTGACTTTTCATTTCACGTTCTACTATCTACCAAATATAAATTACTTGGATTAGTTGGAGAATCTCCTTCAGTGACACACGTTGAACTACGATAGTATCGTCTTAATGAGTGATTTCAATACCCATGCCTTTTGAGGAACGACTTGCGTTGCGAAAGACTTCATTTTATTACCTTCTCCCTATCTCTCGATTTTGCCTACTCCATCTACTTATCACCTTCCAGCGTCGGATTACCTTTTGGACCTTATTGTCACATCTTTCCATACAGAATCTATCCTATCTGGATAGCTTCTTATGATCTATTGCCAGCCCCGCAAATTTCTAATCAAAATTTACTGCGCGAGATTTACTGCGCACTCGTTACTACACGCAAATTAACTGCGAAACTTTGATATCTGATATATTCGCGATCGATTAGTTGTCAACTACATGTCAGGTATCGACGCAAAAGTACATTTTTTAATACAGAATTGACAAGCTCGCTCGATCGTCAAGCACCTTCAAAAGTACGAAAAACAAAGTGTTTGCCTGCTTCTTGGCTCAAATACAACACTAAAAAAACGTTTTAAGAGACCATATTTGATACTAATTCTTAAGGTGCTATTTTGCTAATTTGCCCATTATTCTCGACAAATCAATCAAGAAATCAACATTGCTTACTATCAGTGGTTCGGTTCTGCTCTTGTCAATTCTCGGTTTTCCTTTACCATGTTTGATCAGTCTGAGGTTCGGGACGCTCTTGTAAATACGTGCTCTACATGTGTCAGTACTAATGATGTTAGTGTTAAGCACCTCTTTCCCACTTTGGACATACTTACTTCACCACTACTTCATATCTTTAATTTCTCCATAGAGTTTTCGATCTTTCCTACAATTTGGAAATAGGCCTGCGTAGTATCTATTAATAAGGTTAAGTTAACCTAGTAGGCTAAGGGATTTTCGGCCAAAGTTGATACTTTCCGTATTATCTAAGGTACTTGAACGTTTGGTGTACAATCATGCATGATACCTTGATGAGCATAAGCTAATTACGGACTATTAATCTGGTTTTCGACCAGTCATCGGCACTTATCAAGATTACTGATGAAATTAAGCGTCTCTGCGACGATAGACGAATAACTCTATTAGTGCTACTGGAGTTCAGCAGAGCATTTGATACTGTGGATCATAGTTTACTAGTGTCATCTCTAGCTGCTATGAGGTTTGCCCCTGAGCTCGTTACTTGGTTTAGGTCACATCTTTCCTACTTGACTAGTGTAGTCAAAATAGCATTCGGTTCAAAGCCTTTACTAACAAAGTTTTACTCTTCCAATGATTCCGCAACATATACTTGGTGACAATATTATACATTTCACCAATACAGTCAAAAACTTGGAGGGTGACAATGAACTCAGCGCTGTCTTGGCGTTGTTAAATTCAGTCTGTCTGTAAGAAGGTCTATTTCTGTTTTCATTCTTTGCGTAATCTTGGTGGTTTCCTTCCTCTTGCTGTGTGTGATAATCTTTGTTACTCACTAATACTACCCCACCACTTTTGTGTTAGGATACACAAAATCAGCATAATATAATTGAATGGTGTAGTAATAATTATAGCATTCCATTTAAAATAACGAAGTTGAGATCTACTTCCGGTAGACTGGAAGTGGCGACCATCTTGAAAATATTTTAGATTAATAGATCGGAATGAACAATCCATGTTACCAAAATTTCAAGCCTCTACGAATAGTGGAACCTAAAGAAAAGTTCTAATGAACCAGTTACTTGAGACACCCTGTATATTATTCTTGTTTGGATAGTGTAACCATTCATAAAATTCAAAAGTTACAAAATTTATGTTAGCGATTTATTTACGGAATAAACAGATTGAAGCATATTTCTCACTGACTTGGTTGAATAAGTTGGTTAAGCATAGTTCGTGGAAGTATGACTGAGTCATTATATTTAGAAGCCCGCCATACCTATATAATAAAATACGCTACAGAACTGATGTTCACAATTTCAATGTTAAGCATCAGCATGCCATTACAATACCAATGCACAATTATGATATTTATAAAAGATTTTTTAGCAAACAAAGAGGATTCTTTTAAGTGATTATTTTCAGTGGAGTCCCTGAATGTAGGGATCAGTTTGTAACCACCATACACTCTTGTTTGTTGTTTATGCTGGTGCATTTATTAAATGTGATATTGTATTGAAAGTATGCTTATTTGGTCGAGTGTATGAGCAACAGCTTAGTAACACAATAAAGTATTACTATTATTAATAATGTCAAGACTAGTTAAAAATAAATTGTTTTTTCAAAGTATCTAGTATTTACGTGTAGCTATTCAAGTAGCGCTAGAATGAGCAAATTGTAATTAAAACGTAGTGTGTTTAAAGCAATTATTGAACTAGATTGCTCACTGAAGTGAGTGTATTCGAATGCCGGTTCACATTATTCCAGTGGAATTCCAACACTGGTTTCGATAACTAGATGCTGGAATAATCTAAACTGGGCATGATTACTACTTGAAATAGTTTTCTTACTTCTTTTAGATTGATTTGCTCTTCATTTGTAACACCTTCCTTCAGATTTATGATGTTTAGTTTTTCTAGAAATTGATTTTTTATCTCAATCACTGGTGCTCTCCTCAAAATGAGCGGAATCACCACTAAACAGGGTAATTTTCACCTCTTCGTTCAAATACACTTGAGAAAAGTTCCGATAAAAAGTTGAAGTAAAAGAAAAATAATACTGAATAAGAAAGGAAATTATCGCAAAATTATGGAAATAATTTATGTTAATTATTTTAACATATCGTTTTATTCCTAATTAATTTTAAGTTGATTGGTATACCGTTCACCGAGAAAGGCATGCATGTAATGGTTTTGAATTGCTCCAACAAGTTGGATGCAGCTGGTTTCATTCACTTCACTTCAACTTCGCGTTCTCTTACGTCTGAGAAAAGAGAACTTGTTTTTCCGGTAGAAAAGTCAGAAGTCCTTTGAAATACAGACAGTTCAGGTACTACAAAGAAATAGTTGATAGACTAATCTCCATCGCAGATTTTAGCAATATAAGATCATGCTTTATTGAATAATTTAATAAATCTCACTCGATTTAACACTTCAGTTTGGCATACATCCAGTATATGTATATTAGGGGCTAATTCCATAAATACGACGTAATGTGATACAAGTTTAGCACATTTTATACAAAATTGTTACGCATATCTTCTATAATTTTAACATTTATGACCATTCTCAAGGATACATCTTGAAGATGAAATAGGTAGTGTTGATTTTTCCTTTATATGTAGTAAGAGTATTGATAATTGCTTTTTGTTAATATAATCCGGATAAAAAGTCAATAAATCATCTTGGGCTTAAAAAGCAACTTCATCATAAATCACCAAATGGTTGTTTTATGTAGCCGACAAATTATACACGGAACGGCCCATTCAATTGTTAATAATTGCGTTGCGTGGCAAGGTAAATCGATACAGCTACACAATAGGGGCGTACAGTCGCTGTAAACTCAAATAGAAATCCGACATTGCCATTGTTACCCGTCCCGAATGGCAACAATGCGCATCAATAGTTATTAGAAGATTACAGAGACTGATTTGGGCTGGACCGATGCGTTTCGATTCTCTTCATACCTACACAGCGAAATGCGCTTTAAGATTTATCGTGGTTAAATCGAATCAGAAAAACAAACCAAAGATAACAACAAAAAATTTTCGAAAAAAAAACTTTGGCTCAACTAAACAGAACGAAAAAGAGAAGATTTATTTGTAGGTTCGTTATCACGATACGTATATGTTTCCCGCGATCACAAACAAAAGCACATCCTGAAAGGGGTAACGTTCACCCTCATTAGTAAACATGAGTTAGGTCTGAAAATCGTTTCCGGCTTGATATTTGTCAAACAAACCCCAAAAGCTCTTGTTGTTTACAAAATTACAACTAAAAAGTAACAAGATTTTTAACGATTCAATTTAATATGTATTATTCTTTACAATTAATTTTATTATTTGCATATAAATAACAAATATAATCGTATCAATTTGAAATTTCAGCACCGTTTTATTTGTTTATAGAACAATGGTCGCGGGGTAATTGTATATTTTTCAACGTCCACTTGATTATCCCGCAAAGTACACACATGCATACAATAATTAAATTGAATTTTAATTTATAATCAATTCCCGAAACTAATATATCCTCCGTTCGCGATGCAATAATGCTCGTTAATGCGACCATTGATAAATTCCACGGGCATCGGTCGAACTTTGCCTATTAATATGTTAATAAGCCCCAGTTTCCGATAGGAACGGGAGAGCTGTACATAATTAAATAAAATCATCGCGACGTTCTCGACGTAATTGAAAAACGCGTTCCCCGTATTTCCAATTAGCGAAAATCCGCGAGCTTTCGTTACCGGTGCGTATCCGGATTATAAACCGTATTTTGAAAATAATTTAATTAACTATAATTACGCCTACGTTTTGCAGGTATATTACATAAAAAATAATTACTAATTATTAATTATCTCTAATTAGAAACTCAAAAAAAAATGTAATACAACAACAAAATAAGTTTGATTACGTTAACTACATAGAGAATTTCGTTTAATCAGGTCATCGTTAACTTAACAAAGGCAATAACTCGTCGTCGTCTACCTTTCTAACCGAATAGAATATCGATCTAACGTAATTATCAAGCTCCGGTGAGCTCTTCAGATAGTTGCGGAGGGTAGGAACCGTTGGGTTCCCGGGGGTCAAAGTTCGCCAGGTTCTCACAGCAGCATCCCTAGGGAGCGCGATGCCCTAATCTTGAGCGAGCAGGTTTCCCGTTTCGTTCGCGAACAAGTTAAGAAACTATTAAAGAGGCATTCGAAACAAAATTCCACTGTCGACTATTAAATTATTTTGAGCGTATCCCTCTTCGGCTTTTCTTTTAAAATAAAATCAATTTGTCATGTCCCACAAACTAAATTTGACGTGGTTGAAAAGCATCATCTCTTCATAAAACTAGAATTTAAGAAAGGGGTTGCTGACCGTTGTGACGTCATCATCTTATTTATTAAAATTACCCTTTGGGGTAACTATTACGTTGAAATCGTCAGTCTAGCACTAGGTTTGGTGACGTAAAGGTAGCTTAAAAGTTCCTCATCGTTAATAAATTATTTATTTAATGGATTTAAATAAATATTTGTGGCAACAATATTACATAAAGAAGGTTAATTAAAATTGCTTAAATTAGTGTGGTTTAAAAAATTAATTAATTTTCAGAGTCAAAATGCGTCAATCAAACCATCATCTTCTAGTCCACAATCGAAAGTTACCAGTACAACCTCCCCAGGGAACAACGCCAGTTCTTCTGGAAAAGATCAAAAGCCTGTTGAGTGCAATTTGTGCCATAGAAAATTTAAGAATATTCCTGCTTTAAACGGCCACATGAGACTTCATGGTGGATATTTTAAGAAGGTAAACAGTTTTTAATTAAATCAACAAAATTTACATCTTTCTAATTCATCTCAGGATACTGATAATAAAAAGAATGAAAAGAAAGATCCAAACGGCCCGCCTCTACAAACAGCCAGTGTGAGTGTACGGGCTCTTATTGAAGAAAAGATTATAAGTAAAAGAAATATAAGTTCCTCTTCGGATGATACATCATCACCAGTCAGGACGTCAGCTCCGCCTCTATTTCCTCTAACAGTCCATTCCCCAGTCACATCTGGAACCACATCAGAAGCGGATTCATCAAAAACTTCTTTTGCAGTACCCGCACCTCCTCAATTGAGTACGGTCGTAGAAAAAAGTAGAAGACATTCCGACGCGGAAACATTCACGGTCCCTAGGACTCCGCAACAGGACGCCGACACTCTGGCGGATCTGATACTCAACAAAAAAGAAAAAGTTGCCGTTAAAAGAACCACCTCAGATCCAGGCCAATCAACTCCTCAAATAATCCAATTCCAATCCGGCGAAGCGTTTACTTTGGGGGTCACCTATCAACCGGATGACGGCTATCTTTCGCCGAGCCTCCACGATGAAGTTTTCACCCAAGTACAAGATACAATGCTCCTGCAAGGTGTTGACACCCAACAACTTGCTTCTATTCAGTTTCAAAACATTGAAACTGATAGTCTTCTTCAAGACCACCCGGAGCAACAACTTCAAGAAATTTCATTGGATGATTACAATCTACCTGATAGCGTAACGGATTCACCTTCTTACCAATCAACGCAATCAGTGACTCATCAGGATTTAAGGGCGGTGTTGGATTCACCGCTTCCGGAAAGCTTGGCAGAATTCAGTACATTTCATACCACCGGAAGCTTGGATATTCCATCGCCGAGTTACCAAAGATCTCCAGCTCAATTCTCAAATTCGCCACATCCTTCCATGGCGGCTCAAAGCCCATTGCAGTCCCCTCTGGTGAGACATGATTCACCAGCTTATACATATCCAACACCACCAGCGAGTCATGAGGGGCAAAGTCCTTGTTTTGGACAGAACACGATTCTTCCAATGGTTTCTCCAAAACAAGAGTACATCAAGGACATCGATCAAAACAATCAGCTATTAACAACGGATTTTTTTTCCACGACAATGTCCAGTTCGGCAGCCGTTGAAGAAGCTTTAGAAGAAGTTCTCCCCGGTGAAAGTATAGCAGCTGATGATTTGTACTCGTCTCTATCAAACTCACCCCCACCTCAATCTCCTCTGTCCATTGGTTTAACCCCCGTGCCTTCTCCTTTATCTAACATCCCAAGCACAACCGTTCCATCACCACACACTCAAACAAATTTTACATCAACAAACAATATTCACTGTTTTCCATTGCAATCACAAATGATGCCAAATTCAGACGATCCCTTGCTGTCGAGTAGCCCAAAAGATTTTCCAACGAAGAAAAAATTCGAGTTTAATGGAATCCCATTAAAATTAATCAGTGGTAATGCTATCATCGATAGCAACTTTACCGGGATCCTTCTTGACGCAAATGGAGAATTAAAATTAATACAAACCGGTCCGAATGCATTTCACACTAAAAACATTGTTTTGGCAACCCCTCATATCATCACCCAACTTCACAACAATCATCCGAGTAAAGAAGAGGACGCAACTAAAAAAATGGTTCCGCCTGTAAAACAAATAATACAAACCGTTGTTCCAACAGCAACAAAACAAATCATTTTAACAAAACCGAAAGATGTTAAGATAGAAACAATGAAACATGAGGAAGTTTTTTTAAGCCCAACTACGTAAGAATTATAAAATCGTTTAAGAATCAATAATTTAGGTTGTTTAATGTTTTTTAGTATATCCAGTAATTCCACGAAAAATCCTCGAAAAAGACCTCGATCTGAACCGCTACAACTACCCATTTTACATCAATCAAGATTAAGGGCTACAAGAAGTAAACCGCATGGTTCATCGAGGTTCACACCATCCCCCATTTTAAACCCAAGTCGACCCGGAAATGGGTTGTATTGGAATATGAAATCTAAGCCGATTGGTGACAATAAATCAATTATTAATATTTTATTTATTTACTATTTAATTAATTAGATCCAGAAAATCAAGAAACAACATGGACCGATCCAGTTCCAGAAACCGACTCTACACCACACATAAACGTTGGGCCACATTTCCAAACCTTATTACCTCAATGCAGACCTTTGGATACTCGGTATGTTCAACAACCGACTAAAGAAGATCTTCTTTGGGATCCTGGCATAAATAAATCAAAAGAGGAGGTCGAAATGTATTTTGACTTTGCTTGCTGCGCTGCTCTTCCTGGCGGTGGAAGAAACCAGGAGTATGCAATGCACGTTCTCAATCTCTCCGATGGAAATATCCACGTAAGAAATTAATATTTAGTTAATACAAATTTAAATCAAATTTTTTAGGAGGCAATGCTGAAATTGATGCAACCGACTCCGTCTCTGCCTTCTAAAAACCCCCTTCACGACTACCACTATTCAGAAACCGAAAAGTGGACCGTCTTGGAGACAGATCTCTTCCAACAAGCTTTATCAAAGTATGGTAAAGATTTCGCGTTGATATCTCAAGAAATCGGATCGAAGTCAATGAAACAATGCGTCGAGTTTTACTATGTTTACAAAAAGATGTGCAAAGAGGATTATAAGATAGCTAAACAGCTTAGAGAGAGATGGTCAAGTGCCGAAATTGAAGAAAAACAATTTGCCGATTCAAAATTACTTGGGGTAATAAAAACGATAAGGAATTTTTTATTTTTTATTTTTTGATTGTTTTAGATTGCAGACTCGGGATCACCTATAACAGAACAAAGAAGTTTTCCATGCGAATTCGTGGATTGTTCTGCAGTAAGTTTAAACTAAATTAAATAATATTTAGTAAAATGTTACAAAGATATAATTTTGAAATGTTATTTACGTAACCAGTTATGAAAGGACTAATTTTGTTTAACGAACGCAATATTTACCAAAACGGGCCAGCTAAACGACCGGGTTTTATAAGCGTGAGTTAAACAAAATTATTAGTTTCATGACGTGTGAAGTATAAAATTTCATCTAACCACGATTTAAAATTTACAGAATCAAATGTGACAATACTTATGTCTCAAATAAATTTAAAATTAATGAATTTACTTGGACGTTGCTATGAAAGTTCATAGTAACACCTAAAACAAATATATATTCATTTAAGTAGCATTTCATTATACAACTAGTGGTGTAATGAAAGGACAGTTGTGTGAAATGTGACGTTACAAAACATCAAAATGTCATGTAAAACCAGATATTTTCAATTATGTTAGAAAATAGTTATTTACGTAACCATTTATGAGAACCTCAATTTTGTATAACGAGCAAGCGAGTTTTGTAAATTGTGCAATATAAACAAAATTTGCAGTTTCTTAACGTGTTAAGCACAAAATTGTATCCAACCCGCTTTAAAATTGAACGTACATCAATCATACGAATTCACATCAGGCAACGTTTATGTGTCAAATGAATTATTAACTTGAATGAATTTACTTGGACGTTGCTATAGATGTCCATAGTACCACCTGAAGCAAATAATAATAATAACTTTATTAACCTCAAAATAACAGAATCCTAATACATTGAGAAAATCTGAAAAGAAAAAGTCAACATATTGTTAAGTAATATTTCATTACACAACTAGTGGTGTAATGAAACTACAGTTATGTAAAATGTGACGTTTCAAAACGGCAAAATGACATGTAAAACTTGACCTTTCATCCAATTTCCCAGTGCTAAATAACGTACACTCACTTTGATATGAAATATCACCACCCATTAAGTATTAGACTACAAATTTGAAACATCGGTATAATGATGCTGTATTATCAACTAAGAAACGACGAAAGTTCAGTTAACAAAAGCAAAGCAAAAATTAACATTTTTCAAGAAAAGACAATGGCACGTGAATACCACGTTTACAATCTAGATCAGTTTACGCATGCACTCATGCTCTCTATTAAGTGGTCAATATCATCCTGAGATATCTGGTTCCATACAACTTCTAGATGGTATTACAGTTCATCCAGAGAAATTTATCCAGATACTCAGAAGGATGAACTAGATGTGCATTTAATGTGCCTAAAATAGGTGACATTGATTAATCACTGAGGACAATGTCTTTCCATTGATGCACCATGCAAATCTGGCTCCTTTATGGGGAGGTGTTAATGGAAGCCAAAGGTAACGATGGTATGAAGGAAGCCCAAACGAGGAAATTCTTCTGTAAACAGTTATCATCTACAAGTGTTAATTTAAAGCTCTAGTCCAATCTACAGCAATCTATCTTGTTGTTTGAAATCGATCTCTGATAGCCATCCGACTAAAGTGTCGGTATCCATGTGCGTTGCTTCTTCGGCCAGCTTTGCCACCACGACGGCGCCTCTGAGTACGGTTTTGGGACCATAAAGACCATATCCGAGCAACTGTAGTGTGGTCCCGATTCAGCCTTCTTTCAATCTCACGGATTGAGAGACTCGCTTCTTTCATACCGATAATTCAGCCTCTATCATTCTGACAATTTGACAAACAAATAAACTGATACTTTCTAGGAAGAAATGCATTAATTGCTAGGAAAGAAAAAATGTTCAGTGTGACAAGAAACATGCAACGGTTGAGGTCTTTCGGCACAAACTTTCATCCAAGTTCAAAATTGTAGTTTTAATTTTTTAGATGGTGGATTTCATATGAATGTGATCGACTCACTTCTACTCCAAATATAATAATAGCTCTTCATCCTACCACTATTAACTTTGAGTAGGCTCATGTTTGCATATATAAGTATGAAAGCATCGAGATTATAAAGTTGTTACTTAACAAGATTGGAAGAAACATTGATTTCTTGGGTTTTGATACTTTCTACAAGGGTTTGGGTGGATCATAACTGGGTTGTTCTGAAAAGAGATAGATTACATAATTGCATTTCTTACAGTATATGCTGATCTGATAATATGACATTCAAGAAGCCGAAAGAAGAATGTCATATTATCAGATCAGCATATACTGTATACACTACCAGTACACTGACAAAGCATGTGGTCATGATGGTATAATAGTAAAATTGTGTAGCCCATTTATTGATAAATATATCATACGCTTTATTAATTGTTGTATCCATCAAGAGTATTATCCAATTTAATGAAAACGGGCTATTGGATTTCCACTGCACAAAAAGCGAAAACAGAAACTTCCTATAGTTAGTATCCTTCCTGTTTTTTCAAAAATATTGATGAAAATGTATTATATAATCAACTAAATGCATATGTAGATCGTAATAATCTCTTATCAGATAATCAGGCTGGTTTTAGAAAGGGGTTTAGCACTGGAACAGCGTTGGCACGGGTAACAACAGATCATTGTTTTGCCGTGATACCGGCATGTGTGGGGTTTTTGTGGCCTTAGTTTTGCCACAGTTGTTCGTTGCGCTTGATGGCGTCGTATCTATTAAATAGAACACAATCTGTTAAATGTAATCATAATGTTTCTCCTTCCATCTTAATAAAATCAGGCGTTCGCCAAGGTTCTACTCTGGGACCGCTGTTCTTTTTAATTTACACAAAAGATATCTCAAATTACACTCAAATATACAAACATATGCCAAAGACACTCTGATTTATTCTAAATTTAGGTTGCCTGAATTTGATGAAGCTATGACTAAGGTTAATCCTGACTTGGAGTTGGTGGCTCTGATTTCTTACCAACATTCTTCGCAACTGAATCCAGAAAAATCATCCATAATTTATTTTGGTAACAAAAAAGCGTTTGAAATTCTTTCTGGAAAGTCAAATATTGTCATTGCAGGTCTATTTATCCCTGTTGTAAATGAAGCGATGAGCTTTAGTCTGGTAATTGATTCCAAATTGAAATTTGAGGAACATATTAAAAATTTGGTGCAAAAGTCGTTTACTTCGTTGAGATTGTTATGCTCAAGTAATCATTTTCTAAATCATAATTTGAAGAGATCATTGTGTGAATCATTTGTGCTCTCGGTATTTAAGTATTGCAATTCCATGTATTGCCCTTGCTTGACGTCGGTGTGTAAATTGAGCTTGCAAACTATTCAAAACTGCTGATCGAGAGATATTGGGTTGTACGTACGATATGATAATATGACTATATCTCTCATGCATGCGAAGGGTTGAACTGGATAAAAATGTATTATAGCTGGCGGCAACATATGGTCCGTTTTGTTCATGGCTTGCTGACTTCCCCTACGGCTCCTATACGTTTGCGTGAGTTGTTTATTGGTAGAAATGCAGTGAGCTACACTTTTCCAGTTGATCTCCTACCGACATTTTCTAAATAAAGGCTTATTATTATTATTAACTATGTAACATATTTCTAGGGCAACCCTAAGAGAAGATTATAGCTTTGTGATGCCAACTCCTTTTTTTTGCAATGCAGATTCTTTTTGTTTGAGAGACTAAATGAAGTTAATCACATGTATTCCTTCTTGGAGAGTATATGTACCCTCTGACTCTGAGATACAGACCTTTTTTTTGTTTGCAATCACTTTTTCTCAGCTCCCATATTGACTTTGACGCATTCGTTTTAATTGCCCTGGTTCACCGAATAATTAGGACGGCGCTATTTGTATCCAAGACCTGAGAAGTGTATATTGAAATACTTCGTTTTATTCTTCAATTAAAGAATTTTCCCATGTACGAGTAACTGCTCTCCAATAAAGCATAAATAACCGCAACACTTTTCTGGTGATATTCTGATATTAGGAAGAAACAATTAAAAAATAAAATTGCGGTTTGTTGGCCAGATAACACAAAGAAAAATTATTCTGTTTTACTAAATGTTATTCGAGGCAAGATACAGAGCAGAAGAAGTATAGGAATAAGGTAATATGTTTGATGAATAAGCTTAGGAGTAGGAGAACCCAAAACAATGGTATTATAATAGCGGATTATTTTTTTAAGTACATACAATATTTTCATCAAACAAGAAAAAAATGCTAAATTTAATTCTCTTCAGTACATTATTTTTTTTTTCGTAGCGCATGTGTATGTAGTCTCACATGGGGATGAATTTCTTTCCGGTCGTATATCTCCACAATTAATAATTTATTGAGAAAATCAGTGTTAAAGAAAGTTAATATAGAACAAAAAGTATCCTTATACCCAATATTTGGAGCCGTGATATGCCAAAACGGAATTTGCTTAAGTACGCACACAAATAATAAATTGGGATAGTTTGGAATCGCCACAAATAATAAAACTGTCCTGCAGGAATATATTCACCAACATTATAGAGAACATAAGCTTACGTAACATAGGAGCGGATATATTCCTTTATAATTTCAGATGCCATCTCTACAAGCTACCTGTAACTATGTCGCATTTTATGTGGGACAGTGCAAATGAAATTTATATTGTAAATATTCTGCGTTATTATGCTTCACTTTAAATAAATGTATTTTACATATTTTGTATAACAGTACAAATTATTGATTTTTTTAGAGTTTTAATTCAAAAGCAGCCCTAAACGGTCACATTAGGATACATGGTGGCAGCGTGCGTAGTAATTGTCCGAACACGACATCCATCCAAGAAAGAAAATTAACGTTGGTCACCTCAAGCAACCAGTGTCACAACAGCGAAACGATAGAAGATTATCCGTGTAAGATATGCGGGAAGTAAGTGTCTACAAATTCACCAATAGCATAGAGCCTAAGGTAAATTGAATACAGTAGGTGTGTAGGTGTATCGCTTTCGTGCTAACACCAAAAGATATATAAAATACCACCAAATACTACTACAACTCTGTTTACCGTCAAAAAATTGACCACATCAAAAAACATGAAAGCCTCTTTCTATATCTATCCGACTTGCGTTAAAGTAGCTATCAACATCCGATGGACGGATTTTTACAATTTAGAGGTACTTACGTTTTGGTTTTGCCCTATTTTCCGTTTTACTGCCTACTTTTATTCTTCACCAAAAATCTGTTCGAAAAGGATTATCTATACAATTTTTTTATAGTTTAGAATGATTTAGACTTAGATAGTGTATTAATAGTATGGATGATCTTTTAATTTTATTGTATATATAACGATGAGCATGCTCTCTCTTAAGAAATTTTCCGAACGTTTTTTTTTGAAATATCGCTATATACCACACACAACTATTAAAAAAACCACACTGTACATAAATACCTATAGTACATATGCTGGTTTTTCTTTCTACTGTACTAACAATCTTAATTTCTATACTATCTATAAAAAATATCTTAAATAAATATGATAAAATCGTTTCTAACATCATCAAAATGATTTATGTTATAGGATATTCACTAAAATAAAAAGTAGAAGTGCTCATATGAAATCTCATCGGATACAAGATGAAGGCAGACGTGGTTTTTATTCCTTCGATCACGCACCAATCAATAATTCCTTCGGTACTTAGCGTTCACCCGAGTCGTCGACATCGACGGTCAGCGTCCATCATCATCGTCATCGTCAAAAACCTAAGCAACAGCATCGGCAGCAATCAAACGACACTTCCGGTCGTAGCGTCCTCTACTTCCTGGTAAACCTGGCGCGATCCGACGCGAGCACATGATGAGTTTTCTTCTTTTTTCCTAACCACTCTAATAAAAGATGTGCGACAAGAAGGGAAATTTTTTAGATTTGAAAATAATAAAGTAACGGTTAGATATGAAATAAGAAAGTGAGATATAAATAAAAAATAATGAGTAAAAGATGGGAAAAAGAAAATATTTATATTTATTACTTAAAAAAAAAGAAAAAATTCAAATTAAAAAAAATTGGGGTTGTGTTTCGTTATGCCGCGCGTAACGACAGTGCCTTCGAGATTGAGTGAGACAAAGAACCCGGTTAAAGAAGTCGGTTAAGCAGCTCTACGTCGGTGTGCTACGAGGTGTGGGGGTGATTTTGTAAAATTTTTGGGAACGCTTATTCCGGAGCGAAACGTCGACTTAAAAATGCCAAGGTAAATAAATAATCAAAGATTTTAAATCAAATTTTAGTAACTTAATCAAAAAAAGATTAAGAATAACAAAAAAGACATTAAAATGCCAAAGAAGTGCAGATACCTCTGTTATCTCAAATTATTTTTCATTTCTTGATCATTATACGAATTATTTTAACTCTGTTGTTTAAACAATACTCATCAGAACTGTTCCTAAAAGAAGTTTATGAGCCGTTAACATTTTTTTAACAAAAACGTTTAATAAAATCAAAATTGGTTTAACACAATGAACCAATTAGGAACAGTTTTGATATTCGTGTGGCTGTGATCGTCCCCTTAAAAACACCCTCGCCCCCAATTTTTCTATACTCGTACTTTAAAGGCGCTCTAATTAGTGATTAAAACTTAATCAAAAAGAAAACGTCGATCGTCGATATTTCGCTTCGGTATAGCGTCATCAGAAAAAGAAGCCTAAAATAAATCTACGAAATGAATAAAAAAAAACATGAAGACAAACCGCAAAGCAACGAGCAATAGTAAAATGATTTTAAATAATCAAATATCATTATGGCCATAATTAGATATTGAAATATACGTATTATAAATAAAAAAAATAAATTAAAAATAATAACGAAGTGGTAAGCGTAAAAGAAACGTTTGCTGGGGGCCTCTTGTTTTATAATAGAAAAATTATAAAGAAAAATAATTTTAAAAAATATATTAATAATAAAATATTAATAATAAAGTATTTATAACACTAATGAAAATAAAATTTTCAAGGGTTTGCTCAATAATAACGTATATTTTAGATTACAAAACGTTTATCTTTTTTAATTGTAAAACAGTTTTAAAAAGCTCGAACAAAAAAAAATGCAAAAAACTGTCTATGGGGCCCCGAGGGAATGATTGAACAAAACATGATAAATAAAAAAGGGGCGCCGGACCCCGTTTACTCTGTGTTGTGATCTTTTTAAAAGTCTATTACTATGAATCTATCTATATATATATTAATACTTAATAATAAAATAAATAAATATTTGTACATGTTATGTATATGTATCTAGAAAAGATAAACAAAAAAATAAAAATAAACTCCCGGTCGCCACTGAGGGCGCTACGAGTGCGATCTCCATGAAAAATTCAAATCGACAATCCCCTCAATTCGTACCTCTAATTATTCTATATATTCTTCATTAATCTTCGAAAACCTTTCTTATACATACATAAAAAACTAATTTTTCATTTTCGCTTTCTTCTCTGTGTTGTAATACTGCGCGACGGCGAAAACGGATATTATTATTAATTAAACTATTTATTGCATTATTACTTAGACCGACAAAAATTTGATGGCTAAATTTAATAAAATCACTTTAAAACACTTAAATTTGATTTTCAATTTACGCGTTTTAATTTTAAAAAATATTACATTTTCCCCAAATTTAAAAATTTTATTTTTTATTATAAGACAAATTTTTTTGTTTGTGAAAAATATCTTTATAAGTTTTCTATTTTTGTCGGTCTATGTTATTATTAGTTGTTAAGGTGCTTTCTCGGTGTTCGTTTTTAAATTTATAAAAAAAGGTAAAAAAAATAATTATTAAATGGTATAAACGATAATAAAATAGTTAAAACGATAAACGTTAACGCGACAAAAAGACAACGGTGGATGTTTGAATGTTATTAATCGTAAATAAAAAAAACCTCTCACTTTGTATATGTATAACAAATAAAGAAAAAACTGTTTCTGTAAGGGAAAGAAACAAATTATTTGTAAACGTTGTAATATTCGAACCCCGATAGATTTAAGAAAAAAATACTGATATGAAAAGTAAAAAAAAGATGGCGTTGATCGCGCCTACGTTGCGCCCTCTTTCGGCGGACTACGAACTGGTGCCACATATGTTATACTGTAGGTATCAGGTGCTCATTATTTATCAATTAAATGGTTGTTGAATTTATGTGCCCTTGGATGAACTCTAAACGATGAAAAAAATTTATTTATTTATTACATTTTTTTTTAATTTGAAACGCTTGTGCATTATAATTTTATAAAGCTTTAAATTTTTACATTGCTTATTTTTATTGTATTTTTGTTAGCTTTTTTTTATGATTAATAAAATTTTAAAAACAAAATTTATAATCAAAAATTAATGTTAAAATAATACTAGGATTGGAAAGTACAAAAGTGTTATTAAAAAAATTATATTCTGGAGGAAAATTCCTGAAAATTTGCTCAATTCTTTCTACTGGGTGATTTAGTCGAAAGTTATTGAATTAGTTAAAAAGAAATAATTGGGTTTAATTAAAATTGTTAATATGATTTTTATAATTTGTAAAAATCATTGAAAATCATAATAAATTTTTTAGAAATTTAGAACGCAGCAAATAATTAAACGTTATAGTTCTTGCATTTTTCAAGATGACGCAGATGTATAATTCAAATGTATGATTTGATACATAGTTCAAAATTTTAGATACTATAAAAGGGGCACAATTTATTATTATTTCCAAATACATATTTGGTGATGACATTGCTCCATACTCATATTTTTTTTATTACAAACAATTTATAACTTTTAAACTCTCTGTAGTTTCAAAACTCAACCGCTTTAGAATCACATAGATGGATGATATTGCTTGGTACATTTTTCTATGCTTACTTCCATTATAAAAAATGCATGTTTGTTAAAAATCATTAAAAATCATATTGAAATTTTTAAAACCATAAAAGGTTCATGAGAACACAACAAATTATTAAAGATTACGTTCTTGCATTTATATAATGCATAGTTCAAAATTTATATACTCATCATATTTGGTAATGATATTGCTCCATACTCACATTTTTTTTTTGATACTAGCAATTTGCAACTTTTTATCTATCTGAGTTTTAGTTTTTAGTTTTTTTAGTTTTAGTTTCAAAGCCCAGTTACTTTAGAAACACATAGATGAATGATTGCTAGGTACATTTTTTTATGGTTACTTCTATTATAAAAAGAGCATGTTATATATTTTTTATAATTACTATTATAATTACTAGCTTTTTTGTAACTTCTACAGTAGATTTAAGAGGAGTTATTCTTATACTTATCCCAGAATGGTTTGACAAAGTATCTACCATATAAAAGGTAGCTACCAAACCTAGCTAATACTAACAAAATAATTTTCTGTTTATTTAGCTTGAATTATATTAGCTTGATACTAAATAAAATCAATCTACTAAATAAATTCTACCACTAAATGAGATGCGTCATTAGTATGTCAAGTATTCGTATTGAATATTATAAATTTTATGGATCCTAACTTTACTTTTGTAGACTATAATGTTGAGAGGATTTAAACATTTGTATTAACTATATTTGCAATAATTCTTCAAAATAATTTAGTACATCTTTTATGGTGACATTTTTTAACAATATCTTCAAAATCTATTTTTCTTAACTTCCCAAAGCTATATAAATGTTAAAAAAAGAATATGCATTTTTTAAAAAGGTAATAGCTTGTACAGAAAGAAATAATAAAAGGTTCATATATATGAGTCATCTTCGTTCAAAAGATAATTGTTGCCTCAATGGCTCTAAATTATTGACATTGTTGATTAATTCGTAACAACAGCTCTTAGAAGGTATGCACAGTGGTATCATTGTCTTCAAACATCCCCAGAAGAGTAAGACATGATGGTTTTAATCAGGCAATCTTACAGGCGATAGTAGATTTTATCCATCTACGCGAAAAAGTTTATTTAAAGGTCTCAACCATCATGCCTTAGATGGTTTTAATCAGACGATTTTACAGGCGATCATAGATTCCATCCAGCCACGTGCAATAGTTTATTTAAAGGTCTCTAACCGCCATTTAAAAATTAGGTAGAGCACCATCATGCTGGAATTACATTTTTGCCTTTGGTCTAGACGTCTAAAGTCTACACCATTCATTTGCGTATCCATATTTATTACGACTTCTTTCTGTTAATTTTAATACATAGTATTAGCTCTTTATATATTTTACATTCTTTTTTTAACACCCTGTATTATTTTAGTTTCATTTTGTATATCTTCCTCATTCTCGATAATCACCGTTTAAAGGGAGATGTAATGCTTACATCCTAATTCATTTTGCCATTATTACTTACCAGAAATGTCCTCAAGATGATGAATTTTAAGTAAATATTAAGTTTCGGTTAAAATAACAAAGAACATTTTGAATATAGGATTTGATTAGTAACATTTTCTGACCCTAATTTTTGCTAGAAATAATATTAAATTTCAAAATCTTTTTTACAAAAACCTCCGTGACGTTTACGATGTTTCTGAGTAAAATCAAGAAGATAGAAACGTGCATCGTTCAGATCTCGTCTTCTATCTCGTAAGATTTTGATGGCAGCTCTTAAGCACCTTTTATTGATTTTTATTTCACGCCACTTAGATGCGAATCGACGGTGACGTCACTAAAGATTTTTTATAAAGTTCATCGTTCAGATCTCTTCTTCTAGCGCAGAAGATTTTTATGGCAGCTTTTAAGCACCTTTTTTTGATTTTTATTTTACGCCAATTAGCTGAGAATCGACGATGACGTCACTAAAGTCTTTTTAAAGCTTCACATTTTTTGGAAAAGCTAAAGCTAAAGTTGAAAATAAAAGAAATATGGAAGCCCTCAATTTTACAACAGTATCGAATAAGCCAAAAGAAATGTGTAATGGCCCTATTACCAAATTCCATGGTCTCCATTGAATTCTTCTTCTAAAGATCCAAAAGGTCAATATGTTGATCATAGATTGCTATGCATTTTGCATTAACAAAGTGATATTAATTCTCATTGATGTAATTTTATAAAATGCGCTTGGCGTTACTTTTTACTCCACAAGATAATCAAAATGTAAAATCTGGAGTTTATAAACTCAAACATCTTCTAATCAGATTGCTGCAGATAGTAACAATACATTAACAGCACTTATTAATTTTAGTGTTCACACTAATCACATTTTTGATAAAGGTGATCTTACCATCATTTTTGATTTTGTCTGACACTTTAACAATCATTTGTTGACAATATTACTTTGAGTTTATTCTACGTTACAGTTTAAGATATATATGGTAGTTCGTAGTACTTCATGGATGGAGAAGTATGTGTTCTGGTTGAGGTATCATACGTTCATCTTCTTGGTTGTTCCCTGTGGAAAGGGGCAGACGTTTCGCCAAGATCTCATTTGGTATCTTCAGTGCGTTGTCGTAATCTCCTGTTGACAGGCTAAGGACTCAGTCTTAGCGAAACCTCTGCCCTTGTCCACAGGGAACAATCAAGAAGATGACGGATGATACCTCGCATCAAGTAGAACATATATATTAAATATACGTATAAGAATATCCAGAAATGACGTGTACAGCAGAGGACCATAAGTATGGTATTCAAACTCAACTTCTTTATAACTGGTGACCATTTTGTGCATTTTTATACCACTTTTCTTGCTTATTGCTTTTGTTTATTGGTTAATTTTATTAATGTTTAGAGAATATTTTTTTATTTCCAAATCAGAGCAAATAGTTTCTGAATTAAGGCAATTATTTAGAAAAAACAATGGCAGCGTTGTTAGCAAAGGGTTATAAAAAAATGAATGAGAAAAAAATGAAATGTAAAATATGCATTCATAATATATTGTGACAAAATTTTTGAACACCCTGTAATTTTCAAAACTAGAATTTGCTCCACAAATAGCTGTAGGCTACTAACACAAACTTATGACCAAAAAAGAGGAAAATGCATTGATAATTTTTCGACTTATTTAAAAGATTGTGTCAAATCATCATACTTTTGCTCAAGATACCTGTTTCCTTCCATTGTATACATCATTTCCGGACATTCTGTATATTAATAACATTCATTTGTATAACACAAATGGTTAAAAGTTTAGTTTCGAAATGCTTTCATACATTTTAAATTTTAGTTCAAATAGTTTTAAATATGGTAACTTGGGAAGAATTTCTGATTCTTTTAAACCTAATTATTCCTTCTTTAATAGCTTTCTTAAATTTGAAATTTCATGATTATAGGTTTGAGGTAACCGACTGGCGTAAGAATAGAGTCGAAACGAAAATAAAATTAATATATATCTGAATCACCCTAAATTATTATATATATTATAATAATTTACGTATTATTTCATTAAATTCTAATTTTGTTAAAAAAACTATTTATCGGCCTATATAAAATAACAATAAATTTACAAAATCTTCATCGTTTAGTGACATCCAAAGGCAACAACTGTGTTATTATGCAATGTAACTTGACACTAGTGACTGTGTGATTATACGAACAATCATTCAATAAACGTAAATTTTAAAATTAAAAATGAAAAAAAAGAAAAGAATCGAGATAGAGATCGAGGAAATATTACCAAAAAAAAAAAAATAAATATTATTTTTTCTAAAATCAAAAAGAAAGAAAATCTTTCCAAAAAAATTAATTTAGCTTTATATTTAATTTTCCCTCACTTCCAACGGTGTTAACTTTTTTTACTTAACTTTCTTCTGCTAATTTCTTGACTCGCGTGTCGTGTGTGCCTACTTCAGTTGTGCCAACTTTACAGTTAAGCTAATTACTCCTAATTAATTACTAATGCATTCACAAAGAAAAACGACGAGAAACTTAAAACGTTGATTAAAATATAAAAAAATCACAAAGCTCTCTTTATAATGAAAAAAATAATAAATCAGTGTCACGTCACATGTCATATTTAGTGTAATCGCTTGTATATTTGTAAATAGGCCATTTATTAGTTTTTATTGATCGTTAATAACAAAAATTATCTCTCGATTTTTTAATATATAAAATCGACGAAACCTTTATTTCGTAATTTGTCGGTTTTACGAATACGTTCGCAAAAATTTTCGTGTACCAAAGAATGAATAAAAAAATGGATACCAAATTCTTTTACCCCGACATCCCCGCATTGTCGCTCTCTCAGCATTCTTAAATAGAATTAAAAAATGGTATAAGTAAAAATTTGATGAAAAAAAAAATAAGTAAACATTTTTTAGGGGGACGTGTAGTATGCAATAATAATCTATTTAATTGTATAATCGCGTGTACATTATTAATGTCATTCTCCCGTTTCTATTTGATGAATACAATTTTAAAAAATAAAAAAAAAATAGAAAAAAAGTGTGCATACTCAGTCATTTTTAAGATTTTATACGTGAAATATTTTCATACTATAAACCGAGAAATAAATATTGTTAATAGATGAGTAGAAGGAATTGTTCAACGTCACCAATGCGAAACCGGAAATGACTGATTATGACGTCATCAATGAACAGCTGCATCGCTTTTGCTGTGTTTTTTCCATATTTGTTGATATGTCGATAAATATGCCGTTCCCTTATTGTACCTGAGCGTTTAAGAAAAAGAAAAACATACAACATACACAGAAGACTCAAAAATGTACTCAAAACTCAAACAAAATATTTAATTTTTTTAATTATTAATTATTAAGAAGATAAACAGATTTTCGTTATAATAAAACTAACTTTCGACTTTTAGGTTGTAAGTATTATTATGATTATTATTAAATTGAGGTTCAATAATAAGTGAACAAAAAAAAAACAAAAGAATGTTGTGCTCATTTTATAATAAAAATAAAAAATATATTATATATAAAAAATCATAGATGATATCAAAAAAAATAAGAACAAGAAAAGAACTATACAAAAATGTCAATATATTCTTAGCTCAAAAATTTTTTATAAGTATACAGTATGAGTTTTTCTCTTTCGAAGTTTGTAATCTAAGGTTATTAAGGAATAATTGTAATAATGATGTCACGAGTGTGTTCAACCTGAACAGATTTTCTTGGACTTGTTATAAGAGCGAGAAAGTTTATACAGTGATTATTAAAAAATTATTAAAAAAATTTAATGAAAAAGTTAATTTCTCAAACTCGACAATCTTTTCTAGTCACGCCGGCTTCCGTCATTTCATTTCATATCATTAAGAAAAAAAAGACGAAGTCGAGAAAATCTGTTGTTGTTTAATAAATTATTAAATTTAATTTATATTACTTATAAGTGAAGAAGAAAAATGATTCTTTTTTCAGTCATGTCTATTTATTCTTAAGTTTTAATCAATATACTTTTTTTTCTATATGATCATCGCACACATTTTTAGACTTACGATATTGTGTTGACTATTAATTATTATTGATTAAATTAATTAATTAATTATTAATATAATTGTTTTGTTTGACTGTTTTAAATGAATATTTGTTGTTAAATTCTGTCCAAAGATTTCCAAACGTATATATATAAAATAAAAATGTATATGTATATACTTGTATTATATGTATGCACAATAAAAAATGGCGTTGTACTTGTATTCTTTTTTTTTAATTTCATTTATTAATTCTATTTTGGTTGATTGTTGTTTTATAAACAATCATTTTAAAACGTGTTGTTGTTCTTCACTGGGTCTAGCAAACAATAAATTGTGCAGCTGTATGAATCAATTTTTTGGTATTTGTTTGAGTATGGAATTAATATAAAGATAAGTTGACAAAGAATGTCCGATGTTTGAATTGAAACTTGTGAACCTTTGTTACTCTATAACTTGAATTACGCATATAGTGATAGTGATTCATCGATTTTTTTGTTATAATCCGGTACAGATATGCTCGTAAGTTGACATATGTTAGAATGAAATGGTTTTTAGTGAGTACGTCTGTTTTATACACTTTTAAGATATATTTACATACATCAGCTCTGTATTTTTTCAGTTTCAGTGAAATCCGCGAAAATAAAAGTATGTCGGCAAGGATATTTTTCATATTTCACTGACGTATTTTTGTACACGTTTTGACGTGAAATATAAGCGTAACTAATTAAGTTAATACAAAAAGAATTAAACTATATAAATATAAGACTAACTAAAGAACAGACTATCTCCGTTTCATAATAAGTGAGTCATCACCAACTTTTATTTTTCCAAATTAAGTGCGCCATTATTGTATCTTTGCAGTAAGTGCTATACTTATTCTTTAAAAGAGATTACAAAATGTTAATATAAACAAATACAAGCCAAGTTATTCTCCCTTCAAAGCGTTGGCCTTATTTATTTAGTTACCAATAAGATTCAAACAAAACTCTATTGGCTCACCTATTATGGAACAGAGGTAATATTAAAATTCTAAGTAAAAAAATTATAGATGAAGAAAATGAACAGGGAGAGCCAAATTAGATATACTTAAAGGGAAATTTTTGTTTCTATAAGAGACAGAGGAAATATAATATCTGTCTTAAACACGAGTTTTATAAGAGTAGATACATTTATTTATTACAGTAAGATACATTTTGACGAAAAGAAGAAGTGACGGTAAAGGTTTTCTACAGGCATCAGAAAAGTATGATATCAAATTATACATAGACCTGTCATATAGACATATACAGTGCGTTCACGATGAAAGCAATAAATTCGGTAAATTTTTAGCAATTGCTTTTTCCACAGAAATGGTACAATTGACCAATTTAAATACTTTTTTGTTATTAATTTAGATACTTTACATTAACACAAGATATGAATTGAAGACCATAGCACCATAGGACTAATCATAGAAACATAGGCCATCAACCTTATCTAAACCCAACTTAATTAGTGCTAGATATTAATTGGGTTGTATTGATCCATTAACTTTAATCCAACTCAACTTGCTAATTAGGATTGAATATTAATTAGGTTTGGTTGAACCATTAACTTTAATCCAATCCAACTTGCTAGTTAAGATTAAATATTAATCCTCTAACATCTGGCCTGGGATATGGGGCGGCCAGATAGTGTGGGGTTGGGGTTCGAGAGCCCCGACCCTCTAAATAAACCTTTCCCCATCTTCTCCAGAACCACCTTATCGGTATTTCATCGGAGATCCAAACAGCTGGTAGCTTTACTTCTTTTGATTCTTATGAAATCATATTAGTTCTATACATACCGGACAGAGGAAAGATCTTCTTCTTCGCGTTGTTTGTTCTTCTTCATTTCCCATCCCGGTGATTTCCTCCTTCAGGGAGGGAACTGACTTTGTCAAATCCATCCTGCTGGTGTGCCGTTGTATCTTGCCATCGTGGGATACATTTGGATCGTTACTTCTTGAAGTGATATTAATTCTATACATACCTGGAAGAAAGTGATCTCCTTCCTCGTGCTGCCATTCTTCCTCCTTCAGGTCCTCGTTCTCTTATTGACTCCTTCGGTACTTTGTTGCAGTCCAACAGGCGGCAGGAGCCAGTCCTCTTCTTTTCGTTCATTCGTCGAAGCATTGTGTTTCCTCATTTCATTGTGTTTCTTTCTCACTCTTCATCAGGGTTCAGGAGGAGCACACGTCGGTATCAATCTTCTTTATGTTTCTTAGATAACCGGCAAACGAGCCATGTCTCGTAATAGCTTATGTGAAGTATAAATTTGTTGGAGGTCCTCTTTTCCTCCAGATGTGTACGTGTTTAATAAATATGATAGTCCAGCCGCTATAATTGTCCATCTCTGCTGCCTCTTTCGAAGCATTTCAAATCATTAAGTCCAAGGGTGGGCACCTAGCTAAAATATCCACCGCTTTAGCTGATACAGTTTGGTACACATCCGTGATGGAAATTGCGTATTTTTCTATTCGGACCACGTTTTTGTAGTTTTAATATCTGAGTACACTCTGCTATGAAAGGGTGCATATAACACTAACCTTATCATTGCCGCCAGTACCCTTCTCTTGTTTTGGGAGGTCCACAGGTCATCTCACGTGTCTTGTCATCTTTATGTCCTTGTAGAGTGTCATGCCCAGGTATTTACTTGATTTTTAGCTGTGTATTACTATATTACCCTCTGTAATGTTCACTTGGTTAAATTTTCTTCACACTTCTAGAATTATTATTTCCGTATTAGATTCTTCCAGTTTTAATCCGTTTTCTTCGAGGCATTTATAATTTAATTTATAATTTATTTTTTGGCTACTCTGAGGATCCTCTAGGTTTCCTCAGAAATCAGAGGTGCTAAGTCGTCCGTAACCTCTCTATCTCTCTAACACCTTCTTCCTATTTCAATTCTAGAACCTTGTTGTAACACAAACGCCAGAGTATAGCACCACCTGATGCCTTTTTTCGGATCTGCCCTTTTTCATACCTGGTGCTTTTCTGGTTTTAACTATTTCGCAGCTGTTATTAGTTCATCTTCAATAAAAGGCTAATATGGGCATCAGTTGTGGCGGTTCTACTCTATCAATACCTTTTTGTACTGTGGAAAAGAGGTTTTAAGCTACTTTTCCACAGTATCATCATCTAATTCTCCTGCGTATCTGGCTTCAAGTCTCTTTGTCAGTTCTTGGTAGGCTGTGCACCACATGTCCTCTTCCAACTCATCACACAAATCTTTCCATTTCATGATTTTGGACTTATTTATCAAATATGGCAGATTGTTTTTAGTTTTTCTAAGTTCTTTCTGTCTGTTGAATTATTCGTCTATTTACCCTCTGCATTATTTTTCTTTTTCTTATACAAACTTTCCTGACTTCTGAATCTCTTGTGTCCACCGGTACTTCTCCAAGAAACAAATTCCTGTAGTACTTGTATTTAAGTTTTCGTCATATGTGTTTGTTATGCACTCAACGATTCTGGGGTGAGTTGCGTCTTTCATTATCCCGCCTGATGTTCTGTTTTCTATTTCGGGTGATTTTCCTGTTGTTACGATGATGGAGATAGTCATACACTATAGTTCGGAATGACATATTATGAGCAAGAGTCATAATCATATCCTATATTGCCTTTGTGGCTGATTTTCCGATGCACTATCCTTTTAAATTATCAACTACAAAGACATTAGAAATTATTGAAAAACTGGCAATACAAAGAAAAAGTTTTGGAAGTTTGGAAATGCACAAGTTTAAATATTCAAATATTGTTATGCAGATTAAGGTCTTTCATCATTGTATAATACTCATTCATACCTAAATTGGCTATATTTATACTTATCCTACCAACCCAGAATATAGAGGGTTTCTGAAATGATACGAAAAATTTCAATGGGTGATTTTTCAGCGAAAATGAAGGGATCTCTTTAACATACATTTTCATTTAAACCTCTATAAAAATCGTCAAAAATTGCCATTTTATTAGTATTTTTATTAGCCAAATTTCATACTTCTAAATTCGGGTTTATATAATATTAAACAAAAATAATAGCGGGTTTATTAAACAAAAACAATTTTCCCCCTAAATTTAGAAGGCTCTAAGTCGGTGGGAAAGGGATTTTGAATAAAATGTTATATTAAAGACCCATCATACCTTTTTGTGAAAAATTACCATTAGAAATCTTATTCATCAATTTAGAAATGGCCTGTAGAAGTCAAGAGAATACTTATTTGGTATGAAGGTGGTAATAGAGGTAACGAATGGCAAATCAAAAGAATTCCTACAAAAGAAAACTGTGAAGAAGGCAAGCAATAATTTAATTACACCATACGCCACTATGTATTATTACTATTATTGCCATGCTGAGGGGAGCAACCCTTCTCATCACCACGATCAATCTATAAGATCTATTATAACTGTAGCCCTTCAAAGGTCTAGGGCAAATTGAGGTTCTTAATGAACATTAAAACTGCATGAAGGTTTTGTTCCTTTGTGCTCTCAGAAGAGTTTAAGGAAAACTTTGCGTCTCATCTACAAGTTTAATCCTCGGCATATGCAACATGGAAAAGGTAGTCTATGGAGGGGGCATAAAATCTCTTGGGTTTTGTTTTGCTAAATAGTTATCATACTTTTCGCTTGTCTGTGACTTGCAAGTTCTTTCCAGCGTAAAACCACCCTTGAGGCCTCCTAAGTGTACCCCAACCCGTTGATTGGGATCCATTGAAAGGTATTTCTGCTGTCTCTTTGACTAGCTCATCGGCTTTCTCATTGCCCTCAATGTCTCTCTGACCCGACACCCACCACAGTGTCACAACATTAAGAGCAACATTGCTGCTCCTAACGTGTTCTGTTAGGTTGCTGGTATATTCTCTGATCAGTGCAAAGTTACACGTAAAGGACTAACTTTCAGGGCGGCTAAATTGTCTGTAAAAATAATTATAAGTACACCTTTTTGTTCCTTTCAAAGACTCAAATCGTTATATCTGAACTTAGTTTCAATTTAATACGGCTATTTCGCATTGTTGGATGAATAACTTCATTTTATACTTCTGGAACATCCAGAGTTACATATTTTTTAGTCTAAATTAAGCTAAAATTGCTATCACACGGCACATATAGGCAAGAATATCTTCACATAGGATGCATATGTCACAAGACACTAACTTTAATACGTGCATGACCTGGAACAAAGGACCACATTTCATCAGTTTACCTTTGTAAATATTAAAATATTTATTTAAAAATTTTTGCACTTTACTTTTTTTATTTGTAAATATTGACCACGTTTTATAGCGGGGATTAAAATTCCCACCATTGCTTCAAATTTTGTTGTTATCATTTAATGCTAGAGTTGTCTACTATAAAAAACTTTGTTAGGCGTTAATTTAAGTACTCACTTTTGACTGTTAATACTTTTGAAATCACTTAAATCATTTTTTTAAAGCAAATTTTGCATTCCATTAGCTCAAGGTCTGTGTAAAACCAAAATTGCTATTATTAATTCTTTTTCGCAAAAGTATCATCAAAAATATTATTCACTGTGATAATTTTCTTTTTCAAAATGTTTTCATTGTTCGCAAAATGAACGAATCAATAATACTCAAAAACTTTGACATCAAAGAACATTCCAACAGAACCATTAGCTAATTAGAAATACAATTGAAAAAGAGAATACTTAATCCCCAATTTAACCAAAAATCTATATAACCACCTTCCTTAACACATCTCATTTAATTTAACTCAGCAGTAGTTTTCAGTCATGGCTTCTAAAGTAATTTTAAATACTTATCACATTCAAGAAGTTATGTTATCGTTTATGGGGTACTGGCATAAGAAAGAAATTACCACGGCGTATATGTTAAGGGGCATCATCGCAATGGCGATTTTCTTTCTAGTTTTCACCGGGATGCTAATGCAAAATTTCTTCGTCGATTTCAAAGAATTAGCGGAAGGTTTATACCTTTCAACGTCGTATTCGTCGTATTTTTTGAAATTATCCGGATTTCTTATGGGAAGAAAACCCTTTTTAAAAATGATGGATTTATTAAAAGATCCCATTTTTGCTTCGTATCCGAAAGAAATCGAATTCCATTTGGAAAAAACAACCAAACTCACCGTTTTTTTAACGAAGCTTTACATAATGATTTGTTCTTGCGTTGTCTTGTCTAGCGCATCAATTTTTTTCGTTGATGGCACATTACCTATGCCGGTACCGATTAATTTCGGAAAATACTCGGTTTTAGCGTATATCGTTGAAATGACCGCTATGGTTATTGCGGTTTGGAACAATTTGTGCTTAGATACTTTATGTGCTTCTTTAATGGGTTTGGCAGCTGGACAGTTGGACATATTAAAAAATAAAATCGAAATTTGCAATGAAATTGCTCTTAAAAAAATTAAAATTTTTGATACTGATGATAATGATGATATCGTAGTGGTTGTGCAAGAAGAGGTGATTAGATTGCTAAAAAATTGTATTCAGCATCATTCGAAAATTATTTTGTACGTTAATTTGATAGAGAAGGTGTTCTCTTTTAGCATTTTAATTCAATTAATGGGGAGTGTTATTGTTATTTGTAATACGGGATTTTTTTTATTGATTGTAAAATTTATTTTTTTTATAACAAGAACTATGATTTATCAATTTTGTTTTAGATAACTCCTTTTTCTGCTCAATTTTTTATGTTGGTTGTTTATTTTATTACTATGATGAGTCAATTAAGTTTATATTGCTGGTTTGGAAATGAAATTATAATTAAGGTATTAATAAAAAATTGTGTTGAAAGCGAATTTATTAACTTTCAAATTTTAGAGTGTGGAAATTGGAGGTGCTTGCTATTTGTCTAAATGGTACATGTGCGATAACCGAGTCCGTAAATTATTATTTATTATGATGGAACGTTCGAAAAGGCCACTTGAAATCACCGCTTGCAAATTTACCAATTTATCTTTGATAACGTTTTCTACGGTGAATAACTTAACATTTATTTTTTTTCTTGTTTATTGCTTTTTATTTGCAGATAATACGCTGGTCATATTCTTATTTCACCCTATTACAAAGATTAGCTGCAAAAATGAATTTGTTATAACTTAAAACAAATTGTTGTAAACCAACCTGAATAAAGTGCAATATTCAGGTCAAATACAATGTTGTTAGTTCTAAATTTTGCAGTGTTATTTTAATGAGTTCCATACACCCTTCTCAGCAACGTAAATGCTGAATAAGACCATCGAGTAATCTATATTTTTCGAATTTAATTCAATATTAATTTTTAAAAACTTTATTATAAGAAAGTTTATACTTACAGCAACTAAAGTAACCAATGAAGCAACAGTAAATTTGCTAACATTTATATAAAGAGGATATTTAGCTCTTTCCATGATAAAAATTAAGGATTTCTTTGATTTTTGACTATAAGAATACCATTCAGTTTCATAACAAGCATCCATGATAGTTAAACTCTACAAAAATAATAGAACTAAAAATCTAATGTTCATATCAACTTTACCTTTATAATGATTTCATTTCCAAACCAACAATATAAAACCATTTCAACATACATCACGAGAAAATAAGTAATCAATTGAACAAATTGCATAACAGAAAACCTAGTTTCTAACAAAATAAAAACTTGAAAAATGCTGTTACAACTTTCGACCATTCCACCCAAGAAAATCGTTAAAATCGCAAACGAAAATAATTTGTCCACTTTCCTCGTATAATTTATAATAGCCAAATGGTGTTGGATGCAATATCTTAAATCATCCTCTCGCTGTTGAATTGAACTTCCTTTTTCGGGTCCATAAACCAATCGATGCTTTAAACTATCGAACTGTACGGCGGAAACAACCATTAAAGTGGTGCACAATAAATCCAAACTAATATTTGACCAGGCACAAACTCCGAGTCCAATAACTTGCAATGCAAACATGATTGGTTTGAAATTTCCTATATTGTAAGAAAAACGTATCGGTAGAGATTTGTTTGCTAATAAAGGAAAGATTCCGAAAAGACCGGCGCTTGAAATTGCTGAAAATTGATACATTTTTACTAATTTTCTAATAAACAATACGTTCTCTTCGAGTATTTCGTCGTGTGTTCTTGAGTTTGGATTGAAAATGTTCGATTCGATGTCGTTTTCTAACGAATAAATCAAAGTTTTCTTAGTAAACATAGCAAAAAGTTTAAAAGCGTAAGATGTTAATGAAATTTGTACGTAGAGCACTTCAGATACTGCTAAGATATCTTTGTACATTAAGACAATTTCGAAAATGTTACAAATATAAATGAATAAATACAAAGAAATAGTAATCACCCTTCTTAATAAATAGATTAAATCTGGGTTATCTCTTGGCCAAATTCCCACAACTTCTAACATCCACTTAACGGTTATTATTATATCTTTTGATCTATAACTCATGTTGAACGAATGGGTTTTTGAAGCAAATCTGACTATACGGTAGATTATTTATTATTAATTGTTTTAATTAATGTGTTTGGAATAAATAGGGAAAATTCTTCGTTTCGTTTGAATTAATTATACCCCTTAAATTAAATATTTGTGATTTAATAATAAGTTTTACTTGTAAAGAAATAAAATTATAGTGTATTCACTTGAAAAAATGAACTCGTATTTATAGAAACTGAAGGTTATACATAATTAATATTTTTTTTAGGTTTGATACATTTCTTAAAATAATCGATTTGAAATAAGCAAAGGTAATTGCTAGATTAAATAATTCAACTTTGCGCAAAATTAGTGTGTATTAAAAATTTAAAAAAGGAAGTGATCGATTTTTCAAAATAAACATTTTGGTGGGGTATATACTCAATTTTCTCGCATTATATTTCACTTATAATATTACATTTACTTAATTTACATAATTATATAAAGTATTACATTTACGGCCATTATCTGTTATATGAAAGTAATAACATCATAGTTATCGAAGTGAAAATCAAAATTTATAATTAATTTTAGACGAATATGAAATTGCTGCCATTTCTATACTTAATCGTATTGCAAATTTCGACAAATTAGTAAATATGTTAATTATTAGTAACAAATTAGTAATTATTACAAATTAGTACGACTTGAAACATGTTAGCGATGGATGTGGTTATGGTTTATTTCGTAATCAGATTATTTTAGTAGATTACTACAAAACAGGGTTGTTATGGATATTGTTTAAAAGAATAGTTTTGTTTTAAAATTAGCATGTTCTATTTTTCTTTATAAATGTTTATTGCCAAACTTACCTTAAAACTAAAACAATATTTAACTAAAATTATAACTAACACTAGCACTAACACTAGAATTATCGCTAGGACTAATACCACTTCTAAAACTAGAAACTTTCGGGTTTTGCCGTGCGTTTTTTTGAAGAAATGTTTATTGTTCAATATTATATTACAAACTTATTTGGAAACAATTAAATAGCAACTTCAATCTAGATAAAACAATTAATAATTTTGTATGGGTGCATACGCACCCAAAGTACTCACACCAATGTATTTGGGGCCTATGCGTATGGATGCTATATAGTAGGGTTTTGCTATACCTTAAATGAAGTAAATGTTGGGGGGTTAAAATGGTGAAAGGAATAAAAGTAAAATGAAAGAAATAAATTAAACCAACCCTAACCATAGACGCCGCATATGTGGGTGCTTGCATATCCATACAAAATCTTTAATGGATGTAGAGCGCCCATACGCGTAGCCGCTGAATATGTTCTCTAAATGCACAAGCATCCATACAAAATTATTGATGCTTTTAAGAAAATTGTAGAAAACATATTGAATTATTTTTTTAAATTTTAATATTCTGTTGAGCTTTTTCATGCCAAACTAGTCCTAGCATCTGCTTGGAATGTTTCTGTAGAACATGCTTTTTTAAATGAGACTTATTATTGCTTCTAAGACACTTTATACTGCTTTTAGAAAATTTAAAATGCTTCCAGAATACTTAATATTTCCTCTGAAAGACTTGATACCGGTTCTAGAAGACATAAAAGGTTTCCAGAACACTTCCAATACTTTTAAAAGGTTTGATACTAGTTATAGAGTATTTGAAATGCTCTATAACTATATATGCTCTGCAAAAAGACTTAAAATTACCTATAGAAGACATAAAAGGCTACTAAAAGACGTGAAACTTGCACACTTCCAGAACACTTGCAATACTTTCAAATGATTTGATACTGATTATAGAGACCTTGAAATGCTTACAACAGATTTGATATTACCTGCAGAAGACTTAAAATGCTTTCAGAAGACTTGATACTATCCTTGGAAGACTTGCTACTGCTTCTAGAAGATTTGATACTAATTGCAGAAGACTTGAAGTGCTTCCAAAAGCTTTTACATTGCCTCTGGATTAAATGAATTACTTCTAGAAGACTTTGGAAGACTTGATTTACTTCCAAACGACGTGATACTGCCCCCGGAAAACATGAAAGTGCTTCCAAAAGACTTGAAATGCTTTCAGAAGACTTGATACTGCTTTTGTAAGATTTGATACTGATTCTAGGAAACTTGATGTTGCCTCCATACGACTTGATACGGGTTGTAGAATACCAGAGATTTGACATTGGCTCTGGAAGGACTTTTAGTCTTCTAGAAGAGTTGAAGTCCAAGAAAGACTAAAAAGTTTCCAGAAGACTTGCAATACTTTCAAAAAATTTGATACTGATTCTAGAAGACCTGGAACACTTGATCTTGCCTCTGGAAGACGTGAAATTCTTCCAGAGAAACTGATATTACTTCTAGAAGACTTGATATTAATTCAAGAAGTTGTGAAATGCTTCCAGAAGATATTTGAAGTAGCTTTTGAAAGGCTCGAAATACTTCCAAAAGGATGTTGCTGGATATTGCTTCTAAAAGACTTAAAATGTTTCCTGAAGACTTGATACTGTTTGTTAGACTGCTGATAAATAACACTTTCATCGCAAAAAATAAAATATCTACTATATGTACGAGGGCTTTCACGACCGGTGTTAATTGAACTAGCACTAGCACTAACATTAGAACTATCACTATGATTAATACTAGATATAAAACTAGAAACTTTCGGGTTTTGCCGTGCGTTGTTTGAAAACCTATTTGGCGTTTCAGATACCTTGTTGCAACCTTATTCAGAAACTGGGTCGAAGTGAAAAAATCGTTAATCCTAAAACAATATATCGGTCTAAAATATATAATTTATATCATTATATCGGTCGTGTTCGAGTTCACCATCATCTTTAATCTTCTGCTGAGTTCTCAACCATCTTCCAGCCGTGGCCTTTGTTGACGCCAGAATGATGGACCTACTGGACCTGAGCACCTACAGGAAGATCAAGAAGGGCCCTGTAAACAAGATCATACGGAAAATGAAGAACCTTGTAAAATCCATAGGAATTCCACCGAAATACCAGAAAGGTTTGTTTGTGCAGGTACTTACTAGCCAAACATCTCGCAAAAATTCTCTCTGCTTTTGTAGGCAACACGAAATAATATGGCAATATGTTAGGGACTGTACACATTTTATGGAATCGGTAAAGAATGTAAAGTTAGATGTTGACGATATTTTGTTTAGTTTTTGTGTAGAATCTCTTTTTACTAGGGTACCAATTAAGGATGCTGTAGACGGCCTTGACTAGAAACTCACTCCGGAGGGATTACCTGAATATATGGCAGAACTTAGTTCCAAAACCTATAGAAGGACAAACAGTTTCTGCGGGACGTGCTGCAGAAGAATGGATATATTTTGAGGAAGATCAACCGAGCCACCAAGCAGCAGAAACACGGAGAAGCTACAGCAAGTACAGAAGCAGCTAGATTCATTTGTTTTCAGGTATTTCCGGTATAATGGAACGAATTACAAGAAACCTCAAGAAAAACGACATCGTGGTGCGATACGAAACGGTCACCAAAATTCGGAATACACTCCCGATAGCCAAAGACAAGCTACCTCTATTAAAAGGAGCGGAAGTCTGTTGGCTATCATGCAGTTGTGGGAAGTTTTACGTTAGCCAAACCGGACGTAACATAGAATGCCGTATCACGGAGCACGAGAAAGATGTGAGGCTAAGGAAGATTCAACAGTAGGCGGTTGCGGAACATTGACATTCAGAGGGACACCGAATAGACTTTGAGAAAACAAAAGTTCTGGCTAGGACTAATAAATATCACCAATGGCTCACAAGAGAAGTCATAGAAATCCACCGACATAAAACAACGTCAACAGAGAAGGTGGCTGGGAACTCAGCAAAGAAAGATGGAAAGATGGAAGATGGTGGTGAACACAAGCACGACTTCCAAACCGGACGCGACGCAGTAGTTAGTTGATAATTAGCTTAGTATAAATTACGTCAAATATTTTTCAAAAAACGCATAGCAAGATTTGAATATTTCTAGTTTTAGATCTAATATTAGTCCTAGTGATAGTTCTACTGTTAGTTCTAATTGTAGTTCAAAGATATCTACTGTTGATAGAGCATTTGACTGTGTTTCGAAAGTACTAAATACTATTGGACACTGTATATCATATTTTAGGAAACAGTTAATAAAATTTGATTTAAATTAAAAATACCGAATATTGTTGGCAATATCTTCATCTCAGAAGTTCAACAGTCTTCATCTCTAAACTCATCTCATATCTTCATCTCTAAACACTGCTGGAAGAAGAAATTTCTTTTACAAACGAATCATAGATGCAGGATACGTAATTGCTTATACAATCTTTTTCCAAATCAGTTACCTTTAGCACCCGTTACTCATTATATTAGAGTTTGAAGATAACGAAAAGTATTGAATATTATCTTTAAAGTATTTTGGGTATCTTAAAGCATTTTAAGACGCATCTCAATATGACTTTTTCTTAATATTTTTGTATATAGGATCACCCCGTCAAATATACTGCAAAAGCCCAATCCTGTATATAATAAACAATATTTGATACTTCGATACATTCGATACACTCGATACTTTTGATACATCGATACCGATATTTTGCGGGTATCGAGTATTGTTATCGACAAGTATCGAGATTTTGCCCAGCACTACTGTATAGTTGTGTATAATATAGATTTCAAAATTGTTATCTAATATGAAAGAGGGTTTTAATTCAGCAACACTATTCTTAGTAACTTAACCCAACTACAAAATGCTGGAGTAGTCTAGAATGCTACTTTAGATCAGAAGGGTAGTCTAATAGTAAATAACACTTGAATACTGTTACTATGAGGTGAGAAGAACATTATTGCAATGAAAAAAGGGGCTTTTGCAGTGGAAAAGATGTGAAGAATAGGTTCATATTCGAAGATCAGTTCCTAATATGAGAATTCTTCAGAATAACACAGAGCTCCAAATCATATGGGTTCCTTAACAATAAAATGTGTAACAAAACTGATCATCAAGAAATCTAACCTAACTGAACGACCGATACGCTGTAAGTGAAGGGGAGTTGAAAAAATTTGAGTCTTACACAGTAATTTTGACTTGGCCGATTGAAATTTGTAAACAAAAATAACTTAACATTTTGTTTTAGGAAGTTACTGTTCATTATTTTTAAATCTTACTGTAATAATAAATAATAATAATATCCTTTATTATTTCTCTTCCTCCAACTAGTAGAAAAGAAAGAAAGAAAGGACTCGACATTCTGCCGTGAACAAAATAAAGGCGACCGCCTAACTTGAACGGAGCACAAAATTACACAAAGTGTTGTGTGTGGTATTATATTTAAGTTAAATACAACTTATGTGCAAAAAATGTTTAATAAAAGTAAAAGCATAATACGTCCAAATAACTCTTTCAATGTATGGTGAAGTAACATGTAAAAAAAAGAAAGAAATTGCGATTCATTTTAAGTGAATATAGAAATGTGTGGAAAAATTCTATTTCCAATTTCGATATTTTTCTTACTTTTTCCCGGGAAATTTACATCTTTTTCCCGGGAAACACAAATTATAAAAAATTCTGAGGAATGACCCTCTATTTAACCTGGCATTAATCCTAACATTTATTATAACCCGGCATTTAAACATTCGCATGCTGTGAGACAAAAGTGAGCCGGTGCACCATCATGCATTAACAACGTGCTTTCCAGAACATTTAGTGGAACAGCTTCCAATAAATTTTATAAGTCATTATCTAAAACATACCGATAAATCTGCCCAGGAAGTCGTCGGGGAACTACAAAAGGACCAATCAAGACGTTAATAGTTTCTGCCCACACATTTAACGAAATCTGCGCTTGATGTCTGGATTTAATAATAATAATTGACAATACCATCTCATGTAAAGCCAGCTTTATCACAAGAGAGCACACACGTCAGAAATAAACGATCGGCGGTGCATGCCTGTAGCAACTATACACAGTAGGCTTCTCATGGTGGAAAATCATTCTGACAAGTCCCTGCAAGTTCCTAAGTCATTCTCAAGGATAAAGCTGAATAGTTCTTAAAACCCGCCACACACTTACACCATCGATAATTTCCGCCAATGCAACTCTTCGAGAAAACTTGCATTTTCTTCAACACGATCCAACACACGTCCTTCTAAATCCAAAGTTCTTGTAGTTCGTGGTCTGCCGCGATCTCGGACGGATGCTGCTCCCCTTAATCTAATATGAAGCCTTTCAAATTGTTTTGCTTATTTTTAGTTGCAAGAACCGTCTGTGTATAGCCAGCCTAACATTTTTGAAACACCATGTATTAAAACCTTCATTCAGACCAAACAGGGATGCTAACAAACTATCACATGCACACTATACTATTACATGCATCAATTTAATCATAATATATACCCAACAACCTGTACACATTTATTATCAAAAGAAAATAATGATTTATTTTAGGGCAAACCCAACTATAGTTTGTTTAAACTAATAGAAAATAATGTTACTCGTAAAATTTCAAAAATTAAAAAATGATATAAATATGTGAAATCTTCGTAAAAAGTTTCAACATTAGTTTTTGCAAATTTTTCATTTTTTTTCAATAAGGCGCAAAACAAAAGAATAAGTTACTTTCTTCATCTCTTTTAGTTGCGAACAACGTATTTAGGGCACCCCGCACAGAAAAAATCTAAAAAACATCTGTAGACATTTTCATAATAAATATTACTCACGTTGTTTTCATTTCAAAACGTGTATTTAGGAACAATTTTAACCAAATAGCACGTTTTGAATAATTTAATCCCGTCATTACAGAATTGTTTTGTTTAATAATGCGCAATTATCCTCCATCCTAATCCATCATTTCAAATTAGAGCCGTTTAAATATGTAAAATTAATGTTTTCCATTTCCACTAATACATAATCAAATATTAATTAACTCACTATTAATTCCATCATCTATAAATTCAAGTTTTAACTACATACATTATCATATCCTCTTTAACATTAAAAAATGGTTTATCATTGTGAAGAAGCAACAAAAGTAATAAAATGGATGATGATGGTTTGTGGCGTTTGGCCAAAGAAAAATCCTTCGATTTTTTACACTTTGAGAACGATTATAACGTGTACAATTTCGCTTGGATTTTACTCAGTAATGATTTTACAAATAATCAAAGTTTCTAACTCATATTTGAATTTATCGGAAGTGTTATACATCACATTAAACACTACTTCGTATATCATAAAATTATACGCGTTTATATTTCAAAAATCTTTATATTTAGAAACGGAAAAATACATTTACGACGACATTTTTAACCAAGAACAAAGAGGACGCGACGAAATCTTACAAGAAATGTTCGGGATGATAACAAACATCGCAAAATTTATTCGATTATCAACGTGTATGTGCTGTTCGTTTTTTCTGCTTTTCCCGATACTCGAAAACAAAGCTTTACCTATTCCTTTTGCGTATAATTTGGGCGATAAAACCATTTACATGTACATTTTTCAAATTGTTGGGATCATCGTTTTTGGTTGGTGCAACACTTCATTCGATGTTTGTTGTTCCACTTTTATGGCAATTTCAGCGGGACAAATTGATTTGTTACGACGAAGATTATCCACGGTTTTTGAAGAAATCGGGATCACAGACGAAAATTATATCGAATTTGATTTAGAAAAACGTGAAGTTGTTCAAAGAAAAGTTAAAGTTATTTTAAAAGATTGTGGTAAACACCATCAAGCGATTATTAAGTAAGATGATTTTTTGTAATGGTTTTGATGAATAATTTTTTTTAGATTTACTGAAAAAATTAATGATTTATTTTCGTTTTCAATTTTTATTAAATATTTCGCTACGGCTTTAGTTTTTTGTAACAGCATGTTTCAAATTGTGATTATAGTAAGTTCTCTTTTATAGCTTATTTTTTTATAATTAGTTAAATTAATTAATTTCAGGTGAAACCTTTCACTTTACAATTTTTTCAATTAATTTTCTATTGCTGCTCAGTTTTCGTTGAATTGGCTTTGTATAGTTGGGTTGGAAATGAAATAATAACAAAGGTAAAATTTGTTTAAATTATTTTCCGTTAACCTGATTGATTTTATTATTTAAGAGCTCCATGTTGGGCGAAGCTTGTTACATGAGCCATTGGTACAACTATAACACTTCGAACAAAAAAACTTTATTTTTAATGATGGAAAAAGCTAAAAGACCGGTTGCTGTTACGGCCAGCAAATTTGGTTTTGCTTCTTTAGAGTCATTAGTCGCCGTAAGTTCGTTAATCGTAATTAAGTAAATCATCTCGCCTCTTTTTTTAGATATTAAGATGGTCTTATTCTATTTTTACGCTTCTAAAAACCATGTATAGTGAAAAATGAAAATCAATCTAAACAACCATTAACTAGAATTAGAGCAAATTAAATTTTGATGAAATTACACACCCAAAAGAAAATTATCCCTCATTATCGAACGTGATTACTCCATTATTTTCTTTCCCACATCACATATAAAATACGACTTTATCATTCTTCACACATCAATTCTTATTTCTTGTTTGCACCAATATAATAAAGACAAAATGGCTAAAAGATATATCTGTGTAGAAGCAATGGATTCAATTCGAAAAATGCTAAGTATAACCGGGATATGGCCGAAACAGAATCTTACAACAAAAGATGTCTTAATAACCGTAATGAATCATTTTATGTATGTGTGCATTTTGGTTATTTTGTTCATAGAAATCATAAATGTCTCACATAGTATAACAAAAATGAACGTTGTTTTATGTACAATGTTACCGTTTTGCACGGCTTACAGCAAAATAATTTCAGCAACTTATTACCGAAAAAATTTCATGGCAATAATCAAAGATATTCGTTTAGAAATTTTTAATAACTACCCGGATTCTCACGATAATCCTCTAAGAAAAGTGTTAAAAGTAACTAAAATAACGTCGATTACATTTAGATTTATGATGGGTGGTGTTTGTTTGTTTTACTGTATATTTCCATTTTTCGACGATAAAGATCTACCGATTCCGTTCTCAGTGGATTTGGGAAAATATAAGATCGTAATGCATATTTTCCAAGTAGTTGCACTTACGATAGGGGGATGGAACGTGAGCTGCATAGATTTAACTTTTGTAACGATAATGGGAATTTGTGCAGCACAACTCGAAATTTTATGCATGAGATTACAAAATTTCGCGACGAATGCGCGAACAATTTCTTACCACCGTCACGAATTTGATCAAAACGTCGGAGTTTTCCTAAAAGAATGCGTCATACATTACGATGGAATTATTAGCCTTGTCGCTAAAGTTAATAAAATGTTTTCGTTTATCACGTTCTTTCAATACTTCTTAGGAATGCCGATTGTTTGTAATATTGTTCTGCAACTAACATTATTGGTAAGTTAAAATTAAAAGAAAATAAATTCTTATTTTTTATTGTTGTATTTATAAAAGCTTGATATTCGTTCAACTGAATTTGTAATGACGGTAATGTTGTTATCAACAATGGTAACCCAGATGACTATGTACAGTTGGTTTGGAAATGAAGTTATTGTTCAAAGCGATAAAATAATCGAATCAGCATATCTTTCCGAATGGTATTTATGTCCAACTAGGCATAAAAAAACTTTATTCATCTTAATGGAAAGAGCAAAAAAGCCTTTGGCAGTAAGTGCAGGAGGATTTACATCGGTTTCATTGAGAGCTTTATTGGTGGTGAGTTAATATATACAAAATAATGTACAGTTATGGGTCTAGTGTACAACGAATTGAAATGAATTTGTAATAAAATGTGTGAAAGCTACACTAAGCGATTTAACAAAAAACTACGATTTTCATAAATGCCCAAACTTGTATACATGTAAAATATCATTTTTTCTTGATTCTACTAAAACGCCAAAAACACATCATTCTTTAACAACTCTTAGCTGGAATCTATTTCAAATGGAAAGAACGAGTTATACATCATTTTAAAGAGGTTCATCCGTCAATTTGGAATGCAAGTCATTTCTTCATTTTCAAGAATGACTTCGACAATCTGTCAAATTTTATCATTTTTTCATGATGCTACTAAAACATTAAAAACACACCCTTTAATATTTCTTAGGTGGAATCGATCTTAAATTGAAAATTTAAATTGAGACATGCTCCCAATTAAAAACTGTGCTGCAAAACTACTAGAATATAGCTTTAAGGGAAAGTTACCTTATTACATCGTATTTTAAATAAGAAGTTGTTTTAAAAATGTTTTCACAGAAAAGAATATTTTTCAATAAGAAAAATGTTATGACGACTTTTTTGACTCTTTTTTGAAAACATCCTGTAAGAAATATACGGTTTTCACCAAAAATTTATACATTTTTGTTATTTTATTTTTATTATATTTATAATTTTAAATAATCTTGATTATTATAAATTATTAAATTTATAATAATCAAGATATTTCTTATAGAAAGAGGAGTTTGCCTTTAAAAGTATCGAATTTGGCCCAACCTGTACATTTACGATCAATGAAAACATTTCGAAATCAAAGTTATATCTTTTTGCGAATAACCATAAAAAAATTAAGAATACAACCTTTGTGAACATCATGTATAGCATGGAAGCCACATTTTCAAAAGTAATCTTAAACGATTTCTCCTGGCAACATTGTACCATTTCCCGACACCGTATATCTTAACCGTTTATGGGTTTAGATCAAAAATTTTAACACAAATCGTTGTCATTCTATTTATATCATTTACGATTATTTTTTTATGATTATGATCACGCCACGATTTATATTAACGTATAAGTACTTCACGTATACATACGCAACATTTTTACAAATATTAATTTATTAATTAATTAATTTTCCGTTTGCATTTATACAACTTCAGAGTCTTCTAAATTATAAATATTATATTATTATAAGACTACATTGTTATAAAATGATCTTTCGTTACGTCGTTTATTCTTACATTGTTTTACTATTTTACGAGTGTTGCAAAACAGCTGGCGATAAATCTTTTATTAACCACATAAAAGTTTCACTCAAAATCGAAGCAAACATCTGTATCTATTAATATCATAACCATTAATAAAAGATGTTAAAAAAAATTAAGTTTTTTTTTAGAATTTATTGGTATTTTATCTACCAATAACCATAACTGTACATTTACAGGGTAATTCATAACTTGTGATCAATATTTTGGATTGTGATACAAAATGAAATTTTAAACAAAAAATAAGAATAAAATTTCACAGTTCTTGCCTTGCGTTTCAGCACACCGCAATTAGACCCCTTAGATCCCTTCTGCAAACTTTTGCGGGTTTGCACAAAAATTCCTAAGGACATGCCAAAGGCCAGGACATCACCTAGAGATATGTTTCTGATATCATCTGTGGTTGGCCATACTTCCGCAAAACTCTCGAGACTTCTCATTTTGAGATCAGTCAAAGAGGGGTAATTACACAAGATGTGTTTGACAGTCTCGTCGTCCTCTTCATAGATTCAATAAAGAGAGGAGTCAGCGTGTTTCAAATTATGAAGATGCTTCTTTATCTTACAGTACCCCGTGAAGGGATCAGTGGCTAACCGAAGGGCGTTTTTACTAAGCCCTACGAAAAACTAAGGTGTTGTCTTTGAAGGTTATTTTAGCAATTTCTTAGCAAGGTGGTAGCCCAGAGTTAGTCCCACCCGTTTAAGAACTTTTTGTGGGTAATGCGGTTGATCATTTTGTTGTTGTAAAGACGTGGGTCTCCCCCGTGATTTTGCGAAATATCAGATTCGTGTAACTTGCAATATATCTGTAAATCTTAGTGATATTCTGCGATAGCAGCTAAGACGTATCCATTGCAGAAACAAAATGTCAGCATGCTCTTGATTAGTAAATTCTGGCTTGATTATTAGTAGGTGTTGACGTTCTTTATATTATTACGTTTCCATGTCAACTCTTGTTTCATATGCTACTTCATACCCACGAGGCTTCTATATCAAAATGTGTAACACTTGTGTAACTCGTAAACAAATCCGAAAACCAGAAAATGTTATTCAAAAAATATTAATTAACATGGGTGCGAGAACCAACCGTTTTCGAACCTCTTTTTGAGAGTAGTAAGAGAGGTATATATTACTTCTGGTTCGACTGGAAGTAAAAATATATACCACTATTGTTAAGAAAAATCAAAAATTTTGTTTTACAATTGGGTCGATATATAGTTCTAAACAACATTTCAGTGATGCCAAGTGTATAGCCAATAGTTACCAAAATTTTGCGTGAAACCGTTTGTAATGGTCTTCTATTCTAATGCTGAAATGAGCGATATGGTGTTTATGTACGGCCATGCCAATGGAAATGGTTTGAGAGCATGTCGTTTCTATGTTGAAACATATCCCGATCGCCGGCTACCTTCACAAGTTACGTTTCAATGACTTTTTCACCGTCTAAAAGAAACTGAATCGTTTGAAAGAGACCTTATAATACCGGACGGTAGAGATTCCGGTAGAGTACACCGGAAGTAGAAGAACAAATTTTAAATAGAGTTGCTGAAAATCCCGAAACAAATGTGAGAAGAATTTCGGCTCAAGTGAGTACAAGTAGACATGTTGTTTGAAGAACTATCTGTGACCAACTTATTTACCGTTACCATATCCAATGTGTCCAAGCCCTCAATCCTCCGGATTCTGTATTCTGTATTCGCGAAAAGGCAGGCTTTTATTACAGTCCGCAGTACTTTGACCTCAGCAGATCCCTTGTAATTTCCCTCTTTGATCAGCTCTAGGATCTTTTCAAATATTTTACTCTGTTAGCAAAGGCTAAAATTTGTCCTGATTGTGCTGCCCTCTGGACTTCTGCCAATCTGGATATCTCCAAAAATGGAAAACCTTAATGCTTAGAGGGCCACGCAATTGCATAATACGTGTTCCGCCGATTCTTCCACTTCCCCATATCCTCTGCAGATATCGGTGTCACTTTCCATGTTCCGTAGGTGCCTCTGTAAATGCCAGTGTCCAGAGAGTAGACCAATGATCAAACGTAGGTTCTTCCGGGAGAGCTTCATAAATAAATCAGTTCGTTTGGGGTCAGGGTACATCAAAGCTTCCTTAACTTGGCGACATTTATTAAGAAACTTTTATTGTTGGTTCGACGGAATAAACCGAAGCACCACAACCTGTTTTCCTTTGAGATCCGTCCATCCATAAATGAAGGACGATTTATTCAGGCATGAGTTGTTCTCCTACCTTTATTTCATATGGTTGTTCGAAGATAAGACGCGTTGGAATGGTATCTACCCTGCCATTTAGGAGCGGTAGTCTGTTACATCCCTCATCCCATAGCTAGCTAGTCGATATTCCACATTTATAAAGCCATTCATCATTAACTGCTCGTAGCCAGATATTGTTGCTATCACCACCTCCTCAACGTGATAATTGAGAGGAGACAAGCATAGTACATTCTCCATTGCTACTATTGGTATGGTTATCATCGAGCCTGTAACGTAAAGACAAACCAGACGTTGCAATTTTTGAAGATGCAAAACAATCGTTTTATTTCTAACTGTTGGCCACCAATTTACGGCAACGTAAGTTAACATTGGACGTATCACAGCGGTGTATATCCACAGGAATGTTTTGGGTGTTAAGCCACAGGAGGTTCCAATGGCCATTCTGCATTAAGCGAACGCAATGTAAACGCCTTGTATATCTTACCTTCGATGAGCGGTCTCCAAGTCAGCGCTTTATCTAGGGTTAGCCACAGATACTTCACGCCATTGGAAAAGCGCAAGGGAACTTTGCAAAGCCAGGGCACTCTAAGAGTACCCTCCTTGTCTTATTCGATTAATCCCAATCCAGTCTGAAATAGTCACACAATATGTTTTCGTACTTTCCGTGGACCAGAACGGCTAGGTCGTCAGCATAAGTGCAGACGTTAAATTTTTCTGCTAAGAGTTGTGTTACAAGGCTGTCCAAGATAAGATTCCACAGCAGTTATTATCATCAATTACATTACTCCCTCTAGTGCAGGCTGGACTCCTTTGTCTCCGAGGGCTCTATTGATTATATGAAATGCTGACCAGTCTAAAGCTCCTTCGATGTCTATAAAAACTCCGAGAGTTTACTCTTTGTGGTAAAAAGATCTATCGATAGTTCCTACAGTTTCTTGTAGAGCCGTTTCTGTTGATCTTACTGGAGTATATGCATGCTGGTTTGGGTGCAGAGTAACCTTTCCAGTGTCGTTTCTCTTATATGTCTTTCGCATAGCCTTTCTAGTGCCTTCCCGATGAACGAGGAAAGATTGATTGGTCTATATTGGTGTATATTTGGGGATGGAGATTACCTTTACTTCTTTCCCGACTAAGGGAACATAGCGGAATGCTTAGTAATCTCTAGATATATTTAGCAAGTACAATAGTAAATCCGCCATACACCACTAAAGTAGCGCCGGTAGAATACCAGCAAATTTTTATGGTGAGAAGAACTATAAGCCCAGCCAACTTTGGTTTCAGTTGAAAAGTCAATAGTAACCGCATACTTTCTATAGGATTGGCGGTGTAATTGCCCTCAAGATCTTATGAGATTCTTATAGTATCATGTTAGTCCTTGGAAAAAATTTTCGCTAGCCTCGCAGCCGATGGTATGTCCTCTATATCTTCACATAATATTTGCCAAGGTGATCTGTTCCTTTGTCTTAACGTTTTCAATCCTCCGGATTACCCTACATGGTCGACATTCTGTCAATGGTTTTTACGAGAAGCTGCTGAACGTCGAGAATTCTCTGTAAACTTTTTATCGATGAAGCTGGTTTTACCAGAAACGGAATATTTAATTTAGACAATAATCATGTGTGGTCAGGAAAAAATACTTCTCAACATATGGAAGACTTGCCGTTAAATCAAAAACTAATTCTCTATTTTTTGCAAGATGGAGCGCCTCCACACTTTACGCATATTGTTAGAAAACATTTGAATGAATGATTTCTTGGAAGATAACTAGGTGAGGGGGTACCATTGCATGGACGGCTGGGGCGTTCGCCGAATTTGAACAAGCTAGACTTTTGTTTATAGGGTACTTAAAAAGTTTAGTGTTCGCGACATCTGTAAACGTTGTTGAAGTCTTGCGGCAACGAATAGAGCAGGGTTGTCATACAATTCGTGAAAACTACGGGTGATTTAAAAGAGTTCGGACTTCCTCTAAACGTAGAATGAGAAACTTTATTAATGTTGTAGGTCGACATTTTGAACATCTTCAGTAGAAAAGAATCGAATTAATGTTGTTTAGAATTAACCTATAAAATAATCTAAGCGATTGTTAAATAAAATTTTTGAATTTAGACTTTTATAGAGTCCTAAAAACAAATTTGAACATTTTATATCTCGAAAATGGTTGATTTTCGGATCCATGATGAGTAACACTTTTCGATTACTTTTCGAATGTAATACCCTTACAAATATTTAAACATTCTTTTAAAACACCTGTATTTTAATATATGAAATACTATTGTATTTCATTATCGTTCTTAAAGAACAATCGAATTTCACAATTAAACGTTCCTGTAATTACTATTACACAAAAAAAAATAATTATTTCACACTTAAAACAGAACAAGCAAAATATGATTCTTTAGTTCAATCTAAATATGTATGGGAAATATAATTCTACATGCTGTGTTTTAAGTGTAACGTCTACTTGTGAAATTCGTTGGTTCCTGTGGTAAAAAATTTGTTAAACATTTAACATTTATTTTTAATGGTTTAGAAATAAATATTTTCAAGGATGAAAATGATGTCGAATTTCATATATTCAGAATAAAGTGTCCAAGTTCAAGAAATTATAATCATTCTTATATTTTTGTTGAAAATTTTATTATTCACACGAGTTATGAATTAGCCTCTATAATATGAATTAAGAAAATATTTATCTTAATTACTTTTTGTTTAATATTAGAAATAGAAAATTACGCTTTATCCTACTTCAAAAATATACACATACCGGTTGTTCCATTTAACCTGATAAAACGGAATATCTCAAAAACTATGCATCGGACTAAAAATGCTAGTGATAAAATTTGTGCGGTTTGAGGGGAACATTTGATGCTGGTAAAGATAGAATATAAATTTAAACATAGATAATATAGAGATTTAAAATGTGGACCCCCTTTTTTAGGCTTGACCACTTACAACTGCATTAAACTAAATGCTCGAAATGGCGATTTTCTACTTTGCCAGACAGATTTTGGTGCATGATGTGGTGTATGAAATGTGTGCAGATTAACCATTCTCTAAATACATTCGAGAAATAGAAAGTTATGTGGTAACACTTTAACACGAGAATCCGATTTTACTCTAAAAAGGAGGAGTTCATATTTGAAATTTGTAAATCGAACAAATTTTATAAGGTTCTTAATTCCTTACGTACTTTTTGAGATATACCATTTTCTCAGATTAAATAGATCACCCAAAATATTTTTTTACCATAATTTTTCAAAAATTCTAAAATTTCAGATTATCAAATGGTCTTATTCTATCTACGCTTTAGTAAGAACCGCATTAAAACAATAATTTGGATTAGTGGTAATTTAGCAAATTGAGTAATTTCGATAATTCGATAATGACAATGCACCTGCTTACTTGTACACAGTTTTCTACGATATAAAAACAAATCCCACCTCTCAAATATGACTCATTTTTGCTTACATCACCAAATACACTTAAAGGTTAGAAATGGAAAACTTACATTGTAACGAAACAATAACCACGATTAAATGGATGTTAAGCATAACTGGTTTGTGGCCGAAACACAACATAAGCAAAAAACAACTTTGTTTTATAATTCTAAATTGGACAACGTCGATTTCATTAATGGTTATGATAACATTGGAAGCTTTGAATAAAACGTATGATATTCGAGTTATGAATGAGTTGTTGTGCACAGGTTTACCGTACGGTGTTTATATATTAAAATTAAGATCTGTGACTACAAAACGAAAACAATTTTTGAATGTTTTAAACGATATGGATTCGAAAATATTCAACGAAAACTTCGCAACATTAAAAGAACCGATTCGACAAGCAATTCGAACTTCGCTAGGTATTGCCAGAGTTTTTAAAAGTTTGGTTTTTGGAATTGTTATTTTTTACGGAATATTTCCATTCTTTGATGATAAAAATTTGCCTGTTCCTTTTTCATACGATTTGGGAAATTATCATTACGTTATTCATGCGTATCAAACTTTAGCTTTGACTTTAGCCGGGTGGAATATAAGCTGTTTGGATGTCTTATTTGTTACATTAATGATTGTAGCTGCTTGCCAAATTGATATTTTACGTCTCAAATTGTCGATGTGTGTGGAAGAAGCTGAAAATGATATAAGATATGGTTCCTATAAAATGGAAGATTTTGATGAATTGGTTATAAGTAAATTGAAAAAATGTGTCCGTTTACATATAGCTATTATAAAGTAAGTGAAAAGTGTGTTTTAAATTTGAAGTTATAAATGATTTCTTTTTAGATTCGTTGAGAAACTCGAAGATATGTTTACAAGTACAGCATTTTTTCAATACACAACTGGAATGTTGTTACTTTGTAGTACACTCTTACAATTAATTTATATTGTATTTTTAACACTTCCCTTGCGTAACTTAATTAATTGAGTTTGTTTGCAGATTGAACCAAAATCTCTTCAATTTCTATTAGCCATTGTATTTTTTGTGGGGATTATGGCACAATTTTGGATGTACCATTGGTTTGCTAATGATATATTACATAAAAGCAGTCAAATTAATAATTCTTGTTACGAATGCGATTGGTACAGATGTAGCCCTTCATTTCGAAAAATTATGATCACTTTAATGGAGAGAGCAAAAAAACCTTTGGGAATCACAGCTTTAAATTTTACGTTCGTTTCATTAGCATCGCTTGGATCGGTAATAACACCATTTTAGTATTTTCATTTTACTAGCGAAACAATTTTTTAGATTTTTAAATGGTCTTATTCGCTTTTTGCCTTATTAAAAATCAAATTTTCAAACACATTGTAGTTTAGTAATGTTCTAATGGTAGTAGATGTATTACACTATAAATTTTAGTAGTTAATATGTATATCTTTTAATATGTGAAATAAAGAAAACACTTTTAAAATACGCAACACTAATTTTAAAGTAAATCAAAAAAAAAGTTTCAAAATTCAAATCTTTTTTAAATTAAAATTACAGTTTTCTGTAATGATTTGATATAAAATTCAATTCTATTATTTTGCTATAAAATTAAATTTTTCCAGAAAAACTATATTGTTGTTTATATTAGCATAAAAATAAAGTAAGTAAATTAATAATTATAAATAAATAATTTATTATTAAGTTTAAGTTACAGATTCCTGTAACGGGTAAAATAGTTTGACGTCCCAAAACGATCATAATGCGTAAAATTTAAACATACATCTTTTAAATGTTAATAAATAATTAAGCTCTAAAAATGACTGCAGACGAAAATGTTCCCGTTAAACTTGTCGCTCCTACTGTAGAACAAATCAATGCTGATCATATAACACAGGTAAATAAAGAATAATATTTCCTAACCTCACTTTAACGTAAACATAACCTAAGCATTCTAATACATATTGCCGTTTTTAGCTTGCTGATAAATACTGGGCCCCACATACTCTTGATAATCATGTTGATTTTAATCCGAATGTTATAGAAGATATTTACCTGCAAGATATCCGCGGAAGCAAGTAAGAAGAAGAAATGAATTCAAAATTTAAATCAAATCATAATTAATAATGTTTATAGTTTTTCTGTGCGTCGTATTATGGTATTGGAATTCAGTCAATACTTGGAAAATTATTTATGGCCAAATTATAAGCCAGGATCATCTCCAGCTCACATAATGTCAATTGTAATCATGTTAAATGAAAAGTTTCGCGAACGAGTCCAAGCCTGGCAACCATTTAAGAAAAACACCCAATATTTCCCAAATTTTTTCCAACAAGTTATGAAATTTTGTTTGGAAGATGACGAGTTATTAATAACAATTAAAGAACAAACAGCACTTTTGGTTTTTTTGAACCATTGCTTCAACAGTATGGAAGAGTCAATTTGTAGAGATCAAGTTAAAAAGTTGGTTTCTTTATCTATGTGGATGTCTTTACAACCCGATCGCCGTGAGTATGAATTTAAGTTGTGTCCAAAATGGAAAAAGTACTGGAGGGCTATTCAAAAGAAAGATAAACCCGATCAAATCGAGCAATTAACATGGGAAAGATTATTTTTACACAAATTAATGTTGAAGTTTATTAATGTTTTGGAAAGTATCCCTTTAGAAGGGAATATTGGGTCAGATAAAGTCCATTATTGCGAAAGATTTTTGGAATTAGTAACCGATTTGGAAGCACTTTTACCAACCAGACGATTTTTCAATACAGTTTTGGATGATTGCCACTTGGTGGTACGATGTCAATTATCCAATTTGGTTCATAGACCCGAAGGACACTTATTTAGACAGGTAAGATTTTTATATTAATAAAAAATTTATTCACAATAAAAAGAGAAAAGTTTTAAGTACAATATAGAATATAAAAAGATAAATTTCATAGATATTAAAAAAATTCAATCATATCAATATCAAAAAGCTGCAAAAGTCACAATCTAATACATTTGGTTGGTGCTATAATCTTAAAATTAATATAAATAAGTACATAAAAAATAGGATTTATAGAATTTTTTAAAATTCCATTAAAAATTTAATAAGAACCAGTATTCATAGCGGACATTTCGTCGCCCCAGTCACATTCAGGTTCTTGGGAATATTGACAACAAGTACAACATGGGCCGCAACACGTTTTTTTAATTTGATGCAAAACGTGTTTTTGATTGTAAATGCAAATGTAGACGAATAGAGGCCCTTGAAATGCGTTGATGCCAATGTGGCAATAAATCAGACCGTCATATTTCGAAAATGACATTAAAAAGAATATCCATGTTATTGTTAATGTCAGAAATAGCAATAGAAACATTCTGAAACTATAAAAAAAATAAATTTATTAACTTATTAGGACTAACATTTACCACCTCTTGATAACTTTATCTAATAGAAAATTTCCTTAACCGTAACAATGTTTCTGTTTTTGAAGGAAAAATTAGTTTAGCTTATGAATTAAAGATCTGTCTAATAAAGTTTGCTAAAAATGTCTACAAATTAAATTTTAAAACTTGTTAGGATTGATAATGTAAGGAATTCTAAATATAACATTTATGTCCTAATTAAACATTTTTGAGATTTATTCTTACCGACTCTCTTCTGAGACTCATACAAATTCTTAATAATTAGTATGATAAAATCTACTAATCTTCTCGGCGTTGTAGCCACCATTTTTTTGGGAAACAGCAGAGTCTATTTAGCTCCTGTCCTCCCTTATCCTCGCTATTAATTCGTTTCAATTTATTGTGGGGTGTTGTATTTTGTGCTTTATCTTATTCTATAGGTATTCTATGGAAATGAGATCTGGGAATTGATGCGGAACATTATAAAACGCAAAAATAAATTATCTCGTAATCCCAAAATTTCAAAACACAAATTTTCTTGTATGATTGCTTCGTTACACTTTCGCAAGAATCACAATGTAATAAATTAATTTTTATTTCGTTGCTAAAACAAATTATTTCCTAAATTCATTGCCTTTAGATTTTTTTCCAAATTAAGTGAACCATTATAATACTTTAGCAGAAAGTACTATATTTATGTTTTTAAATGTTACAAAATATGAATACAAACGAACAGTCGGCAAGCGATTCTTCCTTCGAACCTTTTCCTTGCTAATGTTTAAGTTTATAATTATTGTTTCCACCACAATCTATGATTGATTTCATTACTAGTTGTAAACTTGTTATATAATGTATGTGTAGTCTCCGTTTCGAAAGATTCTTCAACAACTCTTTTGAAACTGCTTTCTTTCAAATCGTCTATATTTTGTGGTGAACACTGGTGTTAAGGATTGAATAGACGAAAAGAAACCAAGATAGGGAACATTCAAATCGAGACTATTTGCAGGTTAAAAAGTAAACGAATGTTCTAACCGCCCTTGTATATTCTGTCGGTTCATCTTCAATATTGCAATATGGCATTATGCCGCTGTATGATTATATCTTTTGAGGAATTGCTCGGTCACTTTTCTTTAATTGCCGGAATCAGTTTATTTATTAACATACGTTTGTAAACATCTTTACAGATATCAATGGATTTAATGACAAGTGCACCTCTAGGTCAATTTTTGCTATTTCGCGGGGCTGGTTCTTGGTACAAATGGCCAAGTTTAAATTTTGTCACAAAAATGCTGGTTACGGTAACAATCGTAACGCGGTCAATCAACAGCTGCTAAAAACATCACTTTGTATTTGTTTGACTTACTTTGCACTTGACATTCAACTTCATCCGGTAGGAGATAGATTTTCTGGTTCACTTTAGTGATACGGAACCACTTTTTATCAATGTGGTTTAATTCATTAACTTCATAACCTCGCCATTCTCTTTCACAAACGACAAATTTGTTGCAAATTATAACCGTTTTATGCGGTTCTTTTGTGATATAAATGCCTTCTTCATTGGTATACAGCGATGTAATGCATTTGTGGAGAACATTTTTGACTATCCTTTGGGACACTGAATTTAGTTGGTTAGAGATTTCGGAAACGTTTTATTTAATAGCGCGTGTTTCTCTCTGAACATTCTAGGGCAAAACTGTGTTTTAGTTGACTTTGTCTATTGTAACTGTAGCCCATCAGAGGTTTGAGGCAAATGGATGTCCTTAATGAACGTTAAAATGGCTCCAAGGTTTTGTTCCCTTATATAGGTAGCCGTTAAAAGAGTTTTACCGGAAATATTGTGTCTTAAATGTTCTGCTGTTTCTAACTCATCGTTGGAAAGTCGCAAAGTTCGAGAAACATTGTATTTGAGGGGTGTATGGTCGATCAGGAAGCATAAGAACATCTTTGGAACTCCTTTGCTTGGGCATAAAATCTCTTGGGTTTTGTTTTGCGAAGGTGTTATCATACATTTCGCTTGGCTGTGATCTGGAACTCTTTCCAGCATGAGGCTACCTTTGAGATCTCCTAACTATTGGTACTATTAGTAGTTTTTACCTTGGAGGTATGTCCTCTTTAATTTTTTATGCACTTGTTTAAATTCTTTTTATGCATAAAGTCTTGCTATATGAAATAAACTCAAGTATCAGGAACAATACTTATCGAAAACATGTTGAAGTCAGTCGAGATTATTTCTTAGATCACAAACAATACATGGAGTGACCAACGACTAATTTTTCGAAAACGTCGTCCGCCCCAGCATCAGGAACGATACTTACAAAGATTACTTCTACCAAAAACTACTAGTGTTGGTTGGGTTGGCGTAGGTGGAGATGAGATCATTTCTTAAATCACGAACTATACATGAAGACGTCTGCAGCGTTTTCGAGACTACCTGAGATTATTTCTGTTGATATAAGAATATACATATACATACGTTGACGTAATATAATGTTATTTGCAATGGCTTAAAATAAATTAAAACAGCTTTAAATCTTATTGTTTCTTGAATAATATCTAAAACGGCCAATAAATATTGACAAGCAATCAAATATGTTATACCATCAAAAAGCTATTTTATCTTTATTAATAAAACGCCGGTAGAAAAAATGAACATGAGCTAAAGAATGGCTTCTAATTAGAAAAATTTCTTGTTGAATGAGGTGCGCATATCTACTGAAAAAGATTTTTAAACTACTATTCAGTTTCTCTACTATTTACATAATCCGGGGAGTTATTAACAGTGACGTCCATTTTAATATCACCATCTGAACTCATTATGCAATAATGTCAACAAAATACGTATTTTTTTTGGCTGTAGCATATTTCACTGATAACAGAAGTAGGATTGTCAATCTCTCCCTCAGACGGACAATATTTATTGTCAATATATTCAATGTTTTCGTCTTTCATCTTTCTACTCACGCTTTCAATAATATTGTGAATACTCAGATATTGACAATATATATTGATGTTGTGAATGCCGCTTAAGATCTATAACTGTTATAAAACGTCAACTCCTTTGGAATTTTACCTCTTAATGTATTTTAACCCCCTGGTAGGCGCGCATGTATCCAGCATGAAATTGTTTGCCGTCTGTTTAGAGATCGATATTTTTATAACCAATCGATGAAACAATGTGCAGTAAACTTTGTTATACTGACATGAATTTGAACATTTTTGGCTTCTCACTTCTTTTCTTATAGCGAGATAAACATAAAAAAACACCCAATTTTTGAGATTTCTGTACATACCGTCACTTTATGAATTTTTTTCTCAAAAAGTATCTCTTCTGCACACAAGGCATATTTTTTCGTTCACGAAACGCGCGTTAGTGCGACTAACGCAGCTGTCAAATTTGACGCAGCTGTCGCGTATTTAACTAACGCGCTACAGAAAAATTGATGTCCATCATTATACTTTGTCGATCACGTAGAATGGAGTCTTTCGACACAGAACCAGATATTATAGCAATTCAAAACCGTCCTGTAATGTGGGACTTGCGCCTTCCTGAATTTTCAAATAAGGTTGCGAAAAGAAAGGCATGGGAAGAAATTAATGAAATATTTGATTCTCAATTTGTTCAAAAAATAAATATAGAAAAACTCAACGTAATCCATCTTACAACTGTAGTGACCGCAAGCAATTTTTTTGCCGTTAATGAATCACGTTTTCAGCGCGACTGAATCGCGGTGTGGTGCTAGCGATTGAATCGCGACTGTATCGATACGAATATGCGATAGTATCGCTACTGCATCGCTACAAAAAGTCGTGGGCGAGGGCCCTAAGGTGACTGAATGTTTGGTGCAGTGTCGCAGATGCATACCAAGTTCATTATCCATGTATAAATTACCAATTTTATCCATGTATAAAATTAATTTGATGATAAATATTGTTTACATTGGTATAAATGTTAAACATACAAATTTAAATTGTTGTAATTTATATACTATACAATACAGATATGGTATGAGTCTTCGGTTCTGAAGTCTGCTTCAGAATTCAGTCACCGCCGTTCTGGTTTCTCAAATTCTCCAAGGGCGATTATCGTTTGCCCGTTACCCTGCACCGGCGTCGCATAACCTGTGTAACCCAGCTTTTTTACAAACACCTTACTCACGCAAAAAAATATCAGAAAAATTTAATTGAAAAACTATTACCGGAATTACTCCACATAATTCACTGCAAAACTCGTTGAAATCCGTCTACCCGTTTTCGAAATAACAGCATCTTTTTAAGTCGCGAAAATTCACGAAACTATACAAAATAAGAGAAAAATAAAATATACCTCACATTCAGAACATAATACACTATCACCTGTTACAATGTCAATTTTTTTCATCTTATAGTTTTTGATAAAAAAATTCATAAAATGACGACATATACGAATATCTCAAAAATCGGGTTTTTCTTTATGTTTAATTAAACAACGGTTACGAAGACATCGATTTTTAAACAGAAGGCGATTTCAGAGGACGATTTCAATAATCAAAATACACTTCCTTGTATATCTCCGATTTCATTAAATATTCATCTGAACAATCTGACCTATATTTAATTTAATAATACCCACTTAAGATAACCCTAGAGGAAAATTTGCTTTCTAAAATATTTATGGGGACCGACATCTTCCAAGTCGGCCAAGATTACTTCCATAAATTTCAAGGAGAATGGACTTGGTTGAGTTGGTTTAGGTTCATGGCATTATTTCTTGTATCATGAACTATCCTTGAAGCAACCAATGTCTTCAAAATCGGCTGATATTATTTCTGTTAATATAAGAATATTTCATTTTTGTAATGAAAAATGGTCGCATAACACAATGTTTATAACTTAGAAAGACTCAATTAAAAAAAAGTTTTTAGTCCACACTTTCCCTAGATAGTTTACCAAGAGGATGGTATAAGTAGACTTAAAGAGGAATTTATTACATTACCTATGTTTTAATTTATGATGTATTCTTCCATAAGTATTCATCCTGTTTATAATTTTCATTGTGGTTGCAAAAAAGAAAATGTTAGCGATTACAGTGAAAGCAATGGGCATGAAAAAGATGATTATTCCTAAAGATCCAATGGATTCTTGTTCTTCAACCGTTTTTAAATTTTGTTCTGCTGGATAATCCAATGTATAATGAGCAAACATAGCAACAAATCCCATTAGAATTGTACATGACCAAACATACACTGAGTAATAACAATATTTTCGACCATCTGTTATTCTTAAGAAAACGTTTTTTGAACTGCATCAAAAAAAAAAGTTTTTATCATTTTAATTATATGCGTAATAACTTACCGAAAAGTTTTCCAAATATAATAAGCTAAACTGTTTAGCCAGAAGAATGTTCCAAGCAAGCTTACATAACAAAACGTTTCTAAAAAAATATATTGTAATTATAGAACACTTATATGTTGATTAACTAACCTGTTATAATAATACTAATATGGCTTGTAAATACTGTTAATAATCTTGCCATATCAGCAGATTGGCTCACAATAAGGCACATACACATCGTTGTTATAATATTACCCACTAAATCTTTTAATGTTGGCATTATAAAATACATTATTGCAACAAAAAGTAAACAAACTATTGAAATAGCATGTGTTATTGGATTTGCAACATTTCTGATCATAAATTCTGTTGAAGTCCAATGAATTTGATCTTCAATACATACCAAAGCAAATTCACTTTTTATTTTACCTTCAATTCTCTTTATAAAAAATAATGCTATTATTAATTTTTTTAGAATTCTTAAACATCTCATCTCATCTTACCTTATCCATGCAATATTTTCCTTGTGGGTAATTATGAACAATAGGATTATCATGCATCCTAACAAAAATGTCCTCATCAAAACTCTTTGGTGCTTCATGATACAAAAGGTGACTAAGTGAGCCATCAGGTTGCAATTTCAATACATCTGTTGAGTTATTATTATAAATTGACCAGATTTTCCCAAAACTACAATCAGGTTTGCCAGTAACAAACCTACAAAAAATATTTATTAATTTTATTATAACAAGAGGAATAAGCTCTTACATAAAATCATGTAATTGTGGATCCCAAATTGTTGTATTCACCGACCCAATGTGAGTACAAACACTGGAATAATAAACTTCATACTCTGCACAACACTTATTAATTTTTAATTTAGATTCATCTCTATATGAATAATTACTTTGGAAAATACCATTAATAGGGAAAATAAAGGAAATGAAAAAGAGATTTCTAGAGAGATTCATTGTTTTGGACGGAGTATTTTAATTCGAGAAACATTAAATTTCTTAGAAGTGAGGTTAGGTGTGCATCTTCTTTTGTTTTCCGTTACTCACTTGTTATTAAATATAAATTTTATCTCGATATAGGTATTTACTTGCGTTTTAATTGTTTCATTTCGCTGGAAAATCATGTATTTTAAGTTTTTACAAACAAGTGCATAGAATTACTTGACTTTAAACTTACTGTTTGTGCTAAAAACGTAGACAGAAAAAAAAGAGTTTACTGCGCATGTGCGGCGTTTCAAAACCGTTCTGTTTTGTACAAGAAAAGGAAGAAAAGCAACAAAAACGTTAAGAGTCATACTCTAAAATAAAGCGTTATGCTTTGTCTCTTAATTTAGATGTTTTTAGTGTTTAATCATTGTTGAATATTAATTTAATTAACATAATTGGTTGCGCTAAAAGTAGCTTGTTGGATGTTTTTCTTTCTTTTGCGAAGTTAAAAAGATTTTCAATATAAATTTACAATTAAATCCGGTTCAATTGAGAACGTTCTCCGATAAAGGCAAATAGAAAATAGAGTGACGCACGAACGTCTCTTATCAATTCATTGGCTATTGTTAGTGTAATTTTTCAAAAATCTTGTGATTTTGAGGTTATAAATATTAACCAAATTAACAAACTACATCTTTTCTATATTGATTGATAGACTAAAATCACCAATATTGCTTATGGTTATGCAATTTGTAGGAATTTATAGCTGATGAGGTGCATTCACCATTGTGGTGCTCTTTATTTTCAGCAATTGTGAATAACGCATATGCATGTTCTCTTAATACACTTTGAAGCTTGCTGTGGAGTTTACCCACATATTTTAATTTTAATAACAAGGAGCTTGTAATCTCGTCTATCCTGATCACATATATTTTCGTTCATTTTTCTATTGTTTTTAACACCAAAGTTACAAGCTTTAAAACATAATGCAGCTTCTTCGGCAGTACCATGGAAATTGAGGAAAACATTTCAGTGGCGTTTAGTGTGGTTAATAAAAGAATGCCTTCAAGTCTTGTAGAAGTTTCTCGCTATGCTAGTTATGTTTTTGGTTCCATTCAAACATTTCGGCCGACTAGCATCTTCATCAGACAAATCTGGGTCAAGAAGAAGACACATCCAAGTGATGATCGATTGTAACTATCGTATTGCAAAAGCGACATAACACAACACTTGAGGTAAAAAATGTATGAGATCACGACCAAAAACTTCCTGCTCTCAGACGAGTCAAGGATCGTCTTGTATTCTGCAGTAGTAGAACATTATGATTAGTAGTTCCCTTCGTCCCTTTTATTGGTGACGATTTTTTTGTGCATGTACGGTAATGCAGGCTACTATACAGCCAGTATAACCCGCTTGCCACTATACAAACGCTAGATAATCTTTGATCAATGCTAGAAGAAGAGTGGACCCACCGTGTTGGCCAAAGGACTGAAATACGCAATCGCCCCAAAGGAGGTCCCGAAGGAAGAAATAATCTGCGAAGTGAAAGCAGCGATTTGATGGATGCTCGCACTGAAAATCGGAAAGATCCGACAAGAAGTTGCAAGAAGCTGTTAAAATCAGCAAAACCACCGAAATCCAACTTGACAGTTGGCGAAAATAAGGCACTCCGATCTATTAAAGAAAAATTAGAAATCGTGTTACCAGCAGACAAGGAGAATGCCACCGTTGTGATGGACAAAGTAGAATACGACTCCAAAATAATGGACCCGGTCACTTATAGGAAGATCAAGAAGGACCCTACAGACAAGATCGTAAGAAAAATGAAGAACCTTGTAAAATCCACATAAATTCCACTGGAACACCAGAAAGGTTTGTTTGTGCAGACATCGGTACCACCAAGAATTTGTGGACTACCGAAGATCCATAAACTAGACGTCTCATATTCGTCCTATCGTCAGTGCCAAAGCTGGAAAGTTGGTCCGAACGTAACTACTGGACAAACATTTCGCGAAAATTCCGTCTCCTTTTATAAGCAACACGAAATCATACGTTAAAGACTCTACACATTTTGTGGAATCGGTAAAAAATGTAAAGTTAGTTGCTGAGGATATTTTGGTTAGTTTCGATGTAGAGTCCTTTTACAACGGAACCAATTAAGGATGCAGTAGACGGTCTTCGCCAAAAATTCATTCCGCAGGGATTAGCAGAATATGTGCAAGATTTAGTAGAATATTGTTTATCGTCGACGTATTTTAGTAGGAGAGGAGACTTTTGCGAGCAGTTTAAAGGGGCAACCATGGGATCTCGTTTGTCGCCGGTTATAGCTGATTTCTACATGGAATTATTCGAAAAAGAGCCAGTAGAAACCATGAAGGAGACAACCTAAAGAAGGAGGAACGGTTTATACGAGACGTACTACAGAAAAATGGATATAGTTTGAGGGACATCAGCTGAGCCACCAAGGTGTAATATCTTTTAGTACATTTGGAGCATCTCTTTTTCCGGATTTACTCAACTCAAATTGTTCTGCATGAACAATAATTCCGTCTTCGTAGAACTAAGCTCCAGTTCTCCTTCTTTCCCTCAACTCCCCAAAAGATTTTCGATGTTGATCTGAAACATATTTCATAGTCACGGGAATTTCAAATGTTCCTTCTAACCAGAGGTGACTATTTTGAGAAAATTGTCTTCATTTTTGTGAGGTTTGGTCACACATTCTCGTAGAATAAAAATTTAGTGCTGAGATTTTGCTCATCCGCGTTTTTCCGCGGCAAATTTTTTGGTTATCTACTACTCAATGCATTAATGTTGTAATATTGCTAAGGAAGGACACTGGATCTATCTCGATACTATAACTAATACGTTAATGAACATAAACTTTTTTAAAAAATTATCCTTATTATGAAACTTTTATTTCATCAAAAGTGTACATTTATAGAATAAAATAAAAAAGTAATATTGCAGTAAAATAGAAAATTACGTTTAGAATCTGAATTCATTACTTTTCCGCACAAAGTTAATAGAGAAAAATAATTATGATCTTTGAAAGTTAAGGTTTTCAAACAATCGCTGAGAACAGATACATATGATAAGTTCGATTATAGAGATTCATCCGAGGTATCACGAGTGGTCATGGAAAACCTACTGAAGTTAGACAAGTGGGTAATTTGTGATACGGGTTTGCAGAATTTCTGATTTTGAAGAATGATCTGCTCTTGCAGAAAGATGTTCCATACATTGTATACATTATAGCTAGTTGGATCGTCAAGCTTTTTAGGAAGAGCTATATGAAGTTATTGTATACCACTTCGTTTCATAAATAATAATAAACTTATAATCAGTAAATTACTTTTTTTTCATTACATTTTGTTAGCATTCTAGTAAAAATATAGTATTTACTAGTATTGAGAAGTGCAGAAGCTAATGTATGAAGACTTTAGTATGCTTACGGATCCGGTCTCTTTCCGTTGTAAAGTATAAACAGTGTAATTTTTATATGAGAGCGGTATGTACTCATATACCATCAAGTATTTCTTGTTGATGTGGATATAGCACGGTTGTCCAGATGTTTTTTTTTCAATTTTGAGTTCAACCAGAATGATTTCAAACTTACTGAAAGTTTGACAAATTCCAAACAGTAAGTCAAACCTTTTTCTGCAGTGTTAAGTTTTGCCTTGGTAATTCTATACACAGATTAAGTGTAATAATCGTAAACATTTTCTTGAAGTTTGGAATATCACCTGAGGAATCTACTCAACCTATAATCCATCCTTGTTAAAAAACATTCCCTGACGCACTACACCGATTATACTCATGACATTATACTACAAACCAATTATCTTTGTTTTGTCACTGTATCTAAATTTAATACAGATCATCAAGATACTGCACATAAACCAGGTTACTAAATATTTGCTTTTCCAATTCAATACTTACTGGAAAAATTTTTTGTTTACCCTCTAATTGTAAGAACAGTTGACGTATTATATGTATATGGTTTCAACTTAAATTGATACCAATTGTTTATTATTACAGTTCTATCTTAAAGATGATTTCATCGTCAATAGAAAATGTTATAAAATAACTAAAGTATATTTGTACAGAAACATAGTTTATATTTCTTAAAGTACTTTTATCCATTTTTCCATTTTTATCCTAATTTATTAAACTACAATGAATTTTAAAAAGAAAATTTGTTTAACATTTATTTCCATGAAAAAGAAAATAATACATATATAGTTATTATTCGAGATTAAGTACTTAATTTAATTGACTAGTTAGAAAATCTTTACACGTTAAAAAGAAAAAAATTGTTAAACATTTAAACAAATTAATTAATGAGATTCCTTTATATCGTCACGTTTAACCCTTTTGAATCTTCCTCTTCTTCAACACATTCTTCGTCATCTAACGTTTGCCACGATCGCGTAAATTTCCCTAAACAGGAATATTTACTTGCTAGTCCTCTTAAAGCTCGTTTTCTGAAAACCACCAGCAACAAAAATATTAAAATTCCTTGTATGGTGTTGATGTAATCCGTTACAACCCTAAAACCGCAATCGTTAATTAATGAATTCAATTAAATTTATTAATTTACCATAATTTATTTAAAGTTTCATGTTTTTCTGGCGTTGCATACGAAATAACCTCAAAAATCCATAATAAACCCATAATTAAAAACAATTTCATCGTCATTAAGCAACGATATTTCGCTCCTCGAATATTTTGCGTGCTTATTTGTTGCTTGCCACCCCAAAGAACCGCGCAAGAATACATAAAAAGTATGAAGTTGATTACTAATAAGATTGTTATTGGGCCATAAAAGTATGCCCAAGTAGCTGTTTCTCCTATAATGTTGAACAGAGTTGTTAAAAAGAAAGACAAAGAAATAACTGGAATGATTTAATTACCATTGAAAAAACAACTTCCTTCTCCAAAACGAGGTCGAATGTGGTCACCTTCAACGTGATGAGCGGACAGGGTTGTTATTACAAATACCAACGTCATTCCGTAAGCATAAACACAGTAAATCATGTGCCAGAAGTCGTCGCTTTTATTCAAAAAATTTGGTTTACTGAAACATTGCTTAAATTTAGATATTTTCGTTCAATCTTAAAATAAAATTAAAGTATGCCAAACATTATTTTTATATTTTATTATTATTTTCGATTCTTTTTATTTTTTTCAATAACTTTTATATTTAGATTGACTTGAAACAGTCTCGGAAAACATTTTTGGCACCTCTTATCTATACACTTTAAATTCAACACAAGGTGACATTTTCATTCGATGCATATTAAAGATTTAAATAATCTCTGGTGTCAGTGTTCTATTTATTTGCATCTTTTGTTTAACAATAAATAATGGGTTGGTACTTTACTAATTGGTTATAGTCCACTATTAATAATAATGACAATGCATTTGAAATTTTTAATGGAACGTGCCCAATTTTATGCCGTATTTAAAAAATTATATGTCTTCAAAATCGCCGAGAAACAATCTTCTTTAAACTTGTTAACGGTATCACTCGGAATTTAGAGCGTCAAACCAAGTCTATACTGTTTGACAAAGACGTGGGCTGTCTTAATTATTGACGATGGTGTTTAGGGCAAGCGAAGTCTACCACGATTATTTCTACCATAAACATCATATAAGGTAGACTAGGTTGAATCGAAGATTCTGGCAGAAATAATCGCCCAATATCATGATGACAATAGTTAGGATTGTTCATAACAATTATTATTTGTTAACGAGCAAATCGGGTTTTGGTGCGTAAAATAATGTTTAGTCTGCTTAAATCTTTCTGAAGAAATAATCTCGGCCGACTTCAAAGACGTCGGCTGCCCAAATTATTAACCGTGATACTTAGGGCGGCCAATGTATTCATAGTTTACGGTGATTATTTCTACCATAAACTTCAAGCAAGGTAGAGTGGGTTGGGTTGGGTAAGATTCGGTTTTGCTGCCTTGGGTTGAGATCGTTTCTTATATCACAACCCACACTTGACCGACATTTTTGAAGATTCTGAAAGAAGTAATCTCCCCCCGTACCATGAACCTAAGTATTGTTCATAATAATTGTTACTTGTTAACGATATCACTCGGAATTTGGAGCGTAAAATAAAGTTAAGTTTGCTTAAATCTTGCGGAAGATATAATCTCAGCCGATTTCGAAGCCGTTGGCTGCCCAAATTATTTATCGTGATACTTGGGGCGGCCGTTGTATTCGTAGTTTACGGTGATTATTTCTACCATAATCTTCAAACAAAGTAGATTGAGTTGGGTTGGGTAAGATTTGCTTTGGTTGCGTTGGGTTGAGATTGTTTCTTATGTCACGACCTATGCTTGACGCGACCAACATCTTCGAAGATTCTGAAGGAAATAATCTCTCTAAATACCATAAACCTAAGAATTGCTCTTGATAATTATTGCTTGTTAACGATATAATTCGGAATTTGGATAGTAAAATGAAGTTAGCCTGCTTAAACCTTGCGGAAGAAATAATCTCAGAAGACTTCGAAGATATTGGCCGTCCTAAATTTATGACACTTGGGACGGCTAACTTCTATACGAAGAAAACAAAGGAAAATAGTAAAAATTTTAACAAAACTCGTTTTAAACGATCAAACTTGAAACTCAGAGTATACTGCAAGAAACTTTGAAAACAAAGTTTTAAATTATTCGCTGTTTTTAAGACATTTGATACTGAATTTATTTTTATAATGTATGAAATAATAGAAGATAAAGTGTGAAGCGAGTTTGCTACTATAATATTTTGTCATATGTATTTGTAACAACAATCAAAATATCTACTATGACAGCATGGTGTACGTAAGGGTTAATGTATCACCTCGGAAATGATATTATGGAAATCATAGAATGTCGAACAATTTCTTGGAAATATGAATGAATCAGTATTAGAAACTGTTTTTAAAAGAACTTTTTTTTTAATCTAAATGTATGTTTGACATAGCTATCATACTTAAATTTACATACAATAGGTTCCTCAAGTCATTAATCTAAGTAATACTATGCGTAAAAGTGCTTCTGAGAATGTAATTGGAGATGATTGTGGATATACAATTTCTTTATGTAAGCATATCAAACGAAAAAAAGTCACTCAGTTTAATCACTGAGAAGATGTACGTAACTTTGTTGGAGTACATTAGAGAGATTACGTTTACCGGAGGAAAGGTGACTATAATTAACAACATTCACAACATTTTATTTCCATCATCGTGATAATATCTCAATAATGTATACACAGCATTCGTGCACAATTAAGTAAAATCAATAAACAAAGAAGTTTAAACCGTTATATGTTTATTATCTTGTTTACTTATTCATCAATCAGCTTATACCAAACTTTATTAAAATATTTTAAGAATACGATACAGTTTGACTACTTATATATGTGTATATGTATTGAGATTTTTTTAAAGTTGTTTATGCATCTTAAAAATGAAACTTGGCAAAAATTTGTATCAACTTAAAAACTGTTTTCTAAAACGGAAAAATAATTTTCAAATTAAATTTAGATCATGTTTAAAACTGATTGTGAGATGAAGTAAACGTTACATGAATTATGTATAGAGGTTAATAAAGTCATGAGATGCCATCGTATTTTCTCGAGTATTCCCTGCTTGAATTTTAATTTAGTACTTGTTTTTAAATTGTTATAGGCATAAATATAAAAATACGATTAATTAAAAAAGATTAAAGACATTTTTTATAAATATTTCCTTATTTTTTTACTTACACAATATTTTTCCATACGTTGAATGCAACCACGTTAAGCCAAAAAAATGCTAAAAGGAACGATGCATATGTTAGGAATGCCATAAAAATACAAGTGGAGTTGTTATATATAGGACTAATCTGTAATATTGCTAAAGAAAGAAACGCTGTTGCTAAACCACCTAACGTATGAAGAATACATTTTCCCTAAAAAAAAAGAAAATTGATATTTTTTAAAATTTAATTTAAAAACTTACTTGTAAATCTCGTAATTGAGGTAGACTAATATAAACGAATATCGTTAATAGCATAAAAAACACTGAAATTAATCCGCACACTGGTCTTAAAATGTGGTACTCTTCAGTAAATAATTCATCAGTTTCACAAACAACGGCTATGTTATTGGTTGTTCCATATTTTTTTGTTATACAAAAGCTGGAAGAACCAAAATATTACTATCATAATTAACGTAATGCGTTCAACAAATGCTTACAGGTCGCTGTGATACCACAGATCATCAAAACTGAGTAAAAGAAGAGAATTATTTTCGGTAACAACATATTCATCGTCGGATAACATAAATGTATATTTGCATTTTGAATTTTCAATATTAAGCTTCGATCCGTCTATGCAAGATCCGTTGATTACATAATTTTCTTCCTCGCAACATTTCGGGAAACTTTTTGCCGATGTAATAAATACAACGAGAATAATAATTATTGATCGAATCATTTTTAGCAACTCTAAAAAATTGGAATTTATTTTTATTTAATTTTACAAATACATACTGAGACGTTTATTAATAATGAGTAACCGATATATACAAACGTGTGGCAATTTATTTAATTAGGTGATATATACAAGGATAATTTACGTATGTAGGTAGAAATATTGCTCACACATTTGGAATAAAAATTATTGTTGAGATGATCTATATTATAAATAATATAATCTTAAAAATCTGATAATATTAAATAAATGCGCATGTTTCTTACATTAAACTATTAGGTACGTAAATATTCACTTTGTAAATCAACTTTTACTTGATTTATTTTACCTTAGAAAATTGTTTGTCAACTGGCACTTTCAATCCATTTTATAATGTTATACTTAAATTAATTAAACAGAAAACACACAAAGCTACTTTTAAATTATATTAACTTAGTTATGTTCTTCATCGCACGTTTATAGCTATATTGAAACGAAAAAATATGGCACAATGAACTGGATTTCACAAACTCTCTTGCGCGACTACGCTAAACGAGAAGCGAGAACTGTTTTAATAATATATCCACTGTTGGGGACCAAACCTTATAAATGCATTTTCCATCATAAATGATAAGTGCGAATATAGCATGATCACAAAAACCGATATGATATGAAACTTTTATGGCCTTTTTTTGGTAATATTAAAAAAAATACGAATTTTTTAATAGATTTTTACGATTTCAAGGACATACAAGAAAGAAAACGTACTTGAGTTGTTTTGAAGCATTTTAAATATTTTGGCGCACGAAATTTGGAGATGATGTCATTTTTGTTTCAATAAAAAAAATTTAAACAATATTTTGGTTTTAAAACATAATATCATTAGTAATAAAAAAATGTCGATAAAAATGATTGACGTTCAACGCTATCTCGGTAAAAATAACAAAACCCAGGAAACTATTAATACTGAAATCGTAAATATTACAGTTCTTTGAAATCTTAATTTTTAAACGGTTACTCTGAATGAATGAACTGCACAAAAGGAACGTTTGTCCAGATCAAATTCCATCGCAAGTACTTGTTGCAATTGCTGTACTGTACTGTACTGAGTTATTTAGTTTACGACAGATAAAGATTCGTTTATATTAGAATTTATTCGATCAAGAATATCATTAAGCGATTTTTTCGTAAATTATATCAACAGGTTTGGAATGTGTATGACTTATTACTGTTTTTTTTTGAGATTGAATGTTTTAGTCACTGCATCCGTTCAAAGAAATATTACAAAAGTTATACTGAGTCTAAAATATTATAATCGCGTCATTAGAAATGTTCGATTTCGAATTAAACTAAAAAATTCGATGAAATTTCTAAAATGATCCCGGAATTATTCCCAAAATCACAACATAAAGTTTTTATGATTCACATAAATCGGAAAGATATGAAATTATTAATAACACTTTTTTTTTATTTAAGCTGCTCGATATGTTGAAATTTTACTCAAGATTTGAAATAAGTGACGAAACTGGCGATCCTCTAACCGACCATGACATGACGATGCAGCATTATTCGAGGATAACATCATTACAGGTGAGCAATTTAAATTTTTATGAAGTCGTTTGTCTTTAAAAAAAATCTTTTAATATCCAGTGCTTTGCTAAAATCATTTGAATACCAAATATGTGTAGTATGTCTGTTATGTATAATATATCATTCATATAAAATACACGTGCGAATATATATTTATTGTATGACGTTATAGACTAATGATATATTTATATATTTACTAATAACTTACGTTGCAACATTCATTTTGATATAATAAAATAAATATTATTAAAACAGATGGGTTTGTATAAAAGCGTTGTTCTCCTTTGGGAGCGGATACGCCTCCCAAGATAACAAAGGAATGTTTTTAAAATGTTGTTTCATTGCATTCTGATAAATCTCTTCTACAACTTGTGGTTTTGCTTCTTAACGCTACTATTAACGTCATAATACAATAGTTTTATCCGTCATTTAAATGACGCACATTTATTTTCTTAATAAATCTGCACGTTTCACACTTGCAAATTTTTTAAACCTAGATAATAGAGGGTGACTCGAGTTTTTAATAGTTAAAGTTCACTTTAATTTAAAATTATTCATAAAAAATATCTGATTTACTTTTTTTGGTAATGATAAATTTGTTCTATTGTTTGTATATAAATATCTATAAAAAGCATACTTATCAAATGTGGTAAATTCATGCGCATTAAAAAAACAAGTTTGTAAATAAATTTCTGATACCGCGTTAAATTTGGATTTAAATAGCAAAAATTTACAAATTTCGTTAAATTTAAAATCTTACACCTGGTGAGGCACTTAAATTAGATGATCTTATATCCTATTTAAGTCTCAGATAAAATTTTCTTCATTACATGAAGAGAGGGGGAAACATTCCGTATGGGTTTCAATGCATTTTAGAAACCCATCTATGTCTTTCAATTGTTAAGTAAGTTTTTTTTTAAGTGGATGTATACCTTTTTTCATCACGATCGAAATAACATCAGTAGGCTAGAAACATGAACCCAAAACTGCATTATGGGGTCTGAGGTACCCAACACTCCAATGGATTATGCAGAACATGTGCAGAGTTGACATTAGCATAACAGTTGTCTGTTGTTTCTGATTGTGATGCTGAAACACAAAGTCGTGTTCCTGTTCGAAAAAAATAGATAGCTTTAGCTTTCAAGGAAAAATGGACATAGATGGAGTATAGTACCACCAGCTTAGGAAGACCGAGTAAAACGTGATGATTTTGTTCTTCATCTACCTTGATTCTAAAGGAGAAGGAATCACTGTCAGTTCTCTTAGCACAGCATTGAATTACCAAATCCATAATGAAATTTTAGATGCTGCTGTCCTTCACACAAACGAAGTAGTTTCTCGAAAATCTATTGCCGTTCTACTACAAAATTATATGGAGCCAACTAATCAAATTGAACTAAAGACTCTAATTGAGTTATTATACGGGCTGTCAGGTATTTGTAGCAAGCTTTTAAGAGTCTATAGATGTTATAAGATGAAAACAAAAACTTCATACAAGCATAAATCGACAGACGCTTTGTTTCGGAGATAATAAAGTCAAATAATATTTTCTATATGGATATTTTAACCGATTCTACTCAAATTTGGTATACGCAGGTGTTACGCATGAGGAAGACGATTATGCAGTTTGTTTTACTACAGCTGCTAGAGCTAACGCTCTGCAACGTTATCTTTATGATATAAAATAACGGTAACATTTCTTACAGTACCGGTTTTAACTTCTTTAATAAGAATTCTTATTCTCCGTACTTTTTAATCCTTACAATTTCTTACAAAATAGTTAAAGGTAAAATAATGTGTACCATGAAAACAAAGTAGGTAAATTAACTAATGTTTCGCTTTATTAATGTTTTTTGATTTGAATAATATAAATAAAAAATTAAAGAAATTATCGAAAAGGAGTATTTATGAACGGTTTAATGTTATTATAAGCATTTTTAATTCTATTCACAAGTTCATCCCTTGTAGGAACGCTTTTTCTTTCAAGTATCTTCATACAAAGACAGAATTAAGATCTAGAGATTGTGGGGTCATATAATCCACCACGAACAATACACCTTGCAGTAAAATATTTGTCTAGCCAATTTCTTACCATGAATAGCTGGACAACCATCAAGTTGAAATGAGGTCTTTCTTAACAAGTGGGAACCCACATTAGAAATCTCATTTTTACCGACTTGTTAGTTTTTTCTTTTGGAGTGGGAAGAATACATGAAAATTGAATCAAATTTTGACATAATATGACTACTGTAATGTACATAATGTGACTTAACAAGTGTTAGAAGCTAGAATAATTTAAAAAAATATATAGAGGAAAAGGTAGGTGTTTTAGCTCCCAAAACAAAATTTTCTTCTATGCAAAACTCTGTCATAACTCAAAAATCAAAATTGATCGTCAATACCTTATTCACTAAAACTGGTCATAATTATGTGGTAAAGCATAATTCATAACCATTTACAACCTAGGTATGAGAAGATTGCAGGAGTACAGTAAAAATCTTCAAACTATCACAATTCTAGGGTTTTAGTATAAATATCAATCAACTCAAAAAGTAAAACAGATAGGAGATACTTTTTATATGAATATTAGTGGCAATGATTATGTTTCATTCATAACCATCATACTTACTCCATAACTAGATATTACTTATTGTTTGATATAAAAACTCTGTGGAAACTTTTTCAGAATCAGAATTAGGACAACTTTCAGAATCAAAATTAGGAAAAGCAGCACATATATGACAAATTAGATAGTTTCAGTTTATATCTCGTAACGTCACTAGCTTCCTTACTTTTAAAACGTGATTGATAATCTCTGATGATTTATGAAATAAAAAGGCAATTTTTTGCACATACTAATATAGTTTCCCCCTAAAATCTAAATCAAATAAATGTCATTCCATATGTTGGCATATTCGACTTCCAAAAATTCCAAGACCGACGCAATGTTTAGCCGTGTTGGCAGAAAGTAAGTTTCGAAAATATGATTATTATAAACTCCAACCTAGACCTTAACACTAACAATAAAATCATATTGAAAATTTAATACATTAATTGTTGAAAAAAATTAATTTAACAATCTGATGAACATTATTTGTGACTTGACACTAAATACAATGAACCAAAACTTAACCAAAGTTAGAACTACCACTAAAACTATTACTAGGACTAATACTAAATCTAGTAGTAGATCTCCTTATATGATGATTGACAGGTTTTTTGTGTGACGCGGCCGTTTTTCTTGGTATAATTGGGAAACAAAAATAAGCCACCGGTCTTAAAATTCTTTCGTATTAAAATAGCGGTTTCTAACTTTACCCAATACGTTTCTTTCGCAAACGTGAGAAAAATGAAAAACTTTATTTTCTTCGGTATATGAATTTTTATTTTTTTATTTCATTTTTTTCGTAGAACTGCTAGGAACGGATATATTCCTCATCAGGCGGCATCTCTCCAAGATGTCTGTTACTATGTTGCATTTTATGCGAAAAAGTGTATATATTGCGAGTTATGTGAAATTCCCAGTTTAGCACATGGCCATACAATTTAGTATATATATTATATAAGTTTCTTTGGAATAGTCTATAATGTATGTTTCATACATTACATTACTACATCTCTTCATAATGAAATATGGTAATGATCTCATTTATCAAGTCAAGATTCATCAAGTTGATGCAATTTACACTAACTTCAGCAAGGCATTTGGTCGGATCGACCATAATTTATTATTGAGAAAGTTGGCAGGCTTTGGTGTAGGTCGGCTGTTGACCTGACTTAAGTCTTACTTGAGCGGCAGACTGCAGATTGTTTCTGTTGGTGGGTACTGGCTCTGAGGAGGTTGTGGTGTCTTCGGGTGTGCCACAGGGGAGTCATCTTGGTTCCCTATTCTTTAACATGTATATTAATGACATTTTCAGTGTCATTAACTGGAAAAACTGTTTAGTGTATGCCTTAAATGCCCTCAAAATATTTCTCCGTGAATCTTCACCCGCGGATTGCTCCAGGTTACAGCGTGTTACTGTTACCTTCGAGCGCTATTGTCAACCACATTTTTTAATATTGAACCCTTTGAAGTGAAACGTAATCACTTTTAAATGAAAAGATATTATCATTACCTTGGGTTACAGATTAAACGGAGTAACTATCCAAAGCGTCTCACATGTTAGAGATATTGGTATTGTAATGGATGAACAACTACATTTCGATGTTCACATAGATGGAGTGATTATTGCTTGGCTTTATTATTCGATCCACGGAACTGTTTTCAAACATATTATTCATTAAGGCCTTACATTATTCTTTTGTTTCTAGTGTACTAAATTATTGTAGTATTATGTGGAATCCGCAGTAGTTCATTTATACAAATAGATTGGAAAAATCCAGAAACGTCTTTATGCTTTACAAGATATAGTCTGTACCATGAGAAGTGAATGTGACTCATCGATTTCCGTAAGAATTTTGCGCATACGTTACAAACACTATGCTCGCGTGTTGTCGTGTGTTAGCGTAAAATGATTTCTAGCGAGTGCGTCTGTTCCGTACACGTTTAGGCGATGAGTCACCTTCACTTTTCGTGGTAGAGACTATAGTAAATAACCGGTGCGAGTCTTGCGTTGGTTGCTACTACGCATGCCACTCACGTGAATATCATTCATGAATCACGTGGGTCACGTCAATTCACGTGATGAATTATGTTTGATTACTTGTTAATTTCACTATTAATTAATCGTGCTTGCCAAAATGACAGCATTAACAGAGTGTTTAGTTTTATTTATCACATTCTCAAATAAACAAATTCAATTGTATTGCGTATATTGTTAAAAAAGAACTTTATTAACAAAGTTACGTTTTATAAAGTAATATAATAGCGGGGTTCGTCCTTAAAAATGCGCGAGTACATCGAAGGTTAACTAAAAACTCATTCTGCACTCGTATGCACTTTTAATCGTTTTTCTGGGCTTCGGCGACCCTAAGTCGAGTACGCAGATATTCCTACGCTCGGCGCGTCGGACCGATCGATATTTTATTTTATTTTTTTTTCCGCAACAATTGTTAATACTTCTAATTACTTTAACGTTTTAAAGGTCCTCCATTTATCACAAATTTAATTTAAATTTTGTTGTATTTTATTAGCTTACAGAATGTTTTTACATCTAATATTCACTTCGCTAACTTAAAAATTAACCTGAACAACAAACACTTTTGCTTTCGAGAATGGAAGTTGAAAGGGAACAAAAATTCTATTTTTATTCTTCAGTCTTAAATTGTTGTGTACTTGTATCAAAGTAAACCTAGAATTAACACTAAACCTAGTACTAGAAATCTAGTACTTCTACCGAAGAAGAGCAGAGCTCGAAGCCGGTATAGACAATAAACAAGAAAAATTATATCACCACAGTATTTTATTTAAATTTTAAATTTTCCATATCTAGTACTAGAAAGTCTGAAGAAGCACGGCTAAACCTGAATCTATTTAGTACTAGGTCTAGTGGTAGTTCTAGTTTTAATTGTTGTGCAGTGCTTGATTGTTGTAAATTCTTCTGGAACTAAAAGTATAACTAACATTAGACATAGGAACTTTTGGCATTTCTATACTTTTCTTTACGAACTACTCAAATTGATATTTCTGTTCTTTGTGAATAAGTTAATTCATTCCAATTACAAAATATAGGTATTCATTTATTACCATAAATTTTTGAAATTGATTAAGTGCCCACTGTTTATGTATTTACCCTTGGTCGGGGTAAATACTCGTATATATACTCGTACCCAGTATAAACCACCGGGTATTTACCTATCTCCAGTTACTGATTGTATACATTCCAGAAATACAAATTTTAAATAAATTGTTGTAAATATTATATTTTTCGTTAATGTAGACCTCAACAAATTCAATATTATTATTAAAGAAATATTCAAAAATTGTTCCAATCGGGTCACGGCGGGTCCCGTCGAAACCAAAGATGCTTACTATCACGCACGTTCACGTGAGTGGTACAACAATTGATGCCCGCTCACGATGGGTCGCGCATGACTCATCGTGACCCGGCAGATCTCACGTAATTTCCACATCTCTACTATAGATATACATAGTCCATCTTGCTCTCTACGTCATAAACATATTATGACGTAGAGACTTATTCTATGCACTTATACCACGCACAAATTAATTTTATAATTCACCGATCTTTCATATGACACGGGCATCCAACTATATGAATGTAAAGGTTTTTAGCCACTCCTATAAAAGGTTCAAAAGCTTAGTCCTCTCGGCGGTTCTGCAGCAATTAAGTGGTATAAAAAAAAACAAATAAATAATGTGCATTTTTAGCTTCAATAGCTGTTCAGTAGATCAACATCTTATTGCTTTAGAATAAAGGGCTAGTGTCATCTAATTTAAATATTTTATTAAAGCTAAAAATACAGTAATTTAACAACAAAAACTAACAATTTTATTATTATATTTTATTTATAGCACAAATGCTATAAAAACAATGCTACCAAGAATGTTTAATTGAACACATTAAAATTATTAGCTTTGGTTATTAAATTGCTATTTTTTACGTTAATTACATAAAAACGGTTTACTTTTAGCTCTATTCTAAAACAATAAGAAATAAATCTGTCGAACTCTTGATTTTTGAAATCAGATAAAAATAGCTAATTTAATAAACTAAAAATAGATTACTGTTTTCAACCGCTACATGAAATTTAAAATAGGTTTGTAGGTCTAGTGTTAAAACGGCCATGATAGATGGCATTTGTTTCAGTATCCAAACCTCTTAAAATATCTCTTACAATTAGATACAAATTCCGCTGTTAGATAAGCATAAGAATTGATACATCTGATTGCTTCTCCATAAACAAAAATCCTTTTACTTTCCTAAGTTTGGAATTTATGAATAGGAGCGAATGAATTTAACACTATAATAAAATTTGTCAGATGTGGATACCAACTTCCACCTGTTATGGTTTATTTAATGTTAATCCTCTATGTTCCCTGGGAGCACTTTGAATATCTGTTCTGCATAATATACATGAAATAAAAAAATGTTTCACAAAAGTTATGTATTTTGCCATGGCGTATAATATAGGGACAAAAAAATATGCAACCATTTGCAAAAGTTTACTTAATAATTGAAAGACATATCTGACGCTTCTAAAATGAAATGATAACTACATAGAATGTTTTTTCCCATCATACAATGAAAATTTTTCCATAACATTAACGGTTTTTATATTATAAGGTCGTTACAATTTAAATTCTTTATCCAGTATAATTTTAAAATTAATGTATTTACAATGTATACAATGCCTTAACCTAACTTAACCTTAAATATGGTAAAATATAAAATTAATCGACCAAATGCGTCGTGTTGTCTTTAACGAAGGTCAACAAGCACTTATTACGTCTTTTAATAATTCTGAGACGACATGTTAAATTAAAACTTGATTTCGCTATCTTCAAAGTCATCGCGTAATTTTGGTTTTGAGATTTCAGGAAGACTTTTGTTAATGGGTAAGAAATGTAGGCCTATGAAATAATCTTAACAGGGTGTAGTAAAAACTTCATTATTTGATTCCCTCTTCTTATTCACCATAGTACAGTAACTATGGTGTCTTTGGATCTTTGGTGATTATTAAGTCTTTGGTATTTGGTAACCCCTTTTCTAAATGCACATAGTTTATCATAACTAGTGGATCAAATAGTTGAAAATGCAAAAGATTGCGAGTGTAGACTTGATCTTGAATGTTTCTCTCATTAGTTCTCTGTCCTCGGAGATGTCTTATTCTCAGAGGTCATGTTAGGTATGTGTAATTTAAGATCGGGGTTATGTAGTGTGACCTGGTCCTTGTAGTGTCATTAATCAAATACCTACTTTTCTTGAGCCTTAATATAGGTTGTACGTTATTGTAGTATAACGTTAATCGAACCTTGGTGGTTACGAGTACGTTAATCAATTCGTCCTAGACGCGTATAATAAGCATCTTGTAACGTTGCTTCTTAAATGTGTAGACATATTTTATACAGTTCAATTTTATTGGTTAGAATGATTGTAGACTATAAATTACAAAACGAATATGGAATACATTGAATAATTGGTAAACATATCCGCATTCAGATGTGTCCAAGTTCCAACCTTAATTACAAAAAACTCATCATTCTGCTATTTTGCGATGCAGATCATGTCTGTTTACAATAGAATGCGGATAAACGTAATTTGAGTTTTAGTGACAGCATTATTATTACAAATGATTTTATCATTACTTAAAAATTTGTTTCAGACTCATGTTAAGGAAAACACTGAATTCGTCATTTTCTTGGAAAAAAATTGTTTTATAGCACAAAATAATAAATGTATTCATCGAAAACAAATTTGTATTTTCCTTATTATGGCCATTTTGACAATGTTTTTATGCGATTTTCTCAGAAAAATTTCAATAAAAAATGTTTGCATATTAAAGTATTTATAATGAGTAAGTATGAATTGATATATTATAAAACGTGATGATAATAAAAAATTTAATGTCAAAGATGGTATTAATTAATTTTGTTTACATATATTATTGCATTCTTATGCGAAATAGCAAAGTCCACAAAAACAATTTGATTTATTTAAATGTTCAGGAGTTTTAAATGCTCTTTTTATGCAGTATGTTTTAATCTTAATGGACAATTTTAAGTTTGAAAATTAAATAATAATTCATATTTTATAGTTTTGCAATTTCAACTAATTATAAATTTCGATTTTAAATTTTCAGAAAGCAGTTTTTGCAAAATTTCCAGAGTTACGAAACTTTGCACTGGCAAACGTAGCCAGTGTTCATAAACGTGAAAATTTATTAAAACATTTCAGTTCGTTAAGGTAAATATAAATAATCTATAAATATCTTATTATTTAGGGCGAATGTGTTTCACATTGAGCGATTTTCGTTCAATGATTTTTAGTGAAAATTTAATATTTTTCGATTTTTACGTTTTCGTAATTTAACGTAATCAACTTACAATTATTAATTTATCAATATGTAGTCCTCATAAGAATATGTAATAAATTTTATTTTGATAACATTTCCAGTGAAGAAAATTTAAGAGCAATTGCGACTTATTTACATTTGGTACCGTCTAAAGAACAACAAAATGATTATTCTTGGTGCAGAGTTGACACGGAATTTTTACGAGAGCTTTTGGTGAATAAGACTATTTTTCGTCAAAAAAATTTTTAACACAAACCGTTTTTAGGTATCTAGGCACGAAAAGCGAGCTTCTCAACTTGAAACTTTAAACGAAATGCCTTTATATCCGACAGAAGATATAATTTGGGATGAGAACATTGTACCCACAGCTTATTTTTCCGGCGAGGGCTGTTTAGCGTTACCTAAACTCAATCTACAGTTTCTAACACTACATGATTACCTTTTAAGAAACTTTAATTTATTCCGTTTAGAATCAACATGTAAAAAATATTTTTAACTCAAAAATCGTCTCCTACTAAATTAATCGTTTTAGATGAAATAAGACAGGATATTGAAGATGCTGTAAGTCGTTTATGTCCGTGGAAATCTGAAGATGGTTCTATTTATTGGGGTGGTTGGGCAAGAATGGCTCAGCCAATTTTAAATTTTGCCGTCGTCGAGGTTGCCAAACCGAACATTGGAGAAAAAAGACCATCGAGAGTTCGTGCTGATGTTACAGTGAACTTGGCTGTTCGGCCGGAAATTAAAGCAGAATGGGAAAATTTGAGAAAACACGACGTTTGCTTTTTAATTAGCGTAAAACCGCCCAATCCAATCGGAACTAAATATAATTATAAGGAACCTTTTATACCGCAAGTTGGGCTTCATTGCGTTCGGGGTTGCGAAGTTGAAGGGATGTTAGATAGTAATGGAAGGGTTATTGAAGATAGTCCGGAACCTAGACCTGTTTTACCTGGCGATCAAAGAACTTATAGGGTTTGGTTAGATAGTAATCAATATTTTATTGATATGGACCATACTGAAGAGGGAATTGAAGATATTTATGGAAGTAAGAAAATTGCATTTGTTGATGTTATTCCTATTTTTTTACTTTTGATAAAGGTTTTAGTATTTTATTAAGAAGAAAACCGAAAGAAAATAATTTTAAAGCTGTCCTTGAGACTATAAGGGAATTAATGAACACTGAATGCGTTGTTCCCGATTGGTTGCACGACATCATTCTCGGTTATGGAGATCCGAGCGCTGCTAATTACAAAAACATGGCCAATCAAATCGAAACTATGGATTTTAACGATAGTTTTATCGATATGGATCATTTAAGGTCGTGTTTTCCCGATTACGAAATTAAAGTTAAAACGGATAACCCTCAAAAATTAATTAGACCTTTTAAGTAATATTACCACATTTTTTTGAGTGTTTAAAAATTCTAAATATACCTTTTTTTAGATTGACCTTCGAAGATTTAGGAAAAGAAAAAGAGAAAAATAAAAAAATTATCGTTGAACCTCACATAATTCCAAGTCGTGGACCTTATCTTTTCAACGAACCCAAAAGGTAAATATTGAGTGATTACTAATCATTTTTTGCAAATATTTGAATAAATTATGAATTATCGGCACACTTTCGAGTAGGGTTAAGCCAAATGGACTAAATATAAAAAATAAATATAATACTATAGATTTCCATTATTATTTTTATCATGCGGAACAAATATTATGCCCGAAAGTTGACGTATACATTGACATAGTAAACATTTGGTTTTATATCAAATTACTGTGTACATAAAATATCGAATCCATTCGTTATAAATTCGGAGGATAATCTTAGAAAAAAGAGGTTGGACATATATGTTATATTTTTTAAGGCGCATTTTTAAAGTTAACATTGAAATGTGTAGGAATCCCAAAATTGATATACCATATTGTTGATGATAACATATAAACTGACATAATGGAACTTGCTCAAGCAGCTTATTAGCATTTGAACGTGATGAACTGATGATGTATTACCTTGCCTTTACAGAAATGTTTACGGAATTTTTATCGAAGCATAATTTTATAGGCTTAAGTGTTCTTCATATCTCGTCACAATCTCTTAATTTCTAATTTGTATATTTCGAGGACGTAGTTGTGGGTACATATTAAATAGCCACAACACGTTGTGAGCAACTGTGAAATATTAACAACGAGTTGTGGATTGCAGATGAGCTATATTTCAATAACAGCAAAGATTAAACAGTAAACAAGGGCTACAATTTTTCATGTCCTTGAACGCTATAGGCGTTTAAATTGGAATGAATAGATTTATAAATTATAATATCAGCTGTTATATTATTAGGTTAGGTTTGTTATTGACAGGACATTTAAATTGGAATATTTTCCATCTCTTTGCAAAGTCTTTTCGCATCTTGCTTACTCTTTAATCTTTGTTAACAGTGATTTTTCATCATTACTAATAAAATAAAAAAGAACGGTGATCGTGATTTTATATATGGTGTCCATACGTCCCTAAGTTATTTCCATTATCGTCATAGGCGTAGAATATGAGCAGTCACTTGGCCTTAAACATTGTCATAGGCCTTGAACATTAGCCTTAGCGTCCATAATTTCTCGTCCTCTTGGAGACTTTTTAATATGGTTGGTTTCGGATAATTCTTTTTTCTTTCAGTGCAATATCTTTGCATAAGTGCCCAATAAGTGCGTGCTCTGAGAGGATTCTCTGATTAAAGTTGCCGTTTTCAACTAATGTTTTAATTTTAATGTATTACTGAGCTTTCTCTTCCCTATTCAGTCCCAGTATTAGCTAGAAACGTTTTTATTTGAGCGCATGTATTTTGAACTAAAGATGTACAAATTACGTGATTCCCGTCGGATCATGATGGGTCACGCGTGACTCATCGTGAGCGGTCATCAATTTCTGTACTACTCACGTGAACGTGCGTGATCGTGAGTAACTATTTTTCGACGGGATCCGATGCGACCAAGCAAACCCTTTGTTTGCACAGGGGAGGGGAAAGATATTTTTTCCTCTCCCCCTTATCACGGTCAGTCATATTGTCTTCTGCATTACGATTGTTCTACCTGACATCCCCCCGTTAGTAAAAATTCCCTCTCTCTTCTCATCTCTTCGCTTTGCTTCACCTGGAAGAAGTCTTCCAGGTCTTCCTTCTACCTCGCCGACCCTCGGCCAACAGAGAGTATTATATATTTACAGAGAAAAAAAGATATTTTTTTCTCTCCCCCTCAGCACGGTCATTCATGTTGTACTCTGCCTCACAACTGTTCTCCTTTCCTGACATCCCTCCTAACATCCCCCTCTCTCTTCTAATCTCTTCGTGCTGCTTCTCCTGAAAGACTTCCCTCACTTTCCAGTAATCCTTACTTTCCATCAGCAATTGGCCTATATTGTCCTTAGTGATCGAATGTCCGTACATATTGTCACATAACGCTCGTGCCGCTTTAAATTTCTCACATTTAAAGATTATATGCTCCGGATTATCTTCATTAGTGCAGAACCAACACTCGCTTGTGTCTGCTTTTCGTATTTTGTGGAGATATTTGTCTTGCATGTGTCATAAAATGATCCACTTCCCATATTTGTCCCATCTTTCCTGTCATCTGACCATGAGATCTCATCTGGTTTCTGTTCGATATTCCATTCCTTTCTCCATCACGCTATGCCTCTCCTCCACGAGCAAATCCATGGGAGGCATACTGACAATTACCTCTACGCACTCCCCCGACACCGTGCAATATGCCGATGTAACCCCCATAGCTGAACCAGCAAACCCTTTTCTTTATAGAGAGGATTAGGAAATCTGCTTGCAGACACCCGGCCTAAGACATCAAGCGGCCAGATAGTGACTGGTTGAGGAGTAAGCGCCCCGACCGTCTAAAACCCTTCCCCCTCTCTTCCAGAACCGCCCACCTGGGCATATTTTCGGGAAGAAATTCTTCTCACATCTCTTCCGACTCCATTGTTACTACTATTGCTGCCCAATTCGCATCTATAGGACTAGGATGGTACTTCCATGACATCACCTTGGTTTGTTCTCAATACGCTGCTGGCAGACGGTTGTAATGACATTCTCGTAACTTCTCCTAAAGGTTACACTTTTCTCCGGAAAAAAGATTCTGCTGCCCATCGCTTCCAGTGATATTCTCGCAACAAATGTTCATATTACTTTTAGAAATGCTTTTTAGTTAGATACCTGGATGAAGGAGAGGCTCACTCTTCCGCCACTTCCCTGATCTCTTCTCAAATTTCCTCAGTTGACAGCTATTCCTCAGTTATTAAACATATCAAATTAAAAAATGAAATTACTTTTTGAAAATGAAATTAATCCATTACATACCCGGCTGGGAGGATGTCCCCCCTCTTCCTCCTCTTCCGTTTCTCGGGTCTCTCGTCTCTCTTGTCTTTCTCTCTCCAAGCCTCTTTCGTGGATTTCCTTCATTTTCATTATTGCTGTAACCATGTCCCTTACCGCGTTCCAATTTTCTTCGGTTTCGAGCATTATCCTAGCACGGTTCCCTTATTCAGCGTATGTCCGCATTTTCGTTCGCAATTTAGTCTTTGTTCGGCAAATTCTTCGCATTCAAACGAACCAACAAACCCAGCCAACCTAACCATACCTAACCCAATCCAACCCAACCTAACCAAACCCAACCCAACATAACCAAATCTTTTCTTTTATTATAGAGGGGATTAGGAAATCTGTAAACAGACACCTGACCGAAGATATCATGTGGTCAGATAGTGACAGGTTGAAGTAAACTTCGACCGTCTGAAACCTTTCCCCCTCTCTTCCCGGAACCACCCGTCAAGGTACTGCTTCAGGGAATTAGAATAGAATATAATTGTTATTCTCCAGTGTTATTCTCATATACATTCTCCAAGGTCTCACCTTCACTACTTCCAACTCCTTCTAGGAGCCTTTCAATGCTTTTCTTCACTTTCATTATTTTAACCACCATGTCTTGCACTATGTTCCACAATTCTTCTCTTTCTAACATCACTTTCACTATATTTTCTCGGTTTAACAACCGACCACATTTCCTTTCACAAACATTTCTTTCACCACTAAACTTTTCACAAACAAATAATGTATAATAATGTCTATCCTTTCACAGGACCAGCACACCTCACTTTCCAATTTTTTTATTTTAAAAAGATAGTTTTTAAAAACTCCATAACCAGACAAAATCAGAGTCAAGTAGAAATCAACCTCACCCCACTTCCTATCGAACCATTGTTCTATTTCTGGGATCAGAATTCTTGTCCATCCCTCATGTAGATCCCATCTTTCCTGCCAGGTCTTCAATAAATTTACTCTGCATTCACGTATTGCTACTTTGCTTCTCCTATATAACGCTGTTCTTTCTTCAGCAAGTAAGTCCAACGGAGGCAAACCAGCAATAACTTGAATCCCTTCAGCAGAAACCGTTCGATATAAATAAGTTAAATTTAAGGGCTCTTTGCCAGATAGGTGCGACGTATAGGATAACCGACTTTACTGTCGAATTCTATCATAATATAGATTCCATAAAAGTGGACCTAATAGAGATCCTTGAGGCACCCCACAAGTCATGTTGTAAACTTTCCCGTTTGGAGCTATGAAGTTTCTTGCCGGCAAGTAACTTCTTATTATTTCAACCAGATAGGGGCTTATATTTCCATTAATTAAGGATCAGATTTTTTCCTTCCACGGTGCAGAATTAAATGCATTTTTGATGCCTAAAAGAACTAAGGCATAGAATTTCTTATTCTTTGAAGCCTTTTCTTATATCCTATCAATGCTTTTCTGCACTTTTTTAATCATTTGTACAGTGGATCTTCCCTTCCTAAAACCACATTGGTTTTCATGTTTCGCTTCTACAACCAATCGCAGTCTTAGTAATCCTTCCAAAAGCTTCCGTGTCGCATCCAATAGACAAATAGATCTCTTTGCCAAGGCTTGTCCTGCTTTCTTCAGCTTCTCAATGAGTACAAGCCTTGCACTATTCCAGATCTTCGGAAAAATACTCTTTGACACACAGTTATTGTACACCTCTAAGAAATCCTTTGAATGGTCCCGGGGCTTTCTTTTTTCTTAAACTACTTACCGTCACTGAGAGTTCCTCAACTGTAAAAAGAATTGAATTTAGTGGACCAGCCGCCCATGTAAAAGCTTCATGTTTAAGGAACAGTTTACTGATTTGCTCTTCCACCGTCTTATCCTCAATACTATTTCTGTTTTTCATTTTCAGTCTTTTAGTAATTATTTGGTATGCCTTACCCCAAGCATCTTCTTCAAGATCTGAACAAAGTTGGTTCCATTTTCTTTCGTACTCTTTCTAATGAGCTTTTTAATTCTTTTCTTTTGTATTTAAGTTGTAACTTTAAATTTTCAATTAATTCCAAATCAAAAATACCATTCCCTCTACTTCGTGTTAAAGTTCTTCTTATTCTATTACAAACTTTTCTTTTTTCTGCAATTTCATTATTCGACTAGTATACTGGTTTGTGGCTAAAGTTTCTGCCATTTTTCTTAACACAATATTCATTACGCACCCTTTGTATGTTTTCTATTAAATTTTCTGGTAATCTCGCTTCGCCCTTATCAAAAAATGGAGTGTCATCTTACATCATTTTCTCCAAATTCTTCAGAAGATAACCAAACCGCATGCAACCAACCTAACCCAATCTAACCAATTTTCTAAGTTTTTTGGAAATATTTCGTGACTTTTTCTTCTATAGTTAGATTGAGTTGAGCTTTAACTTCACACCATTCAATATGAGGGATGGTATAAAAGTTTTCTTCTATGGTTGAGTTGGGTTGAGCTCCAACTTTAAATTATTAAGAATGAAGTTGAAGCTCAATCCAATCCAAATATAGAAAAAAAAGCACGGATTCTTTTGATTTTTCTTCTGTAGTTGGGTTGGGTTAAACTTCAACTTCATACCATTCAATATGAGGGATGGTATAAAGTTGAATCTCAACCTAACCCAATCATAACATACAGATTGCTATACTTACAAAATTTGGAATAATTTTTAATTTTTGGAAATATATCGTAATTTTGTCTTCTATATTTTATGTTTGATTTTTCTTCTATAATATATTCCTTGAAGTATTCTGTAAATATCCCAGGTATTGTATAGATTACCGGAGGTAACATACAGTTATAAAATAGGAAAATTGCTATAAAAATATTATTTCTATTAAAATGTTGGTATGTAACTTTTTTTATAACTCCGTTAAATCCGCCACCGCATTCGCGAAATTAGAATCAAAAATCCGGTTCCGCATCCACTAAACCCACATCCGTAACATCACTAATAAGAATATGCCAGCTTTTATTACTTATTTTATAACGGTCTCAATTGTTTCAGAAGATGTTAAATAAAGCTAAACACTGTTAATTCTACCATTCGGTCAAAGACGATCACCTGATTGAGTGTGATTCACGTGAATTGACGTGACCTACGCGTGAGTCACGTGATTGATGCATGATATTCGCGTGAGTGGCACGCGTGACCCTCGTGGGTCTAGATCGTGAGCGGGCATAAAAAGCTACTCACGCGCACATCTCTACTTGCTACTGCTTCTAGAAAAGTTGATATTGCTTCCAGAAGACATAATGCTTCTACAAGACTTAATAGTGTAGTTGGTTCAGTTGGTACTGCACTTAAAATGCTTCCACAAGACTTGATATTGTCTTGAAACATTTGATATTACTTATGGAATACTTGAAATGCTTCCAGAAGACTTAATATTGCTTCTAAAAGACTTGATATTGCTTTTAGAAGACTTGATACTGCTGCTAGAAGATTTAAAGTAGTTCCAAACGACCTAAATGAATAAAAAATTTATTCCTAAAAAACTTATATCGTCTCTGGAAGACATGAAATGAAGCACTTTCAGAAGACTGAAAAAATGCCAAAAAAGCACCTATCCAAAATTATTATCTGTTTTATTTGGGGTGAAGTTATTATCTTCAATTATTTTTTAATTTTAATGTACTATTGTAGTGATGGGAATATCGCTCACAATCGTGTCGCGGTTTAGGAACGGTCGCTCCCAAAAATAGCGTTACCTTTAAAATTTAGTAAAATTTTGTAAATATCTATACAGGATGTCCCAAAAACTTACTTGCCAAACTGAAACCCCAAATATTAGACTTGATTTTATGTCAATTTAACCTAAGATACCTTAATCCGAAAATGCTTCAAAAAGGAGCTAGAACTCGTTAAAGTTGGTGCCCTTATGTCAATTAATTTTGATCAAAGGTGACTTTATCTCATTAGAAATGTTAGGTCTTGAGTCAGTTTTTTTCAGCACGCAATCCTAGTCGACTACACAACTTTTTGCCGTTTAATTCAATTGTTAACACTTACCTCGATTCTTTTTACTGTATTTAGGTATAACGCTGTATCAGCGCCTACTTTAATTAAAATCTCTGACTTAATAATTAAAACAACAATCAATTTTCAGATTTTTTCATTATGTAACCTAATGATATAATATGCTTAACACATAGAGAATATCTCTATCAAAAAGATAAGAAAAAAATTTCGTCCCACTTCAAATAAAAAAAATTGTTACCATGGTAACCACACTATAAACAATACAATCAAACTTTTGATTTTTTGTTTGAAAATCTCAGCAGTCATTCAAGTTAATTTTGAATGATCATAGTCGACGACTGAAGCTTGTGGATGACATAGGCTGTGCAGTTTTGCCAATAACCAATGGTTTTACCTTATAAGTAACTAAAAATGTTACTCGCTGCTTTTCTACTAACAGCAGTTCCAAATGCGAATTCCAAATCGCTTTTTAAACCATTGTTACCATCCCTCACTGGCTGCAAAATATTTATCATTTTCTCTAATATGTGGAAGCAATAATTTCGCGTTTTGCTTAGGTAATCATTTCAACACCTACAGAAATCATTTCCCTTTTTTTATTATTTTACATATTGTAGATTTCGCCACACCGTATTTTTTAGTTAAATGCGTAACACCTTTTCCATCTTTCAATTTTTGAATAACAAGCAATTTCTCATGAAGAGTTTCTTTCACTTTAGTTTCTTAAATGACACTTTTTTGATATCTGTGTGCCCAAAATCATTTAGGCCGCATACAAACATAGCAACGAACTGCCCATACAATCTAGTGCAAATTCATTGTGAATGCGATTATGCCATGATTACACTGCCGCGTGTCTACTGTATTTCATTTTGAAAAGTAAAAAACCGCGAAACCCTGAAAACCACATCAACCTCATAGCATGATACATTATCATGGTTCAAATTGTTTAATTTGTTGCTAAACTACTGTTTAGTACTTTTATATTTTTTATTCAAGTATTTATTTCATTATTATTGATTTTACTTCTTTTTATCATTTATTTTTCCTTCTTATGTTTACCTAACATTTACATTCTTTCATCACTATATTTTTAATGGCATATATCAACATTTTTTGTTTAAACCAAAAATGATTAAGGTATTTGTTTTCCTCCTAAAAACCTTGCATCATCCTTACGACATAAAGTTTACTCATTTTCTATAAATCTAAAATAGACTAAGTCGATGTTATCTAAATAAAAATTAAAATCGGCTTAAATTTGCTCTTAAAAATATCTCAAATTACTTTTAATTAATTAAAGGCGTACTTATAATGCACTTAAGAAGTGATGTAAACATATCTATATCCCTTTTTGGTGGGGAAAACGACACTGCTACTCAGCAACTAAACAATTTGCGCTATCGTTGCAATACCCATAAATTAATATCATGCGCATATGCTAGATGACTCAACGTTTGCAGACATTGCAAACGTTTATATGATCCATTATAACGACTATACAAAATCACTTGTAAAAATAAACTGAAAAATCACATGTCCCAGAATTAAGATGATTTACCCGCTTATACTTACAACGGGTAATTTCAATATAAACTATCAAATAATAACATCTCCATAAAATGGAATCAAAGTATAAACCTAATTTTAAACTTAAGAAAAGTAAACATTAAAGTTTCTTTCATTGATATTAGGATTGTACCGATTAATCATCGACTAATCGGAAAAGTCGATTATTCGGTCACTTTTTAGTCCACGATTAGTCAGCGATTAATAAAATACTAAAAAACCAAATGATAAAACCACCGATTAGTCGGCATTTATTATAATGCTGCAAATAACATACAAATGAAAAATAATATAAAAATAATTTAAGTATTTATTTATTACATAGTGAAAAATTACGTGAACAATTTTACTCCTTTTTGACCTAAATATCAACAACATTTAAAATAAAAAAAAGCATATATTATCAGATCAAAGCGCGGCATTAAGCACGGCAATATTTATACACAACCGAGCAAATTGTTGGCATGAGTACGAATAGGGATTGGCTGTGGACCTCATAATGTCCACAATGCCATTAAAACTGCCGATTGATTGCCAATTGATTTTGAATATATTGGCAAAATTTATTCGTTTTTATATTTACAGTGTAAGCATTGAAACTGTAAACAAATTCAATGACTTGATAGGTACAGAGTATAAAAAAATGTTGGGCTACAGCAAAACTAGATGGCTTGCATTAATGATGATGACCTGCACTTGAAGATTATCTAAAATGTTTGTGCCATTAGAAAATTATTTTCTTGCAGTTAGTAGTGAAAATGCCTGAATAAATTGAAGAGAAATGTTGACATTTCTCGCAAACTCACTAAGATAATTTTGTCTAATTTTTAAAAAGTTTAATTATAATCAAACAATTCGTTTTTTTTACATGTGTCTTGTGCTAGTGTAAAAATATTGTCGGTTTTACTGAAGAGGAGCAATGCTCGAAACTGGTTTAGAACAAATAAATTTATTAATATCACCAAAAGTACACATTTTTTATATCCTCTAATCAATACTTGATGAATAAAGGATTCCAAAAAATTTGTTATATTTCTTAAAAAAACCAAACTGCTCAAAAGGATTGTCAGAGGTAGCATATCTTCTTGATGAATTAATCAAGGATGCAAAGATGAACATCCGTTTAACTGCTGGTATGCTGATGGTATATTGATGTTTGTTTATAATAATAATAATTTATTGAATAAGTATGATTATACACTATTCTCGTCAATAATATACAGTTTGCAAAATATTCAAACTAAAAAATCAAATTTATAATATTTAAAAATTTACATATTCTTCTTTACCACCCATTTTTTATGTATTGGAAAAGTTCTTGTCCGCAAGGAATTCCTCAATTGAATAGTACTCTTTTTCTAATAATATTTGTTCAACTTTCTGTCTGAACTTTATATTATTCAACTCTTTTATTTTTGATGGTAATGCATTTTACAACTTAACCCATATATAGTTGAAAATATTCTTGGATTTTTTGATTCTGTGATATGGTATTAACAGACTACTTTAATGGCGCGTGTTGTAGATATGAAGATCTTCGTCAATGTGTCTTTCTTCGTATGAACATTAACTAGGCAGGTAAGCATGAAACAACTTGGGAGAGTTAGTATTTTTACATTTTTAAAAACTGTTCGGCAGTTTCCAACATGGTCTAGCCCAGACAAGATTCGTATCACTTTCTTTTGCATTTTAAATATGTCATTCATATCGTCTGACCCTCCCCAGATAGATATGCCATACGTTGCCATGCTGTGAAAGTAAGCGAAGTAGACGTTTTTTGTTTCATTTGTGGGTAAATTTTTAGATATCACCTTTCTACAATATATTGAATTGAATTTGATAATTTTCTTTCTAAGTTTGTTACATGGTCCGAGCACGTTAATGTTTCGGACAGCGTAATGCCTAGAAAATTTATGTTTTGAATTTCAGTGTCTTTGTCTCTTTTTGTAGAAAAAGTTAGTATTTTTGTTTTATCTGCTTTTAAATTCATTTTGTTCATGTCAAACCATTTTTTTGCATCATCTAATGATATTTGCGTTTTATTTTTAAGTTGCTGTATATCATTTTCTTGGTTGATAACTGACGTGTCATCTGCATAGAGACAAATGGAAAGTGCCTTCACATTTTCTGGCAGGTAGTTTATATTTATAAAAAAAGTGCGAGTCCAAGCACAGAACCCTGAGATGCACCTTTCCGAACAGATTTCAATTCAAAGTGAGGTTTGCTTCATTAATATATAATCATGGCACATTTCTTATAAGTTCTTCTATCTTCCATGTACTGTAATCAGTGTGGTTAAATGCTCGGGTATTTATTTTCAATTGAAAATACCCAGGGTATGTACCCCAACCCAAGGTAAGCATTTCGAGGAATTTATAAAATTTTAAATATGTACAAAGACAAAGACCATTGGGAAGGTAACCAGGATTTTTGGAAATTCGTATGGGATGAGTTGGGTTGGCTTGGACTCTCCAAAAAAAGTCTAATAAAACGTTTGCAACATATGCTGTGACTAATTTGGGAAGAAAGTGTTTTACAAACAATATCTAGTCTTTAATTGTCAGTTTGAACTTTTTGATGAACATCGTATTTTGCCAACAGTATTTGGTATTCTTGGAAGCAAAATTAAATTTTAGTAACAGTTCCTCGCCTTCCACAATAAAAATGTCTTCTGCCTGCACTATTTAGCCTTTAATTAACAGTTTATGGACTACTTACGTAAAGATTGTGAATTTTGTTGAATAGTATTTAATATTTTTAAAGCATCAGTTGGTTTATCAACAGTATGCAGTTTTTACAAACAGTTTTACAAGTACTACTGAGTCTTTTGGAACCATTTCAAGTCTTCTAAGGGCAGTATCAAGTCTGCTGGAAGTAGTATTAAATTTCCTAAAAGTATTTCATTATTTCTAAAAGCATTTCAAGTCTGCTGGGTGAATTTCAAGTCTTTTGGAAGCAATAACAAGTTTTCAAGAAACATTTCAAGTCTTGTAGAAGTATTTCAAATCCTCTGAAAGTAGTATCAAATTTTCTAAAAGCATTTTAAGTCTTCTGAAAGCTTTTCACGTCTTCAGAAGCAATATTAAGTCTTCTAGAAGCAATACTAAGTCTTCTGGAAGTAGTATCAAGTTTTGTAGAAGCATTTCAATTTTTCTAAAAGCATTTCAAGTCTTCTGGAAGTAGTATGAAGTTTTCTAGAACCATTTCAAGTCTTCTAACTACATTTCAAGTCTTGTGTAAGCATTTTCTAATCTAGAAGCAGTTCAAATCTTTTGAGAACGATATCAAGTTTCCTAAAAGCATTTCAAGTCCTATGAAAGCATTATCAAGTTTTCTGAAAGCATTTCAAGTCTTCTGGAAGCTTTTCAAGTCTTCTTGAAGTAGTATTAAGTTTTCTAGAAGCATTTCAAGTCTATTGCAAGCAGTTCAAATCTTCTGAAAACAGTATCAAGTCTTCTAGCAGTGATAACAAGTCTTCTGGAAGCATTTCAACTTTTTAGGAAACGGTATCAAATTTTGTGGAAGCGGTATCAAGTCTTCTAGAAGCAATATTAAGTCTTCTGGAAGTAGTATCAAGTTTTCTAGAAGCATTTCAAGTCTTGTAAAGGCATTCCAAGTCTTATGTAAGCATTTCAAGTCTTCTGGGAGCATTCCAAGTCTTTTGGAAGCAATAACAAGCCATCTAGAAGCAGTTCAAATTTTCTGAAAACCACATCAAGTTTTCTAGAAGCATTTCAAGTCTTGTAGAAACATTTCAAGTCCTATGAAAGCAGTACCAAGTTTTCTAAAAGCAGTTCAAGTCTTCCAGAAGCTTTTCAAATCTTCTTGAAGTGTTTCTTTCTAGAAACAATCTTAAGTTTTCTGGATGTAGTATCAAGTTTTATGGAAGTATTTTAAATCTTCTAAAAGTATTTCAAGTCTTCTAAAAGCATTTCAAGTCTTCTAAAAACACTCCAAGTCTTCTGAAATATCAAGACTTCTAGCAGTAATGACAAGTCTGTGGTCTTATAGGATATAAATTGACTAGTCAATTTACTTCTTTCAATGTGCTGTTAGGATCATTCTCTGGATCGCACGGGATCATCGTACTATTAAAGTACCCGCACACGCGATTTTGCTCGACATTGCTTATGAGCTGAATCTTCTTTTTATAAAAATAACGCTTTACCACAAACACCTGCATTACGAAAGAAATCCGGATACATCTGAACTTGTTACAACAAGAGTATGTGACTTGATGCTGTGGTAAGTGCTTCCAAAAGTATCCGAATGAAAGTGACCAAACTTTCTTCGAAATGATCGGCAATAGCCGATTAATCGGCCAAAATCATAGTCGACCCAACCTTAATTCATATATAATTAATATAATAAATTAGATATTCTAATTTTCTAAAACAAAAAAAAATTGTTTCAGAAATACAATTCCTTTTACTCCTACGCAAATTGAAGCAATTAAATCCGGTATGCAACCTGGTTTAACTTTAGTTGTTGGTCCACCAGGAACTGGAAAAACTGATGTCGCCGTTCAAATAATTTCAAATTTATATCATAATTTTCCAAACCAACGCACTTTAATAGTAACACATTCCAATCAAGCTTTAAATCAACTTTTCGAAAAGATTGTCGCGTTGGATATAGACGAAAGACATTTGCTTCGTTTGGGTCACGGTGAAGAAGCCTTAGAAACGGAAAAAGATTTTAGTAGATACGGACGCGTTAATTACGTTTTAGCGAAACGATTAGATTTATTAATGGAAGTACAAAGGTTACAGGAATCTTTGGATGTCAAAGGAGACGTTGCTTACACGTGCGAAACCGCGGGGCATTTTTATTTGTACCAAGTGTTATCGAGATGGGAACATTTCGAGAGTGTTGTCAAATCGAAAGATGTTTCTTTAGAAACGTTACAACAAGAATTTCCTTTTACCAAGTTTTTCCAAAACGCACCTCAACCGCTGTTTAAAGGGAAATCTTTCGATGAGGATTTATCGATCGCCGAAAGCTGTTTTCGATACGTTAAACATATTTTTGATGAGCTCGAGGAATTTAGGGCGTTTGAATTGTTACGTTCCGGGTTGGATCGATCTAAATACCTTTTGGTGAAAGAAGCGAAAATAATCGCGATGACTTGTACTCACGCGGCTTTGAAACGAAAAGAATTGGTGGATATCGGGTTCAAATATGATAACATTTTAATGGAAGAGTCTGCGCAAATTTTAGAAATCGAAACTTTTATACCTTTATTGCTACAAAACCCGCAAGACGGATTTAATCGATTAAAACGATGGATTATGATCGGGGATCATCATCAATTGCCACCTGTTATTAAAAATATGGCTTTCCAGAAATATTCCAATATGGAACAGAGCTTATTTACACGACTAGTACGGCTGGGTGTACCAACTGTTGATTTAGATGGTCAAGGAAGGTCACGTCCAAGGTAAGTTTTTGATATTTGAGGTCTAGTTATGACCTCGACGGGTTTCTTACACTCCTATATCTTAAAATAACCGGTAAACTACTTATTCTAAAAATATATCTATAAATGTTTACAGTATTTGTAATTTATATAACTGGAGATATAACAACCTAGGAAATTTATCTCACGTGCAAAATTGGAAGGAATATCAACAAGCAAACGCCGGTTTTTGTTATGATTTTCAATTAATTGACGTACAAGATTTCAATAATGTGGGCGAATCAGAACCATCTCCATATTTCTACCAAGTAACGCCGCTTTTAATTTTTTTAATGTAAAATTTAATTTAATTTCACTTTAGAACCTAGCTGAAGCGGAATATTGCGTTGCTGTTTTTATGTTTATGCGATTAATTGGTTATCCTGCTAATAAAATTTCAATTCTTACTACGTATAACGGACAGAAGCACTTAATCCGTGATGTAATTAATACCAGATGCGCTGAAAATCCATTAATAGGAAGACCGCACAAAGTAACTACTGTTGATAAATATCAAGGGCAGCAAAATGACTATATTTTATTGTCGCTGGTAAGGACGAAAGCTGTCGGCCATTTAAGAGATGTTAGACGTTTGGTTGTTGCAATGTCTCGAGCCCGATTGGGATTATATGTTTTTGCCAGAACCTCGTTATTTAGGAATTGTTTCGAATTAACGCCCGCATTTCAAATTGTATGTATGATTTTATTATAAAAAGTTTTTTTTAATCAAAATTTTTGTAGTTGATGTCACGTCCATTAAATCTCGAGTTGGTTTTAAACGAAATGTATCCAAGTGGAAGATTTAATAATGTTGTTCCAACATCAAACACAATTAAAATTCAAGATATGACTCAAATGGCCAATTTCGTTTACAATTATTATATGGAAAAAGTAAAGGTGATGAAAGATTATTACCACACTCAGAAGAAATGGGAGAAACCCGGTGATTGCCAAATAAAAGGGCATGAAGGTTTGATTTCGTCCCATCCAGGCGAAGATCGCGATACGGACAGTGACGATGATGACGGCGATAAAAGTCAAGCACCGATTCCTATCGTTGAAGAACCTGTGGGGGAAGAAGAGACGCAAAAAACGGAAGAGGAACAAGTTTGCGATGATGAGATGAAGGAAAACGTTGAAAGAGACGGTGAAGACTGCGGAAAATGATACTAAAACTTGTGTCAAATGTGTTATAATATTTCTGACAAATAAAAAGTCTAAAATCTAGTTTCCATAGGTGACAAAATATTTGTGTTCTGTCATAAAAAATTGCCATTTTTGGGCTATTTCTAAAATTTCTTGTATACTCATTTTTAACATTTAGCTTTATATGGTTATTGAAGAGCAAATTACCGTGTTAGGATGGTTTGACGGAAGAGGCCCCGCGTTCTAACTTAAATGCTACATCGACCGGGGTGTCTTGATATTTCGCTTTTCTTATGGCTTCGGCAAGGTTAAGTCCGCGCAACTCCGAAGTGAACGCCCTCGAGCAACGGGGATATCTAATTGGGAAGAAAATCGGCCAAGGTTCTTACGCAACTGTCCATCTGGCGGACTACGTCGATGGCTCCAATAATAGCAAGAAGATGCGTCTTGCATGCAAAATCTTCGATAAAGAGAAAGCACCCAGGGACTTCTTGGAAAAATTTTTCCCCAGGGAGCTCGATATTCTTACCAAAATTGAAAATCCACACATCATACAGGTACATAGCATACTCCAAAGAGGTGCACGTGTTTTCATTTTCATGAGGTAAGTCATCATACAAGATATGATATGGAAGGCATTATTGTTGTTTGATTCAAATTCCTTATTTTTAAAAATGTTTAAATGTAATAAATTTATATAGATAAAAATGAAAATTATAGGTATGCAGATAATGGCGATTTATTAGATTTTATAAAACGTAACGGCGTAGTACCAGAACAACAATCAAAATTGTGGTTCCGCCAGATGGCGAGCGGGTTACAATATCTACATAACAAGAACATAGCTCATCGCGATTTAAAGTGTGAAAATATCTTACTTTCGAGAAGATTCAACGTAAAACTGGCAGACTTCGGTTTTGCACGGTTTTGTGTGGACGGGGAAGGCCGCCGCGTGCTTAGTCAGACTTATTGCGGTTCGGCGGCTTACGCCGCCCCAGAAGTAGTGAACGGCACCCCATACAATCCTAAACTATCGGACGTATGGTCCTTAGGGATTATCTTATTCATCATGTTGAACGCTTCGATGCCGTTCGACGATTCAAATTTACGAAAATTACTCAAAGATCAAATGACTAGAAATTGGGTTTTCCGGTCACGAGTACGCGACACGATTTCCGCAAGTGCGAAATCAATTGTGAGACATATTTTGGAACCGGACATTACATTAAGATTGACGCTTGATCGTGTTATTACTCACGAATGGGTTCGAGCAAGAAAAGAACGGGTAAAATTTCGTTTTTACATTACTTTTTTATTAACGTATTTTTTTCTTTTTTGAAGCAACCGATACAAAGCGGCAGAGTCGCTCCGCCATACCACGAAGAGGAGAGGGACATCGTACCAGGGGACCACAAGAAACCGGAAACGAAAAAGAGCAACACTGTTATTAGTGTGCCAGTGGAAGAAGTTTGACCAAATTTTAGTTATACGCCCAGAAATTGGCACGGAAATTGCCAAGAAGGTGTTCCACAATTTGTATGTGGTGTCTTTGGCGATCTACTATGGAACACTGCCAAATTTTGATTTTGGTACGAATGCAATATGTAAAAAAGGTGATCGATAATAATAAAAATATATCTTAAAAAAAGAAAAAGGTGGTGTAAATTCTAAGATTTTTCATCTCAATTACTCAATTAGAAATAAAAATAATCTTCGGATTTTACCTTCGTTTAGTGGCGTACAGTCTCACAAACCAACGGTTTACCTGACGCTGTATTCTACCTGACATACGCCACTTCTGAATGGTTAATTATGTGAATATTAAAATTTGGATCTTTGTTTCAAATACAAATTCTTAAACAGTCTTTGTATTTTTCAAAATATGTTCCTTCATGCCTTAGAGGAAAAGTAGTTATCCTTTGCAAAACCGACGTGCACAGATCGGGTTATTGATTCGGCCGATTATCGCCGAGCAGTCCGAATGAGCACAGATCGAATTATCGATTCGGCCGATTATCGCTGAGTATTTCAAATGTGCACAGATCGCACTATCAATTCGGCCACTGCAACCATTTTGCCATTCTGGAGGGTGAAAAATCCCAAATCAGCGTGAATGTGCTAGGTCATCATAGTATAACCAACAAAAAGTTTGGCGTTCTCTGGCTAGATTTTACTACCATTACATTTTTTCCTTACTTTGATGTTTGCTTGCTTAGTTTTTCACTTGTAACTCGCGAACCATTGATGATTTTACATTTTATTTTTCAGCAAAATTGTAGGTAAAGCTTAAAAAGTTCAAAAAGTTAAAAATATAGTTAATTCGTGAATTTAATGGCGTATTAAAGAAAACATGAGCGATAATATAACAGTTTTAAAACTAACTCTGGTCAACTGGCCGATATGAAAATTCCAAATAATCAAAATACTCAGAGGGCGTGGCCTTTTTGAGGTTGTAGACGGAACAAATAACCAATAACAAGTGGAGAGGATTTTATTAAATGGATCAAGAACGATGCCTTAATTCAAGAAATAATTGTTACAAGAAGGGAACAAGATCCATTGACACATATTCTATCATATGTGGACTAAATTAAAAACCTTGTATAACAAGGAATCTGCAGTTAGTGTACATCTTCTATAGCAACGATTTTCCATGCTCGAATTTGATGGTACTGACACTTTATTATTATTATTTTGGGTAACACTTTCATATCCAAAATAGACGATATTAAAACAAAATTAAACACCGTTCATCACCGTTAATTCTTATATCACTTCATAAGGAATTCAAACACTTTAGATCTACTTGAGTATCTGTGTCTGTAAAAAAAGCTAAATTTAGAAGAACACAATTTACGATTATCATTAGAGGAAGAAAGATCTAAATCCTTTGTAAATAGTTCTACTACTCTAGCAATCAAATCAGTAACTTTAAAAAACCAGAGTTCTCCACGAGAGTGTTATATCTATTCCAAGACAAATCATATTGCAAAAGATTGCTAATCAAAAATTCTATGAAGTATGCAGAGAACAGGCCATTCAGTACAGAACTGTTGGTTAAAAAAAGTGTGAAGATAAACGATAATAATGAATAACGACAATTCATTGTATATACAGATAAAATAGAAATCAAAGATTAGTGTCTTGACTCAGAGGCAAGCAGATTGGGCAGAAACCTCTAAAAGTTACAGGAATAGCAAAGATAAAATTGTAGGCCTACAATGGTACGATCAAACTTCAGTCTGTCAAATGTACTCTATGTTCCAAAATAACAGCTCAATCTTTTTCCTATTGGATGTGCTCTTTACAAAGGATGCTTTGTGACGTCAGATGATAAGGGATGCCAATTTATGAATACAAATGGCAATATTACCGTAGCTATAATAGAGAACAAACTAGAAAATGTTTGTTCACGACGGAAAAATTCAGTAGCAAAAATAACCATTTCTGAAAACAATTATAGCAAAGGTGAAAATAAAGATTGCTATTCTGATTGTGAAAATGACCAAACTTTAAAGTGTATGCAAGCGAAACCCATAGATACATTAAAAGACTGGCACTGTAAAATGGCTTATCAAAACATTTGACATGTTAGGAATTCTTTGAAAAATAATGGAATAGAATTTATAGACACTAAAGAAGAATTTGTATGATAGCGCTGTCTGAATGGGAAGCAACACAGGTTGCCTTTTAAAAATAGTGAATCAAAAGCCACTTTACCATTAGGTACATGCGGACGTTTACGGTTCCATGGAATCTCGATCATTGGGAGGTGCATTATACTTTTTCTTACTGAAGGATAATTATTCCTCATATAGATATGTGTATTAAATGAAAATCTGAAGTAAAGTGGGTGCATTGAAAAATTTATAAATCTAAGAGAAAAACATCACCTGTTTCTCTCAGACAGAATGAAAGTTCTTAGGACGGATAACGGATTAGAATTCATAAATAAAGACATTGGATATACTTTATGTAGGGTGCGCGCATGTATAAACATGAGTAGGCGAACCATGTGTACCGGACTAAAGGAGTGTGGTATGAGGGGCTGGTCCGAACCACCGCCATTGTAAGAAACAAACGTGTTTAATCAGTAAATAAATAGTTACGTAAAGTTATAGGGTTTATTATTAAAACCGCTCGACCAATCACCCACTACATGGTGTCAGGTGTGGAGTAAAAGAAACGTAAAGATAAAGAGCTTCAACAAGAGGTGAAAACAAAAAGAAAAAAAATGTTCAAGGTCAACTGGATAAAGAAGATCATGGAAGCAGAAATCAAGGAGCTCCAGCGCAAACTGAAAGAATTGACTGCAGAAAAAGAGGTAGGACGAACAATCGCATTAAATTCGGTTGCGCCGCCCAAGAAATTCGCGTTTGAAGCAAATCAATGGGACATGCGGTTAAGAAATTACGAACGATATCGTAACGTGACGGGGTTAAATAAACAATCGCAACAACTACAAGTCGACAATCTTTTATTACAAATGGGACCACAAGTCGATAGGTTAATCGATATATTAAAACCGCCGTCAGAAATAACGTCTGGATATGAAGAATTAAAAAGATTTTTCACAGATCATTACGGGGCTAACGTGAACGTAATTGTGAGCAAAATTTAACCAACGAAATCAGAAACACGGAGAAAGCGCGAGGAATTCGTAGCGGCCGTGGTTCAACTCGCAAAGAAATGTAAGTACGGACAAATGATAGATGAACTAACACGCGATAGGTTAGTAGTTGGAATAAAAGTTTATCCGAAATTTTACTAACCGATCCAAATTTGAATTTAAACACCACTAAAATTAAAATTATTCAAAGCGAAAGAATTACAAGCGAAAATAAAGCACTGAGAGAACAGATGGTAAAACAAGATTTCCAAGAAACTATCGATCGAGTCGATTGTAAAAACAGGTCGGGAAGCTCAGACAAAAGAAAACAGTACTGGAATAAGAATGAGAATAACGAATACGGACGTTGTGGTGCCAATCCGCATCATAAAATAAAAAAATTTCCGGCAATTAATGTTTGATGCAAGAAATGCGACATAAAAGGGCATTATTCAAAGAAATGTCGTACGAAAAAAAAAATAAAATTTGCGAAGTAGACAGAAAAGAATCTGAATCGGCCAAAAGTTCGGATTCTGAGTCCAATTACTAAAAATCGGAAATCGCAACAATCTCGGGAGGAGAAAAAACACCGTGACGAATTGATTTAAAAATAAATGATACAAATATAGATTTTAAAATAGATATATGTAGGTACAGATGTAACAGCTCTAATATTAAAGGACTATAACAAACTAAACAACAAACCAAAATTGAGACACACAACTCAGGTTTTAAATGGACCAGGAAACAACGAATTGAAGGTCCTAGGAAAGGTGCGTTTAGAAATAACTTGGAAAGGAGAAAGAAAAATATTGAAAATGTTTGTAATCGACACAAAAGAAAGTTTATTGGACAGACCAGCGATCACAAAATTAGAATTGATAAAGTGGATTGAAGCCATAGAGAAACCCTGTGTGGTAAAAGAAAAACAGACGATATTTGAAACAAAATATTCAAACAATGTTTACTCAGGAATAGGAAAATTGAAGAATATAAACTGCGCTATAAAACTGATTAAAGATGCTAAACTATTTTCTATTGCAACCCCAAGAAGAGTACCAGTGCCATTGTTGGATAAGGTAAAAGAGGAATTGCTAAAAATGGTACAATTGAACGTCATCGAGGAAATCGAAGAACCTACAGAATGGTGCGCGCCAATGGTGGTAACATGTAATCAATCGGGAGGCATCAAGATATGTGGAGATTACACAGCAATAAATAGATACGTAAAAAGAGAAAGAGTAGTATTTCTGAGTGTAGAGGAGACACTAGCACAATTAAATGATAGCAAGATATTTTCAAAATTGGATTGTTCATCGAGTTTTTGGCAAATTCAATTAACTGAACAATCTAAGTACGAAGGCTTTCACGACCGGTGTTAATTGAACTAAAATTAGAACTAACACTAGCACTAACACTAGAACTATCACTAGAACTATCACTAGGACTAACACTAGATCTAAAACTAGAAACTTTCGGGTTTCGCCGTGCGTTTTTGAAAAAATGTTTGACGTTTCGGATGCCATGTTGCAACCTTCTTCAGAAACTGGTTCTAACTGAGTTAGACCTAGAGTTCTAACCTTCAGTCCAACATTTCCAACATTTTTCCAACATTTTTTCAAAAACGCACGGCGAAACCCGAAAGTTTCTAGTTTTAGATCTAGTGTTAGTCCTAGTGATAGTTCTAGTGATAGTTCTAGTGTTAGTTCTAATTTTAGTTCAACTGAACAATCGTCAATCTTTACAACATTTTTAACGCCATTTGGTAGATTCTGCTATAAGAGACTGCCATTTGGGATATCATCAGCACCCGAAATATATCAGAGATGTATGAATAGATTATTTGGAGATGTAAACGGAGTATTAGTTAACATAGATGACATTTTAATATTTTCCAAGACTGAACAGGAACATGAGGAATTATTAAATAAAGTTTCTCAAATAATCAACGACAACGGAATAAAACTCAATAAGCAAAAATGTAAATTTTATACTGACAAAATAAAGTTTTTGGGTTATGTTATAGGAAAGGATGGAATTAAAATAGATAAGGAACATTTGAAAGCAATAACATCATTTCCTGAACCGAAGAATATAACGGAATTTAGAAGATTTTTAGGCATGGTGAACCATTTAACAACATTTTTGCCAAACATGGCTGATAAATAAACCTTTAAGAGAGTTATTGAAGAACAATATCATGTTTATATGGAAAGACCAACAGAAAAATTGTTTTAATGACTTAAAAAAAAAGTTTATTACAGCACCGATATTAAAGCCATACAATGTAAACGCAGAAACAAGAGTTTTGACAGATGCTAGTTCATATGGTATAGGAGGAGTATTGGAGTAGAAACATGATGGGAAATGGAAACCTGTAATGTATATGTCGAAGGCAATGAATGAGACACAAAGACTTTATGCAGAAATTGAGAAGGAAGCATTAGCAATTCTGACAGCTTGCGAAAAATTCGAACAATTTTTAATAGGAAAAGAAATTAACTATTCTGACCGATCATCAACCATTGCTAAAAGTGTTAAAAACAAAACCAATTAATGATTTGACTACAAGACTACAGAGATTTAGATTAAGATTGACCAGATTTAATTATACGATTGAACATGTGCCACGTAAAAATTTTTATACGCCCGATACATTATCGAGAGCACCTATTAAACAAAATGAATGTGAAATAGAATATCTAAGAGAGAGATCGAAAGTTCAAAATATATTGAAACAATTAATGAGGAAATGCGCAGGGATTTGGATGGAAACATAGAAGAAATTGCGAAAGAACAATACGATCACATATGTTTTAAGATAAAACAATTCATAGCAAACGGATGGCCAGAAAATATAAAAGATTACGAACTCGCTCCATATTTTAAGTATAGAAAGGAATTAGCAGTATATCAAGGGAAAATTTATTACAAAGATAGATTATTGATACCGAATAATTTAAGAAGAAACGTCTTAGAGAAGATACACGAGGATCATTTTGGATTAAGAAGAGGGGTATGTAGAGCGAAAGCAACAGTTTGGGGGCCACACATTCAAAGCAAGTCGAAGATTTGATAAATAACTGTGACATTTGTGCTCAGAACAGGCCTACTAGAATAGAACCGATGATAATAAATCCACTGCCAAGATTACCGTGGCAGGAAATAGCTACAGATCTATGTGAATATAAAGGAAAAACATATTTGATGTGTTTATACGTGTTGAAGTGCGGAAAAAGCGGGAAGGTGAAGTGCGTTGCAATCGCGAGAGCGGAGTATGTGAAAACCGTGAGAGTGATAAGAATTTTAAAAATGTCCGGTCTGGAAGAGTATCATGTCGTCCTTACAGATACCGAGAGGAAAAACATAGACAGATAAATTAATAATTTTAGAAATGGAGATGTATGGTGCGCGCATGTATAAACATGAGGGGTCGGGTCCGAATCGCCGCAATTGTAAGACAAACGCATTTAATCAGTAAATAAATAGTTACGCAAAGTTATAGTGTTTATTATTTAAACCGCTCGACCAATCACCCATTTTACTTTAGAGTGGAATGGTCTGTACATCTGTACAAAATGTCTAATACATCAGAGATCAATCGCTTACACATCTCATCAAAATGGAAGGACAGAAAGAGACAGTAGGCTTCTGGGTTGAAACGATAACTGCTGTAAATTATATATTAAACCGAACAGGACATAGCCCCCAAAAATCGAAAAGCCCACACGAGTTGTAGCACAACAAAAAACCAAAGTTACAGTACTTTAAGCATTTTGGATGTAGTGTATTTATACGTGTTCCTAAGGAAATAAGGCTAAAATGGGAAGAAGGAGTATTTATAGAACATAGAGAAGATAAAAAATGATACAGAATCTATATACTTCAAAAAAAAGTAAGAAAAACAAAGTAAAAGCACGTACAGATGCAATATTGTTACCAGAAAAGACTAAGTCAGAAAACGATGATAAACTGAAACCGTAGAAGGAAATACAACTATGTTAGAGGACGACACAGAGGAAATAAAGAATAACGACAACGAAGTATAAATAATGAAAACTCATTAGAACACGATGGAAATTAAAATGGTATAGATGTTGAAATAGTAAATACAAGATGCGAATTAAAAAGAGAAAGAAAAGGAAACTTAAGATACAATGACTACGAATTAGACGTGGACAAAATGTTGATGCGTATGAACCATGAAGATGCTGAAGTTATGTGTTATGACGGTGCTACAGCAAATAGAAGAGTGGAGAAAAGGAAGAGAACAATGAAGGTTGAAATTAAAGCCCTAAAAGAAAATGAAAGTTGGGTTACATAGTATAAAAGGGAAATAGAACGAAAAGCCGTTCAATGTAAATGGGTTTTTAAGCAAAAGAAATGTCAAAAAGGATATATTACGTTTTAACAAGGTCATTTGTCGCTAAATTACCATCAATTAGAACCTTTCTTGCTTTATGGAACAACTTTAATTATAAGATCTATTAAGTAGATAGGTTTCAAAATGCAGTATATTTTTAAATGGAGATATAAATGATGATGTGTATATTGTGTTATCTATAGGTTTTGACGAAAATAAAGAAAAAACCGTTAAATTGAGAAAATCGTTATATGGTCTAAAGACTTCACCCAAGAATTGAGATACAAAATTTAATGATTTAATGCTGCGATTAAATGTTGTACAGTTTTAATATAAATACTGTATTTAAACTAAGTAACTGAAAATTAGTAGTAATGACTTAGAAGTAAGGAATACAAGTTCTGAGAGAAAATTTTCAAATGAAAGATTTAGGTTCAGAGAGTAATTTTTTAAGAATGCTCATAACCCTTCAAAATTTACCTTGTAATAGAATAACGATCAACCAAACAGCATATCTTAAGAACAACCTGAAATGATTTCGTGTATTAAACTGTAATCTTTGTAATACTCCCATGGCAGTAAATTACTGACATGATGAACTTAAGCAAAAAAACACCCAAAATCAAGAAATTGAAAATATATGTAGAAAGGCTGTGGGCTCGCTGATGTTCCCGACCTTTTTTATATATTTCAATTAGCATTTTAAGTAGTATTAAAATACAAAAAATAATATATTTACTTTATGTATCTTAAGTTACATTGCAATTAAGTTTAGTTTTTGAAAGAAATGATTTTAAATATACAGATGTCTCTGATATGCCTGTATAACGGAAGACCACAGATTCCTTGGCTCAAAATAGGACGCTTTAAGTTAACTTATCTATATCCAAAGTTGCTTCGTTTCGCCGCTAGAGAACTTCAAAGACAGCAAACCATTTTTGAGATGTGAGTCTAGGTCTAGGTTCAATTAACATCTTTTTATGGTTTTAGAAGACATTTTAAAAACAGAAATGATCGAAAAGCCATGTCTTCAACAGTTATTACTCATATCTTTTTTGCTGAGTAGGCGATGATTACATAATTAAAATTGCTGAATAGCGCATTTAGTTCTGAAGCTTTCTTGTCCTTTATAAGATTTTGATTACATTAGTGTTAACCACTAATGTAATTCAACTCATTCCAATATTCTGGCTTAACGCCAGAATGTTGGAATTTTTTAACATCTGCAAAGCCTTTTTTACGACATTGCAATTACAAAATTTTTTCGTCATTGGTACTGATTTCTCTGGAGGGCATTGAAATCAACAGTCCTTACCTCTGGAGTTGATTATGAACAAGAATTACGAGGAAAAAATTCCCTAGTATTCAACTCCTTACTTAAGTGCCAAACACATTGTGATTTTGTAGTCAAAATGACGTAAATAACGCTTACAGGTACTCAAAAATTTCTTTTTTTTTTTACTTAACTACTTATGTAATCAAAATCAGAAATCATAATTATGTAAGCGTTGCCTACGCAGAAAAAACATATGCACTAATATTCACATTCCAGGAACTCACTTCTCAAAAATGGTTTAGATTCATTAACGTGTTCTCGAGTTATAAAGAATAAACGAATTTTTTTTGCTAACTTTGAAGTTCTCTAGCGGCGAAACGAAGCAACTTTGGATATAGATAAGTTAACTTAAATCGGCCTATTTTGAGCCAAAGAATCTGCGGTATTACGTTGTACACGCATTTCAGAGACACCTGTATAATAGGGTATACCGTTTCGACCGGGGCAGGCGATAAAACTGATAGGAAATTCTCCTGTGATTATGTTTTTAAAATGTTTGAAACACTTTAAGCTGGTGTTCACGGAAGCATGCAACAGTTGTTTTGTGGCAGTAAACGTAGTAAGTAAAGCAGGCTGACTTCCATATTTGATGATTGCCCTCCATCTTGACTACAGCTTCTAATACATTCTTATGTGAATATAACCAATCAGTCGTCAAGGTTTGAAAAATCCTGAATTTCACTAACGTTTAAAGGTAGGTACAGCCAAGGTCCGTAAAGCAATACGCTTTATTGTACCAGGTTGGCCAGACGGAGGCTTTCAACGTATGAAAAGTAAACCCCCCGACATGCCCTAGTCGTGACGTTACAAGTTGCAGACGCTGAGGAGTAACGTGACGCACATTGAGCTATATCTCGATTTTAGGTGAACAAACTTGCAAATTTCCATATTTTTAGAAAAAAAATAGTATAAAGTAAAATGGCATGATAAAATGAATGATAATATAATTTCTATTAAAAGAAAAAAGAACCACCATTATAACAAGTCAAAACCCGAATCATCTTTCTATTTGCTTAAAGAATCCTCTGCCCGGTCTTTATTTTGGCTTTTTGGATTTTTCTTTTAACCCTTTGGTCAAGAATTTGCTTTGAATGGGCAAGAATTTAGAAGATTTTTAATTTTGGATTTATTATTTTGAAGATTATTTAATATTTTGGCAGTTTTGAAGATTCCTCTTTTTCATTCATATCATTTCCCAAAAATCGACCATATCTCAAAAAACAAGTTGCAGAAAGCCCTATTTGACGAATATTGTTTAATAGTTTTTTTTCGTTCTTTAATGGTTAGTGAACCAGAAAAGCATAATCCGTAATCAGTTACAACCTAGATATGACCAGATTGCAGGAATAAAGAGAAAATTTTCGAAATACACACTAAAAATCCAGACCGCATTAGAATTTGGTTATTACAGTTTAACGTCAAAATCTCTAAAACATCATAATTGATGATTTTTATTGCAAAACTTTTTCATAATTCAAAAATCAAAAGGGATGATCAAAGACCTCATTCGTGAAAATTGTTCATAATGGTGTTGAAAAGCATAATTCATAACCAGTTACAACGTGAAAATAAAGAATTTGCAAAAATACAGCAAATATCTTCAAAATATCATAATATCGGATTTTCAGTACAAAAATTAATCACAATTCAAAACCTAAAATAGAAAGATATTTTTTGCATAAATATTGTTGATAATGAACTATAAACACTTAATTCATAACCAGATACAACCTAGATATACAACTGGGGATTTGTTAAAAAATCTGCAAAAGTGCCATCATTTAAGAGTTTAAAAAAAAATTGTCTAATATTACACAATTGTGTTTTTTAAATTATCCACATATTTTTTATTCATTTCTAATATTTTACTGGTTTCAACCTAACGTATTTTGTTTAATTAAATAATAAAAGTCAAAACACGTATCTTTCACAATCAACATTAAGAAAGCAATACATAATAGAAGATAAATTAAATTGATTCAACTTCTAAGGCTCGTTTACTACCATCTTCTGCTTAGTAATTGAAAGTAATTTTATAACAATTTTTCAAAAATCGAGTTTTTTGTGAATTTTAAAATTTATACAAAATCCTTGAAAAATTCCAATTAAGCTCAACAGCTTATATCTCAAGAACTAAGTGAGATATTTTCAAATTGACTTCACTTTTAGAGAGTAGATGCTCCAACTAGTGTTTGAAAGTAATTTCATAACAATTTTTCAAAAAATCAATTTTTCAGGAATTTTTAAATTTATACAAAATATTGGAAAAATCCCAATTAATCTCAATTAAGCCCAAAAAGCTTATATTTCAAGAATTAAGTGAATTATTTTCAAATTGACTTCACTATTAGAAAGTAGACGCTCCAAAGAGTATTTGAAAGTAATTTCATAACAATTTTTCAAAAATCGAGTTTTTTGTGAATTTTTAAATTTATACAAAATCCTGGAAAAATTCCAATTAAGCTCAACAGCTTATATATCAAAAACTAAGTGAGATATTTTCAAATTGACTTCACTTTTAGAAAGTAGATGCTCCAATTAGTGTTTGAAAGTAATTTCATAACAATTTTTCAAAAAATCGATTTTTCAGGAATTTTTAAATTTATACAAAATATTGGAAAAATCCCAATTAAGCTCAATTAAGCCCAAAAAGCTTATATTTCAAGAATTAAGTGAATTATTTTCAAATTGACTTCACTATTAGAAAGTAGACGCTCCAATTAGTATTTGAAAGTAATTTCATATCAATTTTTCAAAAATCGAGTTTTTTGTGAATTTTTAAATTTATACAAAATCCTGAAAAAATTCCAATTAAGCTCAACAGCTTATATCACAAAAACTAAGTGAGATATTTTCAAATTGACTTCACTTTTAGAAAGTAGATGCTCCAATTAGTGTTTGAAAGTAATTTCATAGCAATTTTTCAAAAAATCGATTTTTCAGGAATTTTTAAATTTATACAAAATATTGAAAAAATCCCAATTAAGCCCAAAAAGCTTATATTTCATGAATTAAGTGAATTATTTTCAAATTGACTTCACTATTAGAAAGTAGACGCTCCAATTAGTATTTGAAAGTAATTTCATAACAATTTTTCAAAAAATCGATTTTTCAGGAATTTTTAACTTTATACAAAATATTGGAAAAATCCCAATTAAGCCCAAAAAGCTTATATCTCAAGAATTAAGTGAATTATGTTCAAATTGACTTCACTATTAGAAAGTAGACGCTCCAATTAGTATTTGAAAGTAATTCCATAACAATTTTTCAAAAAATCGATTTTTCAGGAATTTTTAAATTTATACAAAATATTTGAAAAATCCCAATTAAGCCCAAAAAGCTTATATCTCAAGAATTAAGTGAATTATGTTCAAATTGACTTCACTATTAGAAAGTAGACGCTCCAATTAGTATTTGAAAGTAATTCCATAACAATTTTTCAAAAAATCGATTTTTCAGGAATTTTAAAATGTATACAAAATATTGGAAAAATCCCAATTAAGCTCAATTAAGCCCAAAAAGCTTATATTTCAAGAATTAAGTGAATTATTTTCAAATTGACTTCACTATTAGAAAGTAGACGCTCCAATTAGTATTTGAAAGTAATTTCATAACAATTTTTCAAAAATCGAGTTTTTTGTGAATTTTTAAATTTATACAAAATCCTGAAAAAATTCCAATTAAGCTCAACAGCTTATATCTCAAAAACTAAGTGAGATATTTTCAAATTGACTTCACTTTTAGAAAGTAGATGCTCCAATTAGTGTTTGAAAGTAATTTCATAGCAATTTTTCAAAAAATCGATTTTTCAGGAATTTTTAAATTTATACAAAATATTGAAAAAATCCCAATTAAGCCCAAAAAGCTTATATTTCATGAATTAAGTGAATTATTTTCAAATTGACTTCACTATTAGAAAGTAGACGCTCCAATTAGTATTTGAAAGTAATTTCATAACAATTTTTCAAAAAATCGATTTTTCAGGAATTTTTAACTTTATACAAAATATTGGAAAAATCCCAATTAAGCTCAATTAAGCCCAAAAAGCTTATATCTCAAGAATTAAGTGAATTATGTTCAAATTGACTTCACTATTAGAAAGTAGACGCTCCAATTAGTATTTGAAAGTAATTCCATAACAATTTTTCAAAAAATCGATTTTTCAGGAATTTTTAACTTTATACAAAATATCGGAAGAATCCCAATTAAGTTCTGTAGTTTATATCTCAAGAATTAAGTGAGATATTTACAAATTGACTTCACTTTTAGAAAGTAGTGTTTGAAAGTAATTTCACAACAATTTTTCAAAAAATCGATTTTTCAGGAATTTTTAAATTTATACAAAATATTGGAAATATCCAAGTTAAATTCAACATCTTGTATCTTAAGAACTAAGTAAGAAATTTTAAAATTGACTTCATTTTCGGAAGGTAGATGCTTCAATTAGTAATTGAAAGTAATTTCGAAACAATTTTCAAAAGAACCGATTTTTAAAGAATTTTTAAATTTATAGAAAATATTAGAAAAATCTCAATTAAGTTCAGCGATGTCATTTGTGGTTAAAATTAGTTAAAATGTCAAAATATATTTTTTAATTATTGTTGCCTTTTGACTATATGGTTACCAGTTTAAAAATTTAACCCAAATATCATTAGTCTTTGGATATCTCAGGGATTTTTTATCTGTGAGATAGCTTGAGATAGTAAGGCTCGTTACTACCATCTTCTGATGAAGATATCTAAGGAATTATTACAATGGTTACGACTATTTTAGACATTCTGATTGGCTAGTGGATGGATTTATCTATAAGATGAATTTAAACTAGATGATGATTGTAATGGATCTAACTCCCACTGCTACGTAACTCGTGACGTCACCCCCCTCCTTACTCTTCAAAACGAGTTTTTCAGTCTCTGGCCAACCTGGTACAATACGCTTTACGGACTTTGGCAAATCTATAAAACATAAGGTTACCCAATGCCGATTCTCCTCCTTAGAGAGGCAAGGTGAGTCAGTGACGTAGCTGAGCTGGTTCTATGAACTGTAAGCATGCGCACACATACAAATGTATAAGATAAATTCAAATGAAAATATGTATATAGCAACATTGCTAATGCTACGATAATTTTTTTTTCGATATTATAAAGTTATGATAGTACATTAAAAAGCAAGTTTCATAAAGCATGTTTAAAATTCACGTTCAAATTCACATTCTTATTAATCAAAAAAAAAACAAAATTAAAAATCAATTGACTTTATGCAGTAATGGTTTAATATTAAATTATCTCTGTTTTGTAATTAACCCCTATTAAAAAACTTAATTACAAAATAAAACCAAGAATAGAATGAAACAAGGAATAGAGTAGAAAATACGAACTTTATAACAACAAAACATGCAGAAAATAATAAATGAAAAAAGGTAATAAAAGTGAACGCGAATTGTATAATCAAATCGAGTTAAATTAATAATAGTAGTAGTACCCAGTAATAAATTTATTTTATTATAAGAAATATTGTACAATAATTTTTAATGGTTTGGAAATTTTGTTTTAATTTTTTCCATTTTCCTTTGAAAGTCTCTGGATTTTTTCAATTCGTCATATTTTTTTACTTAAAAAATTTATTCTTATAAACACACCTTGTCTTAAAAAAACATTAATAATATTAAGTAATTCTTTATCAAACATAGGTGATATTTTATTAAATAATTTTTTTGTAACTTTTTTGGAGTGATCAATTTCGCTTTTTCCCGATATTTTTTTGAATTCATGTTCTAAATCGGTTATCAATGTTAAACATTCTTGCGATGGCATTGTAAGACCGCCAAGTGATAATTGTTCTACCCACGTTGGTGAACAGTCATTATGCGGTTTTTAATTTCTTTTGTATCTGTATTCTCCCGAATTTGGAAATGAATGTTATATCCAACCAGCTAAATATTGCAGTCCATCTTCTTCTGATAACAGAGTGTTATTTTTAAATGATTTGTTTAATTCCTCATCAATATTTTTGTCTGATAATGATGACATTATTGACTCATTACCTATGGGGATTTCTGCACTTCGAAATACAGTCCCTACTAAATATTCTCTTTGATTTTCTTGATCTTCAGTATTTGAATTTAATGCTAATAGGGCTGAATTACCAAGTACAATTACCCGTATTCTTCCTAAGGCACTCAATGGTGTTGGATGATTCAAACCACCTCTACTTCTTATTTATCCAAAGAAGTTTTCTAACACATCTTAATTTAATCTATGTGTATTGGATATTATATCGACTTTTCATATTCTTATATAACCCCTTCAATGAATTTATGAACATCAAAATTCCTTTTTAAAATGTCTGCAACATTCTTTTATTTTTGCATCTCAATTCCGATATGACATAGTGCATAGAATTCAAAATTTGATTTTGACAATCTACCTCTTTACCATAGCCACTGTTTAATGTAATTGACTAAAATAAAGCTATAAATTCACTTAACACCAATGCGTTTTTTTTTCAGTTGAATAATAACGTTTTAAAGCTGTCGCTATGGTCCTTGACAGTAGATGGGCTGCTAATTTAACATTTTGTCTACTAGGCCCCTCACATCTAATATGGTTTGCATCTATTTTATAGCAACTGTTAACTGATGGATGTATTGCATTCTTTAATAAAATTTTCCAAATAATATTTATTTATTGTCTCTTCTTTTAAAATAAATTCAGAATCTACCAACCAGTTTCTAATTAATTTTAATAAATATGGAGTGTGTGCAAAAAGATAGATATTGTTTTTAGTGCACGGATGACTGATATAAGTGTTTATGTAATTAAGCTGCAAATCCCTCCATAAGCCTACATTTGGTGAACCAAATGTCATATAATTTTGTTATTAATATTTTTAAAATGTCTTCAGTAATCCGTGTATCAAAATCAACTAAAATTGGTTATTTCCACAAACCAAACAATCCCCTTGTCATAATCACTTGCATTTGAGAGTGTGCGCCAATAATTTGATCTCTTTTTCTATCATATTCGTATGATTCTGCCATTTTCATTTCGTCAAACGAAAGAACAACAACTTTTTCCATTTCATTGAAATTTTGTGCTGCCACTGACAAAAAAAGAAACATTGAATGGTGTACACCTTCTCGCATGTTTATTTTTGAACACCAGTTTTGCAATGTTGATAAACCTGCAAAACATAAAATTGTTGAAAACTACACTATCTAAATGCCATATTTACATAATGTTTAAATATATGTTGTTAAGTCGTAAGGATAATTTAAATAATTTCTTAAATATAAGTAACATCTTTTACTTAAATATCTTAAGGTGAATGCATTACTAATATCCGCTTGATTCCAACGTACTTTCTTTTTAGTTCATTTTTTTGTGTTGATGTAAAAACATTTTGGAATTTCTCCTTAATTTTTATATTTAAATTTGCATTTGCCAAAGTATTCTGCTGTTGCCTTTTTGATAAAATATTCATTTGAGTTTTGTATTTTTTTTATCAATCTTTTTTTTTCAATCAAAATGCCCTTATCATTTTCTGTTGTAAGTGAATCAATTTTTATATTCATCTCTTTAATTGTGTCAATAACATTACAAATAAAAATGTTTATAGATATTTCAGTCTGAGTTGTCACATATTTGTCATATATTTCCTGTTTGGGTTATGGCAGCACAACCAGATTGAATATTGTCATTGGCTAAATCTTGTATATTCTCATTAAGAGAAGCTTGTAAATTACTTCGCAATCTTAGTGATGGAAAAGACAATTTCTTTAACATTTTTTTTTTGGTTTTGATCCTAATAACTCAGACTTTAAATCCCGTTGAAAATCGTCTCTTACAAAATGTAAAGAACATATCTTTGAAGTTTTTGGATCTGTTTCTAATTTACAATTCTCAAGAAAACGTTTACAAATACTCTCATCCTTTGGAAATCGAAAGAATGAAATTTCCAATCCTTCTTTCTAGCATGTATCATACTTGGAAGTGCAATTTTTTATTACACAATGAGGGCTCATTTGAAATACTAATCATTTTTTAATACACATAATTGCAAAAAAAAAATTATTCACAGTCTTTGTAAAAATATCAACAATACAAAAAGTGTTCTATAAGTTCGCTAATTTAGAATTAAGTGTGTTTTCCAATAGTTCGTAAGATTTTAGTTAGATTTGCCATTGAATTAATTGCATATAGGTCAAGATGGTTGCGTAAATAAAGTTAAAATTAATAAAACTCAAGAAAGGCAATTCTTGTTTTATTAGACCACGATCTGCGTACATAACATTTTTTTTAAGTTGATATTCAAGTATGCCACAAGACACAGGTTAAAAAAATAGTTTCTGCAATATTTAATATTTATAACTAATTAGGTTGATCGATAACGCAATTTTCCTCCTTGCATTCGGTTATTAATTAAACATACTCATCATTGACATTTCAGGAATTTTAATACTTAAAAATATAAAATACTTAAACATAATTATATTTAAAAATAGTTGATTATAAGGTTGTTATTTCATAATTGGTAATATATAATATTTTTAAACAGTTGTAACAGTATTTAAATCATTCCTTAAATAAAACCTGTTTTGACAAATTTTTTCAATAGTATTTTGAGTTGTCGCTGGTTAGTATAGAAAATAATCATAGTAGGAATCACACTTCACACATTTTAGTTATTTGTCATTGTTATAATTGTCTTCATGTTTTAATTGTTAGATTTAAGTCATTATATCATGAAGATTATGTTTCAAAATTCCTTTTTAGTGTACATTTTGAAGATGGCTATGTTAATTAATTTGCCAACAAATTAAATTATTTAAACTTAAAGGGTTAACTGTTTGAATAAATATCTATTCTATAAGTACGAAGGCTTTCACGACCGATGTTAATTGAACTAAAATTAGAACTAACACTAGGACTAACACTAGATCTAAAACTAGAAACTTTCGGGTTTCGCCGTGCGTTTTTTGAAAAAATGTTTGACGTTTCGGATGCCATGTTGCAACCTTCTTCAGAAACTGGTTCTAACTGACAAAATCGGGGATCGTAAAACAATATATAGGTTGAAAAACTAATTAATAACTAATTTATATCAATTACAAGCTAATTACTAACTAATTACTGCGTCGCGTCCGGTTTGGGAGTCGTGTTCGTCTTCACCACCATCTTCCATGTTCTGCTGAGTTCCCAGCCATCTTCTCTGTTGACGTTGTTTTTATGTCGGTGGATTTCTATGGCTTCTCTTGTCAGCCGTTGATGATATTTACTATTCCTAGCCAGAACCTTAGTTTTGTCGAAATTTATTCGGTGTCCCTCCGAATGGCAATGTTCCGCAACTGTTGTTCCTTGATACGGCATTCGATGTTTCGTCCGGTTTGGCCAACATAAAACTTCCCACAACTGCATGACAGCCGATAGACACCCGCTCCTTTTAATAGAGGTAGCTTGTCCTTGGCTACCGGGAGTGTATTCCGAATTTTGGTGACCGTTCCGTATCGCACCACGATGTCGTTTTTCTTGAGGTATCTTGCAATTCGTTCCGTTACACCGGAAACGTAAGGAAGACAGATGAAACCAGCTGATTCTGTACTTGTTGCAGCTTCTTCTCCCTGTTTCCGCTGCTTGGTGGCTCGGTTGATGTCCTTTAAACTATATCCATTTTTCTGTGATAGGTTCCGTAGAAACTGTTCTTCCTTCTTTAGGTTATCTCCTTTACATATTCTTGCTGCTCTCTGAAACAAAGTGCGAATTACGGACCTCTTCTATTGGGGATGATGGTGTGATGTTGCCTCTAAGTACCTATTGGTGTGGGTTTTCTTTCGATACACCCCCAGCTCCATATCACCATTTATCGTTCTAGTGACCAATACATCTAAGAAGGGCAACTGCTTGGCGGATTCTGTTTCCATGGTAAATTTGATCATGGGATGTTGAGCGTTAAGATGACCTAGAAATTCAAAGAGGCGTTCCCTACCATGTTGCCATACCACAAACGTATCGTCCACATATCGGAGCCATAGCTTTGGTTTCCATTGGTCTTCTTCAGAGCATTTTCTTCGAACAATTCCATGTAAAAGTTAGCTATCACCGGCGACAACGGAGATCCCATGGATGCCCCCTCAAACTGTTCGTAAAACCCTCCTTTCCAACTGAAATACGTCGACGATAAACAAAATTCCACTAAATCTGGCACGTAGTCTGGCAAACCCTCAGAAATGAGTTTTTGGCGAAGACCCTCTACCACATCCTTAATTGAGGGTACCCTAGTAAAAAAGAGATTCTACATCGAAACTAACCAAAATATCCTCAGCATCTAACTTTACATTTTTCACAGATTCCACGAAATGTGTCGAGTCCCTAACATGATTCCGTGTTGCCTATAAAAGGAGAGAGAATTTTAGCGAGATGTTTGGCTAGTAGGTACGTTGGGGAATTGATAGCACTAATGATAGGACGAAGGGGGACGTCTGGTTTATGGATCTTCGGTAGTCCATAAATTCTTGGTGGTACCGGAGCCTGCACAAACAAACCTTTCTGATGTTCTGGTGGAAAAGCTGTGGATTTTACAAGGCTCTTCATATTCCTTACGATCTTGTCTATAGGGTCCTTCTTGATCTTCCTGTAGGTGGCCGGGTCCAGTAGGTCTATCATTTTGGCGTCATATTCTTCCTTGTCCATCACAACGGTGGCATTCCCCTTGTCTGCTGGTAACACGACGATTTCTGACTTTTCTTTAATAGATCGGAGTGCCTTCTTCTCACTAACTGTCAAGTTGGATTTTGGTGGTTTTGCTGATTTCAATACCCTGGCAACTTCTTGTCGGATCTCTTCGGCTTTCAATGTGGGCATCCCTCGAACTGCTGCTTCCACTTCGCAGATTATTTCTTCCTTCGGGACCTTCTTTGGGGCGATTGCGTAATTTAGTCCTTTGGCTAATACTATGGTTTCTTCCTTCGTTAGTGGGATACTCGATCTGTTGATGACGATTGTTTCTACTGGTAGACTTTCGGTCGGCTTTCTCCATTGTTAGTCGCGGGTCTTCAAGAAGATGTATTGGTCACTAGAACGACAAATGGTGATATGGAGCTGGAGGTCTATCGAAAGAAAACCCACACCAATAGGTACTTAGAGGCAACATCACACCATCGTCCCCAACAGAAGAGGTCCGTAATTCGCACTTTGTTTCAGAGAGCAGCAAGAATATGTAAAGCAGATAACCTAAAGAAGGAAGAACGGTTTCTATGGAACGTATTACAGAAAAATGGATATAGTTTAAAGGACATCAACCGAGCCACCAAGCAGCAGAAGCAGGGAGAAGAAGCTGCAACAAGTACAGAACCAGCTGGTTTCATCTGTCTTCCTTACGTTTCCGGTGTAACGGAACGAATTGCAAGACACCTCAAGAAAAACGACATCGTGGTGCGATACGGAACGGTCACCAAAATTCGGAATATACTCCCGGTAGCCAAGGACAAGCTACCTCTATTAAAAGGAGCGGGTGTCTATCGGCTGTCATGCAGTTGTGGGAAGTTTTATGTTGGCCAAACCGGACGAAACATCGAATGCCGTATCAAGGAACACGAGAGGGATGTGAGGCTGAGGAAGATTCAACAGTCGGCGGTTGCGGAACATTGCCATTCGGAGGGATACCGAATAAATTTCGACAAAACTAAGGTTCTGGCTAGGAATAGTAAATATCATCAACGGCTGACAAGAGAAGCCATAGAAATCCACCGACATAAAAACAACGTCAACAGAGAAGATGGCTGGGAACTCAGCAGAACATGGAAGATGGTGGTGAAGACGAACACGACTCCCAAACTGGACGCGACGCAGTAATTAGTTAGTAATTAGCTTGTAATTGATATAAATTAATTAGTTTTTCGACCTATGTATTGTTTTACGATCCCCGATTTTGTCAGTTAGAACCAGTTTCTGAAGAAGGTTGTAACATGGCATCCGAAACGTCAAACATTTTTTCAAAAAACGCATGGCGAAACCCGAAAGTTTCTAGTTTTAGATCTAGTGTTAGTCCTAGTGATAGTTCTGGTGTTAGTGCTAGTGTTAGTTCAAATATCTATTCAATGTACTTTGTAAATGTGGATATCATGACTAATTGCATACATAAAAACATTAAATATATGTTTGTGTTATTGTAATAAAAAAATATTTATTAAAATCACTAATTATAAATTACAACATAATCTAGAACATTATTCTTTTTTCTTTTCATTATCTTCATCACATTTATTTGCTTTATCATCTTTCTCAGATGAAGAAGAAGCTTCATCCTCATTTTCTCCCAAACTAATCTCTTTAGTTTTCAATTCATCTTCACATTCTGAGTCACCACTGGATGTGTCCAAATCCTCCAAATCATCATCAAGCCTAAAAAGCAATAAATTTAACACTTTATAATAATAATAAAAAAGAAAAGGTTATACCAAAGTTTTTTCTTTTTCCCTGTCCCACTTCCTTTATCGTCATTTTTCCTTTTCTGCCCAACTTTTAATTCCGAAGCCTTCTTCATACCTTGCTCAATTGAATCTTCAATAATTTCGGGCAATTCAGATCGCATTTTATCATACGCCTCATCTTTAAATGCACTCAACTTGGGTTTTTCACACAATCGTTCCAATTTTTTCTGTTTTTTATCTGCAGCTTCCTGTTCGCGTTCGGCTTGTTGCTCAATCCATTTCTTTAACCGTTTTTCTTCATTGATATCCCTCAAGCGACGTCCACTTAAATCTCTACAAGCCTCCCGATTTGTTGTTTTCTCAATTTGGGCCCCAATTGCTCGAAGCATTGAACCAAAACCACCCTTTCCACCAAAAAGTCGAAATACAACGTCAATTCTCGAATTCTGTGGGGTGTTATTGAGCAGTTTTCCATTTTGAATGAGATAAAAATCGGTTGAGTTTATGTTCTAGCATTAAAATAAATATTGTTAGATTGAGGTTATGTTATGAAGAAGTGATATACTTACGAAAGTAGATGAAATTTTCGATTTAATATCATTTAATGAGGAGTGAGAATTTACCTCGAATTGAATACTGTTGTTTATTATTATTGGAATCATAATTTATAGGTAAAAAATGCTTTTACGTTACTAAAGTGACAGATGAATGACAGATAACACTAATTAAGATAGGTTATGTACGTCCAGTGATACCAGATGAGGGAAATAAAATTCACCAGATAATAGAAAAATAGTCACCAGATTGTCAACAGCTATTTTCAAGCCTTCTTTTGCTCATTTTCAAGAATTTTATCAAAGACTAGGAAGAATAGAAATGGCCAACTCTGATTAAATTATACCCTGCATACTGCGCCATCCGATGTCAGCGCAGGGTACTCACAGATAAAAACCAATTTAGAACAATGGTGTAAAACTACGTTAATTTTACCCGCCAAATTTAAAAGTCAAAAACTATTTTAAAAAAATAACAAATGTTGTTTTGAAAATAGAGAATAAATATATTTTTGTCAATAAATTAACATAATTATTAACCTATAAAACATCATTGTATTGTAATAACAACTTATACTAGGTTAATGATAATTAATAATAAGATAAGAACTTGCTACTAATGAATTATTTTCTTAGTTTTATTATTCTTAGGCTCGTTACTACCATCTTTTGGTTAAACTATCTAAGGGATTATTACCACGGTTACGGCTATTTTACGCATTTTGATTGGCTAGTGGATGGGTTTATCTATAAGATAACTTTAACTAAAAGATGGTAGTAATGGGTCTTAAATATGTTTCTTATGCAGCTGCTGTTAAGGGGACCACTTTTCCCTATCTTTGTCATTATAACTTACACTTAGCAGCAGAAGTCTGCGCACAAAAAACTTCTAACACTTTAACTGAAAAAATAAGGGTCATGATCTAATGTGATAAACTTCAATTTTTTTTATTTTGTGTATTAACTACATATAATTCTATTAACAAAATATGCATCAATAAAACAGAAATATTAGTTACAAAAAAAATTAAAATTAAAAATTCTCCAAATAATGCGTATGCAAAAATCTGCGTACAAATAAAGACGCCTTCTCCAAAATATACTTATTTACTTAAATACGTAGTTGGCGATGTACGCTTTCTGATTTAAATAAAAGATAATCGGTGTCAATTATATTAGCAGAGGCTTAGAAGCTAAAAGTTAGAATGGACACGAAAGGAAAGGAAATTGAATTGGGAGAGAGAAAAATTATTGTAAAGTTATGGAAAGAGGGAAAATCTTTTCGAAAAATAGGAGAAACTGTCGGCAGGTCACACTCTTCCATTCAAAGAGTAATTAATAATTATAAAGACACTGAAGATTACCTCTCACGTCCGCGATCTGACCGAGAGAAGCGACCCCTTTTAACAAACTGAGAGAAGCGAAAAATTGTACAGCAGGTTAGAAAAGAACCTAGGCTGACGGCAAAAAAAATAGTAGAAAATGTACAAGAAGAATTTCATAAAACTATTAGTAAAGATACGATGAGAAGGACGTTAAAAAAAGCTAACTATCACAGTCGCGTTGCACGAAAAAAGCCATTTGTGTCAGAGGTCAATCGTCAGAAGCGGATCGCCTTTGCAAAAAAACTCTTAGACAAGCCCATTGAATTCTGGGAGAAAGTTCTCTTTACAGATGAGAGCAAATTTTGCATTTTCGGCATTAAGGGTAAACAACTTGTATGGAGAAAACCTAATACTGCCCTTAATCCCGAAAATTTGAAAGCGACTGTAAAACACGGAGGTGGTGGAGTTATGGTTTGGGGGTGTATGTGCACCAAAGGGGTGGGAAGGTTGGTTTTCATAACATCGACAATGGACCATAAAATGTATATAGACATTTTAAAAGAAAATTTGAAGCCTAGCATCGAAAACTTGGGCTTGGGGCCCGAATACTTTTTTCAACAAGATAATGACCCCAAACATTGCGCCCACAACACTAAGCTTTGGCTACTATACAATACCCCAAAGCAACTTAAAACACCTCCACAATCGCCGGACTTGAATCCCATCGAACACCTCTGGGATTTACTGGAACGCAGCATTCGGCAACACAACATAACGTCGAAGGAAACGTTAAAAAATGTTATGATTGAGGAATGGGCCAAAATCAGTTCGGACGAAACGAAGAAATTAGTGCACTCCATGCCTAAACGTTTAAGGGAGGTCATTAAACGTAAAGGTTATCCGACCTCATATTAGTATAGAAACAATGATCTCATTTATGAATTTTTTATAAATACTGTCCTGACTTGTACGCAGATTTTTGCATACCCGTTATTTGTAGAATTTTTAGTTTTGATTTTTTTCTGTAACTACGGTTTCTGTTTTGTTGAAGCATATTTTGTTAATAGACTTATATGTAGTTAATATACAAAATAAAGAAAAATCAAGTTTATCACATTAGATTATGACTCTTATTTTTTCAATTAAAGTATTACAATTTTTTTGTACGCAGACTTCTGCTGCTGAGTGTATGTACCTTTTCCTCAGGTTTCAGGAGAGATATCAACTTGATTTTTGTTATGTGAAAGACCTTGCTTTTTTATATTAGTGGAACCTAAAATATTTATTATTTTCGCTTTAGATTTTTTGTAATAAATTTTTTACTGGTACTTAAAAATTTTAATTATATTTTTGTTGGTTTTAATTTTTTTATTGATATAAAATGGCTGTATGATAAGTAAAGACCGGATTAAAAGGCACAAAAAAGACAGAAAAAGGCACTTAAAAAGGCATGAAATTTTGGCAACAAAAGCATTAAAAAGGCATAAAAATTAGAAATCGAAAAAATTGCTATACCTAATTAATAATGTATTTTAATAACGTTTTCATTAAAAAATACATCGTTAAACTAAACATTCATATACAATTATTAAACCACTAATCACGAAAACAACTAATTATTAAATGCTGTTCTAAATGTTCCATTGTGAAGTTGTTTCTTCTCTCACTTAACGTATTCTTGTAAGCCGAAAAACTTCTCTCCACGTCCACACTTGTAATTGGTGCATACTTGAACTTTGTAATTAATGCGGGATCCATAATAAATCCAGTAACAATTTCACCACTTAAAATGGATGTAATTTTTTGTAATGTGGCAAATCCTTCATTTTTACACAGAACGTCATTAAATTTATTCGTAATTATTTGACCAATATGTCCTGGTACGCTATACGTGCTGTCTTGAAACTTTTTAATCATTTCTACTGCAGTCACTAAAGGTAAATCCTGTTTTTCAAGTGATTTTATAGATTCACTTATATAACTGTAATTGCTTTTTACAAATGCCAAATTATTTTGTAGCTCCACTTCTTTTAGGACGGCCTGGCAATCTTGTATTGCTTTACTACTTGTAGCCGGAAATTTATTAATTATTTAAAATGATCTAGGGCGTTTGTGTAGTATATAGCGGCATCTAGCCATGTTCCCATCTTGTTAGAATTGGTTGTGGTGGTAATGGGGTATTTGGTAACCTCTCTCTAAACAATTCTACCCTTAAAGGGGCTTTAACAAATATTTGTTTACCGCTTTTTATTAATTTATTAACTAATAGGAACTGTAACCTTATAGTTTCTGCTACTCGATTAAGCCCGTGTGCTAAGCAAGTACAAAGAATTAAATTAAGGTAAAAAATCTTCATATTAGACGCAGGTTTTACCATGTATGCCGCTGCCTCTGACACCATCAGTAAAATTTTATCATTCGGTACCGGCTCCGGTAAGAAAAAATGCGTTAATTCGTCGTGAATAAATCTTGTTACCGTATTATTATTTGTTTTACTTAATTCTTTGGTACTTATTAGAAAACTTTTTGACAAATTTTCATCACTTAATACTCCAAGTATTAAATTTGCCACGTATCGTCCACATACATCAGTTGTTTCGTCTACACTTAACCAAATATAATTATTTTCAATAATATTTTTTATTTCTTGAATAACTTCTTTGTAGACTGAAGTAATATAATTTTTGCGGAGATAGCTTTCATCGGGAATATGCATTGTGCAATATGTTTGTAAAAAAGTTTTGAAATATTTATTTGTCACTTTATGGATTGGTATGTTTGCTTTTATCAAAGCTTTGCAAAGATCAACATTTGAATGAATTTTGATTTTTCAATGTAGCCAAATGTTGATGCCACATATTGTATAGCTGTACCTATTGTTTTTTGGATTGACTTTTAGTCAGTTTTAATTTTTCCTGATGCAATGATGTTTTGACATGCTGAATTATGTAGTATTTCTTGTCACAATTAATCTGTTAACAGTAATTTAATAACGTCAGTATTTTATAATATCTTCCATAATTATTAAACGATCAATATATTGTTCTATTAATTTTAGTGATCGAAGTACTACATTGAATCAATAGTGAATTTTATTTCTAGTGAATTTTGGGACATGCTATTCTTTATTATTTCCAATTTTTACCGTAAAAAGATTTAAATTTAGGTTTTAAATATTTAAAAATCTTTGGTATTATACATAATTTAATCATTATTTAAAAATATAATTAATATAATTAATTGTTTTTACTCGATTAACTCCATCAATACTTACGATTTTTGAACAGGCTTGGTAAAATAAACGATTGCGTTCATATTTCAATTCCTTATAATCTTTAATCCATTCTTCTACGGTTGGCTTCGGCATTGGTTTCGGCATTGTACTACGCAAGAACTTCACACTGTCACTCGACTAACTTTAATACAACTAAATGAATTGAAGACTCGACGCAAGTCAAACCACATACGGGGAATCCCGTGTAAGACGACACGGCACAACGAGGAATTCCAAAGCTTAAATTCGGATCGATGAAAAACGCGGATCTTACGTCAGACGGCACAACGAGGAAATGTACAGAGGCGCAGTGAAATATTTTTTCATAATTCAACCAATTTTTGGGGAAAAGACGCCAAAAAGTTGGAAAAAGGCTTTAAATAGGCATAAAAAAAATAATAGGCATGAAAATTCAAAAAAGGCATAACTAACCTGGTCTTATTTCACTTATTTTTAACTGATTCGTAAAGATATTTAAATATATTTGTAATGCCTTTAATTTTGAGCATAAGCATATTTTCTATAAATCCGGTCTTTAATGATAAGGCTTGTAGGTTCCAGTTTCGCGTATTTACAAGTATGATGTGTCTGCAAAATTTTAAATTCATAGCTGTTATACAAACTGAAATATTTACTCATTTATACTAAAAAACTAGTTTCTCGGCAAACAACAAAAACGTTTTCAAAAAAAAAAACTGTATTTCTTGCTACAGACACATATGTTTATAGTCATTTTAAATAAATTCAGTACATTCCAGATGCATATGATACATCTTCGCCTTCTTGTTCTTCATATGAATCTTCACGTTTTCTTTTTAGTAAACATAAACGCTGTCTGATTTTCTTTTCCAGCGCTTCATTCGCTTTTTCGGCAGCCTTTATGCGTCTGTCATCTAACATTTTCATTACTTTGATGAAATTTTGCCTTGGTTTTAATCCAATTCTGGTGAATAATTTGCATTTGCCTATACGGCCATCATTGAAGCTCGTAACAGCTTCAGATGTACCGAATTTCAATGTAGGCAGTTTGACAAATATCTTTTTTGGTATATATGACCAAATTATATTATTCAACGATTCATTGACGTTTTGCGTCCTTCCCTTTAAGCATTTCTCTAGCAACTCTGGCTTGGAAAAATCATGAAATATTGGTTTTATGAAGTCCATAATCTTTTCAGGTAAGTGAAAATGTTTTTGGTGTTAATAATCTTGTTTTACCTTTGCTGCATTATACTTACACCAAGTGGATTTACCTTTTGGGCAGAGGTCGTGCGATGGTTTTACGTCACTTGAAAGCACATGATAGTACAAAGCCTATACAGTAGTCTGCATATTCACAACAGAATCTGTGTTTCTTCTGATTGCCAAACCATAGAAATTTTGCGGTTGTTTGATTGCGGATAACGTCAAACCATTTTTGCCACCTAAGGCAGTTCCATCCGGTAACTTTTTATTTTTTTCTTTAAATTTTCTCAATCTGGTCCCCATTCTTTTTTGGATATGACCAACGCACTCCACCTTTTTTATGTGTATATCATTTCCATAAGGCCCCTCATTACATACAGCTTGGTAGGCCTTAGAGTCACCATCACCCAAATATTCGATATACTGGGCATTATAACTTTCTTGGGATCGGTTGAAAATATTAATTGGTCCGGATACTTCTATTGCACGACTTGTCCCAGAAAAATTTACGTAGCAACCTTTTCCATGAGCAGTACGACAGTCACCAGTATTTCTTTTACATGTACAATATTTGGAGAAAATGTCAATATCAATAATTTTTCCAGTTGTTAGGGAAGACTGCCGTTTAGCGACGTATGGTTACGTTTTTGCCAAGAGCCATCAATTGCAATGGCAAGCTCTCTTGGATTAGATTCTTCGAAGTTTTGGTCTACAGCTTGCTCGATTGCTTCTTTCATCGACTCTTTACAAATTTTTTCGGAGATAGACCCAAGGTAGGCTTCATGAGCGTGATAATTACTCACAGGTGCCATAAGATTCAACATATCACAAAGTTTCTCAGCGGCAGCGTTACCTTTGCCTATGAATAGCATACCATAAACTAATCTAATGTTTAGATAATAAAACATACACTGAGCATTATTATATTCAGTTTGAAATGAATCACAATTGTTTGTAATAGTTTTTTCGTCACACTTACTACAAAAAAATTTTATCTCGCAAGCCAACCCAGAAAGATGTTTTCTAGTGATTTGTAGACAACCACGACATTTCTTGTACACACCAATATTTCGCAAAGTTTGCTCAATCTTTTTCAAATCAACAATATCGTACATGTGAGAGTCATCGTAGTTGTTATATTTTTCTAAAGAAGCACTTAGTTTACTTTTTGAAGAAGATAGCGCAGGCTTTGAACTTGTTTGTTGAGGCGTGATAGTAAGGCATGGCGTTTTTTCGCGGCGATTATCAATGTTTATAAATTGGTTACCTTTGAATTTTCGTTTTTTACACAGTCTGTCACTTCTAGGCATTGTAAGTTCGATTAGATTGTATAATAACTCAGTAATAAAACAAACAAAAAAATGCAGCAAAGATAACACAATAAAAAGAGTCTAAAACGAATATCGCGCGAAAAATCACAAAAAAAACGATATGGTCTGATTATATTAGATAAAGAAGAACACTAAATTAAACACTCACGAGAAATCACAAAAATAAAACGAAATCACCGGCTTATATTAGATACCTAAAAAATAACACTGACTAAAAGCTACCAAAACTAGAACGAAATAATAATCTGCTTATATAAGATAACTAAAACAAGGACACTAACAAAAAACTCGTGAAAAGTCACAATAATAAAATGCAATAGTTCTTATGTTAGATGACTGAAAACGCAAACGAAAATCGAACTGGTTTATACGAAACTGAACGTGAAAATGAGACAAAATATTATCAAGACATGTATTTATAAATTGTTTTTATACTTTGTTTGTAGGTCTTAAATAAACAAAACTAAACCGATGTGAGACCTTTAGTTCGTAAAGTGAACAAATCAAAAGAAGGTGTTTTTGAAAGGAGGTACCATGCAAACAATCAAAATTTGAAACTTATTCGTATAGGATTTACTAAACAAAAAATAATTCTTACACTTACACTTATTTAACAAAAAAGAATACTTACAATGTACATAAAATTATAAATGAGGTATCAAATTAAAGCTGAAATTCTATTAATAAAAATCATCAATAAAAAGAAATCGATTTTTTTGCGATTTTTCATCAAGTGGTCCCCTTAAATTATCTAACTGTATATTCTTAAATCTCTGCCACTTAAAATGGTATTAATTATTTTAACATAATAAAACAAACATTAAAATAAAATCGTTAATCCAATTTTAATGTGCGTCACAATATATATCTGATTGTGAGTACTCATTTTTCCCACGTAATAAATACCTAATATCTTTTGTTTCACAACGTGTTGATAAATTATTATAGGTAATACTGCAAACGCCTTTTCATTGAGATTTGCAAATATCTCTATAAATTGCCTGATCGGTTGAAAAAGTTTGCAGTTTGAATATTATTTTAGCTGAATGTATAAATTTTGCTGTATATCATATAGAACTTGTATTTTCTCTTTACAAGTCTGGCAATTAATTCGTCTAAAAAGTTTTTAATGCAGAATCATTTGTATGGTTAAAAACTTGAGCACACTTACTTTCATTTTATTATTTTTTTAGCCATAACGTGTTTATCTGTTAATTTAATTCAACGATTGTAATGATAACCAAGTCTTTTATCCAAATGGTAAAAGTCTACAATATGTTTCCAAGATGCTATTTTTTCAAGACCATTTTTGGTAAATCCCGGAAGTTTAAACCCACCAGACAGTTAACAAGTATTTCATTTTTTAGAGCGAAACATCCTTCTTTCGATTTTTCGATCTTTTCTGTCGATCTGAGTCTTAACCTTTTTTTCAACGGACCCAAACCTAACCAATCCCAAACCGGAAATTGGAACCCACCGTCTGCTACGGAGTCCATAGCAGTTTCAATGTATAACTACGTAAACGAACCCAACCCACCACCTTCTACGGAGTCCAAAACAGTTAACAAGTATTTAATTTTTTTAAGTGAAACATCCTTCTTTCAATTTTTCGATCTTTTCTGTCGATCTGAGTCTTAACCTTTTTTTCAACGGACCCAAACCTAACGAAACCCAACCCGGAAGTTGGAACCCACGGTCTGCTACGGAGTCTATAGCAGTTTCAATGTATAACTTCCGGGTTGGGTCCGTTTACTACTAAACCCACCACCTTCTACGGAGTCCAAAACAATTAACAAGTATTTCATATTTCTGAGTGAAACATCCTTCTTTCGATTTTTCGATCTTTTCTGTCGATCTGAGTCTTAACCTTTTTTTCAACGGACTCGAACCTAACCAAACCCAATACGGAAGTGCCCGGAAGTTGGAACCCACCGCCTGCTACGAAATCCAAAACATTTAAGTCAATTCAAATATTTGATTGTCAAAATTAAATTTTCTTGGTCTTCATTGTTGAAGGAATATTCGTTGGTTTCAACTTCCGGATTGAGTCCGTAGCACGCGATGAGTTTCAACTTGCGGGTTGAGTATCCGTGGTAGGCTATTTTAATCGCCTTTTAGGGTAAAATACGTTGTTAGCAAGTTTCGTGACGTCACATTACAAGACGTCACATCGTAATTTTAAAACGATTTTTCGGTAAATTTAACGCGTTTCCGCATTTTTTTTTTAATTTTTAACGTCTCTTTTAAATTATTTTACATCAGATTAAAAAAAGAATTATCGCAATATCTTTCTGGGTGCTGTCGTAAATATTTGCCACGAACTTTTTCTGTAAAACTTCATTTACCTAGTACGAGTACTGTAGGTAAAGTACGCTTCTTCAATTTGTCACCTACATATTTGCACATTGGTGCAAAATGTTTGGCACAAACACAATAATTACGTAGACATTTTTCATTAATTAGCTCATATAGTTTAGGATTCTTCATTCGCGAGAGCCAAGCCTTTCGAATAATAGGGTCAATAGGAAAATAATATTTAGAAATATAGAAATAAAAGTGATTGCGCTGTATTAAATAATAATTTTTTTAGGTTACCTTTTGAACCTATCACTGCAAAAACACAACAAGATTTAATAAAACATCTTTAAAAATTAAAATCTTACTTAATTATAAAATGAGACTTTGTCAAAAATGAATTTATTTATTTTGACTTTTATTTATATCAATTTACATTTTTGGTATTATTTTGGCGCTGATGATGGTTACAATTTTCATACATTAGGGATCCCCCCATGAGCTTTATCGATTTACGTACCAACTTACAGCAGAAATAAATCAACATTTCATTTATTTATTACCAACAATTTTTGTGAATATGTATCAGTAATAATGTATAGTATTTGGAACAGTAATAGCTCATACTGTGAACAAGATGGCAAACTTTAAACTGATGAGCAAGAACTTTGGAGACACAATAGTGCTATTAATAAATTGGCAGTCTTTAAAATAATATATAGTCTGTGAAATAGTAATAGCTCATGCTGCCAAGGTGACAGACTTTAAATTGATAAGCATGACATTGGAGAGATAATACCTTATGCTAACAAGTTAGCGTCTTTATGATAATGTCCCAATTTCGCCGTCCGCGTAGGCTTATATGTCATGATCTCTTTTTTCGATAAACTGCAAATGCTATACGAACTAACATTGCTATGCTAATAATCTTACTATATTGCAAATACATCATTTATGGATAACACGCTTAGGTCGATGCTAAACTACTTCAAAATATGAACTATGATACTTATATATAACATAGTTCAACAAACCTTTACGTTAAATTTCGAACATTTTCAAAATTTCAACATGTTGAAACTCTATATTGTATCAAGTAAGAATGCAACGATTGCAAGAATCGCACGCAAGGGCCTACTGTCTTCTAGTACAAAATTTAATGGAATTTGGGTTCTTCATAAAATCACGTCCGAAAACATACCAAAATGACCTTCAGGATGTTATGTTTTGTTTAGTTGTTCTTTTTTGTTTGATGCTCCTTTCAGCACTGTTTGTTGACGCGGATGTTTCCTTTGTTGATGTGGATGCTGCATTACTATTTTGATGTATTTTCTGTGTTGATAGAGGTCAATTGAGTCAGATTTTACTTTATCGTGAACCAAATAATAGTTGGAATTAGTTTATCCACTGGATTTAGCAGTAATTCAAATTTATGTATGAAGTATTTAGGTATGAAGTAATACCAACCAATGGCTGATAAAATTGTTTAGTATAGTTGCCCCAGTGGTACTAAATAACATCTTCTACAGAAACTGTTTTATTATGACCGGAGTGGGATGAGACAGCTACACAATTCATTAGATTCTCCAAAACATAATGATACGTGCTACCTTTCTTGCACGTATTATTCAAACTTTTTCAACGTTCACAAAATTAGCTATTTAGGGGAAATCACTTGAATAAGGTATAAAAATATTTATTGTAAAAGTACCATTGTCTAGTGGAAATGTAAGAGAGGTAGAGAGCCAAGGGTAAGACGAAAAAAGAAGAGGTAGAAGCGCAAATACAAAAACGACGAACGCACATGATTTGTTATCTTTAACAGCTGTTTCCTGGAAACTTGATTTTTAACCATTAATTTTTGAGCTATCTTTTCGAAGCCAGTCACATATATTTTATGGAACGGTTATAGTTCATGCTGCCAACAAGTTGGCAGACTTCAAACTGATGAGCATGACATTGGAAATATAATAGCTCATGCTGCCAACAAGTTAGTAACCTTTAAGATAGTGTCCAGTGTTTGGAGCAGTAATGGCTCACGCTGCTAACAAGTTGGAAGACTTCAAATTAATGAGTAGGACTTTGTATACAGAAAACAGCTCATGCTGCCAACAGGTTGGCAGGGTTTAAAATAAGATATCGCCCGTGGAACAGTAATAGCTTATATTGCTAAAAGTTATATAACGCTATATAACGAACATCGATTTAACGAAATAGCCGTTATTGCGAATCAAAATTACGCAACAAATGTCTTCAATACATTTTATATGCCATTTTTTTCATTATAACGGAAATTCATGGTAACGAACTGCGAACAATTATTTGATCTCATAAGTATGATTTTAATATAAACTATTATCGTTATTGCAAACACGATTCTTTTTTGTTCTCTAGGTAATGTACTGACTAGTTGAGGTATTATTGGGGTATTATGACTAGTTGGGGTATTAATAGTAATTAACAATTATAAAAAATAAAAACCGTATTGATAGTACCGTAGCGTCTGGTAAACATACGTCTCGTAAAAAGTTGAGGACACCTGCATTTCCAGAACTAGAAAAAAAATTAATAGAATGGTTTACCGAAAGGAGAACAAAAAATGTTTTCTTAACAGGGCCATTCATACAAAATAAGGCAAAATCAATCGCTGCTGAATTGAACGTAATAGGATGTGATTTTTCAGTAGAGTAGGCACGGTATTTCAGACCACGCCTTATCTGGAGAAGGAAATAAAGTTAATGTGCTTACTACAGATGAGTGGAGACAGGAGTTCAAATTTATAAGAAACGCCTATTTTGATAAAGATGTTTTTAACATTGATGAAACTGGTGTTTTTTATAATCTTATGCCAAACCATACTTTGGATTTTAAAGGTGAAAAGTGTTATGGTGGCACTAAAAACAAAGAAAGAGTAACAGCAGTTTTATGTTGCAATGCAGATGGAAGCAAAAAAATAAATCTGTGGAGTAGGAAAGTCAAAAAATCCCAGATGTTTAAATAAAATAGATCGTTCTCATTTACCGTGCCATTACAGTAATCAAAAAAATGCGTGGGTAACGTCTGTGACATTTCGAGAATGGCTTATTCGTTTATAGCGAAACATGGCAGCACAAAACAGAAAAGTATTGCTAACGATGGACAATTATGCTGCACATAATGTTAAGGATATCAATTTGGACAATGTGAAGGTGATTTATTTTCTACCTAATACAACGAGTGCACTCCAACCTCTTGATTAAGGCATAATTGCGTGCATGACGAAGCAATATCGTGCTCGTCTTGTAGGAGCAGCAATTTTGGCAATAGAAGCGAACGAAGAAAATCCGAAATGGAATATTCTACAAGCCATACGAGCGTTGTCGGATTCAGTAACATCAAACATAAAAAATTGTTTTGACAAAGCGTGGACAACTGACTCTCAAGAAGAAAATGAGGAAAATCAGTTAACGAAGCATTCATCGATAATTAGTTCTTCTTAGTAACTTTTTACTTTACATGCTTTTATTGTCTGCATTGTAGGCTGAATTTACTGATGTAGAATGGGAAAATTATCAACACATCTTGTCAGTACCTAAACAAGTTAGTTTTGATGAATACTGCATTATTGACAGCGAGGTGGTGACTTCAGATGCAATTGAAATCGATTTACTATTAGTGAATGAAGGCAAGGAATGGAAAGAACATGAAGAAAGCGATTAACGTGATGAGGAAGAAGTGGTAAATGTAACACCCCCTACAAGATCTGAAATTTTAGCGGCTCTCTATACTATACAAAGGTAACCTACATCTGATTTGTTATCGAATTCATTATTTATATCACAATTTAAAGGTTTGCTGATACAGAAGAGAACATTTCCGAAGGTTTCGCGAATTTTTTGAATAAAATTATTGAAGAATGCTTATGACGAACAAAACCCGTTTTAAAACAAAGCGCCATAAATGATTATTTAAAAAAATAATGTTAATTACAATATGAACAAAATACAAAGAAACTTATTGCATAGTCGATGTTAATATGTTTCTAAACATCCCAAGATCCTATTCATTATTGAGGCGTTAAGTGCAAAAGTGGAATAACCCCAACGTATAATATATGTGGATTAGTCCACTTTTGCTCTCAATGCCTCTATTATTCATAATATATAACGAACTAATTCGTTACAGCGAAATTGCGAACATCTCATTATAGCGAACGGCTTGCATTCCCCCCTGCGTGTTCGCTATATCGAGGGTTTACTGTAGTACTTTCGAAATACAATAGTTCATGCTGACAACAAATTGGCAGTCTTTAAGATAATGTATATTGTTTGGAACAATAAAAGGTCATGCTGCCTTCAAACTAATGAGTAGGACTTTGGGGATACAATAATTCATGCTGCTAACAAATTGGCAGTCTTTAAGGTTATACATAGTTTGTTGACCGGTAATAACTCATGTTGCCAACAAGTTGGCGGACTTCAAGCTAAGGAGCATGACATTAGCGACATATTAGCTCATGCAGAAAACAGATTAGTGGGCTTTAAGATAATGTTCAGTGTTTGGAGCAGTAATAGCTCATGCTTGATTTCAGATTGTTAAGCATGATTTTGAAGACAAAACAGCCAATAAGTGCCAGTCTTTAAGATAATGTACAGGTTGGTTCAAATTCGAAGTTCTAATAGGCTATTTCGAAAATTATAAGACTTAGATAAAAAGTAGCTTACATGTTATGATCTACTACAACTGCAATTACTTTTCTACTACATTATACGGAGTCTTTCTTACAGAAAATTTGATGAACAGGTAAAAAATGTTTTTCGCTTTCAGATTTTAAGACATGACAACTTTCGTTTTTTTAACAGAATCAGTCTTGGATTTATGGCTTAGTAAATTCTTTTCTTTATTTTCTGGTTTTAAAAATATCAAGTCTATTCCTTATTGTTTCAGAATAAATCTAAAAATAAACTTTTTATAAAATTTTTAAATTCCGACATCTAGTGTTATTAAATGTAAATATTTTATTAACATAAACTGTAATTTAACAGAAAAAAACTAATGGCTTTATTCTAGAGCAATAAGAAAGACCTGTCAGTCACTATATTTTTAAAATCAGAAAACATAACTAATTTAATAAGTTGTGAATCAGTAACTGGGTGGTCCATTTTCAAAAAACGAAAATTGTCATAGTTCTAGATAGAGTTCTAGATCTAGTTCTAGATAGAGTTCTAGATAATTATCTAAAACTCTAAGAGCCAAAAAAAAGGTTTACCTCTTAATCAAATTCTGAAAAAGTAAACTTATTACGTATTCTTTTGGTAAAGTATAACAATAATAATAACCAAGATAACTGCAGTTGCTGATTTTACGATATTTTTACTGTTTGAGTCGAAGGGAAAAACAAACGACGATAGCACTTTGAGGTTTTCGGCATTCAAATTTTTGGAAAAAGAGATAATGACGTATAAGTTACTTTTTATTTAATTCTTAAAGTTTTCGAGATAGCCTATTCGGACTTCAAATTTGAATCATCCTGTACAGTGTTTGGAACAATAATAGTTCATGCTGCTAACAAGTTGGCGACTTCAAATTTATGAGCCAGGACTTTGGGGATATAATAGTTCATGTTTGTGGAACAGTAATAGTTCATGCTACCAAAAAGTTGATGAGCATCATATTGGAGACATAATACCGTGCTGCCAACAAGTGTGGCAGACTTCAAACTGATGAGCAGGACTTTGAGAACACAATAGTTCTTGTTGCCAACAAATTAGCGGTCTTTAAGAAAATATATAGTTTGTGGAACAGTAATAGCTCATGCTGCCAACAAGTTGGCAGTCTTCAAGCTGATGAACATGACATTGGAGACATAATAGCTTATGCTGCCAACATGTTGGCAGTTATTTTTTATTTATCTGATAGTTTATTCGAAATTTTAATCAGAAATGAAGACTGAAAATTCACCAGAATTGTGAAATTTGTTTGAAGTTTTCACAATTGTAGCAGATCACGAAAAAATCATCAGATCTGGTAAAATTTCACCAGATTTGGCAACAATGTCTACGTATATAAGAAGGGACTAACAGTTACGTTAATAGTGGTTTTTATACAGGAACCTGTTTGTTTTATGTAGTGTTGTATAAAAATTTCTAATTTATTGAATGAAATATTGTTAAAATGTTTAAAACTAAGGTTTATAAATTTTTGAAGTGATATTTATTAAGGAATAGGTTAATGGTGATTTAATAAATGACAGATTCAAAATTGGTTTTACAGAAATCTGTATTTTTATAAAATGTCGATTGAGCAAATTCAAATTTAAAATGATTTCATTTTGATTTATTTACAAAAATTTTGCCATTAACAAATTTAATAAAACATGAACTTCATGGAAGTAGATCCACCAAATGAATTAAAAATTGTCGCGGTTTTTGTGGTTTAAAAAACATTCCGAATAATCATTTTAATAGGATCTTGTTATCAAAATAAACCAAAATGCTATAATACGGATATCTGGGTACAAATCCGCTTGAAACTTATCACAGAGAAATTCCCAATTACAAAATTGCATGATTAATGCGAAATTTTAAGATGATTATTTTTTTTGGAGTTTATTATTCTATGTAACTTTATTTTATTCATGATTTATAAACTCAAATAAATACCTACAATTAAAAATAAAAAAACTTTTAAGAATTCGCGCTAGATAATTAAGCAAAAAAGTACAATGTAGGTAATAGTCGAGCGTAATAAGTGTAATTAAATTACTTCTTGTAAACTCGATTTTTACAAGAAGCGATTTCGGTAGTCGGGAGTGACGCATGTAGTGGTCAGCAAATAATAAAAGCGGTCGTACTCGACGTGATCGTTTTAGTTTGTAGTTTCCAAGGCAGTCCGGAATATCCTCCTTCACACCAATATAAGAGGAATGAAAACGAATATATTAACTTTCGCTTAAGTTCATTTCAAGTCGTTCAACAATACCACAACGATGTTTAACCCGCTGATTTTAGTGTTAAATTTATATTTAGTGAGTTACTTTACAAACGGTAAGTAAGGACGTAAGTTCAAAGATTAAATTCTTATTTATTTTTCTGTTATGTGAGATTCGTTTACAATCACTTACAACTTTAATTGGTTTTCTTAGAAAACAATCTCGGTTGTGTATTTTTTTTTAATTTATTTAAAGAAGACCATGATATTCTTTGTTAATTTACCTTGTGAATTGGTAATTTGATTTCCAAGAAACTGAATCGAGGGGATTTTTTCATATAAAGTGTATAATTAGCTATATAACTCCGAGGACAACGGATTATTTATTTAAATCGTTCCATTTCTTTTTCGTAAAAATTGTTTGTTTAAAAAGAATCAACGACATAAAATGCACAGATAGTAAAAAATAACTTCAACCTTGAAGTATAAGAATAATAAAAATAAATAATTCATAAGTGCTACTTGGGAAAAAAGATGTATTTAGAGAAAATTAAAAAATTTGTGATATTTTGTCTAAAAAAAGATTAATTAGATAATTTTATTAATTATATACAAACTGGAACCAAGGTCGTAGCGTGTAAAAAAACTGTGCTTAAACGAATTTGTAAACAGTACCATTTCAGATAATCTTTGGGAAATCCGTATTTTTAGAACTCCATCATCAGAGAATCATTAATTTAATCAGAATGAAAAGTATCGAGTTAAAACAGGTTTTCAAATTGTGTTTAATGTCACGTTTTGCATTCAACAATGCATCATACAAAGTATCCAATGACAAAATTGTTTTTAAAAATCTGTTATAATAAGAATAATAACATATAATAAAAGAAATATAACCTAAATTAATATAATATAGTAAATAAAATTAAAACCAACATAAAAATTATTTTAAAATACAAAAATTTAGTACTTGATTATAATACCAATCAATGTACTATAATTTGTGATCCCGATTAAAAATGTAAATATGAGAATTAGACCACATCACTAAACTTGAAAAATTTTCACAGTACACTTTTTCTTCATCAATTCAAGACAATTTGATAAAAAAATCAAATTCAAAATTCAAAGGCGTCTGGTTTGGGTGTACAAACACCTACACAAAATTCTTAAATATTTTATCATGATTGAAGTTATTTGATTTTCAATTAATTTTTTAATGTAGGTTCTATTGAACTTTTTCCTCCCAATTCAGTCTAAGCATCTTTTTATTGGAGAACTCCTATTTTGAATTAAAACAAACAAATTTGTTATTTTTCACTACAAATTGTGCTGTGGAGGTTGTTATTCAAATTCTTCACTTGCAAGTTGAAATACGTTCTTTTATTTTTTAGTTTAACATTACCTATATTCGATAGATTGCGCTTATAAAGCCCCGCTGTTTTAAAATGTCTATTGTAAATAGTAAATGTTTCAATATTTCAGCATTAACAAAAGTGATGATGCAAATAACATCAAAAGGAGAGGATGGAAAAGCAACCTCCACTAGTCCGTTAACTGCATTTAAAACGATACCATTCATCTTCAGATGAATATCCGAAATATCAAAAAAACAAAACTGAAGATAAGAAATTTGAGAAACCTTAACAGAAGTGGTTAAACTAAAAAAAATATGCAACAACCAAATTTGAATGCGTCCACAAGCCTTGACACTGTGCCTAGGAGATTTGAAATGCTTCCGGAAGACTTGATACTGCCTCCGAGAAAGTTGGTATGCTTCCACAAGCCTTAAAACTGTCTTGAGGTTTTGAAATACTTCCAGAATGCTTGTTACTGCCTCCGGAAGACTTGAAATGCAAAAAAAATTCAAAAAACTTGATAGTTCCTGTTGAAGACTTGCAATGTTTTCAAAAGACTTGATACTACTTGTGGAAGAATTGGAATGCTTCCACAAGTCTAGATACTGTATCTAGAAGATTTGAAATACTTCTAGAAGATTTGATACAGCCGTTGATAGATTCGATATGGTTTCAAAAGGCTTCATACTGTCTCTGGAAGACTTGTAATACTTTCAAAGGACTTGATACTGCCTCTGGAAGAATTGAAATGCTGTCACAAGCCTTTTGATACTGTGTCTAGAAGACTTGAAATACTTCTGTTAGACTTGATACTGCCTCTGTAAGATTTTAAATGCTTCCAGAAGACTAATACTACCTCTAGAATACTTGCAATGCTTTCAAAAGACTTGATACCGCCTATGGAAGAAATGCAAAACTTCCACAAGCCTTGACACTGTGTCTAGAATTGAAATGCTTCCAGAAGGCTTAGTACTGCTTTTAGAACATTTGGAATGCTTCCAGAATACTAAATACTGCATCTAGAAGACTTGATGTTACTTCCAAAGGACTTGCAATGCTCCCAGAAGGCTAGGTACTGCTTTTAGAAGATTTGAGATACATCTAGAATATTTGTTATTGCTTTTAGAAGACTTGATATTGCTTTCGGAAGACTTGATTGCTCTGGAAAAGATGCAATGCTTTCAAAAAACATTTATACTTCCTCTGAAAGAGTTGGACTGCTTCCACAAGCCTTGATAATGTGTCTAGAAGATTTGAAATGCTTCCGGAAGACTTGATACTGCCTCTGGAGGATTTGGAATGCTTCCAGAAGACTGATATTGCCTCTGGAAGAATTTAAATGCTTCCACAAGTCTTAATACCACAAGGCTAGAAATGCTTCCAAAAGAACATCGATACCAAATTGTTAATGGTTTTATCTGGATTGAAGTTAACAGTTTTCAATAAGTTTTTAAAATTTAATATACCATTGAGCTTATTATTTCCACTTCATAAGATGATATTTATTCAAATATCATCTTTTTCGTTTTATTTCGATTTATTAAACGACGTTATATTGTTATTAAATTTCTAGCGTGTTCTAAACATAAATGCAAATAGAAACGTTAAGCGACGACAAATTTTCCCTAATTAAGTAAGCCTATTCCCAATTAGGTTTTTTTTTTCTCAGCAAGCAATATTAGTTTCACATTAATCACTAATCAATAATCTTGAAGTTGAAACAAATCAAGCAATAAATCAAAGTTATACATCAATTCACAAATTTTTTTAATTATCCATATTTACTATCTAATAAGGAATACACTTATAATAATTATTATTCTAATTGTTGTATTTATTTAATAATGTCATCTATCTTGTCTGATTTAGGCAAGAAACACATGAACTGCAAAAAGTTTGGGGTTTCCTTTACAATAATACTATTCAGCTCTAAAATCTTTTTGACTTGTCAAAAGTTTTGATGAGCCATTGCTTTGTGCCACCAGTTTAAATTACGTTATACCTTTGCCAATAAGCAACTATCTCTCTGATAAATTTGTATTTATTTTAAAACATTATTAATTAAATTATTATTTTTTCACTTTAAACAGCTTACCGCTTCGTTTAGTAATTGCACATGTATCTCCAATCTTTAATTTTAACTCTGCTTTGTTAGAGTCTAGTACAGTAATTTCTTTACCTAGAGCACTTCCTCGTGAAAATAAGTTGATCTTCAAATCATGAACACGAGTTGAAGTGTAACTGGTTAAAATTTTTTCCATTATAAGCTAACAAACTTATACTTCTCGTTCGAGTACTTTTCAGTATCATCCCATCACAAATTTTTATTGTTTTGTGATTTTGTAGTGATACATATTAATCAAATAACTCAAAGTTATTCCACATTCGGTGTGATGTAGCACTGTCTAAGTACCAGTTAGTGTTTCATAATACTTCAGCTTTGGACAATGCAATCAATGCCAAACCAATTTGTTTCTCACCTTATTTTTGATCTCTTTCTTTGCTTTCACTTTCTCTCTTTTTCTTTTGCAAGCAATCTTTCACTCTGTGCCCCTATTTTTGCAATAAAAACAATCAATTGAGTCTCTAGGTGCCCTTCTTTATCACTCGTAAAGCATATCTATCTTCGCTACTAAAGCAACAGGATTGATATTAAATTATTTAAATTCTGCTCGTCATTAGCTATACTTTCCCGTGCAGGTATGAAATGCTTATATTTTTTTGGAAAGGCCATTACTACTTTTGCCACTACCATCTTTTTTGGAGCTTCTTCTCCTTGCTGTTTAATTTTTGCAAAAATATTAGTAACTTTTATTACAAAGTCATCTATAATTCCTTCTTCAAATTTTATATTATAAAACTGCTCAATAATAAACATTGCATAATGTATGAAAGTAGCGTCTTTTCCAAACAAGTTACCAAAATTTTCTATTCATTTGCATCATTCACTTGCCATGCAGCCAACGTCTTATCGTCCTCCGGCCTTTGGGTTCCACTTGCAATACCAAGTAACCAATCCTTTTTTAAAAATTTAACAAATTACTTGATACACGACAGATATACACATCATCTTTTCATCCCTAAACAAATGCAATATTATCTTCCAACAAACATCCAACTAGGATTAAGAACATCTCTTAAAAAAGATCAAGGTTGTTCCTCGGGAGAATTGCTTTAAGGATAACCACTAAGACTTCCTGCAGAATTCTTTATTCCTACTTATGTATGTGTAGAATATGAGTCTTTCACTTCATAAGGACTTGTATAGTTCAAATTTCATTTTTATTAGAATTGAAGGATTGAAACCTTTTTGATGGTTTCAAAATTCTAACAAAAGCTAGCAAAACTCAGAAATAGATAAACAAGTGTCATCATCAAATAGAAGAGTACATTTTACAATATAATCGTTTGAGTTATACCATTAATTTACCTTTTTCTTCTTATTATCTTCCTTTTGACGGAAGGGGGAATATTGTAGAGTACCATGCATCGTACGAAATGTGCAATGACAAAATTAATTTTAAGATTATATTATAACTTATAACAAGAAATAGCAACATAAAAAATAAATAAAATTAAAAGCTACACATATAAGTTGTAAAAGAACATTATTTTAAAATATAAAATATAAATATAAATAGTATGGTACATTGATGATTGACTGATATATAATTAGTTTTTAAAAAGCTTTAATTACTTCTTTATTTACAGCCGAAGAATGTCAGACGCCAAATCAACAACTCGGCGAATGCGTCATTATTACCCAATGCCAAGAAGTTTTAGACATTTTAGTAAAACGTCCAATTTCGGTTGAGGATACCGAATATCTCAAGAAAGCTGGTTGTGGATTCGAACATTTAACTTCAAAAGTGTGTTGCACTGTAAGACAACAACCTCCTACATCTACTTCAAACCCAAGAAATTGTAACAAAATCAATCTAAAAAATAACCACAATAAATTTCCAATTAATTTTTTTAGATCAAACAAATGAATTGCTACCAGATACATCAATTTGTGGAGTTGACAATCAAAATAGAATCCTCGGGGGCACCGTAGCCGATTTAGAAGAGTACCCTTGGATGGCTTTAATAGAATACAAAACGAAAACGGGGTCGGGATTTTATTGTGGGGGAGTTTTAATTAGTGATCGATATGTATTAACGGCTGCTCATTGCGTTAAAGGAAAAGATTTACCGTCAACATGGAAATTGTAAGTTAGCAACAAAATAATTAGTCTCCAAATCATTTTTAATCCTTTAAATTTATAGGATAAGCGTACGGTTAGGTGAATTTAATACCAGTTCACCGATTGATTGCGTAAACTCTGGAAAATACCGAAGATGCGCTCCAGAACCAATTGATGTTCCAGTTGAACAACAAATTGCTCATGAATCTTATAACCCTCAAAGTTTAGATCAATATCATGATATAGCGCTTTTAAGATTGGCATCTCCCGTTTCATATACAGGTTTGTTTATAATAATATAATAACAAAAAATAATTAATAATAAAAATTTTCGTTGTAGAGTTTGTAAGACCAGTTTGTTTGCCCAGGACCGAAACTCATCTCAGAAGTTCTTATCAAGATGAAATTTTTGATGTTGTTGGTTGGGGTAAGACTGAAAATAGATCAGCTAGTGATGTAAAATTAAAACTAAAGGTATTTAAAAAAAATAATATAATTAACCCTTATTTTTAAAATATTTTTTATTACGTATTTGTTAGATTCGTGTGAAATCAAACGAAGAATGCTCTCCGATTTATAGAGCGGCTAGAATAAATATTTCTGAGGGACAATTATGTGCCGGTGGTACAAAGGGACAAGATTCTTGTAGAGGCGATAGTGGCGGTCCTTTAATGGGTGGTTTATTAGACGGGCCGGTAATTAATACTTACGTTTTGGGGGTTGTCTCATTCGGACCAACGCCGTGCGGTATGGAAGGTTGGCCAGGAGTTTATACAAGAGTTAGTAAATACGTCGATTGGATTAAACAAAAAATACGACCATAAAAATGTATTAATTTATTATGATTAAATAAAATAAAGAAATTTTTTTAAAACGTCATTTTTTATTTTCCATGCTTTTTAAATTTCTGCACACTTTCGTGACAATCGAATATATTACATGGTTGGAAATCAAGGATGATTCTAGAAATGTTTGGCATGACTCAGTAATATGAATACCTGTTATTAACTCGTTTACTTCAATGTCAAATGTTTAGAAAAAATGATGTTTAGTATATTTATTTGACTTATGAAATAAGAACTTTCAACCCAGATTCCTTTCGAACTTGGGTCTCGAACCCTTCCCGTTGTTTCTTATATTTTAACCATTCTATTTGAATGACTCGTCGCATTTTTCATCGATTTCTTTTTTTTTTTTTACTAACAGAAAACTTCTATCTTCATTTATTTTTAAGTTGTAACTAAAAAGTAGAAAAAAAGACAAGGATACCTTGAATAAACCAGGCCAAAATATATATTTACTTACTCCTATGAAGTCCTATATACCTCAATTATATTCACTCTTTAAGCTTCAAATATCGCTTTCATCAGCGATATTTTTTTTTAAGCAAATTAATTTTCAAACGTAGATATACAATAAAAAACTCATTGCAACTAATAGCAAATTTAAAACACGTCAATCCCAGCAATAGTATCATATTATCATTTGACGTTGTTAATTTATATACTAATGTTGATACTAACTACACATTAGATTTTGTGAAAGATATTTCTTTATAATCATGTATGTATGTATGTATGGAGTGAGGAGTGCGTATTCTATACGCGGCACCTAGGTCACAACGGGCCCCTTGTACACTGGCTCCCTCTAAGAGGTTTGAGATGTTAAATGCGAGTATATAACTCGATTTTTGGCTGATTCCGCTTCCTGACCGACCCCCCACCAAACCGGGCGTGCTATGGCACAGGCCCAGTGTGGGTTCGCCCCTGTCTGGTGCCGCTCCAGGAGTACCACATCCTCGTGGACCCCTACGAGGTGCAGGTCTCCAGGGCGCTAACGCGCATTCAGCCATTTTTGTTCAAACCCCTTACACACATAGTGATAACGACAGCCAGAGATGTTAGACTGGTTGCCGGGACCGACGGCTTAACGTCCCCTCCGAAGGACGGGGGGCGACCCAACGTGATTACACCGGGATTCGAACCCGGGACGTCTGCGTGTTAACTCGAGGGTTAACACGCTGAGCCATTGCGCCCCCTTATAATCATTTTAAGGATAAAATCACAACTTCACACTTAATTAATGTACTTCACCATATTCATGAACAAAATTGTTTTTTTCATTAATAAATAGGTTTAATAACAAAATTTATAAACACGGTTTACCTATGGGTTTCTCTATATCTGGCATTCTGGCTCAGGGTTGAAAAGAAAACAGCTTTTTTAATTTTTGAAAAAAACGCCTGTTTTTAATTGTTTTAAAAAGTTTTTTTTTTGTTTTAAACTTACTTTACGTTGCTACCAAAAAATTGTATTTAAACGACAAAAATTAAACTGTATTTTAAACAAGCTGTTGGAAATAAATAAAATATTTAAGAAGATTTTTAAACTAAAAATCGAACCCTTACGTTCAAATTATGCCTTATATAAATTCTAATTCAAGTGAGATAAAGTATAAACTCTTGTTATTGAGGTTAAATTGAATAATCTAATTTACATCATTATATCTCAAAGACGAATTGAGATATTATTACGAAATAAATATCATTTTGAAGCAAATTTAATCTAGTTTTAACACACCAATTATTATTATTTCGATTCCATAAATTAAAAAGATAATTCTTTTTAAATCGCCTCTGTTGTTATTGAGGTTAAATTGAACAATCTAATTTACATCATCATATCTCAAAGACGAATTGAGATATCGCCATGAAATAAAAATCATTTTGAAGCAAATTTAATCTAGTTTTAACACACCAATTATAATTTCTTCGATTCTATAAATTAAAAAGATATTTTTTTTTAATCACCTCTCTTGTTATTGAGTACTTTAGACTTTTAATTTTTAGTTTTTAAGAGCTGTAAATAGAAAAAGGAAATAATTTTTAACAGATATCGTGTGAATTTGAATACTGCAACAGCTTCAAGCGATTATATAGGAAACCACTACCAGTGATCAATAATATTCGGGGATTCCCATCGTTTCTTCGTTTCATTCTTGTTGGTGCAAGAAAACATGTCTACTATGGGACGTAAGAAGGTCTTTTACGTTTGGTCTTTTTTCGAAGAAATTAAAGGAGCTAACAATAAAATGAGCTAAATGCAAAAAATGTGAGAAAAACAATCTCGCAAATGTGCGATTCAGAAAATAAATTTTCGAGCAAATAGTACACCTTTTAAAAAATATATACATTTTCTACTAATAGACAACGTTAAGCCCTTAGCCTGGTTTAGATCCAGGTACTTTCAATTTGGTTCAGCAATTGTATACTGCAGTAGCATCGTCAGCAGATATAGAAAGGACTTTTTCGTCTTTTGATTTAGTACATTCCCATATCAGAAATAGATTAGGGACTGACATAGCAGCAAAATTAGTTTCCATATTTAAGGAATTAAATAACAAATAAAATAAAAAACGCTCAAGTTTTGGAAATTTTAGTTTAAATTATTATTAAATGTATTAGAAATTAGAAGTAAATACTTTATAATATTATTTGAGTCTTTTAGAAATAATCCTTCACACAAAATCCTATGATTTTAAACAGGTTTTAAACTGTTTAAAACAAATTTAGTTTAAAACATGTTAGGTTTTATATGTTAGTGTTTTAAACATGTTTAAAACAAATAGTTTTTAACAAATCGTTTAAAACTAACAACCCTGTTCTGGCTGATTTATATTTAGATCACAATGAGAAAAACTTCATTATTGGAAGACATTTTACAATGTAGTGGTGTTTATTCTATCAGATGTCGTGATTGTACTGCTGTTTACATTGGTAACATCGGTAGGAATTAGTTAATATTGGCAATTATACAAAGTGACGACCAGATAACCGCAGAAATACTCTCAATTGAAAATAAATGAAATAGTCACATTAACAAGTAATCACACATGATTCACACATTTGATCACCCAATCTAGCGCGAGTCACATGAATTGGCGTGACCCACGCGTGAGTCACGTGATTCGTGTATAATATTCACGTGAGTGGCATGCGTGACCCACGTGGGTCTAGATCGTGAGCGGGCATAAAAAGTCACTCACGCGCACATCTCTAATGCAAAGGACCAGTAATAACTAAAGACTGGATTAAAAGGCACAAAAAAGACGGAAAAAGGCACTTAAAAAGGCATGAAATTTTAGCAACAAAAGCATTACAAAGGCATAAAAATTAGAAATCGAAAAAATTGCTATACCTAATTAATAATGTATTTAATAACGTTTTCATTAAAAAATATATCGTTAAACTAAACATTCATATATAATTATTAAACCACTAATCACGAAAACAACTAATTATTAAATGCTGTTCTAAATGTTCCATTGTGAAGTTGTGTCTTCTCTCACTTAACGTATTCTTGTAAGCCGAAAAACTTCTCTCCACGTCCACACTTGTAATTGGTGCATACTTGAACTTTGTAATTAATGCGGGATCCATAATAAATCCAGTAACAATTTCACCACTTAAAATTGGTTCAATTTTTTGTAATGTGGCAAATCCTTCATTTTTACACAGAACGTCATTAAATTTATTCGCAATTATTTGACCAATATGTCCTGGTACGCTATACGTGCTGTCTTGAAACTTTTTAATCATTTCTACTGCAGTCACGAAAGGTAAATCCTGTTTTTCAAGTGATTTTATAGATTCACTTATATAACTGTAATTGCTTTTTATAAATACTAAATTATTTTGTAGCTCCACTTCTTTTAGGACGGCCTGGCAATCTTGTATTGCTTTACTACTTGTAGCCGGAAATTCATTTACTAATTGTTTAAAATGATCTAAGGCGTTTGTGTAGTATATAGCGGCATCTAGCCATGTTCCCCATCTTGTTAGAACTGGTTGTGGTGGTAATGGGGTATTTGGTAACCTCTCTCTAAACAATTCTACCCTTAAAGGGGCTTTAACAAATATTTGTTTACCGCTTTTTATTAATTTATTAACTAATGGGAACTGTAACCTTATAGTTTCTGCTACTCGATTAAGCCCCTGTGCTAAGCAAGTACAATGAATTAAATTAGGGTAAAAAATCTTCATATTAGACGCAGGTTTTACCATGTATGCCGCTGCGTCTGACACCATCAGTAAAATTTTATCATTCGATACCGGCTCCGGTAAGAACAAATGCGTTAATTCGTCGTGAATAAATCTTGTTACCGTATTATTATTTGTTTTACTTAATTCTTTGGTACTTATTAGAAAACTTTTTGACGAATTTTCATCACTTAATACTCCAAGTATTAAATTTGCCACGTATCGTCCACATACATCAGTTGTTTCGTCTACACTTATCCAAATATAATTATTTCCAATATTTTTTATTTCTTGAATAACTTCTTTGTAGACTGAAGTAATATAATTTTTGCGGAGATGGCTTTCATCGGGAATATGCACTGTACAATATGTTTGTAAAAAAGTTTTGAAATATTTATTTGTCACTTTATGGATTGGTATGTTTGGTTTTATCAAAGCTTTGCAAAGATCAAAATTGAATTTTGATTGTTCAGTGTAGCCGGATGTTGATGCCACAGATTGTATAGGTGTACCTATAGTTTGTTGTTTTTTGGATTGACTTTTAGTCAGTTTTATGACATGCTGAATTATTAGTATTTCTTGTCATAATTAATCTGTTAACAGTAATTTAATAACGTCAGTGTTTTATAATATCTTCCTTAATTATTAAACAATCAATATATTGTTCTATTAATTTTAGTGATCGAAGTACTACATTGAATCAATAGTAAATTTTATTTCTAGTGAATTTTGGAACATGCTATTCTTTATAATTTCCAATTTTTACTGTAAAAAGATTTAAATTTCGGTTTTAAATATTTAAAAATCTTTGGTATTATACATAATATAATCATTATTTAAAAATATAATTAATTGCTTTTACTCGATAAACTCCATCAATATTTACGATTTTTGAACAGGCTTGGCAAAATAAACGATTGCGTTCATATTTCAATTCCTTGTAATCTTTAATCCATTCGTCTACGGTTGGCTTTTGTTTCGGCATTGTACTACGCAAGAACTTCACACTGTCACTCGAGTAACTTTAATACAACTAAATGAATTGAAAACTCGACGCAAGTCAAACCACATACGGGGAATCCCATGTAAGACGACACGGCAAAACTGGGAATTCCAAAGCTTAAATTCGGATCGATGAACAGAGGCACAGCGAAATATTTTTTCATAATTCAACCAATTTTTGGGGAAAAGACGCCAAAAAGTTGGAAAAAAGCTTTAAATAGGCATAAAAAAATAATAGGCATGAAAATTCAAAAAAGGCATAACTAACCTGGTCTTATTTCACTTATTTTTAACTGATTCGTAAAGATATTTAAATATATTTGTAATGCCTTTAATTGTGAGCATAGGCATATTTTCTATAAATCCGGTCTTTAGTAATAACATAGACCACCACTTAAGTGGTGGTTCCGGTCCGTAAAGATAAGAAACAATTTGTAAATTTCAACATCAGGGTTTCTTAAAGGTTTCCTCAGTTTTTATATATTATGGCGCTTTGTACAGGTTGGTCCAATTAACTGGCAAAATACCAACAAAATAAAACTCTTTTTCGCAGAATACTTTACTCTTATATCATAGATTCAGATTTTTCAATCAAAAATATAGTGTTCTGTACAAGAAAATTGTCATGACCTTCGTATGACTTTGAACATGGTCAATGTCAAAAATGTTATCAACGTTTTATTTCCACCATCCTACAGAACAACTTTCATTTCAATCATTTTCATCTAAAATTTGATTTTATTACCTAAATATAGGTAATAAAGTAGAGATGAGCAAAATGTATGTGATTTTTTTACGTTACTAAAAAATCACGGTTAGCAACGTTGACGTAAAATAGAAAAAAAACGATGACCGTGATTTTCCGGTATTATTATAATACCGCAAAAGGTATTAGACGGATAGTAGGCGGGTTGGGTTAACGTCTAGAATTTTTGGAGTAAGGAACTTCAACATAGATAAAGGTATAATAGATATGCAACCCACTAACAATTTATTGTTACCATGTCAGCGCCATCTAACGAGATCTTCGCCGTCGATTTGAAACTATTGGTAGCCATCTTGATTTGATATAATTAATATTTTATTGTCGGTTTAATTTGCTAAATCCGCAACTTCATATTATTTTTGTTATACATTCAAAAAAATAAGAAGTTACACATTTTACGAATTACGTTGATAATATAGAGCAATCAGGTAATAAAATAATTAAAATTAACAATTTAATAATGTATATATTGTATATTTATGCAAATTGTAATTATTACTCATTACATAACTTATATCTATTTCTGTTGCAATATGATGCGCTTGTTTATACAAATCAGACTTAGAAATACACTGCCTTGTATCCTTACCGGCCATAATGCGGTTTATTCCAGTACAAAGGCAGTGTATTGTTATTATAATAATATTGTTTAAAATTAAATTTATAACGTCATCTTTATGTGTACATATAAAAGTGAAGTGCACATATTTTTTTATATAAAAGATAATGTTTTTCTTAATATTATTATTAAATATTGAATTCATAATGATATATTTCGTAATCTGATAACATTTCTCCAAATCCTCAACAAACGATGATTGGCAATATTGTAATGTGCGGTATTTACAAAATTCTTTTTCTTTTATAAATTCATGGTACATGTTTGTATTTGTACTGTATTGGCTTATAATAATGTGTTGTTTGCAAAACTGGCATGATATTGTTTGCAATAATCTTTTTGATATAAATCCGCTTACATATCCAATTGTTGCGGAATCTATTTGTCTTTTTTTACATTTTTCTATTTTATTTATAAAAATATAGACATTATCATTTTCTATAATTTCTTCCTCGACAGTATTTTGTATTGTTTTTGTATATTCCCTTAATTGGAAGAGAGAAGAATCGAAGTCTTCTTCACAGTTAGCACCCACTGAATGGGTGCTAACCATTTTTCTTATTAATAAACTTTTAAATGTTTCAGTAAATTGCTTTGGCGTTGGGTTAGTATTTCGGCCTCTATGCTGACGCACTTGACCGAAAAAGTTCTCCAGGGGGTCCTGGTTGAGGCTGCGTGGCAAATAATAGGACGCCCCATGAGAAAATAATAACTGACTTACGTCAATGAAACCCTCCAAATTTAAAATGAAGTTCTTTAAACTAGGAGGGACTATTTTCTCGGTACTTCCTTCTCCTTGGAAGAACATGTTCTTCATTTTCTCTAAAACAAAAAAAAAACTTTGATTAAAACTTGCATTTTTCATTTTAACTTGGAAATTCATTTAAATTATATAACATAATATTCTAATCTTATTGTTATATAGTTTGTTTCATATATTAATGCGTTGTAATCACCTTTTGCATTCTTCCAAAATGTTATATGTTTCGATCTTTGCGTTACTGCAGCACGTAACGGTTTTCCAGGAGTTGGCCTACAGCTTCCCCCATTGACACTATCAAATAGTTGATCAAAAAATTTTAAAACTGTTGCTGTTTGCTGGGCTCGCGAAGTAATTTTGATGGAACCGCTAATATCAGTAGCGCCTAAAAAAATCAATATTTATTATGAAAACCTATTGAGAATTCACATACAAAATTTGTTTTTTTTATACATACTTGTTTTGGCCATGTAAGATATTGCAGCTGCAGTAGTATGGCTGAAAATTTGTGCTGCACAAGCTACTTTCATTTTTTTTATTTTAATTTTCTTTACATGGAAATCTGTGATCTTTGGCATTAATCGAAAATCGCCACTACCACAATCGATTTCGTACGCTTTCTCCAAATCTTCCCATTTGGCAACAATAATTTCATTATCTTTTTGCCATACTAAATTTTTTTTTAAAAGGTTATTTCTAAGTCCTTTTAAAATGTGGGGCGTGTCATATAGAGGAATAATCTCTTTATGTTGAACGATTAACCTCCTTTTTATCAATAAATCATTTTTTAAGTAATATGTACGGGCTTCTTGAACCAAACCTACAACAATTAAAAAAATAATAAAACAATATAACATGTTACCTGATAATTTTCTATTAACTCTCTTACCTTCTATTACAGTGCGATTTGTGGTAGCCTGATCGCATATTGTAACAGCCACAGTAAAATTTGCTGCTTGTATTTTACATATTATTTCTTTCAAAATTCTTTTTAAATCAGCTTGTTTAGTTGTTCCTTTACAAAAATAATAAGCTACTGTTTGTTTATATTTCTTTGTAATTCCCCTGATCATAAAAACTAATACATGATCTACTATTCTCCCATTCTCTAAACCATAAATTTGATCAGCATATTTACTGAATTCTAAATTTGGTTTTAATGCCACTTCGTTAACATTAGAACGCAATGGCGTTGTAATGAGTTCAATTTTAGTGCGGCCTTTTTTAAATTCTCAAATAAATTTTCGTTTATCCCACTACTTATTGGAATATTGGATAGCAACCGCATAATGGTCCGTCTTGACGGTAAATGAAACATTTTTGACAAGAATTTGTATGATGTGCCAGAATGTTTATAGAGTGCAAGGCACATTAATTTTTCTTCATAAGAATACCGTCGTCCACGAGGTTTCTTTGATTTACTGTTCAATTGTGCCAAACAAAAATCAATTGCTTCTTTTCTCAGGCCAGTGTTTTTCACATTAATCTCCGTTCTTGCACTTTTCAACCGTTCTTTCAACATACGATTACGTTGTCTATATATAGAAACTTTCTTCTTGAGGTATGTACTAGTTTTGTATAATTGTTTGGCTTTTGGTGACAATTGCTTTGATTTTTGGACACCAACTGTTGCCAATAATCCTGATTCTGGTGCTAAAAAATAATAAAATAATAAAGACTATGAAATAATACAAAAATAATAGAAATAAAATGATATTATAAAAACCATGCCAATAAGACAAACTTTCCCCACAAAGAAATCACTTTCTAATTTATATTATGTATCTTTTAGCAGCTTTAAAGGAATAATACAAAATATATTATGTTAAGGCTCAATATGGTTATAAATGTATAGTACAAACCTCTTAGGGAAGTGTGGTTTGATGATGATGGTTCAGATATATCCTGTGTTTCATCAGGTTTCTGTGATTTCATTTCATCTTCAGATGGTTGGCATATGTAATCATGAAACAGTAATGACTGCTTTAAAGCATCAGCAAAGATATCAGCATCTAAAAAAAAATAACTAATTTAAATACCTATATAATATTACTTTTAATTAACAGGCAACCAACAGGTGTCTAATGTAATTTATACCTTTTGTTGGCAAATAAAGACTAGGTATGCTGTTTGGTTTCAAATACATGTTGCTGCTTCGATCACTTTCCTTGAAATGACGATGACAAACACGATGTGATCTATACACAGTCTGTGGTGGTAGATTGGAAATTTTCTGATTACCACATCTTGTCACCCATTCATCAAACAAATGTTCGTTCTTTTGTGGATTTGGAAACATATGTCGGCTAGAAATAGTGTCGGTACACCCAAAAACCGCACAATTGCGATACCTCTGAATGCATCTTTTCATTTTGAAGTTTTGATGAATGACATAATGAATTATAAGTGCTATTACATTAGCCATCAGCGACATCTAGTGAGATCTTCGCCTTGAAAATCAGCGGTTTTGTTTAGGATAGTAACGTGCCCACACCCTGAACTTCAAATTGACAAAGTCGTCTTGAATTATTTATATTCTATAATATTTGAATAAATAAAAGTACTTTAGTGATTAATATCTCAATAGAGTCTCCTATTTATATCCATTTACAGCCGATATTGCTCGCATTAATCAATTTTCTAGAATTTCTCCAATTTTGCTTCTTATTGTTAGTACAGGTTACATTTGCTGCAATCCAAATCACCTTCAATACTACAATTTTTATAATATGTGTGCTTGGATAAACTTGAAATTGGCAAAGTCGACTTGAGTCCTTTATATTCCATAACTTTTTAATAAATAACACTATTTTAGTGATTAGTATCTCATTAGAGTTCTCAATTCATATCAATTTAACGCGAATATTGGGCGCATTAGGGCCCGCGCCCACGGCGACTTTTTGTAGCGATGCAGTAGCGATATTGTCGCGTGTTTGCATCGATACAGTCGCGATGCAATCGCTAGTACTACATCGCGATTCGGTCGCGCTGAAAACGCGATTCATTAACGAAAAAAAAAATGCGTGCGATCAGTATAGTTGTAAGATGGATTCCGTTGAGACTACATTAGTCACATTATCTTTGGTGCTACTTTTACGTAAGCAGCCGAAACGTGGGCAACGAAAGCAGCGTCAATATTGGATGCACCCATTTAATAAACAAAGATTACTTACTGGACATTATGTAACAACGTTTAAACAACTAAAAAACTGTAAAGTGGCAACTAGATGTAACTTCACAGATCTTTATTTAGATTTTAAATGTGGACATACTACTGCACATAGAATTGTTAAAGAAACTGTGGAAGTAATATGGAATAAGTTAAAAGACATCTCCATGCCAGAACCAACAGAAGTCACATTTAAAAACCGCTGAAGGATTTAAGAAATATGCTAATTTTCCTAACATAATTGGAGCAATTGATGGAAAACATAAGAATTATAAAACCATGTCATACCGGCTCAAAATATTACAGTTATAAACACTTTTTTTTGATTGTGTTGCTAGCAATATGTGACGCTAATTATAATTTCATAGATATAGATGTTGGATGCTATGGAAAGAGCTCAGATTCAACAATACATGACAGCAGCGATTGGGCAAGAAAGATACGACAAGGAAATTATAATATACCTCAACCAAGACCTATATCTAACAATGGAATACCTATACCGTTTTCGTTTATTGGTGATGAAGGATTTGCCTTATCACAACACTTACAAAGACCATACGCTGGTAAACATTTACCACGAAATAGGTGAATATACAATTACCGCTTAACGCGCGCAAGGCGTTATATTGAATGTACATTTGGTATATTGAGTAACAAATTTAGAATTTTCGACCGCCCCTTAAACGTTAATATTGATTTTTCTACGAATATTGTTAAAGCTTGTTGCATATTGCACAATTACATACGTAAGTGTGATGGATATTAGCTTGATCACACTTTGAGTATAGTTGGGTTCCAAGATCCACCTGCCAGTGATAATTTACAATTAGTTGGAGTTTTACAATCCGAAACATTTATATGGCAAGATGTGGCAAGATTCAAAAATTTAAAATACTCTAACTTAGTTATATAATATTTTTATATAAAATATTTTCAGACAAAATTTTTTTATTTCATTAAATTAAACAGCTTACCACAAGCATTCTTTTCTATATTTGTTTTTCGAACAAATTCAGAATCAAATATCTCATTTCTTCCGAATCAAATTTCTTCCCATGCCTTTCTTTTTGCAACTTTATTTGAAAATTCTGGAAGGCGCGAGTCCCATATTACAGGACGATTTTGGATTGCTACTATAAATGATTCTGTGTCGATTCCATTTTACGTGACACACAATGTATAATGACAGACATCATTTTTTCAAATTTGACGCGACTAATGCGCATTTTATAAACGCGCGACAGCATCGCTACAAAAAGTCGTCGTGGGCGAGGGCCCTAGTTTCCAGGACATAACTGTATCTGACATTTGAATAATGTAACCGTCATGCATTAAGTGAATGGATGAAAAATCATTAAGAAATTAATGATTTGAAAGTTTTGGCAATATTTAATTTAAGGCTGTAAAGTTAAGGCCAATATAATATTATAGCAGATAACTTGAAACACTTTATCAAAAACCGCTTGATATGCGGAACAAGTTCCGATAGCAAGTTTTCGGATGGCTTTTTTCAACATATCACGATATATTTAAATTTAAAGACCAATCTTAATATGTTTCGTCGTGGTCATGTCCTTATTGATAAACACACCGAAATACTTGACCCTTTCAGCACTTTGCATTATAGACCCATTTACTTCAAGGTTACGAGATCTTACCTTTCTTCTCCCTTGAAGTAAAACTAGCTTTACTTTCCTACCTATTATATCTGTTCAATATCTCTGCTATAATTAGAAAATCTTTTACAATCGAAGATTGTGTGGTGCATCTTCAGTATTACATACATACCAGCATATATTTTATTTCTTTCAGGTAATTGCCGAAAGCTCCGTGTCCTAAGATGGCTTAGATATTGCGTAATAATTCGTATCCATAAAATAAATATAAAATGTCTTGCTCATCTGGTATATTTAATTTCTAGAATTTCTCAAATTGGCGTCTTATGGTTAGTGCAGATTCCATGTGTTATAATCAAAAGCTACCTTTCTCTTTGATATATTTTGAGCGAATAAAAATATTTCCATGTTTGTTGTTTTAAAATAAAATTAGGTTCTGTTCGTGACATATCATTACTTTATCCCCTTCTTGTAAACAAATTCTTTTGCTCTGTTATCTTAACATTTATTTCATTTGTTCTGTGCTCCTTGCACACTAATTTCTACAATTTTTTGCATTTAGAAACATAGTTAACTACTGGTTCAGTACTACCTCTACCGTCCCATAAATAGTTTAACACACTTTACGAAGATTTTGTTTGTCTTCCATAATAAGTCCGCGGGACTGAAGCCATGCGCTGTACGTTTTATGGCAAGTGTTGCTTGAGTGTTCTCTTAAACACTATGAAATTTTTCTACTATATTTGATTGAGGATGATATGCAAACTTGTGGATTAATTGATTGTATCAAAAGTTTCGTATTTAGGTTATTAACAAACACTCTCTCCAGACCAGTGTTTTTGAAGGAAACCCAACTCTAGAAAAAATGTTCAATCATCCTTATACCACCGATTCTGAGTCAGCTACTTGTAATGGTGTTTTTGTTATACGGTTGGGGGAAGTATGGACACCTCTGTATGTAAAACGAAAACTCTATTATAAAGCTGTTTAGTCCCATAATGCGTATATAATATAATATTATACTATTATGTAGAATGTTGCTCCAATATAATACTCTTTTTTATCGGTATTTTGAGCTAACGCCGTAATATTTAAACTTATCTTTTGTATGTAATTTTAACTTCTTTTTGATTGCTTGATTATAGTACATATATAAATGAGTGATGGAATTTAGTTATGGCATGACACTTAAAGTTTTATGACATATAAAGGGTGGTCCAACCAAAATGCACGACATTAATTGTAAATATAAGAAAAAGTTTTATGAGAATTATCTTAATATTTTGTATTATGATAGAGGGATGCTCGTCATACCTTCGGTGGAATACCTTTATCCGATATGATGATAGCCATACCAGAGGGGTCCGCAAGATATCATTAGAATTAGTTCGTTTTAGCGAATGTGTTAGCTTTTGTGTCTGACTGTAAGTGCCATCATGTGGTCTTTATAGTATTTTCACAGACCGTGTGTGATTTTGTAAAACAGCAGTGTTAGTAAAGCTTTCTTCATCGCGGAAAGATAAAGTACGCTTACAGTAACGAAAAATGGATCGCTGGTTGAGAAATGGTTCGTTATAATGAGAAAGGCGTGCAGATGAAGAGAAAGATAGTGCATTTGATGTTAAAGTTAATAACTCAATGACTCTCGAATCAAACCTGTCAGTGTCTATTGAACCTACCCCGTCGGCGTCCCTTGAACCTAACTCCTCCATCACCAAGATCAATGTTAAGCTTGCTGGAAAGATTTGAAGGTATAATTCTGATTACTTGAAAATCGGTTTCGCTGGACCTGAGCAGCAGCCTAAACCTCAATGTTTTGAAACCAGCGAAATTCCGGCGCTACCTTCGATGGTTGGATTCGAAATCCCTTCAGCTCTCAAGGAATAGAAAATATTCAACTTCTCACAGAAAAAGTGCAAGATCAGCTTGTGGACTTGTCTAGCTGTGGTACGATGAAAAACATTTTTAATGGTGAAGAAATTGCAGACTTCTGGGCAACAGCACGCAAATAATACAAAGAACTTGGAGATAAGGTAATGGAAAAGATCCTTTCATTTGCAACCACATATCGGTGTGTGCAAGCATTTTCTTTTATGTGCTTCATGAAAAACAGGTACAGGAATTGGCTCGATATGCAGTCGGATTTCAGAGTGAAAGTTTCAAGTTTGGAAGCAAATATTTCAGAAATAATGGACTCAAAAGTCAGATTCAACTTAGCTCATTAAGAACTGAATATTAAAACAAACTGTGTACTAATAGACCTACTCTGTATTGACTGCATTTTTGCAAATAAATAATAACTTTTATAAAATTAGTTTTATAAATTAGTTTTCCTTTCTTTTTAATTTCTTTCTGTATTTTCCAGTTCTGACTCAGTTTTTTATAAGAGTTTGTTACCAAAACACCTATATTTGTAGAAAATATTTTTGTATTACTTTAGTTAACTAGTTTAGAATCCTTAGCTATTACCGCTAAGGCTGTTTTGGAGGGGGGTCACTTTTTAAATTTAAGATTAGGAATTAATGGGGATCCTTGTCATTATAACGACTGGATGAGAGGGTCCTTGGGAAAATTTTGTTGGGAACCCCTGCGATAGTCTATATTTTTAATGACTCTGTAACATAATTAAGGTTCAATGTGTCGTTAATGTGCTGAATCTTATCCTTTAGTTGTTCTCGGGCAAAAGAGCTATTGTTTCCTTGGTTGTGTGGCAAGTGGCACCTTCCTATTGGAACCACATATCGTTCAGATCCATATTCTTAACTTCTGGTTACAAGCAATTTGTTCTCATTTCGCCTCATTTCCAAATAAGTACGGCCCGATGACGCCGTCAGCCTATAAACCGCACTAAGCAGACACTCTTTGTGGATGCATCGGTTTTTCAACAACTCGTGGATTCTCATTTGCCCAAATACGGCAATTTTACTTGTTAACGAATCCACCGAGGTGAAAGTGTGCCTCATCGCTGAAGATGATTTTCTTTGTAAAGTTATCATTCGCTTCTGTCTGTTGAACCAACCATTCGAGGTATTTATGATGCCTCCGCATTCATCAATCTCATCAAATCAAAGAAATGGAAAAATAATTTTCGGTGTTACATCATTGGTTTTCTCACCGACTCCATTAAAGGTAGCTGTCTGTCGATATTGTTAATAGCCCCCATATTTTTATTGTAGTCATGAATACAACGTGGTTTACGTCATAATGTCTTGCTGAGTTTTATAATTTTTTACCGGTACTGACATACAAAGTACTGATAACATGGACCACTACTTGAGTTGTGGTCCCGGTCCTTTAAAGGTTAAGAAGAATCAACGTCATTTCAGGCAGATTCTTATCTAACAGCCATTGGACTATACAAGAAATCCTAGAGAACATATAAAATACATAAAGAACAAACCTATAGAAGATAGTCAACATAATGACTCGAAAGATAGTTTTAAAAATGCAAGAATTAAATGTGATCCATTTTGTTTTTAAATTTATTGTTCCAAATGATCTAAAATCCAATTCATATAATGAGCAATATTTGTATAAATAGCTGGTTTATTTAAATCTCCGCACTTCTTAGCTCCGAATGATACAACACCTATAGCGAAATATTTAGGGGGGCTATCCCCGTGGCTTTCAACATGCATTAAGGGTCCTCCGGAATCGCCGCCGCACGAATCTTTACCGCCTTCACCGCCCGCGCACAATTGGCGAATACCGGTCATTTCAAAATCCTTTTTATAAGCCGATTTACACGATCTCATCCTCAAAATTGGGACGCTAACGTATAAGAGCTCATCGCTCGTGTTTGGATTATCAACATCGAACGTTCCCCAACCAGCCACTTCTCCCCATTGACCAATATAATCGGAATTTAAGTGCTCTAATTGCGGTAAACAAATTGGTTGAACCCAAGCTAAAACAATTATGTTCACAGCAATATTAATTATTGTTTATGTATGCGTCTTACGTGAAAGATTTACTTGCTTATTAAGTTTTATTAAAGCTATATCATTCGCATATTTTGGATTATTATACATAAAATGAAAGTGTACTTCAGCTGGCTGAAATTCTTGTACTTCTTCAGCGCACTCGCCATTTTCACAATCGATTGGTGTGCTTACTACGTGCTCTCCAAGTTGAATACTTGTTCTTTAATCATCAAAAATGTAATTAAAAAGATTATTTGGGTTGCTTTGTTAAACAGAAATCAATTACAATTTAAATTTAACAGTGTGATTGTCTTTTGGACAAACGATCGTCGGCAAGTCAGTAACGCAATGGGCCGCCGTTCCAACGTACCATTCGTTTATCAAGAAACCGCCACATCGATACAAAATCGCTTTTGTACATCCTGGCATTGAATAACCAATCCTTGCCAGCCAAGGATATTGTCCTAAGCGAGCTTTTTCACCACCAATTATTCGATCGGCTTGTGAACTACCACAATATTTTGGGAGATTTACATAGTTTTTGTGTAATTCCAAATCGAAAAATGATCGACCTCAAAGTGATATTAATAAAAAATTTGGTTTTAGTAAAATAATTATTGTAACTTACAAGAATTAAATAATTGTATCCCAAGTAAAACCCATAGTAAGTTTTTCATGATTAAATTGGAACGAAAAACTGCTTCATTTGGTGGGATCGTTTTGATTTGGTTAATTGAACAAATTTAATCGTACGAAAGAAACAATGGGGAGTAATAAAGGAACCCACGCAATTTTATATACAGTTCAGTCTGTTATGTTTTTTATACAATTTTAATTTTCCAGACGATTTCTTTAAGACTAAAAAATAACTTATCATCAAGAAAAAAACTGTTGAAAAGTCGAGTGTCTTCCATCGAGTTTAATTATCTGGTCCAAGTCTTGGTAACGATTAATTTTGTAATATTTTTAATTTATTTTTATTATTAAGTTATAAGAGTACTAAAAAATTTTTGCAACGAACTGTGTTTGAGCGAAATTCCAAAACCATTCTCTACAGGATTCTTCAAAAAGATAATATGCCTATTATATTACTTTACATCAGGTATAAAATATCTTTCAATAGTATAGAAATGTTGTGAAAATTTGGTGTAAATTTACATTGTATACATTATTAATTTGAGCAAAACCCACAATGGACGTGGCAGGTAGAACATCAAAATCGTAAAATTTTTTGACAAAATCGTTCAAAATGAGCCATGAAGCATCTTTTAATAGTACAGATGGTGTACATTTGTATCATATGCATTATTGGTTTGAGCAAAAACCCGCAATAGACATGGCAGGTAGATCATCAAAATCGCAACATTTTTTGACAAAACAAAAAGAAGAGTATGTATTTTTCATAGAACGAAATTCTTAAAACATCTTGTTGAAATTTTTCATTATTTATAAAGGGAAGTATTCACTTTTATCAGAATATAATTATATTTGAGTATCTGGCCTTGTTTTTGAGATATCAAGTTTTGACTTAACCTACATTTGCAGTGTCTCATTACACATTTTGTTTATCATTTTTAAAAACACCGTATTCTTGAAATATCTTGATAAAATTTGTTATATTTATAAAGAATAGTATGTACTTTTATACGCACAAAATCATAATGAAATATCTCAATTCGTTTACGAGACATCAATTTTTGAACACAATCGGAACTTTTATTAGATTACAAAGATAACAATTTTCTCTAATGATTTTTAGAAAGTCATAAAAGATCGAATTCTTAAGATATGTTAATGAAATGATGGCTATTATAGAAAAGAGGAATTACAAAACTATTGGATTTTGAGATTCGAATTTTTGAACTCAATCGGAACTTATATTATTTATACTTATATTACTTTGCAAAAGATAACAATTTGATATACTGATTTTCAAAAATTTGTAAAAAAACGAATTTTCATCTTAAGATGAAAAGCATGTACTTGTTCATCATGAACAAAACAGCATTTAAAAAACTCTATTCGTTTTTGAGACATCATGTTTTGAACACGGTCTAAATATATAGCATTTCATTAAAATAACAATTTCCTTAATTATTTGTAGCAGGAAAACTTTTAAGGATCTATTCTAATCCGTCCGGTATCGTGAGACGTAGATTTTGCTTTAACAAGAAAAAATGCAGAATAATTTACTGGCATTAAGAAAACGAGTAATGATGCAGAAAAATGGTCACAAGGAATAACTTAAGAGAGGTGGAACCAAAAGTGCTGCGAGTTGTAAAATGTGTGGTGGAGAAACAAATAGCAGAAATCAGAAATAAATGACGATATCTGGAAGATCCCTATATTCAGTAGTTGATGATACGGAGAATGCAATGATGTTATAACACACGATTTATTAACTTTGTTGAAAAATTGGAAACCTTTTCGTACGTCTCGTAACACGGCTAAACCTTAATGTTTCTAGTTCTAAGTGTAGTGTTAATTCTGAAGCTAAGTTGAGTTGGGTTTCGGTCTTAAGTCAAATATGTGTTTAAATGCAAATGTTTTTCATTCTAGGTCTAGTATTAACTCTAGCCTTAGTGTTGGTTCTATTTTTAGTTATCATTTAGTCTTAAATTGTTGTATATCTGTATGCAGAGCTGGACAGTAGTTAACTATACGAAGTTCGTGTAGTTTATTTCGTGTTAGAGTTCTCTAACACGAAATAAACAAGAAGGTTTATATAAACATAAGTCTTATAATTTTGTATATCATGGAAGACACCACAAATTTATTCACTTTTGAAGAACAAACATGGTTTTAATTTATGGCGAGGTACATAAAAATGGTGTTGCTGTTATTCGAAAATGTAATGAAACATTTACCACTAGGAGGATACAAAATCGAAAAACGTTTGAGGCCATTGAAAAACTAAAAAGCTAAAACCACAACGACAAAACGCTGGTCGACAAAGATTTAGACGAACTACTAACGTTGAAGAAGGGATGCTCAATGCTGTTCAGCTATCTATACTTCTAACCACAAGGAAATTGTCACATCGTTTCAATGTTTCATCTGCAAGCGTATGACGGACATTGCACAAGCAACAATTGTCAAATCTATATCACGTTACGTGTATGAAACATTTGCATTTGCAACAAAAATGGAATTACTAATTTTCGAAACACTCATACTTGGAGCGACGAAAACCCTGATACGACTGCTGTTACGCATTACTAACAAACCTTTTCATTAAATCTTTGGTGTGGTCTTCTTGGTGATAATCTTATCGGCCATTTCTTTTTACCAACAAAGCTTTCAGGAATATCTTACTTGAATTTTTTGCAAAATAATCTCTATGAATTTTTAAAAGATATTCCGATTTTCAACAGGCAGGGTGGATTTGCCGAAACGGACCTATTAAATGGCCACCACGATCTGCTGATTTAACGCCGTTAGATCGTTTTGTATGGGGCTGAATGAAGTCTGAGGTGTATTCTACCTCTATTACCACGCAAGAAGAGCTAAGAAATCGAATCGAAGATGCAGCAGCTATGAGGGGTCGTCCCGATGTTCTAACCCATGCCAGAGAATCATGGATTCGTCGTGCTAAATTCTGCATTCAACAAAACGGAGGGCACTTTGAATAGTAACTCTGAATGTTTTATTGTTAAATAAATTAACTTTTCAATATCTCGATAATAAATTAATTTGAGACTTATGTTTATATAAACTTTCTTGTTTGTTTCTTGCTGGAGAACATATCCCCGAAATAGTGCCGTGCAATTTTGAAACACCCTGTATATATATTTTTTTATTGTATACAATAATATGTTTACAATTTTTACATAATTGAAACATTATCTGCACTCTCCACTCTCATCCTCCATTTCCACTCCCTCCACTCCTCGGCCCAATCATCTCTTCATCAACCTCCTCACCTGTCACTCCCAAAATCCGATTCTCGTCCAAACCCCCCACAATTCACACAAAACGCCACCACCATTCCTTTATCTCCTCACCCCCACACCCCTTCTCATCAATCATTTCCCCTCTTCCAAGAGCCGCCCACGGTCCATCTCCTCCTCCCTCAACTCACTGCACCCTTTCAACGTTTCTCATTCCTTCCTGCACAGTCTACACCACCTCTTCTCATCCGCCATCCAGTATCTATTAGCTCTCTCCTCGTTTCCACAATGGAACCTAGCCACCAACTTCTTCTCTCTAGTTGTCTCTATTTCTTTTACCATATCTGATCTTTCCATCTCTGATTTCCCTCCAACACTCCCCCAATTTGGTCTCCCTTCTATTCTCTCTTCATATTTCACCCCATTACCTCCTGCCCGCCTCCTTATCCTTACCCTGACCTTATCCACTTTTACCTCTTTCCTCACTATATACCTCGGTGTTTCTCTCGCCACCCCAAGAACATATCTCCAATATCTAGCTTGCACGTCCTTCAGCATTCCCTATCCCCATACAACATCACACTGATAACCAAACCGAACCTTCAAACATAATCACCCTCGCTGCCACATTCCTTTCAAAGAGTCTCTCTCCCCAATTGCATACTTGTCCCATCACCTTATTCGGCTTTTTGCCATTGCTTGGGTCGCATGTGAAAGCATCCTCTCTGAAAGCACTCCAAGTAAGTATAGGGAGTATACTTCCTCTATCTCCTTTCCCTACCATCTCCAGTTTTCTGCTGTCTCCCACCCTTACAAAGCTTCATCAATTTTGTGTTTCCTAAATTCACTTCCAACCCCTTCCCCCTAAAATATTTTGCCAAGGTATTTATCATATCGTTCATCTCCACTGCCTCTTTCGCTATTATCACAATGTCATCCGCGTACGCTAGCAAGGCCTTCGGTTAAAAGATACCTGGGTGTTATTTTATTTTTTTTAGGGTTTTTTTTCAATATCTTTAGCCAGAGACGCAAAAAATGGATAAAATGTGGTATACAGGGGTTTTTTATCATGCTAAATTCAAATATGATCTTAGTTTTGTGATTACTGATGGAAAACGCTACATACTATTGACACTTGTCAAACTAATCTAATAATTGTTTGAGGTATTTTGTGTTCGTGATTAAGTTTTTCATTGGCCTTCTCACTGATTATTCAAAAATGAACAATTCAAAAGTGAACCATTCAAAAATGGTTCACTACACTTTGGGAGAATACAAGGACATGATTATGTGTTACGGCGAAGCTAGATAATATTCTTACGATTCTCAACGTATCTATCGAGAAAAACATCTTTTAAGACAAGTTCCTAATGTTCGAACATTTATTGATGTGCATAGGCGTTTGGGAGATGATGGCTGTTTTAAATAACCAAAATTGAATAGTGGGGTTTCCAAAACTCGTCGCACTGTGCGAAACGAAGAAACTGTTTTACGAATGGTAGAAAATAATCCGGGAACAAGCACCAAAAAAACAAGTTCAGCGGTGCGAAACCTTAACCGTAAATCAGTTAGACAAATTTTCAATGAACAACTTCTACGCCCATATCATTTCCAGAAAATTCATTCACTATTGGAACATGACTTTTTTCTCCATGGTTGTAAAACCAAAGAATTAAGAATTATTTTAATTAAGAAATTAATTATTTATTTGATTAAGAAATTAACCAAAGAAAACATTTCATCAATTTTGTTTACTGATGAAGCTGGTTTTAGTCGTGATGGTATTCTGAACCTACATAACATGCACCATTGGAGTGATAAAAATCCTCATTGATCTGTAATTCGAAGTCACCAATATGGGTTTTCTATTAATGTGTGGGCAGGTATAATTAACAATTACTTAATTGGCCCATTTCGATTGACAGGTACACTGTATCGAAATTTCTTGGATAATGGTTTAAACACATTATTAGAGGATGCCAGCTCACTTTTCTCGAACGGCAAGGGAATATTTCGACAGGAGATTTGGAAATATGTGGATTGGTCGAGGGGAACCTGTACCCTGACCAGCTCGCAGTCTCCACCTTAATCCCCTCGATTTTTCATTTTAGGGGTTTAAGAAAACTGAAGTTTATGCTGTAGAAATACATAATGAAGAACAGTTGTGGATAAGAATGATGGAATCGGCAGATAGATTTCGTAATAACAGGAATATTTCAAAGATGCCGTCAATCATTAAGAAGAAGAATGGAAAATGTATTGAAGTACAAGGGCAACAATTTGAACATCTTCTAAAAACTTAATGTTTCGTTTTAATTAATCATATTTTTCATCATACCATTAAAATTTAATTGTTGAAATATTTATCATTGTTTTTGCAATAAATAAAAAAAAAATCAACACCCCGTATCTTTTAAGCGAAGGTCTTGCGGACCCATGTTCATAGGAACTTTCTTTCTTATTTTAGTGTTCTCTATTGTGTGGCACTATGCAATGTACTTTTTTCTATGTCACCCTGTATACGTTGCACGCTACCCTGCCGGGTGTTGATATACTTTTGTATGTACACAATAAATATTAATTTAATACTTTTGTTTAATTTTTATTGCTACAAAAATTCGGCCCCAGCGGTATGTCAAACAAATTAATAATCGGCACCGAATGGGTTAAATCCTGGAAAGGTTTTCTCTTCACGTGCGGTAAAAGTTCTTTTGGGCATCTTCTTCCAGAACGGACCAGTCTCATCTACATTGAATATGGCTTGGGTGGTATAACCTCCTTCTTGTACCATTGCCTTTAGTTTCTCTGGATAGAGAGACGCCGTTTCTTTATCAGCACTTGGCGCCCCCCCAATTCCTGCGATACGATGCCAATTACAACGACTTTTGAAACGGCTAAATCAACCATTACTAGCTGTAAACATTTCATCTTTAGCCGCCTCTCCAGCGTCTTCTTTCAATCTCTCAAAAATCAACTTAGCTTCAGAGAATGGCTAGGGTTTTTAGGGAACAAACTGAAATTGACACAATTCTTACATTCATACACAGGATATTAACACAAAAAATAACATACTTGGAAATGGAGAACATATAGGAAAAGATTAGGGAAGACGTAACATACCGCATCATGAAGTCCAAAGATGTAAAAAGGAACAAGATAAAAAGATTAATACAGGACAAGACTAATGAAATTAAACTAAAATGAAAGAAAACCGAGGAAAACAAACACACCAACGGGCACAAACCCAAAATACTTAACATCAATAACGAAAGGATTACGACGCAACATACGAAAAATATTTACACTAACAATAGACTTAATGACCCTACTAACAACAAAAAAGGTGTAAGTAATAATAATAATAAGTATTCAGTTAAAAGAATCTCAGTTACGGATTACAACAGACCAATTGATCTTAACTTGGGTGAGGCCTTCCCATTTGCACCAAGATACAGCAACCTCAGTTCTTGCCCCCTGAGTGACTCGGATTAGCAAATTCTCAATTTAGGTCATAAATTTTCTATAAAAAACAAAATCAACCCAACAGATACAGCCATAGAAATAGAAACACAAATTTACAAGCACCCAAATTTCAAAGATATCAGAGAGAACGAACATATCATTAAACAGGTTAACACAAAAGACCACAACACCCACAACAATATTAACTTCAAAGATCTTAAAAAACTCAAACAAAAAATCAAAGACCATAAACTTATAGTCACCTTAGGGGACAAGAATGCTGGAATTGTCATTATTGAACAAGATTCATACATCAAAAAAAAACCTATGATATCTTTGTACAAAATAATATTAGAGAAATTAACAAAGACCCCACCAACCACTTTAATAACCAATTTAAAAAACTTGTAAAAACCTGTAAAGATAGTCTGCAAAAATTCAACATTAACACCAATAACTTAATAGAAATGAACCCACTACCTCCAACACTAAAATCACTAATAAAACTTCATAAGAAGGACCAATCCGTTAGGCCCATTATAAGTAATAAGAACACCACCACAGAAATAAAATTGCAAGAGGCCTTCAAAAGTTTCTTTACAAAACATTCGATCCATTTATAAAATATAAAATTAAAAATACCAAAGAGAATACAAAAACTTAGAGACGTACAAATCAATAACGATACTTCAATAGTTTCCTTCGACATAAAAAACCTTTACACGAATATTCCTGTAGATAAAACCTTGAAAATCATTAAAAAACACTTGATACAACATAGACTTGACTATGATGGTGTCACCGAAGTCGACATCAATAACATTATTCAGTAATTAAACTCGTATGCAAACAAAACTTTTTGTTGGGGTCTTCCATTTCTTGCATCCTCGCAGATATCTTTGTAAACAATCTCGAAAACAAAGTTTTTTCCAACAAATTCGATAAATTTACAGGAGAAATTATTTTTTACGGTAGATACGTTGATGAGATCATCATAGTTCATACATACAAACCCGCAAAATTGATTGCTCTTTTTAACATCTTCAATACGATCAACAATTTACAGTTTACAATTTAATAAAGGTAGCTTTGATTTCGACATCCTCCGAAAAGCAACCATTACCGACACCATCATACCCAATAATTCTTATAACTCCTCAACTCATAAGAACGCCTCTCTCTATTTTCTCTTTAATCGACTATACAACACTCCTCTAAATTTGAACAAAAATTTAAAAAACTCGTTTATCCAAGTTACAATTCTAGAAAATAATACATTTCGCCTTCTTTCAATCATAATCTGGAAAAACTAAAGAACAACTTCAATAAATATAACCATGTTCCAACATTCAAGTCTGCAGGTAAATTGGGCCAAATATTAGGTAACAACGGACATAAATTTGAAGACCACAAATGAGAAATGAAGACAAGAAAAGTGGGGTTTATTTGATAAAATGTAACGATTGTGATATGAGATATGTAGGGCAAACTGGAAGGAATCTGTTAACAAGATTCAAAGAACACAATACAAAACATACTTTCAATGTTTTCAAACACATGACAACACATAAACATTCCATAAACATTAATAACCTTTCACTTTTAAAAAATCTTAAAAAATCGAAACAACTCGCCCTATATGAAGAGTTCTTTATTCAAAAAATCAAAAAAGAAAACTCCGATTCATAATAATGAATGAGATTTTAGATAGTAACAACTTCAGATTCTTTATGAAAATGATATAATATGATATTTTCAAATAATTTTTACTTGTTACGCTGTAACTTCAAAATTTAAATTTACTTATTTTACCACCTTGTTGACCTTGAAAGAAAACTCGACAACGAAATTCATCAGTCCTCTCAATAAAGCCAACAAAGTCCGACGAGACTCAAATTTATTATTTATTTATATACGTCCGTTAACTGTTCTAATTTTCCTCAGTACTTAAATAGTTTTACATTTTGACCACACCTTTAATGTAATAACCATTGTACATTAAATTTCGGCTTAAATGAATTGTTCTTTTCAAAACAAGAAGAAATGTTATACTAGTTAAATATACAACATCCTGTTTTGTACATCTATAGCTTTCTTGACGGTAAATATTATTCATTATATTTATATACTAATAATTTCTATAATGGTTATCTCAAAGATCTTTTTTACATCTTGTTTTTAGTCGTGCCTGTCGATACCCTAAAAACTGGGCGAAACACGTGTAGCACCGATCTATTAATTTAATAAACATCGTTTTTAAGTCAAACCTTATTTATTTTACAATTTAGCTTCAGACCACACCGTGTTATGATCAACAGGACAGTTTTTCACTCTTACCTGATTATCACGTCATAATTTTAACATTGTTTCCATCTGGGCGATAATATCATGACGTGTACGAATGATGGTTGAATTCAGACACTGACGATTTTTCGCAGTTTCAAGAATTTTTTCTTTATAATAATAATAGAATTTATTTTCAACCTAAAGATTGTTTCCAACACTCGGGGAAAATACTTTCTGCAAGACATGCATTTATTAAATGTGTAAGATAAGGCTCAAATAAAAAATAATGCTCAAACCATCCACGCCAGCGCTATTGTTACGAAGTGATCGAATTATATCGAACACGGATTCTTCACTAATCTTGAGAAATTTAAAAAAATTCTGATTGATGGGATAAAAATCGTACAGCTCATGACACATCGGTAGCGTAGGGATAGAATCAATAAAAAATTTGTTCATTTTTTCAGGATACTTTAAACATTGAGGGATGGATGATTTCTGTTTTGGCGAAGCTATGGACGTGCAATGTGTATCTTTTATAATTGTTCTGACTGTTGATTCCGGTAGATTAAACTTCTTTGCCAATTCACAAATTTTAATTTTTGCATCGAAGTCTTTGATAATAATAAGTTTACATTCCAAAGATAATACTTTTATTTTCTTGTTTGATGTAAATGAATTAGTTCTATTTCGTTTAGATGACATAGTTATAGAGTACAGAATAACAAATAATAAGATAAAAGTTGCTATTCAGTCCGAACCTGTTTCGTCACATCTGTAAGCACTGTGCGCGCGCGCGCGTTGTGGTGGGGGAATCGACTTCTATGGTTCGCGTTACTCCGGATTTGCGTAAAACGGGGTAACAAAATTGTTACCTGGCTACCAAATTAATTTTAAAAATTTTTATCATAAATAATCAAAATTTGATGTAATCAATAAATTATAAGATAGCATCCAAAACATGGCAGATGAAGAAGAACCAGCAGAGCCAGCAGCTGAGTCGGAAGATGAGGATGAAGAACCAAAAGATACAGAGGAGAATGCAGAACCGGACAATACAGCGGAAAATGCAGAACCGAACGATACAGCTCAAAATGCAGAACAACAAGAGGCCAGACCTGCCAATCAACGACCTTCAAAGTCTTTGTGGGGGTTTATAAGTTGGATATCAAGTCAATTTACTAAATCAACATATAGAAGAGATGTTATTTGCGCGACAGGATTGTTCTTGTTGGCTTTAGAAGTTTTTAGGGAGTTAAAATGTATCGCTATTCCTTTAATGGTTTACATGCCATTTAGGAAAATGAATAAAATCGTGGAGTGCGCTATTAACATATTGTGGTCATCATGTAGTTAAAAGATTAAATGAAAAAAAGAAATCAGTTATTTTTTTAACTCTATTAAAAGAAATAACACAAGATGATTTTTTAAAAGTTTTTCAAACACCTTTATAACTCAAAAAAACTTTTATCAAATCATCATTTAAATCTAATCTTTTTTTGAACGTTTCAATTTTTTTTAGACAGTATTTATTATTCGGCTAATTCAAATAATTTAATTAAAAATAATAAAAAATTGTGTCTAAATTTCAATAAAAGCTTTAGATGATGTATTTAAAGACGTTTCCTTTTGGTTAAAACTAAACAATCCTAAAAAAGCTACAATATTGTCTATTTGATGCTTAAATTAATTTGTTGTTTGCTTCAGATCGGTGTTAAATTTTCTTTGTTGCTAAATAGGATAGAATCCAGCTTTTATTGTGGCGACACCCATTTTTAATGCACCTTCTTCGGTTTTGTTGCCGCCTATAAATCCACTGGAATGAACAAAAATACATCCATTGATATTTGCTACTTTCGAAAGTTGTTCATCTCGTAATCCTCTCCAATCTAAATGTAAAAACAACCTAGAAAAAAATGAATGAATTTGAAGACAAAAAAGGGTGGAATAAGTAAAATACCTGCAAATAAAGCTGTCTGGTGCAATGGGAATTGCTTGAATTCGCCAAGATCCAGATTCATCCCCAAAAATTACAAACTTAATTTCTCCTGGGATTCCCATTTCTTTTTCTAAAGACATTAAGTGCATTTGCCAAGGACACCTTCTTTCTAATTTTATAATTTCTCCACTGGTATGATAATTAAATCGATTTAAAATTGCTGTTTTAACAATTTCTCTTCCTGGCCACCAAACTGTAGCCAACTCAATCACCTTTCCCATAAATTCTTTACCCGTTAAAGCCATCGCTTTTTTAAATAGTTCGTCTGGCTTTTCTTGCGATGTTGAATTCCACGAGGGGTTTAACTTACTAACTCGAGCACTTAAATGAGTACTTATTTTATAAGGCGCAATGCCGTCAACCATAGGTACCCCATTATCGATTGCGTCTATTTCCTCAATAAAACCATCGTAGATACCCAAATATAGAGATTTTAAACATTCCGTTGTTGCGACAAATTCAATTTTTTTAAAAACTTCGCATAAAATTTCCATACCGTAATGTGCATAAATCAATCCGGCTGAACTCAATCTGTAAATGTATGATAAAACATTAATATTCCTATTGTAAATAGAGGTGATGATAGCAAAAAACAAATATGTTGTATTTTTTTGGCAAAAACGTCGAAAACCATCAAAATGAATTATTACATTCTTTTAAGCGATTTTAAGTATGTTGAAATGAGGTATAAAACGTCTCATATTTTATAAAAATTGTGAAAAAGACTGAAAATGCGACATTTCCCTTGGCATTTCACCACCGAGGAGAAAACTAAAAAGTGACCACTTTTACGTTAAGAACGTTACGTTATATTATGTTAAGATGTAACGAGAGTACTTAAATTTAACAATCAATGAAAGAAAAGCACCATGAGCAATAAAAAAATAGACATCATTGTTCTACAAAGAACACCACGTCACACAGTAGTCAATTTCACGAATTTAGCAGAACAATATTCACAACTCGAAAACCTAGCAAGCTATAGCAATGAAACTTTGCATGTGGCTGTTAGTAATACAATCTGAGATTTATACCAGATTGTTAATAAGTTTGAGTCATATTCGTCAACCGGAACTGGTACTTTATTTGAGACTTGTTATTACAGACTTTGATATTAGTCTTGTTTTATATAAACTTGTTTAAAGCGGGTAAAAAAAAAAATAAAATGCTGCATAAGTGATTAACATTATAATAAATATCCATATTGTAAATATTAATCGAATGGTGTAACCGGAAGTGGTCCTTCATCTGAACACCATCCATAATTTTTTATATAAACTGGCATTATTATGAAAAGTATATAAAAATGTGTGCAAGACTTTATGTAAACATGTAAATATTATATATCAGTCAAATTACGTAACCGGAAGTAAACAGGTTTATTCATTTAGTTCATATTCTGATGTGTGATGAATGTAATATAAGTATTCTAATGGATTCATGTAGAGTAAATTGTGAATTTTCATGGATTCATGTCTATTTACGTATTTGTTAGTATTGCTTTTCAACGGACTTAATCGACCGTTTATTACAACAAATTTCAAAATTCTAACGAGTTAATAAAATAGCTGAAAAATAGTTTAACTGGTAACATCTTATATTAGATTTTACTGTGATCAACAATTATATGAAATAAAAATTGTAATTTTTGAGAAAAAATGTAAAAACCACCAAAAGTAAAGTTTTTCGAATTTTTCAATATAAAATAAAGTGAATGCAACATTAGCATTCGATTGATTTAAGATATTTCTATAAGTTATAATAAATGTTTTTGTAGTAAGATATCTTATTGATGAGATATAGGAACAGAAATGCGAAATTAAAATATTCTATTTCCATTAAGAAAATATAAATAATTTAAAAGAAATAGCTACTACATTGAAATTTTAAATTAAATTTCATTATGTTAGTGGTTTGAAAATAGGGTGTGAATCCACTTTAATGGAGATATGAAACTGCCACAGTCATATTACTTATACTTTACTTTCAAAACATCTAAATATAGAAAATTTTAATCTTGAACTTATGCCATTGTTTTTATTTCACAGCCAATATTTCCTAATGTCAGCGGAAGTAAGTGAAGTATATACCATCTTATAGGTATATATATAAGTATATACCATCTTATAGGTGATACTTCAGGTTGCAAAATTAAAAAAGAATTGGAATGATTTATGATGAACCGTGCTAGATAAATTAAATAGAAGTAAAATTATGTGATGTTATTTTTTTAACTTTAAGAACAAAAGCATAATGAAGTAAATAGGCGTACCTATACATGCTAAATGCGTTATACATATAGTTAAAGGTATAGACTATCATTATATAAAATCAGTACATGTATATTCAAAACGCTTTAAATACTACAACACAATATAATTATCATTGCAACAATCTTAACAAAATCGAACACCGAATAATTTCTTGATTAAATATCTCAATAGTGGTAAATAAACCATGCCAATAGAAAAAAAAAAAATTCCTATACTATATGCCAATCATGTAGTAACCCAGTTATCGCATTATTATGTCATAAAGAAATCACTAATTTTTGTATTTTGTCCACCTAAATTTGAGAAATTGACCACAGTGCGTTATGATCACGATCCACTTGGATGCAACAAGGAGAAACAAGTAATTTTCGCAGCCTTGCAAAAAATTTATTTCCAAAATTTTTATGGCTTACATAATATTGATAAATATTACCGTTTTCAAGAATTTTAGGACACTTGTATATTTTAGCACAATAATTTTACTTGATATTTGTTTATATTGTACCAAATTTCAAAGCTTTATCATAAATAACATTTACGATATTTAGAACAAAAATTTCTTTAAATTGTCTAACTTTCATGGCCTGTATCTTTGCCATTTTATTTTTAGGTCTTTGTCCAATATATTTACATAAATTGTTATCTTTTTCAATAGAGTATATGTGAATTACAAGTGTAGCTGTATGAGCACAATTTCTTATGTAAGAGACGTTACAATGAAAAAAAAATGGCCAAAGCATTAATAATATGAGTAGAAGACGCTATGTTTAATTTATACTGCTTTACGTGTACTAAACACGCTGTTATTACACTGTTTTCTTTACAACCTAGCTTCCGTGTAAATCATGGACAGGAGATATGTGTACAAGCTTACATTGACTTATACAGCGCTTCGTAAAAGTAATGAATTTATCGATAAAACCAATAAAAACGATTTATGAAAAATCACCGAGACGGGTCTAAAGATTTAATTTTTTAGAATAGATTTTAATTTCTTTTCGCTATTTTTAAATAAATTCATCGGCAATTCTTGCAATACAATATGCCAAAAGTTATATATGCCATTTATAAAAGATTTGAAAAGACGACTAGTTTCATCATTTGGCGCATTTCCTTCTTACCTGTCAAAGTATTGTAAAGTTGGTGGAATTAACAAGTTTTGTTTTATCATGTTTTGAAATAACTGTGACATTAACGTTTGTGTGAACTTTCATTATTCAAAAAGTTAAAAGTAATAAATTCAATCAATAATAAAAACTGCCATATACATATGAATAATACTTCTTTTAAAGCTATACAAATTTTCCTCCATTCATCATAAACCTCAAAGAATCTGATACAAGGAGGTAATAAATATGAATTTAGTGATGATAGAAAATAAAAAATGTTTTGGGGTATTTTACTCCCATTCTTTTCTTAGCCTATATGCTAGATCATCGAAATCAGGGTATGTCGAAATTAGTTATTCAGAAGCATAGGCGGTGGATGCGTGGGTGCTGGTGCCATCATACAATATTTTTATTGAATATGTAGGTTCGCAGCGTGTTCCAAAAGATTTGATACTGCCCATGGAAGAGTTGAACTAAATTCAAAAACTTGATACTGCCCTTGGAAGACTTGAAATGCCTTCAAAAGACTTGATGCTGCATGTAGAAAATTTAATGTTACTACCAGAAGACTTGAAATGCTTCTGGAAGGCATGATATTGGTCCTTGAAAATTTGATACTGCTTCTAGAAGACCTGATATTGTTTCCAAAAGACTTGAAATCTTTCCAGAATAGATGTAATGCCTCAGAAGACTTGTTACTGCTTCTAGAAGACTTGCCCAAAAGAGTTGAAATGCTTCTGAGAGAATTGGTACTATCCCTAGAAGACTTAATGTTGCTTCGATAGTCTGTTTTTAAACCAGGAGGAATAATTGAAATTTCTTACTCGATTTTCCTTGAACGTGATTGGTTGAATGCGAGGATGGTTTAAAACAGGCAATTTTTATATTTTGTTGACAATAATTTTGAATTTGGAGGTTAGGTTACAAAATCAACAGTATTCCGTGTGGTAAAGGAATATAAAGATACTGGCAAGGTTGCAAGTCCCAAACAACTAGATGAAGAACCTGGAATTATTATGGAGGTTGATGCATTTACTAAGGTTTCCATACTTCAATCAATTTATTGTCTAGATGAGACATGGTTTAATGAAGGTCATACAAAAGAATGTGTGAAGGGCTGGGTTTGGGGGCTTAATAAACTAAATATAGGGCTTAAAAATCCATCAGGGAAAGGAAGAGGATTAATCATACTAAATATTGGTTCTGAATCAGGTTTTGTTAACGAAGGCCTGTTAATGTTCAAAGGTAAAAAAAACTATAGATTACCATGAAGAAATGAATGCAAAAGTATTTGAAGAATGGTTTCGACATCTATTAGAAAAATTACCTGACAATGCAGTAATTGTAATTCAACGTTTCATACCATAGTACATTCTCAACTAAGAACCAAATGCAAAGTTGGTTCACTCTAAAAAATACTGTATATAGTCTGTACCACGAGAAGTGAGAGTGACTTATCGATTTCCGTAAGAATTTCGCACATATGTTAGAAATATTATATCGCGTATTATCGTGTATTAGCGTGAAATGTTTCTAGCGCGTATGCTTTTAAGCGATGAATCATTCTCACTTTTCGTGGTACAGACTATATGAAGAAAACATGGTGCGATCCAAATTATTGACAATGATAAAAGCACATAAAGCTAACTATGATCTTGATCTGTATACATGTGATGAGTTAGCAAAAAAGAAAAATAAAATTGTGTTGCGGATAGCACCATACAATGCATAGTTAAATCCTATCGAATTAACATGGGCTCAAATAAAAAATGAGGAGGTTTCTAAAAATATCACATTTAAATTGGTGGATGTTAAAAAAACCACCATTAACAATTGGGAAAATTGTGTTGATCACTTAATGAATACATAGGCGAAAACTGAATTTTATATATTATTAATTATAATATATTATTTTTTGTAAAATTATATTTTAAAATAAATGTATAACAAACAAAAATAAATACAATAATAAGTAATAAAATAATCGATTGAATTAAAAATTAATTAAACTTGTTAATTTAATTTTTTTTTAATTAAAATTTTTTAAAAATTAGTCTACTATTATTGGCCATACATCTGCCAATATTGAGAAATGCTTTTCTTCCTAAGTCTTAATACAATCCATATTAAGCAATAGATTAGGTCTGTATATTATATTAGTAAATAGGCATCTATTCTTGGTGCAAAATGTCAAGGCCCTAAAATCATATGTTAAATTGAAAAATTTCGTATCCGCAGTTTTTTTTTATCGCGAGTAAGTGAGTGAAAATAGTACCCGTTTTTTGAGAGTATCGTTTACTTTGCGATTTTTTTCTCAAAAACTGTTTGACGAAAAATTTACAAAGTTGCACTGATGGACACACGATGTGAAAAGAATTTATCAAATGTATCAAATAATACCCTGTGTCGGATTCCCTGAACAGTTTCTTAAAATTGGGCCTTCCTAATCTATGTTTACTTATATTATTTATGTCTAAATACAAAAATAAAAGATACTTATTGCATTTGTAATAAAATAATTTTCAGATTTTAAATAACGTTTTATATATATTATATGTTGCTTAAATGTCCACCTTATTTGTATGATAAGACTACATTCCGCACTGATGTCCATAGCTTAAATGTTCGAAGCAAGGGTATTGTTACACCACCGCTACATGTGATTACATTATTTGAAAGATCATTCTCTTACAACTTACCTAAATTTTATAATAGCCTACCCCAATCATTGAAAAAGTTGAGCTTGCCGTCGTTTAAAGTAAAGATCAAACATTTTTTATATGGAGAACAATGTGATCAGATACAAGGCGGGACACGTAGAATGCGATAATAAAGTTTTGTTTTTTATGTAATTGTATTACCAGCTTTAAAAATCTTTTCTTTCGTTTTATTTTTTATTGGTGCACTATTATTATTATTAGTTTTATTTGTACCTCGTTTGGTTTTGTTTTCTTATTCTCTCTTTTTTTTTTCTCTTTATATATTTTGTTTATTTTTATGGCAGGGTTAAGTGGAAGGGAAGACGATTGTCTTAACTTCGCCCTAGCCAACCAGTTCAATTTATTTTGTTATTAAGTGAAATTCTATACTAATAAAGTCTTTTATTATTATTATTATATTGTTATATAACGTTCTATGTAGATGGAAAGACGCCACGTCCCACTTGAAGTGCAATCCAGCCAGAACCCCCCTCTCCCCGCAAGGCTTATTTCTCTTTCTTTATCATTCTGTATCATAATCCTATTAAATCGCTCATAAAAGATTAGGGAGAGCTAATTTTGAAAAATTAATTACAGAAGCCGCCAAATGACGTTATTTAACACATTTTGCGCGATTTTCCGCGAAACTATATTGAACATAGATAAAATAAAATATGCTCCACATTAACCCTCCGTCGGGCGCAACTAGCCTGACAGGCACAAGTAGAATGTTTTCGCTCCTCTCTTGAGTCTTAAAAAGTGTAGAAGTCTGTACTTCTTTATAGTCTACTTTCTTTACCTGCTGATTACAGTATTACAGTAATGGACTAGGTCCGTTAGCTCGCGTTTTTTAAAATGGATTTATTATTACCTTGATTTCATAAGCTCATTGCGCCCGGAAGGGTCATAAATATTTTTGCCAATAAATCGATTCTTTTTTTCATCATGTGATTATTTTACTTGTTTCTTCACATATCACGTATTTTATGATACTTCTATTTATTATTTTTTCTTCTAGTGATATGTTTTTTGTGAGAACAAATATTTTTTCTGCATATAACTAGGTTTTATAGTAAAAAGTTGTCGCGACGTTTTATATTTCTCAAACCAAATAAAAAAGAATTCTCACAATTGCAAATGTTGTTATTCTCAGTCAAAAAAGTATAAAGTAAGGACATTTACTGAACTAATATAAAATAAGTTCTAAAATAAATATTTTTTTCTACTCAACTCTAAGACTTGTTCGTGATCCCTCAATCACCGATGTCAAATAATGCAAATAAATTTGTTGAAATATAACTACATTACTTGACATGGGAAACTGTAATTGACGAGTTTTGGGAGAATCCTCACTGTTCGTGAGAGCAAATCTTATCTTCGAAACCTAACTACAAGTAAAAAGTCGTCGCGAAGTTTTATATTTTTCAAACCAAATAAAGAATTCTCACAACTGCAAATGTTGCTGTTCCCAGTAGTAAAAGGTATAAAAGAAGAACATAATGTTGAAGCAAAATTAGTTCTAAAATAGCTGGTGGTTCCGACTGTCTTTTATTTCCGCTAAAATGTCCCAAAATTGTTCAATCATTTTGATGATATAACAAATCTTCTCAAAGACGACAAGGAAGATCCCTCAGTGAACGAGGATTTTGGAGAAGAAAGTTATATTGATTCGGAAGATTCCGTTGAAAAACGTGAAGACAACTCAGAAACGGAGCAGGATGGTGAGAAATTTCAAGATGAATGCCAACCTGGTACTGAAGCCAATTGGTTTTTGGGAAAGGATAAAACAACCAAATGGTCTAAAAATCCGCCACCAAGAAATGTTCGTAGACGATGTCACAATGTTATAACCGAACGTTCTGGAGTCAAACGAAACGCTACAAATGCTCAAACTGCGGTTGATTGTTGGCATAATTTGTTCACAGACGACATTTTGGATACGGAATAGTTAGATACACAAACCAATACATTGAATCGATAAAGCATAAATTTTCCAGAGAAAGAGACGTCGCGTCCACAGACGTCATCGAACTAAAGGCTTTCATTGATTTATTATACTTAGCAGGAACACTGAGAGGAAATCGTCAAAGTTTGGAAGAACTTTGGGGAAAAGAAGGCGACGGTGTCGAGAAATTTGGATTGGTAATGAATATCAAACGCTTCAAAACTCTGATGCGTTGTCTTCGATTTGACGATTTTACTACAAGAGTAGAACGAAAAGAAATCGATCGTCTTGCTTCAATTCGGGACGTGTTTGAAAAATTTGTAGAAAACTGTCAAAAGAGTTATAACGTCGAAGAAAACGTGACCATCGATAAGATGCTACCAGGTTTCCGTGGACGGTGTGCATTCCGGCAGTATATACCGTCCAAACCGATCAACTACGGCATAAAATCTTTGCCCTTGCTGATGCCAAGACGACTTATACGTTGAATATGGAGATTTATGCTGGGAAACAGCCTGAAGGTGTTTTCGCTGTCAGTAATAAGCCGTGTGCGTAAGCTAGTAAAAAGAATGGCTAAACCGATATTTAGAAGCGGTCGTAACATTACAGGCGATAATTGGTTTACCTATATAGATCTCATCGATTTTTTGAAAAAGGAAAACTTATCATACGTTGGAACTGTGAGAAAAAATAAAAAAACAGTTGCCCCCACTATTTGTCTTGGCCAAAGGAAGGAAACAATACACCAGCATGTTTCGTTTCAATAATGGAAAAGCTTAAGCATTTTACATACCACAAGCAAAGAATGTAATTCTCGTATCTACACTACATGACGACAACATCATAGATCCTAAATCTGAAGAGAAACAAAAGCCAGAGATAATCACTTTTTATAATTCCACCAAGGGCGCTGTCGATACTGTAGATCAAATGTATGCTACCTACAGTGTGAACCGAAGTGTGAAGCGGTGGCCCATGGTAATATGTTTCACAATGTTGAATGTGAGTCGTATTAACTTCCAAGTAATTTACCTCGGCAATCGACTGGAACCATTAAAAAGACGAATTTTTCTAAAAACATTGACCCACCACCTGACGATGGGACAGCTTACTCGGAGAAGTATGAAGACTGTTGGAATCAATACCCAGCTCCAAATGCGACTAAAACGGTTCCAACCCATCAATGAACCTGATGACTTAGAAAATTCAACTTCTACACCTCCAAGAAGGCGTGGGTGTTCAACCTGTACAGATGAAAGGAATTTCAAAAGGATGACAAATTATGAATGTAAAAAATGTCGATCTGCAATCTGCATGTCTCACGTAAATATGGTGTGCGGTACCTGTTATGCTGCATGTCAATGTCGGCCTTCTGCCAAAGAAACTGACTCTGAATGAACAAGACAACAATAATTTTTCAAATATTTTTTAAATGTGAAGTATATTGTAATTAGTGAACATTTCAGCGTATCATATGTTAATTTGGAAATTTTCGGGTACGCGGTTTTTCCTTTATCGCGATCCGAAACTATTTGACGAAAAAATTTCAAATGGGAATTGGTGATATTTCGATGTGTTCTTAACCCTTGCGCATTTGCATTGCGCCTGAATTTGTATGCACTAATAATGCGCTAATAATGCGTCGAGCGCATTATTAGTGCATGAAAAATCCGGGCGCAATGCAAATGCGCAAGGGTTAAGAACACATCAAAATATCACCAATTCTCATTTGAAATATTTTCGTCAAATAGTTTCGGATGGCGATAAAGGAACAACCGTGTACCCGAAAATTTCCAAATTAACATATGATACGCTGAAATGTTCACTGATTACAATATACTTTACCGCAAGTTCTTTCAGCGTGCGGTTTCGAAGATATCGATCTCTAAAGTGAGGGGACTTGACATATTGCACCAAGATTAGTGGAAAGGAGTAACGGCTTTTTGTTTTGCCTCAGTTTTTAACCACATGTTAAGTTTTAGTTTTAATGTAGGTTTGTGAATAAACATACATAAAGGAAAAGATTACATATTAATTTTTAATTAGAACTATTCTTTTAACCCTTTCACTACTACGGGTGACTATAGTCACCCGCCACAAAACAACACCCGCACACGACGGGTGACTATAGTCACCCGCTCCAAAAATGGAACCAATTGTTAATATAAATGGTATCGCTTCATGTATTTCTGTTCGCAAACAATTGCAAGCGCTATTGCAGCGTTCGATTTTTTTCGACGTTGTTTTGTCATCGACCCATGGGCCTCAAATGTATAATTATACTCAGTTAGTCGTATGTCGAATGTATCAGAGGATAGAAACCAGACGTATCAGTGACAAAATTGCAGTAAATTTATATAAGTATAGTGAATTGTGATATAATTATATTAAAATTATATAAATAATATATCAGACAAAGGTATAACTAATTATTTTTCTTTCGCTTCAAGAATGCGTTGTATCCCTTCCAAGATTTATGCATTGATGAAAGTTTGTTGTTATATAAGGGCAGATTGTCCTTCAAACAGCATATTCCATCAAAGAGGAACAGATTTGGTATTAAATCCTTTGTGTTATGTGATAAGGAATCTGGATTTGTTCAAGACTTTATAATTTACGACGGATCCCTCTTCAATATTACCAACACAGATGCAAATCTTGGAAAATCTGGGAACATTGTTGTCCAGCTACTCAGACCATATTTAGAAAAGGGCATACTTTATTTGTTGATAACTGGTACGCAAGTCCAGCACTGTTTATTTTTTTGCACAAGAATGGTACTAACGCCTGTGGCACCGTGAAAAAAAGACGCAAAGATATGCCAAGAATGGATAAAAAATTGAAAAAAGGCGAGGGGGTTTCTGGTCGTCAGAATGTTTGCTAGCCATGAAATGGCATGACAAAAGAGAGGTGTATATGTTATCGACCTTTCACACCGAAGAATTTGTCGATACAAAAATCCATTATCGCACAAAGGAAATGATCATAAAACCAAAGTGTGTCGTTGATTATAATCGTTCTATGGGAGCCGTGGATAAAACTGATATGATAATAAGTACAATTCATTCCCAACGGAAAAGTTTAAAGTGGTATAAGAAGTATTTTTTCCACTTATTGGATATATGCATATGGGACACATATTGTCTATATAAGTTGAAAAGTGGGAAATATATATCAATGGCTAAATTCCATCTTGAATTAATTCGACAAATTTTAAGACGCTACTATTCATCGAAAGCCACAAAGAATGTTAATAAATCTGGACATATTAACACAACGCGTCTTACTGCAAGACATTTTCCATCACTTTATGAGAATAACAAGACGAATAGAAAAAAATCCACTAAGAAAATGTGTGGTATGCAAAAAGAACAATAAAAGCAGTCATACACGATATCAATGTGAGAAATGTGATGTGGGTTTATGTGTATATCTGTGTTTTGAAAAATGCCATACAGAATATTATTATTAAAAAATTACTGTTCAATATTATGTTATAATTATACAGGGTGTCTCACGTAACTGGTTCATTAGAACTTTTTTAGGTTCCACTATTCCTAGAGGCTTGAAATTTTGGTAACATGGGTTGTTCATTCCGATCTATTAATCTAAAATATTTCAAGACGGCCGCCACTTCCGGTCTACCGGAAGTAGACCTCAACTTCGTTATATTAAATGGAATGCTATAGTTTTTATTATACCATTCAATTATACATAAGAAAATATATTGACTTTTATAACAGTTGTTGGTGCCTACCGTTTTTTATTTTCGAGTTATTTTGATTTTAAGTATTTTTTGGCAAATATCACCATGCTCTTTACAAGCCCATATCTCAGCCAACGTTAACTCAGAAACGCTTTGCATTGGTACGATAACTCTTCATATGCTGTTAAAATAGATTGTCATTTGTTGTAACAGTATATCTTATACAGGCTGGTCAAAAATTGAGTTACTGTTTCTCTGTATTCAATTGCGTGAAAGTCGAAAATTTTAAATGGAACGCCCCATATTTTCATACCCTATTAGAAAGGGAATTTAATTTTCTACAAATTATCTGTAAATATTCCTATACCTATTTATGTTATTGTTGTCATTACTTAGTTGTGTCATCACTTACTGCTGTTAATGTCTTTGAATATCATTTCGAATTATTCCCACTCCAACATTTTAAATTTGTCTTATATTCATGGCGGGTGTAATAAAGTTTTGGATAATATAAGAGACGTATCTCTTAGTTTTGGAAAGATCAAAATAACAAGAAACCATACGTTTCTATCACCAGCAGCTTAAGATAATAGAATAAATGTTTTGTCATATTTTATTACTTTACCAAATTCTTCGGTAAGAGGTGTTTCGGTCGATTTAGATGAATAATATTTTACAAGAAAGCACCGTTAATAAATAAACTGAACTCTCTAGGAATATTTCGCCCATCATTACGTCGAATATTACGCCATATTATTGTTTTTCATTGTTTCATTTATGCGTTCTTCTGCTGGTTATTTTTGGCAAATAAAAGCTGACAAACTAAAGTTTATTCTGTAAATCATTCTGTAAATAATACCAATGATAATTTAAATAAATTAAACGATAAACTGTCAAAATCATAGAAAATATTTAATACTTATATAGAAGCATTTCTCCCCTTTATTTTAACGACCAAGTTGAAAGCAGCGTCGCCAAGGGGATTGTTATAAAAGTAATTTCAATAAACCCCGAAAATTGAATGCTATATAGCTTACATATTTATGTATATTTAGATTTCTACTTCTAACTTTAATTGATAAAAACCAACAATGGTTTATTAAATAAGTTCTATTTTATTTCTCTTTAAAGAACAATGATTAACAACGATTACTGGAAGAATCGTTGTCATATTCTTGGACACGCGGTCTTTATCATATGCCTCCATAGTATGTAACAAAATTTTTGCAAGCAATTCACCTCTTCGCAAATACTCGTTGATTGTTTATATGCACCTCCAGTTATATAATTTCTTTGATATTACCTTTCCACACTTCTATCAATTATTGTAGACATAAACGAAATAAAATAAAAGTCAATTATGACAATTAATTATTAACGGTTGCTAACGTAGATTGCAAATTGCTGGTGAATTGTGTAGGCAGCACCATCTAATGGATTGTAATAATAAATAAAATTCCGTCATTATTTTATACCTATCAAGAAAACATACCCTGGTCAAAATATCACAGCTTTCTAGTGAAAACACGAACGGCTTCCAGAATTTTGTGTAGGATTTTGATAAAATACTCAATATGAAGAAGTTTATAGATAATCTGTAGAGAATTAAATTCCCGTTTTGTTAGGCTAAAAAGATATGGGGCGTTCCATTTAAAATTTTCGACTTTCTCGCAATGAAATACAAAGAAACGGTAACTCAATTTTTGACCAGCTTGTATAAGATATACTGTTACAACAAATGACAATCTATTTTAACAGCATATGAAGAGTTATCGTACCAATGCAAAGCGTTTTTGAGTTAACGTTGGCTGAGATATGGGCTTGTAAAGAGCATGGTGATATTTGCCAAAAAATACTTAAAATCAAAATAACTCGAAAACAAAAAACGGTAGGTACCAACAACTGTTATCAAAGTCAACATATTTTCTTACGTATAATTGAATGTTGTAATAAAAACTATAGCATTCCATTTAAAATAACGAAGTTGAGGTCTACTTCCGGTGGACCGGAAGTGGTGGCCATCTTGAAAATATTTTAAATTAATAGATCGGAATAAACAACCCATGATACCAAAATTTCAAGCCTCTACGAATAGTGTAACCCAAAAAAGTTCTAATGAACCAGTTACGTGAGACACCCTGTATTGTATAATATAAAAATATTAATTGTATTGTTGAATTAAAAATACATCCATGGAAAAATAATTAACACAAATCATTTTGTATCGAAAAGTAATGTCACAAAGTCGTTTTTGAGACAAAAGTCTTGGCCCCGAATGCTAAAAGAATAAAAGAATGCGCGCGCTTAATGTTCCCACTTTCGGCACGGCGCTCCGTTCTAGACGAGGTACTCCGCGGCAAGGCCCACCGTAGCGAAAGGGTTAAACAACATTTCATGTTGTAAAACAGCTTTTGAACTGTTTAAAATTAATTTGGTTTAAAACATATCATACAGCTATAAACATGTTTAAAACAGTTTGTTTAAAATATAACAACCATGATAAAAATTATTACAAGTTGTGTACAACTTCCCATACTAACTAAATTTCAGAAACGTAGATGCAAGGGGACAAAAGAAAAAATTGGTGTTGCTGACTTTTTGGCGGACACTGTATTACTAAAAACGTTATTTATTAGTTTTGTAACCTCATCTATTTATATACTAAAAATGTTGTTAAAGATCAGGAAAATAATATAAATTTTACAGGGGTCCTAAACAATACCAACAGTATTATACATAAAAAGATAAACTATAGAAACAAATTGTTGTATAAGTATTAAAAAATTTGTATTGTTGTTATTTGTATTTTATATAATAACATTTTAAGTTGGTAGTTCCAAAATGAAAATTTGACAGAAAAATTATGTCAAATTAAAATATTTTATAAAAAAACTTAGCCACTAAATATGTAATTGATTATTAAAAGGAATTTGAAAGAAAATTTAACGTTAATAATGGAAAAGGACGAAGAAGTACCAGATCATGGAGAAGCAGAACAGGAGATTGAACATGATCGAAAGGAACCACAACATACAACACATGAAAAACAGAGTGGAAAACACCATACAACAAACAGCAACACTGAAACTGAAGAAGCAACAAATTGGAGAGAATGTTCTTATCGCAATTTATTTACTAGCTTTATAATAGCAATATTTGGAATGATTATTGGTAAATTTATTTTGTAAAAAAGTACTTAGAACTATGATTTCTTTTTGTAAAACAAAATAAAACAATAAAAATTCATATTTAGGGGTACAAAAACTTACATTATGTTTTTATTTTTAACCATTTCTGGATGTATTGTGGATAATGTATGCTCAAAGCCTCTTTGGTGGTGATCAAACCTTTTTATTTTAGGGTCATAAATATGACCAACATCCACTACAATATCACAACTGGCCAAAACCTTAAAAAAAAGAGCAAAATTAATTTTTTAACAATCAAAACATTTTATAGAAATATTTTTTATTTTATAGGAATGTTTTTCGTCTTGAATTAAATGTTTATTTAATAATTTTTTGCACTTTTATTACAAGACGATAGTATTTTACACAATGTTACTACCGGTTTCGGTTACGTTTAAACCATCTTCAGGAAATATATTTTAAAGAAAATTGTTGATGTTATTGACATTTTATTTTGTGATTAATGCCATGTTGTGTCAATGTGAAAAAATAGGATTAAAATAAAATAAAATTAAAATTCAATATTTCCCAAACCAAAAGTTCAAATATCTATTGTAAATTTGGGAAGGGAAATATGGGAAAATGTTATTGCGGTTTGAGTTCATTGTATATGTTAGGGTTTTTTAATTTTATTTTTAGGTGGAGTAAAAGGATTTTTCAAATACATATATAAAGGTTTTTCTGTGTAGTTAATTTGGTCATTCAACATAAAATTTGTGGATGATTATGTTTAAATTTTCTAATTTCATAAAGTTCAAGTATTTCCAAAAGGTTACTTTTATTTTTCTTATGAAGTAATGTTGTGTTTTTTATTTCATTAAATTGGTGTTCTTTGTTAAATATTATATGTCTTCCAAAGTTAGATCTCTGTTGTGTTCTATGTTCTTTTATACGAGTTTTTAAACATCTCCCTGTTTCACCAATGTAAATGGCTTTACACGTATCAGATTCTAATTTGTAAACTCCATTATCGTTCATTTTATTGATTTTATCTTTGTTGTTAATTAAAATTTTATCTAGTGTGTTGTTGCTTTTGGATGTTATAACTATATTGTGTTTCTTAAAATTTTTTTTGATTTTATTATGTATGTTACCTTGATATTCTATTGTTCTATAAATATTGTTTGTGTTATTTGTTATATTTGTAAGAGTGGTAAGTTTTATGTGATTCTGTTTGTTTCTGTATTTGTCAATCATTTTGTTGATGATTTGTGGTTTATATCCGTTATTTTGGCCAATTTGTTTGATAATGGATACGCAAACAGATACTATCATCCCAAATGATTCTTTTCATGATTATACTCATAAAATGGCAACTTTCAACGCATATATACACCGTGCCTTCAACACAAAACTTAGTGAAAAAGAACTTAGAACAGAAATATCCATTATCAAACAAATTGGCCAAAATAACGGATATAAACCACAAATCATCAACAAAATGATTGACAAATACAGAAACAAACAGAATCACATAAAACTTACCACTCTTACAAATATAACAAATAACACAAACAATATTTATAGAACAATAGAATATCAAGGTAACATACATAATAAAATCAAAAAAAATTTTAAGAAACACAATATAGTTATAACATCCAAAAGCAACAACACACTAGATAAAATTTTAATTAACAACAAAGATAAAATCAATAAAATGAACGATAATGGAGTTTACAAATTAGAATGTGATACGTGTAAAGCCATTTACATTGGTGAAACAGGGAGATGTTTAAAAACTCGTATAAAAGAACATAGAACACAACAGAGATCTAACTTTGGAAGACCTACACTCAGCAGCAGAAGTCTGCGTACAAAAAACTTGTAATACTTTAATTGAAAAAATAAGAGTCATAATCTAATGTGATAAACTTGATTTTTTTTATTTTGTATATTAACTACATATAATTCTATTAACAAAATATGCTTCAACAAAACAGAAACAGTAGTTATAGAAAAAAATCAAAACTAAAAATTCTACAAATAACGGGTATGCAAAAATCTGCGTACAAGTCAGGACAGTATTTATAAAAAATTCATAAATGAGATCATTGTTTCTATATTAATATGAGGTCGGATAACCTTTACGTTTAATGACCTCCCTTAAACGTTTAGGCATGGAGTGCACTAATTTCTTCGTTTCGTCCGAACTGATTTTGGCCCATTCCTCAATCATAACATTTTTTAACGTTTCCTTCGACGTTATGTTGTGTTGCCGAATCCTGCGTTCCAGTAAATCCCAGAGGTGTTCGATGGGATTCAAGTCCGGCGAATGTGGAGGTGTTTTAAGTTGCTTTGGGGTATTGTATAGTAGCCAAAGCTTAGTGTTGTGGGCGCAATGTTTGGGGTCATTATCTTGTTGAAAAAAGTATTCGGGCCCCAAGCCCAAGTTTTCGATGCTAGGCTTCAAATTTTCTTTTAAAATGTCTACATACATTTTATGGTCCATTGTCGATGTTATGAAAACCAACCTTCCCACCCCTTTGGTGCACATACACCCCCAAACCATAACTCCACCACCTCCGTGTTTTACAGTCGCTTTTAAATTTTCGGGATTAAGGGCAGTATTAGGTTTTCTCCATACAAGTTGTTTACCCTTAATGCCGAAAATGCAAAATTTGCTCTCATCTGTAAAGAGAACTTTCTCCCAGAATTCAATGGGCTTGTCTAAGAGTTTTTTTGCAAAGGCGATCCGCTTCTGACGATTGACCTCTGACACAAATGGCTTTTTTCGTGCAACGCGACTGTGATAGATAGCTTTTTTTAACGTCCTTCTCATCGTATCTTTGCTGATAGTTTTATGAAATTCTTCTTGTACATTTTCTACTATTTTTTTTGCCGTCAGCCTAGGTTCTTTTCTAACCTGCTGTACAATTTTTCGCTTCTCTCGGTTTGTTAAAAGGGGTGGTCTACCAGATCGCGGACGTGACAGGTAATCTTCAGTGTCTTTATAATTATTAATTACTCTTTGAATGGAAGAGTGTGACCTGCCGACAGTTTCTCCTATTTTTCGAAAAGATTTTCCCTCTTTCCATAACTTTACAATAATTTTTCTCTCTCCCAATTCAATTTCCTTTCCTTTCGTGTCCATTCTAACTTTTAGCTTCTAAGCCTCTGCTAATATAATTGACACCGATTATCTTTTATTTAAATCGGAAAGCGTACATCGTCAACTACGTATTTAAGTAAATAAATATATTTTGGAGAAGGCGTCTTTATTTGTACGCAGATTTTTGCATACGCATTATTTGGAGAATTTTTAATTTTAATTTTTTTTGTAACTAATATTTCTGTTTTATTGATGCATATTTTGTTAATAGAATTATATGTAGTTAATACACAAAATAAAAAAAAAATGAAGTTTATCACATTAGATCATGACCCTTATTATTTCAGTTAAAGTGTTAGAAGTTTTTTGTACGCAGACTTCTGCTGCTAAGTGTATGTATTTGAAAAATCCTTTTACTCCACCTAAAAATAAAATTAAAAAACCCTAACATATACAATGAACTCAAACCGCAATAACATTTTCCCGTATTTCCCTTCCCAAATTTACAATAGATATTTGAACTTTTGGTTTGGGAAATATTCAATTTTAATTTAATTTTATTTTAATCCTATTTTAATTTTTCACATTGACACAACATGACATTAATCACAAAATAAAATGTCAATAACATCAACAATTTTCTTTAAAATATATTTCCTGAAGATGGTTTAAACGTAACCGAAACCGGTAGTAACATTGTGTAAAATACTATCGTGTTGTTAATAAAAGTGCAAAAAATTATTAAATAAACATTTTATAGAAACATACATTTGGATCTCTACTTCGTATAATTTCAGCGTCTTCATACTCAGGTAGTTGTTTTAACATAAAACAAGCTAGAGCTTCGTCGCAATGAAAAACTCCGTCGTGGGTACCGATTCTTTTTAAAACCCGAGGACTTAAACTATCATTTGCCATTGTATTAAACCTGAAATTAAGATTTAAATTTTGTAATGATTTTTTATGAGGAGATGATCTTTAAAGTTGTTCTTACCCGTGCCATATGTTTTCGACGAGTTTCGCGGGAATGCTAAGCACGTTTTCTGAAAATGTTGCCATACGAACAAATTTATACATAACCTCACTTTCACTGTTTTCAATGAAAATTACCTTTCTTTAAATGATTGATGCTGCACAGGTATCTTTTTTATCGACAATCTGTTATATTGGCTAAAATAAAAGTAATATAAAAATTAAACATAAAAAAGTTAAAGTTAAATGATTTTAGTGTAATTTATTTATTTGTAAATTTTGAAATAAAGGAGATATGGTTATTAAAATTTTAAATATTTTTTGCGACACCTATAGTTATAATAACTAACTATTTCTTATTAGTGATGTTAGTTGCCTATCATCTTTCTTCTTCACAAATTAAATTTAAACACTAGAAGAAAGTCTTTGTTTTAATGATATTCCTATATATAATATTTTTATTTAATAATATTAATAATCATATACCTATACAATTAAGGGCTTATAGAGTTAAAGAAATAGCTTACATGTGTGTATCTTTTTCTTTGTTTTTGTTTTAAATTTGAATTTGGTCTTTGCTATAACACATGCTTATTAACAAATTTATAACTTTATTTAGGAATAATAAAAACTAAACTATAATAATAATAATTTTATTGATAAACACAGCTAAACAATACGTCACTGAGTATAATTAAATCAAATTGTTATTTCTATTCTACTGTTTCACTTAAAGAATTCGTTCACCGAATATAAACAATGCACTCCCATATATTTCTTCAACACTGACATCATTTTTTTAACGGCAAATTTTTTATGTTATTTGATAGGTGATTATACAGGTGTCTCACATAACTGGTTCCTTAGAACTTTTTTAGGATCCACTATTCGTAGAGGCTTGAAATTTTGATAACATGGGTTGTTCATTCCGATCTATTGATCTAAAATATTTTAAAATTGTTTTTATTACACCATTCAATTACACGCAAGAAAATATGTTGACTTTGATAACAGTTATTGGTACCTACCGTTTTTTGTTTTCGAATTATTTTGATTTTAAGTGTTCTGTCAAATATCACCATGCTATTTACAAGCCCATATCTCAGCCAACGTTAATTCAAAAACGTTTTGCATTGGTACGATAACTCTTCATATGCTGTTAAATAGATTATCATTTGTTGTATCAGTATATCTTATACAGGTTGGTCAAAAATTGAGTTACCGTTTATTGTAATATGTAGTATGTATTCAATTGCGTGAAAGTCGAAAATTTTAAATTGAATGCCCCATATTTTCATACCCTATCAGAAAGGGAATTTAATTCTCTACAAATTATCTATAAATATTCCTATACCTATTTATTATAATTTTCTTGCTATTGAGGAATTTATCAAAATTATACGTAAAATACTAGAAACCGTTTGTGTTCTTGTTAGAAGGCCATGACATTGTGACAGTTTTTTGTTTAATTTATTTAAATTATTATTAGTATTATTTCTACAATGAACTGTGATTGAATAAACTTTAGATTGCTAGCTGTTATTTACCAAAAATAAGATAAAAGTAAACCGAATAAATGAAACAATGAAAAACAACAATTTAATGACAAAAATTAAAATCAATGACATAAAAGAATGAAGAACTAAAAATTATCAAAATAAATTATGGGAGTTTAATTCTCTACAAACTATTTAGATATTTTCCTGTGCCTCTTTGTTGTAGTTGCCTTCATATTTGGAAATTAATGGACGCATGCAATGCTGGAAAGCTTCTTGTTTTTATGTTAGAAAGCAATGGAGTTTTGATAGCTTTTCAACCATATTTATGTTATTGTTGTCATTACTTAGTTGTGTCATCACTTACTGCTGTTAATGACTTTGAATATCATGGCGAATTATTGCCACGCCAACATTTTAAATTCGTTTTATATTCATGGCGGATGTAATCAAGTTTTGGATAGGATAAGAGACGTATCTCTAAGTTTTGGAAAGATCAAAATAACAAGAAACCATAAATTTCTATCATCAGCAGCTTAACATAATAGCATGTTTTGTCATATTTTATTGCTTTACCAAATTCTTCGATATGACCTGCTTCGGTCGATTTAGATGAATAATATTTTCCAAGAAAGCACTGTAAATAAATAAACTGAACTCTCTAGGAATATCTCGTCCATCATTACGTCGAATATTACGCCATATTATTGCTTTTCATTGTTTCATTTATGTGTTCTTCTGCTGGTGATTTTTGGCAAATAAAAGCTAACAAACTAAAGTTTATTCAATCGCAGATCACTCTAGAAATAATACCAATGATAATTTAAACAAATTAAAAGATAAACTGTCAAAGTATCATAGCCTTCTAATAAGAACACGAACGGCTTCCAGCATTTTGTGTAGGATTTTGATAAAATAGTCAATATGAAGAAAACTATAATAAATAGGTATAGCAATGTTTATAGATAATTTGTAGAGAATTAAATTCCCGTTTTGATAGACTAAAAAGATATGGGGCGTTCCATTTAAAATTTTCGTCTTTCTCGCAATTGTATACAGCGAAACGGTAATTCAATTTTTGACCACGCTGTATAAGGTACACTGATATAACAAGTGACAATCTATTTGATAGCATATGACGAGCTATTGTACCAACGAAAAACGTTTTTGAATTAACGTTAGCTGAGATATGTGCTTTTAAAGAGCATGGTGATATTTGCCAAAAAGCACTTAAAATCAAAATAACTCGAAAACGAAAAACGCTAGGTACCAACAATTGTTATCAAAGTCAACATATTTTCTTACGTATAATCGAATGGTGTAATAAAAACTATAGCATTCCGTTAAAATAACGAAGTTGATTGATGAATTTTAGATTAATAGATCGGAGTGAACAAGCCATGTTACCAAAATTTCAAGCCACTACAAATAGTGTAATCTAAAAAAGTTCTAATGAAACAGTTACGTGAGACAGCCTGTATAGCCTTACAGGCTTCCTTTTCTCTTCTTTTTGTCAACCTGTATTGCTGTATTCGTAACTCTTCTTTATTTCTTGTGTAATGGTTGTGGAAGTCGCAATTTTTTGCCAATTTATTAATGTTCTTCACTGTTTGCTTAATACAAGTTATAATATAAACAGAAGGAATGGTGAGTAATTTGCTTTTTGAGAAGTAAGGTTTACAGCTCTCCCGACTTGGAATATTAAACAACGCACGTATTGCACGTTTTTGCAGCAGGAAAACACGGTTAGCTGCTTGTGCTACACCCCAAAACAGAATGCCGTAAGTGGCCAGACTATGGAAGGAGGCGTAATAAGTTAGTTTCGCAGCCTCTAAGGTATCTATACTTCTAACTCTTCTAATACAATATATAGCTCCATTTAATTTTTTTGCTAGTTCCTCTGACTGTGTGCACCATTTTAGATTATCATCCAGATGTATTCCTAGGAATTTTATGGATTGCGGTTCTGTGCTTTTGCCGCCTTTATTAATGAGTTTTATTCTGATTTATTGTTAGACCATTATCAACGAACCACTGCTCCGTTAATGATAGTGTTTCTTTCGATATTTCTTTTAATATTTGTGGTGGTGATTCTGCTGACATGATGGTGGTATCATCAGCATATAAACATAATGAACAGGGAATCGCATTTGGCAAAATCGTTAATATAAATGATAAATAGTAGGGGAACTAAAATAGATCCTTGAGGCACTCTGTAAAAGACACGGAGCGGCTCGTGTAATTTACTAGGGAAGGTCGTGCACTCTGCTATCGCGCTCGTTTGAAAACGAACAGCAGGACTCGAAAAAGGCAGGTGATAAGTGAAACAAACAAACAAAACAAAGGTTTAAAAATATGTATAATATGATTTAGCTAATTAATCTCTTCAACAATTTACAAACTATACGATGATTGGTAATCTTCGATAAGAGGCGCGGATGTTCACAATTCGAGAAAATTCTACTTACGTTCTACTTACGGAATCACTTTCTTGTAAACAACAAACAAAAAAAAAAGAACAAATTAACCTTTTCCAAGAATACAGCTCAAACTTCGAAATTCAATTTACGGTCAACAAACAGCAATAAGAAAAATTACTATTTTTCGGAAAATTGTTAGAATTCAACTACTCAAGCCCGCGTTCTCGGCTTCTCTTTTCTTTTATTTTCGACTCCGTCTCTTTATATCTTTCTCACCCTTCCTTTTCATCTCGCCCTCTTATCACCACCCACGCGACGGCTCCCACGGCCTAAGAATGTTAAGTTTCGTTTAGTCTACGCACTAAACGAAACTTAGCGATAACAAATTAATCCATTAAGGAAAGGACAAAGTATTCAATTTTTACGGAACTGAACCAAACAGTTAATTTAAAAAAAATGACATGGATTTCATCCCGTACCGTGAAGCCAACGCCGTCAGTCTAGAACGATCAAATTAACTGGCTTAACTTCTACTAAACAATTTCTTATATCTATTAGGTGTAATGCGGTTTGTTACATCCCTTCCGCCTTACTGAAAGAAGGCTATCACTGTTAGCCTTATTTGCTTGAAACCATTACTAACAAACCGCACTACACTTTGCTTAATCTACTACAAAACAAGAAAATCTTAACGTAACAACGCGCGCCGATGACCATTAACTGATGACCCCCCTACAGTTCACGTGTATTTTCCCCCATGTACCAATTTGTTTTTCTTTCACACGAATATTCAGCTTGTTACAGCACTGATCGAATTCTAGGTAACACTGCCGCACTTATCGTTAACCATGCTCGCACATCTACACTCACTCCGTTTTAGGGTCCATCACTGTCGGATCGGAGATTGGAGTATCAGGATTATCTTCATTGTATAGTTCCAATTCCCATCCAGCTGGGGGTTGTAGGTAATTTCGGATATTCTTTTGGATAGGAGGGGCTCTCGGTCGTCTCTGACTTGGTTGTAAGTTTTGGCGTTCGCGAAACCGGTGTGGTTGGTGTGGGAGACCCAGCTTTGCCTTGTTTATTAAGTAACCACATTGTTAGGTTGTTTCGAAAACTCGCTAAGGTGACGACCTCACAGCCCATGGTCTTATAGATGGCATAACCATTTAGTAGCACACTAGCCATACCTTTTACTAGGCGGAACAGAACCAGTAATCCAATGACCCCACTAATGGCCATCCCAATTTCGGTAAGCCAGCATATGACATATGAAAGGGTACCCTTTGCGATTTTGCGCAACTCATCCCTGTTGAACATCTGACTCGCATCTATTCCTTGTAATTTTCTGATTAGTATATTATTAATAGCTGTCCTTTCGATGTTTCCATGTAAAATTTCTTGGGCTTTTCTTACATCTACCGGGTCGTAAATATCAGCAGCTCCCAAATTCATTACGTTACTGAACTTCAATTGTAATTTTTCATAGGGCTGCAGCTCATCGGACGGTGGTTGTGGCACAGGGCAGGGAGTCAATGCTATCCAAGAACCTTCAAGCTGATATATCGGCGGTGTGATAGGGTTATAGTCAATCTGTACTGCATATTTTTGTAGTACATGAGTTACGGGCGACATAAAGTACGAGTTGTTAGGTGCGTCGACTACCGGTAGCTCATGATAACATTTCTCGGTTCTTCTCAATTGAACATTTTTAGGTGTGCATTTTAACACATATAATACTTCTCCAATGGCCACACCTAGGTATTCTAATTCATTTTTCTCTAGCTAACTGACAGTATTCGGGACAGAGGAGCCAGTAACAATCTATTCTTTAGCAATTCCCGTTTAACCAGGCAGCGTCTCAATACGGTATCCAAGTAGAATTTCTCCATTGATCACTTATACGCTTACACTACATACAGAAATTTGCTATTTATGTAGGCAGTTAGATCAACATTTTCAGCGATCTTCCCTCGAGTGGGTTCTAGGCTACCCAACTGGCTCACATTGTGAACCACGATCCTCGGGTGTTCGGTTAGTCAAATTTCCCCCTAACAAGTATAAGCTAATTTTACTAAAGTGAGTACAAATACTCTGTCTTGGTTCTCGACGACCACAAGCTTATCTTTTGTATCCCGTATTTCTACATAACCAGCTTTTTCTTCATATAAAGTTATTAAGGGCGCCCGACAGTCTGTGGTAGAGCTCAGTTCCCAAGCTATCTCTTCATCATCAGAGTATTTTCACTATACCCTGTATAACCACATTCTCCCAAGTTTCACCATTCTCTGTATAAACTCCTTCAACACAATCGCCGGCCACATTTATTATCCCAAGAAATACTTTTGGGATCGTTGTTTATGAGTTTGGTTCTAATTTCCTTGAAATATGGGTACCCATCAAGTTAGTGATGCCATATTTATGGGCTTTAAAACACTGGTCTGCTCCCAGGGAGTATATATATGTTAACAACCTCCCTGTACTTCGGAGGAATAACAGTGCATACGGCAGTGTGTAATTTGACTCGTTATTTCTATTAGACACCCGTATAGCCTTTGACGATGAATATGTGCTCTTTGGATTACTCGTACATTAGTAACATGCTGTATATATGCCGATTCTATAATTGAACAATCGGCCACGTTCCTTAGGGATATTCTGGTAATATTTGTTGAAGGGTCATCACAGTCATACGCGATAATAGATAAATCCATATGTATATGGACTCCGATGACAAACTAGACAATAAGGTAAGCTGTAACATATAAACAGTCTATTTTTTTTTCTTTCCCCCCTTAACATCTCTAATGTTCTACATTTAACTAGATATATCTAATACCTCCGTTACTCGGAATATTACTATCGATCGAATACATAGGATTAATAAGCTAACTTTGTTTTATTCTCTAAATTTTAAATTTACAATACTAAGGACTACTTGTACCTACCTATGAAAATTTGAGTACCTATAAAGAAGCGGGGTTATTATTAATAATTATCTCTCTCTGTCTCTCTCTCTTATGTATATGTATCTCTACTCCAAGTATCTCTTTGGAGGTTTTATAGTCCTCCTTTCTCGCCTCACTGCTAGCGGCATATCCTGCGAATCTTGTACTATTTCGTCTAGCGTCCGGAACGTTTCCTCTCCCATCTCCAATAGTTCTCCATTTGAGTCGTCTTCTTCCAGCTCACTGCTACTACTACTTAGCGTACCTGATCTCGTGCAATTAAAATTTAGGTTTCTCGGTTGTTTTACTACCGTCGGACAAGGCGTATTAATCTGAGTTTCATAGGAGGTGTCAGCAATTTTTCCAGAAATCGTATCGGGTGATGGTAAGTGAATTATGGGCATCCTTAGTTCGTGACAAGGTTCATCATCCTTACTTCTACTTTGCACGTTAGCATCCCTCGGCTTACGTTCTTCTCTAGTCGATTCTTCGTTCGTTCTAAAAGGCTTCAACCTGTTAATATGGACAACAGATTTGTGTCTCCCATTGGTTGCAATAATTTCATAATTTACAGGTCCTTGGATTTTGGTGATTAGGTATGGACCTCCCCAAGGTTGAGCTAGTTTTTTACTTAAACCAGGTTTGATAGCTGCCTCTTTTAGTAACACCAAGTCACCTACATTAAAAGTTCGAGGTTTACTTTTCTTATTGTAGTATTTGGCTTGTCTTAAGGCTTCGAGCTGTAAGTATTCGTATACGATATCGTAGACATGATTCATCCGTACTACTAACTCTGTCGCATAATTTTCATCGTAATCGTAATGACGATTAGCAGGTCGAAGGAAAGCGTCCATAGGCAATTCCATATCCCGACCGTACAGTAAGAAATGAGGTGTGTATCCCGTGCTACTATGCACGGTAGATCTGTATGCCAGTAGTACGTACGGTAACCATTCATCCCAGGAGGCTGGATCTTTTGTAACGTAGTGGGACATTATATCCTTCATCACCCTATGGCTTCGTTCTATGAGCCCGTTACATTGAGGGTGGTAGGGGGTGGTTTGTATCTTATCGATGCATAAGATTTTGCAAATTTCTCTCATAAGTGATGAAACAAAATTTGTTCCTTGGTCTGTTAAAAGCTGGAGAGGAGTACCATGTCGGCTTATTATAAGAGTTACAAAGGCCCTCGCAATAGTGTCAGCCTTTTGATCAGGCAGGGCTATCGCTTCCAGATACTTCGTGAAGTAGTCTTGGAAGGTAAGGATGTATTTATTTCCCTTATGTGTAGTTGTTAGAGGACCTACAACGTCCATTGATGTTCTTTCGAAAGGTTTCCGAACGGTATTAAATTTCTGAAGTGGAACTCTGGACAAATGCGGAGAGGTTTTTCGCCTGTTGCACGATTCGCAGTTCGTGCAATAGTTGTTAACATCACGAACCATTGACGGCCAATATACTCTCTCTTTCAACAACGCCAGTGTTTTTACACGTCCTCCGTGACCCGCAAATGGTAAATCATGATAATCGTGGATAGCTTTTTTTATTAGAGATTTTGGTATAACTAATACTTCTCTACCCGATTCTTCAATTTTGTATAGAATTCCATCGCTGTCCAAAAAGTAACTATCCTTGAGTTCAGAATTCATGGACAGAGACCTACGTATTTGCAGACAGAACTCATCTTTATCTTGTTCCGTTAATAGGACCTGTTTGTCCCAAACCGGGGTTACCATTTCTTCTTGAACCCCACAGATATTTTGTTTCGTCGTAGTCGGTATCTTGTATACGACTATGTTAATAGGAGAGCCTTTGAAATTATCAATCAGTTCCTCTTTGACTTGGTCCCAATTTAGTTTATCCAAACCGCAACCAATTTTGGGGATCGCTAGGTATTTTTCTCCCGACTTGGTCATCTCGTCTCGTAGCGCTTCTAGACACTGCCTCAGGGTACAATACGTGGGTTTATTGTAGTACTGGTCCTTACTTATCAAATAATATATCTTCCTATTTTCTGCAACCAATGATGCCACCTCTCCGACCCCTTTCTTTTGACGTTTTAAATCTTCCACATGGCCAAACCTATCCTTAAATTTCCTTGCTATACCAGCTCCCATTTCTAAGTCTGCAGACACATAATGCGCGAGCACCCATCCTTTCGGCGCGTCAAATAGGTCTCCTTCCTTCTCTTTAATTTGACAAATCTCCATATCAGGTTTTCGAATGAAGGAAATTATATTGTTACGACTCAACGCATCCACGTTCCCATGTTTCCGGCCTGGCCGATGGACAACTTCGAAGTTATATTCCATCAGTGATAAGGCCCATCTTGCCAATCGTGAGCTCGGGTCTTTTATATTCATCAACCACCGTAACGGTCGGTGATCCGTCACAACCGTAAAACGTTGACCGTATAGATAACACCGGAATTGTTTAATTCCGAAAATCACGGCCAGGCATTCCTTCTCGGTGGTCGAATAATTGAGTTCGGCCTTTTTCAATCCTCTACTAGCGAATGCAATTGGCCTTTCATACCCATCTCTGGTTTGACTTAGAATTGCACCCAACCCTTGATCGCTTGCATCCGTAGCCAAGATAAATGGCTCACTGAAGTCCGGAAAAATCAGTACAGATTCTGATGTTATAGCCGCCTTTAGGTTCTCGAAAGCTTGCATCTGTTCTGATTCCATTTTAAAAGTAACGTCTTTCCTGGTCAGTACAGTAAGTGGCGCCGCCAGTCGAGCGAAATCGGGGATGAACTTTCTATACCAACCTACCAATCCCAGGAACTCTCTACAATTTTTAACCGTTCGAGGTAAGGGAAAATTTTTGATAGATGAGACCTTTCCCGGGTCTGGCTGAACTCCTTTCGCTGAGATTATATGCCCTAAATAAGACACTTCCGGAACCATTATTTGACTTTTCCCTATTTTCAATTTGAGTCCTGTGTTTCTAATTTTGTCGAAAATAATTGTGAGTTTAGCTATGTGGTCATCTATCCCGGATTCATTAAAAACTATGATGTCATCTAGATAAACTAAACAGTGTTTTCCCAGTGACTCTGCAAAAGTGAAGTTCATGAACCGTTGGAAGGTAGCGGGGGCATTTACCAAACCGAACATCATTCGATTGCTTTGGTAGTGACCATAAGGTGTCGAAAACGCCGTTTTTTCCTTGTCCCTGCCTTCCACCTCTATTTGATGGTATGCCGAGGCGACGTCAAAGACACTAAACAAGTTGGCTTTTCCCAACACGTCAACGGTTTCCTGTAAATTTGGCAATGGGTACACATCCTTTTTTGTGACGGCATTAAGGCCGCGGTAATCGACACATAATCTCGGTTTAACCGTTCCGTCTGACATTTGACGATTAACGATAACAACAGGGGCTGACCATGGGGAGTATGAGGGTTCAATAATATTTTTCTCCAACATTTTATCAATCTCCTCTTGTAGGAATTGCCGTTGTTGCACGGGTACTCTGTATGGTCTTTTACTTATAGGAGTTACGTTCTCTGTAATAATTGGATGTTTTACTGCCGAAGTTTTCGGAAATATTCCTTCATTCTCGTCGAAGATGTCTTGATACTTTGTTAAAAGATTCTCAACCTTCGATCGATCGTTCGCCGATAAATGACTAAGCGAAAATGATTCCTTACATTGCGTTCCATCTTCTCGCTCTTCTAACCCTACCATTGTAGAGTCCTTAATCAGTGGTGGGTTTGTCTCCACCATCATTTCAGTGCATTCATACGCTCTTCTCAATTCTTCATGTTTTGTGATCTCTAATGGAGTTTCTCTTAAATTGGCCACTAAGAGGTACGGCCTATCTCCTTTGGAAACAAAGCTTCTACCTATCGGCCCTTTCTGTTGGCTAAATATGCTATTAGGTTCTATTATAAAGTCCTTATTGTTCTCTTTAGTTTGTATTTCCACTGTTAATATCCTCTCCGATAACGGCGCAATCACTGTTCTCTCCTTTATAACTACACGTTTACCATATCTATCATCATTCTCACTACTATCCTTAACATCTCTCTCCTCAATAATCTCCGCTTTACTCATTTTTTCTATTTCTTCATAAATTTTCTCATGGTTAATAAGCAGGTCCTCCTCTTTTCCTCTAGTACATTCATCCTTCACTTCCTTTTCACCTTCCCGGTTATCACGCTTTACCCCATTCTCCTCTTTTTCCTTTCTATTACTCGTCGTATCTCCTTTTCCCTTAACCTTCCATTGCCCGCTATTCCATTCCTCTTCCTCATCCGAGCTAAACTCTCCATAATCTTTTACCACCACTTTTACTTCAAGTGGAGTCATCTTTATTCTTCCAGTTATCTTGCAATTATTCTCTATGTTACCCACTTTTGCCGTGTATTGATTCGTAAGAAATTTTTCTTCGGTTATCTTTTCTTTCACAATTTCCGTTAATTGATTTTTCGTAACACTACCGTTTAATTCTTGACGTCCACGTACTTCCTTTATATTCTGAACTATAACCGTATTGTCTCCTAAATTTAAATTAATTGTCATACTAGTTGAAAGTTTCGTCTCTATATCTCTGATTTTTATACTATTTCTACTAAAATCTATTATCGCTCCATAATAATCCAGGAAATCTCGTCCAATCAACCCTTCAGCGGATAGTGGTAAATCATCGCTACATACGAAACATAAAAAGTTTCCTAATTCTAAATGGTTTCCCAAGGAAAAATTGTAATTTATGGTACCTAATAGATTTATCTCATGTCCCGTTATTCCGGAAATTTCTAACTCGTCCTTCAATGGTTTCACCAAAGAATGATTTACGATATTATGTTTAATTAGTGATATGGGCGATCCTGTGTCAACTAGCATAGTTATGGAATTATGGTTATTATTAAATTCAACGAGTGATGGAGTTTCCAGTGAATGTTTCATATGAGGTATAGTTAACTTGGTTGGCTTATTATGGATTGGGCGATTTATGATTTCATCGTAACCCCTCAGTTCGCATTGCCCACGGGTCGGGGATTCACCGCGGGACGGTTGGAGTTTAAAGGTTCTGATCGGTTTACCAGATACGGCGCGGATTCTTCATTCCTCGGAAAGTTATGTTGATTTCGGTTCTGCTCTACTCGCGTTCCGCTTGAGAAATCTTGTCGCGGATACGAACTCTGTCTTTCCCCTGCACGTGTTGTGTGATTCGGTCGAGGAAAAGACCGACGCTCAGAAAAGTTTCGTTCGGTCTCAAACCTCGGTCTGTCGTACGTTACAGCCGCCGATCGGCACACTTTACTCATGTGCCCGGGTTTCCCGCAACGATAACAATTAAAATTCGGCCTCGGTAGGCTACAAAATTTAGCAATATGACCAGGCTTTCCACATCGAAAACACTTCTCGTAGGTTTCTACCGCCCCTATGTTTATTCTACCTGGCCGGGTTCGATTCGTAGCTTGATTCAATTCCTCGAAAGAAGCAATTTCTTCCGCCTTATCTAACGTCAATCCCGTTTCTCTCATCATCGCAGTACCAATCATTTGACTAATTTCTCTTTTTAATCCTACCTTGAATTGATTTAGCGCTAGTTCATTAATTTTTGTTATTATCCCTGGTAACTCTGCCGCCGAAACCTTTTGTTTATCTTCTTCAAGAATTTCATTGGCGGTCGATTTTAATCGTGTTACGTACGAGGACACAGTTTCATCCGACCGTTGATAAGCTCTCATTAGCTGACTCAACGCTTCACCGGGTAGCGTTCGCGGACTAAATTTCTTAATAAACTGCTTTTTAAAATCCTTGTACGTGACATTAGGACCCTGCAAGGTAATTTCCGCTTTGTAATATTTATAGGCCTCTCCTGCCAATCTATATCTAATGATCTGTAGTAATTGTGCTTCATCCCAATTATCTAATATAGCGCGCTGCTCCCGTCGTTCAAAGTAGAATTTGACATTCTCCCGACCTGTAAACGATTCCACCGTATTCGCCAACATTCCCAAAGAGACCGGGGTAACCATAAAAGGTGTAGATGTAGAAAATGTGCTGGTCCCCGGGGGGGCTAAAGATATTAGTTAACGGAACGTCGCTACTTGTTGCCATTTTCAATAATCTGTTCTATTACGTTTAAAATTGATTTCAAATAGATAACAAAAAGAATTATTTGTAGTAAAAAAATATTTTAAAATAAAATAAAATTTTAATTCAAATGAAGTAATTTTTTTTTTCTTTTTGAAGTCGTTATCATTCAAATTTAATTCATTATCCTACTTGATTATAAAGATCTTACTTGATTATTATCATTTCAAGTGAAATTTACTAGTCAAACAAATTTTTCAGAACTGTTACGACGCCAAAAATCGAGAATAATAATAAAAAAGGTATTTATATCTATCAATATACACAAACACTGCCTTTCAACAGTCAAAGTGCAACAACCCCACACCTGACACCAGTTTGTAAAAGACACGGAGCGGCTCGTGTAATTTACTAGGGAAGGTCGTGCACTCTGCTATCGCGCTCGTTTGAAAACGAACAGCAGGACTCGAAAAAGGCAGATGATAAGTGAAACAAACAAACAAAACAAAGGTTTAAAAATATGTATAATATGATTTAGCTAATTAATCTCTTCAACAATTTACAAACTATACGATGATTGGTAATCTTCGATAAGAGGCGCGGATGTTCACAATTCGAGAAAATTCTACTTACGTTCTACTTACGGAATCACTTTCTTGTAAACAACAAACAAAAAAAAAAGAACAAATTAACCTTTTCCAAGAATACAGCTCAAACTTCGAAATTCAATTTACGGTCAACAAACAGCAATAAGAAAAATTACTATTTTTCGGAAAATTGTTAGAATTCAACTACTCAAGCCCGCGTTCTCGGCTTCTCTTTTCTTTTATTTTCGACTCCGTCTCTTTATATCTTTCTCACCCTTCCTTTTCATCTCGCCCTCTTATCACCACCCACGCGACGGCTCCCACGGCCTAAGAATGTTAAGTTTCGTTTAGTCTACGCACTAAACGAAACTTAGCGATAACAAATTAATCCATTAAGGAAAGGACAAAGTATTCAATTTTTACGGAACTGAACCAAACAGTTAATTTAAAAAAAATGACATGGATTTCATCCCGTACCGTGAAGCCAACGCCGTCAGTCTAGAACGATCAAATTAACTCGCTTAACTTCTACTAAACAATTTCTTATATCTATTAGGTGTAATGCGGTTTGTTACACACTCCCACTGTTACAATTTGTTTTCTATTTTCTAGATAAGATTTTAAAATGGCACATGACACTCCACGTACACCATAGTATTCTAACTTTTTTATCAAAAGATGATGGTTTATACTATCAAAGTTTTACAGAGGTCGATACTCATTAATTCTACAAACTGTCTCTGATCAATTGTAGTCAAGATCCCTTGCACAGTTTCGTAAACCGCGGTATCAACAGATTTTCCTTTACGATATCCGTGTTGGTAGGTAGTGAAAAAGTTATTTTTTTCGAAATATGCTGAAATTCTATCTGCTATTATGTATTCAAATATTTTTGATACAGCGGGTAGTATTGAAATTGGTCTATAATAGATGTTTGCACTTTGTTTTGGTTTCAACTTCTTGCCTATCGATATTATTTCATATTTATTAGTTGGCGCCAAGAAACAAGAATTATTGTTTTGAATAACAAGTTTTCTCACATAACTATTCACTCGTTCAGAATTCACTACATCTCCCAAATTTGTAAGGTAATCATTGTAGTACACTTTTGGTGAAATTGTCGTGATATTGTTTGCTTTCTTGTTATTTTTCACTTCATCTTTTATTAACTCCCACACTTGTTGCTGTTTATCTACTGCTTGATATATCATCATTTCGTTTTGAGTACGCTTTTCAATTTTTACATACCGTTGTAATTCTTGTTTGTATTTGGTATAGATTTCATAGGACTCGTGCGTTTTTGCGTGTCGTGCCATGATGCTTAAAATTTCTACCGTATTCATTTTACTCTTTAAAGCCATTGATAATCTCGAATTCCCATGTCGTCTTACTTTACATGTATTCCCAGTGATTGCTTTTATAGGAAAACGTGCATTATAAGCATTAATCAAATATTCGAAGTATCTTGAGAAAATTACTGTAGGTGAATCTCCTTGATTTTCTTCGGAGACGTACTTAGTGATCTGCGTTAAAATGATGAGTATTTTTTTCACTTATATCCCTGTGCTTAATACTTTGCTTTCTTGTAGGTTTTTCATTATCATCAGGTAGTTCTAAAAGTTAGGCGTAATGATCTGATAAATGTAAATTGATGGTTTTATTCAAGTATAACGCATTATCCCGATTACTAATAATATTATCGATTCATGAATGAGTACTAGCAGTTTGTCTTGAATTTTCATAAAATGCACAGTGCAAGTTGTAACTCTGGATGATGTCAACAAACTGGACTACTTCATTTTTATCAGCGGCCTTAGTATCTTCTTGATTTGAATTTTTCTTTCTATTATTTGAAGCAATTCTTGAAACTTATGAAAGAATATATTAAGGGCTCATAATATATAAGGGGCATAATATCAAAAACTATAAACATAACAAATCAACTTAAAAAATAACACTCTCTTAGGTGACTTGTTGGAATGAGAAAATAGACTGTTTAAAATAAGCAAATCTTCACAACTACTGAAGTTACTATTGTTGATTTATCTCTTTTTTATTATCGCACACCATATTTGTTTTCTTCAATAGATTCTTTTTTTTGCCCTTACAGTTTCTCTCAATCTTTCTGTTCTCCTTTTGCTTGTTTTTGTCTTTTTTATTTTTTAAATATTTTCTATATGTTAATGAAGAGATAAATAAGTACAAATAAGTGCAGGCCAGTAAATAAATAATTTTCAAAGATAGGCAAGTTTTGTAAAAGTACTGGCTGATAGAAAGTCTCCGCCTCATTATCATTTATTTGATCTAGATTCGGATTTTTGTTGATATCTTGAGGAAGAATCGTATTCAGTTTTGGTTGCAGCAATATCATCTTTAATTTTAACAAAATTTACTTTTGCACGTTGGTATGAAACTTCTTCAGAAATTAAGGTAAGCTCTATATATCATCAGTTTGTATAAAATATGTTTTCTACTTTCTTCTAAATCTTCATTCTCACAAATTAAAATACATTATATAATGTTAATGGTAACGATTGTCGTGTAATATTCCACGGTTTGACAATGTCGACGTCAATAAATAACTTCGCATATCTCATTCCAGGAAAACTGGCCCATAGCAAGCGAAGTCTTTCTTTAACTCGCACTCCAATCTTGTGCTCGCCCATCGCAAATGATATACCAACTATTGGCTCTGGCCCCACAAACGCATTAGCACTGCTCTCTTGTGTTACCTCACATGCCGCCTCATTGTCAGCAACCCTGGCAACTCTGGTCTGGGTACCAGAGCGACTTGGTACCCAGACCAGAGAAACGCTATTATCATCTCTGAGTGTGCCGAAAGTACTTTTACAGTCATTAATCAGAGTTGACACAGTTTTCACGGCTTGCAGCACATGCTGAGCGACTTGCCTGTCGGGGAAAAATCCTTTTGTCTTCTAATTGTAATTTTAGCTTCCATGTCAATAGCAAATACTTCTGACTGATTAACCTATAATAAATACCCAGGTAGTCAGCTTGCTTGATCTGAAGTGTCTGGTAGTACATTTCTGCCTAGCTCCTTTCGGCGTTTTTGATCCATCTGTGAACATGCAAACATCTAAGTGAACCAGAGAATCTTCATTTTCAATCCAGGACTGCTGTTCGTTCAATTTAATCTAGTATAGACTATTGAGCTATAACAGTGGCCTTGTCAAATCTGACGGCGTTGATAGCACAGTATCAGTACCTATAATATCTTTCGCAGCTCATTAGTGATACTTGTTGGCACAGGTTTGAGCACATTATTTAAATCTGTATATGGCTACTTTCTCTATATGTACAAGCAAACTAGAACATCCATTGTTTGAGTTTGTGTTGTGTCTACTCGTTGAATTCTTGAGAGTTTAGTGATATCTGAAACCTGTCAGACTTTCCTAACCAAGTTACCGCTTCATATGTGATCATAGATCTAACCATAGTCACATAGAGCTTATGCAAAAAACTCTAACAATAAGATAATTGCTCCAAACTTCAGCACATTTCTCAATGCAATTTTTTCAACTGACAAATCATGGAAGTACTACCACCAATATTTACCCAATTACTTATAATTTTAGTCACACAGGCTGGAAACTAATTATTGACACAAATTTTAAAAGAGGATTACTACACCCACACCACCTATAATAGTACCCAAGATAATTGGACAAAAGCAAAAGACGCTAGTGCTTTGAGGTTTTCAATATTGGTATTTATTTGAAAAAACGATCGAGACGTGTTATAGCATATATGGGTCATCAAATTTTAATCACAAATACAGTATGTAACCCAAATCGAGTTACAAGAAGGGAAAAATTATTTATTACGGATTTTCCAAACTTATCTCAGCATAAACAATTTATACTATAACTATAGAAGTTAAGTAATTATTCCCTTTTTTTTGTAAAAATTGCCTTTTTTACTGAAATTTTTACATGTTCTATTTATGATTGGTAACCATAGAAATTCTCTCTTAAAAGAGAGAATTTGTTAACACTAGAACTAATACTAAAATTAGAATAAACATTAACCTTATAACTAGAAACATTTGGGTTTAACCATCCTAAGAGGAGTGCGGCTAAACCAACATGGTTTTCGTATTGGGTATAGCGTTAGCTTTAATGTAGGTATTAGCTCTATTTTCAGCTGTTATTCGGTTTTAGATTATTGTATGCCTGTATTGAGTTAAAACTAAAACCAACACTAGATCTAGAGCCAGAAAGTTTCGGTTAGCCGTGCATCAGAAGACTTCTTAAGACCTTTTAGTTCTCTTAGTCTATCTTAGTTGAATCTTAGTCTTAATTGTTGTTTAACTCTAGTTACAAATTTGAATTGTTTAAGTATAAAAATAAAGGTTTATATTGTATTTCCAATTGTTCGTTAAACAATTCGCGCTCGTTATTAAATTTCGAGCATTTCAAGCATATCAAGTTTTAAACCTTTGTTATATCTATGTAAGAATTCGACTTCTTCCAAATTGTACGTGGTTAAAATCTTGAAGTACTATTAGTTTTGTTTTCTTTTATTCGAGTTTCAAGTTTTCGTCCTCTTTGACCTATGTAACACCCATCACGTTCAGAACATCTGATTAAGTAATTTTCAGTTTCCTTTAAAATATCTTTTTTATCATTTTTCTGATAATTCGAAAAAATATTTAGTAAATTTTGTGGAAGTGTTGATATTGCTTACAGAAGACTTGAAATGTCTCCAGACGCTTTGATACTACTTTCAGAAGAATTGAAATTGTAACGGGAGTCATTAAGGGTAAGATACTTGTTTGTATCTTTACAACCTTAACCTTGCTACTAGTTCCCTCTGTCGCTTTGTGAAGAGAGCGGGGAGACTGTTTGACACATTTTGTATTATTGCCCTATTCTACATGATCTCAGAATGAGAGACTTTAGAGAGGAATGGCCAAGCGCGGATGGTATCAGGAACACACCTCTGAGCTGTAACCTAGCCTTCGGAAATTCCTTAGGCTGGTTGATGTAGCCGGAGAGAGTATAGGAGGATATACATGGAGTCCGTTGTCTGTCCGTAACATGAAATACTTCTACAAAACTTGAGATGCTTTTAGAAGCATATTGCTTCTAAAAGATTTCAACGGCTTCTAGGTGGCTTGTTATTGCTTCCAAAAAAGTCTAAAGGCTCCCAAAAGACTTGAAATTCTTTCACAAAAATTGAAATACTTTTAGAAGACTTGAAATACCTCTCCAAAACTTTATACTGCTTCCAGAAGACTTGATATTGCTTCTAGAAGATTAATGCAAATTCCAGAAGACTGGATACTACTTGTAAAACTGCGTGTAAAGACAGGATATTGTTATATGTATAGATTTGGCTGAAGATAGACAATTAGCCCGAAACTAGTGTTGCAAAATTAAAAGAAAAAAACATAAATTTTTCTTTACACCCCGCGTATGGGTAAAACGTTGACAATTGTCAGAAACCATCAACACATTTCTTCCTTAAAAGCCAACCTATACCGTAAAGAAAAATCATCAAAATCTTAAAAGCTTAATGCATAATTTAGGTGGTGCGATAATTTTGGAGAGTAGTGTATATATAATAAACAGCAAGGAAGAAATGTTTTGTCATTTTAATAAAAATCGAAACATTCTAGTCCTAGGTCTAGTGTTAGTTCTAGTTTTAATTTTTGTTTAGCTCTACTAAAACTGAAAGTATAACTAATACTAGGCCTATAATCTAGCATCAGAACTAACACTAGACCTAGAACTAGAAACGTTAAGGTTTAGCCGTCTTAAGAGACGTACGGCTAAACCCTAATATTTCTAATTCTATGTCTAGTGTTCGTTCTAGTTCTAGTTCGATACAAGTATACAATAATCAAAAACCAAATAACAGCTAGAAGTAGAGCTAATACCAACACTAAAGGTAACACTATACCTAGAACCCAAATATTTGTATTACCAAGTTTAATGTTAATTCTAGTTTTAGTATTAGATTTAGTGTTAATAGATTCTCTCTTTCACAGTCATTCACGGTTCACATCGTATGGAAATACTTAATTTTATGGTTTCTGTAGTCACATATCATAAATTCATAGATAATCATATAGTAATAAGTATATAGTAATATAATAGATCAGTAATAAATCTTTTTCTCTCTTTTTAAGCCTATCTGGGGACATACTGTAGATAGATGTTCATATTAGATGAATAATCATGTCTAACAGATGTCTCACAATTTACTAATCAAAAATATTAGTAATATTAGTAACTTATGAGTGAGATCCATGTGTTATAGATTTGAGATAATAGTCGATTTGATAAATCCTATCAATATAAGATAGGTTAAGAATCTGAAAGAACTGGAGTTTAGTTTGAGAAAGCACTATCCCCATCTCAATCTCTATGTTTTAATCATTATAATACATGCATACCGAATATTATTTATTTAATTTAAATGTTATTTATATCTTTATAATCGAGATATTAAAAAGAAATTAATTTTATTTATTTTAAATGTTCTCACCTCTAAAAGATTTTACTTAATTTTCTGAATATGAATAAACCACAAAAAAAAATTATATTTTATGTATTTAGATTTTTTTACCATTCTTTACAGGAAGCGTGTGTTTACTTATTGATTGTCATAAAAGCATCGTTAAGTTAACGAAGCTCGTTATGGACTATTATAAAAAAATATCTACATGCATTATCGCCAAGATTTGCATTGTTATCACCGATTTTTCGGCTATAAATTAAACTTTTTAACATGTACCTATTCAGTCTCAAACAATCGTCATATTCAAAAAGACAAAAAATGTTTCTATTTTTTTTGGTTTGTCTACTTATTAAGGTAATTTTCCTTATTTTGTTGATTTACGAAGCTTATTGATAATTTTTGTTCAGATCGGTCAAATTTGGTCCCAAGAAAATGCGTCCGCAATTGTTGTTGATTTAAAAACAGATTCTTTACCTGATCCTTTCGAGGTATTTGGCATAATATAAAAATAATTTTAATTTTAAAATAATAATAATTTTAAAAACTATTTTTTTTTAGATTGATTTTTCAAAATCGAATGAAATCGATTCCGATTTTGAAGGAAAAGATTTGAAAATAATAGGAGGATTTGAAGCTGCTAGAAATATATTCCCATTTCAATCAGCTTTGTACTTAACTTTTCAAGATGGATCAACAAGTTTTTGCGGAGGATCGATTATTTCAACAAATTATATCTTAACAGCAGCACATTGCGTTTTGAAGTAATTATTTTCTATTTAGATGACTTGATTATCAAATTTTCTTTGTAGCACTTTTTCTCTTCTTGCCGTTGTGGGAACAACCGATCTCAATTCGAACGTTAACACTCAACAAAGAATTTATGTTAAAAGATATGTTTACCATTATCAATATAACACCGAAACATTATCAAATGATATAGCTCTTTTACTCCTTGCAAAACCGATCGAATTCAATGAAGCTGTTTTGCCAATTAATTTGCCAACTGTGGAGGACGCGAAATATTCTTATGATAATTTCAAAGTTACCGTGGTGGGATGGGGTAAAACGAGAGATAATGGCTCAATAGTGCCAAAATTGCGATATTTAAACACTCAAATTTTACCAAATTCAAATTGTAAACTCTATTTTTCTTCGGTTACATCCTCAAATATTTGTACAAATGGATTTTTAAACGTTGGATCATGCCATGGAGATAGTGGCTCACCTTTAATTTATGGAAATAAACAAATTGGGATCGTCTCGTATGGTAGTAACACATGCAGCGCTGGATTTCCTTCTGTATATACAAGAGTTAGTTCTTATTTAGGGTGGATTAACCAAAACGCCGCGTTTGATTATTAAATAATTAAAATTGGATAAAAAATGTTGTTGACGAATTTTGTTGAATAAATAAATTAATTGACCTAATATATTCATTTTTTTTTTATTTTTTGAGAAATTATTTTACAAAAGACTAAATTTAATAAAGCGAGCGAAACCCACATCGACCGAAAAATATTTACAATAAATACAAAAAACTACGAAGCGAAAATGCAAATGTACAATGCTTTTATTATACTTAAGTTAAAATACCTCTTTTCTAAAATTAAAACCGTATTCGTCACACTTCATCCTTAAAATCCTGGCTAAATTTGGCTTTCCACAATAAAATACTGTTACTTTTCCTTTTTTTTGGGTTGAAAGTTGATTGAAGATTTTATCCCAATTTGGACGACCAGCGTTCGTTCGAGTTTTCAATCCTGTTATTAAATCACGTTTTTCCTAAATTAAGAAATAAAATTATTCGAGAGATTATTATTAACTCGAAGTTGATTTACTTTTTCGTGTAAAAGATCTAAAGCTAATTGCAACCCAACGGCTTTCATATCATTTTTCTGCAAGGCACTCGTAATGTACATATGCATTTCCAAAAATCTTTCCATAGCTTCGCCAAGTTCGGCTTGTCCGATTTCAAGTTCAGACAATAAATTTACGAACCACTCGAAAGCCTTCTGTGTTCTATTAATCCAAAAGAAATCTACCTAAAATAACACCTTAAATTAAACCAAAAAATTAAATTGGATTAATTGATATTACTTTCTTAAGATTCATAACACTTTGTGGTATCTCGCTGGACCAACAATATTGGCATTTAGGACATTTATGTCTCGCCTTTAAATACCGAATCATGATTGATCTTAAAATCGAAGCTGATGGTGTAACTCCAATGCCAGTTGCTATAAGCACAGCGTGTTGAGCTCTGAATATATGACTGGATGGAGCTCCGTATGGACCATCTAACAAAATCTACAAGAAATTATATTACAATTTCTTAAAATAGCGATGTAATAATAAATCGTGCAAAAATAAAAATAATGTTTTATTTAATGGCACATGATTTTGCTGTTTTAAAAATTTTTTTTGAATGAATAAAACGACATGAAGCGAAAATGGGGTTTTAAAGACACATTTTTAGACGACGAAAAGAACGAAAAGTCATCATGCTCATGATCCTCATGCAAAAACGTTGATCGTGTCACCTCTGTTCCGTTTCCCAACGGTAATTCATTTTTGATGAACTCCAAACACAAAAGGTCTTCGCTGCTCTCGTTTGGACTCGGTCTTTCACTTATTGGCTAACAATTTTAATAAGTATTTAATTAACATTTCTATCTAATTTTTAAATTAATGCTATAGTAAAAGTCTTTATAAAAGTTTGTATAGTTTAATTATAATCGTCGAAAGTTGACTTTTATTAGTTTAAAATTATGGGTGTTTTCAATTTAGTGTCTGGAGAATATTGGATAATCGATTTATTAGAATAAAAATACACAACTATGAGTAACTATGAATTAAAGAATCTTAAAATAAGTGGCATGTGACGAAAAGATATGCTTATTATTCAATTGCTGGGAATGTACTTGTTCAAATGGGATCTACACTAATGATGGAACTGATGGTGATTTTAGAAACAGCCGGATACATCCAGCATCATATTCAGGCGGATTTCCGGTTGTTTGTTTGAACTATATTAGTTATGTTTCTTTCATGTTATACCATTTACTCCAGAATATTGTTAATAATAATACAAGCACTATTCTTTACTTACTAAATCTTAATGGTAATATTTGTTAATCGGAGCATGATATAAAAAAACTTTTTGAATAGAAGTTGTGGTCAGCAATATTGTTTACAAAAAAACTTTTGGAATAAAAGTTGTAGCAAATTACAACAATTAGAAAATACAAATATATGATATCTGACTGACAATGACTGATTATATTATTCTTTATCGAAACGTGACTTAATAATTAGGATAATGACATTATAATAATAACTGACGCTTCTACAGATATAATCGCGATTATTAAATAAATCGTACATTGTGTAGTGGGATGTACAAAAGGTAATTGGTAATCGCGTGATCAGCACCAATCAAAAATTCAAAGTAGGAAGGTCAGAAACATTACAAAAATGAAGAGGAAGAAGGAATGAAGTGCAGGCTCGTTGTCTTTAACTTATTGATGTAAGAAATCGGTGTTCTTACAGATCAATGGTTAGTAGTTAGAAGATGCAATTTTGAAGCAGGATAATGCTTGCCCTTACTTTGCAAAATGTTCTGTAGACCAATTTATACAGGATGAAGTCAATGTTTTTCCGTGGTTTTTCGAAGGTTTGGATGGGTTATTGGAGAAATTAAAGAAGTTATCCTCTAAGTCATCTTTTTTATATAAACCATATTAAGTTTGCAATAACTTATGAAAGTCGTATTAAAATAATTTACAAGAAATATCTCAAAGACTACCATATTTTTAACGCATATTCTTAAGCGGATTCTGAAACTGTTTTTAGTTTTTTTCATCACGTCTAGTATTCGAGATATCTGTAAAAATGTGGACAATCACAAATTTTTATGAATATTATAAAAATATAAGTTAACCAAGATATCTTAAGAATCGATTTATTACGATTTATTAAAAATCACTCTAAAAACTCGTTAATTTTAGAACGAGTGGACTTTTAAGTACGGACTTTTCCATTAAAAAGTATACATTTTCTTCTATACGTGAATATAATTTCATCAAGATATCATAAAAATTCGATTTTTTACGATTTTTAAAAAATGGTGCTAATAACTTCTATGTCATAACAAAATTTTGATTGACTTCAACAATAATTATCTTAAGAACAAATGGAAATTTTTAAGTGCGGCTTTCTTTATTAAAAGGTATACACTTTCTTCTATAAGTAAAGATAATTTCATTCAGATATCTTAAGAATTCGATTTTTCACGATTTTTAAAAATGACTGTAAATCTGCAAATTTTAAGACGTCATAAAAATTTCAGTTGATTTGAATAATAATTATCTCAAGAAGATGTGGATATTTTTAAGTACGAGCTTTTTCTGAAAAAGTATACATTTTCTTCTATAGGTAAAGATAATTTCATCAAAATATTATAAAAATTTAAGTAAATTTTAACGATAATTATTTCAAGAAGGATTGGAAACTTTTAAATGCGGGTTTTTTTATTAAAATGTATAAGCTCTCTTGCATAAGTGAAAAAGTACCATCAAGATATCTTAAGAATTTGATTTATCATATTTTTAAAAAAGACTCTAAAAACTCCTTAATTTTAAAACGTCATACAAATTTTGGTTGATTGTAATAATAATAATTATCACAAAAACGAGTGAACATTTTGAAGTATGGCCTTTTTCATTTAAAAGTATACACTTTCTTCTATACGTAAAGATTGTTTCATCAAGATATCATAAAAATTCGATTTTTTAAAAATGGTGTTAATAACTTCTATATCACAAAAAAATTAGATTGACTTAAACAATAATTATCTTAAGAACGAGTGGAAATTTTTAAATGTCGGTTTCTTCATTAAAAAGTATACACTTCCTTCCTTAAGTGTAGATAATTTCATCAAGATATTTTAAGAATTAGATTTTTCACGATTTTTTAAAAATGACTAAAAATGTGCAACTTTTATGACCTCTTAAAAATTGTCTTAAGAACAAGTGGACATTTTTAGGTTTGGGCTTTTTCTTAAAGAATGTACATTTGCTTCTATAGTTGAAGATAAGTTCATCGAATTATTACAAAAAATCGATTCCTTACGATTTTTTAAAAACAGTATTAATAACTTCTATATAACAAAAAAAAATAGAATGACTTAGGTAATAATTATCTCAAGAACGATGGAAATTTTAAAGTGTATTGTTAATTTTATAAGCAATGTCGATAACTTAGACATCTTTTTTTTCTCAAAGCTTTAAAATCCAACTAAAATTTGTTGTTAATTAAAATGGATTTATGGATGGTATTGTTTTTAAAATTTGGTTAAAAGTTACTAAATATTAACAGAATGTGTCGTACGTTCAATAAAATTAAACTTTAAAAATATTATGGTACATTTTATATGTTGGCAACTTGACTGAATTTGGTTGTTAATTCTTAATTAAATTGACTAAATATCGTGATTAACAATATGGTTGGTTAACGTCTTGGGTTGGAATTTCAAAGTCCAACCTAACCAAATCCAATTCAGTGATGCATTCAGTGTCCAACTTTGAAGTGGGTCGACATTATTTCTTTTAATACAAATTTCTTTCTCTAATTCTCCTAAATACACTCGTAATCGTCCTGCATTCATGCCTCGGCCAACTTCGAAGATGTCAGCAACCCAAAGTACCACTAAGTTGTATCCAACCCAACCCAACAGTCTTCAAAGACTTCAACGTCCAAAGTATCATGAACAACAAACAATTTGAGTCGTCATAAATGTGGTTAGATTAGTATTTTGGAGTCTAACCCAACAAATTCAACCCAGTGAATCTTTGGACCCAAAACTTTGAAGACAGAAATTAGTTCTTTTCATGCAAAAGTCTTAAAATTCTCCTAAACATACTGCTCATCACCATCTTGCATTCATGTCTCGGTCAATTTCGAAGACGTCGATCGTCCAAAGCATCACTAAGCTGGATTGGGTTGGATTCGATATCGAAATTCCAATCCAACCCAAGTCTTCAAAGACTTCGGCGTCCAAAGTATCATGAACAACAAACAATTTGGACGGCTGTAGTCTTCGTAATCTTGGGTTGGATTGAAATTTCGAAGTCCAACCCAACAAAATCCAACCCAATGATACTTTGGTCTCAAAACTTTCAAGTCTTCGGCCATCGAAAGTTTTAATCATGATACTTGGATGGTTGACGTCTTTGAAGTCGTCGTATAATATTTCTTGTGATACAAAAATTTTTCCTCAATTTTAATATTCTCCTAATTACAGTGCTCATAACCATCTTGCATTCATGTCTCGGCCAACTTCGAAGATGTCAGCAACCCAAAGTACCACTAAGTTGTATCCAACCCAACCCAACAGTCTTCAAAAACTTCAACGTCCAAAGTATCATGAACAACAAACAATTTGAGTCGTCATAAATGTGGTTAGATTAGTATTTTGGAGTCTAACCCAACAAATTCAACCCAGTGATTCTTTGGACCCAAAACTTTGAAGACAGAAAGTAGTTCTTTTCATGCAAAAGTCTTAACATTCTCCTAAACATACTGCTCATAACCATCTTACATTCATGTCTCGGTCAATTTCGAAGACGTCGATCGTCCAAAGCATCACTAAGCTGGATTGGGTTGGATTCGATATCGAAATTCCAATCCAACCCAAGTCTTCAAAGACTTCGGCGTCCAAAGTATCATGAACAACAAACAATTTGGACGGCTGTAGTCTTCGTAATCTTGGGTTGGATTGAAATTTCGAAGTCCAACCCAACAAAATCCAACCCAATGATACTTTGGTCTCAAAATTTTCAAGTCTTCGGCCATCGAAAGTTTTAATCATGATACTTGGATGGTTGACGTCTTTGAAGTCGGCAGATAGTATTTCTTGTGATACAAAAATTCTTCCTCAATTTTAATATTCTCCTAATTACAGTGCTCATAACCGTCTTGCATTCATGTCTCGGCCGACTTCAAAGACGTCTGCCGCCCAAAGCATCACTAACTTAGATTGAAATGAATGGGGACTTAGAAATTCTAGTCCAACCCAAGTCTTCAAAGAGTTCAGCGTACAAAGTATCATGACCAACAAACAATTTGGGTGGCTGTAGCCTTCGTAATCTTGGGTTGGATTGGAATTTCGAATTCCAACCCAACAGAATTTAGGTTGATTTTAACATTAATTATCTCAAGAACGAGTGGATGTTTTTAAGAGGTATTTTTTTTCTTAGAAAGTGTACACTTTCTTCTATACGTGAAGATAATTTCAACAACATATCATAAAAATTTGATTTTTTACAATTTTTTTACAAATGTTGCTAATACTTCTATGTCACATATATTTTAGATTAATTTTAACAATAATTATCTCAAGAATGAGTGGATGTTTTTAAGTGGTATTTTTTTCTTTAAAGGTGCACACTTTCTTCTATAAGTGAAAATAATTTCAACAAGATATCATAAAAACTCGATTTCTTTACAATTTTTCTACAGATAACTTCTGTCTAATAACTCCTGTGTCACAAATATTTTAGATTAATTTTAACAATAATTATCTCAAGAACGAGTGGACAATTTTAGGTGCTCCTAAATTAAGCTACTTTCTTCTGTATAAGGTAAGGTATATACTTCTTCTATAGACTGTACCACGAGAAGTGAATGTGACTCATCGATTTCCGTAAGAATTTTGCGCATACGTTACAAATATTATGCTCACGCGTTGTTATGTGTTAGCGTGAAATAATTTCTATCCCGCGTCTGCTCCGCACACGTTTAGGCGATGAGTCACCTTCACTTCTCGTGGTACAGACTATATGTGAAGATAATTTAATCAAGATATATTTAGAATTCGATTTTTTTATGATTTTTTAAAAATAAACAAACTTTCTAATTTTAAGATGTCATAAAAATTTCGGTTGATTTTAACAATAATTATCTATAGAATGTGTGGATACTTTTAAGCGATTTTTTCACTAAAAAATACGCACTTTCTTCTATACGTGAAGATAATTTCATCAAGAAGAATAACTTTTATGCCAAGAAAAATTTAGATTGATTTCAATGATGATTATCTTAACAACAAGTGGAAATTTGTAGGTGCGGGTTTCTTCATTGAAAAGTATACACTTTCTTCAATAAGTGAAGATAATTTCATCAAGATATGTTTAGAATTCGATATTTTATGTATTTTTGTAGAGTTATTATTTTTTAATAATAACTCTACAAACTCGTTAATTTGAAGATGTTATAAAGATTTTGATTGATTTTAACAATAATTATTTGAAAAACGGGTGGATATTTTTAAGTGTTTTTTTTTTATTAGAAAGTACCTTATATACCTTCGTCGATACGCGAAGATAATTTCATAGAGGTATCATAAAAATATGATTTTTTAAAAATGGTGCTAATAGCTTCTATGTCACTAAAAATTTAGATTGATTTTAATAATAATTATCTCAAGAATGAGTGGAAATTTATAGGTGCGGGTTTCTTTATTGAAAGGTATACACTTTCTTTTATAAGTATAGATAATTTCATGAATATATATTAAGAATTCGATTTTTCATTATTATTTTGAAATAATATTCATTTCGGTTTATTCTCACAATAATTATTTCAAGAACGAGTAGACATTTTTAAGCTACGTGAAGATAACAGCTAGTTATTTTAAGAATTATAATTTTCGTGATTTTTTTTTAATGATTCTAAATTCTTATTAATTTCGTTATAACATAGAAACTTTGCGTAAATTCAATAATAATTATCTCAAGAACGAATGGATATTTTTAAGTGCGGACTTCTTCATCTCTATAAACAAAGATAAGTTTGTTGTTGGTGTAAAGAGTCAGTCTATAACTTTTCTGCAATCTACTCTATGTTTTATGTTATACCTACTTGTTTTTTTATCAAAACTTTTTGTAATAATTGTTAAAATATAAGATTTTAGATTTAGTTTTGTAAAATCGTCGTTTTTTGTAATATAAGAGTAATATAAGAGAAAACTCGCTTTTATACACCTTAAATCGAAAACACCCACATTAAATTTTATAAAAATAATAGTCAAATTTCGCGAATAATCATCAATATTAATAAAATTAATAAATTTTTTACCTCGAGTGGTTTTCCAATAGGATAATCAAGTGGTTTTAAACAACCCTGTTCGTTTCCATTAATTTTTCCTTCTTCCATCGTTTTCTCAGGACATTTCGAAGTTATCAATGAGGACGAAGAATCCCTTTCTTCACAATGTTCTAAGCTCGGAGTTTTAAACGCTATTATCGTCGGCTTGTTACGCATATAACGGAAACTTTGAGCCAACGATTTATTTTGCAACGTCGTGTAAGCCAAACCTAAAGTTCTCAATCGAGCTTTTTTCATTTGACATTCATCGAAACTTTTTTCCGATTCGGAACGCATGTATTCTTTTAAGCTACAAACAGTTAATTTTTTATTTTGATTTTTTTTAATGTAATTACTTATAGATTGTCTTAACATATAAAGTAAACAATCTGAACTTTACGATGTTATATCCCCATCTTCAGGATAATTAGTCTTTTTTATTAGGAATGAATTCAATAATAATATTGTGTAATTATCGAATAGTTTTTATGTATGTCAATTACAGTATTTCTCTGTAATTGAAAAGAATACTTACACATAGTAATATTGTGTAATTGTTTAATAGTTTTTATAATTTTTAAGTGTTTTCGGGATAACAAAATGAACAGCGTTTCTTATCAGATACTTACTATTAAATAATTACATACCATTACTACTGAGGATTTCATTCATAATAAAAAGGCGAATCATTCTGAAAATGGGGACATAAATCCCTGAAATATGTAGAAGAGATGAAATAACGATTAACATCGTAAGGTACAGATTATTTACTTTATATGCATTTATTTAAATACATACAATAATAATCGTTCCTTTTTCTTAGCTTTCGTTTGCATGTCGGGCATCGAAAGCGATTTTTCTAAAACTTTATTTCCGAAAATTCTAGAAAATTTTTGGTCCGCACTCATTTTCGATGAAGAATAATTTAAATCGGCTTTACTACACGATGCTTTTGCGTGTAAATCACTTTCCGAGATAGAGTTTTTCTTTTTCGGATCTAATTGAAACCCATCGTGGCTAAATCCCACCAATTGAACCGGCCTATTTGGTTCCTTATTCGAGAACGTTCTCGAAATCGTTGCTTGAATTTTTTTAATCGGACTTTGATGTTCTTTTTCGGCTCTGCTTTGGCACGGTTTTTTCTCTTCCGTTATTATCATCTCACCATTGTGAAGTTTATCTTGTTCTTTTTGAAAATATTGATAAAGTTTTGATGTCCATTGACCCAAGACTCTTATGTGTAACCAAATATAATCTTAAAAACAATTATTTAATTTAAGATGATTAAATTTTTAATATTACCTTCTTGTTCTGGTGCGCTACTAATTGTGAAAGGGTGCCATTCGTATTTTGCAATAGTGGGAATATTAACGAAAACGAAATCGCCTGGATGATAATCGAAATGTAAAGGCCTTTTGATAACTAAATGGATAACTTGGGATGCTAAAACTATTCCCGAACTAATATAAGTCTTCCCCCTTTCGCTTTTCATGATTTGGAACCGATATGCTCTTTCGATGGCATACAAAATTCCGGGGATGATAAACCACTTCCAAAAATTTGGGCAATGTAAAATCAATAGAATCCAAAATGGGATATATAAAATGTGGGTCCAGTAAAAAACCTCAAACGAACCCCGTTTTCTGACGAAGGGTTGCGAGCAAATAAACATCACACACAAAATTAACATTAAAATCACCCCTGTTATGTAAGCACATCCATCGACCAATCCAAATTTACTTATAAAAAAACTTCCCATCGTATAATTACGTACACAATTATCAATTGTATCATAATCAGTATGGTTACAATTACTTTTCATTAATAATTCATTTGTAATTTCAACTCCGGTTGCTGAAACGAAAATTAAGTTCGGATTAATACATAATAATTTATTATAAACACTTACGTAAGAACCAAAAATGCATTACAGTATGAATTACGCTATAAACAAAAATTAAAGTCCCAGTTAATTTGTGAAAGTAAATGTGATTGTCTAAAGGTAAAATTTCGCCGAAACCTCTTGTCCTCAAGAATGTTATGCAATGTCTTAACATAAGTACGAGAACAAACATACAATTAAAATTTAAACATTGCCCTAAAAATTAAAATAATTTATTACAAGGACTTCTTTTTGTGCGTTAAAATGATTTAAAACGTACCGCAAGCTCTTGCAATAATAATACAAATGTGAGCATTCATCAAACTGTACTCAACTACCCTACTTATAAACAGAGATACGTTAATAAATATATAACAACTTAGAAATATAATATAAACGTAGTTATTTTTAAAGTAAGGCTTCGTCAATTGGTAAGGTATGCAATTTCGACATCGTTCCGCTAAAGTTGCTGGCGGTTTTGGTTTTGGTGGTACTAACCATCTATCTATACTAAAAGAAAAATGATAATTTTGGTTTAATTTAAATTATAAATGATATTGTAACGCAAACTTTTTCGCATAGACAAAGATAGAAAAGAAATTTAATCTTATATTTACTTATATTACGTTCAAGTAGAACGACATAGAGAGCAAGATGGAATTAAGGGTATGATATACTGTCTAAATGCAATTTTTTTGCTACTATTAGCCCCTAGGATGCGAAAAACAAAACGGAAATTGAGAGTTGTCAATAGAGAGCAACGAAGTATACGAAGTAACGATGATCTTTAATATAAACTAACTAGCATAATTACGTAATTTAGCAATATTTGGATGTTATTAGTGCTGTTAGTAAGAACGTAAGATTGAGTAATTTATATTAATTACTGGTAGCACACATAACGAATTAATTAAAAAGCAGTCTAATTGCCGACTGCGAAACGATAGTATTAGCAGTTAGAACAAGACCTTAATCTTATGGAAATCTTCACCAATCTTTAAGCGATTAATCGAAGATGTTTTTAAAAGTTCATCACCCCAACATTGTTCTTATTATAACAAACAATCTCAACATAACCTACCCCAATCAGACCCAACTCAACCTAACAAACAATTCTTTAGGTGCGCAATAACTAATAGGCAATTTTCAATGCTTCCAGAAGACTTGAAATGCTGCCAGAAGAATTAAAACGCTTTCAGAAGACTTGACATGCTCCCAGAAGACTTGAAATGTTTGCAGAAGATTTGAACCACTTTGAGAAGATTCATTACTCTACCTGAAAAACTTCACACTGCTTTTAGAAAACTTGATACTGCTTCCAGAAGACTTCACTGCTTCTAGAAGATTTGAAATCCTTCCAGAAAATTTGATATAGCTTCCAGAAAACTTGAAATGTTTCTAGAACATGTGATATCTATAGCACTACTGTCCCTGCAATATTGCCACTGATTTTAGAATATTCCAGAAGAATTGAAATGTTTCTAGAAGATTTGATATTGCTTCTAGGAGACTTGAAATGCTTCCAGAACTCTTGATATTGCTCCTTGAAGTTGCTCCTAAAATGCCTCTAAAAGACATTATACTGTTTCTATAAGATATAAAATGCTTCCAGAAAACTTGATATTGGTCTAGAAGACTTGATATTGCTTCTAGAAGATTTGATATTGCTCCTAGAAGACTTGATATTGCTTCCGGAAGACTTGAAATGCTTCTAAAAGATTTAGTATTGCTTCTGGAAATCTTGAAATGCTTCCGGAATACTTGATATTGCTTTGAGATAACTTGAATTGTTTCCAGAAGACTTGATATTTGTTCTAGAAGACTTAAAATGCTTCTAGAACATATGACATTCACACTGGAATACTTCAAAATGCTTCCGCAACACTTTAACCACTTCTAGAAGATTCATTACAGCCCCCGGAAAACCTGATTCTAGAAGACTTGATGTTGCTTCCAGAAGATTTCAATGCTTCTAGAACATTTGATAATGCTTCTGGCAGACTTGATACTGCTTCTATAAGATTTAAAATGCTTCCAGAAAACTTGATATTGCTTCTAAGAAGGCTTGATATTACTTCCAGAAGACTTGAAATGTTTGTAGAGACTTGATATTGCTTCTAGAAGACTTCAAATGTTTTCAGAAAACTTGAAATGCTTCAAAAAGACTTGAACCACTTCCAGAAGATTCATTATTGCCCCTGTAAAAGATGACACTATTTTTAGAAGACTTGATATTGCTTCTATAAGGCTTGATATTGAAATGCTTATAGAACACTTGAACTACTTTCAGAAGATTCAGTACTCTCCCTGTAAAACTTGACATTGATTTTACAAGACTTGATATTGCTTCTAAAAGATTTGATATTGCTTCTGGAAGACTCATATCCAGAAGGTTCACTACTACCCTTGGAAAACTTGACACTGCTTCTAGAGCACTTGATATTGCTTCTAGAAGATTTGAAACGGTTTCGGACGACTGTATACTGCATCTAGAAGATTTGAAATTCTTTCAGAAACCTTTAGAAAATCGCCAGATTCTAGAAGACTTGATAGTCTTTCTAGAAGACTTGATATTGCTTCTAAAAAATTGCTTTTAGAACATTTGATACTTTTTCTAGAAAATTTGAAATGATTCCAAAAGGCTTCAAATGCTTTCGAAAGAACACCCATACAAAATTGTTAATGGTTTTATCTGTATTTAAAATTTTTTCAGCTCCAATTCAGGCTTTGTGATTGATGAACTGTCATTTAACATCTAACGCCCATATGTATTTTCAAAAACCGAGATTTACCTTCATTTTGGAGTTTGCGGTAGAGATAATCTCGGTAGACTGGGGTGCGTAGGAAAACCAATCTGAAAGAGTGAAGAAATAAATGGAAGAAGGATACGAAAAAGGGAAAATTGACAAAGAGAATTCTAACGACTATCAAATCATGGGTCAACCGAAAGTAGAGAAACATTAACTACCATTTGAGTACAGAACATACAGTACGGAACATAATTTTTAGCAATGTCCTTGATGGAGCACAGACAGATAGGTCACTAACATCACCATGGGGACAAAGATGATGTCGGAAAGTAGTATGAAAATAATACTGGGTATAAGAGAAACGAGATCCTCAAGGGAATACGCGAAAGCTTATGTATTCACCATGTGAAGAATTGGATGAAGGTGTTACAGTTCTTAACCCCTTCTCTGTCCACGTTCGGTAAGGCATCTTTAAAAAACTAATTGAATTTTATGTTCTGTTTTGACGCCCACATTGAATATGAACGGATGGACTATGAAAGAGTAAAGTAGTAACATATCTAGACGGGCAAATAAGAACAGAACCGGGCTTATTTAACACCAACCCCACTTCATCTGGCCGTCCAACATCCCAGGCCAGATATCTAACTGCAGATTTTGACTTCGATAAAAATATGTTTTGATTGAGTTGGGTTGGATAGGGTTCAGATTATCAAGTACGTCTTCAAAGTCAGTCGAGATTATAGCATAAACTTCAACCAGGGTAGAACAGCTTTCCCGTTGCAAATCCTAAGTGCTAAGAATATATACGCTAAGAATGCTAAGAACACTGCATGTTACCATTAACAACTTGTAAAGCTAGGAGTTTACCAGTATATCATTTTGTTTGAAAAGTAACAAACTATACTACTCTACTAATATCTGATATTTATGACTGATTACGGATTCTAATTACAAAAAAATGGTCTAAAACAGAATGCATAGCGTTAAAAAGAAGATTTATTTTGTTTCTTTCGCTATTTTGGAATCATTATTTTCTTTATACATAAATTTTATTTACAATGAAACAACTATGTTTTTGTCAGTTGATTCGACCGGAACCGGATCGTCAATTAATGAGCTGAATTGGCCGGAAACAGTATCAACGCCGGATGTTAGTGCCATCTTAGCTTGATATTATTTCTAAGATACTTTATATTGCTTCCAGAAAACTTAATACTGTTTCCAAAAGTCTTGAAATGCTTGCAGAAGACTTGAAATATTAGATAATTTCACCGAAAGTGATTTAATGATAATGATTTGAATTGATATTACTTCGCTTTATTTCTGTGGGGTTGTATTAAATGGGGTTAAAGTGCATTCTTGTTTTCGGGAACTACACCTACAGAATTGAACACTAAAATAGCAAAGTAATTAATGCTGATAATGAAAAGCAATGTATAGAATATTAAGGCAATTTGAAATAATTCTTACAATTAATTATACTTTCGTATAATAACATGTTTTGAAAGCTTTAACATTCAACATCGCGCTTAGAGTATAAGTCTAACCAGAGTCGTAATTGTTAATAGGGAGTTCGAGTCTCATTTTCGAGAGTCTCGTATAGTCTCGTCTCGTTTTAGAGCCGAGACTCGAAAATATTCTAGCAAAGTAATCTTGAAATGTCATCCCAAGAAATCAGTTAATAAATCAGACTAAATCGCCAGGCTAAGTAACAAAAATCAATATGAAAATAATCATGTTTTGTTATTATTCTCAATCTATCAATGTTATATACGAAAGACATACTGTTGAATCAAAGCTTTTTTCGGCAAACCTTATTGATAAATTTTCTAACAATCCGTCGTGCTTTTCCAATTGATTTTTTAAATTTTCATAAGTAATCGCTCCTCTTCCATGAGGATCCGCATCCTCAAACATAGCGCAAGTTAAATCATCAATTTGTTCCTCGCTAAATTGCATCCCGTTTTCTTCCATACAAGCTTTCATGACGTGGTGCAACTCTTTATGTTGAATGAGCCCGTCTCCATCTAAATCGTAAACTTTGAACAGAAATTTTATTTTATCTTCCGGTGATTTCCCAGCAAACTGATGAACGGCATCTAAAAATTCTTGTAGCGATATGGAACCGGAATTATCTCGATCGAAAATTTGAAAAACTCTTTCAGTAAAGAACGGCTAAAAATTTACGAAATGAAGTTATGTTGTTAAGTTATGGTAAACTTTTTTACGTTTTTTGAGGTGACGATTTTTTTGAAATCCTCCCTTCTGATTTCTTTTTCATCGCCCACGGTATCCTTGAATACCTTTTCTAACTGTTCCAGGCTACCTTTATCAAAACCGGTTCTTGGCCTGAAAGGATACCGCAAAAGATAATTGGGGACAATAAAACCGTGAATTTATTTTTATTGTTACCTTGAATTGGTTACGCTCGCCAAGAAATCCATAATTTGCTCAGAAGAAATCCAGCCGACGTTATCTTTATCAATTATTTTATATATCTTATCAACAATCTAAAGAAGAAAAATAAATTATGTATTTTTTAAAAATATTTATACTTACTCCTTTAGCGTTAAAAATTGTGTAAAACTGCTCTAAACCAATCGGTGCATCTCTACAAATACAGTAAGCGACACTTTCTATTTGTTCAACAAAGTCTATTTCTTTTCTAAAAATAAAATTATTTTAAATTAAAAAAATATTTTGTTTTAACTATTTACGTTAATCTAGCCTTTAAAAACTCGATCCATTCTTCTTGTATCAATTTTTGGTCTCTATTTTGATCAAACAGTTTGAAAAGATGTTCTAAAAGTTCCTAGAAAAAAAGAAAATAATTAAAACCAAGATTGAAAAAAAAAACATATTTTATTTATGTAGTATTTTAAGTATTGCGCTTTAAGCAAATAAAAGTTGTTTTAAAATAGCAACGGCTAGAGTTTTATGTTAGAAATCAATATTACTCGGTGAATCCCATTACTTAAAACTATTAATTACTTATTTCAAGTGAACTTATTAATGCTGATTTTATCGAAATACTCATTACTTCTCATTACTTATTGTTAGTATAGTAGATCTTTAAGCACAAATCTTAATCAGGGACAATTACATGGTGCAAATGTATTATACAGAAATGGGTAATTATCATACATTTTCGGGGAAGAGTCCACCAGTTAAGATGTACATTTTGCCAAAACAGAAATTTTAACTGTATTCGTAAGTCGTTCGTATCTTAACGTGGCTATTCTAACATTATTAACATCTGATAGATAGACTTCTGTTATTCGTGCTAATGATCAACCATTTAGATAGATGATATTTTCTTTGGTGATGATAATATATAACCAGGATGGAAATTATGTTGTGGTATTTTTCATTAGTCTATTTGTTGTTTTTGACTGATATACTCTGTGCACCATGCTTTTCAGAAATCTTTAGTTATTAAATCGAATTAATTTCATGTCGAAGTCAATTCTTGCTCAAATTCGATAGAGAATGTTGGTCAGAAGATAGAATTGTTATATCATTTATATGATTACATAAGGAAGTGTTTAGGAACATGCTAATGTGTACGCAAATACTACTTAGACTAATCTAACTAAGAGAATGTTGAAACCAGGATGATACAAGAGACTAAAAGTTGGATTGGTAACTAACCCAATCTAATAGAATTCTGAATCTAGAAAGATAGAGGAGATTAGAAGTTAGGTTTGGCTAATCTAAAAGAATCTTGAGACTAGGCGGATAGTAGAGACTGGAAGTTGGGTTGGGCTAATCTAACTAAGAGAATATTGAGACTAGGATGATGGAAGAAACTGAAAGTTGGGTTGGTAACCATCATAACCCAACCTAGCTGAGAGAATCCTGAGACTGGAGAAACTGAATCTTGGGTTGGTAACCAACCCAACCCTACCTAACTAAGAGCATCATATATCTAGAAGGTTAGAAGAGGCTAGAAATTGGATTGCGCTAATCTAACTAATAAAATATTGAGATTAGGGCACCAGAAGGGACTGAAAGTTGGGTTGGTAGTCGACCTAACTCAACCCAATTGAGAGAATCTTGAGACTAGAACGAGAGAAAAAACTGAATGTTAGGTTGTTAACCAACCCAACCAAATCTAACTAAAAGAATCTTGTATCTAGGAGGATAGAAGAGGCTGCAAGTTAGGTTGGGCTAATCTAACCAAGAAAATCTTTAGATTAGGATGCTAGAAGAAAAGAAAGTTGGTTAGGTTGGGTAGTTGATCTCATCTGACCTAACTGAGAGAATGTTGCGACTAAGACGGTAGAAAAGACTGAATGTTAGGTTAACAAACCCAACCCAACCTAACCAAGGGAATATTGAATCTAGGAGGATATAGGAGGCTAGAAGTTTGGGTTGAGTTGGGTTGGTAACCTAACTTAATCTAACAAAGCGATTCTTGAAATTAGAATGATAGGATTGACTAAAACCTGGTTTGGTCACAGCTAAACCTTTGTTAAGGATGGTTTGGTCACAAATCAACCTAAGTTAAATATAGAAGAGACTGTAAGTTGGGTTGGACTAATCTAACTAAGGAAATCTTGAGGTTAGGATTATAGAAAACATTGAAAGTTGAGTAAATCATCAACCTGTTGTTGATGCATGATAATTCGACCTCTATAAATGCCTGCCCAAACGCTAAAATCAAACCTTCCTTGATTCCTTCACTCTACAACAAAATGGAAATTGTGCTGTGCTCATGTATATGAATTATAGCGTATGAATTGTAACACATGTAAAAATACAATTCAATGAAAAATTGCGTTTGTATTTTCACAGGAATCATTGGTAAAAATTGGTTTGAAATACGACCCATAAAACACGAAAAAAAAATTACACAACCCATAATTCGAAATTTTTGAATTAGATGAGTTTGTGAGATAATGAATTTTGCTAGTAGAAATCCGACTAGCTTTGGTTCTTGGGATTCCTGAAGTTTTTGATCTCTTCAAATTGACCGCTTGTTTGTAAACTATATAACAATCTTTTAAAAATATCATTAAGAGGTTGCCTCCTCTCTGGATATCGTTCACGATATAAACTTTCTGCAGCGTTTGTATTTGCAGGCATTTTTCATCAATTTCATAAAACATTATTATGAAAGTTGATGACAACTGAGAAATATTATAACGATAAGCATCTACAATTTGAATTAAAATTTGACAGATAGATAGCCCTATAGGTTGACAATGAGTCTATGAGAAGAGCAATTAAATCATGTCCATAATTTGTGCCAATAGATGGTTCCTATATGCTATTAAGTACAGGATTTACAGTATTTATAATGACTGTACAGAAAATATATTTTTGGTATAAGAAGAGAATTCTGATGGTGAAAATCAAATAAAATGTTTTATGAATGTGAAAAGAACCTACTACAAAGAAATGTGATAATACCAATGTCAAAATTACAAAGGTCTAACGTGCACCGAAAACTACTGCATATGTGCACGCTAAACGTGACGTCATTATTGTGATGATTGTGAATACATGTTAACGTGTACCTACACATTTCCATTACTTAAAGATATTAATGAACGGGACCTAAAAGATGCTTTTAGTTGACACAGAAGCGTCGATAGTTCAAATGTTAATGTTGTCTCCACAATCAATCGTCTGAAGTTATGTTTAACAGATTTCACTGCTTAAAGTGCTATTGTAGTTCTGGAGTTGCGAGGTTGTCTTGAGTTGACTGATCGTGTATAACTGTACACATATTGCAACAATTTTCTGCAATTTTCCAACAAATTTTGTTGGATCCAGATTCGTTGTCACTGTGTATATGTGTCTATGGTGACCACGTGGAGCCGTAAATGTCTTTAGAGCAGCTGTAACGTCTCAGTGGTCATGTCATTTACTTCTTTTAAGTGTATTGCCTTTGTTGTCAGACATACATAGATTGCGATTTACCGTTATATAATTTGATTGGGCTGGCAAAACAGTATGTGTGAATCAGGGAGTTGGGTAGACTTTTGGTGCTGGATCTGGTCCTATCATCTTTTCTGCTATTTGCGCTTTATATGTCATTTATTATACACGTCTCTGGAGTGTGTTTCGTAATTACTAATTTCCATTTATGATCCAATATTTTTGTCTAATGTAGGTTAATGTTGCTTGATTACCTCCGTGACGAATCATTATACTTACTAGTGAATGTTCACTTTGCAAGATTTTTCAATAGTTTTTCATTTCTACACCAAGTGGAATTCAACAATTCTGAAAGGATAATTCCTACCAGACATGACTGGCAGATAGCCAACCAGGTGGTACAGACCAAGTTGGTAGAGAGAGCCGTTGGCAGTTTTGATCCCTTCAAAACACACAAACCTGATGGTATCTTTCCTGATCTTCTTCAATGGAGCCTAGAAGATATGAAAGTACACTTAACGAGAGTTTTTAAAGTTTGCTTAGCCTTTAATTATATTCCCGTCAGCTGGAGGAAGATCACAGTAACCTTTATACAAAAGAACGACAAAAAGGATGCGATGGGTTCTAAAGCCTTTCGACGAATTAGTTCCTGATCATTCCTTTTAAAGACACTTGAAAGATTATGTGATCATTACATTAGAACAAATGTACTTAAAGCGTTTCCTTTGCACTTGCATCAACATGCTTACTTTAAAGGCAAATCTGTGTACAGCTCCCTACACACGGTAGTGGGGTGCATTGAGCAAGCTTTTGATTCAAAAGAGTCTATTTTAGGAACTTTCCTTGACATAGAGGGAGCGTTGGGTGAAACCAAGGCACTGGAATCTCGAAGAGTACCGTTGGTTATCGCGGGCTGGATAAGAACAATTCTAGCTAGCAGAGGTATTCAGGCTAAAGCGAAAGGTCATACAGTACAGAGGGCTGTGGTTAGAGGCTGCCCACAATTTGGGGTACTCTCACCACTTTTTTGGTGCTTAACAGTTGATGATCTTATTCGTGAGTTAACCAATGAATATCTTTTTACTATTGGTTAAGCCAACGATGTAGCTATTCTATTGAGAGGTAAAGCTGACGATTTTCTTTGTTACAGAATGTAGCAGGTACTTAAACTTGTTGAACGATGGTGTGACGAACATACATTATCAGTCAATCCTAAACAGAGTGATGGTTCTTTCCACTAAAGAGAAGAATCTGGGACATTTAAAACTACCCAATTTCTGCAATAATCCATTAACCTTTGTTCTCTTTGTTGTTAGAAGAGAAATATCTTAGTGTTATATTAGACAAAGGTTTGACTTGGACATCACACATCTGTCACAAAACCAAAAGAGCAACGATAGTACTAGCCCATTGTGAATGGCTAATTGGGAATACTTAGGGATTGAATCCGAGGGTTACCTTCCATGGGTCTTATCACAGTGTGATAGTAACACATGGTGGCACTGAAGGATGCATACAAAGTTGAATTGCTGCTTAAATTGCAATGACTGGCCTGCCTGTTAATCACGGGCGTCATGAGATTTACACCTACAATTGTGCTGGAGATTATGCTGATCGTGCTGAACATAAATATATTTATTAGGGAGATGGCTGTGATGGCGTTGTTTCAATTGCGGAGTGAAGCTGTTCGTAAACAACCCCACCTTGAAGCTCACACTACATAACACCTATTTTCTTAACCAAGCCATCTTATGGCATTGAGGCAATATCCCAGAGCAACATAAGCGCGGGCAAAACGCTAACCATCTTTAAACTAAAAGGTAACCAAAAGGGATCTACGCAGATTCTTGGAAAATCAAAAATTGATTTGGGGATCCTCACCCACTTTCTGACCGAACACTGCAGCACATGTTCTACATGAAGCTGGGAACACACATCCCTCTGTAGAGGCTGTGAAATGGAAGAGAGACGGTAAGTCATATTGTTTGTGACTGTCCCAAATTCGCGTACCTAAGGGAATCCATTTTCGGAATACCATGGCCCCAAATCTCAGATATAAGGAACATGTCCCTCCGTTCAATATTAACGTTCATAAAAGATTGGGCTGATTTTCTGACCATTGAATGAACGATCAACTGTGATATGTATAAAGGGCTGTGATAGTATTCACCCCCACGTGAAACTACATTCATACATACACATTTCATCAGATTTCATGCTGAATCAACTTTTTCTTATCGATACCTCTTGATATGATGTTGACTAGCTTTTCTTCGCCGCTCACGTGACGCCGATGTTCTATCGAAATCGTATTATTTATTTTAACGTTTCAATTTGTGGCGAGCGTCTTCCACTTACAATTAGCTGGATCTCCTTTTATCCAGGCTAATGTCATTGTGGATGGTTGACCTGGTCTGGTACACCTTGATCTCATTCTAATTCTTGGAGTTACAATTCTTGAAAAAAATTTTTTTTTCTTTTATAACCACTGGTGCTAGCCAACCGAGAGAGTCAAATAATTTAGCTACTTCTGATAGAATGTGACGCTTTGAAGGATTTTCATTAATGGTCACTTTCATTTGAAATCGAAACGTACCTGTTAAAAGTGTTCAATATACGCCTAGGGATTTGAGTAGCCAATCTTCTTCAGCTATGTCTCTGTCGGCTTGTGCTTTAAGTGAGATTAATATGGATTGAAGTAATTCTAGTGTTCAATATTTAGTTGAGTTGTTTTCAAATGCATTTCCGCTTGTGTTATGGAGCCTGCATCATCACCGTAAATATCTTCTAAAACAATTTCTTTTAGCTCTTTGTGTGCTCCAATATTCTGATATATCCACAATTAATAGAGTAAGAAGTGATAAAACAATGGAAGTAGTTTGCATATTTAAAGAGTTAAACGAAGTAAATAGTGCATTTAACGAGAACGAGTAACGATTTTGGTTTAGGTTTTTCCTTAAGTTATACATATTAAAATTTAGATTTAATATAGGTATAAGACAAAGTAAAACATACAAACTTTTAAATAAATTCCATATTTTAAAACAGCTTTTGAACGGTTTAAACATATACAATTTTTAACATGTTAAAAACAGTTCGTTTAAAACACTTGATTAAAACGTTTTTGACGAATGAGTTAGATTTCGAAACAAATTGGTGTTAAACCAATTCGTGTTGAACCAATTAGTTACAGAAATCGTTTAAAATAAGGTGGTGAGTAATAAAAGAAAATGCCAAATCAACAATTAGTCGTCTTATCTGCATACAATAGTTGAGATTTTGGCGGTGCGTTGACAAGTTGTAATTGGCACGTTTCGAAACGTGTTTTAAGAAGTCTATACAATGGTACACGTGGGACCGATCTCAGGTTACAATCTAAAAATCTTTTGGATGCTGGTGCTGGTAAGAATGAGAAAGTAATCGATCACGTAGTGTGCACAAACACGTTGATAACCATCTGTCACGAGCTTCATTGTTCGGCAAATTGGTTAAAGGATGGGTTAACTTAACGAAAATTGATTTATACAAAAAAAATCTATTGTGGGTAATTTCTTTTTTATTTCATGTCATTAATTCATTTAAAATTTAATAAATTTCAACTTGTCTTCTACAATAAATATTGTGCGAGTTTAAATAAATGGTTTCACAAATAATTGACCCCGTAAGTGGAAAACGAAACATACGATCTCTTTCGATCGAAATCGTGTGTAAGGCAGTATCACGTTTTGGACCGTGTCCAATAACTTTGGTCAACGCGCGCCTCTTGGACGAGAAATTATTTTTTAATGAACGTATAAACACGCCGAACGTCGACGGCGCCTGTAACTTATTAATATTTACTGCGGCGATTTCGAGAAACGAAGGCCGATATTGTATTTCACGGCTTTTAAATTGGCGCTTCCTTTCATTTTCTTTAATAAATAAATGTACGTGTAATAATTTTGCCTTTTTGGCGCTTTCAATTTCAAAAAATATAAATAAATAAACAATCGCAAACTGATTTATATTTATAAGACGCACTTTTAAATTTATTCTTGCGAAAGAGATTTATCTCTTTGCTGCCCGAAGGAAAAAGGAACCATCCTTGATCTTGATTCCGCTCATTAGTAGGAGAATGCGTGTTGTGTAACTTGACAATCAAACGGTTCGAGTTGGGACACTAACGGCTTAGTTTTCATTCTTGATAGATCGATATCTAGTTCAATAAGAATAAAAAATATTCCTCCGTATATGTTACCATTAAAAATGTTCACTGAGATACAAGCTGAATAGGTATTAAAAAACAAGACCGTTTTTGATTAAATTTTTTTAGGATTTCTTCTTTAATATCTCGATAAAAATAGCCTCGAAAATGAGATAAATTACCAAGAATTTCAACCAGTTTAATTATCTTTAAAACGGTCATTTCTCCTGGGGATACATTTAAAGATGAGTGACTACTTGATGGAGTCTTAGCTTCTGGACGAATTAAAAACTTGAAATAATTAATGTGCTCAGAAGTAAATTAACAAGGTTTCAAGATAACACATTAATTTGCTTTATAGTATATATTATATTATTAATCTGCAAATATATGTAGTATTTTTTTTTAATATGACGATAATATATGAGGGAAGAGAGAGACATGACAGGAGAGACATAAGAAGTGTACTGAAATTAAGCATAATTTATGAAAAATTGTAAATCACAAAAAATTAAAATAAATGTTTCAAGATATGTTCCATTGAAAATAACGATAAAGGATCCATATAAAAAACGGACAAATGGATGAAATAATCAAATGAAAAAAAAAATAACAGAAGAGGTGAAGCAATTAGAAAAAGAAATCAGTTAATGGCAGATTAAGAAATTATTTTAAGTATCAGCAATATGCTTCGAGATATTACTCAAATTAACGTATTGATCTTTAGTGTTAACAATCGTGGAACCTTTAATGATATATGAGACAGATTGTTGGTAGCTATAGAATTTAAATAGTCGAAATCGTCGTTTTATGAATAGTGAGAGCCCTTGTCTCAATCTTGGTCCTACTTCGGTTATATTGACCAGTCTAGGGAATTGCCAAAGGCTAGGACATACCTCAGAGGTGTATCTCTGATGCTATCCATAGTATTATTCTCCAAATACTAACCATCTGAGATACTGTAGGACAGAACAGTGACATAAGAATTCTGTGCCGTCTCGTCACTGTTCGCATGTATAACAGGGTTCACACAGTTTAAGTTATACAGGTGTTTATTAACCTTGCAGTGACAAGTTCCGTGATTTCCATAAGCCGCTTTTACTCGTAGCATATTTAACTCGTACAAATTTATGTGCTTCGTCAGCTGAGCGGTAAATAACATCACATTCTTAATGAATGGGTTAGAAGATGCACACAAAGGGTCTATGCTACAACAGAGAAAAGACTAGACTAGACAACTAATACGGACATGCCATGCGAATGAGATTAGAGTAACGGTATAAGAAGATACTTTACTATGGTTCACACTTGGAACCAGATTGAGTAAAGGACGAAGCTGTCGGAGATGAAGAATCATAAAGGAAGTAAAGCTGGGTGAGACCTCTGTTTTTTATATACAATTTAATGTCATAATATGATTTGAGTAATATCATCGAGCAAGATAATTCTTGATATGATAAACACATCATAATAAAAAATGGTCTTTCGAACAACCCATTGAAGAGCATGAACCGGAGTAAAAAATGAGTTGGGTGGGTTGGATTGGGTTGGTAAGAATTACGAGCACATATAGGACTGTTTCGATGGAAGTTCCACAGGTGCTGGGCGGCTCTATGCTCATGGTCCGTAATAGAAGCTTAACAGATGAGAAAAATATGAAAAGGGAGGAGGTAAAAAGAAAGATCGTGGAGGGGTGGAGCGAAAGGTGAAGAAGGGACACAGGAAAAGGAAGATGGACGATGAAAATTCTTCTGGACATTAAACCCTGGTTAAGCCTAAAATGGGAAAACGTAAACTACCATATTAACCAAGTTATCTCCGGACACGGATGTTTTAGGACGCATTATACATGCACAAAGGACCGATAGTGAAGACTGTGCCACTGCCAAAGACAGAAAAGGGGGAGACAGAGAGACAACACTCAAATGGGTCTAAGCGCAAACAAAATCTAACTGCTTGAAGATCATGCTAGAAAGCGAAGAGGAGTGGAAAATAATGGAGTTCTTCTTTAGAGACGTAATACGGAATAAGGAGATGGAGGAGAGAGATAGGGAATCCATAAAGGGATAGGAAAAGGAAGGGAGATATAAAACTGTAGGGGAGCTTCTCCAATAAAGCCACCCGCACACAAGTAAAAAACAATATTAGTAAAAAACTTAAACGTTTGTTTTGTTTTAGGCGCCTCGAAGGGAGACCACTATTCAGCAAGGAGAAGAACAAGAAGAAAGGGGCGCTTGTCTAGCCCCTTTCCTAAGTACCTTTAAAACAACGTAGTAGTTAAAAGCTTAGACGGTTTTTGTTTATGTTTTGAGTAAGCATGAATGGAAGGGTTTCGAAGGTCTGATCGGATACGTAGTAGAACCCAGCAGAAGGGTCCACTCCGAGTGTTTTCGGAGAATTCGAGGAAAGGGGTTTTTAGTGGATCGCGGTTATTTAACACCAACCCCACACTATCGGCCTGACCAACATCCCAGGGTAGATGTGTGTATGCAGATTTTCCCAGACCTCATTAAAAAGGTGTTAAGATGGGTTGGGTCGAACATCACAGCGTTAAGAGCTTTGTGTAAAACAAGGGTTAGGTACAAATGGCCAGAACTGCACCAAACAAGATTTTGAATGTAACTAACGTTTAATTCATTGTACGGGATATCAAGGACTTCAAAGATCGGAAATACCAGGACAGTCTAATAGTACTATTACCATAATGGAGCATATCTCGAAGAGTCTGGTACGCCAAATAACATGCCGAAGTAAGTAAATTTTAAAGTGCTAGTTTGGTCTTAAATCAAACTTCATCGTTTGATGGTTTGGACTTGCATTTCTGTCGTTAGGGTATGAAAATTTGGTATTTATCAATGGAATTATGAATAAAATAATTGTTCATAACAAAGAATATAAAAGTTCTACACCAAAATTTCCTTCAGAATGCTACATATCTCGGAATATAAAATGTCAGTAGGGATTCTTGCTTATGTTGAATGCTCCTCAATTAATCGTTTGATTGAATCAGTGCTACTAAAATGCGACTAAAATTAGAACTACCACTTAACACATTAGTCTTAGTAATAGTTCTTATTACTAAGACTAATACTTGATCTAAAAACTAGAAGCATTCAATTTCTGCCGTGTGTCTTTTGAAAGAAGTGTTTGATGTTTCGAATATCATCTTGCAATCTTCATCAACTGGTTCGTAGCCATTTCGAACACAATCTATAAACATTCTTAGATTAAAGTTTTCATAACAAGTGCTACTCGAGGGTTGAAAGAATACTATACTTTTGCTAAAAAAATAATTTCGAAATTAAGGCCAATTACGATGCTTTTGGTTTTGTTTAAAGTCTCAGAGAAAATTATAGCAGAGCAATTAAGATCTTTTCTAGATATATATAATATACCACCTCCTAAACTATTGTAAACTTTCATTATTACTAACAAAGAAGAGGAAACAAATTTGGACTAAAGGTAAACTATTTAGGCTATATTGCTTCAGATGTCAGTATAGCTGTTCCACAGCGCTTCTTAACTTAACTGATAATAATTATAGAGCACTTGATGCTGATTGACTTTAGTAAGGCATTTGTTAGTGTGTCTGATTGTGCGGTTGCTTATTTAAATAGTAATCTGTTTGATAGAACTCAGGCGGTTAATGTTAAGTCAATATAGTGACTCAATGTTAATGTACTGTTCTGTTCATTTCTATAGTGATGATTCCCAACATTATCTGGATTTCCTGTCTAATACACGATCAGAAGGTAGTGATAGTAAGTAATGGAGGATTTAATCTTTGTCTTGTTATAACAACTCTTAGTCATCGTTGTTTGAAAGGATAATGTTTTCGTTTACCTGAATATTGTTAAATTGCCACCAATTGTACTTTGAATCCAGTAGCAGTTATATAGTTGTGTTGTTACGGATGTGAGATTTAACGGATGCGGAGTTATAAAAAATGTTACATACTAACATTTTAATATAAATAAGATTTCTATTGCAATTTTCCTATTTTATAATTATATGTTACCGGTAATTTACATAATCGGGTATTCTATACAATAACTACGAAATTTACAGAATATTTAAGGGACCTGAAAATCGGTACGTTATAACCGAAGATTCCAATAGGCAAAAATTTCAAAAAACTCATGAATTAAATATATTTAAATTAACGTGACCATTTTAATGATTATTAAATGAAATGTAATTAAGCAGTTTGAGAAAAAACTGTCTGGTATCATGATATCGAGTTGGGTTGGGTAGAGTTTCAACTTCATACTATCTATCATATTGAATTGAACTTAAAAGTTTTGTTGTTTTGGATTTGATTTTTTGGTACATGAGGGATGACATGAAGTTGTAGCTTGACTCAACCCAATTATAGAAGGAAAATCAAACCTACAATATGAAAGAAGAAATCATGGAATATTTCCAAACATTAGAAATTATACAAAATTTTGGGTATGGTATATTATGCTTGGGTTAGATTGAGCTTCAGTTTCATACCATCCCTCATATTGAATAGTATGAAGTTGTAGCTCAAGCAAACCCTACTCAACCCAACCAGAAGAATTTTGGATTTGAGTTTTTGTTATATGATGGATGGCATGAAGGTAAAGTTAACACAACTCAGTTGAGTTAGTTATAGAAGGAAAAATCAAAATATTCGGTGACTTGTTCCCAACCCAACCCAACTCAACCATAGAAGAAAACCTTCATACCATCCTTCATATTGAACGGTGTGAAGTTAGAGTTCATCCCAATCCAATTATAGAAGAAAAAATTGCGGAATATTCCCAAAAAACTTACAAGATTCGTTAGATTGGGTTGAGTTTTGTTGAGTTAAGCTCCAGTTTCACATTACTCAATATGATGAAAATTATGGGTTGGCTTCGGTTTGGTTAAGTTGGGTTGGGTTGGGTTTGGTTGGGTTCAACTCCACCATCATATCATTCAATATGAAAGATAGTATAATGTTGGAGTTCAACCTTCATAGTAACTTCATACCATTCAATATGAAGGATAGTATAAATTTGGAGCTCAACCCAACCCAGTCAACTGATAAAACTCTGTAAATGTCATGTCGATTACAATGACTTTACAATATTTCATACGTTGCCTAGACATTCCAAGTATTTTATACATTACCTAGGCATTGTATTGAGTACTTGAATTATAGAGATTGACGGTAACATATGCATTATGACCCCGGATTGAGTTACAAAGAGGGAAACATTTCTATTGCTGATTTTTCAAACAAATTTCAGCATAAATAACAGCATAAATGGCATAAATAAAATAATAAGAGCATAAATAAAAAGCCTCTTAGAGTGTGTCAAAATGATAGCTATTAGGTCTTTAGGTTGTTTAATCGATGCAAAACAATTAAAAAACACAAAATGAGATGTTTTTCAAAAAATGCAAAAAATTATGGGTTATTACTGATAGGTAGAGGTGAAACTGGTTCTAAAACAGTAAAAATATCTTTAGAGATTTAACAAAAACCTATCATTATAACGTTGTGTATGTAGTTTCTTCTCTCTCTTCAACTGTATAAATATCATCTGTTGTGGGTGTCCCGAAGTCGGTTTCAAATTTCATCTTCAATCACTTTTACTACTTACATCATGTTTAACGATAAGTGTAGAAGCAAACATCGTTAAATTAGCATGACACATTATTTTGTTTATTTGCATATTGGGAGAGTTGTGTCCAATATTAATTTTTTGCATAAATTGCTAAAGTTGAAATATTTCTCCAAAATATCAATATAAAGGTGTAAAGCTCGAGTTAGATCCCCCCATATCTTGTATACTTTTTGATACGTTATTTTTTTTCTTTTTCGTGATAAATGATATCGCCATTCAGAGTGTGGCTTTCACTTTTTCGATTGGTTGCCCTCTCTAATTGATACCGTTCGGTTAACACCTGCGCGTAACCTAATTACACCAAACTGACCAGTAACCAAAGGATCTCGTCGACGTCGTTGAGCCGCCAATAAATTTGCCAGGATAGCGGTCTGTTTGGCAATCCCGAAAGCTCTCCGCGGGGGACACTGCTTCTTTGTCGGCGACAACCTTTTCTCGCCATCCGTCCCAATTTGTCCAACGCGAAAACGACAACACTTTTTCACTTTTTACTTCGGTTTATTGAAAAAAATTAACGGATTCGGCTTTCAACAAATCTTGTTTTTTTACTTTATTACATTTTAAAATTGGACCGAGCAGGAATGGTTGAGAATCTTTTCAGTAAAAAATAATCTTGTTGTTAATTTGTTGGGCCACCTGTTGAGACATTGACTACCAACTGTGGTGATACTGATTTTGCCGCCGATTAATTGTAAGAAATCTCTTTACCACATTCACCGTTTTGAAATCACGAACAAATTATCGTAAAATCTTAGTGCAACTCAATATGGGCGTCAAAATCTCCGAGCGTTTTTAAAAACCAACAATATCGAAAGTCAAATCGCAATCAATGAAAGTTGCCGTTGGTTGGCAAACTGAAAAGAGGAAAGAGACAGAAGTAGTGGGCGCCCTTCACACTGCTCTAGATTAGTAATTACCTGATTTACTTGCTAGTGTCGCCTTATTTTCTGAATCTGTGCAAAAAAATAAAGAATTTGTGATATATTACAAACCCCAATTTTATTGCTTAAAGGCGGAACGAAAGGTGTTATATTTTCTTTTGCGGTATCTTTTTCGAAGATGTTTACAACCCAAGGTACAATTTAAACGTCCCATAATTTCTCGCCATTCACAATCGTCCAGAATGAAATTCAAAGAAAACTTTTTTAAAGCTTACCATAGGGTACTTCTCAACTTTTATAAGAATTCCTTTAAATAGCATATATTCTTAATCTTATTTATGGGTAAACACTCTGTCAACATTCCATAATTGGAATTGGTTTTAATTGGGTTCTTGCGGCGAACTTCTGTTGTAAACGATTACAAACAGATGAAATATTAGTATCAATTTTAAATCCGCTTTACGGCTTACCGATTGCTACCATTAATCATTTTTTCCAATTCCCAATGCAGCCAATAACCGACATATTTATATAATAATCACACAATTACAACTACGAATGTCATAATATAAGATTATTACATGAAATCATAATCGTAATCGAAAGTAACGAAAGCACAGAATTTCTCTCAGTTCATGTTGACTTTTTCGTTCTTCTTTTTGCTGCTTTTTACCTTCGTTAGTGTAAACGTAAAGGAATTCTAAATGTCTACATAGATCGAGTTTAACTTGGAACTAATGGTGGATTTTAAATGTTCTGATTAAGTTTTAATAGTCGAAGGGTATTTTTATTACGGGTTGTTGTCGGTTCACTCAACCATTAGTTAGACGTTTAAAGGTATAATTGAACTTTTTGAAATCTATTTTTGGAGGATCATTTTGAACCTGAGGGTTTAAACTATTTTTTCGAAGTAATCCAGTTGTTTCAGGTTTAAAAGAAATTAGTTAAAACGTTTTATTATGTAGAGTTTTAATAAATCGTTCCATCACAAAATAATTAGCGGAATGAGAAATTTGTCGCATTTCAACATCAATTACCGACAAATCGCAATAATTAAAACATTCCGAGATAATTTATTTCCTCTATAACTTCACTACATATCGTTGTGGTTATATATTACTTTAATTTCGTTATAACATTAAATTATGTGATACCTTTATTTATTACGACCACTCTTTTTAACAAAAACGATTATTGCAAGCTTTTTCATGGGGAATTAAAGACAAATAAAACAAACGCAATCGTACTTTTACTTGCATACCTAGTTTATTTATAACCAGGATCTCTTGAGACATGAAAGCACATCACGAGAGTCATGTTCACGTGGAAAAAGACACGAACCAATATTTATCGTTGCATTGTCTTTATGCCATTTATATAACAACAAAGAATACACGTGGATTTGAGTCGTTGATTTCGTTTCTTTTTTTTGTAACAACAAATCGTTATTTCGTAACAAACCCAATATTAGATCACTATCTTAATTAGTAAAAATGACCACCTGGCGCACACACACACATACACGTACGGAGATATTTTTTATAAGACGACAGGTCTGTCGGCTCCTGCTGAGTTAAACCGCATGTAGTATATTATAACCGAGTTATTAGAACAGGCATTCAACAAAAGACTAACAACTATAAGTATATTTCGTCATTTGTAAAATGAAATCTAATATGTAAAATTTGAATTATCATTTTGGTGATACTGTTCATTAACATTTTTGGATAACTAATAGAATTTGTTAATACATTTAACAACCTAAAACATTTTCGTTAATTTCGATAATTCAAAACGTTATGAAAGAAAAGTTTTTCGAAAACAATAATGGCTTTTAGTTGGTCAGGCTCAAAAATCAAGTGATTTGAGATTTTGAGATAAATGATTTGAGAAGATTGATGTAATCTGTTCAGTAGATAATAAGCGTTAACTTTGATATGAATATATTGCCATTGTAATGACTGAATAAATTTAATCTAAATGTTAATTAATGGATATTTGTCTCAAAGATGCAATGTAAACAAAACGTGTATATACTTTTTTCTAAACGTATGAATTATGTAGTTTATGTAATTACTGACAACAAGCAGTAAAAGTTATTTTACCCAGTAGGTCTATTTACTTTCATTGAAATATACGCATATTGTGAAGCGTTCCCAAAATAAATATATCCGGATCGTGGGTCAAGATTACTCATTTTTAAAGAGTTTCCTAAATAAATGTATCCTTTTACTTTATCAGGAATAATTAATCAGAAGCAAACATTTCAATATCCACTTGTTTAATGTCCTGAAACTTTAAGTTTGAGATCAAGACATTTCCCGCTTTGTAACTAAAATATTATGCTAATTGGATTCAAAGTGATTGTAAATTACGATTTTTGGATTTATTAAAAATAGTTTTCTTAGTAATTCATCCCTTCATCGTTTTTAGTTGTTGAGTTAATAATGATTGTAATATCCACAAACGTCTAATTTGAGATTAAAACATCTCGTTTTGAAATTAAAAATATGTGCTCATTCAATTCAAATTGGTTGTGGATTATGTTTTTGAAGTTTATTACAGAATATTTTTTCTTAATAAACCTTCCCTCCATTGTATTTAGTTGTTGAATTATTAATGGTTGTAATGTCTACAAGCGTTCAATTTGAGATTAAAATATTTCTCGGTTTGCAACTAAAAATATATGCTACTTGAATTCAAATTGTTTATGAATTATGTTTTTTGCGCTTTTAAAAATTATTAAGCATATTTTCTCTTAATAAATCATCCCTTCATCATTTTTAATTAATGTATGGGTTATTAAAGACTTTGATGTCTAGAAATGTCAAATTTGAGATTAAGATATGTCTGGGTCTGTTACTAAAAAATTATATATTTATGAATATTAAACGTTGTACTGTTTATCAAACCTTATCCTTCTTAGGTAAACCATATAAAAATTATTAAGAAATTTTTCAGAAATCGATAAATAATTAATTCCTCATTAAAACTGGATCGAGTTTAAACCTGATTATCTCAAAAGTTTCGAGAGATTTTTAAATACGGTTTGCTTTATGAAACAGTACACATCTTAAGAGTTCGATTTATTTATATTTATTTCATGTTTCTTTTTTAACTATCTCGAAAATTAAATCGTCTTAAAAACTAGGTCGGGTGTGAAGCTGATTATCTCAAAAACGGAAAGATTTACAAATACGGTTTGCTTTATGAAAAAGTACACATCGTCTTCTATAATTTGAGAGTAGTACGCAATAATATCTTGAGAATTCGATTTTTTAATGACGATGCCGAAAATTAAATCGTCTTAAAAACTGAATCGTGTTTAAAGCTGATTATCCCAAAAACGGAGAAATGTTTTTAAATACTGTTTGCTTTATGAAAGAGTACACATCGTTTTCTATGATTTGTGAGTAGTACGCCAGAATATCTTAAGAATTCGACTTTTCGCGACTTTTTTAAAGACGATCTCGAATATTAAATGGTCATATAAACTGGGTTTTGTTTAAAGCTGATTATCTCAAAAAGCGAGATAGATTTTCAAATCCGTTTTACTTTATGAAAAAGTACACATTGTCTTCTATAATTTGTGGATAGTACGTCAGACTATCTTAAGAATTCGATTTTTTAAGACGATCTTAAAAATTAAATCGTCCTAAAAACTGGGTCATGTCTAAAGTTAATTACGGTTTGCTTTAGGAAAAAGTGCACATTGTCTTCTATAATTTTTAAATAGTACATCAGAATATCTTAAGAATCCGATTTTTCACGACTTTTTGAAGGAATATCTCGGGAATTAAATCGTCTTAAACACTGAGTCGTGTTTAAAGCTGACTATCTCAAAAACGGTAACAGATTCTCAAATACGGTTTGCTTTATGAAAAAGTATACATCACATTCTATAATTTCAATAGTACGCCAGAATATCTTAAGAATACGATTTTTCAATATTTTGTTGTAAACACAATCTCGAAAATTAAATCGTCTTAAAAACTGGGTCGGGTTTGAAGCTGATTATCTCAAAAACGGAAAGATTTACAAATACGGTTTGCTTTATGAAAAAGTACACATCGTCTTCTATAATTTGAGAGTAGTACGTAATAATATCTTGAGAATTCGATTTTTTAATGACGATCCCGAAAATTAAATCGTCTTAAAAACTGGATCGTGTTTAAAGCTGATTATCCCAAAAACGGAGAAATGTTTTTAAATACTGTTTGCTTTATGAAAAAGTACACATCGTTTTCTATGATTTGTGAGTAGTACGCCAGAATATCTTAAGAATTCGACTTTTCGCGACTTTTTTAAAGACGATCTCGAATATTAAATGGTCATATAAACTGGGTTTTGTTTAAAGCTGATTATCTCAAAAAGCGAGATTGATTTTCAAATCCGTTTTACTTTATGAAAATGTACACATTGTCTTCTATAATTTGTGAATAGTACGTCAGACTATCTTAAGAATTCGATTTTTTTAAGACGATTTGAAGGAAAATCGAATTGACGAAATGAAGGAAATTATATTAATTAAATCGTCTTAAACACTGGGTCGTGTTTAAAGCTGACTATCTCAAAAACGGTAACAGATTCTCAAATACGGTTTGCTTTATGAAAAAGTATACATCACATTCTATAATCTAAATAGTACGCCAATCGTATTCTTAAGATATTAAGAATACGATTTTTCACGATTTTGTTTTAAACACAATCTCGAAAATTAAATCGTCTTAAATAATAGGTCGTGTTTAAAGCTGAATATCTCAAAACGGAGAGAGATTTTCAAATGCGGTTTGCTTTATGAAAAAGTACACTTCGTCTTCTATAATTTGTGAGTAGTACGACAAAATATCTTAAGAATTCGATTTATCACGATTCTTTTAAAGACGATCTCGAAAATTAAATCGTATTAAAAACTGGGTCGTGTTTAAAGCTGATTACCTCAAACACGGAGAGAGATTTTCACTGTTTGCTCTATGCAAAATTACACATCGTCGTACATCTTAGGAATTCGATTTTTCGCGATTTTTTAAAGATGATCTCAAAAATTAAGTAATCATAACTGGTTAAAGACGATCTCGAAAATTAAATCGTCTTAAAAACTGGGTCGCGTTTAAAGCTAATTATCTTAAAAAGGAAGAGTGATTTTTAAATGCAGATTGCTTTATGATAAAGTACACATCTTTTTACTATACCATAACATCTCAAGAATTCGATGTTTCATGCTTTTTTAACCTCTTCACGCCTTGGCCACATACATAGACATTTAGTTTTATATGATGATAGTTACTGTCAGTACCAAATAGAACAAAAATTTGATAACAATTTTAAATTGTTGACTTAAAAATTTGTTGAGTTAGCTGTAAGAAGTGTGAAGTTACTCATCGGCAGTTAGTGTTGTTGGATTATGTGAACAAGTTGTTAATATTTGATAAAAATGATGTCATATACATTAAATATATTAAGAATCAATCATTTTTAGAAAGGTAACAAAGAAATTTCCTGTGAATTTTTATTTTATAAAAAAATACCAAATGTACACATATGTGTACAATAACCGTTCGAGGTTATGTTTTTATTTAACTGTCAAGAGGTCATGTACCATCGCTACATAACGTAGTATGGAGTCGATATGAAGTTATATTGTAAACCAACCATGTCGCCTCAACATAATTCCTCACGCTAGCCAGTAATGTTGATATCTCCGACCCATCATGTCCCAACCATGTTCGATCGGAGAACCACTCAGATCTGGAGAACGAGATGGCCATAGAAGCATTCTTTTATGGTGCTCGTCCACCATGGTTTGTGCAACATGACCGATGTGTGACATAGGCAGCGCCGAAAGTAGGACAATATACAAAGGCTCGTAGTATCTCATCTAAACATGGTTGACCCGTCATAGTCTACTATACATACAGTAGGCGTGTACATGAACCATGTGTAATCATCAATAGCAGTCAGTAAGCATTATAGTATGGGGTGCCCATACTATAATGCCCGGTCGGCAGTGGATAGGGCATTCTTAAAGACACTACTTAGATATCACCGTCAACCGGACGCGATTATTATGGATTGCGATTGCACATGGTAGATGTACACGTCTATGGCCCATCCTTCAGCTCTATGTCCAAAGGCATCAACATCTTCTATACATGCACGACAATGCGCGATAGCATATTGGGCCTTTGTGGAAGCGCATAACATATGAAAACTTCTATGAGTTGGTGGTTTGCCGAATCTGAATCCGATCGAGCTTGTTTGAGATATGATGGATTAAAGACTTCAACGTTATGCGGCTCCATTGGCGATCATTGGCGTCCATTGGACAATATATATGTCCAATGGACGACACTACATAATAGTGATTACATAATAGTAATCACTATGTAATTAAAATAACTATGTAATCACTATGTAATTAAATAGTAATCGGACTCTCACTACATATATATTGTAGTGATAGGGTCCATTGGTCCTTGCATCTCTACATCTCTACTTGCGCCATTGCTGTATCCCTTTCCAGCAGGGTTGCCCCACTCTCCATGTACGGGTAAGCTCTAATACTTTATTACTACTTTCTTCGGTATCAAATTTCATTGTGCTGGATACAAGCGTTTATAAAGGGTATGCTCGTTAATTATTTCTAACACTATAATCATTGTTAATTCATGGATTTTTTTTCAATCAAATAAACCATAAAATGCCTCTTCTAGTGTTTAAAGTGTCAGTAGCTACCACAATGACCAAAATGGGTAAACAAGCCAACCCATGAGGTAGACCCATTTCAAAGTTCTGCATGTGAACAACCACTTAAAAAATCTAGAAGTTGAACCAAAGATAATTCTGAAATTTGACTGGATGATATAGGTCTTTACTAAAAAGAACGAAATGAGATATCGTCCAAAATGTAATAATAAAAATTGTGTAAGACGAATTCGTTACATATGTCAAAAGTGTGAAGGACCTTTATGTCCAGAATGCATAAAATTATTTCATTCCTGAATTATCACTAACGTTCAGTGACCACAAATATGTGACGTTATTTTCTTGTGAAATGTTATTGTTTTCGTAATTGTTTTTTTGCCTTTTTAATTGTATTAATATAAAATGCATAAATCTTAAAGAAAAATAACAATAAAACATTTTTTCACCATAAAAAAATTTCCTAAAAAGTCCCTGAAGTTGTTAAAGACGATTTTGAAAATTAAGTCGTTTTATAAGCTGAGTCATCTTTAAAACTGATTATCTCGTAAACGAAGAGAGATTTTCAAATATGGTTTACCTTATGAAAATGAAACAAATCTTCTATAATTTGTGAATAGGACACTAGAATGGACATCAATTTTTCAGGGAATATATCACATTTTTCGTAACAATTTTAATAATATTTGTGGTAACAAATTTTGGATAATTTATTGTGTCTAGTGGCTACAGTTTTTTAGTTCTCGAAATCAAAAAGGAAGAGATTTTTGGATACAACTGTCATAACAGTACACCTTCGCATACAAAATACTTAAAAGTTGTTGGAGACAATAATGTCTTAGTATGACATACAAATTTATGATATAAATAAAATATGATTATAAAGAGTATCACAAGATCTTCAATTTTTCTTCGTTCGCAGCTTTATTCCCTTATTAATTACATCCATATTAAAAATTAGGTTAATGAAGCTCTTCACAAAAACCAAACATAATAAGCCAATTAGTCGTCGTGAGATGATGCAAAATGACTCAGGTAATCCTCGAGATTGGACATTGTGTATTTTACGCGCCGACGATCAATAAAAAGAAAACAAAATAACAATGGGAAGTGGCGTTATTGTTAAGATACAATAATTAATGATGAGAATTCAACGAGGATAGAAAAATAACTATTGAGCAAAATTGAGATCAAATTGAAAAGTGAAGTTTAACTTGCATTTCAGCTAAGATAACCAAAAAAAAATGGTTAAAGACCATCTTTTTATTTCAAGAACTCCCTACAATGTCATAATAACAGGTGCGGATTATTTATTATTAAGCCATTTCACAATATCTAATAGCACATAATAATCGGTAATGGCGAGCAAATCTAACTCGGTGACGTGATAATTCTCCGGGTATTCGTATTACCGCTATAATAAATGTGTAATTTACACGCGGAGTTATTAGTTCGAGCGTTTGAAATGCACGGAATCGCGTCATTGACCCAATAACCGGCAAGAGATCTCTCTCTTTCTACTTTTAAGACTTCAATGTAAATCATGAAAGTTTATTAGTAATCCATTTATTATAATTTTTAATAAAATGTATAAACTCAAAAAGAATTGCGTTAAATTTATTCATAGATTCTTCTTTGATTTAAAGAAAAGTAATAATCATTCTCATTGGTAATAAAAATTCTTTGCTATTGTTAAATATCTCCCAAAGGCCAATAAATCAGAATCACGTCTTTTGCTAAGAATCCAAAGAAGGAAGCGACGTAACCTATAAGAAACGTATAAGGGTACACGGGAATGCAATCGCGCTCGTTTTCAAACGTATACAAGAGAATACCGAAGAGTTATTTAGATTTCCCCATAGATATCAATTCTATACAGTGTGTTTCAAAGGTAGATTACCGAAACAAAATTCGGATAAAGCAGCAAATTGGTTAGTTTAACACAATACTATTTAGATACCTTTTAGATAACTAAGCATTTTACATTTTCAATCTACTAAAGCAGTGGTTCTCAAAGTTGAACTAGAAGATTATCCTGTACACCTTTACTCTATCCTAGAGAGCGCGTAGTAAATGTAAGAAACTTTCGACTTATAATTTTTTATAACAACAAAATATACGAATTGGATTTTTCGTTTAAAATAACCATACACAACACAAATAATATCTTGTTCTTCATGAAATAACTTTAAAACTATGCAAATGATTTACGTATCTAACTATCTATACCAGCATTCCTCAACCTTTTTTGATTTGACCTGCAGACCGATCAATTATTTGAACAATGTCGTGTTAATTGTAAATTATTAATAGTGGTGTAAAGTAGGGAATGAGTAACTAGCCCAAAACACCGCATTATCTATTAAAGACAAATGTTAGAGCGGGTTGACGAACAACACTTGTTAAAAAATAGCGCCAACTAATTTGACCACCGTTTCATCCTTCCTACATTTTAAGAAAGAATTTTAGTCCGATTAAAATAAAATTTGTAGCTCGTTGACACATGATGCTCGACCAAAGCAGTCCCCTCGATTTCGTCATGGCACAGTACCTTGCATGCCGTCCAACTCTGTATTAGAAGTACTGAGAAGTAGTATCTACATTGCAACTATCACAATCCATACACCGATCGTATCCACCAGGTTAGACTGGTGGAAAAGATGAGTGGTATATTTTAACCCAGCGGAAAAGCTTTTCAACGGTTTGCAGGTGTACATTGCAAACTTTAAAGAACAAACATTAAAAATTTTTTACCAAGGGGACCTTGATTAACTTGATCCTCATCATCAGAGGAATGTGTCAAGGACCAATCAAGTTGAGACGAGCCAGTGTGGTTGGGGATATAATGTGGCTGAGTACCTGGCGAGTGGAGAATTCTATTGACCAGTGAGCAAGACCCATTCCTGCAGAAGACATCGGCTGGAAATCAAAGATATTTTTCTTTAAACTCATGGTCGAAAATGTGAATGACCCTATTTTTCATGCCCTTGATGGTATTAACTTTAATGTCATTGGGATGGCAAGAAAAGAAGTTGTAAAAATGACCTAAAAAGGTGGGCTTTATATACCAACCCAAAACGATGTGATCAAGAAAAACTGATCAAGTTTTTCTGATGACAAGTGAGTCCAGAAAGGGCACACAATTGTTGGATTCTGTTTCTATCGTAAATTGAATGTTACGATGAACACAGTTGAACTCCCACTACATGTACACTACATGTACATGTAAAACCAAAGGGGGATGAGAGATATCAGATGGGACTAAGAGATAAGTCTAACTAGTCTAAGTAGAGATAAGGACTAAGAGACTATTCATGGGGGTACCAAAGTTCTGTTTACAAAACATGTTCTGAAGAATTGAACAACATCTGAAAATCTGGGAAGTTTCATAATTGTAGTCTAATTCTGAAAAATGGTCATGACAATGCTGGGAAATGAAGCAACCATGAAAATAAGCAAGATTTACTGTCTAACGTTACAGTTCGCAGGCGCAGTATAGAAATGTTTATGATTTCGAAAAAAATGTATGCAGTAATAAACTTCAGAATTCAAATTTTGCACTCCAAGTTAGTGAATCAATGTACATCGTTAATCAAATAGTGAAAATCAAAAAGTAAATCAGTTCCTCTTTAGCGAAGAAATTTTTGAAAGAAGACTAAAAATTTCAGTAACTACCTTGAAGAATGGCTGTTATCACGGTCGTTGTGTGTAGGCATCTGTACATATGGCGCCCATTTCGTAATTGGGTGTGTTCAGGGCCTTATATATTTTATAAAAAAACAGTATGAGAATGTTATTGCAACTCATTGCTTCTTCATATTAGAAGAAAAATGAAAAGACGTTTCAAATTTATTATACGACCTTTTAAAAAACGTTTGTTGGAGCAGTTGCCTATCGATACGCAACAACTTCATTTTTGTAATGTCCCCTAACGCTGAGAATTTTAAACTTTTAGTTAGGAGAAGATTAGATTTGGCTGATAGGTACATTTCAACAGCTTAATATTTTGAATTCAAGCATACATGGAAAGAAAATCTTCTTTCATTCACTGACAAAACTAAAGCCTTTCAGAAAAAATACTGCAGATTTGAAAAAAAGGAGTTGAGGAGAATTTGGAAATGTTCCTACTGTCTGATAGGTATATTTCAATAGCTTAATATTTTGAATTCAAGCATAAATATAAAGAAAGCCTTCATATATCCACTGACAAAATTAAAGGTTTTCGGAAAAAACTGCATATTTGAAAAAAAAGGAGTTGAAGAGAATTTGGAAGTGGTAAATAACATTTGCTTAAATGAAACACTTCCAATCATCGTCGAAAATTTAACAAAATTAGAGAGAAATTGGGTGCTTATTTTCTAAAACATAACACTCAACAATACGATTGATACCCATTGATCGTGAATTAATGATTAAATACAAAGAATTGCCTCTTGAATCCTTTTGAATTTCTAGAAAAGAGAAATATGAAGCTACATATTGGAAAAAGCATTGATAATTTTTATATTGATAAGGAAATGAGAGTGTTTCAAACGTATGCCCAAACATCGAAGAAAGAAGAAATCTATCTCATAAATGTTGAATTTGTTATTAACATTAAAATATGTAATACGAAATGTAGTAAGAATGTTGTAAGGTCAGAATAAATTATGTATTGCTGTATTAGCTCAGTTGATTATTATAAAAACATTTTTGAACTTAATAACATGATTATGTATAGCTTGTATACATAGAGCATGGAATCAATTCGATACATACCCGCGGGATGTTCTTAGAAAAGAACGGCCTAGTGATATATGTTACATTTTTTAGCGTGCATTTTTTGAGATAAAATTGAAATGTGTAGGTTGTTCTAAAATTGAGATACAATGCTTAAGATGACATTTTTAATTGATTCTGGGTTAAATTCTGAGTATTTTTTATATACCACACCTTAGGTTGATATTCAGCTGTCTTTGATAAAATAGCTGTGTACATTTGTATACATAAAATATGGAATCAATTCGATATAAATTCACCGGATATTCTTAGAAAAACACGGCATGGACGTCTATGTTTTATATTTTAACGTGTATTTTTTGACATAAAATTGAAATGTACAGGTGTCCCAAAATTGCCATACAATGCCTATGTTGACATTTTTAATTTTGATTACTTTTCATGTATGTTGATTATGTACATTATTTTATTTATTTCTGTAGTAACTTCGATTTGATTCATTTAATACAGAATATTACAATCAGAGACAAAGAAGGATAGAGATTACCAACTCTATCTGATTAAATTGCATGTTGTTGTACCCTGCGTACAGCGCCATCCGCATCCCATGTCACCGCAGAGTACTAACCATAGCTTAAGTCGCCCTAGTCAAAGGTAACCTTTGACTAGGGCAATACTTTTCATATATTTGTGATCGCCTCCCATGATTCTAATAAACTTAAGGTATACACAAGTAATGAAAGTTCCTATTTAAAACTATAAACTTATGTATGGTTGCCCAATTTTGGGACACGTGTACATTTTGATCATACCTCATTCACTCCTGATTGAAGTGTGCAACCTGCGTTTTATGCTGGATACTGTCTTCTACCCCTGTTTTCCATTACAAAACCTATTTTGCAGTTCTGATGAACGATTCCTGGTTCCTGTAGTGATACAGAACTATTTTTGAAGACAGACATAGTAATATTTTAGACTAATAGAGCTACAGCCCTGGGGCATCAACTCCTGGAGGGACCTGTTTTTGCAATGAAATGCATGGTGTCCCCATCATACATGTACCCAGTGTCCCCTCTGAGGCGCGCACTAGTTTTGTTCGTCCAACCCAACCTTGGGGCGTTCAACCCCGATGACTAAACCCGGATTATTCTAATGCTAGGTTTAGTGTTAGTTCTAGTTTTATATTAGTTCAAATATACAGGGCTGTTTGAGAATTTTTTTAATTAAAGCCTCTACAATGATTAGTTTCTGATATAGAGTACTTTACAACCTGATTTGGCAACCATGTATATTTCATTTGAAGTAAAACTAGGTTTATACAGATTTAACATTCGAGTTTAGCCGTACATGTCTGAAGACGGCTAAACTTGAATGATTCTAGTTCTTCATTTAGTGTTAATTCTAGTTTTATTTCAAGTCAAATATACATATATGCTGAATTCAATAATGTAATAAAAAATGGAGGTTCCTATTAAACCCTTCGTCTGTAAACCCGGGTATCTCGTGTCCGACCTAAACTATTTAAGTAAAAAATTTACCAGAAGTTGATGCACATTGTGTGGACCCCCATTTAATAAGAAGGTAATATGAGATAGAATATGAACTCACAAGATTAAAGTAATGCATTTAATTTATTGTTTCATATTTTTTTGAAATGCATAATGCCATAAAAAATCGGATGAACTTGAAAGACCCTCGTTTACAGACGAAGGGTTAAGAATGTCAACTTATGCATGATATTTCAATTTTGGGACACCTGTATATTTCAATTTTAACTCAAAAAATGCGCACTAAAAAAGATAATATAGATCACTAGGCCTTTTTTTAAAGAACATCGCCCGAATTTATACCGAATTGATTCCATACTTTATGTACATACTGTATAGTGTGCTCACAATTATATATAATCTGTTCCACAACCATTGAGTCGCACGTCATCAATACGTCACAGCGTTGCTTTATTGACCAATAATTTATGAATTTTAACTGGAATATATATATATATATATATATATATATATATTATTTTATACAGTTAGTATAATTGATTTATTTCCAATTTTTTAATATAAGGTTTAGTTGATTCATTACGAAATCAACTAAACCGTATCAAATAAGATAACTCATACAAATTAAAAAAATAAAAATAAAATGTACTGCAAATTAGAAGAATAAAGCTAAATACCAGGTTGCCGTTCACTTTACAAAAACACCTACAATCTGTTTTGAGCATTAATCTTCATAATAATACTTAAAACACATATAACTAAGATTTTGATATTGATATCAACCGTAAACGATAAAAAAGTGGTTTAAAGAGGTTAACGAATTACGAATGGTGTGCGTTATTCATTCTTCCATTGAGGTGTTAAAAAAATGCTTGGCAACGCCATTACTCAGTAGTATTTTTAGAATGACGTACAAATAATATGAGAACCTCTATTTTTTGTTGCATTTATAGATTCTACGTTAAATTTTGTACGTTTAGATTTTGCCTATCGGTTTAGGTGTCCTTTAGGTATCTGAATATCGAAAAGCTTATCTGAAAAATACTCAGAATTTAATGTTTTTGAAAATGTTAATGCTTTAATTTGTGTATATAAAAAATTTATTTTATGTCAAAAAACCGCTAAAAAATATAGTATAGGTGTCAAACCCTTTTTTTCTTACAATATTCCTCGAATTTGTGTTGAATTAATTCCATACTTTATGTACACAGATACACACAACCATTTTTTCGAAGATAACTGAATATCAACATATGGTGTACTACATGAAAAATACTCAGAACTTAACGAAGAATCCATAAATGCATCAAAAAAAGGTGGTTTTTGTTTAAAAATGTCATCATAGGATATCTCAATTTTGAGCCACCTGTGCAACTAAATTTTAACGAAAAAAAATTTAACATAAATCTTTAGGTCTTTTTTTCTAAAAAAAACATCTCCCAAATTTATATCGAATTGATTCCAAATTTTATGTACATTCTTTATGTAGAACTTTAAATGCGCCCCGACTTTAAAAAGTTTGAGAACCATCGTACTAGACGAACCCACGCGGCACGTGGTTTATTTCAAAAATTTCTAATAGCACCTGGTCATAAATTCGTTTCGATCTCGGTCATCACTGCTTAAGCAGGAATTTTCTGTTTAACCAAATATAAAAAATAAATAGATACTGAATTTATGTAATCTTTAATTAATTAAAAATGTCATGTTTTTTTAAAAGTTACCTGATGTTACTTGAAACGAAAATTTTTTGTTTAAAGAAACGGTAACGAAATCTCTAGAGATGCCTGAGACGGTAGTGGTTAATTGGATTTCAAGGAGTTGGACATGCATCAAAGTCCCACGACGTTTTCAACGCTGGTGATATTCGAGAAATGGGAATTTTTGCCTACACTCGACTTCCAATTAAAATAATTGAAGGAAATTCTTACCACACACCGAAGAAGAAGAAATCTTCTCTTGAAATACACGAAATCACCGTTTATTTTTTTTAAGCAGTCTCCGATTCGCATCAAGCAGCGCGAAGAAAATCCGATTTTAAACTGATAACAGCCCAAAGAAAAGAAAACATCTTCGAAGTGAATAAAAATAACCAGTTTTATCAAGCTACACGTGCATCTATATTATGTAGGTATTAAAGAGAAATTTCAACGGCGATTTGTTATTCATGAATGAAGAAGAAATACGTCTCGACAAGGACGGTTTGATTCAATTACAATTTACATGGACAGGTTTAAACGTTGCCAGCATCATCCTTAATCCTGTTTATTGAAACGAGACGTCTTCGGATTGGGATTTGTTTTGGTTACGAAATATCAAGTACACGGCTCGATAAATTATGGAAGATCTAACGGAACGGATTGTGAACAACTGGTGTTGAATCTACAGGATTTCGACGCCCACCGAGATCTGTAAATTGGTCGAGTCCGACGATCCATTCATTCATGCCAACGGTAAATAGAAGTTGAAAGAGAAAACCGGTGTAACGGAATTGGATAATGACATAATTACATTTTCAATTTTTAAATTCGTTGACTTAAAAACTTTTCAAAAAAAAATCTTTTTTTAATAAAATAATTGAAACTATTTTGTTATTCTTAACTTCAATATTACTATCTACAAAATAAAACCTATACAAATATGCTTTCTTTCATAATTATAAATAACCGTTATCTACTTTCATTTGTAAAATCGGCGTTTAAAGACATTTTTAGTTCGTAAAGTTTGAACCAGAAGTGGTTTGAAGTCACAACAAAAAAACACCAGAAGGTCAAAAATGTATGCCCCTAAAGACGAAGAAGAGATACTTCGTCATTTCCATGAAGACCCCAACGCTTCAATCAGCGTAGTGCGCGCCAGTTTGGGATATCGCAGTAGAAGGTGTGGAATAATGGAATGTACTGCACGAGTCAGGTCGCTATCCTTTTCATTACCAACGAATGCAAACGCATGAAGATAGAGATCCATTGAGGCGGTTACAATTTTGCCGCTTTATGATAACGCCGATGCCAAATATGCGGATTTTTTGAGGAAAATTTTATGGACAGATAGATGAGTGTAATTTTGACAAAGACGGAGTAACTAATTACCATAACCTCCATTATTGAACTCTAAAGTTCCACGGAAACCCTAGGAAAGTAAAACCAACCAACTCACAATGAATATTTTCGCTGAACGTCTGGATGGGTGTAATTAACGACGAACTAATTGGACCACATTTTTACCTTCCATATTAAACGGCGCAAATTATGAAGAATTTTTACGAAATAATTTGTGGGAGTTGGCTGGCACGACTTCCTAAGAAAACTGTAAGGAACATAATGTTCATGCATGACGCCTGTACAGCACATTTTAGAGTTAAAATACGCGAGTGGCTGGACGAGAGGTATCAGAATTGATGGATTAGTAGAGGAGGGCCAATCCCTTGACCTGCGAGAAGCCCCGACTTAACTCCGTGTGACTTTTATGTCTGGGGACACATGAAAGATCTTGTGTATCAAACCCCAGTAAACCATGTGGAAGGGTTGAGGCAGCATATAATAAATGCAGCGGAAGTAATGAGGGAGACTTTTACTTCAAAGATTACTAAAAGTGAATTCAGAAAATGCTTGCGTGCCTGTGCGAAATTGTTTTAGCAATTCGCAGACTTGGTGTCACAATAATTTTTTGAGATAGAAGGCACGAGTTAAAGATTATCAATTTATGTTCAAAAAATATCTGCCTTTACTATTGATTTATTTTGAATTGTTGACCATGTTCGGATGTTTAATTATGACAAAAGATATGATAAGAGGTGGGTTTCAATTACAATTCAAATCGATGCCATTATACAAGCAGCTTTCTTTATTTGACACAAAAATGTGAAAGAATGTTTTTTTGTGGTAAATAACCTAAAATTCCAAATATCTTGAAAACTATTAATTTTCGGATATACACATAGGGGGTTTAAATTGTTGCATTTTGACTGCCCTTTAATGTCCTGCAGGGAATACGTCGAGTTACCAGTAACTCTGTATAGCACTCGCTTCGCTAGTGCTCTAAATATCGCGTTCGTGCCGAAAACGTTAACTTCACGCACTGTTTCATAAATAACTATTTGTTCATGGATAAATATTGTATAAAATTGCGTGAAGTACTCTTTGCGTACTCGTGGGATATATAATACTCGCTTCGCGTCATGCTCTAAACTTGACGTTCGTGCGAAAAAAACTAACTTCACGCATTGAGGCATAAATAAAATATAATGGTGTATTGACTTTCGTAATTATAAAAAATAATTCCATAATGGTTATTATCAACTCTCGTTTGTAGAATCGTTATTTTAAAGACATTTTCAACTAGTAATGTGCGTCTTTATACAGTGCGTAAGTAACGAAAGAGCGTGTGAAGTAACAATGTATTTCAAATGAGATTTACTTTAAGTTACGTTATTACAGCAGCGAGAGTCAAACATTTTTCAAATATAATTCTTCTTGTTTTACTGAGGTTCTATAAGCTTACTATCAATTACGACAACACAAATTCTCAGTATAATTCCCAATTTAATTAAAAATTAAAAATATTATAAAATTTAAATATTTTTTTTATTTTTTTTATTATAAAATTTTGGAAAATTAAAATGGAATTTAAATTATTTTTTATTTTTTTTTATTATAAAATTTTATAATATTTTTAATTTTTAATTAAATTGGGAATTATACTGAGAATTTGTGTTGTTGTAATTGATAGTAAATTTTTCAAATAATTTCCTAACAGTTTCAAAAATTGTCATAAGAATTATGAATAATTATTAACGTTAATTTTTAGTTAGTAGTTAGAATATTTTAAGAAACAGCGTGATTAACTTCACCCAGCTTTTCATAAGTAATTATCATGGCTGAGATTCCATTCCGAGGTATTACTAATATTTGACGTAAATTGAAATAAGCAAGACTTTTTCTGATTTTTTTATTTAAAGTCTAACCAGTTTACGAAAAAAATCTTAAAAAAAAGAATTAATATTAGTAAGTATAAATTTGAATCATTTTTTTCACATAATAATAATATGAATTCAATTAATTATCGAAATTTATTATTAGAATTTTAATGTCTCTTATAGATAGAATAAACCGAAACCGGTTAGACTTTAAGTAAAAAAGCCCGGAAGATATTGTTTTTTCAATCTCCAACGTTTAATTACTAATATTAATGTATTATTCTAGTGTGGGATTTCTTAATGTAAAGTCTATGGATTTAGAAAATGTCTGAATATCAGGGATTGAGAGTCAATGAAGATGTATTCCTACGTATCAGACAGCGCAATACTAGTATGTAGTTCGATTAAAGAAGAAATATTGTAGCAAGCTCTTTATCAACTGCCGTTATTCAATCTAGAATTGTCTGGTAGCTTTTTATAACAAGTGATTGAGAAACTAAATGTTCTGCAATTTTCATTCATCGCATGCGGGTAAGAGTACAGATATTAGCATACGATATTAACGTAGCCAACATATTGAAGAAGAATGCTTTATTTTTTCGCCATTAATTCTTCTTATCAATGATGATTGTCATCGTCTTCCATTGCTTGTAACCTCATATCTTTGATTAAAATTGGAAAAAGCGTTGCATTTGTGATTTTACCGGTTCTGTAAAAGTTTGCAACGAATTCCGCCAAATATTATGCAATAAATGGCTAAATGGTATTGGACTTAGATATTTTAGGCTGAAAGCGATAGATGTCGATATTAGGATACATTCTTTTAATATGAAGGGTGGGGAAGAGAGAGGAGACTTAAAGGAAGATTGGCGAACAGTTCATAGCAACAAGGGAAAAGGGATTTTTCTCCGCATGAGTAGTTTCTGGAAAAAGATTAGGGTAAAGGGATTTTTAGTGAGTCGGGGTACGTCTACTGACAGGTTTTCCACGACCTCATTTAAAAAAGGATAAAATGATTGTATTTGTGATATCCGGATAATTATGAAAAAGAGTTTACCTAATTTTTCTGATAGCAGATGTAAGTTACCGCGGACAAAGTTCACTATTCATTTCATTAGAGCCTTGTAGCGCCTTTACATAGCCTTTCATTAGATCTATTATAGTTTTTCGTAGAATCTCAAAGTACTAACAAATTTTGAGCCAATCTTTGCAATGTATCATAAATGCTTAATGTTATACAAGGGTGCCTCGCAACAGTTATTCTCTGGTAGAAAATAGATAAAAAGCCTGATAATCATAAGTAAATAAACAAAGTTTTGGTTTGATAAGTTACCTGCTATTAACATCATTAGTTGTAACGATATAGATGTAGTAATTGTAAGATTATTATGGTTACGATTGTTAATATAAAGCTAAATCATAAGATTAATTAAGATAATTAATATAGTTTTTATTAACAATTTAACAAATAAGTAACAAAGATTGTTGAAGAATCCTTCAATCAACATAACAACGAATATTTAACGAATAATTAATTGGAAAAGAATTATGTCAAAAATCTAACGGATTTAAATCTGATGAAGACGACTGATGTGACTGATGGTCACGGGTGTCCCGTGACCACCTCCTTGGGTTACAGAACCTCCTTGGCCAATCCACAAAAATTGGTGCTCATGAAATAGGACACAGAGTTAAAGGGACATTAGAGCTGTAATGGATTTGATATTTGGCACGTCGACAATGGGCCAAAGATCAATTGTTTAAAGGTAGTGTCATGTCTGAATCACTTTCATTTGTAATCGTAAACAACCACTTACGTAAGTATTATGTTTTATCATCCAAATTTGTAAAATTTATAACAAATTTTAGCCTACTCCCAAAGATTTCAGATAATGCCAACCAAATGTAGACTATTAGAAACATATTTTAGACAGTTTTTGATCATTGATGTCTAATCTTTAGACAATCATTAAGTGTTAGAGACATATTTTAGACAATTTCTAATGTTTTAGACAGCTTTTGGTGATTTTAAACAACTTCAGACAAGTTTGGACAACTGGGTTAATTTAGATCATGTTGGATGATTTTAAGCTAATTTTAAATGATTCAAGACGGTTTTTAATACTTTTAAACAATTTTAGACAATTATATTGAGTTGGATTGGATTGAGACATATTTCATATAGTTTTTGATGATTTTACTCAACTTTAGACAAGTTTAAATAACGTTGGATAATTTTAGACAACTGGTGGATGATTTTAAACTAATTTTGTATGATTTTAGAGGGTTATCAATGATTTCAAACAACTTTAAACAATTATAAATGATTACAAATATATTTTAGATAGTTTCGAGATGTCAAAGATGTCAAATCTTTAGATAATTAAGTATTAGAGATATATTTTAGATACATTTTGGATGATTTTAAACAACTTGTGGATGATTCTAGATATCATTAGATAATCATAGACTACCAGAGATATATCTTTGACACTTTTTCATGATATTAAACACTAGTTAACACTACTTTAGACCACTAGATTAATTTAGATAACGCTGGATGATTTTTAAGAAGTTCTAAATAACTTGAAGGTTATGGAACAGTAAGTTTTTTTAAAATATTTTTTCAACACTCGTACGTATTTTCAAAAACCGACGCCTATTTAATTAGTAGTGGGAGTACAGAGAAACATCTATCATTATTTAACTTTTATAACAAAATATTTAAGTATTTACACTTTACACTTAATATCCTCCTAGATTTATGATACTGTTACTCAATCAACAACAATATGAAATAAAATGCTATCACATTCTTCAATTGATGAAGGAAATTTCATCTTTTAGTTATTAAAATAATCAATACGAATGAAAGCGAATTCATATAATACCTTTTTTTATGTGTATGATTCTTCATTTAAGCATTACAAATTATTAACGGAAGGATGAAATTTCTGATGTTAACATTTTATTCTTAAAACAATAAAATATTTTTGTTTTAATAATATTTTTGTTAAAAATACATTCAAGAATAAGTTTTTTTTGAAAGTCAAGAATAGTTTCCCTCAGTGCAGAAATAACTCTTCGATATTGACTTTTTCAAAAAAAGGTTTTTTTAAGTCTTAATTAAATGTTAAGTTTTTTACTGCCATTAAAAGGTTTTGTAATTTTTCCAACTTTTCATTGCACTAAAATTAGAACTAACACTAGTGCTAACACTAGAACTGTCACTAGAACTATCACTAGGACTAATACTAGATTTAATACTAGAAACTTTCGGGTTTTGAAGTGCGTTTTTTGAAAAAATGTTTGACGATTCAGATGCCAAGTTGCAACCTTCTACAGAAACTGGTTCGAAGTGGAGAAGGTTGCAACATGGCACCTAACACTAGCTATCACTCTAGCTAACACTAGACCTAGAACTAGAAATATTTGGGTTTTTGGGAGACGTATGGCTACGTTTCTTAAGACGGAAAAAACCCAACCCAACCTAGCTTCGGAACTAACACTAGAATGAAAAAGATTACGGTGTAACTTTCTTAAGAAACGCCTAACCCTAATGTTTTTAGTCCTAGGTCTAGTGTTAGTTCTGAAGCTAGGTTGTAGGTCTAGTATTAGTTATACCTTTAGTTCCAAAAGAATTTAAAACAATCTACAGTTAAACCAGAATTAAAACTAGAACTAACACTAGACCTTAAAATAGAAATATTGAGGTTTAGCTGTACATCCCTTAGGATGCTTAAATCCAAGTGTTTCTAGTTCTAGGTCTAATGTTAATTCTAGTTTTGTTATTAGTTCTACTGTTAATATAAATTCAAAGAAACAGTTCTTTCGCAGAAATATTTCGGTTTCAGTCGAAACTACGACCACAGCCGAATTCCAATTTTGCTCTCGGCTCAAAATTGAGTTTTGGTCGGACACTAAAAATAAGGGAAGAACTGATAAGGATTGGGCTAAAAAAATAAATCAATGTAGAGTTTAATAACACAGTTTTATGGCAAGCAAAGAAAACTTATTAACATTGAAAACTACGTTGTTAAAAACTGTGAGCTGATTGAAAAGCTTCTTTATTTATATATAGCGTCTCATTTTCGTTCAATCATTTTTTAATTCAACTGCCGTTGAAAAGACGCAAGTTGAATTAAAGAAGAGAAATGTTTTAACAAGTAGAAAACAATGACGTGAATATGAGTATTAAATCTAATTATGGACATGTGGGTGCAACCTAATTTTATAATACAGGCAAGGTCAATTTTTGTACAAGAAAATGTTGTGATACCAAGTGAAAGTAAGTTTGTAGTTGAATGAGCCATATATAGAGGGGAATGAATATGTACATCTAATCCACGTTAATCATGAAAACAAAGCCGCAAGATTTTAATGTTTTGTCCAAATTCGAGACTGAATAAAATCTAAAATGGTAATTATCAGCATCTTAGCATTAAACTGAACGTATAGATAATGGAAAGATCCTAGACTGAACTTAGTTGAAACTAAGCCATGATTTAGCATTGTCAAAATAGTAAATTTTGAAGAAATAGAGTACGATTTAATGTTGTAACAAACCCGGTTGTAGATAAAAAATAAACCATAAATGACTGAAATCCTATCTTACAAAATTCTCTCCATGGATATAAATTATTTTGAAGATTGTCTTCATTGTAGTCTTTTTTTTAAATGTAATAAATTTTGTTTTAAATGTTAATTATTGTAAATAATTTACGTTAAACGTGAGAATCAATTCGTGCAAGAATGAATGGTTCGGTTGTTATCCACAACCGGTTTAAAGGAATCTGTTGCCTTGAGTGGCTACTTTATAATCAAATCTATTGGCAGAGCGAATCTCTATTATGTTTCCTCGGTATATTTATGTGTTTCAAGTGAACCGTAAACAAATTAGTATGGGACTATTAATAGTTTTATTTTCTATTGTTTATATTAATCTCATCCGAGCTTTTTCAGTTTATCAATTAAAAATGAAAAGCTTACCTTTGATAAAAACAATCGTCCGAAAGATTCCTTAGTATATTTAACATTCGTGTATATAATAGCCGAACATAAACGAATTTGTGATATATGCTCCTTTTCTAATAAATTTTCGTACTCCATGATTGACATCGATTGCGTAAAATGATTCTTCTCTATATTCTTGTCATTATGGACACCGTTTTTTAAAACGCTGTTTATGTGAGGAATCGCGTCAACAACTGGACGTTGTTCGTGTTGTTTCAAGGCGGGTGAGCTAACGTGGTCATTAGCATTATTTTCTTTTGCTTCGTCCGTCGATCCTTTATTATCTTGTAAATCATCAATTTTGCCTTGTCTAGACAGTTTTCTTGCCGGTAAATCCATATTTTCAATGTTATTATTTATTTATCTTCTTGTAATTGTGAAATTACACAGGCAAACATCACTGATGTTTATATTTTAGGAATTATTTTATTATAATTAATTTAAATAATATTCTTTTTATTTCCAAAAAAAAATTTAAAAATGTTAAATTATAAAAAGAAAAAGCGGTTCGAATAACTGATAGTGAAAAAAACCACGCGTGGCTAACGGTATGTACAAGAATTGCTGTCTTCGAGACACTGGTTCTTCAGTGATGCTGAACCATGCCATTGAGTGCCACTCACTCGACAGTCACAGGGTGGGATATGTACAACATCATATGCATCTTTAGTAAAAGTGATTGGCTCATACTCAAGTTTATATTTACACAATTCGTGATCAACTTTTAAGTGCTTTTCCAATTTACATAAGAGGATGTATTTCGAAGTAATCGAACAACGAGAAAATCGGTTTTGCAAGAAAATCTTCTCTGGGAGTAAAAAAATCGGACTTGTATAAGTTGGATTGATGACCGATTTAAACATTAGATTAAACACGATTTAAACTCAGAGGAGATCGTGTAATAAACAGACCTTTGAGTTTTATTTTTAAAATCAAACCACGTGTAATTTAAAAATTTTCAAACCTAAACTTCGGGTTTCGGCACATCAGGTGAGTAATTTAAATCGAATTAAGTTAAATATTTTTTTTCTTTCCCCGATTTCATCACGAAAGAAACGGCGATTTTATTTTTTTATTCGATTTAAAGGAAAAGTTTCAAATCTTAAATTAAGAAGTATTTATTGACCATAAAATGTATAATGTTTACATTCGGCTCAAACCGAACATTTTATTACTTGCTTGAAAATTTGTTTGTTTTAAGTTTAATTTTATGGTGTATATTTTGATTTATTTAGTGGTATTTGGATTAATTTAGGATATAGAAAACGTAAAGGCTATTTTCGTAATTCGAATTAATTAACTAAAAGAAAACAGAATTTGATCACATCCTGTTATGTTATTATTTCGAAACAAAAAGATATCCGTTTATAAAAAAAATGAGGTCTACTTTCGTGTTAATAAATCAGAATTCTTCCGCTCGGCTACCATAATTTATCAAATCCGCGTTCTACCGTTTGACTTTGTTTCCAAGTGAACCATAATTAATCATTAAAACAAACAAAAAAATTAATTATGAAACTTAGAAAAACATGTGTTTTCATTGCTTTAACGTTAAAAAATTGACGAAAAAGAAAAGATTTATTAATCTTGACAACGAAAGAAATGTTGAAAAAATTAAGGTCAATATCTCGACCATTATGGATTGTGAATTGTCACGATATATCGTCTTGAAACGGTTTTAATCGAAATAACGAACCTTTTTGTCGTTTTCTGACAGTGAAAAATCGACTCGAAAAGCGATCGGGGAATTGATAAAGTTTAACAGTCGGATTGGTGATTGAATGCAAAGTGGATCATTTAAATGTTCATAAATATTCATTAATGAAACAAATAAAGAGATAAACTTTTGAAAAGATCAAAAAATAAGCCAATACAATTTTACGAGTTCACTTAACATTTTTCTTAACGTGTTTAATGAGGACGATAACAAATTTTACGATTCTCGCGTTAAAATGAAAGATTTTAAAAACTTGTAAATTTTTTTTAGTTATTAACTAAACAATTAAGAATTAAATAAAATTGATTTATGGATAGAAAAATTTCTTCACGCACATCTTAATTAATAAATCATGTTACCAACTGGCGTTGTAACATATCTCGTTAAAGTGAACGTGTATAGCTCATAAAATCGACCATTTACGATATGTTCTTGGTACGTATCGAAAAATGCCATTAGAAACTAAGATACTTTGAACGTCCAAAGAATGAAAACCGTTTTGAAAATAACATAAGATAAAAAAAGTTACTCAAAATAAATTGTGGTCGAGACAACATATTTTTCCTTGTATTTTTTAAGAAATGTGTAAAATATGATGAAGCACAATGAAAGACTATTTTTGAAATGAGAATAACTCATAAGCTGCAGTTATTGTTTGATTAAAAAATAAAATTTAAATCTATTAGTTTATAATTCGTTGACATGGACGTTGTTAAAGATGCAGAAAAACCAAATGAAATATGAACATATTTTTTAGTTAAATGTTCCAATTAGTGACTGCAGAAGTACGACAATCGTTTGTTTTTATAAGGATAAGAACATCCTCCGCCACGTATTCCGATAAACACCGCTTATTATGCCTTTTACCAGTGTTACTTCATGATTTACAGAATACTCGAAGTGCACTCTGTGCTTTAAAAATGTAAAGAAATTCGTTCTTCTCTAACACTTATTGTGAGGTTGTGTTGGATTTGTCTATTTTCAAAAACAATATTTATTCTAACTTTAATATTTGTACAGGGTGTTTCTGTAAATTGTGGCATAATTTTAATCACTAATAGTAGAGTAAAAATGATAATAATTCGCGTGATAATTTGTAATTTTAATCCGTGATATGGGCCTTCAAGGTGTTGTGTTGTTATGAAATTGGGTCTTCAGCTATGCCTCCATCAGCTTAATATTTAATTTATGTTTGATTTCTTTCAACTTTTCTTCTGGCTCTTTTCCATATTTAGTGTAATTTGCTTTTTTTTGGAACTACTCTCTTCTCTCTAGTATCTCGATTTTCTTATTCAGAATTTTACTGCAATCTCTTGTTATAATGTTATCTTTGAAATGCTATTTTGGAATGACTATGTAATATTGGGTTGTTACAAAATTAAGCTATTCTTCTTCTATATTTTCTTAAGTTTAATATTTAACTTATCTTTGACTTCTTTTTACTTTTCTTCTGGCATCTTTGCCACATTGAACGTATTTTGCCTTTTTTGGAACTACTATCGTCTCTCTAGTTTCTCGATTTTCTCATTCAAAGTTTCTCTGCAATCTCCTGTCATGATGTTATCTTTGAAATGTTATTTCGGAAATTTAATATGAAATTGGGGTGCTACACTTTATGCTTTCGTTAGCTTAATATTTTATTTATCTTTGACTCCTTTCTACTTTTCTTCTGTCATCTTAGCTGTAATTTACGAATTTTACATTTACTTAGAATAACTCTATTCTCTTTAGTCATCCGATTTTCTTACATACATTTTTTCTGCAACATCCTGTTATAGTGGTATTATGGAAATGTCATTTCGGAAAGATTATGATAAAATGTAGCGGTTACTGCAATCTTATACTGGGCAATTGTTTCAGTTCACTTTCGAAATTATGAAACTACGAGATCAATGTAAATATACACAATGGTCACGAAAGTTTGAAAGATTACTTATTAAAAACTTTTTTATTACACCATAAATCCAAAAATTTTACAAATGATTCTAAAACCCGTTTTCTGTTTAAAATTCAAATAAGTTTACGATTATACCTAATCAATAGAGATTATATGCAAAATAAATCGTGGTCAAGACAACACATTTTTTCTTGTTTTTTTTTTTTAAATGTGTAAAATATGATGGAGAACAATGAAAGATTATTTTTGAAATGAGAATAACTCAGTTATTGTTTGATTAAAAAATAAAATATAAATCTATTAATTTATAATTCGTTGACATGGACGTTGTTAAAGATGCAGAAAAACCAAATAAAATATGAACATATTTTTTAGTTAAAAGTTCTTTTTATGGTTTATTTTTTCCAATACAAGGCATCGAACACATAAAATTTTCCAATTAATGACTGAAGAAGTACGATAATCGTTTGTTTTTATAAGGACAAGAACATCCTCCGCCACGTATTCCGATAAACACCGTTTATTATGCCTTTACACTCTTTTACCAGTGTGTTACTTCATGATTTACAGATTACTCGAAGTGCACTCTGTTCTTTAAAAATGTAGAGAAATTCGTTCTTCTCTAACACTTATTGTGAGGTTGTGTTGGATTTGTCTACTTTCAAAAACAACATTTATTCTAACTTTAATATTTGTACAGGGTGTTTCTGTAAATTGTGGCATAATTTTAATCACTAATAGTAGAGTAAAAATGATAATAATTCGCGTGATAATTTGTAATTTTAATCCGTGATATGGGCCGTCAAGGTTAAGAGATTTTTAAACATTTTCTTGAATTAGGGTCTATATAAAAATTTACTTCTGGTGATAATTAAAATTTATTTTTCTAAACCAGTTTCGAGCCTTGCTCTTCTTCAGTAGATACCTACAAGTTTACAATATACGAAAATGAACATATTAATATAAAAATAAAATAGTAAAATCTTACGTAATTATTAACAAATTAGAAAAATTAATTAAAATTTTTCAATATTTACGTCAAAAGCATAGAAAATATTTAATACTTATATAGAAGCATTTCTCCCCTCTATTTTAACGACCACGTTGAAAATAGCGCCACCTCGGGGATTGTTATAAAAGTAATTTCAATAAACCCTGAAATTCGAATGCTATATAGCTTACATATTTATGTATATTTAGATTTCTACTTCTAACTTTAATTGATAAAAACCACAATGGTTTATTAAATAAGTTTTATTTTTTTTTCTCTTTAAACAATGATTACCAACGATTACTGGAAGAAACACTGTCATATTCTTGGACACGCTGTCTTTATCATATGCCTCCATAGTATGTAACAAAATTTTTGCAAGCAATTCACCTCTTGGCAAATACTCATTGAACGTCGGCCGGACTGCCTGATCTCTGCAAGTTTCTTTCTGGACTGACAATGAGTGAAAACCGTGAAAACGTGAATACTCATAAATATCGGGCGGTACCTTCAATTTTTTATGTTTTTATGCACCTCCAGTTATACAATTTCTTTGATATTACCTTTCCACTCTACTATCAATTACTGTAGACATAAATGAAATAAAACAAAAGTCAATTATTAACGGTTGCTAACGTAGATTGCAAATTGCTGGTGAATTGTGTAGGCAGCACCATCTAATGGATTGTAATAATAAATAAAATTCCGTCGTTATTTTATACCTATCAAGAAAGCGTACCCTGGTCAAAAGTTATTGTGTGACGTTAGGTTTTTTTGTTTTTGTTTTTATTTTTGTGTTTTAGGTACGGATCTCGCAGGCAACTATAGATTGGTTTTTGGGTCGGGATAATTTGTTCATTAAGGCTTATAATATTACTGTTAATTTCAATAAACTTGTTGATTTCGTACATTTCCATTATTTCCATAAGGTTGCTTTTATTAAGTTGGTGTAGTAATTTAATATTTTTATTTTCGTCAAATTCGTGGTTGTTGAAAATTAGATGTTTTCCGAATGCCGATTTTGAACTCTTTTTATGTTCTTTAAGCCTTGTTTGGATACTTCTTCCCGTTTCACCTATGTATGTGGCTGAACAGGTCCCACATTGCAATTGGTGTATGCCACTTTTAGCGAGAGTTGTAGTCTTGGTTTTGTTATTAATTAATAATGCCTTCAGATTATTTTTGTTTTTAAATGTCATTGTTATGTTGAACTTATGGAATATTTTCTTGATTTTATGGGATATTTCTCCTGGGTAAGTTATGGATCTGTACGTTGTTGGTTTATCAGGTTTTCGGTCGGATAGGGAACTTGTTTCTTGAAGATTATATCTGTTTTGTATTTTCGAAAATATTCGTTGGATAAATGTCGGTGGGAAACTGTTTTCGCTTGCAATTTGGTGAATAATTTCGATCTCTTTTTCTAGGTCGAAATTTTGAAAAATTTTAATTAATTTTTCTAATTTGTTAATAATTACGTAAGATTTTACTATTTTATTTTTATATTAATATGTTCATTTTCGTATATTGTAAACTTGTAGGTATCTACTGAAGAAGAGCAAGGCTCGAAACTAGTTTAGAAAAATAAATTTTAATTATCACCAGAAGTAAATTTTTATATAGACCCTAATTTAATAATTGGTGAAAAAAGGATAAGAAAAATTATTTTTATATTATATTTTCTTGAATATTATCTGTTCGTTAGCTTCTATGCAGTGTTGAGAGTTTACGCGTAAATTTTTATTTTCCATTTTTATAAGTAAAGACCGGATTTATAGAAAATATGCTTATGCTCAAAATTAAAGGCATTACAAATATATTTAAATATCTTTACGAATCAGTTAAAAATAAGTGAAATAAGACCAGGTTAGTTATGCCTTTTTTGAATTTTCATGCCTATTATTTTTTTTATGCCTATTTAAAGCCTTTTTCCAACTTTTTGGCGTCTTATCCCCAAAAATTGGTTCAATTATGAAAAAATATTTCGCTGCGCCTCTGTACATTTCCTCGTTGTGCCGTCTGACGTAAGATCCGCGTTTTTCATCGATCCGAATTAAAACTGACTAAAAGTCAATCCAAAAAGCAACAAACTATAGGTACAGCTATACAATCTGTGGCATCAACATCCGGCTACACTGAACAATCAAAATTCAATTTTGATCTTTGCAAAGCTTTGATAAAAGCAAACATACCAATCCATAAAGTGACAAATAAATATTTCAAAACTTTTTTACAAACATATTGTACAATGCATATTCCCGATGAAAGCCATCTCCGCAAAAATTATATTACTTCAGTCTACAAAGAAGTTATTCAAGAAATAAAAAATATTATTGGAAATAATTATATTTGGATAAGTATAGACGAAACAACTGATGTATGTGGACGATACATGGCAACTTTAATACTTGGAGTATTAAGTGATGAAAATTCGTCAAAAAGATTTCTAATAAGTACCAAAGAATTCAGTAAAATAAATAATAATACGGTAACAAGATTTATTCACGACGAATTAACGCATTTTTTCTTACCGGAGCAGGTACCGAATGATAAAATTTTACTGATGGTGTCAGACGCAGCGGCATACATGTTAAAGCTGCGTCTAATATGAAGATTTTTTACCCTAATTTAATTCATTGTACTTGCTTAGCACACGAGCTTAATCGAGTAGCAGAAACTATAAGGTTACAGTTCCCATTAGTTAATAAATTAATAAAAAGCGGTAAACAAATATTTGTTAAAGCCCCTTTAAGGGTAGAATTGTTTAGAGAGAGGTTACCAAATATCCCATTACCACCACAACCAGTTCTAACAAGATGGGGAACATGGCTAGATGCCGCTATATACTACACAAACGCCTTAGATCATTTTAAACAATTAATAAATGAATTTCCGGCTACAAGTAGTAAAGCAATACAAGATTGCCAGGCCGTCCTAAAAGAAGTGGAGCTAGAAAATAATTTGGCATTTATAAAAAGCAATTACAGTTATATAAGTGAATCTATAAAATCACTTGAAAAATAGGATTTACCTTTAGTGACTACAGTAGAAATGATTAAAAAGTTTCAAGACAATGATTAAAAAGTTTCGAATAAATTTAATGACGTTCTGTGTAAAAATGAAGGATTTGCCACATTACAAAAAATTGCATCATTTTTAAGTGGTGAAATTGTTACTAGATTTGTTATGGATCCCGCATTAATTACAAAGTTCAAGTATGTACCAATTACAAGTGTGGACGAGAGAAGTTTTTCGGCTTACAAGAATACGTTAAGTGACAGCATTTAATGCAGCTTTTGGAAGCAAGTTGTTTTCGTGATTAGTTGTTTAATAATTATATATGAATGTTTAGTTTAACGATGTATTTTTTAATGAAAACGTTATTAAAATACATTATTAATTAGGTATAGCAATTTTTTCGATTTCTAATTTTGATACCTTTTTAATGCTTTTGTTGCCAAAATTTCATGCCTTTTTAAGTGCCTTTTTCCGTCTTTTTTGTGCTTTTTAATCCGGTCTTTATTTATAAGTAGCAAATTTGTATAAAATTAATAGCCTTGACGTAAAAAATGAAATAAATTTAAATACGTCATAATGTAAGTTTATATTTTCATTTGCGAATTGCAAATTCGTTGTTTCCTGTGCATAATTCAATATAGCAGGACGTAAAAGAAATAAAGCATTAGACGACTTAGATTTTATGCTAGTCAAAGATAATAGGCATAAATGTTTCGCGAAGTGGTAATAAATTATTAACAAATGCATCAGTTGTTCGATTGAACTTGCACAGGTCAGTATCCTACTCAAAATAATTGGACTTCTCGAAATATATCCTGCGTTTAGCTGTTTCAATTTAATGGTTCTTTCTCCCAGAAATGTGTGTAAACAGCACACTCGAACAGCAACCATCGCTGGAACGTTTACAACAGATGCTATCAACAATTCGGATTCTACAAATTTAACTAACACGTTTGATTATGAAAACGATAATTCTGATGATGCATAAAAGCAGAAAATAGTGACTGTCAGATATTAGAAGTCTTAGTGGCCGATGATGGACAACTAAATTTAGTTAGTAAAGTTCTCCATTCTAACGAAAGTGTGCACAGCAGTATTTCATCACCAAGTATTTCCTCCTCATGTAATGAAGTAGCTGCTTTCCTTAACATCTCATCTTGCAATGAGATGTTATCATCATGCAATGACACCAAAACATTTCATGAATACTTTACCTATAAAAATCTAATATTATTAGTATATTTTTTGTTGCAATCTGTCATTTAATGTTGATGAGTCGTTTTAGAAATTTTTTAATCAAGTTGCTATCCGCATATAAGGTTACTTTTAGAACAACTTTGTCTACAATATTTGCTGGATAATATTTACAAAAAGGCCAAAACTGATGCTTCTAAGTTTGTTATAAATGAATCTGCTATGATTATTGATGGATGGAAATATACCATCCATCAATAGCCATCAAATTAGCCAAAGTAACTTTCAATACAAAAGTATATGCCATTGTATCAGATAATGCCCCTGTGATGGTGAAAATGGGTGGCACTATATTTACATGTGGGTCCTTATATTTTCTAATAAGTTTTTTGGAAATATTTCAAGTCTTCCAGAGGCAATATAAAATCTTTTGGAAGCATTTCAAGTATTCTGAAGTCATTATAATTCTTCTTTTGACAGTAATAAATCCTCCTTAAGTAAGTCTGTTGGAAGCAGTAAGCAAGTTTTCCAGAGTAGCAATATCACAGAAGCAATATCAATTCTTTTAGAATGGAAGCATTTTCAATCTTTCAGAAGCAGTATCAAGTCTTCTGGTAGTGTTTCAAATGTCATAAAAGCAATGTTAAGTTTTACAGGGGCAGTATCGAGTCTTTTGGCAGCGAAACTTTTAGAAGTAATATCGAGACTTCTGGAAACAATATCAAATCTTTTGAAAGTATTTCAAGTCTTTTGAAAGCAAATCAAGTCTTTTGAAAGCAAATCAAGTCTTTTGAAAGTGTTTCAAGTCTTCTAAAAGCAGTATGCAGTCTGGAGCAGAATTAAGATTTACAGGGGCAATATCGAGGATTTTGGCAGCATTTTAAAACTTTTAGAAATAGTATTTGTATCAAAGCAATGAGTCTTTTCGAAGCATTTCAAGTCTTCCAGAGGTAATATCAAATCTTTTGGAAGTATTTCAAGTCTTCTGAAACAATTGCAAATCTTCTTTTGATAGTAGTAAATCCTTCTGAATATCAAATCTTCTGAAAGCATTTCAAGTTTTATGGAAGCAGTATCAAGATTCCTAGAAGAATTTGACGTCTTCTGGAAGTAGTATCAAGCCTTAATTTTTAATACGTGTTCTTCAATAAGAACGGTCGCAGCAGATATCTAGGACTGAGTTGGAAAAAAAACTCTATGGTAGGCACATTCAAAAATTAATTGAAAATGGAAACTTTAATACAGATAAAATCTTTAACAATTTTGTTTAACAACTGTTTCCATTAAAAAAAAATTAATTGGTCATAATATATAAAACCGAAAAAATTTGTTGCTAAGTCATCAAATTCTCTGTAAAAAAGTGCCCATAATATTCCGTTTATAATAATAACCAAAATAATTATACTTGTTTTGGAATTTATTTATTTAAAAAAGAACTCATGTATGTCACTTTTTTCTAACACTTATAGTTTCGATCGTCGTAACTGCGAGTTGTCGTAACTTGAGGTCTACCTCTATTCTTTTTAGTTTGTAGATTTTCCGAGTATAACTTTTTCTGCAATATCCAGTCATGGTGTTATTTTTGCAGTCGTTTATTACTTTATCATTAATTTATCTTTGACTTCTTTCCACTTTTTTCTTGAGTCTTTGTCGTAACTTGCGTGTTTTGCCCTTTAATGAAACAACTCTGGCTTCTTTGGATTTTCGATTTTCTTATTCTGACTTTTTCTGCAATCTCCAGTCATGGTGTTATATTTGAAGTGTCAGTTTGGAAATACTATATAATGTTAGGTTGTTACTAAATTAAGCCAAGGTGGTCTTCCTTTATGCTTAAGATTTAATTTATCTTTGACTTCTTTACACGTTTCTTCTTTTATTTTTACCATATTTAGTGGATTTTGTCTTTTTTTGGAACTACTCTCTTCTCTCTAGTTTCTCGATTTTCTTATTCATAGTTTCTCTGCAATCTCCTGTCATGATGTTATCTTTTAAATTTTATGTCGGAAAAATTATCTGAAATTGGGGTCTTCTTCTTCAATTTCCAGTCATGATGTTTGTTATTAAATTAAGAAAAGATGCTTTCCTAAGCTTAATATTTAATTTATCTTTGACTTCTTTCCACTTTTCTTCACGATTTTCACATTCAGACTTTTCCTGCAATCTCCAGTTAAGATTATCTTTGAAATGTTATTTTGAAAAGACTATGTAATGTTGGGTTGTTATGAAATTGGGTCTTCAGCTATGCCTCCATCAGTTTAATATTTAATTTATCTTTGACTTCTTTCCACTTTTCTTCACGATTTTCACATTCAGACTTTTCCTGCAATCTCCAGTTAAGATTATCTTTGAAATGTTATTTTGAAAAGACTATGTAATGTTGGGTTGTTATGAAATTGGGTCTTCAGCTATGCCTCCATCAGTTTAATATTTAATTTATCTTTGACTTCTTTCCACTTTTCTTCACGATTTTCACATTCAGACTTTTCCTGCAATCTCCAGTTAAGATTATCTTTGAAATGTTATTTTGAAAAGACTATGTAATGTTGGGTTGTTATGAAATTGGGTCTTCAGCTATGCCTCCATCAGTTTAATATTTAATTTATCTTTGACTTCTTTCCACTTTTCTTCTGGCTCACTTTTCATATTTAGTGTAATTTGCTTTTTTTTATAACTACTTATCTTTGAAATGCTATTTTGGAATGACTATGTTATATTGGGTTGTTACAAAATTAAGCTGGTCTTCCTTTATATTTTCTTAAGTTTAATATTCTTATCTTTGACTTCTTTCTACTTTTCTTCTGGATCTTTGCCACATTTAGCATATTTTGCCTTTTTTGGAACTGCTACCTTCTCTCTAGTTTCTCGATTTTCTCATTCAAAGTTTATCTGCAATCTCCTGTCATGATGTTCTCTTGGAAATGTTGTTTCGGAAATTTAATATGAAGTTAGGGTGCTACACTTTATGCTTTCGTTCGCTTAATATTTTATTTATCTTTGACTCCTTTCCACTTTTCTTCTGTCATCTTAGCTGTAATTTACGAATTTTACATTTACTTAGAATAACTCTGATTCTCTTTAGTCATCCGATTTTCTCACATAATTTTTTTCTGCAACATCCTGTTATGGTTTTATTATGGAAATGTTATTTCGGAAAGATATGATAAAATGTAGCGGTTACTGCAATGTTATACTAAGCAATTGTTTTAGTTCACTTCCGAAGTTATGGAACTACGAAATCAATGTAGATATACACAATGGTCACAAAGGTTTGAAAGATTACTTATTAAAAACTTTTTTATTACATCGTAAATCCTAAAATTTTACAATCGATTCTAAAACCCGTTTTCTGTTTAAAATTCAAAAAGTTTACGATTATACCTAATCAATAGAGATTATATGCAAAACGCATATTTGGTAATATAAACAGGCGAAGAAAAAAATTTGTTTATCTTCGTTATCAATTACGTAAAAATTAATCATTTGGGCTTTTGTTTAACTGGCATATTTTGCATTTTTTTTTTGTATAAATATTAATTATTACATTGCATGTTTGACCATCTTTACGTTTTTCAAAATTTATAGATATGTGTTGACTATGTTTTATCTACCAGGAACTGTTCTAAGTGAAAAAGTACCTGCTTTTTATACAGATAATTTCGAAGGCATAAAGGAAGTTATATATCCGTTTTTTCTTATTTTATTCTTTTCCTCTAGTTTATTCACTATTGAATAAACTAGAGATTCAATGTTTACAATCAACCGAATCCAGAGAAGAAGGAGAATCAATAACATCGATAATGATTAAGAATATTTTAAATTTTGGTTGAGTCCTTTTCTTTGCAAATTACGACAAATTTTATTAAGGTACCTTAAGAATTCGATTTTTACGATTTTTTCAATAGCGATTCAGAAAATTTTCAATTTTATAAAATTAGGTTGTCTTCAAAACGTGATATCTCAAAAACGAATTGACATATTCAAGTACGGTTTTTGTGCGTGTAAAAGTACATACTTTTCTTTGCAAATTGTAACAAATTTCATCAAAGTATTTAAAGATTGAGATTTTTAGCAATTTCTGAAAAAATATTAAGAAAGTTTTAAATTTTATGAATATAGGTTGAGTTTAAAACGTGATATCTCAAAAACGAATTGAGATGTGTGGTTTAATGCGAGTAAAAGTGCATACTTTCCCTTGTAAATTATAACAAATTTCATCCAAATATTTTTAGAACGTACTTTTTTAAGATAAAATGATTCAAAAAATTTGAAATTTTATAAATTTAGATTAAGTTTGAAACAGAATATTTCAAGAACGAATTGTGATATTCAAGTTCGGTTTTGTGCATGTAAAAGTAGATACTTTTGTTTGCAAATAGTAATAAATTTCATCAAGATATCTTAAGAATTCGATTTTTAAAAAATGATTACCTATATAACTTATGTTGAGTTTAAAACATGGTATCTCAAACAAGAATTGAGATATTCAAGTTTTTTTTTATGCATGTCAAAGTACATACTTTTCTTTGTCAATTATAATAAATTTCATCGAGATATCTTAAGAATTCAATTTTTTACGATTTTTTAGGTTTTTTTTAAAAATGATTCAGAAATTTTATGAAGTTAGGTTGCGTGATATATCAAAAACGAATTGAGATATTCAAGTACAGTTTTGTGTTTGTAAAAGTAGAAGAGAATAAAGAGAATAAAAAAGAATTCGATTTTTTTGATATTTGAAAAATGATTTAAAAAATTTTCAATTTTCTTTGTAAATTATAAACGAAACACTGTACTGAATATTAAGAAAAAAGTAGAAAATGTTTTAAGAAAAAAACAAAGGCATTCATTTTCTTCAAAAAAAAAAATCAATGGAATGATTGAAGGAGGGGTGTAATTAGATCCATCTAATTTCCAAATTAAAGTACGCCGTAATTACATCGAACGATGTAGAAAAAAATTTTTCGTCATATAGACTTTTAATCGTCAATATTTTCTGCAATGTCACTTACAAAGAAGTTTAATTTGCAGTTTTATGTACTTATTTTTATCAAATTTATGTTATTTTTGTAATTATCCTAGCTTTGTTGAATTAAAAATACAATATAACGCTGTATTATTTGGACCCAGAATATTTTAGATTATTTATGAAAATATTTGGTTTAAAGTTTTTTTATAATTTATTTATATGATAAATCTTCTTTATTGATAAACAATTTCGCTAACAATTTTTATGTATAATTAAGTTGTTAATCTAAAAGTAATATGTGTACATTGAAAACAAAATTATACATGAATAACGGGAGTTTGTTATTTCATAACAACTTTCTGCATATTTGTGCATATTTTGTAATAAAGAATACATATAATTTATAAAATGCATTCCTACATATGAGCATATATCCCTGCTTTTTCGCGCATAATTCACATCTCCACTAATCAAGCTCGTTTTTCAAATACTTTCCTTAATTTTAAATTTTAATTTTAATTAACTAATGGAAGAAAATAAAAAAAATTGTAAAATAATGCAAGCCATTTTTATTATTTATGACTTCTTATGATTTATTTTCTCACTGTAAATTTGTAGCATTTCATAACAAATTCCTTAATGTGTTTTAAAAAATCGTAGAAAATCGAATTCTTAAGAGAAAAGTATGCACATTTTCGAGAAGAAAACCACGAGTGAGTATCGCAATTCTCAGAATAATCTAAATTTGTAGTATCTCCTAAAATTAATCAATTTTATATTCAATTCTATACAATATTATAGTTTTATATGCTTATTGGTACCCGAATCCCAGTTAATAATTAATCTTAAAATGAATTTTTAATTAGTAACGCCAGTTTCCGTTATAGGTTAAGAGAAGATCGTTTTTTTTAATCAAATATCTATTGATCGTAAATCGAAAGAACCTGCTGCTTGCTGACGGCGTTCTTCAAATGGTAATTAGAAAGCTCAAATTTTCGGTTAATTAAAAACAAGTTGAAAAAAAAGGGAAACAAAAAAAAAACTCGTTCGATTATGGTTAAGTCATGTACTACTAAAGAGTTAGAAAAAAGTAAAGAGAGGTGATTATTTTTCAACGAAAGACGCGATGTGTTATAAAATTTGTCTTCGGCGTGTTAAACTCCGATTTGTAATGCGAACTGGGTTCATTTTAAATTTAAATCGTTTTCATGTCGAGGAACGCAATACAAGAATCGTATAAACTGCCATTTATGGCGTACCCAAATAGGAGTCTTTCAAGGATTAGATTTTTATAAATTACAAACGATTTATCAACATATATTTTTTACTTACCCTGGATTGTATTAAACGCCCGAAAGAATTTCGGTGATACTTTGACATTTTATAAATAATCCCACAGCATAAAGTCATCGTTGTACTTCGAAATCTTTCTAATTCATCCCCCATTTTTTATTCAATGATAAAATTATTTAAGAGTAAAATTAATCACGAAACGCGTGTTTAACCGTTGAGAAAACTTAGAGTGTAACTGATTCTTATTTTTAAACCGATGGTGGTTTTGCAAAAGTCAAGCAAATCAATTCATTTACGCGTACGGTTTAGGGGCCCTGCCTGGTATTTATTTCCATTGCAATCCAAATAAACCGTGATTTATAATTGTATTTTGTGTTGTTTCAATTCCACAGAATCCTATTATTACTCACACATTAGGAATGTAAAACAGAAAAAAAAATAATTTGATTGCATTTCAAATTAAATTCAAATTTACAAGTAATTTGATCATCGAAATGTTGAATTGTGAATGAAGAGTCAAACGACGAATAACGGCTCTCCAGAAAAGAGAGCTTGAATTGGGTCTGAAAAAATTCAAAAAAAATTTTTTATGGTAATACGTAATCTACAAAACAACGATCACTGCAGATGCAGGCACTGAATTGAGACGACGACTTATTTTGAAAATGAAAAATTCAGTCCAGATAAGTAAACAATTATATATGGGTGAGCTTTTGGATGCATTTCTAGTCTTTTGAAAGCATTCCAAGTCTTCCAGAGGCAATATCGAGTGTTATCAATATACACGCTCTCCAATAAAAACTTTTTCAGCAGATGCAATTCAGTCCCAGAGCTGGAAAGAAAAAGTTCAATAGTACATTAAAATAATTGAAACCGGCAACTTTAATCCAGATAACATCTTTAACAATTTTGTATAGGTGTTTGAATATATTTGAATATACATTCAGAAACTCACGTGTTTAGCGCTTATCTGTATGGGTCTCTGCATCCAATAAACATTTTGTATGGATGCTTGTGTACCCAGATCAACCATGTATTCGACGCCTATATATGACATATCCTTTTTACATAGTTTTCTTTTAGGTGAAATTATTGGGAACGTATCTGTCGTGTAAACACAGAATTTGGTGTAACTACAATTCCTAGAATTCGCGTAAAGATGTTATTTTTCGACAATAATTCGTTTTTTTAAATTAATTTGACGTTTTCATGAAGATTTCATTCGTAAAATTAGCTCATCTTAATGTTTTTACATGAATGTATTAATAGAAATTATTTATTTAAGCGTTAATAACAATTTTGCTGAGGAACGAAAAGCCAAATTATCAATGGTTTAGCAACCAAACATAAAGATCAATAATTTATTAGGCCATAAAAAAAGTTTGGCTTGAGAACCCCAAATGCTTTCGCGTTTTTACAATATTGCCTTAGCATTTTCACCCTGACTTGGAATTTATCACCGCCCCCATGAACTCAAAAATGTTCCGCAATGTAATTTTTGAAAAATCGTAGGCAATCGATTTCTGAAGATATCTTGATGAGAATAAAACCATATGTGAGTATCTCAATTTGTTTTCGACATATTAACTTTTAGACTTAATCTGATTTTGTAGCATTTTTAGTAGTAGCAAATTAGTAGCAATTTATAATTTCTTTATTCATTTACAAAAAAAATAGTAGCAAAACCGAATTCTTAAGATATCTTAATAAAATTTTTGTGATTTATAAAGAAAAGTATGCACTTTTTCGTGAATAAAACCATATTTGAGTATCACAATTGGTTTTCGAGATAATAAGCTTTGAGCACAATAAATTTGTAGGATTTCATAAATTTAACAATTTCCTTAATCATTTTCGAAAAATCGTAGAAAATTGAATTATTAAGATATGTTAATGAAATTTTTATGATCTATTAAGGAATTTGTACGCTTTTCCGAAAACAAAACCATGCGTGAGTATCTCAATTTGTTTTCAAGATACCAATATAGATTTGTATCTTGATGGAATCTATATTTGTAGTATTTCATAATAATAATGAAAAAATCTATAGTCACACCCATTTAGAGAAGTATTACATTAATATCCAATGTTTCCAAAATTTTTCAAAAGTCATTTCCTGTAGAATTGTTGCAGAAAAATAATAATGTTCTCACAGAAAAACAAAGTGTGTACCTAAAAGGAGGGAATACAGAACTGGCTGTGTATCAAGTGATGGAAATGTTAAAGTATTTAAATGAGGAAAAGAGTCTCTAGAAGCGGGTATGTTGATGGATGATGGCGGATATCTAATTAATTCTTATCTAGTTGACAGAAAACAATGCATAAAAATGAGAGGAAGCGATAGTATGACCTTCGTTTCTGATTACATTTTAACCAAACGAGGTGTGCCACAGGGATCAATTTTACTTCCAATACTTTTTGTAATGTACATGAACGTCTTAGTGACTGATCAATAGATAGTACTGTATGCGGATAACACTTCTGTAATATATTCGGGAAATACAAATCTTGAGGACAAGATTGCTAATACGTAATGTTCTCACAGAAAAACAAAATGTATACCTAAAAGGAGGGAATACAGAACTGACGATGTATCAAATAATAGAAATGTTAAAGTATTTAAATGAGGGAAGGAATCTCTAGAATCTCTCTAATGCAATTAATCTTAAACTGAAAATGAGCAAAACCGAGGTAATAGAATATACCATAATAAATTCACGTGATGAGACCAAGGTAAGGTATCTAGGCGAAGAATTGGTGTTTACTCATATTGTTAAATTCCTTGATGTGATAATGGATAGTAATATTTAATGGAAGCAGCTATTTAAATATTTAGTAAAGGGTAGGGTTTAGTAAGGGGTAAAAGGTATATTTAGTATCCACTAGTAAAGGCTTGGTCATTTATTATGGGGATTTTCCTCAACAGTGAATAGAGGATTACTATTAAGAAGAACAGATTCTTGCAAAGAATATTTTAAGAGATATCGAATACTTACCCTTACAAATATTTGCATTTTGGAAAGCGTTTTGTGTGTTAAACGGTATCCAGAGCACTATCAGGAAATGCAAAGAACTCACGAATATTCCGGAAGAAATAAGAATCTACTAAATCTGCCAATAATAAAATTCACTAGAATGTACAAAAATGCTGTGTACCAATCGGCCAAAATATATAATAATGTTACAAGTGAAGTAAAACCATTAACACCTCTTTGGTTAAAGATAAAATTAAAACGTTATTTAGAGAAAAATCCTTACACATTAAATGAGCACTTTCAAGATGAAAAATGGAGCGGTTGACCTTAAATTTGGTTTTAAGGCGAAAACAGTGTATATAATGTGATATACCTTGTATAATGTCATTTCCTTTTGAATATTTTCTTGTTGGCTTTTACTATGGCGATTTTGTATCAATAAATTTATTGTCATCATTATTATAAATCTTTTATTTTTAACCATACAATACATTATTACCAATAAATAAATATATACATATTTATGTTAATGAAAATCAGAACTAAAAGAAAATAAATGTATGGTAGAGAAAAAAGGTACTGAGCTCAACTTGCCACAATAGTGGTATTTGTTCAAGCCACCTAGACCTATTACAATAGAAAACAAAAACTGGAACAAAAAAAAGCAATAAAATAAAAAATATATATAATAAACAATCAAACTAAATTAAATTACGCTTAATTAAAATTGCCAAAGTAATAACAAACTTCGCTCTAATTGAGTTTATTACTAAGCTTCTAAGCCACTCAACTGACCCGCTATAATGGGAGTCTTCAATCTTCGCTTGAAGATCTGGATGGACATACTGGTCTTGACATGAAGAAGAACGCCATTGTATATATGAGCGATTTGATAACAAACGACTTTTTAAATAATTCGATGTATGCACATCAGATCTAACTTTTATTTTATGGTAAAGATAAGCAGGCTTCCAGCCAACAACACATTACACATTCTTATTTTACACATTGCACATACTTAACCATGGAATTAACATATTAACCTTAAGCTTGTGTGGTACATGCTGTCGCTTCCTAATACCGTATATTAACCACAAGCAGGCATTTTGTATACTCTGCAACTTACATTTATCTATGGCGTAAATATTAGATCCATAAACAACATTACAGATATTCATGTAACAAAGAACTAACGTTGTACATAATAAATTATTTTAATGCTGCATACGATCGCAGAGTACACCCATTAATCTGTTCCGAAAAGGTGATTCTCTCATCCAGTAACAAACCTAAACGGCCTAAACTGTTCAAGGTCATCTTTCAACGTACGCGTGTCATCAGCATAAAAGTGACAATTAGTGTGAGACAAAAAAATATCTTATATGGGATCCCTGTGGTACCCTAAAGGCAACTTCCGACAAAGTAGATTATACTCCATCAATCTCAACGCATTGCACATGAACACGGAGATAGATAAGCATAAAAGTCGAAGCTGAAGGACCTAAACCAATGTGTTGCAAAATCGCAAAGATTTTTGAATGATTCAGAGTATCGAAGGTCTTATTATAATCCACGCAAGCAGTAAAGTCATTTTACCTTCAGCAGATTCCAGCAATGCATTGTCGACTATGCTAAGCAGTGTACATCCATGACCTTTCTTAAAAGCCGATTGTACGCTGGGCTGAATATTGCAAATATTTACATATTCCTTCAGCTGCGCGTCAAGAATTCTTTCAGCCAACTTTCCCAAAACATGCAGCGTATACAGCGGTCTAAGTGACCAAACTGCATAACATTTGATATTTTTAGTAATGGCTTAACCAAAGATCGTGTTCAACATGTAGGGAAGACACTTTCTGCAAGACAACCATTTATTAAATGAGTAAGATGTGATACTATATGCGGGGAGCACAATTGAACCAATGAAATATTTAGACCATCACCGCTCGCACAGTTTTTTCGAAGAGATCAGATAATCTGGAACACATAGTCTTAACTATCCTCACGGAACTTCAATGAATTGTTATTAATTGGATTGGAAATGTAAGTCATACAACTCCCAATTCGTTAGCATAGCAGGAATAGAGTTTATAAAATAATCATTAATTTGTTGCGGATCTCTTAAACAATCGGGAATTATTGTTTTTCGGTTTGGAGCTACATTTAATGCCTTAAAAAGTTCCACATCCTCGATCATGATAGGCACATATCCCAAGAGTAAACTCAAATATGCACGCTTTTTCTTACGAATAGCTTCAAATTCTAATTTAAGATATCTTAATGAAATCTCTTGCGACTTATAAAGGAAAGTGTATACTTTTCCGAGAAGAAGACCATGCGTGAGTACGTCAATTAGTTTTCGAGATATCAATTTTTCAACTAAAACTAAATTTGTAGCATTACCATAAAAAACTGTTAAAACTGTTTCCTTAAACAGTTTTAAATAATTGTAAAAAATCGAGTTCTTTGAATATCTCAATATCTACACATTTCATAAAATTTCCTTTTTTATAATTTCCTTAATAATTTTTGAAAAATCTCATTAAATCCAATTCTTAAGATATGTTGATGAAATCTATTGTGATTTATACTGAAGTCTGATTGCATTTCAAATTAAATTGAAATTAAAATGATCGATTTTTAATGTTGCTACAAGTAATTTGATCATCCAAAAGTTGACTAATGCTTAAAAAATTATTTCGTAAAAAAATAATAATAAAAGAGAAACGGGTCCATAACACGCAATCTCTTCTCTCGATTCTCTTTCTATTTGCTCTGTAAACCTGTAGCACGCTAATAGCGCATAATAATTCAACCTTGAAACACCGTGAAATATATAATTAGATAACCGCCTGAAGGTAGGTGGCAATTGATGTCATATTCGTGTGCTGTTAGTGTTGAGATCGAGCCTGTCTTCTTGACCCAATTAACAACGAATTTCACGCCAACCACTTCTCGTTTAGAAATAGATTTCCATTAAAATTCAACTTAATTATCATCTATTGAGAATGATCTTTATTAGTGATGGTATTAGAATGGATTGGAATATAACTGAAGATTTTTTTTCAGTAAAGGTCAATTATTTCCTTAAGATAATAATCAAAGTTTGTAATAAAAATAACAACGAATTGAAGGCTGGAAGATGCAATTTTTTTTCCTTTTCCTTAACGTTCTTGGGAACACCCATTGAATTTCTTTTTACCATTTCGCAGGTGTTAACAATTGTAACACCGCCAAATGGGAAGGGCGACCAATGAGTGAATAGGTGAAAGTGAGGTCCACGCCGCGAGATCTTGGTCCAGATCGCCAGATTTGACTTATTGGAGACCTCGATATTCGATAGTGGCACGAGCCGAACACCGATAAACTCGTTCTTCAAAGAATTTAAAAATAAAACGACAAAAATACAAAAATGAAGTTTATATCAGATAACTTATTGAAATTATTCGATTCTTGTTATGTAAATCACCAAAAAAAGTACTACAATGTTCCACAATGATATCTACATACAATGTCCCGGAAGAAAATTCCTCATTCGTATCCTCGAGGAATATACCTGTTTCTTACTTCGTTGTTACTCTTGAAGATAACACAATACACTACGAGTTTGGTATAACGGATGACTACGGGAAAGGAAGACTTAAAAGTCCGATATGTATATGAAATATTATTAATAATCAACTGTAACGTACGTACTAAAATTGGTGGAGAAACATGTTATGGATACAATTTGTTTATCATCAGTTTCTAATGATGTAGCATAAACCACAAAATGTAAAATTTGTACCATTTTTCTTAATAAAATGATTATGACGTAAATACTAAAACTGATGTAGAAACAGGGTACAAAAAATATTGATAATGCATCAATTAATCATAATCTATACTTAATTTGTAATATATCTAATTATATCTAATAATTTATCTGTCACTAGTTTCTAGTGATAAAGCATAAATCACACATTGTTAAGTTTGGAGGTTTTTTCTTAATAATATTAACTATGACGTGAGTACTAAAATTGATATAGAAAAACGTCGTGAACAAAAAATATTCCTAATGCATCAATTAACCAGAATTTATATTTATTTCAAATACATCTATCACCAGTATCTAGTGATATAGCATAAATCACAAGATGTAAAATTTGTTCAACTTTTCTTAATAAAATTGACTATGAAGTTAAAACTGAATAGAAAAACGTACTGAATAAAAAAATATCAAAAAAAAATCGTTCATACTTATTACGTATTTATCACTAGTTTCTAATGATATAGCATACATCACAAAGTGGGGTATTTGACGAAGTGAAAAAAAATTGAGATTCCTTATATTGAGATTTGTTTACACATTAACGTTTTTATTTTAATTTTACGATGTCGTTAATTCGACAGAAACAAAACATTTTCAGGAAATAACATTGGTTAACGTTTGAATCTTAAAATATTTTTAATTGTTCCCACAATTTTGAACGAGGTTATTAAACTCATTGTTTAAATCTGTAAACCGTTTTTATGCACGGATTTAACGAGCGTTTCCAAAAAAGCGGCTATTATAAAAAGGCGATCTAAAATTGAAATCCTCCATTTGGGCGGAAGCTTTTCACAATATTCGGGTTCAGTTTACTTTCGAAGGCGCCCGAAAATTGCTTCCTTTCTACCTTTTAATTCTGAACCGCCCCGAAATTAAGATGCATTAAGATAATTCCAAGAACGGTTCCAACGCAAATTACCCTCCTCTTGATGGTAATTATCGCTCCTTGGATCGCATTAATTGTCGACAACATTTACGTGAAGATATTCCAAAAAGAAGTTTCTTTAAGTTCCATTATTTTTTTTGTTTAATCTGGATCGATGTTTTAATGTGTAAAATCTTTTAAGTAAGATAGAGAAGGGTCTTATACAGTACGTGACTGTGTTGCAAAGTTAACTAACGGATCGAGAGCCAATCTCCTCCTCTGGGCAGCCGGCGATTTTTTTATATGTGGATGCACGAGCCATTTATAGTCGACAGAAACGGGAAAACGGCACCACTCTAATTGAGTATAACAGGGGTAATGTTGTCGTTTGTATGTGCGAATCCATTAGTCAGTGAGTTGTAAACGCTATAGACAGTGCTGACAGAAGAACTATACATTGCTTTAACATCGCCTTTAACAGGAAATACACTTATGGACAAACACTAAAACAATTTTTAAATTACTTAACATTTTTCTTTTTAACTTTGGAATAAGATTTATGTTTTGCATAGAACTAGCAAAAATATTAAAAAGTAAAGGAGTATTAATATTTTTAAGATATGATATAATTTAAAAAAATTGACGTTTTAAGTATACATAATTATAGGCTTGAGTCTGTTGAGTGATGACATCCTCATCCAACATTAAAAATAATATTCAGAAATTGATTTAATTATTGCTTTAGAGCGCCATCTCTTACATGAAAGTGCCACCGAGATATATTCGAAATCAAAATTATAGTACTCTTTATAACTGTTATATTGCGTTATTTAAAAGAGAATTATCACATTTTAATCAAATTCATCTAAAAATATTATCCTAAATAGTGACCATCAAGCTTTCATCTAGCTTGGTAGTGGGTGACTTAATGAATACGTTAATAAATAATGGATTCATGTTTCAAGGATGATGACCTGATACATATCATAACCCGAGGCAAATATGACATACTTATAACTCAACTAATTTAAAAAGCTTTACTACTTATCAGTACTTGGTGCAGAAATAATGGGCTAAGTATCAATCCTAACATAATTGAGATAGTTCTTATTATTAATAATAATATTATTGTTTCCCAAAGGATTACAATTTTATTCACCACTTTTTTTAATTCAACATCTTCTTTAATTCGAATTTTTGCTTGGACCCTGGCATTTTATGTACAGTCAATGTTAAAAAATCGAGGTTTATTCGAACTATATTTTGGATATAGTTCGTTTATAGGTTTAAACCAATTTATGGAGAGAGTGGGGTTGTTAACCAGCAATAAGCCGATTAGTGGAAGGAAACGATCCACGAGGAAGGATTTAGATGAAACGATCCACGAGGAGAAACCCAAAGTACATCTTTAATGTGGACGAGATGGGCCTTTTTTCGAAATATACAACGGCTTGACCTTCAAGCATCTCGAATGTGTAAGTAAGCTTGAGACCAAGTAACGCCAGAAACAATATAGAACTGTTTCAAAAAAGAAAGGTTTATAAAAAAAGAAAGTGAAGAAGAAAGCTTCACTGAAACTGCAGCAGAAGCCTGTTTCAAATGAGGACTGGAATGACGTCATCACAAATCCTGCCATCTCGTGTGAAGATTTTGTTGACGTGAATGAAGATGTCGCAGTTTGTGGCCAGATGACTGACGCAGACATAATTGCCGATGTAATGAACCAGAAACAAAATGACGGCGATAACGCATCTGGCGATGAACTCGAGGAGGACAATCCCACGGAAGCAATTCCGAGTGCAGTCGAAGCAGCGAATCACCTCAGAGAACTCAGACATTTTATTGAAAGTAGAAAATATATTATAGTCTACAAAGTACTATTAAGTACTTTAGTTTTCCATTCCTTAAATGTGTTAGATTCTTTTATAATAACTAAGAGACTCAATTAGGAAACAATTGAAGATCTCAACTTTTTTTGAATAACAGTAGGTTCAACTCATTTAGATGGTTTTCAACTTATTGTAATATTATTTTGCATAGCACTGTATATTTTTGCTGGTCCTTTAAGGTTCAAGTTATCCAAGATCTACTGTAATAACTATTCTATTAACCCTCTGTATCCCTCCTTCACCTCACTTCCACAACTTCCCGAATCTATCTTCTTCCCTTCGCCCTCTCTCCCAATACCCGCCTCCAATCTATCTTCTGCCCCCCTCAATTAATTATACTCCACCGGAACAGTTGCTGTACAGACTCCCACCATTCCCCACACAATCTACACCCTCTTTCCGCATCCCCCATCCAATATCTGTTCCGTCTCATTCCCACACCTGAGTCTTGCAACCAGCTCTTCCTGTCTTCATTCGCCTGCCTCATCAGATACTTTGGCAGCCTCTCCCATATCACCTCGTAATAATTCGAATTATATTTACTTTCCCTTATCGCAATAATTGATCCCTTGCATATCCACATCTCTGTCAGTGTTTTGTAACTGCTTCCACATTTCAATCCCGTCTCTTCTCTTTCTGGTCACCCTTTTCGTTGAGTATCCCACACATGCATTGCCTTAAGGGTAGTCCTGCAAATCCGCTAAGAGCCCTTGCTCTTTCCATCCCCATATCTCAACCCTAGAAATAACTACACTTTTTACTAAGCTCCCAAACATTAACTTTCTTCCTCCCACAGCTCACCCAAAAATCCTCTCCCCCATCTACAAACCTGTCCCATAATCCTATACGCCTTTGTTGCCAACATTCAAATATGTCCTCCCTTCTTGTTGTTCTCTTTAAATTTATATCCTAAGTATATGTACTCACTTCCTCAATTACGTTGCCCGGTTTTTCTTCGGCCCCCCTTACAGAACTTCATCATTTTCGTCTAATCCACGATTATCCACAGATCCTTCCTGTCAAAATACCGTTCCAGCGACCGTACCATTGCTCTGATTTCACGCGCCTCCCGCGCAACTAACATCGAGTCATTAGTGCCACCTCTCCCAACCAACTCCTTGTAGGTCCAGACGACCTACAACGCTTTCAGAAGACTTGCAACTTCTAGGGGACTTGATACCGCTTCCAGAAGACTTAAAATACTTCCAGACGACTTACAATGCTTCCAGAAGATTTGATGCTGTTGATATAAGACATGAGATGCTTCTAGAAGACTTGATATTGCCTCTAGAAGACTTGATTTGCTACCATAAGACTGGATACTGAGTCTAAATGATTTGGTACTGTTTTTAGAAAACACAATATTGCTTCCAAACGACTTGAAAAGTTTCCAGAAGATTTGAGATAGGTTCTAGAAGATTTAAATTCCTTTCAAAAGATTTGAAATACTAAGAGAAGACTTGATACTGTTTCTAGATGACTTGCTTTTGCTTCCAGAAGACGTTGATATTGACTCTGATAGAATTGAATTGCTTCCAGAAGACTAATTTATTTGATACCGAGCATAATTTTTTCGTTGATCGTGAGTTGTGAGGTTTCCCAGAGTTATCATTTTTTGCATGAAATCTCGAGATGAACCCGAGACTGGACAGTTATTAAACTGAAATGTACAAGTATCTCAACATTGGCTTACCACCAATTGACATTCTTAAATAGGAACTTCTTAAATAGGAATTTATTATTAAGAACTGATCATTTTAAATATTTCATCGATGGATAGATATGTAAAACTATTTCATAACAGTTATACCATTTGTTTTTTTAAATATAAAATTAAAATAAATTATCGACTTACAACGAAGTGCATTAATTAATTTTAAACTCTACATGGTGGTCTTCCGAAAGTACACAGTTTACCGAGAATTAAACTATACGCGAGTATCTCATGTCGCTTTTGAGATATCAAGTTAATCAATTTATAATTAAAATAAATTATCGACTTACAACGAAGTGTATTAATTAATTTTAAACTCTACATGGTGGTTTCCCGAAAGTATGCAGTTTACCGAGATTGAAACCATGCGTGATTATCTCAATTCCCTTTTGAGATGTCAAGTTAATAAATTTATAATTAAAATGAATTATCGGCTTACAACGAAGTGCATTAATTAATTTTAAACTCTACATGGTGGTTAAAAAAAGGCAAGTTAAAAGAACTCTATTATCCGGATATTAAAGCTTTTAAAAACACGGGTCTAGTTTATAAAGTGAACCAACTCACAGACGAATTCTTTTTGGAATGAAAGATTCGTGTAACTAAATTCTGCTTTCTATACTCCAAAATAATGAAAACGAGGATTTTAAAATTTGCGATGTGAAAGTAATTAACGTCAACCGAAATTGTTCAATATAATTTTTCTACAAAACAAGTTTTGATAATGGTGAATTTGTAGAGGTAAAGTTAGAGTTACGAGAAGACTTAGAAGTGAACAACCCCAAAAAATAAAGTTTAAGAATATCCAGCTACGACCGGCTTTTTCTAAAAAACTACACATACCAGAGAGGAAAAAGAATTTTTCGAATATAATAACATAATTGAGAATTAACTTAAAAAATAACTATTGAATCAAAACAATATCAATTTTAAAATTTTGATATGTTGGGGTATATAGTACACTCATAATTGAAATTGTATTTAAATATTTAGTATCGATATGTTGTAAATAAGGGTAAAAAATGCAATGATAAAATAAATAAATTTTAACCTTAATTATCTCAAATTGATTATTTTTACTTGTGTCTGTTCCATCTGATTATTTCTATAGACCAATAATTAAATGAAGTCAGAGAAATTATGTTGAGTTTCTGAATCACAAGGGAAAAAAAACTAGAAGACAAAAGCGCTATTAGACTTGTCAGAAGTCAGGCTTTGGACATTGACGTCCTTGATTTCTACAGGGAGAGATAGCTTTTAATAGGAAATACATTTATGATCAAAAACTAAAAAAAAGCTTGGGACTGTTGATTGATGATATCCTCATCAAACATAAAAATAGTAATCAGATTGTAAATCTATTTTTCTTTGGAGTGCCATTTTTTACGTAAAATTGTAACCGAGCTATATCCGAAATAAAAATTACAGTTTCCTTTATAATTGTTAAACTGCTTTATTTAAAACAGAACTATCACATTTTAACCAAATTCATCTAAAAACATCATGCTTAATAATGATGATATCCACCACCTAATCCTTCAGATTCAAATCCACCGTGTTGTTGTTGTTGTCCAGCAGCCGAAGCAGCATCAGCGGCGTGAGCGGCAGCAGCTTGAGCTTGTTGAGCTGAGGATTGAGCTTGTTGAGCGGCGGCTTCGGTGGAAGCAAGATCAGATTGAGCAGCGTGGAGTTCTTCAGTTAAAGAGTTGTATCGTTGTTTGGCTTCACCAACCATAGCAGATTGAGATCCGTATTCTTGGGCTGCTTCTTGAGCGGCTTGGCTGGCGTGAGTAAGAGTACCTTGAGCGGCGGAAAGAGCTGAGTTCAAAGCGTTAATTTGTTGTTGAGCTTGATCGGCGGTTTGTCTGGCGGATTCGGCAGCACGTTGAGCTTGTTCTAATTGACGGATTTCACCTTCTAAAGCCAAATGAGCTTCTTGGGCTTGTTGTTGGAGACGTTGAACGAGAATTTGCTTCCCGACGAGGGCAGCTTGAGCAGCAGAAGCAGCCTGAAATTAAATCAATAAAAATTAATCCCAATTTGGTTGATGTTATTTTTTCTTACATTGATGGCGTTTTGAGCTAAAGCGCTTTTGGCTTGAGCGGCAGCTTGTTTAGCGGCAGCATATTGATTTGCAACGGCGTTATTAGCTTGTTCCGCTGAGCTTTGAGCGATGGTTTTTAATCCACTTCCTGCACTGAACCCTTTGCCACCATGTCCCGATGATTCATAGGAATATCCTGGAGCTCCGAGGACGTAAGCGATGGTTAAGGACAGTACGACGAATTTGAACATTTTTATGATTTTTTTAAAATTTGTGTTCGATTAAATCGATGCTTGAATCAAGACTGATTTTAGGAATTAATTTTTGAGTATTTATACTAAAAATAGTTTGGGTGTGGATAGGAAATAAAGTGATGGTGGGAGAAGGGAAACAACGTAATGATTTTTTTACGCTAGATGGATATATTCGATTAAAAATTGAATATAAGTGTAAATAATATTTTTGAAATAGCCGTAAATAATCGAATTGTGTGTTCGTTAGCGGTACTCTTACTTTTATTCGTTTCGACAGTTCTAATTTCAATGCTAAACCATTGTATAATAACCAAGAGTATTGTGTGTTCTTAAAATTATAATAAAACGTTGCTCAAAATTCGAATAATTCCAATTCATAATGTTACGAGATCCGGCTCTTTTTTATTAAGTTTTATGAAGCAGATCCAATTTAGTTCGTTTAGATGGCTAATCTAGGTTAAAAGCATTCTTTTTTGTTAGTGTAGATACTCCACTTTCGTACAAATGTTTTTATTACTCAATCGGAAACGTTTTTATTTTTTCTTTTACATACACTTCCTAATTAGTAGTAAAAGTATATCGATAGTTTAAAGCATTTAATGTGCCCTTCTAATAAAACGTAATGAACATCACCAAGTGCCGGTTATGTTAAAAAAATTGTTGAAAAACAACACATTTCTAAATAACTTTAATCTAATACGTCAATCAAAGTATGGTCGAAGGGATTTCTTAAATTTTCACTTCTCTGTCATAATCTGTATTAATTAAAACGTAATTAAATACATAACACAATTTTATTTAGTACGAAAAGATGTAATTAAAATCTCAACATGTTCAAAAAATTTGTTATGAGTGAAGGTGATTATGTAATTACTGGTAGTAGCAATAACAATTACTTCTTTATTTGCATATCGAGGGCTTCATAATACAGGGATGTATGAGCCAAAATACAAATTTTAAAGGAAACGATAAAAACTTTTTAAAAATTGACTTAAATATGTAGTTATTTTTTGATATAATATATGTAAAACAAACATACATTTTTGTTAATTCATATTTTATGTATGTTTATAAAAAGGCGTGGGAAAATTCGACTTCCAATTTATTTTTTTTCGGACTTATTTGCCGGAAAACGGGAAACACAAATTATAAAAAAATTCTCTCCAACTTTAACAATTGCTATCTTGGTTAAAGTCAAAAGTAACTGAATTGTGGATGTTGATTAAGAATTTTATAACAATTTTAAAGGTTAAACCCTTACTTTGATATCTCAATTGATTTTTGAGAAATCAATCTTTGAATTAGTCTATAAAAAACAATCGATTGATTTTGTCGAGTTGTTAATGTTGATTTCAACAAATGCTATCAGGGTAGTGATTAAAATCGAAATAACCAAATGGCGAGTATTGACTCAGAATTCTAATCCAATTTTAAAGGTGAAAACTGCTTTTTAATATCTCGATTGATTCTTGAGGAATCAATCTTTAAAGTTATCATATAAAAACAACCGATTTGTTGTTTTTATATGATAACTGTTAGTGTTGTTTTCATCAAATGATATCTTAGTGGTGATTAAAATCGAAGTAACTAAATTGTGAGCACTGGTTCAGAATTCTATGGCAGTTTTAACTGTGAAACCCATTTTTTGATACCTCCATTGGTTCTTGAAGAATCAATATTTAAGGTTAACCTATAAACAATTATTAATTTATTTTGACACGTTGCTAGTGTTGATTTCAACAAGTACTAACAGGTTAGTGATTAAAATCGAAGTAACCAAATTGTGAGTATTGAGTCGGAATCCTAAGACAATTTTAATGGTAAAAACCGCTTTTTAATATCTCGAATGATCCTTGAGGAATCAATCTTTAAAGTTATCATATGTTGTTTTCAATAAATGATATCTAGGTGGTGATTAAAATCGAAGTACCTAAATTGTGGGCTCTGATTCAGAATTCTATGGCAGTTTTAATGGTGAAAAGAACTTTTTAATACCTCGATTGTTTTTTAGGAGTCAATCTTTCAAGGTAGTCTATAAAAAACAATCGATTGATTTTGATGGGTTGTTAGTCTTGATTTTAACAAATGCTATCAGGGTAGTGATTAAAATCAAAGTAACCAAATTGTGATCATTGAGTCAGAATCCCATAACCAATTTAACCAATTTTAATGGTGAAAACCGCTTCTTAATATCTTGACTGATTCTTGAGGAATCAATCTTTAAAGTTATCATATAAAAACAACCGATTTGTTTTCACGCGTTGTTAGTATTGTTTTCAACGAATGATATCTGGGTGGGGATTAAAATCGAAGTAACTAAATTGTGAGCACTGATTCAGAATTCTATGGCAATTTTAATTGTAAAACCCATTTTTTGATATCTCAATTGGTTCTTGAGGAATCAATATTTAAAGTTAAGCTATAAAAAATTGTCAATTAATTTTCAAGTCTTCTAGAAGTAATATCAAGTCTTCTGAAGCATTACTTGTCTTCTGGAAACATACTAAATCTTCTTATTTACTTTCTTACAACCTTACAAATAACGAAAAAATAGGGTATTTAAATTTTTATTCTTTTGGCCAGCCAAAAATTTCGGTTGTATAAAATTGACCCGCCAAAGAAAAACTTTATGATCCCCTACCATGAGGCAACAGCAACGAACACTTCCTGTTCATACGTCATCTATCTACGTCTGTTCTATAAAATCATTGTTTCTATATATATTTATATTTGTTCAGCTGGTATAACGTTATCCTATACTTCGGTATTGCATGTCAATTTCCAGGTATCTATAATCCCAGTTTTCATTTCTATAGTGTATAAAATATTTGGTGTGTGTGTTTTAGAAACTTTATGAATCGAACGTTTTTCCAATTGAGATAATTTTCAACTTTTCCAATATGGAAATTGGTATTGCTGAGTGTGTAATTGTTAACATCAATTAGATACAATGCAGCAAAGTTTTTGCATTTTTCGATACTGCCTCAACGGTAAAATGCATTGAGTCGTATTCCATATGAATGTGATTAGCCTCCAAAAATTTTATTTCAATATTTTCTAGTAAAGTTTTACTGTTAAATATGATTCACTGTGTTGCGATTTAGCTCGGCACAATTGTCGGAAAATAACGACAAATGTTTTACATTAGCTGCTAAGCTTTCAATATACATCGACAAGCAAGTAGCAATTCAATTTGCTCTTCTTTTGTCTGGACATTCATCCCATAAAAAAAACAAGTACCGATTTTGCTATAAAATAATATATATAAAAAACCAATATAAAATATTGGTTTGGCGTAGAACAAACGATAGTATAACCGCCTCCAAATCAAAATTGGCGGAAACGAAAGATATATCTCTTCTTGTTCTGTCATTATCTTCCTTTTTAGCAAAATTTGCAAAATATTTTCTTTTTTTATTAAGTTCATTATTTTTTTTTGTTCTTTTTTATACTCTTCAATTTCTGGCCAAATTCATAGCACCAACATTGGTCTTAATAATAATAATAACTTTATTGACCTTAAAACAACAGAATAATAATCAATAAAACTACAAGAAAATCTAAAAGAATAGAAAAAAAAGATAAATATGCATTCATTTTACAATGAATGCATATTCTTTTTAGCAATTTGCGGTCCAGATTGAAAACCAATATCTTAGATGTCTTATATTGGATGTTTTTGCTTATTAACATCTCTCTATAAAGCGTTTTGCTCACCGGTTCATTTTTTCCTCACTGTTAAATTCTAGATATACGCTCTCCCAATACACTTTCTTCGAATTTCTTCTACACCAATGAGCTGGAACTATGGAAAAGGCATCTATGTGCTGTTCAGTTAATCGGATTAAATCATCAGATAACTTTATTCCTGATGAATGTTTTCCATGATAGTCAGGCGACGGAATGTTGGCCAAAGAACGATCTGATTTTAGTAAAGCTGTCCGCATATTTTTTTCAGAAATGTCCAATTAAACACATTGGATGAATATTTTACATAATCTATGCTCCTGATGTAAGTAACAAAAAAAATTATTGGAAATATATTCATTTAGAACGCTCTACTCTACTTCTTCCTCTTCTATGGCAATCCACCCTTGCTGCGATATAATCCCTTTGCCTTTACAAATCACCAAGTTGCCAGAAGTCATCAAAAGTTGCTAGTCTTCCCTCAACGTCGATCTTGTTTGAGTACTTGTAGACACAATTATTATGACAAGGTTCTTTTAGTTTTTGCGAATGAACTACATCTTTTTTAGTCACATATTGCTGTCCACTATTTCTTTTTTATTTCCTCATGTTGTGTTGTCATTTGTTAAAAAGTTATAAAACTAATTTCTTATATTCAAATTACAAGCACTACACATATCTTGGGTTTCCTCTTGAAGTACCAAGTTTTCCAAGATATCAGGTAAATTTGCATGATCCTCATTACCAGTTTCCACGGACGTTTCGAACTCAGTCTCAAAATCGTTGGTCCAGGTAACCGGTAACCTTGATCTTTAGAAGCATGAAACGAATTCAAGATGCAATTTTCATCTCCGTCAAATGAAGTACTACTATGATTTGAACTCTCTTAGAATCTTTCCCGAACTGTTAAATGAATCAAGAAAACCTTGTAAGTATGACATTAAAGATCTATTTACATACATCAGTGACGTGTCAGTTCCGTACCATATCCGGCGTTTATATCGAGAGGATATCCTCAGGAAAGTGTTCTCTCATCACTTTCATAGAACCTTATTTTAGACAGCCTTATTAAGTGCTTTAAATAGCGTAATTTCGTTACCGTCTCTGGTGACACGAGTTAAAGAGTGCCGATTAGTTCTTATTTTATCCGCCAGCTAACTCAACACAAAAAATTGTAAGGCTGGGTTGGGATTGCGAGTAAATGAAAGGGCTTGTTACAAGTCACTGTAAGTTCAATAAACATCTTTATCCCATAAAGTGGTGGACAGCTCTTTTTGTCGTGCTTGTGAACAGGATGACGAGACGGTACATTACGAGCCACGTTTGAAAATTCCGTTGCAGTATCTCTGCGGGCGGCATTTTGCGCATGTGTGTTCTGTACCACCATATGTTCTTAAGTCACAGACATCATTTGAAAATCATTCGACCATGTTTACTTTTGTTTTTAAGCATTTGTTATGACTCATACTTTAGGACAATGCCCGCACACACAAGGCTAATCGAACTCAAGACCTAATCAGATCATTCAATGGGTAGGAATAATTTGGCCACTCTGTACAGTCCTTATCTAGCGCCCAGTGATTACCATGTCTTCATGCATTTGAAGGGGCATTTTGGTGTCTTGGGTCACTGTCTAATCAGGTGGTAGATTTCAACGAAGATAGCATACAAAAGCTGGTTGTATGACATGGTAAGTACGTAAGTATTGATGAAACTTAAAACGGCCCTTCCTTAAAAAAATTGCCTCATACATCTTATGTGACCGTTCTACTCTACAAGATCTCAGATTAAGAGTGTTAGGGAAAGAATGATGTGGTACGGATAGCGTCAGTGTATTGTATCGTTATCCTTCGCAGTACTCTGATATAAACATCAGAGAAACCTCAAGTTTTATTTGATATTAGCCTTAGTATTAGTTTTATTTTTAGTTCTATTGAACTAAATTCTATTGAAGTTCTATTAAACTATCTAGATGTTACTTTAAATGTATGTTTATACCTTAATAAATAAAACAATAAAATTTATTAAATAAAAAAATTCTATATTTATTTCAATTTCATAATCAATTTTGCAAATATCACATACATTTCATTAAATTCCATCATTAACCCATCCCTATAAACCGTTTTTGTTAATAGTGATGATAACCGCCATCGAGTCCTTCAGAATCGAATCCACCATGTCCCCCTTCAAATCCACCATGTTGTCCAGCAGCTGAAGCAGATTCAGCGGCATGAGCAGCAGCTGCTTGGGCTTGCTGGGCGGCAGCTTGAGCTTGTTGAGCGGCAGCTTGGGTGGAAGCAAGATCGTGTTCGGCAGCTTGAAGTTCTTCGGTTAAAGAGTTGTAACGTTGTTTAGCTTCTCCGACCATAGCAGATTGGGATCCGTATTCTTGTGCGGAAGCTTGAGCAGCTTGATTGGCGTGGGTGAGGGTTCCTTGTGCGGTTGCAAGAGCGGATCCTAAAGCGTTGATTTGTTGTTGGGCTTGTTCAGCGGTTTGTCTTGCTGCTTCAGAAGCACGTTGAGATTGTTCTAATTGGCGAATTTCACCTTCTAAAGCTAAATGTGCTTCTTGGGCTTGTTGTTCGAGACGTTGAACGAGGATTTGTTTTCCGACAAGGGCAGCTTGAGCAGCGGAAGCAGCCTTAAATAAAATTACATTAACATGTTAACCGATATAAAACAAGAAATTGGAAAAAAAATTACATTGATAGCATTTTGAGCTAAAGTACTCTTAGCTTGAGCTGCAGCTTGTTTAGCGGCGGCAAGTTGACTTGCAACGGCGTTATTAGCTTGTTCAGCCGAACTTTGGGCAATTGTTTTTAATCCACTTCCCGAACTGAATCCTTTTCCTCCATGGCTAGAAAATCCAGGTTCTCCACAAACGGCAACAACTACAACGGCGAGAACTACAAACTTGAACATTTTGTTGTAATTTTTTTTAATAAGCTGTTGTAAGATGATTTGATGGGTGAGTTTGGAATGAATTGAGGAAATAATTACGGCGTATTTATAGTGAATACTTTCAATATTGGGAAGTAAAAAATGGAGGGGCCGAAGCTAATGCAATTTTTTCACGGTAACTGAACGAGTTCGACTCAATTGTGCTGTACCGCTAAATTCTTTAATAATATAGCGTGAAGGAGAAGTTATAAAAGATTATTATAAATTATTATTTACTTGCAATTATGAATATAACTTTTTTATTTTATTTTTATTTTAAATAAAAAATTGAAAAAGAATCAATATCGAATAAATTTAATTTAATTTTATTTTCTTTTTTTGTAAATTAATAAGAAAATTAATTTATTCATCATGTGTAAACACAAGAAAAATTTCTAAAATAATTGAATAAAACTGAAATCATCTGATGCAATATGAACTATTACTTTCCCTGCCCGTGAACTAGTTGTGCATCCAGATTAAGATGACATGGGTAATGAGCAAGTTAATTAGAGCTTCATGTATACATCTTACTTTAATCTGTTACGAAAAAGAAAATTACACACAAATAAGGAAATATTTAATAAAAAAGAATTTTTTTAATTGCCCGAAATTGTAATACCTAAATGTTTCTAAATGGAACTTCTTGCATAATAAGATTACATTCGCATTCCTTTATGTAACGAATCCGCAATAGAACACTTAACATTGAAGAACAAAATAAAAAGTGAGAGCACTTCTATTGAACCCGAAAAGACTATTACGCTCGCCTATCAACGTTAAGACTTGTAAAGTTTCAACCCAGATTACTGTTATGGCGCAATAACTTCCTTGAAATGTTTCCGAAAAATCCCCACTAAAAATCACCAAAAAATCGAGTATATATACTTGTTCGGTAGATTCGAAACAGCAGAAACAAACTTGTTCAATCTGTAAAAACAAACAAACCAACAATCCAAAAAAAAAACAAATCATCATGTTTAAATTCGCTGTTTTAAGTGTTTTCGCCAGTATGTGACCAAAATAATAAGTTTAATTTAAAAAATATACTAATAACAAAACGTTTTAGTTGCTTTGGCCCATGGAGCCCCAGGATATTCTTCCTACGAAGCTTCCGGACATGGTGGAAAAAGTTTCAGTTCAGGAAGTGGATTAAAAACAATCGCTCAAAACTCAGCTGAACAAGCCAACAACGCCGTTGCCAATCAATACGCCGCTGCCAAACAAGCTGCTGCTCAAGCTAAAAGTGCTTTAGCTCAAAACGCTATCAATGTAACAAAAAAACTTTATTTTATCATATTTTATTAAATCCTTTTTTTATTTTAGGCTGCTTCTGCTGCTCAAGCTGCTCTTGTCGGCAAACAAATACTCGTCCAAAAGCTCCAACAACAAGCTCAAGAAGCTCATTTAGCTTTGGAAGGTGAAGTACGTCAATTGGAACAAGCTCAACGTGCCGCTGAAGCTGCCAGACAAACCGCCGAACAAGCTCAACAACAAATTAATGCTTTGAACGCAGCTCTTTCCGCCGCTCAAGGAACCCTCGCCCATGCCAACCAAGCCGCCCAAGAAGCTGCACAAGAATACGGATCTCAATCCGCTATGGTTGGCGAAGCCAAACAAAGATACAACTCTTTAACCGAAGAACTCCACGCTGCTCAAGCTGATCTTGCTTCAACTGAAGCCGCCGCTCAACAAGCTCAGTCCGCAGCCCAACAAGCTCAAGCAGCTGCCGCTCATGCCGCTGAATCCGCTTCGGCTGCTGGACAACAACAGCAACACGGTGGATTTGAAAGTGGGCACGGTGGTTTTGAAACTGAAGGATTAGATGGTGGTTATCATTATTAATGAAAATTTGATGAAATGTTTATTAGGAAAAATGTTTATTTAAAATGTAATTATATAAATAAATTAATTTGATTTCGAATATTTATTCTTTTAATTATTTTAACATCATGAATAATGAAGCTGGTGTATAGGATATGAAATAGAAAATTAAATAGATAAGTCATATAATATGTGAATCAATTTTTGGCATACATGGCCCAAATTTCGGATATAAAGAACATTCCATTTTGTTCTACAGACTGCACGCGGCCGACCTGCGGATAGATGCATTAGCAATAGCTGGGCGACCGTAAGTGGGCGGAGCTTGCGCTATCAGATATCGAAACCTTTAATGCTTTGAGAACGGGTGGTTTTTATTAAAGTTAGTTATCAATTGTTTTTACTAACCACAATTTGTAAAATTATGTAAAATAAGAAGGATTTGTTAAAATTAAAAAGAAATAAATCCCTGGTACACAGTACTAGTAATTTTCTTAGTTATGAAGCATCAGATCATTTTAGTGCAAAAATATTACAGCAACAAATTTTCATCATAACTTCATACCAATAAAAAAAAATATAAAACAAATAAAATGAAACATAATTCTCCTCATTTATTTAATAAATGTTCAAATAAACCACCCTCTTGAGCTGAACAATAACCCAACCGGTTGTACAAATTTATGTTATTTAAATTTAATTTACCGGTATTTATGCTTATGCAAAATTTTTAGCACTGTTGTTGCTCCAATACCAATTTCACGGGCAATTTCGCGAGAAGATTTGTGCGGATTCAATTCTGCTAATGCACATATTGCAATCTCCAAAGTGCTGATGTTATCTTCTGCTTCATTTTTGTTTTTATTATTTATTAATGTGAAATTTGATTCGAAATATTTCACTGTATTTCGTATGGTATTTGCAGAAGGAATTGGCCTTTCCGGATAGTTCACAGCAAATAAATCGCGACATACTTCCGCAGAATTACCACCATAAAATTGCTTTATCATAAACAACTTTTCTTCGGGCGTATAATACTCCATTTTGAGAAATTGTGCACTACAAATTTTAGCGAAATCGCTAGGCACACTAACCCAACCACAATCGCTAAACAAATGCAGTAAATGAGTAAAAACCAGTCTTTATCGTTCTTCTGGGATGATTTGACGCCTGTCTAGGAATGATGTCATAGCTCTGTGCGAAAAAGTAAGAGAATTTCTATCGAAGTACTATCAAACCTACGAATAATGCCAGAAATTTCGATTTTTTGTTAAAATAAAAATCAATTTTTTAGAACCTCTAAAGATTTCATTTTTAATAAAATTAAAAAGATAAATTCCCAATTTGTATAAAATCGCATTGTACCGCCCTCCGTACGAGTATCACGGCTAGAACGGTGCGGTTGATTACGTCTGTCTCCGTCGCACTACGAGTTTCGTGCGGTTGCAGCAACCTGCGGATAGGACTTTTCAATGTGTTAGACAAGGCATAGGACTTTAATGAGTTAGATAAAGAAATACATATCAACTCCAATCGGCCTGAGAAGTAAACATAGTATATCTGTTCTGTGTTAACTAATAGAAACCTTATGCCGTTCTTTTCCCACTTACGTTAAGCCTATCCGCAGCTCGAGCGCGAGCAGTCTGTATGTTCATTTATTTGTTTAGTTCTACATATTCGGGATGCTTACAGGGAGAATATCCTTAACAACACATCCGCAAAAACGAAATAAACAAAAATAAATACTACATTAATTAAATATTAACATAAACAAAACATTCATTATACGTTAGAAATTACGTATTTTCTAAAAGAGCGTAAAGAAATGTTAAAGAGTGGTACATCGATTAGGCATTTCTCTTTGCTCTGGTTGTAAGAATTAAGAATTCAAACTAATAGTGAGTTTTGGTAAAGGTTAGTGTTAAATACATTAACATGAATTGTGGCGTTAAGGAAACCGTATTGTAATAAATAAGTTATAAGCCGCTGTGGTATATTGATATGTAATTTAGGCGGAGGAATTAACAGGCTTGCTATTATTAAGCTTGAAAAAGAAGATCAGATCAGAAACAACTCGATGTAGCTGCTGACACAATAGATTGAGGACTACGTCCATCCAAATCACAGTAAAAAGCATGAAAGAAAGCATCACTGAATAGGTTTAATACACTGCATATACAAAGGGTTCCATATTACAGAGCTGTAACATAGCACATTGTTGCTAAATGCCAAATACTAACTTCCTCACCATAAATTCAATATAATGATGAAATCGCAATTTGGAATCCAATATGATGCCTAGATACATGACGTTATCCGTAGACCGGATAGGATCACCGTTAAAACAGTAAGAAAAGTTGAAAAGGCAACGTTTCAAGGTAAATGTAATTTTTTGGTGTTTTTCATAATTTAGATATCGGAAGCACATCAGATGTGATAGCTCTGCAACTAAATACATAGCTACTAATTCTGAACACCTGACTTCTGTTAGATAAATGCGACATAATCTAGTGAACAAGACTATCTGGAATATCAAAAAAGAAAAGATTCTGTACGAGATACTATTCTGATCGATTCTGTAAATCAGAACGAATAAAGTTTACATATGACACAAGATTAGATTTCACCGACCTACCAGGCAAGAAACCATGTTGATCATTAATTATGGATTGAGAGAACACAGGTAATTGGAAATCAATTATTTACCATCGGATTTAACAATTGGAATAACGAAGCTCATTTTCCATATACTAGGGTCTTCGAAAGTATATGTGTTAAGATTCAAATTTTACACGCCGTTTTATTAACTTAGCTTGTTAACTTACGTTGGCTGCTCTGAAGTTAGTACTGATGGGGGGAGCCATCGTGTCAGTACGCCTGAAAAATGTAAAATGTAAATATGTCTATGATTTTAAGGTTTCGATTCTGTAGAAGAAGCAACAAAGATTTGCGAACAAATCACAAAATCAGATGCCCCGTCATATATCATTTCTTTGGGAAACGATGAATTTTTATATGTTTCGTACATAAAAAGGATGAATTTACAAAATAAAACATAACCTCTATCAGAAATAAATTAGAGAACGTTATTATCTAGTATTGGCCAAATATTCGATCCTCTTGATCTACTTAGCCCTATAACAGTCAAAGAAAAAGTATTCCTTCAAAAATTATGGAATGAATCATTTCCGATGAAAATTCATTCAAGAACTTGTGCCACATTAAAGGCACAATTAATATTGAAATTCCATGGGAGAATGCAAACAAAAATATCAAATCCATTTATTTGCAGATGTTTATTGCATTTATTTAAGATCTTAAAATGATGATTACGTAAGCACTAAATCACTTTGTGCAGAATAGAAAGTTGCACCACTGAAAATCACAACTATTGGACAGATTTAAAAATCGTATTGGCATGGTTGAATTCAAATGCAAGCACTCTAAATGCATTTATAGCAAAGAGAATAATTGAGATTCAAGTTATTACAAATTTGGAATAATGGCATTATGTTTAATCGAAAGACAATACAGCTGATTTATTAACGAGGGAATTAAATGGAAACAAATTCAAAGCTTTAAAGTTATGGTGAAATGGATCGCGTTGGTTAGAATTCTACTTTATTTTCATTCACTGAGTATTCACTAGCATTCACTAAGTTGATCTTTTAACTTGAATACTTAAACTTGTAACATGTTGATGTTAAAATTCAAAAGTAGTTCTCTAAAAAGAAGAAAAATAGAGAAAGAGTGGAAGCCCAGGAGTCCTTGAGTTGAGTTGGGAGTGAAGGTAAAAGATAGAAGGCGGTGCCCCCGTGCCTTGTGTAATTGGAAAAATAGTGAGGAACTGAGAACATAGAGGAGAAGTGTAAAGGTATTGAAAGTGTAAGCATAAAGAAATAGATTAAGATCTTTTTTATAATTTTGTTTTTTTTTGTTATACCTGCCTTTTTTTTATATAATTAAATAGTCCAGTTAAACTTAATTCATTTCTTGCTATTTTCACCGATAGCTGTTATTTATTAACATGTTCCAAGGTTTCTAAAGAGTGGACCCGAGGAGGATATCTCCAAGAACATTCTTACATCAGATGTCTTTTTGTGTCTTTCCTCATGCTACTAGAGAAAAATTCTGGACAATTGGCGATCGTAATTTGGCAAAGCAAACAGAAAATTTAAAACATGTTTTAAAACATCATCTTCCACGACATTTATGCCAATTATGGGTTAGGTATTTTTTTTCGTTTGAAATAATGGGTATTGATTATGGACTTCCATTCTCTATTACAAATAAGGAAGGCAAAGGAGCAAAAGTTTCAAAATGTTATTTATGTTTGTTTATATATTTTACAAAAACAAAAACATGTCACCTTGAATTGGTGACGAATTTAAGTTCAAATGTACCCATCTCCACATTAAAAAAAATGTCGCATGCAGAGACAAACCTAGGGTCCTATATTCTGATAATAGTACATATTTTCGTGGTGTTTGTAATGAACTAAAAAAAATGAGGAATTTTCTTAAACTGAATTCAGATGAATTATCAAATGACAGCTCAATTTACAAGTTAGCAGTTCATATCTCTTCATTCACCACATTTTGTAGGTATTTGGGAAGTGGAAATGAAATCGGTTAAAGAACATTTGAAAAGAATTATTGATTTGAACAATTTTATATTTGAACATATCTACATGATACTTACACAAGTAGAATCCGTCCTTAACTCTAGACTCCTTCCTCCTCCTTCCGAAGATCCATCTGATAATAATCCGTTAACGCCAGCTTATTTTCTTAATTGGAAGAAATTTTACATTGGTCAACGTTAATCAATATTGGAAAAATGGTACCACTAAAAAAAGACAACTCACCACCTCTTCAGTGGAAGCTAGGATGGATTGTATCAATATATCCTAGAACAGGTGAAGTAGTGAGAGTGGTGTTAGTGCGATTGTGTAGTGGTTCAGTTGTAAATCGTTGTGTTTCGAAGATTTCTGCTTTACCTGTGGACTAAAGAGACAGGTACAGTACACTAGTTGTTAATGTTTCTACAATTTGAAAGTCCTAAGCCTTTCGCAGGACGTTTGTATTAAGATTCAAATTGTACACGCTGTGTTATTTTTATTTCTTACGTTTGCTGCTCTGATGTTAGTGGTGAAGTGCACAAAGCATTCGCACCTTTATGGCAAACATTTCGTTTCGATATGATGTTAATTAATAAATATAAATAACTTTTTGAAATCCTTTTTTCACCAATTATTAATTAGAAACTAGTTTAGAATAAATAAATTTGAATATCATCAGAAGTAAATTTAAAAAAACCCTAATTAATTAATAAAGATTTTTATTCTATACATCATTAAAACCATCATTAATAATAATATAAAATGGTGGCTTAGATAGCTCAGTTTCAAACTCTTTTAAATATATAGTTAGGATACCATTCAAACCAGAGCTAGAAGATCAGTCGAGATGCAACAGAACGTTATGAATTATATGATGGGAAAACCACGATAAAATTCCAGAGCCGTGAGTAACCACTGATAATTGTGCCATTTATAGAAACAGATGAGAAGCAATCTGTGAAACCGCAGGAGATTGAAAGACACAAGTCAACACTAGTGTCATGAATTGAAGTCATCGAGGCTGGCATGCCGGGTGGAATCCTTTTTATTATTAACAAACAACAACATCTTCTTTTTTTATCTACATCTTTTTTCAATCAGAAATGTACCGTATACAGTTGTTCTAAAGTCTTTCCAACTTACCCCGAAGGGTTATGAACAGATCGGAATATGCGGCATTGGTGTAATCAATTTGTGGGAAATCAGGACAACAGGAGGAAGGTAGCATCGATTTTTTTTCAAAGTATGGAAACAGATATAAACCCTCCTACAGACTCACTAAACTAGTGACCGCCAAGGCATCGCCTAATCCGTTACCATACCAAGATTCTGTTCGTATTAGAACACGGAATAACGGTGTCGCCCAGCTTCAGTTGAATGGAAGTTAAAGAATTAAATTGTGCCAGCAAGGGGCAAGTGGAAAACATAATGACTTACGTTTTACCTAGATTCAGGTTAAGTCCATGACTTCTAGACCAGTCAAGTACGCTAGAGAGATGTACGCTGTTAAGACGAAACAAAGCGTCTGGGAGATTGTTAATAGTTGCCGAAGTATAAAACTGAATGTCATCTGCATATAAATGATAGTTACACGGATACCATAACTAGCACAATTAAGTCGTGCCATAAAGGTACGACTGGAACCAATATATACAATATCCTAGTTAACAGGAGAGTATGGTCTAGACTCGAGAGAATCAAAGGATTATATTAGTGTCAACAAGGTAACACAACGGTTATCACAAACAGATGTTGTATCATGAGTGATATTAATCCGTGCTGTAATAGTACCACACCCTTCACGAAAACTAGACAGGAACTTAATCGGATTAAATTCCTTAAGATATTTCTGAATCTGCAAATAAGTCAAATTTTCAATAACTTTCGACAACAATTTCAAAGAAAATTTAATTTTTGGGGTGGGAATAACATGGGCGATTCGCCAGATTGACGGAAATATAGACTGTTCAAAAGGATATTTGAAAATATGTATTAGGGGAGTAATAATTATATCCTATTATTATCGTTTAAAACATTATTAAACTAACAAAAATTGTAAAAAGACTAAGTGTTAACAAAATGAATCATCAAATTCAGATATTAACGTTCATTAAAATTTTGGGCTAGTTTTCTGGTCCACGAATGAACTGTATTTACGGAGATTTACGAAGGACCCTAAGTGCTGTGAAGGAATTCACCTCCACATGATGTAACATACGCACATATTTTGTACATATTTTGACAATAGAAGAAAGAAAATTAATTTCCAAAATGCTATAGTGCTAATTTGACAATGTGCCAAAATCTAGATAACTTAAAGAAACAGCTGTTGGAACTTAGGATCTTTAATCATATAGGTGAATGGATCAGAGCTTAGCAAAGAAACTAGATTATTTATCATGAGGACAATTTTGGACGAAATATGTCGATAACATCGGTGGCCAAACATATAGTGGCTCCAAGCCAAACTCGGACACTAGTGAATAATACTCTCTTACTAATAATGTTCGAACTAAAAAGATTAGGGAAATAAACGTAAATTTATTTTCGATAGTTCTTTTTATTGAACTTTCAAAATCCGAACACGAAACATAAAATTTATTCGTTATAATAACAATAATAAATATTAATTTTATACTAATAAACGAACTTAGTATAAAAAATAGGTACAAGCCAAACTCGAGCACTAAACAGAATTAAGTGATAACTAATAACTAATATTTGGTATGAAGACCTTTGTTTCTTATAACCATTTTAAGTCGGATAGGCATTGACTGGACAAGATTCTTACAAAAACTGGGAGGGATTTGCTCCCATTTTTCCAATAGGGCGCTCTTCAACTGAGATTTGTTGGAAATGGCATGTTCTCCAAATGGTTACACATGTTTTCGATGGGATTTATGTCTGGTCTTTGGGGTGGAATTTCCATCACATGAGGACAGTTGTACAAGAGCCAGGAACGTACTTTATAAGACTTGTGCTTTGGATCGTTGTCTTGGTAAAATCGCCAGGTGTTACCAAGGGACAGTTTATCAACACCGTAAAAGATCTATGAAAGATTTCAGTACAATGAACTGGAAATATGAGTGTAGTGTCCGACATTAATCGAGTTGGTAAGTCACGTGATGCTAAAATGTGAAAAGCGTCAGACAAATAAGCAGGACTGTGGGTATGGACAATTTTGTATAACATGGTAAGTATACGACTCTGAAAAGTTATCATGTACAGGTTGTTACAATATGACAATATGAAGTAATGTACTGAAATAACATGTTCTCGAACTTCTGCGTCCAAATGGTTACACATGTTTTCGATGGTATTTATGTGTGGTCTTTGGGGTGGAGTTTCCATCACATGAGGACAATTGCACAAGAACCAGGAACGTACTTTATAAACCTTGTGCTTTGGGTCGTTACCTTGATAAAATCGCCAGTCGTTACCAAGGGACACTTTATCAACACTTTTAGGTAAATTGGTTCTTAAAATATCTAAATAAACATTTTGATCCATTATACCTTCGATACAGTGCAACGGTCCTGGTCTAGCTGTTAGTCTCAGATTCATTAATTGCAGCTCCTCATTTTTCATTGTCCATCCGAACCAAAAATGTTAAATGTACTTTCGTCAGTAAAAGGAACAGTTTTCCAAAAAGAGAAATCTTTGTTTTCGTGCTGCTCCGCGAATTTTGATCTAATACCCTGGTTCCTTTTGCTAATTAGTGGTTTTCGTCTTGCTTTTCTATCATGCAAACCGGCATCATGAATGACATTTCTGAGTTAGATAGATTAGTAGACTGGTTTTCTTTCCTAAGTAAATTTCGGCAATAATAGCCAGATTTAGTGCACTTTCTTTATTTTACCAACTAAATATCGTATTTCCGAATCTGCAAAAATTTTGTTATGAGCGATTTTTAGCTTATTTATCACCCGACTGCTGATTTTGAAGCGCCTTATTATGCCATTGACCATAGAATAACTTCTTTGAACAATTCTGGCAATCTCTCGCACAGCTTTTTCCTCTTGGAAATGTTTAATAACAAATTTTCTCACTTCAACAGTCGTTTTGGCTTCTCTGTCTAGACATTCCGGATAGCTAACAAAATTTCCTCACAAATAATAAAAAAATGTTATTTAGGGAATTTCCCTTTAGCATTGTTAAACTTCTACCTGAAGTTGCCTACAATTATTATTCATGCTACGTTCATTTTGTGTATTGTTTATTCCTGTCCGAGTTTGGCTTGTGCCTAATTTTTATACTACTTTCATATATTTATTTATTATTGTTATTATAGCAAATAAATTTTGTTTGGATTTTGAAAGTCCAATAAATAAACTCTCGAAAATAAATTTACCGCTATTTTCCTAGCACTTTTAGTTCGAACATTGTTAGTAAGAGAATATTATTCTTTAGTGTCCGAGTTTGGCTTGGGGCCACTGTAGATGTGATAAGAACATGAATCCGTATTTTAGTGTAATAGGAGAAATGTAACGCACTAATAAAATATCGTAAACAAAGATAAGAAGATAATAGTTGTATTACATAACTCGCCCCATTCAATCGTTAAGTACCAATGTTTACATTATAATCTTTTGGTAATAAACATGAAATCACGTGTCGAGGTTATTTGTTGTGTAACTATTATGTGCTAATAACATAACCAAATATAGAAAATAATATCAATTGATCTTTTACTAGAAGAAATAGAATTAACACCCAGAAGATTGTTTCTCGATTCTGAACGAGACAATACAAAATAACCAAAATATTTATTAATATAATATTCATATATGTGTAATAGTTTATAATAATAGCAACAGTTATTTTGATAATAATCTCTCCTTTATCTATAATATTGCTTACACTATTTAACCTATGGAATAAGTGCTTTACATTGCAAAATGTAATCTGGGAGGATATCTGTTTACTTATCAGTACTCGAATAGGCTAAATATGACATTGCTGTACAGTCCCGAGATTATCGATTTTTTATCTATAATTAAAACAAAGGACTCGATTACCAACCATTAGATCCCAAATGGTATAAATAGAAAGATTTTATAACGAGACATTAATTGCACTAATCATGAAGGTATTTGCTGGTGTTTTGTTGCTAGCTGTTTTGGCTCAGGTAAAAAATAACTTATTCATAATTTGCATATAAATTATTGTTTATGTATGCAGGCCATTGATGATGACTGGACCACTATCAGACCCAGGAACGTTTACCCCAAAATCCCCATTCTTGATGTTCCTCATGGTGAAAGAATTGTTGGCGGTTACGAAGCACAACGTAACTCCATTCCGTACCAAGCTGGTCTTTTCATTACCACTCCCGAAGGTACCTTCTTTTGCGGAGGATCTTTGATCTCTAGACGAACCGTCTTAACCGCTGCTCATTGTGTTGATACGTAAATGATTATGATAATTTAAAAAAAAAATAACTTTATAATTTACATTTTTTAATGTAGTGCTACTTCCGTTCAAGTAAGACTTGGAGCTCACAGTGTATCTTCAGTTGAATCTACTCAAGTTCGTATCACCTCAACTCAATTCTCTGTTCATAATGGGTGGGACGCTGAGACTTTATTCAATGACATTGCTTTGATTCATCTTCCAGAAGATGCACCGATAAACGGTATAAAAATCAACGTTTTTTTTAATTCTGAGCTTATTATTTCTTGTTTTTCTCTTAGAAAATATCCAAATTATTCAATTGCCATCCGGTGACGTAGGCGATTTTGCGGGTGTTAACGCTAGAGTTAGTGGTTGGGGCAAAGATTCCGATCAAGCTAGTGGTATCAGCCCCGTTTTACGTTACGTTTTCGCTCCAGTTATCACCAACTCAGAATGTAGCAACACTTTTGGATGGTACATCACAGCCGGACACGTTTGCATCCGTGGTACTGGTGGAATTGGATCTTGCAGCGGTGATAGCGGTGGTCCATTGGTCGTTGATGGTGTTCAAATCGGTGTTGTCTCCTTTGGAGCTGCCGCTGGTTGTGAATTAGGTTACCCATCCGCTTTTACAAGAATAACATCCTTCCTTGATTGGATTTCAAGTAACAGCGATGCTTAATTAATTATTTTTTTATATTCCTGTGTATTATTATACTTTTTGTTAAAATATATAATACAATTTTTTTTATCTGGTTAAGTTTAATTTATTAGAATCACAATCAACAATCAACCTATATCTGAATTGATCTCATTTCGTTCAATTTAATTAATTTCAAATGTTAATTAATGGACAGAAACGTCCCGCGTTTATCTTCTTATCTATCGATGTTACTAAAATAAGTTGCATGATGGGGAAACACAAATTGTTAATTAAATTTGATATAAATATGGCCATTTTCTTGTTTCTTTACATTAATCTCCAACGATGAATGCGCTAGTTAGTTTCGTTTTCTTTGCCATTTCCACGCAGGTAAATAAAAGCTAAACAATTTTAAAGCTATACACTTTTTTTAATAAATCTTATCTTAAATAGGCATTTACTATAGATTGGCTGAAAATACAGAAGTCAGATAGAGAATTTATTTTACCATTTCCGAAGTACGACGGACCGAAATACGACAAAATTGTAGGAGGGGAAGAAGCCACACCTAATTCAATACCATACCAAGCGGGTCTTATAATCACTTATAATGAATATAGTAGTTTTTGCGGGGGTTCCTTGATTTCAGAAAAAACCGTTTTAACCGCAGCTCATTGCATTAATGGGTAAGCTTTGCGTTACAATAATAAATATTGAATATAATTTTAAAACTTTTGCAGATCAATTAGTACGCAAGTTATTCTCGGTGCCCATAACATAGATTTATGGGAAGAAACCCAACAGATAATGACTTCCAATGATTACACTATTCATGAAAAATGGGATCGTGACACTTTACAAAATGATATTGCTCTTATACATTTACCAAGCGCTGCAATATTAAACGGTAAATTATTCCTATCTTCTTCGGGGTAGAAATAAATTTAAAAAATGTTTTAGAATATGTACAAATTATTATGTTACCACCAAGAGGTCTGACAAGTGATTTCGCCGGTATGCGAGCCAAAATAAGCGGTTGGGGAAGAGTGTCAGATTCAGCCACAGGAAGAAACCCAACTTTACGTTATGTTAACGTGGTGGTAACCACAAATGAAAATTGCGAGTATTGGTATAAAGGTTACATAACTGAAACACATATTTGTACGGATGGTGGTGGAGGAAAAGGTGCTTGCGGTGGGGATAGCGGTGGCCCTTTAGTGATATACGAACAACTATTAGTAAGGTTGGACATGGTTGAAGTCAGTTGAAATCTCATTCTGCATTAAAATTTTAGATTGGTGTGGCTTCCTTTAGCGTTTCTTTGGGTTGTGAGGCAAATTGGCCTTCTGGATATCAAAGAGTTACATCTCACCTTGACTGGATTGAAGAAAATTCTGATGCTGTAATTCCTATAACATCCACAACAACTGAGGACCCATTCCAATAACAACTCGATGAACTAACAAAAAAACAGTTGTTTTGCAGTTTGCGTCTCGATATTAATAAACTGATTTGATAATTTTATGCTTAATATTTCTTTTTAACATTTTTTCGTTGATGATAATATGTTGTTTTGTGTCACTGATGTTAAGTATGAAATGACTGTATTCGTCTTCATATCTCATAATTTTTATTTTCATATCTAATCACATTGAATACCTTATTGTAAAGTATACAAAGGAAACGTTAAAAAGCTTTGCTGAGACTTCTTAGGCTTGGTTTATTCTAAATAATCCCACCATACTCTCCATCTACAGCGCGTACACCCAACTATCTCCTACACCCCATATTTTCCCCTGATATCATTGTTTTTTCATTTGCACACTTCTTTCAATATAAGGCTAATATAAGGCATATAGAACAGTTATACCATTGTTTTACTTTATTCTTTCATAGTAGTCAAGTCTATATTGCTAGTGATATTTGCTCTAAGATACTTCACTGCATAACCTGGTCTGCACTACGATTAAAAATTACTAGTTTGCACCTCCTTGGTTTTTGGTTATTAGACTCCCTCCCTTGACTTCAGTTGCAATTATACAGTGACTTTATTTTTGTACACTTTGTAGACTCTATTTCACATAGTCACATCATCCTATCAACAACCTATAAGAAGTACAGAGTAAGAGACACAAAAATGTAACTGTATGCTGATCATTAAATTTTAAATTTTATATGTTTCTCAGTTATCTGTTGGATCGCAATGATGCATTTATGGGTAACCTGTTGTTATGCCTGTTTGGGTAACGTGTTGTTTGTATGCAGACTCTAATCGCTGTTATTTTTTCTGAAAGCATCATGTTCATCTTCTTCTTCTTGTACTTCTTCTATATTAGGCATGAATATGGGTTTTGGAATCAAATCCTTCTTAGATTATAGTTACAAAGTCTATATGTAACAAATTTTTTATTTTATAGGAATGTTTTTTCGTCTTGAATTAAAATATTTATTTAATAATTTTTGCACTTTTATTAAGACGATAGTATTTCATATATTGTCTCTATCGGTTTCGGCCTTGTTTAGGCCACCTTCAGGAAATCCATTTTTAAAAAATTGTTGTTTAATATTGACGTTTTATTTTTATTTTATGTTGTGATTTATGACATGTTGTATCAATGTGAAAAATTAAAATAGGATTAAAATAATATAAAATTAAAATTGTATATTTCCCAACCAAAAGCTCAAATATCTATTGCAAAGGAGGTAAAGAAGAAAATAAAAAAGGAAATTTGAATTTGGGAAGGGAAATATGGGAAAATGTTATTGTGGTTTGAGTTCATTGTATATGTTGGGGATTTTTAATTTTATTTTTAGGTGGAGTAAAAGGATTTTATTCATATATAAAGGTTTTTCTGTGTAGTTTATTTGGTCATTCAAACAAAATTTGTAGATGATTATGTTTAAATTTTCTAATTTCATAAACTTCAAGTATTTCCAAAAGGTTACTTTTGTTTTTCTTGTGAAGAAATGTTGTGCTTTTTGTTTCATGAAATTGGTGTTCTTTGTTAGATATTATATGTCTTTCAAAGTTTGACCTCTGTTGTGTTCTATGTTCTTTTACACGAGTTTTTAAACATCTCCCTGTTTCACCAATGTAAGTGGCTATTTAAAGATATAACAAGATTTAAAACTAGACACACCATAAAAAACAGATACGATTTAATTAATAAACTTACAAAAATTAATTTTCCTAACAAATACAAAATGATATCATTTGACATCGCTAACCTATACACCAACATTCCAACTGATAAAACCCTTCAAATTTTAAACAACATTCTTAAAGATAGAATTAATAATGAAACCGACAGAAAAAATATATTTAACCTTTTTAAAATCTGCATACAACAAAACTTTAGTAAATTTAAAAACACTTACTACACCTACAATAACGGCCTTCCAATGGGATCACCACTAAGTGGATTACTTGCTGATATATTCTTGGACAAACTTGAAAAAGAACTTATAATGAACAATAACAACCCACATAGACACAACAAAACCAACACAAACAAATACTATCATCCCAAATGATTCTTTTCATGATTATGCTCATAAAATGGCAACTTTCAACGCATAGATACACCGTGCCTTCAACACAAAACTTAGTGAAAAAGAACTTAGAACAGAAATATCCATTATCAAACATTTTGCCCAAAATAACGGATATAAACCACAAATCATCAACAAAATGATTGACAAATACAGAAACAAGCAGAATCACATAAAACTTACCACTCTTACAAATACAATAAATAACACAAACAATATTTATAGAACAATAGAATATCAAGGAAACATACATAATAAAATCAAAAAAAAATTTAAGAAACACAATATAATTATAATATTATTAATTATAATATAATTATAACAAAGATAGAATCAATAAAATGAACGATAATGAAGTTTACAAATTAGAATGTGATACATGTAAAGCCACTTAGATTGGTGAAACACTGAAATGTTTAAAAACTCGTATAAAAGAACATAGAACACAACAGAGATCAAACTTTGAAAGACATATAATATTTAACAAAGAACACCAATTTCATGAAACAAAAAACACAACATTACTTCACAAGAAAAACAAAAGTAACTTTTTGGAAATACTTGAACTTTATGAAATTAGAAAATTTAAACATAATCATCCACAAATTTTATGTTTGAATGACCAAATAAACTACACAGAAAAACCTTCATATATGAATAAAATCCTTTTAATTTACCTAAAAATATAATTAAAAACCCCCAACATATACAATGAACTCAAACCACAATAACAACATTTTCCCATATTTCCCTTCCCAAATTCAAATTTCCTTTTTTACTTTCTTCTTTTCCTCCTTTACAATAGATATTTGAACTTTTGGTTGGGAAATATTCAATTTTAATTTTATTTTATTTTAATCCTATTTTAATTTTTCACATTGACACAACATGTCAAATCACAACATAAAATAAAAATAAAACGTCAATATTAAACAACAAATTTTAAATAAGATCAACAATTTTTTAAAAATGGATTTCCTGAAGATGGCCTAAACAAGGCCGAAATTGGTAGAGACAATATATGAAATAGTATCGTCTTAATAAAAGTGCAAAAATTATTAAATAAATATTTTATATGTAACACGCTCAACTCTGTATAATACAAGGTGAGCCTTTAGGATTATTGTAATAAAATCAAAACATTTAATTCTTTCAAAAAATACAGGGGAGATTTCTGTTGTCTACAACCTCTGAAATATATCGTTTCTAGCGTAGCATTTGATATACAAAGCAAAACCAAAACTAGGACAAGCCAAAAATTACAAAAAAAGTAAAAGGTGACATACCCAGGCAGCAAACTCCTGTTAAAATCACGTCAACTTGTGATTTGAAAAATTAACTTACGTAATATTGAACGTGAATAATCACGATAAATTTACGGCCTATTGTCACAGTCCATTAACGTCATATTTTGACGTAGCTGGAACGTGATCTGCGATGTATTATTGTCGTCTGATAAATAGCCCAATAAATAGCAATCATTATGTATACAATCAGTTGGAAATATTGATATATAAAATCTCGCATATAAAGTTCTAGTGATGACATTTTTGAATCTCTAGCGAAAACCCCAACAGCAAACTGTTCAGTATGTCTTAAAACAATTTTTCCTAAAATAGGCCGCAGTTGCAAATTTCTACTTCCGAAAATAGGAATACCAAATACATTAAAACCTAAATTTAATATTACAGTATAAATTAAATATATTTAAACTAAATTGACTATTTTAATTGCTATTAAATTGAATAAAAATTAAACAATTTGGAAAGAAATCAGTTTGATATCATGGTATCAAGTACGGTTGGGTAAAGCTTCAACTTCATATTATGTCTCATATTGCATTGTATGAAGTTTTAGCTCAACTGAACCCAATTTGATACCATTTCTCATGATGAATTGGACTTATTACTGGTGTTTTGGGGTTACTTCATATCATCCCTTATAATTAACGGTATGAAGTTGGCTTAACCCAACTCAACTTGCTACCATGAAGTTGAAGCTCAACCTAAGCATAGAAAACAAAATCAACCCCAAAATAACATATCTTTTAAGTTTAAGATAACATGAAAGACGGTATCAAGTTAAGTTGGGTTTAGCTTCAGCTTGATATCATACCTCATATTGAATGGTATGAAGTTGGAGCTCAACTCAACCCAATTTGATACCATCTTTCATGTTGAATTGAACTTATAAGGGCACATCGCAGTTGACTCTTCACAAATTTGGATGAAACTTTTTGTGTTGAATCTGTATTGAATATGTATCAGTATTACCAAAGCTTTTGTTCGAATGGTCCTTCTAAGAGACGATATTCATTTTTAAAGTTTAAGGGTATTTAAAATTAATTTCATATATCGCAAAGGAAAATCGATTTTCAAGAACCGGTATAGTCCCGTGAATAATCGCCAAGCTTACGATCTGAATTTCTTAGGATTGATCCTCAAATTCGAACTTTTTTTCCAAATTATTTTGTTATTGTATTGCATGTTTTTATAATTTGTACATGTATATTTTTTTGTAGCTTGTGAGCTACAATTTAAACTTAACAGCTTGGCGATTATTCACCAAACTATACACGGTTCTTGAAAATCGATTTGTCTTTGTGATATATGAAATTAATTTTAAATACCTTAAACTTTAAAAATAAATATCGGCTCTTAGAAGGGCCATTGGATCAAAAGCTCTGGTAAAACTGATACATATTCAATACAGTTTCAATACAAAAAGTTTCATCCAAATTTGTAAAGAGTCAACTGCGATATCTACTTCTTGGATGTTGTTTTGAGGTTGATTTTGTTTTTCAATGATTGGGTTCGGTAGAGCTTCAACTGCATATCATCCCTTACATTGAATAGCATTAAGTTGGGGCTCAACTCAACCCAATTTGATACCATATCTCATATTATATTATATGGGTTGGGTTGAACTTTAACTTCATATAACGCCTCTATTGAATGGTATGAAGATGGTGCTCAACCCATCCTAACCAAAGAAGAAAAACTTCATACCATCCCTCATATTGAATGGTATGAAGTTGGAGCCCAACTCAACTTGACACCATCTCTCATGTTGACTTGAGCTTAGAAGATGTTGTTGGGATTGATTTTGTTTTTCTATGATTGGGTTGGATTCAGCATCAACTTCATACCATCCCTCATAATGAATGGTATGGAGTTGGAACTTAACCCAACTCTACCATAGAAAACCTCAATCCAAAACAACCGTAATCAAACCCAAGCTCATATATACCCAAAATTCATCTCTCATATTAAATTGAACTTAGAAGGTTTGTTGTTTTGGATTTGATTTTTTGTTGTTTGAGGGATGGTATGAAGTTGAAGTTTAACTTCAAATCATACTTCATACTTAATAATTTGAAGTTGGAGCTCAACCTAACTCAACCATAGAAGAAAACTTTCATACTATCCTTCATATTTAATGGTATTAAGCTGGAGCGCAACCTAATCCAACTATAGACTAAAACATTATATTGCGTTGGATTTAGTTGTGTTACGCTACAATTTCATATCATTCAATATGAATATTATTATGGGTTAGATTTTGTTGATTGTGTTCGGTTTGGTTAAGTTGGATCTGGTTTGGTTAGGTTGGGTTAAACTTCAACTTTATACCATTCAATATGAAGGATAGTATGAAGCTCAACCCAATTCAATCCATAACATTCTTCAAATATCATGGACCAATATAACTTTTTACATAAACACCTCAGGACATACAATAATTTTGAAAATAGTGTAATACAGAACTTACGATTTTTATAAAAATGTGGTATAAAATATGACGTCATTTCGAACGTCTAAATCACGTCATTAATCAACCGTCTCAAAATGGTTTAAAAAATGACGTCAATTATAATGTATATTATGGGACATAAGACTTCGTTGACGAATTATTACTAAAAATAAACGTTAAAATAACTTGGGACTGCTGAAATTCCTCGAACAGGAGTTGCAGGCTTTATTTTAGTTTACTAACAAGGAGTGTAAAAATATCTTGATACATATGAAGTTCCTTCTGTAATAATTCGAAAATTATTTAACGGTTTTAAGAAATAATCATTCGAATTAGAAATTCCTCGAGTGCAGCCTTTCGTTATTTTAAAAACTAAAAATCACGTCTCAAGTTAACGACGTCCGGTATAGAGACCAGACTTTCGAAAGATTTCGAACCAATACTCAACCAGCGCTCTGTTAGACCGAAACTTAGATTCGCTTTAACGCCAATTCTAAGCCCCGTCGAAATCGAGAACTTTGACTCAGCTTCAAGGGCAACTTTCTTCTGATTCGGGCGTCCGCGTCGTGTCGGAAACCGTGTTCACTTGAGGATTTGGTGTGTTTGTGTCGAAGAAGTCTTCCCGGATTATCCCGAGAAGATTTCAACAGGATCCAGGTTGCGACCCATCACCGAGACCACCAGATCGGAATACACGTCCGGGGTAAGTCTGTTTGCCAGTTCTCCCTATCATTTATCGGTGAACGAGAGTTCGCTGTAGGGTTAGGTTCATTTCCTGAGAGCCTTAGTGCAAGAACCCACGGATCTGAAATAGTGACCGCGCGCTTGCCATTTAATCTTGTTTGAATAGATAGGATCAGGTAGGAGTCCTTCAGACTAAGAATTAGGTAGCGCGAAATACTGTTTCTGGTGGCAGCGCTAATTACCAGAGGTTGAAGTCGTTCAGTGACGGCCTCACCACACTTCAAATCAAGGTTTCCCAATGTTTGGCTCCATCTCCGCATACCATCTTACGTTGTGTAATATATACAAGGTAAGATAGTAAGGTATAATATATGGTTTCACATCAATTCATTACTCACTCACCATTAATCATTCAACATTCGTCGAAGGACCACGTTAAGACCATAGCGGGGCATCACGTCAGCTTTCTTATTACCGTGTATTTCGCAATGTGATGGTGTCCAACATAACCTAACATCTTAGTCCACTATTTGTCGCTATTAAGTTCTAGAACAATACGTAGCGTCATAGTCATCTATAGCTAGAATTATAACTATTATATCTTAAAAGTGTTAAATTTCCAACAATAGCTTTCTCTAGCTTGAGTCTTGAGACAGTATTCACGTGACATTGTCTCACACTTACTTGCGAAATCTCACAGGCACTTTGACTAAGCGTCCACATCGTGTTCTCTGTACGATTCTACTAGCTTCTTCAGCTGATGTTGGTTCCGATGCTGCTTCCGTCAACGGGACTGGTTACTCCTCTAGTTCCTGGCTCGCGCACTCTAACGGATACAATCTCTTTTCTGTCCAATATTCTTCCTCTATCGTTCAATCCCAGACCATTCACTTAGAGGTTTCATTAGCCAGTTAGGACAAATTGTACCAGTTTGATTTGAATAATTGTTTGGGAAAACATCTTCTAGATGGTATAATCGAACCCGGCACATGCTTCAAGGTTTGTTAGCCCTCTGATCTTATTCACCCTGTTCCACACGAAAGTTGAACATTCTTCATGACGCTTTCTCCATCCCAGCAACGTGGCAGAGTCAGTCCAGATATAAACATTCTCAAAGATATATAAGGATTCTTGCACCATTGCAGCAAGTCGGGCGCAAATTGCCATCGCTAATAATTCTAATCTTGGGATGGACATTTCCATAGGTTTCAATTCTCACAAACACAGCCACAGCATGGACACTACCACTAGCGTCGCAGAATGTGTGCACCTAGGAAACTGTATGCAAAGAATAAAAGTCAATTCACTCCCCCACTTCATGAATATTTCGTTTGCATTTTCGTCCCCCCATCCCATACAATTTCATTTTCCACATTTTTGTAACATTAGCATTAGTAACATTAGGGTACAAAGTTGTGGGACTAATTATTCCAATTGGATCGAATATTCGCTGTGCTTAAAGAAGTACATCTCTTTTCGTAATCGCGTCTTTCTTTATCTTAGGTGTATAACAAAGCATCAAACTGTCATGTCTTGTGTTCCAATTTAGTCTCTATAGTGGTACAAAGTGATCATCTAAGTTTTTTATATTAGTACACTCCCACCCTGTCAACTCAAAACCAGCTTCGGTCATCAATACAGTTCTTTAAGGAAAAAATCCTTTGTTTGTTCATCCGGTACACTAGTGCTTGTAAGGAAAACCTTAACCTACAGTCCATTGTGATATAATGTGTATACTACGTATATAGTGTTTGGAATAATTGACAGTACTTCATACTATAAACGAGTTGACAGACTTCAAAGTGATGAGTAAGAGTTTAGAGATATAATAGCTCATGCTGCCAACATGTTGGTAGTCTTTAAAAAAATGTACAATATTTAGATCAGTAGTAGCTCATATTGTTAACAAGTTAGTAGTCTTTAAAATAATATATGGTATGTATGTAATAATAACAGCTTATACTGCCAAGAATACACTCATGCAGATTTCCAACTGATGAGCAAGATTTTGGAGATATAATATCTCATGCTACCAACAAGTTGATAGTCTCTAAAATAATATATAATCTGCGGGTCAGTATTAGCTCATGCTGCGAACAACTTGGTAGACATCAAACTGATAAGCAGGGCTTTGGTGTCATAACAGCTTATGCTACCAACAAGTTGGTAGATTTTAAATTGATGAGGATGATGTTAAAGACACAATAGCTCATGCTACCAACAGGTTGGCAGACTTCCAACAGATGAGTAAGATTCTGGAGACATCATAACTCATACTGCCAATAAGTTGGCAGTCTTTAACATAATATAAAATTTGTAGAACAGTAATAGCTCATGCTGCTAACAAGTTTACAGTTATTTTTGTTTATCTGATATTTTATTGTAAATTTTGGTCAACAAAGGAATAATTAAAAAATCACTAGAAATGTACAATTTCTTAAGGTTTTCACCAATACACCAGATCACGAAACAAATCATCAGATGTGGTGAAATTTCACCATGTCTGGAAACAATGATGTCACTACTAAGTTTTCTGTTTCCCAATAAATTCCAAGTTTTTATGAAGCTGTTCTTGTAAATATTCATAATAATTGAATACATAGTACATAATGTGTTACCATATCTGATTCGATATGATACTTCTGAATTTTCTGAAACAACTTCAACAAGTGTTGCTTACAGAGCACCTATTAAGCTAGACTGAAGCTAGTTAAATAATACACTCGCTTGGTGTATAAGTGTGTATGTAATTAAACCGTTTCAATACCTTTTACCTCTCCTCCGGCCACTCTGTTGCTGCTTTTACTATGCAATGGTGCATTGGATATCATTTTTGGAAGTGCCTCTTACTGCATTTTCGGTACAATTCTTGCCCAATTCAGCTTTTATACTTATTTTGATGAATTTCAAGATGACATTTTTGAAAAGCTGTAGGTAATCTAACTGTTACATTGTTATTACGAATTCTTCAAATACTTTTTCTTTCTTTTTTTTCTTTTTCTTTTTTTTTCTTTTCTTTCTTTCTTCAAAAAAACTTTTCTTTCAAATATGTCAAGTACTACTTGATGACGAAGTGGTCATATATGCCACATTCGGTTTAATGATTTTTTATACATTTTTATCATTATTTTCCGTTTGATTCTAGTTTAGTAATGCTTATCATAATTCTTTTTTTTCAAACTATTCTTTGGCTAAGCAATAACAAAGGATACTGAACAAAGTTTGTTAAATAATAACATGTTACGGAATTTTAATACAAAAAAAAACTAAAACGAATTACTTAAGTTAATTTTTATCCTCTTTTATACTACTTTCGTTTAAGGAGATATTAGGTTTCATAAAATATTATCTAAATAGATAGCAAATGATGTAAATAATCCAGATGATAATTGCCAAATCTCTTTGGATCACAATTATAAAAAAAACTATTTCAATATTGCATTGTACCTTTATCTATTATATATCAAAATAAAGTCGCATGTCTTACAACATAAAAAATTATCAAAAAACTATTGTTTTCAAGGATTTTGTAAATCCCCATTATAAATCAGTCAACACAGTTTTATCAGAAACTACTTACGATTTTTTTTTTTCATAAACTATATATATGGTAAAGAAAGTCGAAGTATTACAGTAAGCAATTCATCGTTTTGTTGCAACCATGAAAGCTTTCTTTGCTCTTGTAGCCTTCGTGGCTGTTGCCAATGTAAGTACAAGTTAAAATTACTAACATTTTTTTCATCAAACATTTTTATTGGTGTAGGCTGCCAGTGATGTTGACTGGAGTAATGTTAAGAGACGCAATCCAATGCCAAGTATGCCAGCTAACTTCTGGGAATTGCCAAAAACCAGAATCGTTGGTGGTAACGAAGCTACTCCAAATTCCATTAAATATCAAGCTGCCTTAAGAGTTACAGTTGGTACTGAAGCTTATTTTTGTGGAGCTTCCCTCATCTCTCAACGTTACGTTTTAACCGCTGCTCATTGTGTTGATGGGTATGTTAAAACACTGCCAATAATTTTATCAGCATGCTAAATGTTTTTTGTCTTTTTCTTAAAGTGCTTCCGAAATCCAAGTTACTTTAGGAGCTCATAAAATTAATGAAGCTGAAGCAACCCAAGTAAAAATTACTACAACAGAATATATGATGCACCCTGGTTGGGATTCTAGCGTACTTGTTAACGATATCGCCATCATCGACTTGCAACAAGAAGTCGAATTGAACGAAAATATTCAAACCGTTACATTGCCATCATACGAAGATGTCGCCAATGAGTTTACCGATACAGTAGCTCGCATCAGTGGATGGGGATTGGATTCTGACAGTTCCACCAGCATCAGCTCCGTTCTTAGAGAAGTTTACGTTACTGTAATTAGCAACTTTGTTTGCAACATTAGCTATTTGGGTCAAATCCACAACACTAATATTTGCACTGGTGGAAGTAACGGAGTTGGATCCTGCAGTGGAGACAGTGGTGGTCCCCTCGTCGTCGAAGATAAATTGATTGGTATTGTTTCTTTCGGACTTGCCATCGGTTGCGAAGTTGGATGGCCATCTGCTTTCACTCGTGTCACTTCCTATTTAGATTGGATTCAAGCTAATTCTGATGTTATCATCCACTAAATAGTTTGAAAAAATATATAAAAATAAAGATTCTTATTAAATGATTTAAACGGTGATATTTTTATTCAATTTTTATAAATCCACACGACATGTAATTTTAAGTGTTGATTACACAACTACACATGGCCTTAATTTTGTGTAGTAATATCGCGATTTTTATCTTTATAAAGTGGATGTCAAAAAAAGTTTAATTTTTGATTGAATCTTATCGTTATCAGGGTTATTTATTGAAACAACAAACCTTAACTACAAGAACAAGATGTATTGTAAATATTGATTACTTTTTATAATGAAATTATTTATAAATTTTCCTAAGTTTTGTAATATAACAAAAATCATACTTCGCAACCTCATCACACACATTGACAAAAACACAATGTGATTTTTTGGCCTATACTTTTGTCAAGAATGTCACTACTGTCCTTATTAAGCCCACTAAACATCAAGCAATTTCTTCTATAACTATCATTATAAATAGCACTCGCAGTCTAGATATGATAATGATTTGAGTAATAATGTGATTTGTTCAAAATAATGACTTGTGATTGTTACTCTACAACTAAGAGGTGCAACACTCATTATAACCTAACTTATCACACGTGCAGCACCCAACATTTGTTCGGGCTGGTTAATTGTGTGCTCTAAAAGTTCAATCCCTAAGACCGCGGTGGCTTCCACCCCGCAAACGAGCTCGTCCGGAGGCGATGACCGCCACCGTATACGCAAACCGTGTGGGGCTGAAATAAAAAGGAGAAGGAAGGAGAGAGAAAGGGCCTTTGCTTCTAATAATCTTCCGTTTTAAAACCTTAAAGGCCCATGTTGGCAGATTAAAATACCTAGAGTAAGGGGATGAAGCAGCTGCGGAGGGAGAGACAGAGATGGAAACAGTTGAGGTTCCAATCTCAAGGGTTGATGAAAATACCCTCATCAACTAGGACAGCGACCTCAAAACCCCGGCTTCGATCGAGGAGTTGATGAGTCCATATAAATCCATTTAACTCGGCCCTTCGGAATGACCGGGAAAGGTGATGTACACACGATAGGTGAATTGAGGTAGTGCAGTGTAAGCTAGATCATACTAGGGCAGCAAGTGCCACCATTTGTCGCCACCTTGATATGATGAATAACACGATTGCAGTGATCCAAGAACCTTGGGTTTTTAAAACCAAAGTCTGCGGTTTCAGTGGTTTAACAGACGTTGCGTCAATTTGAGTATGATGAATATGAAGAAATGACGATGGCATAGGTTTACCTGCCGTCTGAAGGCCAGCCTCCATCCCAATGGTTGCCGAGATTGCAAGAAAAGGAAACTGGATTCTTGTCATCGGATGTGACTCCAATGCACATTCTATTGGGGTGGTGCTGATAATAATGGAAGAGGTAACTCCTTCTTGAATACATTTTTAGCAGCAACTTAGATATATTTAATCGAGGCTCTGAGCCAACCTTTGTAACTGCTATAGGTTAATCAGTTATTGACGCCACACTCGCTTACAGTTATCGATGTATCTCGTCCTCGATCCGCAGTTGGACTGTTTCTGACAAGATTTCAATGTCAGACCATAGATGGATCACTTTTGATCTTGGTTCAGATCTCTGCTAACTGGGAATTTGAACGAAATTGTTTTGCGTAAGTTAACTGAAAGCTTTGAAGTTGAAGAGTACTTAAATACCGTTAGCGACTCCATTATTACAGCTTACAAAAAGGTCTATCCCCTTTGATCAGAGGCCATTTCGTTGCGTGCTACTATTTGGTGCCATTTGAAAACTTTCAATAGAGTTAAAAACATAAAATTTCGACTGGAAACTTTATAGAAGCAAGTTAGCGGAGTTCAAAAACAACGTTCATCATAGAAAGCGAGAAAAATGGGGGAAATTCTGTTCATTCAACCCAACCCTGAACGATAAATTGGCTTATTAAAAAAGGCTTACAGTTCTTATACCGCAAATCTTTTGGAGAGTCTCCATCTACTAATCATGGTGCAACTTTCAGGTAACGGAAGTGCCATGAGTTTACATCAGGACTCCAACCATGAACCTACTGCAGATGATTGTACCTCACCCGAAGAAATTTACAGGGAGGAAGGAATACGGTGGGCAATTAATAGTTTTTTTCCGTTTAAGATACTAGGACCAGATGGTAATATACCAGCCTTTTTACAATGGGGCTTGGAGGATTTAGTACTTCACCTAGTGGGAATTTGTCAGGCATGCCTGGCGCTACACTATATGCCCAATCGGTGATGTGAGGTTACGATGAACTTCATACCAAAACGGGGTAAGCTAGATTATTTCATACCGAAATCGTTTAGACCCATCAGCCTCTCCTCCTTTCTTTTAAAAACCTTGGTAAGGCTGTGTTGTCACTATATTAGTATAGCTATATTAGTTTAGTTAATCCTAATCAATATGCCTACACTTAGGGCAGCTTTGTGGATGGAGCGCTGGACTCAAGGGAGTCCGCCCTGTTATTCGAGGCTGTCCAGAAAGGGGTGTACTTTCCCCATTGTTGTGATATCTCACCCTTGACAACCTCTAAAATTGCCTCACTGAAGTCAACTTTACAACAATTGGGACTTTCCACACGATTAAGGAAGCTTGGCATGCCCAGATTGCCATCTCTTACTAATATTCTATTAGTTTTGTCAAAAGAAGTCAAATATCTGGGCATTATACTTAACAACAAAATTACATGGAAAGCTCACCTAGATAATAGAGTAAAGAAAACGTATGTTGCATTCAGATAGTGAAATAGTAAAAATGAAACATGAAACGGACGTCATATCCCTACAACACATTTTTACAAGTAGAAGCAAACAACAGTCAAAAAATCAACACTGATGATTCAGCTAGAAGGGAACGAGCTGGAGTTGAAGTTTTCTCACACGACCTTAAGCAGGTTGCTGCTAGTCTGCCTCTGTCGCTTTTATGAAGAGAGCGAGAAACCTGATCGACACATCTAGTGTGATTGCTCAACTCTATAAGACCTCAGAATAAGAGACCTTAAAGAAGAACGGCGCAGCACGGATGGTATTAGGAACACACCTCTGAGCTGCATTCTAGTCTTTGAAAATTCCTTAGGCTGGTTGATGTAGCAGGAAAGAGTGTAGGAGGGGCCCGTTGGGGCTTATGTGCTTTATGCCTAAGCATACCCTTTCCTACATACATATATACATCACGTTAACTGTAGTGGGTATAAAATATTTTGATATTATTAAATATTATATCATTGTGATGTAATCAAGGTAATACTTACTTAATAAGAGTTGAGACACAAAACTATACGATATTTTTGGATATTTTTTGTTGTCAGTTTCCTTTGTAATACATTATGTATTGCAAATATGTAATACACGGAAACTGATTATGTATTAAAGCTAATAAAAGTCAATACCGTCGGGATTACTTCAAATAAAAGAAATTAATCTTGCAAGTTATGACTAAATGTAGTGCTCTAAATTTCTGACAGTGTGGCTTAAAATAAAACTTTCTTACACAAAGATCTATAATTTCTGGTCGTCGAATGAAATGATTGATAGTTTTTTGAATAACACTTTTATTGATACCTTTTAAAACAGTTTCAAACAACTTTTATAAATAATTGAAATATCTAATAATTATTAATTAATTAATGACTACATCAGAATGATTTTCGATCCATTCAAAATATGATGTAATTCTCGTATAAGCTGTTGGCCATCCTACTTCACATCCGGCAGAACTTGCAAACGACACTATTCCGATCTGATCAATAAAAAATATTTTACTTTTTTTTATTGTGATTTAAATCATCAAGATTACCAATTGGTCATCAAATATTAAAGGTCCACCTGAATCACCGCTGCATGACCCAACCCCATCAACTCCACTCGTACAAATATGTCCGGGAGTTACATAAGTTCCGTAATAAAATATACAATTTGCATTGAACATAATTTCAACGTCGGCTGAACGTAAAACTTGACTCATTGAAGTTGCAGAATCAGAATCACGACCCCAACCACTTACAACACCCCATTCGCCTGAAAACGTTGTATCTTTATCAGCTCTTCCCGGTAAATTGACCGGTTTGATATAATCTGAAAGACGAATTATTATTTTTTAGAAGCACCGAATATTTAAATAATACTATTAGGTATTATTGCTGATGGAAGAAGAATCGTAGCAATATCGTTCGTTAAACTCGCGCTATTCCAATCACCATGAATGTTAAATTGAGTGGAAGTTAATCTTATTTGCGTCGTTTCTTCTTGGCTAACTTTATGAGCTCCTAATCTTACTTCAACACTTGTAGAACTAAATATAATAGAATTATGATAATGTCATTTTTGATAATTAATAACTTACGATTCTAAACAATTTGCGCTCGTTAAAACATATTTAGTTGAAATAAGAACACCTCCACAAAGATATAAACCGGCTGATTTCGTAATAAATAATCCAGCCATATAGGGAACGGAATTTGCCGATACTTCTTCACCTCCAACGATTTTAGCCTCTAAATGTGTTGGTTTTAAAAATGTTAGTGATGACAAAACATTCTAGAAGAAAAAGTTTCTACAATATATATATTAAAAATTAAACTTTACGTACCTTTGCACAACAAAGAATTCCTAAGCATACGTAAAAAAGAAACAACATTGTGTTCAGCTTCGAAAACGTCTTTTAAATAACTCAATTTTTACAGGGTTTAGTTTATTTTTGAAGAGAGCTGATAAAAAGATCGAAAAAAATTATTGATTAAGAACGAAGGAGATAAATATCAGCTACTTAACACATATAAAATTATATTTGTTAAAGATAATAAGAAATAACGCAAAATATTTTAAAACCATTTATTTATAAGTGCTTTCTTTGATATTTTAGAAATGTACAAACATTTTTTAACTAATGTGTGCTTCTGTATAAGCTTCTAACCAATCTAAGTAAGATGTAATGCGAGTGTAAACGGTAGGCCATTGAGCTTCACAACCTAAATCAACTGAGAAAGAAACCACACCAATTTGCATGTTTTCAAAAACTAATGGAGCGCCAGCATCTCCTGCGCAAGCTCCGATATTTCCTTCGCCACTAGTACAGATGTGGGTAGCTTGAATATTTCCCAAGAGACTGAAGTTGCAAACAAAGTTGGTGATAACTTGGGCGAAAAGTTTCTTTAAGACTTCGCTTGGAGTTACTTCGGCGTCGGAAGTTAATCCCCATCCACTAACTACGGCGACTTCACCAGCGAAATTGTGAACGGCATCGTCAAAACCTGGCATAGGAAGAATGCTAACGTAATCTGGAAAAATAGTTGTGTTAGAAAATCTTGACGGTTACATATTTTATTTTTTACCATTAAGTTGAACGGGGGCTTGAAGTTTAATTGCGGCGATGTCATTAATGAAGAGATCTGGTTCATAACCGTGATGAATCTCAAATTGGCTGCTGTAAAATCTTTGTTGGGTGGTTTCGATGACATCCAAACGGTGAGCACCTAAGATTACTAAAGCTTGACTCGCGCTATGAAAAAAATAAAAGTCAAAAATAAGATAAAGGTAAGATTCATAAAATTTACCCAACTAAACATTGTGCAGAAGTTAAAACATCAACTTGGGAAATCAAACTTCCACCGCAAAGATAATTTCCAGTACCTTTGGTTACGATAACAGCGGCCTATATAAAAACGAACATGTAAGTTTAAAAATATAAATAGATCATTTACTTACCATGTAAGGTAAAGCATTTCGCTCGCTTTCCCATCCACCAACGATTCTTTCTTTAAAAAGCATTTTATCCAATCCAAATGGAACTGGAATTCTGGGGTTTAAGTGTTTAACTTGAGACCAATCCACAGTAGTATCGGGGATAGCATCTTCAAGTCCCTAAAAGTAAAAAAATGTTGAAAATATTATTGAAAGTTTTTAAAAGTTGAATTCTATTCTTACATAAGCAACAGCCGCAAGGGCTAATACGGTTAAGATCAACTTCATGTTTGCGATATGAGCGAGACATAAGTGGTTTTCTCTTTATATATACTAATCCTTCACATGGTTCGAATCTAATATCAGAGATTCAAGTAGCCCCTATAATCAGAGTAAAGCCGTTTCGGTGACATTCAAAACTGATGAGATGAGATTTTATCACATCATCTATTATTTTTATTTCAGGGACCACATTCATCTCGATCTTGATAAGGTTTTAACAAAATTTAAATCAGATTATGATTCGAGTTGGGATAAATAATACTTACTGAGTTATTTAATATTAATCATACACTTGAGAGATTACTTCGAAATCATTTCAGTATTCTAAAAAAAAAAATTATAAAAAGTGGAATATTTTGGAACATTGTGACTTAAACATTCATTATTTATTAAATGCAGGAGATCTAATTGATTTTTTTTCTGAAATAAAAAGTAAAAGTACTAGATGGTTATGCGAAATCTATTTATATTTAGATAGAATATGTAATTCCTGCTTACTCATGGCAGTACTACTAATTTATAATGATATTTAGTTTAGATTAAAAATTTCAATTACATTTTCAACGACAAAATAACGGCAAAACAACGGCAAAATATGAATTATGTTTTGTTTTGTACGATTAGTAAATCTCACAGCATTAGATCATAACTGAAACTTAATGAGAGGATCAGCTTTAATGATATCAAATAAGTTAGATTAAATTAAAAATAAAGTATTTCTACTTAATTTTAAGATTTGTCAGTTATTTTATATCGTTATTGACTGAATGCCCACAGGTTAGGTTTAGGTTATTGTGTATTCAGATTTAAGAATGTCTTTTCATGTCAGAAAAGTGTTGGAAGAAGCCACAAAAATGACCAACATGTTATGACAAATCATGCTAAATATTGGAGGACCAAGAAATATTAAGAGGAGCTCTGTCATACACAGTTCAATCGGAAACACTTTATGCCGCACCAACGTGGGGAAAGGTAATGAAATATATTTACTACAAAAACATGCTTTAATCAATAAACAGAAGACTGCCAAATGAGGTTGCCTTGGCTTATTGTACGGTGTCGGTCATTAGCGTAATAACGTGCATGCTTGATCTGCTGGAGGAACAGCGATTGATGATGTTGGGAATGAATTATCCCATGCTTTGACCCATGCTCACTCGTCTTGATCCATCCATCATGAATGATGAATACTTTATTAGACATGTGGAAACTAGGGCAAATAGGAACTAGGAAGAGGTAAATCATTACATGACTTAGACTGAATATAGGACATTTACGGTACCTACTTGCATAAAATAAAGAAATCTGAGTCGGTAGAGTGAATGTTCTATGACCAAAAGTATTCTCCCGAGCACACCGTTTTTGTATTAAATATAAAAAGAATTAAAATAATTATCTGAAATGTTTGACAGAGAGAGTGAGAAGTGTGTAACCCGTTTGCCATTGTATAAAGAAGAAAATTGGTTGGTAATAAAACATTCTGTAAAGAAATGTTCATGATAAAACAAAATGAAGAGCTTGAAAGGGAGAGAAGTCAATCCGATCATAATGTGACGAGGTGAGATGACAAGATGATAATAAGAGGAGAGAGGGGAATATAGGTCTTTCCATCTCCTAGGTAAAATGTGAAAAAGTATCAGGAAGAATAAAATGTAGGAGTTTGTAGAAGTATCTGTTTGGATAATATTTCTGCTCAATGGCAGAATTGTGATGAACATATTTTAGTGTTCAAATTGCGTAACTTGTTGTTGTTCAAGAATTGCAAGTTAAACGGTTTTAATAAATAACTGAGGTCAAGTGCACCTAGCCAACGGAAGTGTTACGTTGCACAGAGGAAACCGACGCGACGCTACAATAACGCTGAGCAATAGGATTGTTGGTACAAATGAAATAAGCAACCAATAATTCGGGGCAACAACGTTATTCGTAGTCAGGTGGTCTTATGTAGATAATTAAGGCCGTCGAATTTAACAAGTACCATTAATCATTTGTATAACTTTGATGATTATCCCAAAAAATTTAAGTTTAGACTTCAAACTGCGTGGAATGACGCAAAACAATAATTTGCTGGAATCAAAAACCAAACGAAAAACAAAATATGATGAGAAATGTTAAATAGAAAATTATGTAATAGGAGGTAAGATTTTATTAAAAAATGAATGTGGTAGTAAAATGGACTCTATATTTAAGGGACCATACAAAGTGATAGAAGTTAAGAACTCAAATATAGTTATTAAGGTAGATCGTAACTTTGTAAAAGTACATAAGGATACAGTAAAATTATACCAAAGATAAAAAAAGATTTGCACCATGTACACATTTCTTTTTTTTACTTTTTTTCACCTTTTGGGAGGTGTGATGGACATATTTTAGTGTTTAAATTGCGTAACTTGTTGTTCAATAAATTGTAAATTAAACAGTTTTAATAAATAACTGAGGTCAAGTAACGTCCAATGCACCTAGCTAAGGGAAGTGTTAAGTTGTAGAGACAAAATCGACGCGACGCTATAATAACGCTGAGCAATAGGATTGTTGGCAAAATGAAATAAGTAACCAATAAATCGAGACGACAGCGTTATTCGTAGTCAGATGATCTTAAGTAGATAATTAAGGAAGAACATGTAACATTAAGTCGCAATAAAAATAAGAAGTTAAAAGTTAAAAGTGTTTGCATATTATTAAAAACCTGGAGACCCAAAGAGGGCCAGTACAGAATGAGGGGAGGAAAAAACGACGTAGGGTAAAAAAATACTATAGAGACTTTATACCCAGCTCACATAAACTTACAGAAATATAACGATATAAAGTTTAGAATGAAAAATAAAACAAAATGAACCTAAATAAATGAAACTCTTATAGCATGGTGCGCCAGCAATTCACAAGGCTCAGATTCAGGGAAATAAAATCCTGTTCTTCCGTTTGGACCTCGATAACAACAAGGATTATTAAATATTAATAATTGAAAACATAAAAATACAAAACATGAAAAAAATATTGAAATGGATACAAACATTAACTAATTAACTAAAGCATCACTTCGTAACATGCGCAACGTAACTTGATATCGGGAACCCTTGCAACAGACAAATACATTGACACCTGAAATCTCAAATATAAAATCTTTCAAATAACCGAGATCTCAATGTCGATACTTAATTTTCTATCAGGCATTGAAATAAGATTATAAGTAAATGTGATATGAGAATGATCTCACAAACAAACCTCCGTGAGGTATAGTAGGAGAAATAAAAGAAATAGACCTAGTCAATCGATCATGAACGTTACATCTGAATATGTAGAAAACATAAATAACTTGGAGTCCCGCTCAACATCAGTTTATGATATACTACCAATATCTGTAATACTCTCTTCCTCATTGAGAACCATCCAGCATCAACTAACTCATGCGAGTAATAATAATAATAATGTCTTTATTTATACCCATTAATGCAACATATCAAAAATATTACTAAATAAATTATAAATAAAAATAACAAGGAATATAAGGTATAAAAAGGCGAAGATCAGTGCCTAAGCACTGCTCAACTTAACCTGAAACTTAAAACTAAAAACTCGTATGATTATAAAGAAACGACGAGAAAGAAACAAAAAACAGAAGACGCAAATGCGAATATTGAGTCTCGTAAATTAAGAATTTAATTCAGCTCTTTGTTGATCAAATAAAACACCAAAGATATGCTTTCTGAAGGTGGAAGCGCTTGCCACTTGGATTGTTTCGGGGAGTAGATTGTTATACACTTTTACAATCTGAAAATGAAAACCTCTTTTAAATACTTCAGTGTGGTAAAAAGGGCGGTGATAGAAATTAAATTCAAATTGTAAACATTTCTCCTAATTTATACGAAATTCTTTCAAACCTTCCAACGCCAAAAATGAATCGCAGACAAGCGTTCTGTGCTGTTTAAATTCGTTGGTCATCAACTTTAAGTAAACACGGTCCATACACCACACCTCCAAAGTTAAATTTTGATAAAATCACCGTGTTGCAAAGTAAGGTTTTAGTTTTAACATCAAGAAAGTGGCGAGAAGGATAAAAGGATTTTAAGTTAGCATATAGTCCTTGTAGCATAGTAGATACGTGTTTCCGAATATCCCCACTATACAGCTGCTCGTCTGCCCCACGACCGAATACCATAATTTTTGATTTGTTGGAAATGAATACCAAGCCATGTTGGGTAGCAGGTAATACGAGTTCTCTTAGCTCCATATTCAATAAGTTTAGATAGTGATGTTGGTCTTGCGGCTTGTAAGATATGTATACTTGCGTATCATTTGCATAAAAATATACTACCTCTGTTTCATAATAAGTGAGCCATTAGCGATTTTTATTTTTTCCAAAATAAGTGAGCCATTTTAATATTTTAGAAATACTACTAATATTTATTCTTAAAAATATGTTACAAAATGTTAATACAAACGAATAGTAGGCAAACGATTCTCTCTACGTAGCTTTGTCTTGCTAATATGTTTAAGCTTATAATTATTGTTTCCATCGCAATCTATAATAGATTTCATAACTAGTTGTAAACTTATAAAAACGTTATCTAATGTATGTCTAGTTTCTTCTTCGAAAGATTCTTCAACAACCTTTATTAAATCGTCTATATTTCGCGGTGAACGCTGATGTTGTAAGGATTAAATAGACGCAAAGCAGCCAAGATCGAGAACATTCAAATCGGGACTATTTGCTGGTTGAAAAGTAAAGGAAATGTTCCAACCGTCCCTCCTACACTCTGCCTATAGTTGCTCATCTTCAATATTGCAATGTGGCCGTGCATTATCCTGCTGTATGATTATATTTTTTGAGGAACTCCTTGGCCACTTTTTTTTAATTGCTGGAATCAGTTTATCCATTAACATACGTTTGTAAACATTTTTACAGATATCCACAGGTTTGGTAACAAGTGCACCTCTAGGTCGATTATTACTATTTCGCGCGGCTGCTTCTTCTACTACAAATGGCCATATGCCTATTTTGCCGTGAAAATGGTGGTTACGGTAACGATCGTACCGCGGTCGAGCAACAGCTGCTAAAAACATTACTTTGGTCATGTTTGATTTACTTGCCACTTGACGACATGGCTCAATTTCTTCTGGCAGGAGATAAATTTTTTGATTCGCTTTAGTGATATAAAACCACTTTTCATCTATATGGATGTAATTCATCAAATCCTCAAACTCCCCATTCTCTTGCACAAATGATAGACAATAATCCAGGCGTGCTAATTTATTGTTCTCTTTTAGAAGGGGTTTCAAAGAATTGGAGTGCCTTTTAATTTCGCCATTTTTTAGCAACCTCCATAACGAGGTAGGCGGAATACCAACTCCAAATGATAATGACCGCAGTGTGCCTCTTCTTTTATAAGCAAGTGATGGTATTTTGGCAATTAATTCTGTCCTATCAATTGTTTTTCGACCAGAATTGCCTTGTTTTTTATTCTTAACATTCATAGGCTCATTCGCATCAAGACTACAACTACTACTATTAACAGAATCTTTACCTTGTTTCCAAATTCTTTTTATAGTGACCCTTGATGTTCTGAATTTTTTAATTGCGGATATAACCGTTCCCTTTGTCAGCCGTCCATTTTTCTGATGTTGCAATAAAAACTGAACTATAGCCATTCGCTTTTCGTTCGTTAAATTCGGTTTTCTCATCGTTCTAAATTTTTCGGTGTTAAAAAAACTTTTACGTAATTGTTTGATGTTTAATTGTTGTTTAGTGACAAGTTAAACTGTCAAATATTTTGAAATCATGGCATATGTTATTAAGAATATTATGTATATTACCAACATAAAAAATAAAATTAAAAAACATTTTTATTGGCAATAAGTTTGACAGAAAACGCAAATGGCTCACTTATTATGAAACAGAGGTAGTACTTTGCTGTACTTAAATACGTCAAATAATGGCGCTGTATAGATTGAAAACAAATTTGGAAAGCACTTAACCCTGCGTTACACCCGACTTGAGCAGCCGCATTGTTGATCGATGGTTAGGCAACTTTAGTTAAACAAATTATTGCCGACTACTCACGTACGTTTCAAAGAAAGAAGTTGCAGAAATGTCCAAACCGTAGTATTTGAGAAATACTAGTAGAAGTTCATGATCTACCATATCCAGATCCTTTGTGTAGTCTAACAGGACGAGAATGGTGATATAGCCGCAATCTGTCGCGGTTAATATACCATCAACAACACACGCTAAAGCAGTTGCATAGTTATGACCATGCCTAAAACCTGATTGAACATTAAGTAGGATCTTGTTTACTACGACGTGCTGTTGCAGTTGTACATTAACATTTTTTTCTAAAACCTTTGACATTACAGTTAAGATACTTACGTATTGAATTCGCAACTTTCAGTATCGAACGCACAACAGCTAATCACATAGCATTCTCTTAACATTTATTGGTAAGTATGACTTATGCGGAAAAGTGGCCTGTGGTCGAAATAAGCGTTTTTAATATATTTGCTGACCTAAGACGAAAATCTAAAAGAACCATCAATTTCCAAACGAAGACTTTTGTGACTAACAACTTTACAAGCATTCATCATAATATTAAAATATCGAGCTACGCTTAAAGTTAATTTTGTATCCCCAAAGATGGAAACTTCATAAACACAATCTAGATCATTATTGATGAGAACAATTGCCTCACGCCAGTCAGAGGAATCTAAGGAGTGGACCAACTGCCTATCAGCCGCGTAAACGTACTATTTACAATATTGAATTCAACCAAAATGATGAGCTGTATAAATAGGGAACAAAATCGGTCCCAGAATAGAACTCTGTAGAATCCCGGAAGTAACTTCACGACGCTCGGATGCCACCCCATCAATAATAACCGACTGTAACCTACCAATCACCAAATAAGTTTAAAGCAGCCGAATCAAAGCAAATTACCGAAAGCATCGACTACAGAATGATATAATTCACAGTATTAAATGCACGACTAAAGTCTAACAGAGTGAAAACAGTAACATTATCCTAATCAAACGCAGTATTTACTTATTTATTACTCATCCATAAGCGCTATCATTGAAGTAGTAATACTAAAACGCATTTTAAAACCCGATTAAAATTTCGGAAGTATTTTAAATTTATCAAGATATTCCACAAGTTGTTGTTTTAGAATCATCCCCAGAGTCTTTGAAAAAGTTGCCAACAAACTAACTGGCCTCGAATGACATAAACTATATTAAGAAATAATTTATAGGAATTTTAATGAGACATATGAGATATGCAGTAAGGCAAACTGTAAGAGAAATTTTTTATTTGTAGTTTCAGTTAGATGTTGACGAGTTGGAGACCTCGTGGAAAAGGGAGTTAAAGGAGTCCTTGACAAGGTAGTCAACTCGAGGGTAGAAGAGAAATGTGGGGAGGAGGAGCCTTTCAGGTAAAGATAAGATTCATTTAGTAAGACAAAATGTAAGAGAAACCTTTTTATTGGTATTTTTGCTTAAGGGGTTTTCAATGTCTACTCGAAATCCATTAGACGCCCTGCACTATTTAGCCGCCCATCAACCCAGACCAGATGTCTGTTGTCTAGATTTTCCCCGACCTCAAAACAAAATGTTGATCCTGGTCGAGTTGGGTTGGTTTGCTTCCTAGGATTTGTGATTTTTTGATTAATTTAAACTTTGATTAATATTGTTAACTGGAAACAATCAGTGTTTAAAATAATCACATAAAAAACTTGATATACACACAATTGAGTGCAATAAATAAGAGAACTGCATAAAACGAAGTATGAATGACGTATTGTGTAGACCCCAATATCATTAATACAGTACCGGTATTAATGATAAATACTGGTACTGTATTGATGGGCGGGATGATGGGCGGCCAGATAGTGTGGGGTTGTGGCTAATAAATTAACCCCGACCCACTAAAAGCCCCTGTCCTCGTCTTCTCCGGAATCCGCCTGGAGGCGTTTCTTCGGAGTGCTCATCGGAATCTCTTCGTTCTCCCTCAACATCCCATCTCTTCACTCTTCCTCTTCCTTTCTTCCCCCACTGACTTCCTTCCATCCCTCCTCGTGTGAAAACCGTAACATAGAAATTCAATTAACTTTTGCAATTTACATAGTTTTATACATACCGAGTTGTGGGTGCCAGACAGACTCCCCCTTTTCTTCCGTTGGCTTTTCTTTATTACTACCGCATCTTTTACCATCTTTCTTCGTCCCGGTCGTAAGCTGGAATCGAAAAGGGCCCCATAGTCCTTCCCACGTGTCGTCGTCCAAACACCATCTAGGTTTCTCAGGATTTCGGTTCAGGGTTCAGGTTTCTCAGGTTCACGCAGTTTTTCGATGTAATCGTTATCCCGATCTTTTTGTTTGCTTCCATCCTGTCGTCCTTCCATCGGGTGCATCTGAATATTGTATGCTCCACGTCATCCATGCTATCCTCGCCGTATAGGCATCTATCGTTATCTACTTTTTTGTATTTGAAGAGGTATTCGCGGAAACAGCCATGTCCACTCAAGAACTGGCTTAATGCGTAGTTTACTTCGCCCCATCTTCTTTCTATCCATGGTTTCAATGACGGTATTAGCCTTTTGGTCCATCTTGATATGCCTGTATCCCCCTTCCATCTAGATTCCCAGTCTTCTATTAGATTTTCTGCTACTTCTGCCTTTTCAATCTTAGCAGCACTTCTTTTTTTGATCATTAGATCTATTGGCATTGTACTTCCCATCGTAAGTAACGCGTCCGTAGACACCGTTCGGTAAGAGCTGGTAGTTCTAATCAAGATTCTCCTTTGTATTCATAGTAATTTTTCCACTAGTCTCTTTGTATCATAGTCCAACCCAAGCTAATTCAATCCAACCTAACCCAGTACCTGTTCGCCCTCTGCTCATTGCCACAACAGAATCTAGCCACCAACATCTTCCTTTCCCCACTCTCTTCCTTCCTTCGCAAGTTATTTCGAAAGCAACTCTATAATTATGATCCCATATCTTTCATTCTATCTTTCCTATCTTATCGGCGTCCTCCTCTTCTGTCTGTGGACGTCAAAAGAGTTTACGGATCTGTCTATCCCTGTCGCTTACCTACATACTGCTCTGTTAGGCTCTCTTCTCTGCTTTCTTCCCGACTATAACCCCATCACAAACATCTCTACTGAATTCTACCTTTCCCAATATTCCACCATAACTTTAATTCAGTTTCTTGGGGTTAATACTATCCATAATTTCTTCCAGATTTCCTGCATTTCAAGCTTTCATACTTAAAAAAAGTGTGCTCCACTCTGTCTACGTTGTGTTTAAAGATATAGTTCCTGAAGCCGTAGCCACTCACAGTTGACTTATCAAGTGGTTTGTTACTCTCTTCGCCGAGATACCTATGTTTCCAATGCAAGTATTTTCCGTTTAATCCATCTGGCCTTTTCATCGATTGTTCCAATCTTGAACTGTTTCAGTCAAAGACTAGCTCAACATCAAGTTTAGTCATTAGACAGTGAACTTCAGACTGTTCATCGAGTCATTAGACACGATGAACAGTCTGTTTTCATCATTTCCTAATAGAAGCAAAATAATACGTGCTGAGAGTTCTACACTAGCCTTTATACATATTTAAGAATCATTCATGGTCGTATTTCTAACACGAGACATATAGACTCATGAGATGACAGATATGACTCAGGTGTGAATGATAAACATATTGCACCTAAACAAAGTAGAGTAAGAAGCTCACGATGACCTATTATTTATAATCTCTCTTTAATGTTGGACTAATAAAATACTTTAAAGTAATCCCTCAGTTTTAAAAATTTTGAATACCGGTATTGATATTTTAATCCGGTATTGCAAGCCCTAAGTACGACGAACTCATCTCTACAAATTCCATACTACCGATTTTATAACAAACTTATAGATACAACTACATCATTACTACATTACAAAAAAATATTTTGGGAGCATTTTGATGAAAATCCATACTGCGGTATTAATGAGTTCATGGATTCGCTTGGTAAACTGTAGCTATATAAATCATGTTCCGCATTATTATATTTTCTGGAATATGTTAATTAGAAATGCAAATATTCATAGGCGCGGAATATAAATACCGTAAAGAGTTTTTAATGATAATCAGCATTGATACTGCTACTTGCTAGTAGTATTAATGCTTCTGCAAAACTTGATCTGCTTCCAGAAGAAATATTTCCACAAGACTTGAAATGTTTTGTTTGTTTTCAGATAATTTTATATTGTACCAAAAAATTTGAACTACTTTCAAATAATGCTTCCAGAAAACTTGATACTACATCTGGAAGGCTTCATGCTGCTTTTAGAAGACTTGATATTGCTTCCAGAAGACTTGAAATGCGTCCAGAAGATTTGAAGATGTCTCTGGAAGACTTAAAATTCTTTCAGTATACTTGATACTACTTGTAAATGAATTGACTTGAAATGAATTTTCTAATTGTTTGGCATATCATGCCAAAGACACGTGAAACCTATTGTTCGTATTATTTGTAGCTTATTTCTGATCCGTATCTAACATCAACAAGAAATCAATAGTAAACTACAGAATCTTTACAAAAATATCAGCAGGATAAAGTACGAAATGTTTAGCTCCTTTGATTTTATAGTTTTCAGTAAATATTATACTCCTATATGAGGAGTTTAAATGCTATTCTCAATACTAAGACAATGATAAACTAAGTAGAAGAGGAGCTAAATATTTGTTAAAGATGAATTTGACTTTCTCTTGCTTTATTCCATAGTTATTTTAATTTCGTTTCACCTTCTTCCATAAGTACTTAAGAAATTACAAAGATGCAAAAAAATTTCTATCCAGAACAACAACTAGTTCTTGTTGCGGTATATGAGAAAGCTGTGATTAAGATTCCATTCAGGCTATTTTACAAAAAAGTACATTTACAATAAATTCTTTTTTCCAGATTTTTTCCAAATTAAATTTTGGATGTATTACAATATAAGTACTTTAAAGGGCAATTAAAGGTAAATAAAAATAAATAACATATCTTAGAAATCTATTTATTTAATGTACTTTTCATTTTTTTTTGCTTTGCTATTACAACAAAATAAATTATGCACGAGAAATGTTAGCATCGCTATGATCGGCAATCCAATCCAAGAAAGTGGTTAAACGGCTGTAAACTGTTGGCCATCCGGCTTCACATCCAAGTTCTAAGGCAAATGAAACGATTCCTACAAGTGTGTTTCCAACGACAAGAGGGCCACCACCATCTCCACTACATGCTCCAAGTCCTTCAAATCCTGATGTGCAAATATGTGTTGCTACAATACCACCTAAGAAACTGATGTTACAGGCTAAATTGGTGATAACTTCGGTTTCCACGGCACGCAAATTTTCACTGCCTTGCTGGGTAGCGTCGGAAATAACTCCCCAACCGCTTACTCTAGCCCAAGCACCAGCAAAACTATTACCAATATCAGCATAACTCGGTAAAGTTGCTAACTGAACGAATTCTGTGAAATAAACTGAATTAGAAGCACATCCGGTTTGCTTTATACATTCTTACGATTTAAAACAGCAGCTTGTGGAAGTGTTATCATTGCAAGATCATTAATAACTAAGTCTTCATCCCATCCAGCGTGAACTATAAAATTTGTGGTTATAAATCTTTGTTGAGAAGCTTCGTTGCTGTTCCAAAAGTGAGCGCCTAAACGAACTTGGACTTGGCTTGCACTAAAAAATAATTTAAAAAATTTTTAATATTTCAGTAATTGTTATAACACGATTAAATACCCATCGAGACAATGTGCAGACGTTAAAACATAACTTGGAGAGATCAAAGCACCACCACATAAATAAGTACCAGTCTGAGCAGTAACGATTAAAGCAGCTTGATACGGAATTGAATTAGGTTGTACGACGGAACCTCCAACAATTTTTTCGTTGATTTCAAATTTTCCATCGATTTTTCTTTTCGGTAGTCTGATTTTGATTTTACTTAAATCGATATCTGAAGCTAATTCGGCCTAAATGAATATAATAAAATAATAATAATTTTAATAGGTCTTAAATTATTTAATAATAGCTTACGTAAGCCAAAGAAGTTAAAGCTAAAATAACCAGTGCGTACTTCATTTTTAAAACTGCGCAAAACCGAAACGTTTACATCTTATATAATGACGGCATGGGTACTTAAGTTGGACGTTGGTAAAATTTTATCGAAAGAATGAATCTTAGATTTTTGATTATTCTTTTTCAAATTGCTATCGATCATTGTTTTAATAAAATCGTGCGAGGTCGATTAGATTAAGAATTATAGTTAATTAATTGTAAATCACGTATTGTTAATCAATGTCTTTACTTATATTATTATAAAAGGTGTTTTCTAAAAAATGTGCTTAAAGTGATTGCTGTAATTTTTTATTAGTCCATTTCCTCATTCATATTTCTCAAAACCATAAAATATGAACCGGCACCTCGAATAATCTAGAAAAGAATTAAATAAATTTAATGAATTTGTGCAAGTTTTAAATAGGAATTAAATACAGTTACAAAAGTTTCCAACGATAAGAATGCGAATTTGCCAGCTGTCAATTTTATTGGTCTATATGCTCGGGTCATCATAATTGCCAGCGATTTTCTTGTAGAAAGGCTCGTTACCAACCAATTTGATTCATAAATAATCTGGGGTAAACTATCGCTGATTAAAAAAATTTCGTTTCCGTGCCAACAAAAAATAAAAACTTGGTACATAGCTAATACTAAATAAACAATCATGCTTATTGAATCAAATGAAGTTAATTCGCTCTACAAAGAAAAAATCAACTGAAATATTTGTTATCATAGAGGAAAAACTTAATTTTCAGTTTACATTATTCTAATATCCAAATATGAAACTATTAAGTAATTATTTCATGTAATGTGTCACATACAATTTGCAATACTGGAAAGCTTTTAGTCAGCAAGAATTCAGTCATTTCAATCTCAACTTAGGTACCATTGTGAAATAACTAATTGTTTTAGATAAATTGTGCAATTTAAAATAGACGTTAAACCACTCCAAAAGTGGTTTCGAAATGTTCGAATCACAAGAGTGGTCTCCAGAAACAAGGAGGTACTATTGGGAAAAAAGACACTGCTGTACATTACGTTACATAAATTACACATCGAGTAAGCGACCGATCAACCTTGCACCGCGACCTTAAGGATCTATTGTACCGCAATAGATAACGTTATCAACATTCATCATCTGCAATTTTTCGGATTGATCAAAGAATCTGAAATGTTTTTCTGTTTTTCTACTACGATCAAGTCCTAAAATACTCCCCGGTTTGACAATAGCGATTTCAATGGATAAGTTCGCATATCCAATTCGAGAAGAATTGTTCCACAGTAGGCGAAGCCTTTACTCAAGCCACAGTGGAATCCAGTGTTTGGAACAGGTAGTTGTTATACTAACTGCTAGTTCTGATCTCGCAAACGCATTTGCGCTGCCTTCTCGTGCTAGCTCATCTGCCACTTCATTGCCAGCAAACTCAAAGTGACTTGAGACCGAGATCAATGACACTCTGTTATCACAACTGAGTGTATTCAAAGTTCTTTTACAGTCATTAACCAGCGCTGATACCGTTATCATAGCGTTAACGCAAGCAAAGCATTTTTAAGCGTTAACTACTGACAGTCGCCCGTCAAATCTGATGGCATTGATAGCACAGTATCAGTAGTTAAGGAAGTTAAGCTAAACAGAATCCATTGCTAGTGTTAGCATTATGTTTATCGCACCAGAGATTGCTCATCCATCGTTTCATTGTATTCTGAAAAGTTTACAGATAACTTAAGATAAGAAGGTAAGATCTGAATTTCTTCCACAAAGACAAGGATAGTTTAGCTTTGAGCAAAACTCCCTGCAAATAACCATTCCTTGGGAGGGTTTTATCTGGCTTAATCGCAGATAATTGACTACCCCTGAGAAAGGAATTTCTTCACCTTGCATGGTAGAGCGGATTCAGATTTAGAAACTAGTTCACCACAGGTGACCACAGGAATTCCATCAAGCATATTGCAGATTCATCCCCCTATAGTTGATTTCATTCCTCTGTCAGGAGCATTTTCAGCAGACTACTTAATGCTTGTGAAGCCCACAATACTGCTAGCAAGAAACTAGATATATCTAGTGTAAGAAGAAACACTGCCAGAATTAGACACTGTTTGCAGAAGGTTAGATACATCTTAGTAAACTTTATAAACTGCTATTAATTGCAGAAGCCTAGAAACACCAGGAAGGAAAGTAGATAACACTAATGAAAGAGAAAATACTTACCAAAATAGGAAGTGTTTGCAGAAAATTAATTAGAGCTTGCAAGAAAACTACTAGGTGCTGGTCGCACGATAAGCAACACAGTTTTTGTATACAATGTGTTTATTACGTGTTTTAGTGTCGTTAGTACAGGGTTGGATAGTTTTTATGGGCAAGTCTCATTTAGTTAGCGTGGTCAGGGAGGTTGATTTCCCCTCATTATCAAGGAACTAAATCGATTTTAAACTGAGGATTCAGACGTTACTGAAAAGGACAACCTGTTTCATATCCTAGTGACCCAGAATCGTTATCTGGATATAGCCAGGTGTCTGGACTTAGGAGAAAGTATTTACACTTTCTCCTAAGTCCAGACACCTGGCTATATCCAGATAACGATTCTTTCCAGGTGTACTTAAATACTTAAATGTCGACCCGAAGACGCTGGCGTCGCCAGAATTATTGAACGAATCTATCTTACACATGCCTCCTCGCAAAATAGCTTCGACTATGGACATAAAAGTGATGTAGTCACTCCAAGGGACGTAATAAATTCTATATTCATGGATTCAGTGGTGTTAAAGGGTCTACTTTAAGCTGCTCCTGTAGAGAAGAAATATGAATAGCCGTTTACGTGCCTTTCTTCCATCAAAGCATACAGTTCACCATCCCTTTGAGTGTCAGACACCTTCCAAAGAATTGGTGAAACTTGCAGACGAAGCAAGAAGATGCGGAGAGATCAGATAACTGAAACATAGTCATAAGCTGTAATTCTAAGTATTAAAATTGCGGGGTTGTCCTAAGGACAATTGCAAGGATAAGTCATTTTTAGACTTTGTTTTCAGCAGCAAAGATTTCTGACTATTATCAAGAGATTTTCTTAATCGAAGCTCAGAGCCCAGCTTTGTTATCGCCTGAGGTCAATCAATTATTGATATTACCATGGCCTCGATGGGTATTTCCCATGAAATCCATAACTGGAGAGTCTCTGACTTGGTTTCAATGTAGGACCACAGATGGATCACCTTCGATATTGGTTTTAAAAAGGTTGGGAAAACCTAAAGCGCAACCCCAGAAATACTGATGTACAGAAGTTCAAGTCAGTGCTATCTGAGTGTTTAGGAAAGGTAAAATTAATTAAGCCTGAATCGAGCTATGATGTTAGCCCATGTTAGCTCATATGATGTTAGGAACGCTTAATGGTTTTAAAGGACTCCTTGACAACTACGTATAAAAAGGCATGCCATTCTTTGATGGTGCACTGAGTTCAGCGATCAAGAGAGAGATCAGAACAGCCTTATTAGTAGTTTTATCAGTAGTTTATTATTAATAGAGCACAACACTTAAGATTGAGTTCCTATTAGTTTTGCTGCAAAAGCAGACTTTCGGTCTGCTGGAAGCTTGGAGAAGGTACTTCGAAGTAGTCACCTCTGGCACCGAACTCTCTCGTTTAGAAAGGGTACTGTCTCCACACCCAGACCGATATGTTGATTTCTTAAAGAAGGATGGTGGTCTTTACACCGACATCCTAGAAAGCTTACACTTTCTTTTGAATGTACATTTTATAGGTAAAAAATGAGGTGAGCAATAAATTGCTTCTCACCTTTTAAAGCTCCTGTACTTGGTAATATCGTACCAGTCCTTTTTCCACCAGAACATCTTTCAGGATTAGTTTCAAGGCAAGTCCACATAGACAGCTCTTCACACTGTGACTAATTTTGTCGAAAGGACGTTGAATTCCAAAGATTCGGGCTTGGGAGTATTCCTAGACATTAAGGGCGTATTCGATAAGATGGCCTTCTTTGGCATTGGCAAAGCTTTAACTGAGCTCCTTTTAACCGAGCTTTAACTGAGTTCCTCTAACCATCTGTGATTGGATGGACTCAGTCAAGCCTCAGTCACACTATCGTTAAACTAAGGAATGACAATGCCACCCTTAAAAAGGCTGTCACAAGAGGATATCCTCAAGGAGGTGTTCTTTCTCCACTTCTGTGGAACCTCATGTTAGACAGCCTTATTAAACACATCAAAGAAGCAATATTTGTTATCATTGGCTACACTGATGATCTTACTATCCTCGTATGATGTGATGGGATACAAGAAGCTCCAGCTTAATATAGTAGAGTCATAGTGTAAAGGACATAAATTGTCGCTCAACCCCAATAAAACTAAGTCCCTCTCCACAAGGTTGAGAGCGACAGGAAATTTTCCATTAGTCTTGTTTGCTAAATGCTCACTGTGTTTGTCTAAGGCCTAGTTTATTCACCTTTAGTTAAATTTAACTATCAGATTAGAACACTATAGTTACTGTTACTATAGCCAATCATGGCAAATGAAATTACAGTAACCATGGAAAATATCCAGTAGCTAAATTTAACCAAAGGTGAATAAACCGGCTCTTAAGAGGTAAAATATCTGAGTACTCTGGATAGCAAGCTGTCGTGGAAACCACACCTAGAAAGTAGAGATGGGAAGACCAGTCACGTTTGTCATTGTCGCAGGTCGATTAGGACACGGGGTTCGCCAATCAAATCTGGATTTACACATCCGTAATAAGACCTATGCTCACTTATAATGCAGTAGTTTGGTGGTCTATAATCGTAAAATTAGGTGACTGCCCAAACTACACTAAACAAAATACAGAGACCCCATCTGCGACCGTGGAAAACCGTAAAATCTACACTGATGGTTCTTGTAAACGGATTGGTGTGGGAGGAGAAATATTTTTCAATAACTTACGGCTCCGTCTTCTCGTATCACTCGAAGAAGGCATTATTGTTATGCAGGCGGAATTAGTGGCCATAAAAATTGCTGCTGACTATATTCTCAGCTCCAAGCTTTAAGCAGGTACAAATTTACCTCTGCGGTGTTAATGGACTATCCCTTAGCAGTTGAAGAGGCGTCAACACTAAATAGTGTCACACTTCAGTGGATAAAGGGACATTCGACTTATTCCCTGTTTCCCTTTGCCGACGGTTGATATAGCCGGAGTGAGTGCAGGGAGATTGTACTTACAAGAGGTCCTTTGAGCCTAAGTGCTACGTGCGTTGCATATCCTCCCCTTCTCTTACATATTATACATACAACAGTGGACACTGCTAAAACTAGAAATTATTTACAAAATATTAAATACAACTTGCAAAGGACCGTTTCATTCGGAAAGGCAACTAGGTACTGCTAATGGAATATAAATAACTGCAAAATTTCAATAATATCTGCAATGAAGTAAATATTTGGTAGCAAAAACTTGTTCTGTCAAATCAAAATTAAGTACTGGAATAATGTAAACCAATCATAAAACATTACGTACGACGGAAAGTTGAAATAATTGAAAGCAAATCAATAAAAGACTTCCCCCAAACTGAACCAACATTAAATAATTAAAAGTTTCCTCAGTTCCTTTAGCCAACTCAATTATTTGTTGATGATGACTGACACAATCTCTAAAGCAACGATCGGCATATTTTTGAATATGTTCCGGATATAATTCAACATTTTCAATACCATCTTTGAAATTGACATTATTTTCTCGATACTTATCCAAATTATCTGTTAGACCGTCTTCTTTCTAATTAAAAATTAAAGAAAATATTAATACGGTTCAATCAAATGCAAATATTTTCTATTCACCATCAATATTTCCATTCGGTTCATGTAAGTTTTTAAAGAGTTAATCAAAATTAACAGTTGCGCTTTTATATGGCATAAAATTCCGCAAATTAAAGCATCGCTAGCACCAATTGTGAACCCATAAGACATATTTGAACTGACTTGGTACAAACATATAAATTGGTAATTTGGTGTTTCATTGGATTCGAATGGTAACCAAGTTTTGTATGGTCTTACTCGAATTTCACGGGTGTTTGTTTCGTTTAAAATCGGATCGAAATATTCTTCAATAGCAGTTCCTTGGTTTATAACTTGGTTGAAGAAATGCATTAGAACCATCGGACAAAGAAAGCAATGAAAAAACGTTGCTTGCGTATAATTAGTTTTTATTGCCCCTTTAACATATTTAAATTCAATCGGTCCACCTCTTTTCAAATCCGGCGCAAAAACGCCCGATTGAAGAAATTGTCGGTATTTATCAATGTCTTCTCGAAAAATAAAGATTAATCCCATTTTACAAAAACCTAAAAGAAAGTGTTTGAATTAAAGTTAATATGCAAAAAGTAGTTTTAGTTACCGAGAATGTGGCTCAAAAGATAAGTGAGTTGAAATGCTGAATCATATATATCTGTAAATTCTCTGAACAGATAAATCATTTCTGATATCGGATATAAAATGAAAAAGAGCATTATAACCGTAATGGCGTAGATGTTGTACAAAACTCTTGATACACTGAACGTTTTTGGTTCATCGATCCAAACACCAAAAATTTGGAGTAAAATGTAATGATACCTTAAATAATTTTTAACCGATAAGGTAGTTTCGTCTTCATTTTTTTTCTTGCCCATAATGACGTCTTTACGCTTTATGAGAATTGACTCGAACGATTCTAGTTATTATACCTTTTAATTCCAGTACTTGTTAAGTTTGTAAGTTGTTATTTGAAGTTTTAAACTTGGTTTAATATTTATGAACGTCTTAGCAAATTCACGATTAATATTTTATGTAACAAAATTTGTCATCTGGCTGTAAATATTTTATTTAAATCATTTTTTACTTTGGGAATTATAAAAGGAGAATAATTTTAAAAATCTTAATTACAAAGATTCTAACGATTTAACAAACTTGCTTAAATGAATTTAGCATATAACGGCAAAAATGTTTTTAATTCATACATAGTTTTCTAGGTATAGTGTTAGTTCTAGAGTGAATCGTTGTTCAATGTTAGATTGTTGTTGATACTCTTATTGAACTAAAATTAGAACTAACAACTAAATACTAGACCTTGAACTAGAAGCATTCAGGTTTAGCCGTAGTTCTCTTAAGATAGCTAAAGCCGAATGCTTGTTATTGTAAGTTTAGTGTTCATTCTAGAATAATAACTACATTCTAGAGTTAATAGTAGTAGTTCTACATAACTAGAACTACCAAATAACTCTTTAGCTCTTTAACAATGTGTTAGGTGTCTGAAGCTATACTTTCTTCTCCATATTAATTAAATACATTTTAATAAAACAAGACCATTTACGTAACATAATTATTTATTAATAAACGACATCGAAAATCAAATTCATAATTATGTAAGCTGTACATCAGAATTAGCTTCGATCCAGTCCAAGAAACTGGTAATACGAGTATGAACGGATGGCCATCCGCGTTCACAACCAATGGCAAGACCGAAGGATACGAGACCGATTTGGACATTGTTACCAATAACTGGGCCACCACTGTCTCCACTGCAAGCTCCTCTGCCTGCATCACCGGAAGTACACAAATGAGTGTTTTGAATGATACCTAAGAATCTGATGTTGCAGGCCAAGTTGGTCATGACGTTAACGTGGACTTGACGGAGAACAGGGCTGATCGCGTTGGAATTGTCGCTATCTAATCCCCACCCGGAAATTCTGGCATTTACACCACTGAAGCTGTTTCCAACATCAGCACGACGTGGAAGAGTAACAACTTGGATGTTGTTAGTCAAGGTAACGGCAGATGGAAGAGTGATAAGGGCGACATCATTACGAATAAGAGATGCATCCCAACCAGCATGCATTCTCCAGTTGGTGGTGCGCATGATGGTTAAACCGGCGGTTTCTTGGATTCTATGAGCTCCTAAACGTACTTCAACTTGAGAACCACTGCAAACAAACATTTAAAAAATAAATTTAAAAGAATTTTATGAAAGTCGCTATTAGTTTACCCATCAACACAATGAGCAGCAGTTAAGACAAAATTAGGGGTGATTAAAGATCCGCCACAGAAACCAGTTCCGGCAGCAACGGTGATAAGTAAACCAACCTAAATATTAAATTAAGATATTTGATTTCAAACTTTTTTGAAATAGATCATTTTTCTTTACTTGGAATGGAATGGAGTGGGGGACTGCTTCAATTCCTCCTACAATCTTTGGTTCGAAAATAATTTCGTCAAGATCGAACGGAAGTGGAATCCTGGGTTCTCTAATGAAAACTTTTGACCAGTCGACATCGTCGGCCTAAGAAGTATTAATAATAAAATAAATTAACAGATAATATCTTAATTAATAAGCACTTACGACTGCCACTGAGGCAAGAGCAAGAAACACCAAAAACAGCTTCATTTTGGAGTGTACGAAACAGTGATTCGTAGGACATATTTATACCATCTTCGTGACGTAACCTTTTCCCTTACATTTACGCTTATTTTTTTCAGATAAGATACATCTCAATTTCTTTTTGGAATTATGATAAAAGATTTAGTCAAGAAGTATTTACCTAAAATAGATTAGCCAACGGCCTACATTGTTTCATTTTAACTTGATTGTTGTGATTATTTTTTCTCAATTGTAGTTGTCAATTAATTGTACGATTATTGATTATCACACTGCTTGCAAGATCTGTATGAAGGACGTCTAAGTGGATTTATTTTAAAATTATCTTATCCTAGTGATTGTAAAAAAATCCCCGTGAATATCAATTAAATTGCGAAATTTTTGTTTATAATAAAGATGTGTTAACATCTCTATTGTTGGAGGGCAATAAACTTTACAAATGTTAATTTAATTTATATATACATTTTTATTAGTAATGAATGAGAAAATTAAATTTTTTAACAAATTTGTGAAAACTAAACCAGATCTTCTTATATGCACTTCACAGTAACCAAGAGCTTAGAATTTTAATTTCCCTTTATATTCAATGTCAATAATAGTGAGTATATTCAACATTTTATACACACTTTCCATTTTCTACTTGCTATTTCAAAATTATTTACGTTGACTATTGTTTATGTATCCCCATCTGTACTTCAAAAAATCGAAATGAAATCTTTAAATACAGGAACCTTTAATTCCAACTTGATTCTTTTAGCATTGTTCATAAATATTAAATGCAATAATCGCAAATCGTACCACAAGGTAGTACTCAGCGTTACAACCCTACCGATATAGAAAGTAATCAAGTTTGTATGAACTTTTTCGAGTCAAGTTCATAATGTTACAATGTTGAAGCACACATGAAACGCTAGATTATAAAGTAAGTGTAATCCTGACATAACTGCTTAAAATTTCGCATTATCCAGAAAACGAAGAAATGTTATTAATCTATTTCTCAAAGATAGTATTACCTGATAAATTATTACACATATTTTGAATTTTTGTGCTTTTTGTTTTAAGACATTTGCCTTATTTCTTAATGACTCCTATTTATAGTCTACACTAATAGAAATTTATCCTATCGTTCATAAACCTTTTTTTACAACTCTAGTTCCTATGATGTTCTTATCAGCTCCCTCCAGAATAACCTTTATATTCTGATGATGATGATTTAGCATCAAAGCAATTTTTGAAAATTCATACGTATGTCTACTGAAAAAAACTGCATTGGAAAAAACTTAAACGACGAATAAAGGCTCTTCAAAAAAAGTCTAACCAAACGTTCGCAGCAGATGCTAGTTTGGAATGCACTGAATTGGGATGAATTTGCTCAATAATACATGAAGATTAAAAAATTAGTTGAAAATGGTTACTTCAATAGAGATAACAATTTTGTATGTATGCTTGTGCACCTAAAGCACCTACAAATCTGCCGCCTAAGGTTCGTTTGCAATGGAAAAGTCTTCTCCTAGCAGTGTTTACAACATTACAAGCCATATCTGATCTTTAATTGACAGTTTTTGACCTTCTGACTGGAAGATTTTGTATTTTACCCACAGTGTTTGATATTTTGGAAGCAAACTAAAATTTTTAATAATTTCTTGCCTTTACCAAAAAATTTCAGTATTTAGTCCTTAATTAACAGTTTTTGGATTACTTATGTCCAAAATTTAAGGTTTTGTCCAGTAGCAATTAGTATTTTCAAAGTAAATGCAAAAGGTTTATCAACAGTATCTTGTTTCTTGCAATGAAAATGTTTTCGGCAAGTAGTTTTAGAAGCACTATTAGGCCTTCTGGAAACAGTTCAAGTTTTCTAGAAGTAGTCTAGTAACTCTCCAGAAACATTTTTGTAGAAACATTACAAGTCTTCTAGAAGTAGTATAAAGCCTTCTGCAAGCATTTCAAGTCGTCTGGAAATATTTTAGGTCTTCTAGAAGCAGTAAATAGTCTTCTAAAAGCATTTTATATCTTCCAGAAGCAATATCAAGTCTTTTGAAAACATAAAGTCTTCTAGAAGCAGTAGCATGCGTTCCAGGGGCACTGTTAAGTTTTCTGCAAACAGATCAAGTTGTCGGGAAGCAATGCAAGTCTTCTGCAAACATTTCAAGCCCTCTGCAAGCATTTCAATAGCAGGTCTTCTAGATGCAGTATCAAGTCATCTAGAATCAGTATCAACTCGTGTGAAAATAGATTAAATCATCTGGAAGCATTTCAAGTCTTCTAGAACCACTGCATAGTCTTCTGAAAATATTTCAAGTATTCCAGAGATAATATCAAGTCCCTTGGAAGCATTTCAAGTCTTCTACAAACATTTCAAGTATTCTGGAAACAATAGCAAATCTTCTAGATACAGTATCAAGTAATCCAGAATCAGTATTAACTTTTTTGAAAGCAGATTAAGTTATCTAGAAGCAGCATCAAGTCTTCTAGAACCAGTATCAAGTCTACTGGAAACATTTCAAGTTTTCTGGAAATATTTCAAGTCTTCTAGAAATAATAAAAACTCTTCTAGAAGCAGTAGCATGTCTTCCAGGGGCAGTAAGTTAAGTTTTCTGTAAGCAGTTCAAGTTGTCGGGAAGCAATGCAAGTCTACTGCAAACATTTCAAGCCTTTTGCAAGCATTTCAAGTTTTCTGGAAACGATAGCAAGTCTTCTAGATGTAGTATCAAGTCATCCAGAATCAGTATCAACTCTTGTGAAAGCAGATTAAGCCATCTGGAAGCATTTCAAGTCTTCTAAAACCACTACATTGTGGTCTGAAAACATTTCAAGTCTTCCAGAGATAATATCAAGTCCTGTGGAAGCATTTCAAATCTTTTACAAGCATTTCAAGTTTTCTGGAAACAATAGCAAGCTTTATAGATACAGTATCAAGTCATCCAGAATCAGTATCAACTTTTCTGAAAGCAGATTAAGTTATCTAGAAGCATTTCAAACTTCTAGATCCACCACATAGTCTTCTGAAAGCACTTCAAGTCTTGCAAAGATAATATCAAGTCCTTTGGAAGCATTTCAAGTTTTCCAGAGATAATATCAAATCCTTTGGAAGCATTTCAAGTCTTCTAGAAGCAGTGTCGAGTCTTCTGGAAACATTGCAAGTCTTCTGGAGACATTTTAAATCTTCTGGTCATCATCGTATTATCCAAGGGCAGTATCAAGTCTTGAGCAAACAGTTCAAGTTGTCGGGAAGCATTGCAAGTCTTTTGGAAGCATTTTAAGTCTTCTGCAAACATTTCAAGTTTTTTGGAAACAATATTAAATCTTCTAGGAGCAGTATCAAATCTTTTGAAAGTAGTTAAAGTCTTCTAGAAGCATTTCTTTTGTAAGCAGAATCAAGTCTTCAAATAGCAGTATTAAGTCTGCTGGAAGTATATTAAATCTTCTTGAAGCAGTATCAATTCTTCTAGAATCATTATAAGTCTTCCGAAAGCATTTTAAGTCTTCTACAAGCAGTTCAAGTCTTCTAGAAGCACTATAAAATCTATACTGGAAGCATTTCAAGTCTTCTAGAAATATTTCAAGCCTTCTGCAAGTATTTCAAGTTTTCTGGAAACAATATCAAATCTTCTAGAAGCATTTCAAGTCTTCCCTAGCCAATATCATGTCTTCTGGAAGTATTTCAAGGCTTCTAGACGCAGTATAAATTCTTTTAGAAGCATTGTAAGTCTTCTGAAAGCAGTTTAGGTCTTTTGCAATCATTTCAAATCTTGTAGATACAGTATCAAGTCTTCTAAAAGCAGTGATCAAGTCTTCCAGAAGAAGTATCATGTCTAGAAACGGTGTCATGTCTCCTGGAAGTAAATCCTCAAGCCTCGATTCAAAAAATATACTTTGCAAGAAAACATTCGAAGCAGATGCTGGGACTGAATTGAGAAGAAGAAGCACAATTGTAAAGTTAAAAAAATAATTGAAGATGATTATTTCGATTCAACTAAAAATTATTAACAATTTGGATACTTACCCACTTTGCCCTCATTTTGATATCCACATTTCAATTATTTTATTTTATGGTATCCTGTTAATGATCGGATATTCTGTACATCCTGAACGTAGATTATGTTGATTTTTTTACTCTTGATACACATATATTGCAATATTTTATCTCTCATGTTATGTGGGTTATTAAGGTAGTTTCTTCTAACGAGTTCTTCCTCGTAATATTTATGATAAGATATTTAACTCATCATCTATTTTATAGATATGTGTTGTACTATCAATAAGTGAATATGTTCGGAATTGGAAGAAAAATAAAGATTACAAAATTAGTTTTGACGTGGCATGATATCATCAATACGATACATAACAGTACCACTTTGTATTCATAAAAAAATGTTTATTGTCCATATAACAGTTTATAATAACAACATTATAAAACTTTATTTAATCAAGAATGACATCAGAATTAGCTTCGATCCAATCCAAAAATGTACTAGTACGAGTATGTATAGATGGTAATCCAAGTTCGCATCCATTAACAACACCAAAAGCGGCGACGCCAATCAATCTTCCATTAGCGACAACTGGACCGCCACTGTCCCCACTACAAATTCCTCTACCTCCATCCCCAGAAGTACAGATATGGGACTGTGCGATAATGGCGATTTCTATCCATCTCAAAGCGAATCTACAGGCCGCAATAGTCATTACATTAACTGTAGCTTCTTGAAGAGTTGGACTAATCGTAGTGGAACTATCGCTACTCAATCCCCAGCCGGAGATTCTTGCAGTGACACCAGCAATATCGTTTCCAATGTCAGATCGACTAGGAACACGTACAAGTTGAATATTATTGTTTAAAGTGACGGCAGATGGAAGATTGACAATGGCGATATCGGCACGGAGAAGTGATGGAATCCAGTCAGGGTGAGTTACATAGCTGGTGGTGCGCATGATAACTTGGTCTGCCGTTTCTAGGATTCTATGTGCTCCCAGGCGCACTTCAATTTGAAGTGGTCTAAAAAAAATTTAGTTAACAACAAGATGTTGAAAAAGATTTGTTTACCTGGATAGAATATTTTCAGTACAATGAGCAGCAGTTAAAACATGGCGAGGTGAAATTAAAGATCCACCGCAAAAATAGGTACCTTCATCAAAAGTGACAAGGAGGCCAACCTAATAAAATTAATAAAGTATACTTAACAAAAGCATCATTATATTTTTTTAATTACTTGGTATGGAAGAGAGTTGGGAACAGCTTCTTGTCCTCCTACTATTCTTGGTTTGGCAAGCTGTTGTTTTATGTGGGAAGGAATCGGTATTCTTTGTTCATTAATAGTAACTTTGGACCAATCAACATCGTCGGCCTAAAAAATCAAAGAGCAACTAAATAATTAAACCAACAAAAATCGTGTAAAATTAAAACTTACTAAAACCGTACCGATGAGAGCAACAAGAACCAAAAAAAACCTCATGTTGAAATACAACAATAGGAATTATTTAATTAACTTTACTTGTCGCCTCGGCTGTTTTAATAGAGGATTTATCGTACGTTTTCGATCTTAGAGATAAGATACATTGACGTGTCTATCAATTGTTGATATTCAAACAAGAATTTAAACATTTAACAAGAACTAATTTAATATCTCTGTTTTAAAAACAAGACACCTATATGATTTCTCGTTATGATCACCAATAGATGTTACTTATTATGTTATACAGAAATAATTAGAAGAAATTACATCAAACTTATTGAGTTTCTTAGATTAAAAAAAAGTCGTTTATTATACTGATAAATAATAAAAATTCAGATTACAAGATAATGATGAAGTACTTAAAAGGCTAAATGGCGACTTGATCATATGCACGTTCGCCAAAAATAAATGTAAATCCAGTAAATTTTTTAATTACGGTCGTATTATATTAATAGTTTCAGTGACATCTGTTAATACAGAGTTCTTGAAATAGTTCAATTTGTGCATCGAAAAGTGCAACTTAATGTTCGATTAACAAATGCTGCCAAAATTAATCAATTTAACTCTTTCGTGTTGTAATTGATATTGATATTAAAGACTTCTAGTTTTTGGTCTGAATTTAATTAATAATAAATGAATGAAGGTGTCCTATCATTTCCGAAAGTTATATACATATAGTCATTCTGTACACCAGATATACAGGATGTTTCTGTTTGTCGTGGCATAATTTTAATCACAAACACTAGAATCAAAAAGAAGATGATTCGTGTAAATATTGTTGTCCTGACCCTAGAAGGCTAAGATGGGCCTTCAAAGATAAGAAATTGTTAGACATCTTAAATATTTTTAATACGGTTTGTTTTAGAATGAAAAGCTTTTGCGGATAGAGCAATGTTATCATGAGAAATCATTTAAAATCACTTTTGAAAATATGCGATTACGACAACAATTCTATACAGGATTAACGAGCTAGCAGCACTCAATGACATTGCTTTTGTAATAACTCTTAAAGATTTTGACATTGTTGGAATAACGGAAACCTGGATCTCTTCCAAAGCTACCTCAGATTTTGTGAGTATACATGATAATATATGTATACAGACGGGTGTGGCGTTGTATATAAAAGCATCTGCTACTTGCTCATTCATTGATGTGGACGGTGTGGAGCAATTATGGGTTAAACTCAAATATAATAAGAAATCCTACGCTGTGGGAGTGGTTTATAGACCCTTAATTGCAATTAATTAAATTGTTGGTTACGTTTGATTTAGTACAAATAACTGATTCCCCAACCAGAACAAATGCTACTAGTTCAGCCGTAGGCTTTATCAGACCATTACTTGGACATAGTGTAAGTTGAAAGTGGAAAAAATTAGAAAAGTGCCTACTTCCAAGGTGATTAGAGCTTTTAACGACTTTGAGAGTTTCTATTTGGATCTTTGTCATTTTCCTTTTTATAACATATTTGATATGTACGCGCTATTGAGAATGTTTTTTGAATGTGTTTTTTATAGGAATTTGCGCAATTATGTGAATGGTGCAATCAACAGAGAAAAAACATATCGAATGATCCATTACTACTAAATTCAATCGCTGTTTTGTTACCTCTATAAGCAATATCATCGGTTATAAGCTTTGTAATTTCTATAGCAACACTAGGAGATAATCATGTAGGTTTTCATTTCAGTTTGTCAATGACCTCGATATCGTACAAATTATAAGCGGCATAAAAAACAATGTAATGAGCTGGGATAATTTAAATGCAAAAGTTATATAATTGATTGATCCTCATTTGATGCTGTATTTTGAATGTTTTTAAGGTGCTCTTGTCCAAGATTTGTATCCAAGGTTATGTTTAACCAACTTAACAACTTTATATCGTCAAATAATTTACTACCGGCAACTAAATCTGGGTTTCTTGCCGGATTTAGTTGTGTCACTGCACTTTCGAACATTGTAGATAATATTGTTGCACAGACTGATGGAGGAAATCTAACGCTAGTTTGTATTTCTGATTATTCCAAAGCTTTTGATCATATTAACCACACCGTTTTGTCAGTAATTCTAAAGTATTATGATCCAGATGATTATTCGATGGCTCTAGTTACGGATTTTGCCTCGGGGAGACAACAAGCGGTAACAATGGACAGAGTTGAATCAGAGTTTATCCCTACAAGATACGGGTGCCTGCAAGTTTCAGTCTTGTCGTCTTTTCTATATACAATATTAATTAAATAATGACAGTTATAACTAAAGGACAATTAGAGAAAAGAAGTAAAAAAAATACTTAATTTTTTTATAAAGACTTGGAACAAGATTTTTTTGAAAATATTAAAATTTCCAAAAAAAAATAAACGACAAATTAATTGTTATACATAAAATTAAAAATATACATACTGAAAAACTGTTTAAAATGATAGAGTGTATCTTTCATGCATCTGATAAAAAGGTTGTGTTGCTTAATGAAAAATTTGAAGAAGAAATACCAACAGATTAACAGCGGAATACATGTAAATTTTACGGAAACATTAAAAGAAGTTAATGGCACCCATGGAAGAGAAAATATTAAGGAAGGAATAAAATCAATTAAAAGCACAAAAAATGGAAAATTATTAATTACTATGGAAAAAGAAGGAAACACTTTGCACAGAGTAAGTTAAGCGATAGGAAAAATGGAGAGACCATGACTCGTAAAAAATTGGGGGTGGATGATATTTAAACTATTTATATAAAAGGTATAGATGCCCTTATAAAAAGGAAGATGTTAAAGAGGCAATTGTTATTGTATTGGGATTAGGAAAGCAAAAAAAGGTGCTTAGAGGAAACTTTGTAATGAACTGGAAGAAGATATATGGGAGATATCTACAAAATAGTTTTAAAAAGAACACAATTTAATTGGAAATCAAGTTACCTTAATATAGATCGAAAAACAAAAAAAAACAAGGAAAAACAGTTTACAGACAGTTTACAGAAATGTTTGCTAGACTGCTTTCGAAAATTATATGAAGTTATCTTGAAAGAAAAAATTTGGAAGATTTAGTAAATAATGAAACACTGATAACCAATACGGTTTTAGGAAAAGAACATCTACAGTCAATGCAATTGAAGAGGTCATAAATGCAGCGAGAAGTACAGATAAATACAGCAAAGGAAAAAATTCTGTTGTTTACTAATATTAGACGTTAAAAATGTTTTTGGTTCTGCTCCACAAGAGGTGTCCCTCATGGTTCTGTTTTGGGGCCATTGCTTTGGAATATATTTTTGACTAAATATTAACCGATATGCTAAAAATGTTAAGTTAGTGGTATATGCAGACGACTTGGCCATTGTAATTTCTGATTGGGATAAGGAAAACATTGCTAATATTGGACAACGTGTTTTCAAAGAAATTGTAGATAAGTTTGAGTTTATGGGTTTAAAGCTGGCTCCGGAGAAAACGGAATATGTGTTAATGAAAAGTTGAAAAAATATCTTGTAAAATCTAGTAACTCATTCAAATACTTAGGTGTAATGATTGGTAGAAACCTGAAATGGGAAGCTCATGTGGAATATGTTTATTCAAAAGCACAGAAAACGGTGCAAATACTGCATAACATAATGGGATCCACATATAGACCGGAAGTTGGGAAAGGAAAATTATAGGATCTGTGGTATGGTCGCAAGTCCTTTACGCTCGTAGAAGTTGGAGAGATGCCATGAAAATTAAACAGTATGTTAAAAAACTTACAAGACTGCAAAATTATTAATGCATATAGGACTATATCTAGTGACTTTTTAGGTCTATTTACACACATCAGTGATGTATCAGTTTATACATAGGTATTACATACATAGGTATTTTTCATTGTCAGTGAAATCTATGAAAATAACTGCGACGATATTATTCAATTTTTGTATGCGTTTCGACATAAGCGTAACTATTTAACCTAGTGTAAAAATAATTACATCCTATAAATGCAAGAACTAAAGGAAATATTCAAATTCTAAGTCAAGAAATTTAGAAAATAATAAAAAACCAATTGGTGGACCATTTAAATTGGATACATTTAAAGGGAATCTCTAGCTTCTGTAAGAGATAGAGGAAAAACGATAACAGTGTCTGAGCCTCGATTTAATATAAGAACAGTGTCGTCCTAAGAGATTTGGCTCCCTAGGGCAGGGTTGGAAGAAAGAAACGACTCTCTTCATACAAAATTTTAAAAAAAGATTCTAGTTCTAGATCTACAGTTAATTCTAGTTTTACTTCTATTCGAATACGCAGAGTTACCAAATCAGTTTGTAAAGTACTCTATTTCAGAAACTATACATTGTAGAGGCCTTCCTTAAAAAAACGTCTTTAGATACGGCTAAACCCATCAGAACCTAACCCTGTGAATTTGAATTGAAGTAAACCTAGAACCAACACTAAACCTAGAACTAAAATTATTCGGCTTCACCAGTATTGGAAAATGTACAGCTTAACCCGCCTGTTTCTAGTTCTACATGTAGAGTTAGATTTAAAGATATAAAACTAGAACTAACACTAGACAGTCTTCAGACGCACGGCTAAACCCAAAACCGACTACTTCTAGGTCTAGTGTGTTAGTTCTAGTTTTACTTCAATTGAAATAAACTGGGTTGCCAAATTAGTTTTTAAAGTACTCTATTTCAAAAACTATTCATTGTAGAGGCCGTTGTTAAAAAAATGTTTTCAGATGTACGGCTAAAAACAACCCTGTATATTTGAATCAGAGCCCACCTAAGTTTTTCGGCGTCCCAAGGCTGGGTTAGACGAACGAAACGAGTACGCCCTTTTCATACAAAATTCAATGCTAAAGAAAACTTCCGCACCTCAGAGTAGACATATGGGTATATGTATAATGGGTACACCATGCATTTCATTGCAAAAACAGGCGTTGGCACCCCAGCGCTGTAGCGCTAATAACCCTTAAGTTTCGGTCGGCACTGTATAAGAAATTAAATGATGAAAACCGCTTATAATTTATTTACTTATATTACCGCTTATTATTAACTTATAATTTCAGAACAGAAATGCAATTTCAAGAAGCATCTCTTATTGTATTGCCACTTTATTTAAAAATCGTTCTTGCTTTATTCACTAATTCTTTATGAAAAGTTGCGAATTTTGCTTCAGTGTCTCTTTACTTCTATGCTTAATACATGGAAATAATAAGGGTTTTTAATTGGTCGGGGTATTTCTTTTACTCCAACTCCACACCATTTGGTTACCCATTATCTTAGGCCAGATATTTGATAGATTTTCTTTTATATTTTTTTAAATATAAAATTCAAAAGGTTCAAAATTCGGGTATACGTTTTCTGTTTGGATTGCGTCGATGGAAGAGCGTGTCACCATACCTACATACAGCAGACTGGCTAATATGATAAATAATAAACCGCCTTGTCTTTATAAAAAGCTTACATTCCGTTCTAATTTACACATAACATCTTTGTAGTACATCTTTAAAACCTTTTAAAAACAAGCATAAAGGTTATCTATTCAATAAGCAATAATCATTTTTGGCACGTGCGTTTTCCGTGCGGCCGGGGGTGAGGCGGTTATGTGTTAAACTATGTTGAATGAATAAACGTTAGGTATTGTGCGTCGAAATATTTCCGAAAGCTATTGTGCGACTTAACAACGACCTATTTAACGTCTTGAAGTAGTCTCGGAGATATGGATTTAAGTTCAACTCACTTAAACGCAAGCTATTGTATTTGGAACTCGTCAATTACTTGCTAAGATGAATCCATCTACCTACAGTGATTTGATGATGGATGGTAATGTCATACGGTTTTTCTCGGAGTCCTTATGAATTCTGCACTGTCTTGGAAACTGTAATCTCAACATGTTTGCAAAAAAGATTATGCTTGTTTCCACTCTTTAAGAAGACTTCGCTGCTCTTATCCTTCTGTGGTCCGTCGTAATCTTTGTTACTCTTTTTCATTCCCTCTTCTTCTACTATGGGGACGCTGTTTATCCCGATCTTTCGGTAACACTTCTGAATAAATTACAGAAGCTAAAAAATAATTGCATTCGGTTCATATAATTAAATTCAGATGTTTACCTGTGAGAAACGTAGATCCTTTCGTTTATTGACCATGTTATTTAAAATCCCGCATAACTACACCCTAAGGTACTTATCAGATAGGTTCCAGCAATTATCATAATGAGATGATAATTGCTCGAACCTACTCGCTCGTGTTTTGATACTATTCTTACATTTCCCATTCATAGCACTGAAATTTATCACAAATCATTTACAGTACAGTTGATTGCGCTGTGGAAGGTAGTCCATACCTTCTGAAATTCGTTATATTACTAACGTTACTGATTTTAGACATGCTTTAAATGCCACTTCTTTGGCCTTCAATTGTCTATTTCCTAATTCTTTGTTCTTTGTCCTTCACTTTTTCTTTCCTCTTCCCAACTGCTCTCTCTCTTTTTCTCTCTCTCTCACTCGTTGGCAACTGATAATCAGCAGATTCTTTTGGTTTCTTTAAGCTTCTCTATTTTCTCTCTTTTCTTTATATTTCTCTCTTTTTTCTTTCTTGCTAAATCTTATTTGGTGATAAATGTTAATAACAGCTAATTATCACTACTTGCCATATTCAATTTAGTAAAATTTTGCCAGTAAATATTATTTTTGTATGTTTTGTTGGGTCATTTGGCAGAGATCGCTTGTGTGATAAAATGACCCATTTGTTTATACTGCTTATACTGTTTATACTATTTAAGTTTAAGTCTTAAGTCTAAGGATAACCTTAGACTAAGAAAAACTTATATAAACAAGTTTTTTGTTTAATTTTGTACTCTTATCGTTGGCAATAAATGTTAAATAATAATAATAATTGTATAAAAGGGTTGCACAGTAATGCAATGTATAGTTTATGTGACCATACGTCCTGTTTTGAACGGGATTGTCCCATTCTTCAGTTAGTAGTTCCATCGTCCCGAATAATCTCTAAAACGTCCCGTTTTCATAATCACATAAGTGCATAAATCTCATAAAGTATCTAGCTGTATTTACACAGCTTTTGTTATTAGTAATATTTCATTTCTTTTTTTGCGAGACTTATACCAAACATGCCTAAATGTAAGTGTACATTTTTTTGAAACTTGAAGGGGGGTAAATAGAAAAAGTGTAAACAATGTTTATACAAAACCCAGCACATTGTTGGAACAATAACTAATAGGGATTGGCTGTGAAGCTCATAATGTCTACAATGCAATTAAAACTGCCGATTGCTTACCAATTGATTTAGAATGCATTATTGTCAAAATTTGCTTTTTTAATATTTATAATGTACGCATTGAAACTGTAAAAGAATTCTATGTCTTGATAGGTACAGAGTATAAAAGAATGTTGGGTTGCAGTAAATCTAAATGGCCTGTACTTGAAGAGTGCTTAAAATGTTTGTGAGATTAGAAAAAAAGAATTTTAGATTGCTAATCTAAGAAAATAGTCTTCTAATAGGCATTCATTCTAATAGTTACTCTTCTAATAATTAGTCATCTAATGCCCGAATATATTAAAGTTATTTTTTGGCAATCCCAGCTCCGAATGCTGGCTATATTTTGTTCACGCCCAAGAAGTTGGTTTTCACCAAGCCGTTTCAAAAACCGAAGGACAAAATAGATCAGCAATGGATGTGAATGTAATGTCTGCTTGAAAAAAGTAGTCGAGTATAACTACTAACTATTTCCACGAAAATAGAAACATAGAATAATTACAACTACTACAATTAGTAGTTAAGTATCTAATTACAGTAAAGCTTTGCTAATTCTGCTGTTTATCTTGCAATACATATAATACACTAAAACTTTTAATACCTTCCTTACTTTTAATTCGGTTATCCCAGCTTCTTTGTGGAAAAACTGCCTTATTTATTGCAGCATAATATTAAATTGTTTTAGTTGTTGAACGGACAGTGGAGTGCCACAATCAGGTTCTAATTCCTCAGCTGATTTTCGAAATACACATCTCTACCATTTTGCTAATAAATTTCAAGGATTTACAAACCTTAGAAAGTATGGACTCGGCATTTTTGATAGAAACGCTATTCAGAGTTTTGGAATTATCGTCTTTCTCTGCAGATTGAACGAATAGTCTTTTCCGATTAGCGAATCTTTTACCAATTCGGATTACAAAGGACATAAAGCAAATTTTACGTTTTTCAATTTTGTTCAGATTACCAGGGAATTCGGATTTGGGGTTGTACGAAGTAGCAAAGCTTTACTGTACTTCTTTGACTACATAATAAGATGCAGTTGTAATGCCTAAAAGGGATTGGCTTGCACTCTCCAAAAATGTGTGATAAAACAAGCAAAGTTTTACAAACAGTATCTAGCCTTTAATTGGTAGTTTTTAAACTTTTGATGTGATGATGTTGTATTTTGCGAACAGTATTTGATATTTTGGAAGGAAAATTAAATTTTATTAATAGTCCTTCGCTTTTTACCATAAAAATGTCTTCTGCCAGCAGTATTTAACCTTTAATTAACAGCTTATGGACTCCTTACGGAAAGATTGTGCATTTTGTTCAATAGTATTTAATATTTACAAAGCATAGTCAATTGGTTCATCAACAGTATCCAGTTTTTACAAACAGTTTTACAAGTAGTATCAAGTCCATTGGAACCATTTCAAGTCTTCCAAGGGCAGTATCAAATTTTCTGAAAGTAGTATTAATTGATATCTAAAAGCAATATCAAGACTTCCGGAAGTAGTATCAAGTTTTCTAAAAGCATTTCAAGTCTTTTGGAGGCAATAACAAGCCATCTAGAAGCAGTTCAAATCTTCTGGAAGCAATATTATGTCTTCTAGAAGCAATATCAAAATTTCTGGAAGTAGAGTCAGGTTTCTTAGATGCATTCCAAGTCTTCTAATATCATTTCAAGTTTTCTGAAAGCATTTCAAGTCTTTTGAAAGTAATAACAAGCCATCTAGTAGTTCAAATCTTCTGAAGGCACTATCAAGTTTTCTAAAAGCATTTCAAGTCCTATGAAAGCAATACCAAGTTTTCTAAAAGCATCTCAAGTCTTCTGGAAGCTTTTCAAGTCTCCTTGAAGTAATATTAAGTTTTCTATATATCAAACTTTCTAGAAACATTTTAAGTCTTCTAACGGTATTTTCAGTCATCTGAGATCATTTCAAGTTTTCTGAAAGCAATATCAAGACTTCTAACAGCAATAACAAGTCTTCTGGAATGCAATGCTTCCAGAGTTACACTTCCATTTGTCACATAAAGATACCTGTGTGAAATCTGATATCTTAAATGAGCCAAAATATACAAGACCTACCACTATTAAATCTTGAAAATTTTCGTAATTAGAAATTTCGTTTGACAGCATTACTTGAAGAGAGATTGTTGGAAAGTACATTAGAAAAATATATTGAAAATAGCATTTCAAGTCCTATGAAAGCAGCTTTTCAAGTGTCCTTGAAGTAGTATTAAGTTTTCTATAAGCAATATTAAGTCCTCTGGACGTAGTCTCAAACTTTCTAGAAACATTTTAAGTCTTCTAAAAGTATTTTCAGTCATCTGAGATCATTTCAAGTTTTCTGAAAGCAATATCAAGACTTCTAACAGCAATAACAAGTCTTCTGGAAGCATTGCAAGTCTTTAGGAAACTATCAAATTTTGTAGAAGCTGTATCAAGTTTAACTTAAAACCAAATTTTAATAATTTTAGACTGCACTTGATTTTCGACAAAAGTACCTAGGGTTGTCCGTTTTCAGTCGAAATAAAAACGGTCACGTTATGTAAGGTGTAAGTCTATTTTTAAATGAGATATCACGTAATTTATATTTAATTTAATGTAATTTTTTTTATGTATAATTAGCCCTTGTTTTACTTTTTGAAAAATTCCAATGTTTTGTACAATTTAACATTGGTTGGGGATTGAAATTGCGACTAGTAGGATGTGCTTAAAAATGTTATCTGGTCACTTCTGGTGGGAATATTTTAGTATGTAACAAATTTTTCAATATATTCAATGCCAAAATCCAGAATAGATGTTTTCAAAACCTGAATTAAACATAAGATAAAATGTACTATACTTAAAAAATGCAAGGAAAATAATTTGACTCTCAATCAGTTAATAAATGGACTTACAGGAAAATCTTTAAAGGAGATTCCAAGTTACACTTCCATTTGTCACATAAAGATACCTGTGTGAAATCTGATATCTTAAATGAGCCAAAATATACAAAACCTACCACTATTAAATCTTGAAAATTTTCGTAATTAGAAATTTCGTTTGACAGCATTACTTGAAGAGAGATTGTTGGAAAGTACATTAGAAAAATATATTGAAAATAGCATTTCAAGTCCTATGAAAGCAGCTTTTCAAGTGTCCTTGAAGTAGTATTAAGTTTTCTATAAGCAATATTAGGTCCTCTGGAAGTAGTCTCAAACTTTCTAGAAACATTTTAAGTCTTCTAAAAGTATTTTCAGTCATCTGAGATCATTTCAAGTTTTCTGAAAGCAATATCAAGACTTCTAACAGCAATAACAAGTCTTCTGGAAGCATTGCAAGTCTTTAGGAAACTATCAAATTTTGTAGAAGCTGTGTCAAGTTTAACTTAAAACCAAATTTTAATAATTTTAGACTGCACTTGATTTTCGATAAAAGTACCTAGGGTTGTCTCGTTTTCAGTCGAAATAAAAACGGTCACGTTATGTAAGGTGTAAGTCTATTTTTAAATGAGATATCACGTAATTTATATTTAATTTAATGTAAATTTTTTTATGTATAATTAGCCCTTGTTTTACTTTTTGAAAAATTCCAATGTTTTGTACAATTTAAGATTGGTTGGGGATTGAAATTGCGACTAGTAGGATATGCTTAAAAATGTTATCTGGTTACTTCTGGTGGGAATATTTTAGTATGTAACAAATTTTTCATTGATAACTGTCCATATATCTAATGGAAGAATTGATTGTATTCTAAATATGCATGAAAATATTCTGAAATATTAATGGAGATGTGTGGAAAAATGCATCCGTCTTACAGAAGAACTAGTGATGAATACAGTGATAGAACACATTAAAATCATTTGAAAGTCAATATATTCAATGCCAAAATCCAGAATAAATGTTTTTAAAACCTGAATTAAACATAAGATAAAATGTACTATACTTAGAAAATGCAAGGAAAATAATTTCACTCACAATCAGTTAATAAATGGACATACAGGAAAATCTTTAAAGGAGATTCCAAGTTTCACTGCCATTTGTCACATAAAGATACCTGTGTGAAATCTGATATCTTAAATGAGCCAAAATATACAAAACCTACCACTATTAAATCTTGAAAATTTTCGTACTTAGAAATTTCGCTTGACAGCATTACTTGAAGAAAGATTGTTGGAAAGTACATTAGAAAAATATATTGAAAATAGCATTTCAAGTCCTATGAAAGCAGCTTTTCAAGTGTCCTTGAAGTAGTATTAAGTTTTCTATAAGCAATATTAAGTCCTCTGGAAGTAGTCTTAAACTTTCTAGAAACATTTTAAGTCTTCTAAAAGTATTTTCAGTCATCTGAGATCATTTCAAGTTTTCTGAAAGCAATATCAAGACTTCTAACAGCAATAACAAGTCTTCTGGAAGTATTGCAAGTCTTTAGGAAACTATCAAATTTTGTAGAAGTTGTATCAAGTTTAACTTAAAACCAAATTTTAATAATTTTAGACTGCACTTGATTTTCGACAAAAGTACCTAGGGTTGTCCCGTTTTCAGTCGAAATAAAAACGGTCACGTTATGTAAGGTGCAAGTCTTTTTTTAAATGAGATATCACGTAATTTATATTCAATTTAATGTAAATTTTTTTATGTATAATTAGCCCTTGTTTTACTTTTTGAAAAATTCCAATGTTTTGTACAATTTAATAGTGGTGTAACGGATATTCGCATCCGCATCCGCAACTGCGGATAATCCGCATTGTTTTGAAGATCCGCATCTGCATCCGCATCCGCATATATTTTAACGGAGCTCCGGTAAAATAGTGACAGTTTTTTGTTTTGATTTTTTAGATAAAAAAAATTTTTAGATATTGTAACATGCACGAACACGTGAGGTAATCGCGATGTGGCGACGGACGATACGACTCCTATATTGTCGCGCCGCAACGCCTCAAATCGGGGGCGCCAATGCATAGCGCTCTAAAAGATCTTAATTCCTAAAGACGATCAGTTGTTGAACGGATGGCAACTTGTATGTATGCTTTTGCGCATTTATCGTCATTCGTTTTATTGTTTGCTATCCATCGAAATTAAATTAATTAAAATGAAACCAAAAACAAGCTTTATTTGGGAATATTTCTCGGAAATTAACAGTTTGATTGCTCGTTGTAAGATTTGTGAAAAGGAATATTCACGAAAAGGACGTACCACATCTTCTTTAAAAAATCATTTGAAATCTAAGCATACAAAAATATTTGAAGAGTTAGAAAAACGTATAGCTGAAAATGCAGAACAGAACCAGCCAAGTTGTAGTACATCTACAGATACAGGTCCAAATACAACAAAACAACTTACTTTACAAGAATGTTTAACGAAGAATGTATGTTGGGATTTCTCATATACAAAATCCAAAGATACGGATCGAATGATAGGCGAAATGATTGCTTTGGAAGACTTACCATTCAACTTCGTCGAAGGTGTTGGTTTTCGGCGATTAATCAATACAATACTTCCACGATATAAATTAAGGGGACGTCAGTTTTTTACGTCGCTTGTATGTGACGATTTATATAACGGTGTGGCAAATAAAATTAAAGCACTATTAAAAGATCTTAAGAAAATATCCTTTACAACTGATGTTTGGTCAGATACAAGTTGTGGGACTTCATTAGTTAGTTTGACTGCTCATGGTATAAACGAAGGTTTTGAAAGAGTAAGAATTATTTTGAAATGTGAAATAATGGAAGGCCGTCACACTGGTCAAGCTATTTCGACAAAACTTGAAACCATTCTTGAAGAATGGGGTATAAAACAGGACAATGTTCACTGTGTGGTACGCGATCGTGGTAGCAACATGATTAAAGCAATGCAGATATCTGGATTTACTGATTTTGATTGTGTGATTCATCAAATGCAGTGTTGCATTAAAAATGTTATATTATCGGAAGAATCGGTTCAAGAAGTAACTGAAAACGTGAAAAAAGTGTCAACACATTTTAATCATTCCCTAGTAGCACAAGATGAATTAAAAGCTATACAGGTAATAAGATTGAAGCAACCTCCAATGTCAACAATACAAGATTGTCCCACTAGGTAAGCCAACGATTATCTATAAATTAAAAAGTATAACTAATTTTCATTTCAGGTGGAACAGCACATTTTACATGTTGGAACGTTTTGTTAAAATAAAAGATTCTTTACTTCTATACTTAACTACAAAACAACTTGTGTCATTTTCTCCGGATGATTTGTCAACAATTGAACTGTTGTTAAAATTGTTGGCACCTTTTGAAGACCTTACTGAAGAATTAAGTAACTCGAAGAACAGCATTTCTATGGTTATACCACTTCTGCACGTTACTTTGACAATATTAAAAGCTGAGAAAGATAGCTCAAATACGCCAGAAAATATCAAAGCACTTTTTGTTAAAGTTATACGAGTAATAAGTGAAAGATTTGATACTTAGATCCCAGATATAAAACCAAATTTTTTAATAGTTTTGAAATAGAAGAAGTCGAAGCCACAATAGCTAATTTGTGCCAAATTCAAACGATTCATCAAGATAAAGATTGTAGTCCGATACATAAGAAAAGAAAAATTGATAAACAAATTATTACTAATTCTAGCTGTTGTTCTTCCAAACTACTGCAGTCAGTACAATCCGTTCTAAGTTCAAGTGAAAGCGAGGCAGAAGATGACCAATTAATAACACTGAAAATTGTGCTCCAAAATTATATTAAAGAAAGAAGACTACCTTTAGAAGAAGATCCATTAATCTGGTGGCGACAAAATGGGTACAAATATACCGTTTTATTGCCGGTTGTTCGACAATATTTATCAACACCACCAAGCAGCTTTACCAGCGAACAGCTATTCAGTGGAGCATCGTTAATATACACAGATAAAAGAAAAAGTCTGAAAGGAGAGAAGGCATCAAAATTGCTGTTTTTAAAATATAATTTGCCTATAATAAATTATGAATATTAATTACTTTATTTGTGCATTAGATATTTTCAAGAAAATTTTAGCATGTAACTTTTTTCAACAACTCCGCATCCGTTAAATCCGCATCCAAAAATTTGCTTACGCATCCGCATCCGCAAAATTAGAATTAAAAAATCCGGTTCCGCATCCGCATCCGTTAAACCCACATCCGTAACACCACTACAATTTAACATTGGTTGGGGATTGAAATTGCGACTAGTAGGATGTGCTTAAAAATGTTATCTGGTCACTTCTGGTGGGAATATTTTAGTATGTAACAAATTTTTCAATATATTCAATGCCAAAATCCAGAATAGATGTTTTTAAAACCTGAATTAAACATAAGATAAAATGTACTATACTTAGAAAATGCAAGGAAAATAATTTGACTTACAATCAGTTAATAAATGGACATACAGGAAAATCTTTAAAGGAGATTCCAAGTTACACTTCCATTTGTCACATAAAGATACCTGTGTGAAATCTGATATCTTAAATGAGCCAAAATATACAAAACCTACCACTATTAAATCTTGAAAATTTTCGTAATTAGAAATTTCTTTTGACAGCATTACTTGAAGAGAGATTGTTGGAAAGTACATTAGAAAAATATATTGAAAATAGCATTTCAAGTCCTATGAAAGCAGCAATATTAAGTCCTCTGGAAGTAGTCTCAAAATTTCTAGAAACATTTTAAGTCTTCTAAAAGTATTTTCAGTCATTTGAGATCATTTCAAGTTTTCTGAAAGCAATATCAAGACTTCTAACAGCAATAACAAGTCTTCTGGAAACATTGCAAGTCTTTAGGAAACTATCAAATTTTGTAGAAGCTGTACAAGTTTAACTTAAAGCCAAATTTTAATAATTTTAGACTGCACTTGATTTTCGACAAAAGTACCTAGGGTTGTCTAGTTTTCAGTCGAAATAAAAACGGTCACGTTATGTATAGTGGGGGACTTTACTGTAATTAAACTGCACCATGAGATTGAATCTAAAAATTAATTTTGTATTCTTCTTTTTCTTTAAATTATAATCTTCCTTCTTTCTTTCAGATTTTTTTTGTATTTATTTTAGCTTTCTGAGACAACTCATTGCAATATTAGAGAATTGTTTAAAAAATTTTTATTTCTGAAGGCCCTCTTAGCCATTTATGGATTTAGACCAAACATTTTCACGCGAATCGTCACCATCTTTATTAGCACAAAAAAAATGTGTTATATATGTTTCTTTATTTTCTTAATAATTATTTAATTTATAAATCAAAAATTAACTGTGCCATCTATATTCTAAAAGTAAAAACTGTACAGTACATTAATTTAAATCAACAAGCGCCCTCTGCAAACAAACAAAACTCAGCAAGGTGGCAACAACAACCCAGAAAATATTAAAAAAAGCGTTTTAATCTCTTATTTATTGAAAGAAGAGATTTATTATATACAAAAATCATTGAATTCTGAATTAAGTAACACTAAATCATTAATGAAACAGTTACAATAACAACCAAAACATCTCGCGGTTAATTTTAAGCCTTTAAGAAAACATAACCTCAAAATTTAAACCATGACTTCTATTATAAAATTAACAGCCCTTTCTGGGGCTAAAGACGAGTCTCCTCCTTGTTACATCCTACAAGTGGACGAAGTAAGAATACTTTTAGATTGCGGTTGGGACGAGAAGTTTGATTTTGAAGTTATAAAAGAAATAAAAAGGTTAGTTAATTTTGAAAATTTTCATCCAAAATCACTTTAAATCGACTTTTTTAGGCACATTCATTTAATTGACGCAGTTTTAATCTCCTACCCGGACGTTTCCCATTTAGGAGCTTTACCATATCTAGTAGGAAAATTAGGTTTAAATTGTCCTATTTATGCCACAATACCAGTTTATAAAATGGGACAAATGTTTATGTACGATTTATACCAATCCCATCATAACATGGACGATTTTGAATTATTTACTTTAGATGATGTTGATGCAGCTTTTGATAAAATCGTGCAATTAAAATATAATCAAAGTGTTTCGATGAAAGGTAAAGGTTATGGGTTAACAATCACTCCTCTACCGGCAGGACATATGATTGGGGGCACAATTTGGAAGATTATGAAAGTAGGAGAAGAAGATATTATTTATGCAAATGATTTTAACCATAAAAAGGAAAGACATTTAAATGGCTGTGAAATGGAGAAATTACTTCGACCTTCCTTATTAATAACAGACGCCTTTAATGCAAATTATCAACAAGCAAGAAGAAGAACTAGAGATGAAAAATTAATGAGTTAACTAATCAATAAAATATTTTTTTATTTAAATATTAATTATTCTGTTTTTAGCAAACATTCTTCAAACTTTACGTAATAATGGAAATGTTTTAATAGCTGTTGACACAGCAGGAAGAGTTTTAGAGTTAGCTCACATGCTTGACCAACTTTGGAGAAATAAAGATTCTGGTTTATTAGCATATTCTTTGGCTTTATTAAACAATGTAAGCTACAATGTTGTTGAATTTGCAAAATCCCAAATCGAATGGATGAGTGATAAACTAATGAAAAGTTTCGAAGGAGCCCGAAATAATCCGTTCCAATTCAAACATTTACAATTATGTCATAGTTTACAAGAATTAGCAAAAGTTTCCAATCCCAAAGTGGTCTTAGCAAGTTCCGCAGACATGGAAAGTGGATTTAGTCGAGAATTGTTCCTTCAATGGTGTTCAAACGCAAACAACAGCATCATAATCACCACTCGAACATCTCCGGGAACTTTAGCGCGAGATTTAGTCGATAATGGAGGTGGAAGAACCATCGATTTAGATGTAAAAAAACGAATTAAATTGGAAGGGGCTGAATTGGAGGAATATGAAAAAAGACAAAAAGAAAAACAACAAAGTATGACGTTTAAAGGAGAGGATATAGATTCCGATTCTGATGATGACATTGAAATGAGTATCATTTCTAAAGGACGCCACGATATTGTTATTAAACAAGAAGGAAAAATACATGGCGGATTCTTTAAAGCAACGAAAAAACAACATCCTATGTTTCCTTTTAAGGAAGAAAAAATAAAAAGTGATGAGTATGGCGAAATTATTAAACCGGAAGATTATAAATTAGCTGATGCTGTGATTGAGCCAGAGGATAATAAAGAAAACATTGTTGTTAAAAAGGAGGAGGATCATATATGTAATTAAATATGCAGGGTGGAAATCTGTATTTATGCACTCATAGTAAAATTAGAAAATTTTGGGTACACAAGAAAGGTAGTACAAATTTCAAATATTTTTGATATATTTCACTTAAAAAGCAATACCTAAAATGTGTTTACAAGCAGTTTACACATACATTGACTGGCAAAAAAAAAACCGGCCACTTTAAATTAACCACAACTTCAAAGCTGGCTTTCTTGCAAATCATGCATGCGATTTTGATCGAAAAGTTGATTCTTTGGTAATAATTCCGCCAAAGAAATTTTTGTTCAGATTTTAATTTAAGCATATACGGGGTGAAAAAAAGTTTTTTTCTCAAAATTTGTAACACCCTGTGGGTGCAGCTGCTACATAGGAGGGTATTACCTGCAATCAAAGGGTAGCCCAATCTTTCTGAGCATTTTTTTTTTTTATTATCTCTGTTATTAATGAAGATACAATGTTTTAAAGCGATAGCTTGTGAAAACAAGATGAGTGACAACAGAATGACAGCTGTAGAAGCTTGGCGTCTTCTTCAAATGGTGCATGTTGTTGATGTCTGTTAGGAGTGACACCAAAACGTCTACATCTGATTAAAAATGTGAGTCGATTTTTCATTTTAGCTAACTTGATGTTGTTTGAAATCGATTTTAAATCAGATTTCATTTGAAATCCATGGGAACTTTGTATATCTTCGTAGAAACCCATCGTAACCTGTAGAATTGAAACACAGCGGGAGATATTTTGTTCTATCCCATTAATAACACGTAAATTGATTTTATTTCCAAAAGGCTTCCAAAATATCGATGAGCAAGTCTTCAATCTGCTTGTCTACATGTGAATTGGAAGATCAAGCAATGGAGGGAAGGCCTTTGTGCGTGAGTGGTGGTTTTGTCTACTAACACAGGATGTCGGGAGCGATGAAGACCTGTATTAGATAGTCTGGTAGGACAGGGCAACGTCTCTGAAGCTGGTCTTCGATAGGATTACGGTCCTATCACAAAACTACTGCTGACTTTTGTCATCCTCACTTAAAGCAACAATACACGCAATATCAGACGCGACATCAGTGGCCACCTTTCACAGACGTTCGCTTTAGAGTAGACAGAGATAATAGAGTAAATAAAAAAATAAAATGTTTAGAAAAGATTGGGCTATCTTTTGATGCCAGTTAACCCTCCGTTAGGCGCGCATGTATCCAACAAATACATGCCTAAAATTGTTTGTCTTCTGTTTAGAGATCGATATCTTTGCAACAGCTCAATGAAAAAATGTGCAGTAAACTTTGTTATAATAAGTGGTCATTTCTGCTATATTGGTATCAATTTGAAAATTTTTGGCTCTTGAGTTTTGTTTTTATGACGAATTAAACATAGGAAAACACCCAATTTTTAAGATTTCCGTACATGCCACCACTTTATGAATTTTTTATCAAAAACTATAAGACGAAATAATTTGGCATTTCAACAGTCGATAGTCTAATATGTTCTGAATATGAGGTATATTTTATTTTTTATTGTTTCGCGGTTTAAAAAGATGTTATTACGAAAACTGGTAGACGGTTTTCAACGAATTTTGCACTGAATTATGTAGAATAATTCTGTATGTCGAATGACGGTAATAGTTTTTCAAAATTAAATTTTTCTGATTTTTTAGCGTGAGTAAAATTTATGTAAGAAAAGTAAGTTACACAGATTACGCGACGCCGGTGCAGGGTAACTGGCGAGCGATAATCGCCCTCGGAGAACTCGAGAAACCAGAATGGCCATGGTGACTGCTTCACAGCTGAAGATACATACCATATCTATTTTGTATAGTATACACAAAAATTACAACAAATTATATTTGTATGTTTAACATTTAGACCAATGTAAACAATATTTATCAACAAATTAATTTTATACCATAGATAATAAACTTGGTATGCATATTTGACACTGCATCATTACCCCGCACTGGCGTCCCTAGCCTGTCTAATTCTAATTTCTTTCAAATACTTTACACGCTCTAAAAAAATCGGGGAAATTTTATTTTGAAAAACAATGACCGAAGTTCGACATATTGATTTATTACGCACAACCCGTTGAAATCCGTCAAACCGTTTTCAAAATAACAGTATGGCCTTAAACCGCGAAAATTCTCGAAACTATACAAATTATGAAAAAAATAAAATATGCGTTATGTGCAGAACATATTAGGCTATCACTTATTGACATACCAAATTTTTGGTCTTATAATTTTTGACAAAAAAATCATAAAATGATGGAATGTACAGAAATCTCAAAAATCGGATGTTTTTTTATGTTTAACTCGCTATAAAAAAGAACTGAGCAGCTAAAAATTTTTAAATATATGTCAGTATAGTAGAAATGATTACTGATTATAACAAAGTTTACTGCAAGTTGTTTCATCGATCGGTTGTAAAGATATCGATCTCTAAACAGACAAATGATCAGCTGGGTACATGCGCGCCTAATGGAGGGTTAATACATTCTGCTATAGCAGCTGCATCCTCCAGGGTGTTTCAAATTTCGAGAAAAAAAGTTCTCATCCTTGCACCCCATATATGCTCAAATTAAAATCCGAATGAAAATTTCTATCGCAGCATTAATGTCGAAGAATCAACCTTTCATCAACTGGCTTTCTCGCGTGGTTGGCGAGAAAGCCAGTTTTGAAGTTGTGGCTAATTCATAATGGCCGTTCTTTTTTGCCACTCAGTTTAGTTTCATCAATATATTACCTACAAACTTGTTTACAATTTTTGCAACTAACAAGATATTTGATAATTAATTCTGCTCTTTTTTCTACTCTTCATTACTATCAATATTTATGTTTTCTAAGAAATGAAAATGTATTCAAGTTTGATTTGAGTCAGTTGACGAAATTTCATACGAGGGTTTTTCATCACTCTTCAAAACTGTTTTCGAACATTACAAACATTAACATTTTTCATTTTTAAGGGGAGAAAATGCATTAACAGTCTCATTGGTACTGATTTTTTAGAATTTTTTGGGCTAGAGGAGTTAATCAAATTTAGAGTTTATTTTATTTATACAGCAAGGTTCACATAAAGACTAGTACAGAGCAGGGACATGTAGAGGACAATAAGTCAAGATGACTTAATGCAACTTATCTGTATACCAAGTTGGATCCTTAAAGTGTTACAGCTCTTCAATGTTCTATAATAAATTTTTAATTTCGACATATCAGTAATACATGAAGCTAGAAAAACCAAATTTGGTATGTTATGAGTATACCAAGAGTGTGAATTAGTAGTAAATTATGATCAATTGTGGTATTTCAATGAGATGATTATGGATGTTAATTTACTGAAAATGATCGAAAATTTCGTAGTCGGCTATAAAATGAAACTTGACATCAAAATTGACAAAAAGTTATAAAATATGTCATTTATATAAAAAAATCAAGTAACTGTATAACCTACATCTCAACATTGACGTCATGTTTCGGGATTATACTTGATACGTTGATAACGTGTACCAAATTTGGTTTTTCTAGCTTAATGTATTACTAAGATAACGTATGTTTTATAAATTGAAGATCAACTTTGAATGGCTAAAACTCCTCAGGGATACAACTTATAAATTGCATCAAATCATCTTAATTTTTTGTCCTTCCTCTCTGTCGGTTCTTATGCGAATCACCCTGTATTTCGATCAGCTTTCGTGAATTTTTTGACTAATTTTATTCAAAAAAATAAAGATAATGTCTGCTGGAGGATTTTCTTACTCTAGATTCTCCAATTACGGGTTATGTAGCCATTCCAATTTTGATTTGATTAATAATTTATTTTAAAAGAATATGAAGTTTTGCAGGTGTTGCAAAAATATACTCCAAATGTCACCTTTTTTTCACTCATTTATATAAAAAAAAACACTCTTAAAATCACAGAGAATCATACTATTAATTTTCATAATGAGTCCAGTATGTTTTGATAAGAGTTTTTGCAAAATGACACTTATTTTGAGAAACATGCGTTTGAATAAGTAAGTCCTACTGTAATGTATTGATATCCGCTCAGTTTCATGCTCACAACTTCTAAATGAATATAAATTTTATTTTGTCATTTTGCTACTAATTTGCTACTAACTAATTCTTGGATAGTTCCTATTATGGTTTCTCTCTTATGCCTACCTGTTACTATAAATTTTTACAGAATTCTAAGACAGAAGTTACACAGTTCTAAGAGAAGTTAATTAAGAATAATGTTTTAAGAAATTTTAGAAGGATGTTGAAGAATATTATACCACGAACAATTTATAATAATTGATAGATAATGAGAGACATGTAGATATCCTAAACAATGTTCTGAATGACCTTTGGGAGTATCCCACCCAGACATGATATTGAAAGATGACAAAAATAATGTTGTCATTATACTTCTCTACTTTTGTTCACAAATATATGTACAGGGTGTCTAAATTTCGATGGGTTTGCATTGTATCTTGGTAATCATAAAAGATAGAAATTTCCTTTTTACGCGAACCTGAGCTACTTTTTTGTGAAATTTATAATGCCGCAAACCATATTTTCATAGCCCTATTCGTTTTTGATGTACAGGGAGTTTCTTAAAATATACGATTTTCAGACACCCCCTATATCTCGGCTATCTGGAAACTTTCCAATTTTTTATTTTTTTATTGTACTGCAATTTTTCCAAGCTTTTCAAAAATATATAACACTTTGGCTATGATAAATTAAGTTGTCGCGTTGCTAGCTTACCAGAATAAACACAGTAAATTTATTGTTACGCGCACAAAACCGCAATTGACACAATGAAAAAAGTTCATTACATTCTCGACATATTCAAAATTTGTTATCTCAGAAACAAATTGAGATATTCAAATTAGGTTTTGTTACGCTAATCGCTATTTGGCCATCTTGCAAGATTCATCAGAAATTTTGGATAATATTCCGCTTATTCGATAAAATATAGACATAAAGAATCGCGTATATGGTAGCTAAAATAGAACTAAAGTTGAACTGAAAATTGCTGTAAATGATGCTTTCTACATTTACAACTTCCTATAATAATTTTAAATGCAATTAAACGCATTACTAAATTTTTTGAACAATGTTTGCAACAAAATGGAGCTAACATTAAGCAATTCTTGTAACATGAAACCGTATTAGCATCATCTTTAGTTTTTAATTAATTATCAATTTTTATTTTATTTGGTAAGACAACAATTAAATAAAAGTATTAGTGAAAATGATCTCAAAATTCTTTGTTTATTCCGGAAAAAAAGGCAACGGGAATTTCTCATAGCCTACTTATAATATAATGTTTTTTATTAATTTTCTAAGTTACTTATAAATGTAAGAGTTAGAGTTGTCATATATTTTTGAAAAGCTTAAAAAATTTTATTCAACGAAAATATAAAATATAGGTGGTTCCATTTTAAAAAATCTAAGTTGTATCTATAACTCAAAAACCGTAATGATTAAAATACTTCTACATGCACTATTGAATTCTACATGAAAAAAATCTATTAGAACTTGTTTTTACTTTTTTGCTAAGTTTCCAGATAGCCGAGATACAGAGGGTGTCTGAAAATCGTATATTTTGAAAAACTCCCTGTATAGCAAAAACGAAGAGGTTTATGAAAATTTGGTTTGCGGCATTCTAAGCTTCACAAAAAAAGTAGGTCAGGTTCGCGAAAACCGCAACTTTCTATCTTCCATAATTACCAAGATACTCTGCAAACCCATCGAAGTTTGGACACCCTGTACAGGGTGGACAAATTTTGGTGTTATTATAGAATATCTCGGAAACTATAAGAGATACTAAAAAAGTAGGTGCCATGTCGCGGCCTCTTTTTTCGAGAAGCATTCAATCCTGCAAAGCCAAAATCTCTATCTTATTTTGTTTTTAAGTTATAATGTTAATGACAAGTAAACTCTCATTACCATAGTAACTGGCATATGACGTTTTTAACGCCTACTATAAAGAAAGTTTTCATCATTATCTTTTAATATCTGAAAATTGAAAAGTAACGCTTATTTTCCAATAATATACCATACATGCGATACATCATTGGAAAACAAAAAAATGTGCTATTTTTGGTAACATCATAATCAACTATTGGTTGTATTTAAAAAATACAACTTTGTGTTATACCTCAAGAATTATCAACTTTATTGAAAATATTTTAACTGCATTACATTCTACTCAAAAACGTGTCTTAAGAAAATATGACTTTTTGACTATAACTTAAAAACAAAAAAAGATAGAGATTTTGTCTTTGTGGGATTGAATATTTCTTAAAAAAACAGACCGGGACCTACTTTTTTAGTATCTCTTATAGTTTCCGAGATGCCCTATAATAACATCAAAATTTACCCACCCTGTACATAATATTTCTGTCTATAATATTCTCCTCAAAGCTCATATTTTCAATTTCTTTTGGTCATATCAATAAATTTCTTTGCCTATCTATGGTTCTCTGCTATCAGCACTATATCGTCAGCCTAAAGTAAATTATCTCTTCAAACTTCACCTCTCTGTAGTTGAAGTTATTTTAAAAAAGCAGTGCTTACAAACAAAACACTAGATCCAAATCATAACACCGAGTTTATCTTCGTGTTATCTTAGAATACGTACACGTTCAAAGGAACAAAGGCGTGGTATAGGTTCCCAAGGAACGTATACTACGCCTTTGCACTTGCTTTTGTTTACTTTACCAGAACTCTACCATTCTTAGATGGTGAACTATTCACATGAACTGAAGTATCAATAAAAATGTGGTTCAGTTCATCGCGAAAAATCAATCATGAACTAGCACTCGTGAAGATTGTGCTGCAGTGAGCTTGATTTTTGATACTATCTTAGCACAAAGACCGAATCAGTTGAAGAAACGTAAATGGTTTGTTAGAAAAACATAATTGTGGCGACAGGGAGCTAAGAAATAATTAGAGTGAATATTTTTGAAATTTGTACTTTCTTACTTGAGTAACCATCATGACCAATTTTTCGATACTTGTATCAATACAGATTTTGCATGCAATAATTTTTTTATTATAATAAATCATTTTTTAGGTGAAACAACAGAAGCACCAACAAAATGTATAGTTCTACATCGAACGGTACAAGTAAATGCCCAAGTACAATACATCGATTTCGAAGGCCGTTCAGACGGCGAATCTTTACTGAAAATTTTATCGCAATTGAGGCCGCGTCGAGTAATTGTGATAAGAGGTGACCCAGAAAGTACTGAAACCCTCGTAAAGCATTGCAAAGAAAACGTCGAATCCCGAGTTTTTAGCCCATCCAGAGGTGAAACTGTCGACGCTACAAGTGAAACACACATTTATCAAGTACATTTTTTTTTAATATTTAAAGCAGGGGTTCTCAAAGTTTTTCTTAGGTGGACCAATTTAATATTACCGACATGTTTGGTGGATTAAAAAAAATCTATATGTCGTACTCGTTCGAATATAAAACGCACTCTACTTTCATGATTGTAAATATAATCAATACGTCTTAAAATTGTGTGAAAATAAGCAATTTATTTTAAAACAATATCTTAGCAACTACGTATTGAACTAAAAAAATTTCGGATAAAATTAATACGATTTGAAGAGATCAAACTAATTTTTTTTTAATAATACAATTTAGTACCACCAAGATATACAATAAAATAGAAAATATATATATACATTATTCTTTAACATTAGTATAAGGTTAACAAAAGGTCGATTAATCGCCAGAGGTGATGTTTTCAAAACCACATATTATTTGCTATTAAATAATAACAATACATCATAAAGTAAACATATTACAAGATTTTACAACCAATAAACAAACATTTAAGGAAGGAATATGTTTAAAAATTATTTAAGGAATGACGTGACTTCCTGAGGATGGCCAGTGAAGTCGAAACTGCTAGAAACTAAAAAATAGAAATATAAAATTTCATCGTCAAAGTATAAAATAGTATCTTCGTTATTATTTTAATAACAATCTCACAATAAGAAGGAAATAGACTCGAATTAAAGGAAAAATGGTTGGAGAAGAAATAAAGCTGTCAGCTGAAAACGGAAAGAGAAGAAGCAGATTGAAACAGTCTGAGATAACTGTTGATGTTGTTTGTAGACCAGATTGTGCTGTAGTAGGAAGACCGCGAGAGGCCATGAACCGAAATGCGATGGACAGGTAGATTGGAGATTGAGATTAAAGAATCTTTTATAAGGTAGTTAGTATGGGTAAGGATCTACTTTTCTCAACGGTAAGCATTTCGAGGTGATTACGATAAGATGTAACATGGTCAAAGATAAAGCGCACACAATTATTTTGTAACCTCTCCAATTTGTTACGAAGACTAATCGAAAGGTCTGGGTACACGGCATCGGCATAGTGCAGAATCTATCATCACCCCAAGTTTTTAACAGTTCGAGAGAATTGTATGATATTACCATCTAGTGATAAATGGGTATTATTAAAGGAGTAAAATTTTGTTATCAAAGACCTTGATCCAAAAGCAATAGCCTGAGTCTATGCTACATTTAGACCCAAGCCATGGCATCTAGACCAGTCCAGAACACTAGCAAGATGATGCCCTGATAATGCCCTATTAAGCCGCATCACCGCTCTTGGAAGATCATCCACAGCTGCAGTTGTATAAATTTGAAGGTCGTCTGCATATAGGTGAAAGTTGCACTTAATTATTTTAGAAATTTAATTTATAAAGGCTGAAAATAGGAGTGGAATAAAATTTGTAAGTTAACCGCCATTTATCTCGGATGAGAGACGGGTACTTCTTTGCCACCATTGAATGTCTCCCTTTCAACTGAACAAAGTTTATCCGGAACTGCTTTGAGTCCAATGTCCAGTTTTTAAGATGTTCAGTTTTGTCAGGTTAAATGGAACACCCGGTACACAGCATTTCCAAAATGGGTTGGGTTGGGTTCTGTTCAGTGTGTTCACGGTCTTGCGATTTTATTGTCAGGGGACTTAAGCAGCTTAAAAGGAGATTACTAACGCAAACATGTTTTAACTACTTTTGTTAAACTATTATTAAAAAAGTTTTTTGAAGTCTTCATCTTATCTTTTTTTGTTGAAGCTTATTCAGTGCAACAATGTTTTAATTTTTTTTTTCATGGAATCCACTTTATACTGATTGAATTTATTTGCATGTTGTGGTATAAACTATTAGATAGGTATTGATTTTCTCTTCGAATTTTCTCAATGGATAACTATGGTTTTATGTTCATTGAATTAAATTATTTATTTAATTTAACAGCTTTAACACTAATATCCCTCATATTATGCAACTTTAAGACATTTTTATGTTGATTACTTTCGTTTAAGATATTTAAACACCCCTTCAAACTAATATTATAAGACAGTAAGCACCCTGTATATTCAAAGTTCTTTCGTTTCGCCGCTAGAGGACTTCAAAGTTAGCAAAGAAAATTCTTTTATAAGGCAAATAGAACACCAATCATAAATAAACGACTAAATTCTTCTTATAATTTTTTTTCGTTATAGCACATAGCTGGTAGACGCTATGTGCTATAATTATTTTTTTATGGGTGCAGAGCACCCATACATACAACCCAACCCAACCCAACCCAACCCATACATACAAATACTTCCAGAAAACTTGATATTGCATTTAGATGACATGACATTGTTTTCAAACGATTTGGAATGCTTCCAGAAGACTTGTAATGCTTCAGAAGACTTAATATTGCTTCTAGTAGACTTGATATTACTTCTAGAACACTTGCAATGGTTCCAGAAGATTTGATATTACATCTGGAAGACCTAAAATGCTTCTAGAAGACTTGAATGCTTCCAAGAAACTTGATACTGCTTTCACAAGACTTGAAATGCTTTGAGAAGACCTGATATTGCTTCTAGAAGACTTAACATTGTTTTAGAAGACTTGATACTGCTTCTAGAAGTATTGAAATACGTTCAAAAGACTTCATATTGCTTCAAGAATATCTAAAATGACTTTGACTGCGTATCGCGTGACATTTTAATTAAGAAACTCAAATTTGTATATAACTTTGATGATGATGCGTAAAGTGAATAAAACTATGTCAAGTAGCTTACTGATTCATAGAGGCGTACCACAGGGATCGATACTAGGCCCTCTACTATTTCTCTTGAATTTTAACGATTTTGTTGACTATGTTATGAACAACATGACATCTACAACTTGCTTGATGTATGCTGATGATGCAAGTGTCAGCATACATCAAGTATGCTTCGCGGTGCAAATAACGAAATGGTGGAGAGGGCTGATGAGGTATTGGTTAGAGCACGCGAGCGGTGCATCGCAAATAAATTGTGTCTTAACGAAGAGAAAACAACAAAATTGATTTTTACGTTAAAGAAATCTAGGCCACGAAAACCCACATCCACTAAGTTTTTGGGTTAATAGTAATATCTTTTTGCTACGTAGACTAGTACATACCGTATCCACTGATGTGGTAAGGACGGCTTATTTTGCTTTAGTTCACTCTCTCATATCGTACTGCATTGTGGGATGGGGCGCTTCTGCGATGGGTGAAAAATTGTTTAAACTACAGCGTAGAGCTGTTAGAGTAGTTGCGAATGTTGCCTATAGAAACGAATGTAGACATGTATTTCGAAAATTGTCAATAATGACTCTGCCATCGGTCTACATACTAAGGACTGCAATATTTTGTATAAAAACACAGCAGTACATGGATACAACACAAGAAATAGAGACAACATATACCATGATTTCAATCGTTCAACGAGGTCCGATACTCAAGGGCCAAAAATTTTACAATAAACTGCCGTTCCATGTTAGAACTCTCCCGGTAGACGTGCTTGAACGAAAATTAAGAGAATTCTTAGTACAAAAAGCCTTTTACTGAGTTAACGAGTTTTTAAACTGTGTTATCGACATTGTATAACATTTTTCTTTTTTTAGATGTAGTTTTTTAAATTTATTTATTATGTTACGTATTGGAGTAGTACCTTTTTGGTATTTGTCACGAAATAAATATACTATTCTATTCTAAAATGTTTCCAGAAGGCTTGTTTCTGCTTCAGAAATTTTGATAATGCTTCTAGCAGACTTAATATTACTTTCAGAAGACTTGTAATGTTTCAGAAACTTGAGACTGCTTCTAGAAGACTTAGAAGTGCTTCCAAAAGACTTGATATTGTCTCCTGAAGACTTGAAATGTTTCTAGAACACTTGAAATATTTTAAAGGAATTGCTACTGCTTGGAAAACTGCAAATACCGCTAATAGAAGACATTCTGTTAGAAGTGTTTACATACTTGGACGTTTCTTCACTATTTTTTAGTTTTTTCAGCACTCAGTACTAATATGTAGTTTCAAAAACCGGCGCTTATGAACTGATATAACTATTATAATTTATTTCTTTACCACATTTTATATTTTTAAATTATATATAGTCGAAATAGTAACCTCGTACCCCATAAAATAGTGCGTTTTAGATGCGATCGAATACAGTCACTATCTTAATTATAAAATTTATTATTTATTTTACCGTTTACTTATTTATTTTTTAATAAAAATATAATATATCGTATAGATATCTCGGGGCGAATTCACAAGCTTTGCGGGCCACACTTTGGGAACCCCATAAATATGGGATTAAATTTAAAGAAATAAAAATTTCAAATTCTTTTAATTTTTAGGTCCGCCTCACCGATGCTTTAGTATCCCAATTAGAATTTCAAAAAGGTAAAGACGCTGAATTGGCTTGGATTAATGCTCAAATTTTAATAAGAGAGAGTCAAGTTGATGCAAAACCAGCTGGGTTAGATGATGAAGAAGAAGCAATGGAAGGTTGATTTGAAAAACTAAGTTAATTATTGGTGTTTAATGGATTATTTTTTTTTTAGTTGAAGAAGAAAGCACTAAAATTTTGACTTTAGAACCTTTATTAAACAATAATATTCCGCATGATACAGTTTTCATCAATGAATTAAAATTGTCTGAGTTTAAGCAAGTTTTGGCTAAATCAAACATAACCTCAGAGTTTTCTGGAGGTGTTTTGTGGTGTTGTAATGGCACAATTGCTATTAGAAGGGTAATTTTAATTAATTATTAATGCAGTGTTAATTTATTATTTTGATTTTTAGATTGAATCTGGTCGGGTGTTAATTGAAGGTTGCATTTCTGAGGAGTATTATAAAGTTCGCGAATTACTTTATGAACAATATGCTATTTTGTAAAGGAGGATTAAAGTTTAAGTTATTTTTAGTGATTTTGTGTAAAATTTGATTTTTTTAATAAAAACTAATTTTAAGATTTGAATGAATTTTGTTTCACCCTATATAAATTTTAGTTTGATATGAAAAAATATTGACAGATTATCTATTATCTATTTTTTAAAGTGATTATAGACGTCATAATTATAATTATGATCGTTATAGGTTCGTAAAGTTTAAACAAAAACATGCGTTTACTACTCAAGCTTGGAGCTATTCTTAAAATACAAATTATGAGCCAATCAGGTGACAGAAATGATCCCCACCAGTCGATTTCATTCATGTTCACTTATCTGCTAAGCATCATCTATCCATCTTTGTTTACTTGTGTACAGTTTTTAGAGGAGGCGACTGCTGTGTTGTTGTGCGCGGGTGTTTCTTAGCAATTGTTTTACGAACGAACGTGCGTTTTTTTATACATTTCGGAACCCGAATCAAGCAACCCGTTCGATTCACAACTGAAGGAACGACTTTCGTTCGACTTAAGGTAAGAGCTTTCATTTAGAATTGAAAAAAAAGTTCTTAGCTATAAATACGAAACTGACTTAACCTCAAAAAAGTTAAGTATGGGGTTGATTTAAAAAATTAATCGACTTTTATATCATTTTAAAATTAATAATCTTTAATGATTTTAATTTAATAATTTTTTATTAATCTGATAAGATAGATAGAATTTTATGCGCGATTTTGCTGGAATGTACTAAAAACAAGCAAAGCCATTCGATAAACAGATAAGTTTTTTTTGCGAAGTATTTTAACTTTCAACTTTCGTAAGCACATAAAATAGTCAGGAGAGACGTGAACGGTGATAAACAATATTTTAAAAGGCAGACATGGGATGGATTTGAATTGCAATGAGCGTGGTTGGCCACAGTTTGGAATGTTAAAGACGTCTTGAGATTCGCGCAGACTGGCGTCTGTCTTCTCGTCCACAACAGTCTCTTATAATAGTTTGAGTCTCCGTCCAAACGCTCAAATACATCACCCGAAAGGCCGTGCTGGTATTATTTCTTTTAAAGGTTTCCGATTCCGGGAATTCCTATTGTTCAGGATTTAAAAAAGAAAATGTATACCAAGACACCTATTGTGACGATGCGATTTCGAAAAAGACAAATGGTTAGAGGAAAAAAGAGGAAGTTTAGTTCCGCATTTTTAAATCAAAAAGAATATCATTTTTTAACCGATTACTAAATGGTTAAACGTTGTAAAATAATTGTCGAATATTGAGCAACAGGCAGATGGTTTTCCATCAAACCCAACCTTTAACACACCATGCTATAAATGCCAAAGACAAGACCCAAAGAACCCTAAACTCTTGTAAACACGAGAGTAGGCGTTTTGAGGGTGTGGTTAATGCTTAAGGTTTTTTTGTACTTTGGGGTTTAATGTTTTAGGTAAAAGGAACAAGATTGGGAATTTAGATAAAAATTTTTGTGAAGAGTATTAGATTAGTTTAATTACTTTCTCCTACATTGTTTTTTTTCCTACATTGCTTGACAGAATACTAAATATAATTATTTGAAAAATAATAGTGTTAATATATTATTAACAAATAATATGCAAATGTTAATTGGCAAAACATGAATCAGAAAAATGTATGTATACAACAATTTCCAAACAATTTATTGAATTTCAAGAGGATTTCTAGAACATCCAACGAATTTTCAAATATTATCGATGCTGCGGATTTTTTAAATTACTAATCGATCGTCGGAAACTGGAAACTTTATTATATGCTCAATTCTATCCTTGTCATTTTCTTTCCACTTAATATGTAAATCAATTGCAAAACCAGTAGATCAGGGTGTCATTGACAAAATGAAATGCGTTCACAGAAGCAAGGTGGCAATGCTTAGTATTTGGTAAGGAAGAAAGAACTAAATCTGAACTAACTGCATTAGTACAGAACATGAATCCAATGTGAATACTTCATTCAAATATAAGAATGGAGGCGAAAACATTGATGACACGGTACTTGCGAATACTTGTTGACATTTGAAATGTATATGTAACAAATTTATCAAACCCTGAACATAACGATCGATAACAAAATTTTGACTAGAACCAACAAAGTGACAGCACAGCTTGAATAAGAGATCTGCTGCGCCTTTCAGTCTTGTTGGGCACGGATAATTGGGGTTATACTGTACTTTGAATATGAAGAAAAGGCGTCCTGTTGGAACATCCACTTTTGTAGATCGGATCATAAATTATTTTGAACAATAATAATATTCGACCTGGTCTACGAATAGGGGGCTTATGGGTGGAAAAAATGTTTTCACTTTTTTATCGATTTAGTGTGACTTCAGACGCTCTTTCACATGGTGAAAACAAAAAACTCATAGCTTATTTACAAGTTCCCTAATAAAATACGAAAAGTAGAGTATATAGAAACACGAAACAAACGGAAATTATTTGTCAATATTTTCTAAATCCACAAAGCTTACGTATGATAATATCAAGCTGTTCTTGTATTATTCCTTATAGTCATCTATCTCGAAACCTTTCTACGTGTAGATTGTTAATAACATTGATCTTGCTCCATTGCTGGTTCGAGAAGATTACTACACTTCACATTTCGTTTCTTCGATGATTGACTTAACATGTTTAACAGACTTAATATGCTTCCAGAAGCCTTGAAAAGTTTCCACAAGACTTGATACAGATTCCAGAAGCCTTGAAATGCTTTCAGAAGACTTGATATTGCTTCGAAAACATTGGAACTGCTTTCAGAAGACTCGATACTGCCTCGGGAAGACTTGATACTGCTTTTAAAACACTTGAAATGCTTTCAGAAAACTTGACATGTTTCTAGAAGGCTTGAAATGCTACCAAAATATTTGATTCTGCCTCTTCAAGACTTGATTAACCACTTCTAGAAACCATGATATTGCTTCCAGAAAACTTGCAATGCTTCCAAATGATTTCTTACTGCTTCTGGAAGACATGATACTGTTTCTAGAAGCCTTGATATTGCTTCCAGAAGACTTGAAATGTTTCCAGAAAACTTACAATGCGTTAGAAGACTTCATACTGTTTCTAGAAACCTTGATGTTGCTTTCAGACGGGTTAAAATGCTTCCAGAAATCTTGCAATCTGTTTAGAAGATCTTATACTACTTCTAAAAGCCTTGATATTGGTTTCAGAAAGCTTGAACTGCTTCCACAAGATTTTATACTGCCTCTGGAAGACTTGATACTGCTTCTAGAAGTCTTGATATTGCTTCCAGAAGACTCAAAATGCTTCCAAAAGACTTAATACTGCTTCTAGAGGACTTGAACTGATTCCAAAAGAATTAATACCGTTTATAAAACTGCTGGCAGATAATGTTGTTTGCTGGACAAACTACAAAATTTTCAAGAAGACATTTTTAAGGCAAGAAACTTAATAAATAAAAAAAATAATAAATACTGTTTACATAAAAAATGTCATAATTCCAAAAAATGACAATTATAAACTAAATACTGGATGTAAAATTGCAAGGACTACTGGTAGAAGGCATTTCCATTACAAACGTACAGTAGGCGTCAGATAATTGGGCGTTTTTTACCCTTTTTCGTTTCTTAGATGATTGATACTGCTTCCAACAGACTTGATATGCTTCCAGAAAATTTGAAATGCTTCCACAAGACTTGATACATCTTCCACAAGAATTGAAATATGTTCAGAATACTTGATATTGCTTTGAAAAGATTTAAACTATTTTCAGAAGACTCGATTCTGCCTCGGGAAGACTTGATAATGCTTTTAAAATACTTGAAATGCTTTCAAACGATTTTATACTGCCCCTGGAAGACTTGATACTGCTTCTAGAAGCCTTGATATCGCTTCCAGAAGACTTGATACTGTTTCTAAAAGCTTTGATATTGCTTCCAGATAACTTGAACTGGTCCCCTAGATTTTATACTGCCTCTGTAAGCCTGGATACTGCTTCTAGAAGCCTAGAAGTTATTGCTTCCAGAAGAATTGAAATGTTTCCGAAAGACTTCTTACTGCTTCTGGAAGACTTGAAATGATTCCAGTGGTCAATGGACTTGAAATGATGCCGCTTGTAAAACCGCTGGCAGAAAATTTATTGGACAAAATGTTACGGTTTGCGTACAAAATGTTGATGTCAAAATATCTAAAAACGTCAATTAAAGACTAAATACTGCTTGCCAAACTATAAGGACTGCTAGCAGTGGGCATTTCCATTGCAAACGAATCATATGCGCCAGATATATGGCGTTTTTCACTCTTTTTTTAGATCCGTCATTCGTCTTTTCCCAATTCAGTTTTTTCCGTATCTTGCACCCATACTTATTTTTAAGAACCGGCGCCTATGAAACTGCAAAGATTATGTTAGATATACAACTGATGCTCTAAAGATATAATTCTTCCAATCCTCTATTTGTCCATCACAAATGTTACACAAATTGTTGCTTCTAGCCGCACAAACGCATTAGCTCTCCCCTCTCGTACTAGCTCATCTGCCGTTTTATTGGCAACTGCTCCAGAGTGACCTGGAACCCAGATCAGAAAACCCTGTTATCACCACTTAGTGTAGTTAAAGTTTTATTAAACTTTGAGTTATCCATATGTGGACAGAAATTTTGATAATCCGCTACTTGATTTCGAGTTTTCTGGAGATAATTTATTCAGCTTCTTCCCTTGTTTAATCTCAAGATCGTTCTTCACTTGCGCAATGAATAGCAAAATACGGCTAACATGATAATATTCACAAACTCACTTCTCCAGTACTATTTACTTAGAAACTAGTAACTGACGCGATTAACTACGATAACATTCTGATCTTAAACAATACTTTGACGTCCTTCAATACCGGCCAATACAGAAAAAGAGAATAACTAACTAGAAACTGACAAAACGATTTATTCATCTTTATTAGCTGTTTTCACCAAAATACAAAATATTTTCAAACTTAAGTCAATTTTTCATGGACTAGTACACATATCCTCAAAAAATGTTAACTTGGACAGATAAAAATTGTTCTGGACCAAATTTCCTTGCTTATAATCAAAATACTTCTGCGATTGCATAATAGCCTCTAGGCTCTAGAATTGAAAAATAAGGTTATGTTTTCAGGCTTAAAGCAATTTTGAAATCTTTCCTATGAATAGCTATAAATTGAGCTATAGAAATTAAAATTATGCATGTACTTATAAGTACGAAGGCTTTCACGACTGGTGTTAACTGAACTAAAATTAGAACTAACACTAGCACTAACATAAGAACTATCACTAGGACTAACACTAGATCAAAAACTAGAAACTTTCGGGTTTTGCCGTGCGTTTTTTGAAATATGTTTGACGTTTCGGATGCCATGTTGCAACCTTCTTCAGAAACTGGTTCGAAGTGACAAAATCGGGAATTGTAAAACAATAAAAAAACTATTTCGAAAAACTAATTAATAATTAATTTTATATTAATTACAAGCTAATTACTAACTAATTACTGCGTCGCGTCCGGTTTGCGAGTCGTATTCGTCTTCACCACCATCTTGCATGTTCTGCTGAGTTCCCAGCCATCTTCTCTGTTGACGTTGTTTTTATGTCGGTGGATTTCTATGGCTTCTCTTGTCAGCCGCTGATGATATTTATTAGTCCTAGTCAGAACCTTTGTTTTGTCGAAGTTTATTCAGTGACCATCTGAGTGGCAATGTTCCGCAACCGCCGACTGTTGAATCTTCTTCAGCCTCACATCCCTCTCGCGTTCCTTGATACGGTATTCGATGTTACGTGCGGTTTGGCCAACGTAAAACTTCACACAACTGCATGATAGCCGATAGACCCGCTTTTTTTAAAAGAGGTTGCTTGTCCTTGGCTATCGGGAGTGCATTCCGAATTTTGGTGACCGTTCCCTATCGTACCATGATGTCGTTTTTCTTTAGGTGTCTTGCAATTCGTTCCGTTACACCGGAAACGTAAGAAAGACAGATGAATCCAGCTGGTTCTGTACTTGCTGGAGTTTCTTCTCCCTGCTTCTGCTGCTTGGTGGCTCAGTTGATGTCCTTTAAACTATATCCATTTTTCTGCAGTACGTTCCGTAGAAACCGTTCCTCCTTCTTTAGGTTGTCTCCTTTACATGTCCTTGCTGCTCTCTGGAACAGAGTGCGAATGACCGACCTCTTCCGTTGATGGTGTGATGTTGCCTCTAAATACCTATTACTGTGGGTTTTCTTTCGATACACCCCCAGTTCCATGTCACCATTTGTTGTTCTAGTGACCAATACATCTAAGAAGGGCAACTGCTTAGTGGACTCCGTTTCCATGGTAAATTTGATCATGGGATGTTGAGCGTTTAGATGACCTAGAAATTCAAAGAGGCGTTCTCTACCATGTTGCCATACAACAAACGTGTCGTCCACACATCGGAGCCATAGCTTCGGTTTCCATTGCCTCTTCTTCAGAGCATTTTCTTCGAATAATTCCATGTAAAAGTTTGCTATCACCGGCGACAAAGGAGATCCCATGGCTGCTCCTTCAAACAGTTCGTAAAGCTCTGCTTTCCAACTAAAGTACGTCGATGATAAACAATATTCCACTAAATTTGGCACATATTCTGGCAATCCCTCCAGAATGAGTTTTTGGCGAAGACCCTCTACCGTATCCTTAATTGGTATCCTAGTAAAAAGAGATTCTACGTCGAAACTAACCAAAATATCCTCAGCATCTAACTTTACATTTTTCACCGATTCCACGAAATGTGTCGAGTCCCTAACATATGATTCTGTGTTGCCTATAAAGGGAGAGAGAATTTTCGCGAGATGTTTGGCTAGTAGGTACGTTGGGGAATTGATGGCACTGACGATAGGACGAGGGGGACGTCTGGTTTATAGATCTTCGGTAGTCCATAAATTCTTGGTGGTACCGGAGCCTGTACAAACAAACCTTTCTGATGTTCTGATGGAATACCTGTGGATTTTACAAGGCTCTTCATATTCCTTACGAACTTGTCTGTAGGGTCCTTCTTGATCTTCCTGTATGTGGCCAGGTCCAGTAGGTCCATCATTTTGGCGTCATGTTCTTCCTTCTCCATCACAACGGTGGCATTCCCCTTGTCTGCTGGCAACACGACGATTTCTGACTTTTCTTTAATAGACCGGAGCGCCTTCTTCTCACTAACTGTCAAGTTAGATTTCGGTAGTTTTGCTGATTTCAATATCCTGGCAACTTTTTAGTTCGTATGCATGTACTTATTACAAGCTTAAGGTATGCTAGAAAATAAGATGTTAAGTTGTTAAGACTAACCAATAGTAAATAAGTCTTCAGCTTATTTAAAGCCGCAACAATGTGCAAATTTTTTTATCCAAGTTTGATCACAAAGTTTGGTCGTAAATACTTCACTTATTTTAAACAAGCATTATACCCTAGTAAAGTTTCCCGATTAAAGTCTAAATCGCCCTGTGTATTTGACATCTTACTGGAATGGAATTTTTTTTAAACATTTTCAAAATAAATGTCTGTCTGGACAGCTACACGGCAATCAGATAAGATAAAGTACATATAGATCTCCAAAAGATTTACATAATTAAATTGGTATTTTGTACAGGTGTTTTAAGGAAGTTAATACTACTAATATACTAATGTTAACAAAGGTAGATAAATCATTTGATCAATAGTAACGTTATCACCCATATTTCAGAAAAAAAAACAATCTATAAGTATGACAATAGAAAACAACAAATGGCATGTTAACGATTCGTTGAATCAGATTTGTGTAACGCGTATTAAAAAAAATAAATTAATCTGCTCATACTATTTTTACTACATTTAATTCCAGTCCTAGCTTTTAATTATCTACTTTAAATAGGTAGTTGCTATTTTTTATGCACCAAACATGATTGGGACGGAATTTATGATTTGCTAATGATAAGCGGTGTAATAACGTTGATTGTTGGACATTATCATTCTTATCATGTAGGTACTTATTCCTGTGTCTTTCTCCTTTTTTAGATAAAAACTCAAATTTTTATTGATAACTTACATTAAAACTAAATATTAAAAAAAAATCAAACGTTGTAAGCTAAATGTTTAATATTGCGTTCATATATGATTTCTTTGAAATATAATTAATAAGTGATAATTTATAATTATAATAAGTGATGAGTAAATAATAAGTGAGTGCTTGAATGAAATAATTGCCTAATAGGATCATTCGATAAAACTTTTTTGTTGTTAAAATGCCAGATATAAATTTTTTTGGTCTATTGTAGTGCATGATTTGCAGATAAGGCTACATTTGTTAGCATATTTGATTTCGTCATTATGAATATAATAAAGCGCTTCCTGTAATGCAATTTTCATTCAAAGATCATTTTATAGGTTACTTCATGATCAGTTAGTTTGGTGTGACTATTTTTTTGAGCGTATGTCTAAGTAAAGTCTTGTATAGGTCATGTTATAGTTTCAAATTTTTTTAAATATAATTGTAATTAATTATTTCATCAAGAGACTAAATTCCAGTAACAATGGTTCGTTAAAGGATGCAAATTATTCAAATTATTTTACACTAATTTGTCAAATCAACCATATTGTTAGAACAATGTTAGACCATATTGATTGAGTGCACAATTTTGTTCAAACATTTGAAAACCTAAATTTTACAAGATTTTGGAATTAATAGAAATAAGTGGAAAAGAAGTATCTTCGACCGACACAACGTGAGTAGCAAGTAAACGATTATTCGGGGTGCACGGTCCAGGTCAATTAATTAAACAACTTTTTAAAAAGCTAATATTTCGGTTATATTTTTTAACCTTCCTCAGAGCATTTTCATTGCTACAAAAGATCTTACAATTAAAACCGCAACAAATTCTAAATCAATCAAAAAACTTACTTGTTTCAAAAAACCACCACCATTAAAACAACCAAACAACATCAAGATCATCAAACAAATCTAAATTTTTTTTTTTTTTTTAAATTTAATCTTTATAATTTTTTAATATTTTAATAAATTGGAAAGAACTGCAATATCTTTAACAAAACTTCAAAAAGATGGCGAGGCGTTTAAAATGTTAAAAATTAATCACAACGTGTGTGCGTCTCAAAACTTGAAATTTACAAGAAAAACCACTTTTACCAACACCGTGTGCAAAACGGGTCAAGTGCGCAAGCGTTAAAATCTGAAATGTTTCTCGGTGAAGCCGCCAAATTTTAAGAAATGAACAAAACAAGTGAAATAACAAAACACTGAAAAGAATCTTCTACAAGTCAAAACAAATAAAACAATTTAAAACTTTTATCAAAGTTAAAATTATCATTAAGAATCAATGACTGAGTGATCAGGTGACATTCTGGACTTATCATTCGCGAACAACAATGCATAAACAAGACTGAGGTTTTGAGTGTCCGTCTTAAAATTAATAGCGTTTTCAGTATAATTAATGTGAACCATCTCTAAAAATAACCTATTGTGATAATTTGATTCATTATCTACTACTTTAACATCATCAAAATCAAACTTATGTCCTGTGTCAATAGCATGTTGGGATAAAGCACAGGTGGACTTTCTCAATTTGCAGTCACTTTTATGTTTGGATACGCGTTTTTTCAACCATTGATCAGTTTGTCCGATATATACCCCATTACATGCACCACATTTGATGCTATATATAATCCCTGATTTAAGTTGGGGATCCGTCTTGTCTTTAACACGGGTGAAGACTCTTTGTAGCTTGTTATCATAGCAATTCACTATCTGTACATCATTTAATGGATTCAACACACGTTTTATCTTATCACTTAAATCAGCAATGAAAGGAACTTTTTTGTATTTAAGTGTCGTGTTTTGTGCTTTATCCCAACATGCTATTGACACAGGACATAAGTTTGATTTTGATGATGTTAAAGTAGTAGATAATGAATCAAATTATCACAATAGGTTATTTTTAGAGATGGTTCACATTAATTATACTGAAAACGCTATTAATTTTAAGACGGACACTCAAAACCTCAGTCTTGTTTATGCATTGTTGTTCGCGAATGATAAGTCCAGAATGTCACCTGATCACTCAGTCATTGATTCTTAATGATAATTTTAACTTTGATAAAAGTTTTAAATTGTTTTATTTGTTTTGACTTGTAGAAGATTCTTTTCAGTGTTTTGTTATTTCACTTGTTTTGTTCATTTCTTAAAATTTGGCGGCTTCACCGAGAAACATTTCAGATTTTAACGCTTGCGCACTTGACCCGTTTTGCACACGGTGTTGGTAAAAGTGGTTTTTCTTGTAAATTTCAAGTTTTGAGACGCACACACGTTGTGATTAATTTTTAACATTTTAAACGCCTCGCCATCTTTTTGAAGTTTTGTTAAAGATATTGCAGTTCTTTCCAATTTATTAAAATATTAAAAAATTATAAAGATTAAATTTAAAAAAAAAAAAAAAAATTTAGATTTGTTTGATGATCTTGATGTTGTTTGGTTGTTTTAATGGTGGTGGTTTTTTGAAACAAGTAAGTTTTTTGATTGATTTAGAATTTGTTGCGGTTTTAATTGTAAGATCTTTTGTAGCAATGAAAATGCTCTGAGGAAGGTTAAAAAATATAACCGAAATATTAGCTTTTTAAAAAGTTGTTTAATTAATTGACCTGGACCGTGCACCCCGAATAATCGTTTACTTGTTAATAGAAATAAGCAAATTATAAAACTGCGCAATCTGGAACCAGCAAAACCATACAATTGTGTTTATTATGTATCGTCTTCAACACTGTATTATCATTATCGTGAATCCTATTGATTCCATTTTTTGATGTAGGCCTCCTCTATTCTCTGCATTCTGTTCTGTTCTGTACTATTAGTCTCCTTTTCAACGACCGTTTTGTCCATTGTATATTCTTTCATTCTGCCCAGCTTAATTTGAGTTTTGTCACAAGCTTAGTACATCATTTACGCCGTCATTCATTTCATATGTGATTGGTTAGAGATATACACAGCATCCACCTCTCTATCATCCTTTGCATTACTTTAAGCTTCCTGATAGTTCTTCCACGCACCAATTCATATGCACTAATATCTTTCTTGAAAATGTCACTCTATCTCATAGGCATCTCGGTCGTTTTTTGCATTACTTTGAGCTTCTTGGCAGTTCTTCTACTAAACTAATTTATCAAATCGGAGCCATGTTATACCTAAGTCTTAATCCGTGGTTGGCAAATAAGACAAAATCCCAACCAGACTTTTTCGCTGCATTTTAGGGAAATACTATTGACTGGAAACAATGCAGATTGTAATGAATTATATAAATTTAGTTCGTTTTTGTCAAGGAGACTGCCAACCTCTTGGCAATATGAGTATTTATGTCCCCAAAATTCTGCTTATCAGCTTAAAGTCTGTCAACTTGTTGGCAGCATGACCTATTACTATTTCACAGCTTATATATATTATCTTAGACTGCCTACTTGTTGACAGCATGAGATATTCTGCTAAAACATTTTCGAATTTACTCCTCTCATCGTGAATGCACTGTATGTTATATAGTACCTTCCATCCAATATAAGTTGGGCACTTTACTTCGAAGCAATCCTCTCAGACTCATGCTAAACCATGATGAGTAAACCTTTTTTCATAATTCTACCGGAAACTCTTGATAATGAGCATCTTCATGAGATATATTTAAATCTATTTCAGCTTGTAGGTGGTCAATTATCAATTGCATCAAAATCAAAATGTAACTTAAGCGTGCATAGATAAATCTAAACATTTGAGAACACAAATTCTACAAGTTCTTTAGAATTAGTGGGATTAAGTAAAGAATGTAATCCGCAATGGACAATTTAGATTCTTTATTTTTAGATAAGATGACAGTAATAGTCTGCTGTTAGCAAAGCAACCACAACGCTGCTTATTACGAGTCGTGTTAAATACTGCATCATCATTATCATGATGTTCCCTTGCGTCAATTCTTGGATATAGACCTGTGCTATTGGTCTCCATTTGGACGAACGTTTTGTCCACTGCCTATTCTTTCAGTCTGCCCAGTTCCAATTGGGTTTTGCCACAACGTAGTGTACTTCCTTTACACCATCATTCATTTCATACGTGGTTGATTAGGATTATACATAGCATCCACCTCTCTATCATTTTATGCATTACTTTGAGCTTCCTGAGAGCTCTTCCACGCACTAATCCAAATGCAGAAATATTGTTCTTGAGAGTGTCTCTAAGTCGTCACAAATATTGATGTTAAAACTGAAATCAGGATTTGTCATACATTTTGATTATTCCATGTTGATATTTAGCCTAGTTTTTCAACACATCTATAATTTATTAAATATCAATTTCATCTCTTCAATGCCTAAAATCAAGTCAACATCATCACAAAGCGCAACAAATTATTTAAGTATTTGTTATCAATATTTATGTATAGCTTAATCAATAAATGAAATGCTATATAAACAAAAAGAGTTAAGTACTCAAAGCAGGAAGGTGTTTTATCGCTCTGATTAGCTAATAATTATATTGTTTTATCCGATAACTTCAAATAAATTAAATTATGTAATTAAATAAATGATAATAACAAATATTTTAAGCTTCTTTTTTTCTATTTTATGAAGCAATTTTCGATAAGGCATATTTTGTTGAATCATCTTAATTTTGAAACATCTGCATTCTGTACAGGACTGAACGTAAAAACAAAAAGAAATAAATAAGTTAATAATAAACGTTTGATAAATACAAACACGTAAATTTATAAATAATGTTAAAATTTGTGTGGTGCTGAAGAAATTTCCCGGGAAGCAGTAAAACGTTGCTTTATACACGTCTCATATTATCTCTTATCAAAAAGCGATATTAATTATAATAAACGTATCAATAAAAATTCCGTTATCTTTAGTTATTACTACTATATACAAGGAGAAATTTTTTTAGTCTGAGTGAGTTTCTAGCCGTCCTTACATCGTCGGCTTATTAAATCCGAGATAAAAGTGAGTTTATTATTATTATTTTTATTTCAATAATTAACCGAAGTACTTAGTACAATTATTTGTATATCGAGGCGGAAGAAATTTATCTTGAATGTGTCGATAAATTGTGGTTGAGTCCGCTCTCAGGCGAGTTACTTTACCGAGACCATTTAAGATAAATCGCAACTAAGGTAAATACGTATTTTTTCCTTTTAGAGAAGTAATTCGATCAAAAATTATCTCTGTTTATTTATAGCACAAGTCTAACTTGTGGAGTAATCTTTTAATGTTACTCTGACATAATGGTTTTATTAAAATTAATCATTATTATGGTAATGAAATATTCAATAATTATATTATACTTCAAAATATTTTTATTTAATTTGATAAAATGCTTTCAGCGTCATCTTTCATTTATATATTGATATGATATGTGATATAATCTCCTTACATTAATAAAGGAATTCATCTAATAATCTAGTTCAAGATAACGGGGACGAGTTAATCTTAGTATGAAAATCTTTGGCAGAGTGTTTTTATTTTCGATTAATAGCACGGGATATTCTGTTCATTAAGCTTTCTCTTTGGCTTCTTATTTAATCTTGGTTATAACGCATGTTTTATTTTTTCGATTGCATCGAGATTAGCTTCTTCCTGAAGCAATCAACATTTTTAAATGTAGTTTTTGTATAAGTTGACGTATAAGTAAGATACTTTTGACGTTCAATGTATATGAGTATTCTTTTTTACGTACAAATCTGATCAAAAGTTATACTTTGTTTGAAAGAGAAAAAAATGATGAGCCCGTAGAAAATTGTTCCCAGGCAAAATATGAGGGCCATCGTAACCCGATACATCGAAGGAAGATCTGCAACAGGTGGCATGCATACTTCGAAACAAGGTTTGTCCTCCTCCCTCGTAGGAGGGTCGTATAGCGTTTCGGTTCGTGTGAAGAACAGCCGGTTGGTTGATGTCATTTTATTCGATGAATTTTGTGTAAAATTTTAAAACGAAGGAGGAAGGACTTTCACTCCATAAATCTGGTTTTATGAAGTAAATTTCCCGGTCTCGGTCTCCGTTTCCTTCGGTCCATTGAACTTCACACTTTTCTTATAAAATGTAGACCGGTTCCCGCGCACACCAACCTTTGCACGTTTATTTTTAAGCTTTATTTAGTTGATTACTTAAACTGATTATTCCTAACAATTTCCTGCTACTTGTTTTATATCGCGTTTATTAATTATTTTAGATTAAAATAAGAAATTTCTGTTCCAGATGGAGTTGGAAAATTTAGAATACGATTATGGGTTAGAAGATGAAGGATTCTACGAGTCGAACACTCCAACGAAAGACTCCAAAAGAAGAGTCACTTTTAGTAACAAACCCTTTGTTACGCAGGTAAGTTTAGAAAAAATTTTACATCACATTTCACAATGATATCATTTGACCTTTTTGTTATTTAACCCTCAACGAACAAAAAAATCTCTTTTCTCTCCATCGCAATCAGTGTGTGCAACGACGCGATTTAATACCGACCGGAAGATCACCTCTAACGCTCCCGTGACGTCACCGGAAGTGCGCTCATTATGTCCCGGCACGATCCAGACAGTACCTGTCATTAGGTTGGGCACCCCCAACACCGGAGGACACCTATAATTACCGGAGTCAAGACGCTGAGAATACGGCTCAGTCAACACCGTTTAATTGCCTACTTTTGGGGGAGGTTTTAGGGGGCGGTGAGATTTTTTTGCTCGGGGCAACTTTTACTTGTAAAAGAGAGGGAGAGATGAGTTTTGTAAATAGACCCAAACGGTAACGCTTTTTTGGTTTTATGTCAAAGAACCGGACACCCGAATGTCTTTGATCTAACTTTTTTGAGTGAAAAAATATTTTCCTTTTAAATAGAGGGAGAGATAGAGATTTCTTTCTATATTTAGTTATTTTTTTGAGATAATTATTTACGTAATTGATTTATCTTTCACAGATACCTTACATGATATGCTTTCTATTTCCAATTTCAATGCACTCAAATTTCTTTTTTATTTTTTAGGTAAATAAGCCTTTAAAATAAACGAAATAATTTAATGTAAAATTATAAAACCCCCTATAAACTATTTAACGTGACTTAAGCTAATTTTCATGACCTTAAACGAATTAAATCGTCGACAATTTCTCGAAATCCTCGTGCTACTCATGACACACGCCATAACAACTACAATTTTGATTAATGCACTTCCGGCTCCGACACACCTACGAAAATTCTCGCCCCGTTTCCTCTTCTTTAATTAACCGAAAAATAAATCATCCAGAATAATTTTTTTAAGTCTTCTTCCTCTTATTTTTTTTTTGGAGTCTTAGACCACCTACATAATAACTCAACCCAGATTATGAAATATTACTAGAAAATTTTTCAAGAAATTTTAACTAGTCAATTTAGCCATTAATTAAAAGACCCGTCTCATCTTCTTGAACAAGTTCTCGAGTCGGTCGAGTTCTTCTTATGGCTTTGTAATCCTGCGTTCTACTGGTCCGTATATGACGCGTGTGTGGTATAAGGATATAAAGACAGAGACGTTGCTGTGTTCGTGGCAATAAAGGCCGATGACTTAAGCCTGGCTTAACGTCGGACTCGAAGCATCTGCCTTTTTGTTTATACGCACTGATCAGATGTTAACCGTAGAAGAAGCTACGAATTTTTCTTGCCCTTCGCCGTAATCTTGACGACAAATGGTTGATTTACGACTGTCACGGTATACCCCAGAACGCAGATTAAACCTAGCTTACAACATTCTTTGGTGGTGTTATTTAAGATTTTATTTGCAAGAAAATTTTACTAAGAATTGAAAAAGTGATTAAGTTTGTTTCAATATTATAAATGAAACGGTTAAGTATCGTTAAAGTAAACATATTACTAGAGACCTGATTTATATGCTTTTACATGTAACTTCATACTTTGCATTTTTACTGCATATAAATTTAATTATTGATATATATACATAATAATTGAAATATACTGAATTGCCAAATCAGTTTATAAAGCACTCTATTTCAGAAACAAAACATTGTAGAGGCCTTCGTTAAAAAATCTCTTCAGATGCAGGAATAAATCCAACCCAACACTGTATATTTGAACTGAAGAAAAACTAGACCTAGAATCATTCGGATTTTGCCGTCTTAGGAGGTGTACGGCTTAACCCAAATGTTTCTAGATTTAGAATTAGGTCTAGCGTTAGTTCTAGTTTTACTTCAATGGAAATATATAGGGTTGCCAAATTAGTTCATAAAGTACTCTATTTCAGAAACTATTCATTGTAGAGACCTTTGTTGGATAAATCCAATCCAACCCAACCCTGTATATTTGAACTGAAGTCAAACTAGAATTATCACTAGACCTAGAATTAGAATCATCGGGTTTAGTCGTCTTGGGAGATGTACAGCTAATCCCGAATGTTTCTGGATCTAAGGTTAGATCTGATGATATAAAACTAGAACTAGCACTAGACCTAGAAGTGGAAAGATTCGGATTCAGCGGTACGTTTTCCTTCAAATGAAACATACAGGGTTGCCATATAATAATAATAAATATCTGTAAAAATTGTATCTGTACTGTAGATATACTTAAACTAAAATGTTAAACAAAAGAAAATCAAAAAGAATTAGAACCTAATAATACAAAAACAAAGAAAAATGGTGTTATGCAATAGGTGTGATCCAGCTAAAAATCTGTGCAAGCAACCCTACCACAAACGTAAACTTAATATTAATTATAATTCACGCGTCCCATCACGCTCTTGCTCTGAACGTTAAAAAAATGCATTCAAATGATTAACTAAAGATTAACAAGGTTGCTCCAGAAATTTATTTATTTATATTAAATTTTTTGATCTAAAACGGCATCATTCCTTATGAATTATACATGTGATATGTAAAAGATCTGTGAAACAAAAAATTCTGTACTTTATGTATATACCATATTTTAATCTCATCTGGAGAGCATTGTTCGCCCTTTTAATTGCTGAATTTTCTCATACAAGTATGTCGGTATAAGCGTAGTGACAATTTTATTAAACAAAATGAAACTGTGCAACTCTCCGCGGGTATCCATTCTATGCCACCCAAATCTTTAACTTGCGTGAGATTCTGTCAAATTTCCGAATTCCAAAAATGAACCTAAGGAAACTATTTTATGTGATCGACCTCATTGTAGGAGAGGTGGAGTGTTATTAACTATCGATTCTAATGTTGCCGCTACAAATGCCATATTAAGCACCTGCCCTATTGAGAACAGAAGCAGTACGAATTTTGTTGGAAAGTTATTATTGAATATTGTCGTTTGTTATTTTCTACCTACTACGTTTGGAATGATGTATAATTACACTTTCGAACGTCTTGAATCGCAGCTAGATATGTCACTGGATACATTGATCGTAGACGATTTTAATATTCCGTCACCTAAATGATAAAAGAACTATTTGTCTCAGCAATTTTCTTGGTTCCAACGATCTGGTGCAATTCAATGGTGTAGAAAATATTATTGGTAGAACTTTGAATTAGGTGCTTTCTTCATGAAACTTAAATCTTGGAATCACTCACTCGGATTGTGCAATGGTACGGAAGACAATTATCAGATTACAGTTAATATATTTGATCGTTGAAGAGAGATATGAAAGACAATCCTATAAATGTTTGGCACTTTGTTAACATGAGTAGAAACAATTCGGACACCTCAAATGTTAGTGAATTTAAAATGTTAGTACCTATATTGAATTTATTTGCAGATCATTTCAAAGGTATAGTCGCTGCTTCCAATCGTCACCTATCAATCCTGTTATGACTGGGGTTTCATTCGGTTTCTCTGAAATTAGCTATGACGAAATGGTTGAATCCTTAAATAGACTTAAGTCAAAAAATACAACCTGTATTTTTATGTCTACTGCATTTTCAACTTAATTATAAAGAATTCTGAATTTTCGAAAACCTGGAAATTGAGTAGAATTTGTCCTGTTTTCAAAAAAGGTAATAGGTGCTGTGTGATGAACTATCGGCCAATAGCCATTATAAATAACATCCCAAAGCTATTTGATCAAATCGTAGCATACAAGATGAAATTGTATACCAAAGCGTAAATGTCTGAACATCAACATGGTCTTTGCAAAGGTAGATCCACAGCCACTAACCAATTGAGTTTTACCAAAAACGTATCTAAGGCACTACATTGCCTTGGACAGGTGGATGTCATATACACGAATTTTTCATTCGATTGTTTAGAATTCTTCTTGTAAACGGAAAAGTTGGAGAAGTTTGGGTATGATTGTTCTCTTACGCGGCTTCTGTCATCCTATTTGTTAAATCGAAGGCATTATGTCGAGTTGGCTGGTATTGAATCAAGAAAATTACACGTCACTAATAGCGTACTTCAAGGATCTATTGAATATTTTTGTGAATGACTTACCAATGGGCTTTAACACGAATGCCATATTGTACTCATATAAGTACAATATGTATGAATATGTATATGTATGAAGTTATTTATTATTGGTAGTGAACAGGATTGTATTTAACTTCATTTGGATTTAAATAGATTCTATTCATGGTGTACTTCAAAATAAATTGACTCTAAATACTTCCAAATGTCAGGTAATGACATATAACCAAAAACGTAACACCATCAATTTTAATTATGAACCTGGGACAATTGCCTATAGCACATTTCTGTGGTGAAAGATCTCATTGTATGGTTTGCCACGTATTTGTTTTTTAATGTACATGTTGACAAGTTGACAAGATGTCGACGAATCTCCTCAGAACAACTCTTTATTATCCTCAGAATAATAAATTTCTACTGCACACTCGTAAGAAGAACTTGAGTTACTGCATTATTTGGTCACCATCTTATTTAAGGTACATTGCCAACATCGAGAAGGTACAACGTAAATTCATTAGGTTCATGCATTTCCTGGATTTTGGTCATTATCCGCCTCGAGGTGAATTGAACTATCCATATCGCTTACATCAGTATGGACTCCAGAGCCTTGAAGATAAAAGGAAGTGTATGTCAGCAAAATTTGTTCGAGATGTGATGTCGGGTGTGGGGGATGCTTCGGGTGTTTTGTTGCAATTGAATATAAGAGTTCCAAGGATTGGTGCTCGTGACTTTAGTGTTATTACTACAAATCACGGTCATACAAACATTGCACTAAATTCTTCATTGAACAAATTAATGCGAGCTGCTAATACGACCGAATGTGTATCATTTTTCGATGCTTAACTTAATAGTTTGTTGAATCGTTATTATTTGATTTATCATTGATTATTTTTTCTCTCTTTTATTTTTATTGGTATACATTTACTTCTTGTTATCTCAATCAATGTACGTTCATAAGTTTAATTATTTTGTTTATAAAATTATCTCTTTTTTCTTGGAAAACAAATTTGTGTTGGGATAATGAAGATATTATTATTATTATGAACTTTTTGTATACGATTCGATGCAAGCACATCTACAGCTGAATGATACACTAGCGCCATAAAGTTGAAATGAAAGAGCACAAGAGAATCATATAACTGTTTTTTAATTTTATCTAAAGAACGAATCAGTGAGGATAAAGTTTTCTTTAACATGAATACTAATAATTGTGTTTTAAATCTTAAGGTTGAAAAACATTGCTTTTTGATCCATTTATATTAATATCGAAATCCAAGTTTGGTCCTGTGACCCTCTCCCGATATATACACGCAGACTTATAAAGATTAATCTTTAGTTTATGAAACATTACACTATTCAATATAGTAGACAGGCCCTCATTAATACGCAACTGTGCTAGATTCTTATCATTATCATGAAAGGACAGGGAACACTGCATATCATCAGCATGTATATTGACTTTACAGTATTATACCCGTCTACTAAACTGCGAAGTGTCAAAGAGAATAAGAGAGGCCCAACATCGAACCCTGTGGTATACCATTCATAACCCTTTGAGACCTATCACAGAGGTAGTCACCCAACAAAGATATCGCATCTGAACTCAGTCCCAAATCGTACAGAAGTCACCCAAAACTAAATGATTAACAGTATCAAACGCTTTAGAAAAATTCAGGAGACTACAGCAGTGTTCGTGTTCTTAAGAATATCATCAGTTAGGTGCAAGCAACATTGCAATTGTACAATTATAGCCATTTCGAAAACCGCAGCTGTTTCATAACTTTTTCAAGCATCTTAGATAATGCTGAAAGATTACTTATTGGTCTAAGATCTTTCAATTACTTTGGATCATCAACCTTTGCCAAAGGAATAACTTTCATAGAATAACTTGCTTCCAAAGAAATTGGGTCAGGCTATACCAAAAAGGACCACACCTCTGCCTGATCTACATTTTTAAATAAAAATTGATTTTGACATGCATTATGCTCATAAAAATCCAAATTAACAAACGGCAAACTGTCCACAAGCTCGTTTACGCGCTCTATAAAATAACTGTTAATGCAGTTAATTCAGAACTTCCTTGTTCTGTCAAATAAGTACGTTTTTCGTTCCTCACAGCTGCAATGGTGTAGTTACGCAGAGGTTTGTAGTAATCCAATCACCCCGATTGCGTGTCCTCCTGAATTTCATCTTTGCGCTTTCTCTGAAATTCATTAAGAGCTTTATATTATCTGACAACCAAGGACTACATGGTTTGATAAATCAGTAATTCCTCACTAGAGCATGACCATTAAACAAAACAGTTATGTTATTATTTAAAACTCATGTTTCCGATCAATATCATTTATATAAAACATAAAACTAAATGGTATAGACTGCAGATCAAGCAGAAATTGTTCCTGACCAATGCGACTCAACAAGCTTATATTTCTATAAAGTGGAACACTTTTTACGAACATTCACACTCATCACACCGTACACTATATCACGATCGGAAATGATCGGAAACAGCCAATAATTCCACTACTCAGAATTAAAGACACGTGCAAAGTAACAATTAGGTTTATTAATAATATGGAGTTCCTCGCCGTCACTGTAGGTGCATCAATGAGTTGGGTTCCACCCAATAAATCCATATTGAAATCGTCACAACAAACAATTTTATCCGACATACTTAAATAATTTCTAATAGAATTTTTCAATTTATTAAGAAAAATTAACGTAACTATGGTTAGGCGGTTTATACAGTTTGTAAAGTACTCTATTTCTGAAATTATTCATTGTAGAGACCTTTATTAAAAAAGTATTTTCAGATGCACGGATAAACCCAACCCTGTATATTTGAATTTGTTAAAGTGTTACTAGAAAAGCTTGAGACACTATTAAAAGTAGTATTTTTGTACATTCTTTTTGTTTTACTACATAATATTGTCATTAATTCGACCAATTTTAAACACATAAAATACTTACATTGCTTACTTTTATCGCATATAAATCCGGACCTTACACATTACACAGAGAATTTATACACTTGCTTATCATCGTATTTCATTTTTATTTAGTATTAGACAAAAGATTACGAAATAACAGATTGTGTAACCACAACAAAATTATAGTTGACAAACTCAACCATAATTACATAATAAACCTACTTAAAAATAAATCCTGTATAAAAACTAAATTGTGCTCATTATTTAATTTTTTATCGCAAATTTAAATCATTTTATTTTAGTTATTTCCTTATTAAGAAGAATTTTTGTGAAAACTTCCTTAGGAATGCTACTAAACCCGTTGATTCTTTATCGGTAAATTCCGATTCTTTTTGAATAAATTTTTAAAGGAAGTTTAGATAAAACAACATCCTTCCATGTTTATGACTCTTTATGAGTAACCGACGTCGTCGTCGAGTTAAACGTTTTGCTATCTTTACTATGAACCACCCACAAGTGCAAGACCTTATGATTGAAAAATAACAACTCCTAACCCACTTTCGATAAATCTATACATTTTATAAGAATTTAATGAAATTCGATTTTAAGCTTTATATTATTCTAAGTATTAAAGTAGAAAGACGAAACTTATTTTTAAATCGGTCGGGAATAGTGCCTTTTGACTGCTTTCCACGTATGAGATCCATTTATTATCAAAACACGTGACCGTGGACTTCAAAGGGCATTAATGATCGCGAGGAAGCTACTACACACGTGATATTTCTTTCTTTCGTGTCTGGCATTTTAATCTCAATGAGGTTCCATCAGAAGCATTTCCGTTCATGTCACACAAAGGAAAATAAATATTAAAATATATTTAAAAAATGTTTTTAATAATATGCTTCTAAAACATTTTGGCATTACTAATACATACCAGATGGTTTAAATTTATATTTCAAAAAAAGTTTTGCTGAGATGATTTCTTATCCTTTCAGAGTCCAATTATTTCTATCATTAACTGTACGGCGGGTTAGAAGGGAGGGGAAAATGGTGGGCGTTTTAAAGCTAAAAGTGCAGATTTATAGTGCATAAATTACACGTGTGCGCCTTCTAAGAGAGACACCTGAGAGCGTCGCCGCCGTTTTGGCACACTTTGGAGGTGCAACGTGCAGAAATAGGCTTCGTCCTCTTCGAGTCGTCCAAGTTTTTTTTTGAGATGTTGCCAGTGCAACGGCAAACCTTCTAAGGCGCCACTTCAAGTGTACCATACAAGAAGTCCGTCTCTTCTGCAGACGGGCAAAGACGTTTTGAACCAAAAAGAAACGAACCGGCTGACCCCGGAGCCCGCCGAGGGAACGAACGGTATCGCAGCCACTTCGAATACCATGTGGGTTACGCACCTGCTCTCATTTTTCTTCATTGACTCGAACAAAACCAGATTATCCATTTTAAAATTTTGTATAGAAATCTTCGAAAAAAATCTTTTAAATACCTAAATGATTCGTTTTGCTTTAAAATTTCGAATGATCAATCTTATTTACTACTACTAATCATTTACTGTGTGGACGTAGTGTGTTCTATAAGAATGTTTGTTTGCTTTGTCCAACAGATGTTTATTACACATACTAAAAATAGTGCCGAGAAGTTGTTCTTTTTCTTTCAAACAAAATCAAAATAAAAGTAGAAACGTTCTCACCATTAAATTTTTATTTTTTTCTTTTTTTTTTAATTGGGATTTATATTCGAAGTATCATATGTGTAATACGAAACCTCATGTAATTAAAATAAAAGACTTGAAAATGGTCTGAACAATACAGCACTCTTAATTGTAATTAATCCAATCCATTACTATGATTGTTATGATTATGATGAAACGCAATGGAAAATTTTATAAATATACTTTATAAAAATCTTATCAAGAGATAAAATCCGTTGATGATTCAGTGCATTCCAACATGCAAGTTTACAACAAACTACAAATATCTTTTATCTCGTTGTTTTTGCAGAACGTGGTGTAGTTCTGCAAATCTTCTTCTTCTGCTCATCTAACCCTAATTGCTAATTCAATAATTTGTATCTACTAATTTACTAATCTTGCGGTAATTACTGAAATAATATGTGAATTGAATGTACACTACCCCTACTTTTTTAAGACGTTTGAAGCAATCCACCACGATTTTCTCCTCCAGAAGCGTTGTATGACTGTTATCCTGGGCTTAAGCGTTTTTTTGTCATTGTATTTATTAAAGAGGGCCAAATAATATTTAATAAGGGCTTTGCTTCGGTGGAGTTTATTACACGATCTGATATCCTATACGGTTCTAATTTGGGCCCACCAAGTTAGAACCCATTTGTAATATTTTTAACGACTTATGAAACATATTTAATTTTGGCATATTGGCCTATGCTGTTGATCTTAGGATAGATAGATCTTAGGATAGAGATATTTCACTCGATGACCTTGGATGATGGCATATCTTCACTGCAGTTGGATCTAGATATCTTGGTGCTAGAATTTGTAATCATAAGATTCTATCCCAGGATCACGTACATATTTAAATCTCGAAAGATTTCCCTGGTAGTCGATTAGATTTTCGGGGTGATGTTTATGTCAGTAATTTCCTATTCTTTGAAGAATAAGATCCGATCTCTCGTTTGACAATGCAAGCACGTATTTGACATCACTTTTCTCTCAACATTTGTGTACTTGCCCGAGCTGGACAAGGTTATTTATAGGTTAGACAGTGAAATTAATTGTTTTGCATGTTATTTGCTAATCACCTTTAAGTGCATTTCCGTCAAGTGAAACACCTTGAACACTTTTTATTAATAATTACAGTGTAGCGATTTGTAGCCCATAAATCTTGGAATTACCCTGTACAGATATTTCTAATCCCAAAATCCTGGGATTATAAAAACCCTTATTGATTGCAATACCGAATTAGTGCGATCGTAATCAGCTCAGGATTAATGTGGAGAAGTGCTATCACCTCTATACGTAGAACTACTCCTATCCCTTCCATCTATTGTCTGAATGAAATCTTCCTGCTTAAGATAACTTCTGTCAGAAACCTTGGAGTAACTTATAATAACAGATTTTCGTTTATATCGCACATAAAAGATGTTGGTTCCTGTGCTGCGAGAATGCTTGACTTTGTGCTCCGTACATTATGTTTCTTCACGGATTCTACAATGTACATATCGCTCTTTCAGGTGCTTGTTCTGCCGAAGCTACTGTAAGGTTTTGTTGTATGGTCATCACATTAAATTTCACACTATCTGCTAATGGAGTCGATTCATTAAAGGTTTTTAAAGTATCTTTAGTTTCGCATGGATAGAGCTTATTCTGTTTGTGGCAGTGCCTATCAAACTTTGTTATAACGTCACTATTTTTTCTTCACTGGACGCTCTAAAGAATGGTGTTGACAAGGGCTGGGTTTAAAGATCGATGTATTGAAACGTATCGATATACGATACAAAGGAAATGTCGGTATCAATTTATTAATTAGGTTATAATCTTATTCAATCAGTATTCAAACTTCTTTCAGAAGTATTTAGCTTTCAATTATCAATATTTAGCCTCTTAATAACTTCTGTAAAGAGAATATAGTTTTCAGTTATTGGAATATAGTTTTCTGCCAACAGTATCTAGATTTCTGTTAACAGTTTTTAGACATTTACCAGCAGTTATAATCTTCTTCAAGCAGCATGCAGACTTTTTTCAGAAGCATATAGTTTTTATTGGCAACATTCAGTGTTTCTCTAGGACTTACTATATAAAGAGAATATAGTCTTCAATTACCAGGATTTAGGTTTCTATCAAGAGTACATAGACTTCTGCCTGCAGTTTTTCTACAAACAGTATCCACCTTTTAAGTCTTTTTATAGCAATTACAACAGTATCTATATTTCTGTTAACAGTTTTTAGACATTTACCAGCAGTTATAATCTTCTTCAAGCAGCATGCAGACTTTTTTCAGAAGCATATAGTTTTTATTAGCAACATTCAGTATTTCTCTAGGACTTACTATATAAAGAGAATATAGTCTTCAATTACCAGGATTTTGGTTTCTATCAAGAGTACATAGACTTCTGCCTGCAGTTTTTCAACAAACAGTATCCACCTTTTGAGTCTCTTTATAGCAATTACTCTATAAATGGAATATAGTCTTTATTTACCAGAATCTAGTTTTCTGCCAACAGTATCTATGCTTCTGCTATCAGTTTCTAGACTTCTGCTAGTAGTTAAAATCCTCTTCAAGCAATATCCACAATTCAAAAGTATTTATCGTTTAAGTAGCAATATTCAAACTTTGAATAGCAGCATCTTCTGTATAAAATATATAGTCTTCAATTATATAAGAATCTAGTTTTCTGCAAACAGTGTCTAGACTTCAGTCAGTACTTTCTAACTGAAAGTTGGTTACTGATATAAGTTGATGTGTGATGACTTGAATTGTAGCTGGTGTCTCTCCTACATCCAATACCAGAATCAGAATTGTATAATTATAATTAAAATCCTATAATTAAATTATTTCAAACAAATTTTTTTATCCTATATATTAATATTACCTGTAATTGGTACTTGTTGAGCAATGTTATGCTATAAATTCATACTGTTTTGCAAAGGTATTGCTGTTGTTGCTAGAGTTATTGCTTTAGTCAGCAACTAGTCATAAAATTCTAGTCAAAAATATTGTTGATTGCATTACTTTCCCTATGTTTCTGATCTCTCAAATTAGCGTCCAATTCTATGTATATTTTGCTCAATTTTTATACAAAAATTTCGCTCTAAAATTTACAATGTCCATTTTAATATGAACGTTGATCTACTTAGCCCTTATCATCCCGGACTTATAATCAAGGATCTAATTTTATTGTTTTTTCTTTGAATTCTCAATCTTTTAAATAAAACTCTGTTTTTTGCGCTTAAAAAATGGACTATAAATTTATTGTTTATTCTTTCAATTCAACAGATTTCAATAAAAAAAATAGTTTGAGTTCCTTGTTCATTTGGAGTTGGGTTGGGTTTTTATGAGGGGTCTCATACTAGTCATTATTTGGTCGTTTAAGCAGATTTTATCTGGGTGATTGTGTTTAAATTTGCAAATCTCGTAGTTTTCTAGAGCTACAAGACAAGTTGTTTTTATTCTTCTGATGTAAGATTGAGGCATTTTAGTCTTCATCGAATTAATGGTCTTTATTGAATATTATGTGACTAGCGAAATTGGATGTGTTTTGATTTTTATATCTTTTATACGTATTTTTAATGACCTTCCTGTTTCTCTTATGTATGTGGCGTAATAAGCTTCACATTCCAACTTGTAGCCTCGGTTATTGTTCATTTTGTCCGTCTTATCCTTGTTGTTGATTAAATTTCGAAAAATATATTGTTGATGCTTTTTGATGTTAGTTTTTGTTCTGGGCCTGGAATATCTTGATTAATTTGGTGTTAATGCTGACTCTTAACTTAACTCTATGGATTCGTACGTTGAGGTTTAGTTTTCTTATTAGTTGCTAAGTGAGGTTAAATAATTAAGATTGTTTCTCTTTTTCTTCTTGTATAATCTGTCAATGATCTCCAGTTTATTTCTATTATTTTTCCCTATTTATCTTATTGTTGTTATTTCTTTCTCTATCTCTTATTTTATGGCCATTCCAACAAACATAATTATTTATGAATCAAAAGTTGATGGTGTGGTCAGAAACTATCTTTATTTTCAACCGGATGGTGTTCCATCTCACACACGTAGTGAATCAATCATTTCTCTTAAGGAGGCTTCAATTGGTCTCGTCATCGATTTAACACCGTTAGACTTGTTTCTAACGCTACGTAAATAACAAGGTTTGTCCTAACGGTCCAACAATAATTTAACACCTCAAAGATCATTTGTATGAATGGTTTGATACTTATCACATATCATGTTTCACGATTAATAGTAGAGGTTGAACTTTATATTGAAATTAGTCACTTAAAATGACAGCTCTTTATTGAAATTGAAATATAAGAACAATATTAGGAGTGTTTATGAAATTTCGATATAAAATAATCAAACCTGCCTTCTTGAGATTGTCCTCTACAGAGATAGACTTAACTACTTCAAAAAAGTAGTGGAGTATAATTGCTAACTGTTTGCCCCGAAAGGTAGTTAGTTGTTAAATATTTACCTACTTTTTTAACTACATAAAATGAACTTTTAAAGCCTAAAAACCCAGTACCATATCTACAACTATAAAAATGCATAGAAATAATCGGATTTGTTTTCCGCGGTTCCCATAATACATCCGATTTTTTTTTTTAATTGTTAACTTAGAAAATTTGAAAACTTGTGTTGGTACTGATTCCGGCCGATTAATAAAATTAATATATTGTATAAATGATGATTTTAGACAAACACTTTATGTAGAAGAAGATATCGTAGAATTAATCTTCTTTTTCCATCGTTTCAGAGATAGTCGTCTTGTCATTGAAGAATCTTTGTTTATTAAAAAGATTTATTATTATATTTTAAGAAAAGGCTATGTAAATACCATGCAAAAATAGAACAGAAAATAAATACTATCACTGTTTAATACTCAAAATTTAACACTTTTGTAAATTATGGTGTATGAAAAGTATTTTTTCTGCGTTAACAGGAGTTAACCTAGAACGAAAGTTAAGAAAGGACTCAATAAATACTTTCGAGCCATTTTGCTTAATTTGGATACAGTTTTCCGTGGTCTTTCCACCAAACGATTGGATCAGAACTTCTGCCTATTATAGCTAAATTCAAAAATGGATTAGCTTGTAGAATGATATCGTCACTGTTTGCGGCAGTTTTTCTGCATTGTCTGATTGTTTGCTCTGATGGTGAAACAGTACCAATAATATCATTACAGCATTGTCATAAAGATTCTGGTTCACTTATAGACAGTTTTTTCTTTTTGGTTTTTTGACTAACAGTTCTTCGACATTGTTACCATCATTGCTGCTCAAACTGTTACTGCTCAAAAATTCAGTAGCTAACGTTCCTTTTTTGATGTCATGGCCAAAACATTCTGAATAGTTTTTAGTTTGTCACATGCTGACAGAAGAATAATTAAGATATGTAACAATTTTTCTGGCTCAAGCTATCGTATCCGATATAGCTCTCTAGCAGAAATGTCATCCATCAACTGTGTGTCCGTCAAGTATTACTTCATGGAAAGCTCTCGCAACTCAAAATAATTTGTTTCCTTCTTCTATGCTTTTTTGCCATGATCAATATCACCTATAATATTTTAGACAATTTCAATACCAGATATTACTTTTTGCATATAGTTCCTAGAAGGAAGTGTATACTGTGGAACAATAGTAAGCAATAAAAGAGGGAAAACCGTCATTATCTACCATTGAATACAGTAGATTATCTAAATAGATTATTTCAGCTTTTTTATGCTAATTTTTTAGCTCGTTGATCGTTTATATCCCAAGGTTTATTTTGCGTTTCGTATTATTTTAAAATCGGTTTATGCATATTAGTTTTACCTCCCCCGTTAACGTTTTCTCTAGTTTCTTATCTTCAGTTTTATGTTCTTGATATTTCTTATATCCCCTTATCTTCATGGTGTCGTTTTGAATGAAGTAGTAATGGACTAGGAGAAGCTGTTTTTGCTTTACCTTCTTATGATATTACTTGCTTGTACAATTTACAATTAGCTTTTGCTTCATCACTTTCATTAATGTTGAAATATAGCCAAGCTTTAGTATTTTTAGTAGACAGTTTAAAATATTTTTAACAGCAGGATTTTCTAGACGTTCATACATAACTTGCCGAATACATGTTGTATTAAATTTAACACCAAACCGCGATCCGTGCCCTCATTACCTACAACTTAGTTTTAATACCAACACAAGACCTGGAAACATTAGGGTTTAGCCGTACGTATCTTAAGACGGCTCAACCGTAATGTTTTTCACTCCAGTTCTAGTGTTAGCTCTACCGATAATGTTGTCTTTTTTACTTATTATTCAGTGTACTTGTATCGAACTAAAACTAACCCTAAACCAACAACATTCTAGGGTTCTTGATCATTTGGCTTTCTAGTATTATGTCTAGTGTTAGTTCTAGTTTTAATTCTTATTTAGCTCTAGATTGTTGCAAATTCTTCTGGAACTAAAAGTATAACTAATACTAGACCTACAACCTAGCTTTAGTACTAACACTAGACCTAGAACTAGAAATATTAGGGTTATCCTATTATATATTAGGAATAACAACTGAAAATAGTGCCAACAGTAATGCTGAAGCCGATGCTAGACATAGAACGAAAAACATTTAAGTTTAGTCGTATCTTTTATAAGATGGAACCCAACCCAACTAAAACCTACCCACCTACTACAGCTTGGTTCTAGATCTAGTATTAGTCATACTTTTGGTTCCAGAAGAATTTACAACAATCAAGCACTGAAGACAATTAAAACTAGAACTAACACTAGACCTAGTACTAGAAAGATTAAGGTTTAACCGTGTGTCTTCAGACGGAAGACTTATAAGACGAAACCCAATCCAACCCAACTTAGCAGATTATCTAGGCAACCGCAAACCGAAAAATATTGGGAACCTCTGATTGGGAGATTATTCTGTTAATTTTGAGTTTATGCGAAAATAACTATTGTTATTACATAAATAAATGAAGGTTATGGAAAACTTCTTTCTCGCTAATTGAACCGGTTTTCGGCCATAATCAGGCCATCATCATTTGAATAGTCAAATATGAAAAGAACGACGAACCGTGATCTTTGCAAGATATGTTTGTCATTGTTCGTCGTTCTTTTAATATTTGACTATTCAAACTGATGATGGCCTGATTATGGCCGAAAACCGGTTCTTTGAGTAAATAAAATTTATTAATTAGCGAGAAAGAAGTTTTCCATAACCTTCATTTATTTATTTAATTAAATTCCTCGCAATATGGATACACAATATTATTGTTATTACGTTTTATTAAAAATATCATATACAGGGTGTTTGGTAGGTAGTACATGCTACTGAAGAGGAGATCATTCTGAATTGATTTAACCAATCATACCTGCATACTAAGTGTTTCAGTTTCCTTGTTATTTAAGATTTTAATATTTTTGAATTTTTTCATGCTTTTCTATTAAACATAATTTTCCTAATTTGCGGTATAGAAAAGTGTCATATTCATACGTGGATTTTATTTGAACGTTTAGGTCTGTTTATTCAAGTTGTTTAAAAACTTTCTTAGAAAATGGACTTTCAATTCGTATGGAAAGATTCTTAAGAGACATTTCAAAAATTAGAAAAAATAAGCTTAATACCTTTAATTGTCTGCCAAGTGCATTTGCCAAAACTTAAGCTACCCGTTTATTATCTTAAGATAGTTGTCCAGATATTCGATATTTTTATTTTTTATGGTTTTTAGGATGGTCTGCATATTCTCTTTATATAATGCAGACACCCAACCCAATCTAAAAATTCTAGAAATTATAAATGCAAACTAAAAATTTTATTTTTTTGTGTAAATAAATAAAATTAATTTGAGAAAACAAAAATTAATACAGAAAGGGTAAATAAATCATTAATAATTTATTTATTATGTTCAAAATGAGAACCACCATTCTGAATACATCTGCGTACTCTATTTCACATTGCAGTTGTGGTGGTACCGAGTCGCATTTTTCGTTTATGTTGTTGAACAGCACGACTAATTCTGGCAATCAAATGCTCTCTACTTTAAATCTCGTGTTCATACACAAGCGATTTCATGCGACCCCATATAAAAAAAAACCTGGAGACCTGACAGGCCAGAGAATGAACCCATTTCGTCTAATCCATTAATTAGGGATTAATTAGGATCAATTCATACGCAATAAACAAGGTTAGTACATTTTTGTGATAAAAGTTCTTGTTGTTCTTCTGCATTGCAGTAATAATAGAGAAGCACGAAAAAATTCAAAAATATTAAAATCTTAATTAATACGGAAACTGAAACACTTAGTATATAAGTTTGATTGGTTCAAATTAATTCAGAATTACCTCCTCTAATAGCCTATTCAGTATCCTACACTACCTACCAAACACCCTGTGTATTAGTATTTTTGGATTAAACATGATAACTTTCTTAGTGGTCTTTGTATTTGTTGTACTATTTTTTAAATTTTATAAAACCTTAAAATGCTCATCTTGGGTTAACATCCCAGGGTATATTCCCTTGAAAATAAATTCCGGGTATTTAACAATTAAGATGGGTATTAACACAAAACGTAGTTGACTACATAGTTAACTACTGCTCAGCTGTGGTTCTCCATACAAGGGCGTTATTTAGCAACGTTATAGGACTGTTCTATTAAATCCTCTACTTCAATAAAACATACTCAATGTAAATTGGGAGTGGTAGACTTAAATTTTTTTTCAATTCCTACGATTGTGGTTGCAAAGACGCAAATTATTGTAGTTTAATTGGACCACATCGATTGTAGACAATAAAGCCTTTAACCACCAAACCGGGCTACCGTAAATGACCATAACATTGCGGCAAGCGAATCGGTTTCATTTATTACATAACGTTTAAGATATGGCCTGAACACACCCAAGATAAATAAGATAATTGTTTAAGGTTTATGTTTAACGGGATCTCATTTCATCAAGCGAATATATAATACATTTAATTTAAACTTTTGTGAATTATGTAACAATATTATTACATTTTTTTTGTAAAATTTTTAAAAAATCGCATTAATATTGTTTGAATCATAAAAATTGTTAAAACATTACTCTTTATTAAACTAAATCTAATCTTACAATAAAACAAAAAACATAAATAACTTTCTATGACGTTATTATGACTAAGTAATCAGTTTTTTGCAAAGTGTGCATTTCGATAAGGTTACACAAGAGAAAGACTGAATGGGCGAATAACAGAATGAAAGACCGCGTGTTAACTGTTACTACGAGGAGAGCTTGTGGAAAGCAGCAGCAGCAGCAACAACGTTTGGGTTCGCCCGCGATGAATGGGACGGGGAACGACGACAAAGTCGCGGACTGTGGTAGGCTTCTAGTAAGATGACCTTGAGCGGTACAAGAATGAAAATACAGCAATGCAAGCAACATCGGACAAGCGACAACAAGTTACGCAAGAGAACTTGCTGAGTACAACCTTTTATGACACAAAATATTAAAAAAAAAGAAAGATGATTCGCATTTTTTTTTGCTGTAAGAAAATTTTCATTCAGAAATGCAGTTGTCACGTCGTTTTCGACAGAAATCTTAGTGGGCGAAGCTACCACACGCACTATAAATATACGCGTTCTACGTCCCACTGTGGTGTAAAATACATACAGTTCACGCCCTACGCCGCCGTCACATTCAAACCTACTCTCAATGAAACATAGCGAGAGTTTCATATCGGCGCAAAATAAATATTGTATTCTATAAGGAGACGGGTGTCATACCGGTCATTATAATGAACGCTACTGGTCGCATACTCTATGAGTAGATAAATAAGGAAGCTAAAAATATCATTGGAGAAAGATCCTTGTCTTCTTGCCTTTGTCCTTTAAAGTTATAATAAGAAATAAAAAGATTTCTCCTTTTTCTTTTAACTTTGTTTCCATTAAATAAGACATTTTTTTTGTTACAGTATGAGGATCAAGAACAATTTTCTCTTACTGTTCTCAAACAAGAAATCGACGATGTCGAAGACGAATCCTCCCCGTTTTCTAGATCATTGGATTCGGTTCAAAAAGTGCCTTCAATCAGCGATTTGTCCGACCCAGACACTTCTCAAGGTAAGTGCCCATAAAAAATTATTAATTTACATATTCGACCGATGCATAAATTTCAACGTTTATTATACACGACCAAGAAGAGAGAGTAATAATGTCCGCATACGTTTAACGCGAAAAAATTATATAACAGTATAAACTGTAATATCCTCATTAGTTCGATTATGGTTGTTGTCTATCTACTTCGTTTATTGTTCCCCCCATATTTAACTGGCACACATACGTCCATTCATGACATGGTACTCTCACTAGCATGTAAATATTATAAAGTGAGTTTGCGAGGTTATCAATTAAAATTGGTCGAAACGAGATGATTAACCCGAATTTGTTTTTTTCGACTGCGAAAATGAAATGGGCCTGTCTCTATTCTGGGAATAGTTTAATCTTTTTTAACGGGAGGGGAATGTTTCTGTCAACGCCGTTTAATTAAGTGGGGATTCTCCGAGAGCAATTAAAACAAAGTTGCTTCACGAAAATCGAAACTTACGATTCGTGTGAAATCCATAAATTTAACCCCACTAAATCTCGATTATTTTTAGTGATTTCTAAAAATTCCAAATTAAGACGATAATCTAAATTAGAGTTGCTTAAACACGTTTTATTATTATTATTATTTTGAGGAAGGATTAGTAAAGTGAAAAGAAATCCAATCTGACCCTGAAAATTTACTACCACATCTACGATCGAGCTTCCGGTGCGATGCGTCTTTTTGTCTTTAACACTTGTCACGCGACAATAAACAGAGGGGGCCCCGAAGAAGAAGAAAAAGCTTCGAGATGCGGAGCTTTTGTTATGACGCAACCGTCTCTCTAGAAAATATACAATTTGATTCGGTACGTTGAACATCCGAACGGTTTTTAGATGACGCTGATAAACGCTTTTCCGTACAATATCATTTAAAATGTGATTGTGATTCATTTTTATATCGGCGTGATACAAATTGCGCGCAATTACAGACGGGGACGATCCCGCTTAGAGGAGGACCGTTATCTTATTTCCGTGAAATATGCACTCTTTTACTTATCGATTACCCGCGATAAATTTGTGATATAAATATAACTCGCGTGACATTGAGACCCTTATTGATAAGAAAGATGACTGGAGTGTTTATATGATAAATATTTTAAAATACTTTCCTATCAAAATATATCCTTTTATTTTATAATTATTTATTTTTTTAAGATTAATTTAACCAAAAAATTATTAAATTATTAAAAACAAAAATTTTTTAATTCGATTCGCTTAAGTTAACTCCAAAGGATATGCAACCTCTTTAACACACGCGCGGAATAAGTTGTATACCATCCAGGCGTTAACTGCATCCATAACTCAAGTTCAAATTTAAACTTCACTTTATTTTCACTTTTAAAACAATTTTTTTAAATTTAAATATGTTGTCTTAAAGAAACCTTACTAATTAATTATCCAATTAAACTCGCCTCATTATTTTCGCTGTTTCAAAAAGATATGTTGTTTTCAACTTAAAACATATAAATGATTTAGTATCAGATCGCAAGAATGTTGTATACAATTAGTTGTATTTGCGACGAGAAGTGTACTTTCTCATCGGTTTATTAAGATTCCATCTCATTAGCGGTAGCGTTGGAAGATCGGTATATGATTTTTAGTTAGCGCGTATCGCCGTGAGGGGACGCTACCGAGCAACGGGGAAAAACCCGTTTTAATAAAACTTCTTGTACACGCTATATACACGGTGACCTCTACCAGAGGCGGCAGGTGCGACGATTAAGTGATGACTTCTTATTGCTCCATTTGGTCTTTTTGTTGTTGTTGTTGTTGTTACGTTCAGTTCTCCTCTTCGAAAGAAGAAGCCGTGGAACGCAACTAAACCTCTACCTGTCTTACGTTATTTTGAATCAGCACCATCTCACAATGTCGCATTGATTTATTTGTACAAAACGAAATGCAATAGAAGTCCTCCATTCCATTAAAGTATAGTAAATGAGGGATTATTTTTTTTTAATAAATGGGATTATTTATTAATTACTTAAGGATTGAAATCGTTTTTTTTTTGTAACCAAGAAATCTGACATGATTTTTTTTTCTGGCAGGAATGATTGACGTAGGTTGTTGGACAAAAAAAATAACTTATCGGTTATTTAATTAACTGTTTGTCACGTCAATTTGTTTACTAATTACTTATAGCGATTAGAGTGTTTATTATTATTTGTGGACGATAAAATATAAAAGAATTAAACTTTTCAACATAATTAAACCTTATTAAGAATTTTTTATATGAGAAGATTATAAAATAAAATTTTGCACTTTTCTGTTGGCCAGTATGAGAAAGATCGTCATTTTAATGTTGGTAAAAGAGGATGCAGCTACATGAATCCATGTCTATCAGCTTAATCCGTAATAAGTCCTATCAGCATATGCATTTAAATAATTAAAACAGCTTTAATGTAAAGCAAGAACCTATTTGAAACCTGCTTGACTTATTTGGTATCTTTAGTCATTCTTGAGATATTTACATTTACATGCTGCAATGCATGTCCTTAGTTATCAGGAAACATAGGGTAGATTATAATATAGGTTCATGGCATTTTTTATGTTTGAACCTTTTTTTTCAGTAATTTCATTACATTACTCAGCATTTTTGCGCCGTACACCTTGATATTATTTTAACTCGGTCATGAATTAATCTAAACATTCCTTTTGACGTAATGTAGATTCTTATAAAATTGTACTTACAATTAAATAAATTTTATGGACTGTACCAAAAAAATCAACCTTGAATTATTTACCTGCCGCATATCATGACTTATTTGAAAGATCTTGTAAGTAAATATTTGAGCAATGAGAAGCGCTGAAGAGAAGTACTTAAAATAAAGAGCCGCAATCTGATTGTGAGCTCCAAGATGTTTGTACTGCATCTTCTATGTTTTTAGTGATGAATAAGGTTTTCCAGTTTTTGACGATTACAACGCGTACACGTGATAATAAATTAACATCTAACTCTCTATCTTCTAAACTCGCTTAGCAGCTTTTTCACGTGATATCATACGATGTGAGATACGGGCCAAAAAAAATCCATTAATATATTTATGTTACGTTTTGCAATTCGGATTATCAAATTTTTTGTTTATTTTATGTGTTAAAATGCAAGTTATGGAAGTTTCCAAGACCCACGATTGTTATTAGTTGTACAGAAAGTATAAGAAGGAATATTTAGGAGCAATACAAGATTGCAGTGGATGACATAATGAAACAATCGTAAACAATGCTGGTAATAAACAACGAGATATATGGAAAATTATAAATAAGTATACCAATAACTTCTCAAACAGTAGTGTATCTCTGAATATTGAAGATATTAACAGATTATAAATGCTATTCCTTCTACATACTCTTTTGATGGCTTCCTTAAAAAATTAAAAATAACAAACGTAAAAGCGTTTTTTTAAACCTAAAACAACGAAAGAAATAATAAATCGTGTACGTCAGATTAAGAACAATGATACAGCGGATGCGTACGGCTAAACTAATAATATAATAAAAGCAGTCTTAGAACAGTGTGCTGAGTATTTGAAGGTCATGATTAATAAATTTATCAACATGGAATTTTTCCTCGTGAATTTAAAATAGCGAGTGTTGTCACTACCCAAAAAAGTTAAAAAAAGGACTATAACAACTACAGGCTAATATCAGTTTTGCTTGTTATTTCAAATATTTTCAAAAAATTGATGGAATATTTCAATACCAATAGGTATTTCGAGAAGAGTCTACATGGGTTATGACAGCGGTTGCAAACTTGCCTCATTTTATAACTGGAACACATGATGAACAGATTGCGGTTCAAATCAACATGCTAGACCTAAGCAAGGCATTTGATACAATCAACTATTCCATTCTTTTGCGAGAAACTTGAATATTATGGTGTCAGAGGCACAGAACTACATTTATTAAGGGCATATCTGATGGACAGGCAGCAATATGTTTGGCACAATGGTAATAAATCATCCATTACAAAAGCCAAACATGGTATCCCGCAGGGTTCCGTTTTCGGACCTCTTCTATTTATTATTTATATTAATGATCTGCCCTCTAACATTAATAAAGAAACATACTTGTGCTGATGACACGACGATAGTGTTTAAAAGATAGTAAAAAAGCTAAATCCGAAGAAGCTATCTTGAAATATTAAAACTGGTTTAGAGAGAAATTGCTTAGTCTCATCACTAATTAGACTGAACACATAGCTTTGGAAACTAAGCGATATAAGACGCAACCTGTCATTGTGAAATTGTTTTGAGTCTGCATCTTGACAGCAGATTGACCTGGGAAGTGCACCTTAATCATGTGAGGTCTAAGCTGACATCTGCAATTTTTACGATAAAAAGACTAAAACAGGTAACTACACACCAGTTAGCAAGACTATCGTACTTTGCATCCTTTCACTCTGTGGCATCTTATGGTATTCTGTTCTGAGGCAGAGCTTTTGACTTTTTTAAAGATCTTTCGATTGCAAAAGAGAGCCATACGGGTGCTGTGTGGGCTATGTAGAGATGAAAGCTGTAGATCCCAGTTTAGCAAGAAAAAATACTTACCTTGAAAAGTACATATATACTTACGACATTGCTGCATGTTTATCACAACAAAGAGAGGTACTCTCTGAATGGTACTAGTCACAGTTACTCGACGAGATCACGACATCAATTTCAGGTGCCCTATCATAGAATTACATCTACGTAAAAGTATGTGGATTACTGGGGGCTAAAGCTCTTCAACGAATTATCGTCACAATTGATTGCGCAATCCAGGGATCGATTCAGGACTCAAATGAAGAACTAATGGTTTTGTTGATACAATAAATATGTTATTATTACTATTAAAGTTCAGTTGCAATTCAGAATATTCGACTATTGTAAAAGCTACCAAGTGTACCATTCTTTCATAACTAATAAAGCAATTCAATTCAATCAATAGCTGATAAGATTTACTGTGGTTAATTTAACCTGCGTTTAACTCTTCAATGTAATGTTATATGATATGACATGATGTGATATAATTTTAATGACTGAGCCTCAACCGTAAGCGACCTCGGTTTAACTAGTTACGTCTGTAGCCGAGATCATATAAGTTAGTAGGTACATGACATTTCTGGACAGTCCGGAGATGATTCAGATTTAGCCAAAACTTAACACTTTGTATGTTGGTGACTCGTATTTTCATAACTCATAACTTCATATTTCGATAAAATTGAAAATTTGAGAAAGTATCTCAGATTGATATTATTTTAATTTCTAAGTCTTATCCTTAAGCGACTTTGGTTTGATTAGAAAAAGATGTTATCTGATATAACTGAGCTCAGGATATAATTTTAATTACTGATTGTGAGCCTCAACCATAAGCGACCTCGGTTTCGCTAGTTACGCCTACAGACGAGATGTCATGAATATCATAATTAGTTTCAGGATATTTAATTAGTCAAACAAGCTAGTATAAAGCTAGACTTTTGTGACTTTTGGTTGTATCTTCATATTTCGATAAAATTTGAAGAAATATCTTAGGCGGATATTATTTTAATGACTGAGCTTCAGCGCAAGCGATCTCGGTTTACTTAGTAAAAATATGTTATCTGATATAATTGAGATATACCAAAATATGATAATCAATTTCAGAATGATCAGGATAGCTTAACGTAGTATCACCTTTCTGGAGTTGACTGAATCTGGGTTGTAACTGGGTATTTCCATAAAATATGTAAAAATATCTCAGGCTGATATAATTTTACTTACTGAGCATTAGCCATAAGTAACCTCAGCTTGATTAGTAAAAAGATGTTATCTGATATAACTGAGGTCACTTACAGCCTACATGCCACAATCTGATAATCAGTTTTAGGATAACTTAATTAGTCAAACAAGTTAGAAGGAAGTATGGGCTTTCTAATCTTTCTGGAATTGACTGAATCTAGGGTATAATTTTATATTTTCGTAAAACTTGAAGAAATAACTCAAGCTGATGTTATTTTACTTACTGAGCCGTAAGCAACCTTAGCTTGATTAGTAAAAAGATGCCACAATCTGATCCTGTCTCTGTAAGTTCTGTAAGTTGTCCTGACAGTTTCAGGACAACTTAATTAGTCAAACAAGTTAATAGGAAGTATGACTTTTCTGATCTTTCTGGTATTGTCTGAATGTGGGTTGTAAAACTAAAACCGTAATAGCTAAAAGTAGAGAAAACCACCAACCAACACTAAAGCTAATATTAGACCTATAACTAAAAACATTTGGGTTTAGCCGCAAATTTGGGTCTTTGAAGATGTTTTTAGTTCCAAGTCTAATATTAATTCTAGTTTTAGTTAGAATTTGTTAGTTCTTTCTTTTACGGTTGTTCACGGTTAACATCGCATGGAGAAACTTAATTTTATGATTTTTATGGTTACATATTACAAATTCAACTTTCATTTTCAATTTTAAAAAAGTCCAGTTTTTACATAAAAATGGAAATGTTTAGTTAACTTCTATAGTTAGAGTATAAAATACGTGTAGTTTGACAATATTTCAAAAAAAGTTTTAGTTTCGGCCGAAACTACGACCATGGCCGAATTTCGGTTTCGACTCAAAATTGAATTTCGATCAGATCTTAGGTTGCTATAATTTTAAATATTGATCCTCAGCTGTAAGCGACCACGGTTTTAGTTAATATAGTTGAGGCATAAATGCCATAATATACTAATCAGTTCCAGGATGATCAGGAATTAGTTAATCAAAAAGTTAGTATCTGTGCTGTATCTAGATATTTAGATAAAATATGAAAAAAAAATCTCAGGTTGATATAATTTTAGTAAAAGTGAGCTTTGATGAAACGACATTATCTGATAATTGGCTTGAAGATGACACAATCTTATTAACTAAGATTTAGCTACAAATTTTGTCAACAAAGATTTAACTTAACTTAGCTTTTAATTTCAAATTTCGATAAAATATGGAGAAAAAGTTTACATTTTTTAGTACATATTATAATAATTGCAAAAACAGATAAGCAGCAAACACCAGTGTTTATATTAAAAAATATTTCAACGTAAATAAGTCTATTAGACAGCTAAGTGCAAAAAAGATAATTTATAAATCTTGCCATGTTTAGACCTATCAAACGTAACACTAAACACATACATTCTGCATTTCTTTCGAGTTCAAACGTTACAAAGTTATACGTTGGTAATTAAGGGTTAAGACAATAAATAAAATGTCTGTTAGCCTGAGTCCAACTCTGTGTCTTTTACCACCTGCTCCTTCTGAAAACTTGTATATCCATCCGCACACCATACAATTTCGAAGTTGAAATACGCGCCTTGAGCTCAGGCAACTTCTATTTGCGTATACGGCTATAGTATCTAGATTAAAACCAGTATTTCTCGAAGACACACACACACACAGAGGAGTAAGTAATATAATGGATGAGTTTTGCCCGGAGGCTGTTTCCTCCTTCTACACTATGTCCACGTAAGTATGGTCAACAACCTTAACAGGACGGTTTCTCTCCTTTTCTTCTCCTTCCTTTATCATCATTTTCTGTACTGGGAGCATTTTCCGGATATTCTAATAAGTACCATAAAATGTGCCGTTGAGGTAGCAGCGCCCATTACTTGTCTTGATGGCTTAACATTAACGCTCTCGATATTAGCTATCGACCCGTCTACTACTACGTCTAGAGAAATAATATTTGGTTACAAAGTAATTATTAATTTAACGGTATTTTAAGAATAAATTATAGGTACGCTCATCCATAAACAAGAAAAAAACATCTTATAAGCACGAGAGCTTGAGATGATTTTTTGTTGACAATCCTATTTTTTCTCGGCACATTCATTCCCACAACTGTAACATCATTATTTTTATTCAACACTTTTCCATGACGAGTGCTTAATTATGTGAGAACTTTTTTAACAATACCAAAATAACAAATAACTATATTTAGTCGAGTTAATAAACAAGCCTTTTTCATTCTTTTAATAATTTTCACGTTGTACACATTTAAATAGGCATCAGAATAAATATTTCGATTCGGATAATAATAAAACAAATTGTGATCAAATATAAAGCAAAAGGCGCCCGCTGTGCAAAGGCCCTTTGCTTAATAGATTCTAGGCGCCCGAATCGTTAACTTTAACGGTTAGTGTTATGGCCGAGTGAGAGACGGTTTGATATTAAGAAACGAATTACACGCGGCGGAATTAACGCTTTGCGTCCAAACACTCGACCCGATTTACGACTGTTAATTTGTAACTGGACGCCTGCAACCACTTTTTACCTGTGCGGCAATCTAAACGATGGAAGACGAGGGACCCTTCTTCTTCCTTTTCTTTATAAACAAACCGAAAGCTCGAATTTACACCATGAACTCTTCTTCTACGATATCTTACCGATTTTAATCGGCGAAATTCGAGATCAAAGCGTTAAAAAATAAGAAAGAGGCAAAAGATCTGAGAAAACCGACCGAAAAGAGAGAGTATTTTTGTACTTGTCTTTCGTCTTCTTAAAGACTGCGAAACTGGGTTTATTCCATTCTCACCTTCTTTCTTCTTTCTTTAAAGCAGTAAAGTAAAGTTTTTAATGTTTTTCTTTTGAAATAATTTCTTATCTAAGTACGAAAGCTTTCACTGCCGTTGTTGATTCAACTAAATTTAGAACTAACACTAGAACTATTAGTAGGATAAATACAGTGCGAGATACATACTGACATAATGATAAGACACCCAAATTTTTTTTCATGATTGACTATTTAATCAAACTTCTGCATGGCAATAACAGATTAATAATCGATGGAAATGCCCTTTCTTAAGATTAGGTCGTAGGTGCTCAATGTTGTCCCATTCCTTATTTTGATGGCACCTTTTAACTCTGCAATTAATGCGTATAGCTTGTTGTTGTAGTACACATAATGACCCAGGATGATCCAGAAATTCTCTATGGGGTTTAAGAACAAGAATGTTCTTGACCACGAATCAAGCCTTGGTGGTAGGGCTTATAATACTAATATTCCGAAATTCCAAATGCCGGGACGTGGGCAATTTTTGAGCGGTATGAAAAACCTGTATTATATTAAAAATATCAGTATTTTGATATTAGTATTATTTTTAAATTAAAGCGCCCGATGACTTTTTAAAACCAGTTGTAATAGGTTCATATGAATCAGTCGTAGTTGTAGGTAAACACGAAACGTTAATGTAAACACCCATTTTTTAATGAGGTTGACGAAAATCTGCGAAAAGACATCTGGCCTAAAATGACGGGTGGCCAGATAATGTGACGGGTAGATGATGTCTCGACCAAATGAATCATAGGAATCTACTTAGTTTTTAAACCTACATTATTGCGTATTACACACTCAGTTATTTGAGGTAAACCCCCTTCTTCCTTTTCCTATCCACTTCATTCCCATCTCGGCTTCTCTTCTTCTTCTTTTTTTTTCATTACGGATCTCGGAAACACAGCGACTGCGTGCAATTTTTCTCTGTTTCTATCATTGAATTCCTGTATCTCTGTGTTGACAGTGCCAACATAGATCAGAGTCACCTATTTTTGATTACTTTTAAGTAAGATCCCGTGCCCCGTAAAAACATGGGTCATATAAAAATCCATAACTCTCCAGGAACTGCTTGACCATTACATCCTTGTTCAGCTGTCCCGTCCAATACTCATAGCTTTTCCATGTTTCTAGCCATTTGGCAAATAGTTCCTTTCTTACTTCTGTTTTAAACTCTCTGTCCTACCTATATATTTTAAATCTCTCTTCCTCTAATAAATGTGGATTAACCACTTAATTATCCGCTAAAACCTCAGCACTAGCGCCTGATATTGTCCTCTATGCGCCAATTAATTAATTGCTAGCTTCCCGTTCAAGCTTTATAACTTACGTTTATAAAGGTCATACTTCAGTGCTTCTTGCCATACTGAAGCAGCGTATATAACTACTGAGACTACAACCTGGCAGAATATCTCAACTCAATCGTTTTTTTTTTTTTGTTTTTATCGAGGTCGGGGAAAATCTGCTAACAGACATCCGGCCTGGGATATTAAATGGCTGGACTTGCCAACACAGAAAAAAAACACACTACAAAATTTTTAAAGCCACAGCATTACCGGAAGGTTTTTTTGGCATGATCACCGACCCAATAACTTATTGGATTTCAACTCAGTCCAACTAAGCACAATTCAACCCAACCCAACTCATTGGTGCAACTTAAGTAAGACTAATCTGTCCCACTTAATCCTGTCTTTCAGAATCTGCCTTCAGTTACTATTTTCTCTCTGTTCGCTATATCCTCACAATATATGTTCTCCTTTTCCCTCAGTACCTATTCGACTTGAATGATCAGACATGATGAACAGTCTGTTTGGCATCATTTCCTAATAAAAACACAATAATATGCTCTGGAAGTTTCACTAGTAGTCTCCATACATATTTAACAACCATTTATGGTCGTATTTCTTGGAACTATGACCCATGTGTGACGAGCAAAAATTAGCTTGCCGAAGTACTTTCGCGCATGACAACTCGCGATGTTTTAAAATATTAGGAATATCAAAAACTGTATTAAGCTTTTGGTCGGGTATTGAAAACACTATTTGGTAGAGATATTAGCTTAAATGGAGACGTTATTTTGCTGGTAAATTAGGTGACCAGTGCGGTTCCTACTCAAGAACGAAACTGAGACTGGTCTGAAGACGGAGACTGGTCTGAAGACGGAGACTGGTCTAAAGCATCTCCTAATACGCAGCCAAGTTTATCTTGGAGGAGGGGATGGAGATTGGCAGCTTGATGAACGAGAAAAACTGCCCTAGCACATGACCAATTCATTACCGAAGTTGCGGAGATCACTACAGTAGCAGTTATAGGCGTCCGGACCATCGACGTTGAAGAAAGGAATTTGGCCAATTAGAAATAATTCAATTATCAGGGGATGATATAGATCATGCTACTACCTAATCTACCACCAAGACAATGAACTATCCATGCCAACACAAGAACATTCCTGTCCTTCAATAGCCGGCATGTTCCTCTAATGCAAACCTCATAGAGAACTTCTCGGGCATCATAGTTCGTCGTGTACAAGAACGACAAGCAATACGCGTTCATTTCAAAATCTTCTCAGCGTCCAAAAGAATTTTTTATACATCGGCCACAGAGTTCGACTGATTTAAGTAAAAAACAATTCTGAAAATAAAACTGCACTTTATGACAAAACAGTTGTCTTGTTCGTCCTTTTTACAGTTTTAACATTCAATTTTACTTATTTTAATGTGTTTAGTTTTATGTGTAACAAATATATAATTAACTTTAATTAATATTTGGAATGTTTATTATTTTAATTTTTTAACAAAGTTTCTGAAGATGACCATAATAGATCGAAACAGAATCTAACAAGTACAGATAAAAAATACTTTTTAATTTAATTATTTATGACAAAACACTTAATTCAAAAATTAACATTAATTGCAATATTTAGACAAGGAGATTTATAACATATGGAGCAGACTAAAAGGGTAAATATTAGGGACCAACCTGAAGAGATTTTCTTAATCAAACTTGTTAAAAACTTAATAGTTATCCATATAATCGTATGTTATTTTTCTTAATAAGTTTTCACTAAAGAATAATTAATATACTTGTAACGCCACCTTCATTTTTGAAGGAACTGTAAAAGTAAACAATTTACATTACATTAGATGTGACACGTTCGAAACCATGATATCAGTGGTTGCAAGTTTCTCAACAAATAAACATTTTTCAGTGTTTTAACAACTTTTTAAATAGGCATATCTGCCATATTACAAAGATTTTATTATGATTGTTAATTTTGCATTGTTTAAGTAACCCCAAAGTATTCGCAGTTTAAATTTAAAGACAGTGTATTGCTATATATGGCAGGAACTGTTCGTGCATTAATCTACTTTAATGTACTATATTTTTGTGATCTTTGTCTTTCTAGTCTCTTCCGTATGTTGTAAATCACTCTGCATAAGAAAATAACTATTCCTGCCTTTTAAACACCTGCCACCTTTTGTAGAGTGAACAAATCCAAATGTAAAAAATTTTCTCTCAAAAGATGACTACTATTAATCTAAAAATTTTAAAACAAATCATTTTTTTTTTCATATCATTGTTTTCTCGAACCAAGGTCCGCTACCATAGTTATCCAAGACGCGAGTAAAACCCGAAAGCTTCTAATTTTAGATTTATGGTATTACTCCAAGTAATTGTACTAGTATTAGTTCTAATTTTAGTTCAATTTCTTATCTGCATGTTAAAAAAATGTTAATAGGTTGCGTGGTTAAGAATTTTTGAAAATATTTATTAATATTACGTGTTGGTGTAAAGGAAATCGTTCTCGATAATCGTTTTTTGGAATGTGTACGCCTCAACACCTCAGCGTCAAAGTTAATGATATCGCTAAATTAACGTCAAGAAATGGTCACATCCACCTGTGCTTTTACTTGCCGCATCCGTCCAATCAGTCAATGAGGGTATGTAATTCATGCAAAATCCCATATACGTCCGGTGCTTAATTTATGCATAATCCTTCACAGGCGATGTACTTTTCCAAATACGTGTCATCTTGTGCTTATAAAATTGCTATCGGATGTACAGAAAAAGTAAATAGAAAAATTCTTTAAGGGAAGTAGTCGTTTTGTATTTAATTTTACTTGAATATCCTTATTAGTGGATCGATCGGAGTCAATGAAGCGAACGTTTACTCACGAAAAAGTCGAAGATATCAAATAAAAACGATCAACTCAGACATCCGGTCGAATTTGCATAACTACCAGATATATCCAGAAATTATCGTTTTTCTGATGGTTCTACTATTACTACCTAGCTTACGCTTACTACGTTACGTTCATTCATGAGAAAATCTGCCCACACGAACCTGCATCCGGCGTGTCTCTTTAATTACGAACGGATGCGGATACCGTTCGAGTTCCTTCCATCGATTATTAGCGACCAAGATATTTCCTTCTCACTCTAAACCAACGATACGATCGAATCAATGCAATTTACACCGCTAATCATGCCCCAATCATCAAGAGCAAAAGAAATACAAGAAGAGATCTTTATTGAAGATGAAGCCGCAGCTTTTGAGCGCGACACGTCGAACGGCAGCGACGGAAGTCGACCATAAACTTTAAATTGGGGGGAGCGAGATGCAAAGGGGAGTTTATATGTGGAACCTGGAAAGCGTGCGTCTACGTCACATCCGGTCTTCTCTCGAGAATGGTTATGTGTCAATTCATTTAACAAGAGTGAATAAAATTATAAGTTACCTTTTTAAGTTAAAATTTATTGATGATATTTTTTGTGTTCTTCGAATAACTTAAGTGGTTTGATACAAAAGGTAACTTTTCAATTCCTCAACGTTGGTAAATCGACCACCATTCACCGTGGTCACACTTTATCGACCAGTTTCTCTCAGCGAGAGTTTTTGCTTTGCCTTCTCTCGGTTCTCGATGTTATTTGTTCATTCATAAAACTACACGCGGCTCCGTCTATAATTACTGGGCGCTTTTCATAGATCTCTACGGTTGCCGTCTTGCTTTTCTTTTTAACTAACCGGGCGACGAAATAGTCGCCTGAAGCCAACGTTTTTTTTGCTTTTTTTAACCGTGGCGAATTCATTAATAAATCTCGTGGCCGCAGCTACAACGTTCTTATACCTGGTGTACAGAAATGCGGTGATTAATTGCCAAATCTAGGACAACGATTTGGCAACAATCCATAACCATTGTAATTTATAATTTGTTTAGTGTTGCGTTAGTCTACAATTAAATGATCAATAAGATTCGATCGAAATTTTTGTTTTTATTGTAATAATGATATCTTATGATATTCTAGTGACGTCACAAGTAGCCACGCGACCGTTTTCATTCATCTCCCCACCACGAATCTCTTACTATACCCGCAGCTTCTTCTCTTGGACGGTTCGTTCGAAACAGGCTTCAGTGTAGGGTCATCGTTTCTTATTTTAGATCCAATCTTCTCGTTCCTTCTCCTCCACCTCCTCCTCATGTTCCTTCACGGCCGCCGCTGTTTCCGGGAATATCCATCGGTAGTCGCGTTACATAACACCTGATACACGCTCGTATAGGTACATTTACACCGTCCTTCCTGTTACCTTTTTCTTCTGGCGCCTTCTTTCGGTTCGAACCGAACTCGAGGCCAAGTTTTCGTTTTTCGTGTTTCATTTTTACCGCTGGCTTCTTTGTCTTTGTTACTCCTTCTCTTCAAATGAACAAACTTTTTCTTTTCTACGCGGTTCTGGTTCATTATGCGACATGAAGTCGGTAGTGAAAAGCACTTGGGATTATCGGGAAATCGTTAATGCATAAATGGAACACTGATCGTAAAATTACCCTAAACGTTTAAAGGATTATAATAAGTCTTTCTATAGTAACACTTTTAATACGGTTGGGTTTTTATGAGATTTCTTAAAATGATGATGAAATATTTTCGATCAGTCATAATTTTTTTTATTTATATATAATCAAGAGAGATCTTGATCGAGTCTTATTTCTATTCAAACTCAGCGTGGTGCTTTGAAGTTTTTCTTTTTCTGTTTATGAGAGTAGCAGGTGCACATGAAATAAAGTAACTAATCAAGATTATCTTTTCATCTCGTAAGATCGTAAGTCAAGAAAGGGCCCTCGACAATTCAAACGTAATAAATCCGGTAGCCGGTAATAAATCAAACAGGCGTGGTGAGCCGTCACCGCCGGCTTGATCCTAACCTGCGCTTAAATTTTCATTGATTACGAACTGTTACGGAAAAGTGTCAAAGAGAAAAAATTAAGACTCTGACCTACATAAATGTTCACACGGTTTGCTAGCGATTACTAATTCATAGCTTTTTGTACACAATAATCCCGAACTGAACCGGATAAATTGTGTAACCAGAAAATTTTAACTTTCGTGATCAATTATCTCATTTTATAAACAATGACAATCTGTACGAAAACTTTGCTTCGGTTGCAAATCCTATAATCCCATTTATTAATCAGTAATACTAATTTAATTTTTCAGGTACATTCCAAAATTGCCATAATAGTTCTTTGTTGGCGATAAAATAATATACAGTGTCTCCGGATCGACTTACATAGAGGGAAATAAATTTTTTTATTGATTTTTCAAATTTATCTGTGCATAAATAATGCGCCGGATTTTTATACTCTAAATAAAGAAACTAATTCATTCTTCCCGCTTTTATGTAAAATTCAACTCTTTTTCAAAATTAAAAATTTTTCAAGTTAGGGTAGTTCATCAAGTTCATTAAAATAATTTTCTAACATATCCAAATATTTCAATAGATTTTCATTTCCATCGAAGAAATATGGACCAATTATCCTGTGATATAGCGCACCAAATTTTTGCAAAAATTGCTTATAAATGTTCAAAATATGGTTAATCATTCTCAATGCGTTTGTTTATTGTAGTTTCAGTAGGAAACAGGCCGCTTGAATTTTATCCCTGTTCAAGTTTATAATGTTGAGAAATAATTTGAACATTTATTAATTTATTAACATTTATGGACTATTTTGTAGCTAGTCTTAGTGGTTCAAGCCTGTTGTACATTCAATCATTCCTAAGCCTGGGTAGGGTATGAACGAAGGCTCTACGTAATAAAATTTTATATTTTGTGATTTGTTTACTAAGGTAATGTCATCAAATTGTGGTATACAAATTATTTATGATAATCACAATCGTGGTATTTGGGTAATACCAGTCCTCATGAAAATCTCACATTTGCATGGCAGTCTATACACTCATAACTGCGTTTTGTGCCAACTGATTCTGAAGCAAAAGAAATGATGTACGATGTAATGCTGTCGCCGCGAAGCATGTAGAAGAAACTGCTTTAATTAACTCGCTGATTTCTATTGCAACCTAATAAAACTCAATGCAAATCACAATGTAACTCAATGCAGCCCAACCTAACCCAACCCAATGTAGCTCTAAAAATGTATCAAGTAAATAGTCAAGTAAATGGTACATCAAGTAAATAGTAAATTATGGTGTTAACGTTATATCTCATCGTTCAACATTCCGAGATGGCAGGAATATTATGATTCTATCTATGGCAGTTACGCTCCCTAGCGTTAGACTGCGAACTTCAAAATAATCTCCAGATATTTCTCTTGGTCGCTTTACCGATAAGGATTTTTTTCTCAATCTTGTACGCCTTACCGTTATTGAGATGGCTGTATCTACGGAGCGGCTGTGCTCCGTGTACAATAAGCTAAACCCGAATACGAGTTAAATTAGAGCTAATACCAATACGAAAGCTAACACTAAACTTAGACCTAGAACGATTTGAGTTTAGCAATAAGCCTCTTAAGGCGGAACCGAATCCAACCCAACCTAGCTTCAGAACTAATACTAGATCTAGAACTAGAAACATAAGGGTTTAGCCGTAAGTCTCTTAAGACGACTAAATCCTAATGTTTCTAGTTCTAGGTCAAGTGTTACTTCTGAAGCTGGGTTGTGCCTCTGGTCTACTTTTAGTTTCAAAATAGTGTAAAGCAATTTAGAGTTAAACAAGAATTAAAACTAGAACTAATGCTCGACCTAGAAAGATTCAGGCTTCCTGAATCTTTCTAGTTCTATACCTAGTGTTAGTTCTAGTTTTGGTTCGATACAAGTATACAACAATGTTAAACCGAACAACAGCTAAATGTGGAGCTAATACCAATACTAAAACTAACAATAGACCTAGAACTAAGATTAAAAGAATTTGGCATTAGAAAGTGCCAAAGAAGTCTATTGTATGGAAAAACATAATTTTCTTATGCTTAGATAAGTTTGAAAAATTAGTAATAAAATTTTTTTCCTCTTTCTAACTCGATTCGGTGACATACTATATACATGTTAGTTTATGATTAGAATCTAAATCGCATTCTCAATAACTCAATGAAAAATAAAATTACTTTACATAACTTAGCAATAAAGCACTTGTTTGATTTAAATTTGCAACCCAAAAATTTATAAGTAACAGAAATAATCTTGCTTCAAAAACTTTTTTAACATCGCATTTTCTTTGTAAATCGTCATCATAACGTATTATGTTCGAAAATATAACGCGTTATCATTATCAATAAAGTGATAATTTTATTTCACTCACTTTATCTTATCCACTTAGTTTTTGCTCTAATAAAAGTCTTACCGTTATCATTAATATACCATATGTAAATTTCTACATGTATAGTTTAGTTTACTACGCCTGAATACGAATCGATGAAAAACGACATTAAACGTAGCAGTCATAAGCTCTGTAACTGGTTTCAAATGTATCGCTTTAGTAATTAGGCATATAAACATAGATATATATCATTCATTCCTCATTGCGTTTCTTACATTTGAAAATAAGAACCTAATAGTGCATAATGGCCGTATCTATTACTTGTCTTATTTATTTTGAACTGTGTCTATATTGATGTCATCACTATAATTTTAACTTGATCAGATCAAAGTTATAATGACACAGATTCATCATCGTAAGTTGATCAATCATATCTTTCTAAATGGTGTCATAATAAGTCGGGCAGACATACAAACGGCTCCAACGTTTAAGCAAAACTATTCATTAATAGAACATTAATATGACAATTTGAATACCTTCAAGATCTTTAGGTTCGTAACTTTTTGGAATTTCTAAATCGACATTCTTTTTGAAAGAACATACCAGGATCGGAACTCTAATTTTAAGCCTATTAAAGCTCACTTTTACCATCGTAAACTAACTAGTTTTAACTAGTTTACTTAAACATTTTGTTTGAATGAGTTGAACGTATATAAAATATTGGATTTACACCTTAATAGCTGCGTGCATTTTGACGAATATCGTAAATACCTATGGAATAGAAAAGAATAAATTTACAATAATTTGAGTACACCAACGTCAAATGTTTTGCTGGACGACCTTGTCATTGTTTGATTTCAAAATTGAACTCTTGATCTTTGTAAACTTTCCTTAGTTTTGAAACAAAGTTTGTAAATACCGTGAATTTTACGTAACTCGCAATATAGGAATGCAGTAACCATATTTTCGAAATTACTATGTGCACAAATCTATAATAGCTTATTGTACAAGCATTTTGTAGTTCTGCCGAGAAAAAGGTGAAATTCGGTATAACTTGATGTCCTTGATACCCCTGAGTATTCAGTCTGAAGAGATAAGCCGATACAAGAAGTTAAATAATAAGATAAAGAGTAATTAGAGATATTTTCAAACATTTCTCAATTAACTTTTAAACATTAATCCTTATTCTGTTCTTCAAATGATTTAACTTTTTCATTTTGCTATAGAATGTTCAGTTCTCTATATGACCACCCTTGACCTCGCGGCAATAGGCAATGTATCTATCGAAATTTGAGGCGAAGATTTGATGCCGCGCTCACAAACATCTGATGGGATGCTGTTAATAACCCTTTCAATTTCTTCCTTCCATTGGTTTATTGTTTGTGGTTCATTTCCGTACACTTTTGATTTCACAAATCCCCACAAAAAAGTTACAGGGCGTAAGATCGTATTATCTGGCTGGCCACGCAAAGAGCAAATTTTTTTAGCAGAGCAATTGTTTCACGAGATGTGACATGTCGCGCCATCTTATTGAAACCAAAAGTAATCATTTTCATCCAATATGGGTAAAACCCATCAGAAAGCATGTTTTTGTAATGGTCGATGTTCACAATGACGGCAGCTCGTTCATCAGATTCAAAAAAGTACTTTAGTCACTCGTGGATTGTCAATACTCCAAATTCTGCAGTTCTGGTAATTGACGAATCCACTGAGGTGGAAGTGTGCCTCATCTGAGAAAATTATTTTTTTCATGAAGTTATTGTTCTCCGCTTGTTGACCCACGACGCTCTAAGCAAAGCAATACCACTTTCTATGATCTCTTGTGTTCAAGTCTTGTGTATGTTGAATATTGTATTGAATCAATTGTTATCTGCTCCATGACGAAAATAAACATCAAAAAACAATGCTCACCAAACGAATTGATGACATGAAGAACGGCTGCCAAGCGTCACAGAACAAAACGGCGCTAAATTCAAATTATTCCCTATTTACTGGGCACCCTTTAGAAAACATGCGTGTTTGAACAATCCTAATAAGAAAGTCGTTTAGTGCTAAATCAGGTAATGTCACAAAATCGTTTGCAGAAAATATTTCTGTTGTTGTCATCGACTCAGTTGATAAAACTTGATGATTTTCAAATCTAAAGCATCACTACTTTACTTACTTGCTACCTTTCAAGAGCCTAAAGGAACTGGATATTTATTCATCCCTTATAAAGAAACCACTCATTTCAGCTAAGAACTGAAAGGGTGAGGTACACTTCAACAAAACCTGATAACGATAAGAGAAAGTCCTGTGGAATGACTAGAGCACGTTCCTAACATTTGAAACTGATAGCATATCGAAGTTATGTCGCCCTATAGGCATTCGCCTCAATCCTAAATTTCTGCTTCTTATGATTAAGCATTGCGATGGTTGCTTCATAGAGTCGGGATGCTTTAGCACTCCAGGCACTGCCCCCTGTATACACATTCTGCAGGATGACATACTTCCCTGAGCATATAAAAATATGGGTTGGAGTTAACTGTTTCGTGTGAGTACAACCACACATCCAGGTATATCACTAACTGGATTGTGCAATATCCTCTGATTGTAATCAGAACAAATATCTTAATATAATAGTATCGCTGTGGAACACTCTGAGACGCAAGTTAAAGGACATCCAGATCACTTCCTACGATGAATAGTTCTAAGAGTAGCAATTGGAATGGACGAAGATCTATTAACCCACCCAACACTAGTTACATTAACCCCACTAAGTACTAGATTGTTCTGTATGACTTATTGCTTTTCATGGTTGTTTAATTGGTATATAATAAATAATAAATTTAATTGGTTCTATAATTATTGCATCTTCTAGCTTCCGCTGCTTGGTAGATCGGTTGAAGTCCATCAAAGTGTTCATTCTTCGAGCTGCTTCTTCTGCAGCTCGTCTCGTAGAAACCGTTCCTACTTCTTCACGTTATCTCCTTCACTAATTCTCGATGCTCGCTGAGACAAAGTGCGGATCACCGACCTCTTCTGTTGGAGATGATAGAGTGATGATGCTTCCAAGTACCTGTTGGTATGGGTCTTCTGCCGATACACTCCAATTTACATGTTACAATTTGTCGTCCTATAGTCGTACCGTCGATGTGCAGTGATAAATCACCGTGACAGATAGATAAATTTCTAGTATCGTCGGCCCCCTTATCCGAATTCGTCAAACGAAATGACTACAGCCCTTCTGGGGGTAGCGCACTAAACGCGTTAAGGGGACAAAAAAAAATAATAAATGTTGCCAACGCACTGTGAATGATCTCCATAATATCTTTTATTTTGAAGTGATTTTGTGCCTATTCAATGTATGTCTTTATTAAGACCAAGTTGGCAGATTATCAAAAACAACCATAACGGTTCTTAGTTTAACCTACAAAATTTACAGGTAACATTAACACAGTAAGCCCTGTACATGTTTGTTATGAAGTATTAAACAAATAATTCTTCTATCTTAATATCTTGATAAATTAAATTTTCAAATTCTTATCTGACCGTAATGGAAGGTTTATTCTAATATAGTGTAACTGCGCCTTATAGCCCACCCTTTGTAAGTATCTGTCACGGTGCTTTACCACTGCACAAATTCGATGATACGACTATAGTAACTAATATATTAACTACTAGCAACTGTTTGACAATTTCTGTTTCCATGTTAAACTTGATCATAGGATCTGCCATGTTGCTATCTTGGCTCTCATCATGGCTCTTCTTCAAAGTATCTTCTTCGAATAATTCAATGTGGAAAATAACTATAACCGGTGACAACGGAGACTGCTTGGCTGCTATTTCAAACTGCTCGTAAAACTCTCTTTCCAACTAAAAACATGTCATATACATATGAGCGATACTATACAGAGTCCTTCAGCTCAGCTCCCATCTTCTGTAGCTCAGCTATTAATTAAGTTAAGAGTTTGATATTTTACAAGCTTAATGAGAGCAGCACAAAATAATAAAAATAAAAAAGAAAGGTCTAGTAGTTTCGTATATAAGATCGTCAAAATTTAGTGTCAAAACTTTCAAACATCAAACGAGCCGCTGTTTGTAATTTAACATAACGATTTTTTTTGTCCCGCTGTATAACACATTGTATAATCAAAAATAAGTTCCTGAAATGCGGTCTAATTGTGAGATACAGTATAAGCCCGCAACTTAATCTTCTAACTTAGTTAATAACTGAGCTGAAGAAGACGGAAGCTGAACTGAAGGAGCTTGTATATCAAAATACTACTGATGTCGTTTAGTGAAGTTCACAATATATTGATTTACTAATGTAAGTAATCATTAAATTTTGATACAATGATATGGAATCGAACATTCTGGTGGAACCCCTGGGTCGTTTTTGAATAGTGATTCGGAAACGCTACTAGTTAAACTACATAATTGAACCACTCTGTATATGATAAAACCTGTTAATATTCTGTGGTAACATTTTATTAAAATCGCAATCTCAATAATTTCGGGCTAATACTCCCATCGGTGACTTTACGATCGAATGGTCGGTCTGGGCCGCCGTCCTTTTATAGGTTTTATTTACGTACGCTCGGCCGTTAGGAGCCGCGAGCTTCTTCGAGCATCATCTTGTGTAAAATAGCTACCTACTTTGCAGTAAACATAACAAACGGACGCGGCGCCGCCTTTGCCCGCAGACGAGCTTAATTAATATTATAATGCCTCGAACGCTTCTGCCCGGTTTACGCTGCGAGCACCGCGGGATTTAAAGGGCCCATGAACACGTCGGCTTAATGGGGATTATTAAATTTTCTACCGTCGACTGGTTTACATGAGAAACGCGGATCCTAAAATCAATCCGTTAACTTTTATAAAGTTGACAAAAAAAAATCTAATTTGTTTTATCGTTTAACTTAAATTACCCAAATTATGCATGCTCTCAAAAAAATAAAAGGGATTGAAGAGCAAAACGAAGAAAAACAGGCATGGTTTTGGCTGAGAAGAAATGGTGATGTCACTTTAATTTGAGGGCTGTGCCGCGGCCCCTTTGTGCTTAATTTCACGGCGCATTCGGCTCGCGGACGTTTAATATCGCGTTATTAATTTTTGTTTGGGTGGCGTTACCGGCGACACTTATTTTCGTTCACGCCGCCGCCACCGTGGCTAAATCGACGCTGTAAAGTCGATTTACGAGCCTGGAAATAGTCGCGCGGCGTTGACGTGACGCGTTTCTATTAGATTTCATCGTAGTTTGGACGGAGGGAGGACGGCACAAGTTCGATTTGCGTGGAAAACGGTTAATGGATGATTTGCCGGAAAAGGAATTTCGCTAAGTCCCGAGATATTTTAAGAGATTTAATGAGGAAGTCATTTTAATTAAAGAAATTGGAATTTATATTTATTTAAGCTATTAACGTTATTTTAGTTTAACTTTAATTTCTACGAGTTATATAAATCTCATAAAAGATTTTAATTTTAATTTACTTATTTTATTATCTTCTAAAATTGTAAGTACACAAACTATACAGGTGTCTCGCGTAACTGGTTCGTTAAAACATTTTTAGCTTCCACTATTCAAATTTCAAATTTTGCTAACATGGCTTGTTTATTCCCAAGCATTGGTCTTAACCGTAAATAGATCACAACTTCATTATTTTAAAACGAAATGTTAAAACTTTTATTACAGCTTTTAATTGTATAGGGTGGCCAAATAAACATGCAAAGTAGCGTCTCGGAAACTACTCATCGTAGAGACTTGTAGTAAAAAAATTTATACAAAATTACAAAATATTACAAAATTTAAAAGTGTTTCTAAACATATGCCCATAATTTCAAAAAAGTTGAAAAGAGCCTTTCTTGGACTACTTAAAAAATCTCTCTTCTTATTTACAAAACAATGACCCGAAAAGATCATTCTTATCTTGTTACAAATTACAGCCGAACGGTGAGGGCGAGAGATGGACAGAATTATTATAGTATTAAATTTTTTAATGCATTACCTTCTAACGTGCACACTTAACAACTCTGCCTTTCAGACGCACGGTTACAGCATTCTTGAGCACCATATTGTTATGTTGTAATAATTGTAATTGTACTTGTATGAAAACCATAAAAAAATTATTATTATTACAAATACTATCTTATTCAGGGTGAATGTTATCTGATATGTTGCCACTATAGGGATTTTCTAATATTGCAAAGATTTTATGATTTTTCTTAAAAAGGTTAAATCTGTTGGTATTACTTGCTTATTATAAAAAAAATAGCAAAATGAAGCCCAAACCAACCAGTCAAAATCACGGCTCGATATCTTGTTCGTAAGCTGATATTTCAGCTAATGTTCATTCACTTTGCATTTGTATGGTTGCTATTCAGATGCTGTTAAATTGGCAGTCATTTTATGTATTGAAATCTCTTGTACAGACTGGTCAAAAACTGAATATAGTTTGCTAATATTCAATTGCGAGAAAATCGAATATTTTACATGAAACACCCCATATGCTTTTAGCCTATCAGAAAAGGAATTTGATTCTCTACAAACTATCTACAAACATTCCTATATCTACCTATTTATCGCAGTTTTCCGTATATTGATCAAAATCATACAGCGAATGCTAAAAACCGTTTATGTTTTTGTTAGAAAGCTATGACATTTTGACAGTTTAAAGTTTAATTTATTTAAATTATTATTGATATTATTTCTACAGTCAACTTCGATTGAGTAAACTTTAGCTTCCTAGCTTTCCTAGCCCTCGAGCGTCAATTCTTGGGGGGCGCCTATTTTTACAATGAAATGGATGATGTCCCCATCATACATGTATGCAGTTTGAGGTGCGAACCTTTTTTTGGCATAGAATTTTGTATGAAAATGGGCGCAGTCGTTTAGTTCGTCCAACCCAGCCCTGCTCCAGCTGAAGACCACTACTCTAGTGCTAATTTCAGTTATTAGATCTAACTCTAGATCGTGAGAGATGTACGAGTTTAGCCGTACATCTCTCAAGTCGGCTAAATCCGAATAAATCTAGTTCTAGGTTTAGTATTAGTTCTAATTTTACTTCAATTCAAATATACAGGGTTAAGTTGGGTTGGGTTGGATTTAACTAAGCATCTGAAGACATTTTTTAACTACAATGAATGCTTTCTGAAATAGAGTACAGATACTGTCTCATTCAGAGTGAATATAATTTGATATGTCGCTAGTGGTTTCAATACCGAACGATAACTTAATACCGGTTTTCGGTATTTCTATTATTTTCAAACCGAGATACCGGTGTATCAATACCGGTTTTAGTTTAATGTTTTCTACTCGTCCACAATGAAACAACACATGATGATAAATATTTTATAAGCTAAATATTATATTATCAAACCGAAATATTTTGTGAAGCAAGGAAGTGGAGAAGGGATGAAGCTGATATCCAGATAGCTTTGTAGCAATGAGAATAAAGCGAACAGATATCAGGTGAACGATATGGAGAAGTGGTGTAGACTGCTAAAGCACTAAACCATATCTTGAGAGGATGTTGCGAGCTGAGAAAAGAAAGGAATTGAAGGTATATTTTGAAAGAAGGGTTAAGTGAGACAAGTTGGGTTGGGCTGGTTTGTATTAATAATTAATTTCAACTTAGAAACGTTAATTTTGGTTAGCTAAATTCATATTATTGTTAAGCGATATTTACAACGATATAATGGTAATTTAGAGCTTAAACATAACACATCTGATTAAGTAAAATTGAATGTATTACTAATACAAAATGAACGTTTTGTATTTAACCCTTTCAGGGTCATAACTGTTATAATTGCTTTCATGGTGTGCTGATGATCTGATGTAACTTTTATTATTTTTTTAATAATTAGTTTAGAAATAATACTAATATAAAAAGTTTATCTTAAGTTGCCACTGTAGGGCATTTTCCGACATTACAGCAGAAATTGCGATTTTTCTTAGACAATATAAATCTGTTGGTAATACTTTTTTGTCATGAAAAAATACAAAAATGACGGTGATATAAACTAGTGGACATTGTGCCTCGGTATTTTGTTCGTAATGTAAAATATTGATGAAAAAATATTTTAGCAGAACATGAGATGAGATGCAGGATACTTTGCACTCTTATTTGGCCACCCTATACATAAAAATAAATAATTTTAAATATTGAATTTGATAAAAATTTTTGATACCTACCTTCTTTATTTTCGGGTTATTTTGATTTTAAATGTGCGTGCTCTTTAAAAGCCTATATTTTAACTAATGTTCATTCAAAAAAGCTCTGCATTAGCATGATTATTGAATGAACACCTCATATGTTAGGCTAAAAACATATCAGATCGGGAATCTAACGCATTCCTAAACATACCTGTTCATTGCAGTTTTCCGCACACCTATTGGAAAATTTATCATAGTCATACAGAGATTGCAAATATTTTGACCCAGTGACTCCTCTGAGGTACGGACCGTTTAAAATTAAATTTATTGTAAATGTGGGTGCACTCGCTTTGTTTGTCCAACCCACCCGTGAATACCATAGGCCGGCTCTGGTTCAAATATATAAGGTTAGGTTGGGTTTAGCCGTGCATCTCAAGACATTTTTTTAAGGAAGTAAAATGTCTGAAATAGAGTACTTTGCAAACTGCTTTGGCAACCTTGTATATTTGAATTGAAGTAAAACTAGAACTAACACTAGACCTAGAAGTGGAAAGATTCAGGCTTAACTGTGCGTCTTCAGACGCATGGCTAATTTATGTCGTAAGATCTAACTCTAGATCCAGAACTAGAAACATTCGATTTTAGCGTACATTTGTTAAGACGGCTAAACCCGGGTGATTCTAGTTCTAGGTCTGAAGACGCACGGCTAAACCCAATAATTTCTACTTCTAGATCTAGTGTTCGTTCTAGTTTTAGTTCAATTAAAATACACAGAGTTGCCAAATCAGTTTGTAAGGTACTCTATTTCAGAAACTATTTATTGTAGAGTCCTTAACCCAACCCAACCCAACCTGTACCAATATTGATATTAAATCGATTGGTAGATCAATTAAAGACGATTTTCCAAGATGATGCTCGTCCTGACTTTGCAAATGGAAAGAATTATACATTCATTTAGGTGTTAAAGTTCCTTCCAAAACCATTCTATTACTAATGTATTTGCCAGGTTCATGACATTTTCACTTTATAGAACCTATCAAACAAAAAAGAAAATCCCTGGAGCAAGCGGGTCGGGTTGGGTTGGGTTGAGTTAGGCCACAGTTGCAAATTTTTATTTCCCAAAATAGGAATACCATCTACATTAAAACTTAAATGAAATAGTGTACTACAGTGTAAAGAGTTCATATGAAGACAACACTTAATATAACGTGCATTTCCAAAATACACAAATTGTCAACTTGTCCTTATTAGAGTAATATTAATATAGGAGGGCATTATTAACAAAGTTCGGAAATCCAATGATAAACCTGGATAAAAATTTAATCAATTTTATATTATGATATCAAGTTGAGTAGAGCTTCAACTTCAACCCCCACAAAAAGAATCAAAACGTGGGACTGCTTCCAGGCCAATAATTTAATGAAAAATAGTTATAATCAATAATATAAAAAAATACAATAACTTAAAATTGTAAATAAATTAAAACCGTACTATATGCTGACTTTTGCCATTAAACATTTTTCAATTCTTCTTTCGACCTCTACGATTGTGGCTCGCAGAAGTTAATAACCGTCATGAACATTTTTCTCAATTTGTCGAATTTTTTTATGATAGGCGTTAGGTTTGAATAGCTCTCAATAAATGTTTGACTGATCCCATCCAAAAGTTAACACAAACAAACAGCTATGCAGATATGAACCAAACAAAAAAGAAAATCCCTGGAGCAAGCGGGTCGGGTTGGGTTGGGTTGGGTTAGGCCACAGTTGCAAATTTTTATTTCCCAAAATAGGAATACCATCTACATTAAAACTTAAATGAAATAGTGTACTACAGTGTAAAGAGTTCATATGAAGACAACACTTAATATAACGTGCATTTCCAAAATACACAAATTGTCAACTTGTCCTTATTAGAGTAATATTAATATAGGAGGGCATTATTAACAAAGTTCGGAAATCCAATGATAAACCTGGATAAAAATTTAATCAATTTTATATTATGATATCAAGTTGAGTAGAGCTTCAATTTCAACTCCCACAAAAAGAATCAAAACGTGGGACTGCTTCCAAGCCAATAATTTAATGAAAAATAGTTACAATCAATAATATAAAAAAATACAATAACTTAAAATTGTAAATAAATTAAAACCGTACTATATGCTGACTTTTGCCATTAAACATTTTTCAATTCTTCTTTCGACCTCTACGATTGTGGCTCGCAGAAGTTGATAACCGTCATGAACATTTTTCTCAATTTGTCGAATTTTTTTATGATTGGCGTTAGGTTTGAATAGCTCTCAATAAATGACTGATCCCATCCAAAAGTTAACACAAACAAACAGCTATGAGCAGATATGAACCAAGAAAAATATGAGGCATTTCATTTAAAATGTTCGCCTTTCTGGCCATTGAATATGGAGAAACGGTAATTCATTTTTGAACCACCTGTATAATGGCGATATTACAAGATTCTGAATCTTATAAACATAAAAATTAACCGTGCAATTTGATTGTGCAATCGCGTTGAATGAATTGGGCTAGCTTAATATTTTCACATTTAAAGTGAATTGCGGTTCATCATTAAACGCAAATGAAAGAGAATTGAACGTGTAAATACATGTATTGAACGATTCAGTCCATGTTCATTCTAGCGCACCGCTGTTTAATGCAAGGACGTCAAGAAGTGTTATAGTTAACCATTATCAATGTTTGCCACTTCTTCATAAATTTATCCATTAATTTAGACGCGCTTAAATTCGCTATAACCATCATATCTATCCTCTAGATAGTTTAACTGGAGGTTGATAAAAGTGGTTCACAATTTAAATATTTGTAGGTCTGAGGTTAGTTCAATACTAACATCCAATTAGAACTAATACTAGAAATATTTTATTTTCGCCATCTTAAAAAACTGACTTCTAAATCCGAACGTGTCTAGTTCGAGGTTTTAGTTATATCCTACCAATTTGTTGTATATTTCTATTCAATAAATATTAATATGATTGAAGTTTCTGGTCTCATTTTAAAAATTTTTAATTGTTAGTAGACACAGTTCGAAAGACATAAAGAAACGTTCGAGAATGATTTACAGCCGTTTGCTCTTGGCTTCTCTAACGAACCTATCGCAATAGCAGTCTTTTGTTGCGGAGGAGGAAGCAATGCATCAACTCGGCCTGCGGCTACGCTCCTGCGTCGACATTTAGTTACGTCACTTTACCCCCCAAGCTCCATTTTACTTTATCCATATAAAAGATACTAATTAGAAACATGTACTTTTCGCCAATAAAAAATAATTTAGTGGTCATTCACCTTAAAAATAACTAAGGCCCTAAATCAATACAAACCCGGTAATTACAACTGTACCGATGAGGAATTATAATTAGGGTCCTCGGCAAACTTGTGTCTGTGAGATGATAAGGTTTTAAAGACTTGTAGGAGCTTATACGAAGCGACTCGTCGATGATGATTATGTGCTCGTAAAAGCTACCGCGTTAAAAAAAACAAATTTTTCGATATACTCGCAGGACTTGTACGGTCCTAACTTACGTGCACACGACTTTTACTGCCGTGTAAGAAGTAATAAATGCTGCGGTCATACTGGATCTTTGTTAAATTGTCTCTTCTCCGGCTATCTTTAACTCGTTTTTTTGCTTTATTCAACTTTAACTTGGATTTAAACTTTGAGTAAAGTTTTTAACGATAATTTTACAACCTTCTTTCCATTTCGCGCTAAAACATTAAGAACATTACTAGATCGTCTCATTACTCAGTTATCTTTATACGCGCTTTAACACATTTTTTTCTATTAAATTTTGATAGCTTGTTTAGTGTGGGAACGTGAATACTTAAAAGTTAATTTAGTTTACGGTAGCATGAGGTAAATGTAAAATAAGTTTAAATAATTTTAATTTATTTTTAAATACGGACCTGTAAGTAAGAGACAGGTTGCTCCGATCAACATATTAAGAAATGGTCGTTCCCACGATCTTATGAATGAATTACCAAGGCGGCGAGTCGGTGCTGCTGTTGAGGTCACTATACTATACCGGTGCTGCCTAACGCCTTAGGGCAAAAGGAAACCACCACATTCGAGAAAGTCCGTCATTCTTTTCATCGCTAAAGAAGTGGTGTACATTCAATTATACGCGACATTTTCTCCCAAAAATAGTAAATAATCATCATTAGAAGACGACATTCTCATTTTAGGTCATAATTAAATTTATTGAGTAAATATAACGTGTTGGTTGCCAAATTAAGAGGATTAAGCGTAAAAAAATTTTTAAAAATATTAAATACTAACGAAGCAAATTTATAACGACGTGAATGGTACGTTTACATTCCATACGAGGTAGATTGCATAATTTGACGAGAATAATTACATTTAACTTGTGGAGAATTAAGTTTAATTAATTAGAAGATCACTTTAATCGAAAACGAGATCCTTTCAGTTTAATTATCGCAAATAAATTCTCATCGAAATCGGTTGCTTTCAAATTTCCAACTTCCCATTCCGTTTTATATGCAAAATATTCTTAAGTAAAGTTGAACTGATGATACTGTTCTTAATACGGATCTGCATTTTAAAACACTTCTAAAATCATCGGCAAAGTGAAAGGATTTCGCAGACCAAAACGATTTCATTCATTAATGGACGAATTTATTATGTCGAAATAAAATGTTTTGTTTCTGTTTACTTTTAATTGATGTTTATTGAAAAATATATATTTCGGCCTTACATGTTTCGATTTACAAAATCATCTTCAGAGGCTCTAAAATAAATTGCTTATGTTAATGGAAACTATTCAATTAAAAGTAAACAAAAACCAAACATTTTATTTCGTAATACTAAATTGATGAAAAAGGTAAATTATTAAAATTAAATAATTATATATATTTAAAATTAAATATTATATATAAATTAAATTACATTTAAAATTGAATTTATTATGTTTTAAATTTATTACAAAAATTGTTCTAAAAAATGATTATTATTTATGTTATAATCAGAGAATATTTTTCTATTCTTTAATTAATGTACATTTAACAAACTTTTGATGACCTCATGTACACTTTTTTTTTAATAAATTGAAGCCCATTATTTAAGATGGTTTATCATATGAAATTCTACTCGTATGTTGCGTAGTTAAATATTCTAAAACTTATATTTTGAAACATCAAGAAATAAAAAATATTCTGATAGACTAAAATTAGTTTGTAGTCCATTAGAATCCTAGGCTAAACATCTTCTTAATTCAGCAGGTTGGTTGACGGCGTGATTTAAAATATTTGCTAAACATTACACAACAAACATAGCAAACCCAGTAAAACTAGTTGCATAACAGATTAATGAAAAGAAGACCAGAATTATTAACATATCATATTATATAAACATCAATAAGAGCAGACTGCTATTACGCGACCAATCATGTATTTTATTTTGTATGTTATTTTATTTTAAATAGACATTGTAAAGTTGAAGACAACATTGGACACAAATGATATATTATAGTGTTATAATGATACAATTTAACACCTTTATCTCAGCTTCTTCTTCTTGTGACATTGATATTTTACAATTCTTGTTCTTCACTTTTCAAATACAATAAAATTAAACCTAATACTGACAACTTTTGACTGTTTCGTATATTTTATTCTTCTCAACTTCTACAGTATGATTAAACTCTGCCTCAAGCTTTTTGTTTAATACCTTTAGCATCTTCTTGCCTTAGATCTACATTAAATCTGACTTGTGTTAAAATAATCAAAATAAATTACAAAAATACTACTTTTAATAGTGTTTCAAGTTTTTCTTCTAAGACTTTAACAAGTTGAAATATACAGGATTGGGTTGGGTTGGGTTTATCCATGCATCTGATGGTATTTTTTAACAAAGATCTCTACAATGAATAGAAATTGTAAAGTACTCCTGAAATAGAGTACTTTACAAATTGATTTGGCAATCCTGTATATTTCAATTGAAGTAACATTAGAAATAACTCTAGAACTAGAAAGATTGATTCTAGTCCTAGGCCTAGTGCCAGTTCCAGTTTTACTTTAGTTCAAATATACAGGGTTGGGTTGGGTTGGATTGGATTTATCTATGAATCTGAAGAGATTTTTGTAACGAAGGCCTTTACAATGATTAGCTTCTGAAATATGCTATTTTACAAACTGATTTAGCAACCCTGTAAATTTCAATTGAAGTAAAACTAGAACTAATACTAGACCTAGAAATGGAACACAGCCCAGGGGACCCAAATATCTTAGGCCGGCACTGTATATGGATAACTAAATTTATATCCGGTAAAAATACAAAATATGAAGTTATATGCAAAATATACAGAACCATTTATTCCGCCGTCTCCTTATGATCAATAACTTTAAAAGCCATGCTTAAACGTTGAAGCAGACAACTGATAGTGCAGTTCTTGTTTTGGCTTCCCCACGAGCCTCATCATAATGGTAATTAGTCTATATCAAGATTGTTTTCATTATTATTTTTTGAGCGTTTGAGTTGGGTTGCGTTGGGTTGGTTATAGAATCGGTGCCAAAATTAGAAAATAATATCTGCCTTAAATGGAGTTGACATTGCTAATTACACGGTTTGTTATAAATTTATATAAATAATAAATTTATATAAATAATAAATTTATATAAATAATAAATTTATATAAATAATAAATTTATATAAATAATAAATTTATATAAATAATAAATTTATATAAGAAATTTATATAAAAGCATGGGACACTTTTATTTGCTAGTTTCTGGAATTTATCTGTCTATGGTTTGTGCATTAATACCATAATCCCAATTTTCGATATTTGTAACAATTTCCTTGATTTGAAGCTTTATCTTTGTTTTTCATTCAATATCACCACAGCTTTCTATTTTCTACTAGATTAATACTAAAACTGGAAGCTTTTGGATTTTGTCGTATGTCTTTTGAAAAATGTTTGACGTTTTAATTGCCATATTGCAACCTTCTTCAGAAAACTGTGAACTATTTTATAAAATCATTTTACCAAAAATGATTTTGGTAATTCCATAGTTTATTGTAAATCCATCGTTTTATAATACTTTTTATTTGACAGTTTCTGGAGCTTTGAATATTTTGGGCATTAAAAGCATAAGCTGAGTTTTTCGATGATTGCAAAAGTTTCCTTTGTTCAAAGCAGTTTAAGCCATGCTGATTTTTCCGTGTTTCTATCCTTCAAGTATAAGGGTTGGTATTAAGTATAAAGGTTCGAGTAGCTTGGGTTGGGTTAAGGTTAATGTATCAATGCAACATAAATAATGTCTAGTGCTGATTAGCTAGTTGGGTTGGATTATGGCTGATGGTTCAACCTAATCCAACTAACTAGTTAGCACTAGCAACAAATACTAGATGAGTTGGGTTGATCCATTAATCTTAACCCAATTCCGCTATTCCGAATCTTTTCAGAAATAACTTAATCTTTTTTATGACCAACCCAACTTCAATATCTAGTTCTAACTAGCTACTTGAGTTGGGTTGGATTGAGGTTAATGGGTCACGTTTGTATCCTTTAAAGTTAGAATCCTCTTTTCTGAATAGCAACGCTTTAACTTAACCCTACGTCTGTAAACGTAGCTATTTCCTGTCCAAACTGTATTACCTGTATACATAAATAAGTTTCTAATAAGCAAATGACGGAACAAGATCTAAGTTCTTATTTTCGTTTGGACACTTGTTAGGAAGTTAAATCTATTGCAAACACTAAAGGCCAAGTGTTGCAGCTGGCATATACTGATCTCTTAAATTTTTTACATTAAAAAACGAAAAGTTTTTTGCAGGTTTACAAATATCTTTGTTTTTTTTGTTGTCATTATGCACAGGGTGGTTAAATAAACTTGGTTTAATTTACTAACTTTAAAACATTATATCTGAAGAACCGACTGACGTATCATCATGGAATAAAGATCATTTTGAAGCAAATTTAACTGAGCCAAAAATAACCCTTAATTCCTATAAACATCGATGATATGGTTTTTTAATTAAACTGCATGTTTCATTGTAATAAATTTGAAATACAAACTTTAAAACATCGTATGTCAAGGGCGGAATGAGATATCATCGTGAAATAAAAAACGAACATTTTAAAACCAATTTGATGAAGAGGTAGTATACCATAAACAACTTTTCAATTCCCATAATCGATATCATGGTTTCTTTAATACAATTCTACACGTTTTGTTTTTATAGCATTGGTAGTAAAGTAACGGATATAGGCAATCTCAAATGAATGGAAAAGTATGAAACTTTAAGATCATTTTTCTCGAAAATTTTCTTATGTAACCAAAATATTGACTGTAGTAAATTAAAAAAAAGCATCTGTCATATTTCGTAATAAAACTAGGCGATTGCCATTTGAAAAAAAGAAAGTATGTCATAACTAAAAATTTGAAACCTACTCCAAAAATTTGCAAAAAATTTAAATCTTTAAACCCCTTTGAGGGATTTGTTAATAAATCGTTTATAATATTTTTATCGCCTATACTCAAAGGTTATAGATTTGAAATGTAATATTTAAAATATCGTATATCAAAAACGAAATGAGATATCTCATGAAATAAAGATCATTTTAAAGAAAATTTGATGAATAATTAAGGTGCCATGAATACATTTTTAATTTGCATAAATATCGATGTTATTTTTTTTATCCAACTAGTGTCATAATATTACAGTCGGATCTTCTACGATTTAAAACGATTTTGATAGCGACTTTAGTATTTCATTTCTATATATACAGGACGGTTTAAAATCGATGTCTGAATAGGTTATCTCGAAAACTACAACAGTTAGAGAAAAAGTGCTTATATATAGGCTAACATTAAAAATATTGTAAACTTAAGAAATCTAATTATATTGGTTATTATTATAGGTGGAGTATTAAACAAAATGTCTAAATTGATGCGAAAGATTCTAAGAGGTAATTTTCCAACAAAAATTAAGGGGTGTCTTTCATATAACTTTTCGTACAAAACCCCTTCTCTTCTAAGTCACAGCCCTGTAAACTTATTATTTTTTATGGACAAACTAATCATATTATTAAAAATGTGATGACACAAAAAATTGTGTGTTGGATTTAGACTCATTTAGAAATTCTTATGCAAAGTATCATAGAGATTGATTTTTTCACCCTCTCAGCCCTCTAACTTTAGACAGCTGTGAGTTGAAGGAGAAGGGGGTTGGAACAAAAAGTTATATGAAAGATACCCCTTAATTTTCGCAGAAAAATCATCCCTTAAAGTTCTTTTTATCAATTTAGAAACGCCCTGTAATTAAGATATTGTGTAGAGATTTTAATGACGTAGACAAGTATAAATGCCTATTTGGACATCAAACATGAACGATGACTCCTTCATTTTATGTAATAAGATTAGCTTTGTTGGCAGCGCCCTCATATTTGCAAGCATTCGAATACAGAGGGGAATACACTGAAAAGTTACATTATTCTACAGTGCTTTCCTAAAGTAACCATTAAATTCAATAAAACTGTTAACAACAATTTACATAAAAATAGAATTTACAAGTTTTGATTAAAGTATTTTTTGATTACAAGAGACGTGAGAAATTGTTGTAATTATTTTTCAAAAGTTAGATATCTTATTTTCAAAATGTTACGATTTTTTTAGTAAATTACTATTATTAATTTTCCTTCATTTGTATAAAAAAGTATGTTTGCCAAAATAAATTTTGCGATAATTTTATGTTTGTTGAAAGTTTTTTACAAACGACCCACCTTTACAACCGGAATGTGCTATAAAACCGTTTACAGATGAAGGGTTAAATATCCCTATTTTCTTAATCATATACCATTAGTTTGAGCCTTCAGAAGAAAGCATGTTTAACAGTCTAACTTTTTTTGTTGATTTAACTTTCTGTTTTGCTTAATTTTTAAAAATTTTGTTAATCTATATTTTATCAAATCATTGCAAAACTGGACTGTTGAAAATGTTATTAGTTCAGCATAACTGATCATTATAAAATTAGGATTATACATAATTCCAAACAATTCAAATTGGATAATCGATTTCATTTATCTCTTTCAAATGGATTTATTTTGGGGTTCTCCCATCTATTATTACATTTGTTTTCTTGTTGTTGAAATTTGTCAAAAACACATCATCTTGTTTCAAATCATTAAATGAATAACTTAATGAATGCTTAAATTTGTATGATCTATGATTTAGGTATATAAAAAAACTTAATTTATACAACTTTCCATGCGATTACTGACATTAATATATGCTATAATCATTAAAATTACACATCGATTGCATATTAAATATCATTTGAGTGGACGATTCGATTCAATTGGTTGTTTGGGATTTGGATTGACAGGTGGTTAATGTCTCGACAAACCGGCTAAATTGTAAAATCGTTTTTAGCTTGGCTGGTTTATTTACGGCGTGGTGGATATTGCAAATTTATTCGCTCAATTACTGCTTGCTAATGTACCCAAGCTAATTACACCTTGTTTACCTTTTTTCTTAACTTGAGGATATTGAAGCGTTTTCCCATGAAAATTTACGCATGCTTCTTAATACATTTTTTTTGCTTGATTGACCAAGGAAGGTTATCCAAGAAAAAAAGTCAAGGTAAAAATTTTAAAATGTCAGGTTTTTAGCAAAATCCCCCTATGTAAATTAAACCTGTTGCTGCTCGTTTACAATAACTAGTAAGTTGCTAATAAAACACGAACGTAAAGGTTAAACGCGTATCGAATTAATACCCAGTAATAATATCCTGATTTCCTTTAAATTCTTACTCGTTTTCTATGTTAAACTGTAGATGAATTAGTCATTGGCACAGGAAACGATTATTCTGATAATTTACAACATCAGGTGTTTCTTTCTTATTTTCTTTTCGCACTTTAATAAAGTTAATAGTGTAAAAACATTAAAGGATGTATTAAGGTAATTTGTGTCTTCGAGTTTAGCAAGGTAAAAGAAACTAATGAGGGTGAACCTATTAGATTCTTTGTGAAGATTAAAATTCAAAGTTAGAAAATGACCGGTTACACCTACATCTCTTGGACAGTTTTCCTCTCATTGCGATCTCTAAAAATAGCAACTTAAAGTCGTGACTCAAAATTCAGCACGATTACGTTGCGCCCGCGACCGCGGTCTAATCGAGTAAACGGCGCATAATTGATAGTTTCCTTTGTTTGGGCAGAAAATTTATTCGCTTTTCGAGCCGCGCCGAGCCCAGTGAGCCCGGTTTTTCAGTGTCGCCAGCTCTCTTTTTTACACCATCTCGTGCCGGAAATAATTAACGGTCCAACAGTTTTTACAAACCGTAAAAATAATTTAGGCAAACCATGACATCATTGCTCATTTTTTGCCATAAACAAATTTAAATTTTTAATAAATTTTTTGTGCCCCATCTAATTATTGATAGAGAAGATGTCGTCAATTTCATTGAACGTTCGCAAGAGTTGCTTTAGCAGTAAGGGGGCGATTCCTGCAGCGTTCGTCCCTTCTTAATTTAGACTGGTGCTTTAATTTGTTCTTATTGCCTGCGGCGCACTAATTGCAGGTATTGGAGCTATGAGTTATTGGAGTGTGCAGGAAGATAAATGCACGTACTCCCATTAACGCTATGTTCCACTTTTAGAGTTATACGGTAGTTCAAGTCATGTGGAACCATTGCCGCTGATGCTGCTGGTTTTTCCTGACGGTTCAGATTAGATAACTGGTTTTGATAATAAAAAAAGACGTACAAATAAAAATGTTTTTGCTTCTTGTTGAAATTGTTTGATGTTTCTGCATGTTTATACATACCACATTGCCATAACCCAAGAATGGATACTGCTTTGCCCATATAGTCATCCGGCTGCTCAAATGCGTTTTCTAGTCACGGTTAATTACATTTCCTGCAGGTGCAAAGCCCTGCGTTAGAATAATCGCACTAGAAGTCTAATTAAGTCGGCTGAAATTAATTAACAATCATGTAAAGGATGCGTTTTCAGGAAGCTAGATACATACTTTAAAATATAAATAAAATCCGCTGATTTATTTTTATTAAAATTAGTTTATAATATATAGGGTGTTCAATTCCCGATTTGGGACTAAGTACCAAACTCCGGTACTTGGACTAAAAGGCCCGAAATTCCGGAAAATAATCTTGAAATCAAAATACATTTGTAAAAAAACATTGAAAAACGTACATTAGTTTCTTTTACTTAAATGTTACTGTAGGACTAATAAAAAATACTGTAGAAATTTGTATGCTCGAATTCACAAAATGGGTTTAAAGCACCCATACGGATTATGGGTGCTATAATAAAAATTGTTAATGATTTTATCTGGATTGAAGTTGTCATTTTCAATTAATTTCTTCATATTAATGTACTATTGAGCTTTTTATTCCCAATTCAGTCGCAGCATCTGCGCGAACGTTTTCATTTAAGAGCACGTATTTTAAATTGAGACTTGATACTGCTTCTAGATAGCTTGATACTGCTTCTAGGGGACTTCATACTGCTTCCAAAATATTTGAAATGCTTCCAGAAGACTTAATACTGCTTCCAGAAGCTTGGAAATGCTTCCATAAGAATTGATATTGCCTCTAGAAGACTTCAATGACTTCCAGAACACTGCACCAGATACTGCCTCCGGAAATCTTTATACTCCTTACAAAATTGGATGAACAAAAAAAATTCTAGGTAAAAATCGTATAATATTTTTCGCTTAAATCTCAAATGAATGAGTTCACTCCCTCTTTTTTCAGCGGTCATCCCTTCCCCTTTTTTTGCAGAAATAGTCAAAGCTGTACATTAAATAACAGAGTCGTTAAATTATTGCTGCAAAAAAGAATGGTAGGAGGTGGTCGTTGAAAAAATAGGTGTGAATTCTGTCATTTGAGATGTAAATGAAAAAATCGAGTAAGGTTAAAAGTCAAGTAATAATTTTTGTACTTTAACTGGTCGTTTTTCAAAAATATTTATTTATCTAACTAGTTTCGGCCTTATTGCCATCTTCAGAGATAAAAAGTCAAACAAGAAAATAAGAGCACACGTGTCGCCATTACAATTCTTCGTAGTTTGTACCACGTTTCTTGTCAATTAAATGTTAAGTGTGTTTTTAACTCAATATGTATTAATATAAAACCTTCCACATGATCAAAATGTACGTGGGATTATATTTAGTATTCACATGCTCTTATTTTCTTGTTTGACTTTTTATCTCTGAAGATGGCAATAAGGCCGAAACTAGTTAGATAAATAAATATTTTTGAAAAACGACCAGTTAAAGTACAAAAATTATTACTTGACTTTTAACCTTATTCGATTTGATACAACACTGGTAAAAAATGGATTTCGAATTAAACTTCAATCAATTAAACGAAAAAAGTTATACAGTTTTTACCTCGAATTTTTTGTATTTATAAAAAAACATCTTTTGGTTAGTTAGCTTCCAAAACACTAGATACTGCAACTAGAACACTTAAAATGCTTCTAGTAGACATGATACTGCTTCGAAAAGACTTGATATTGCTTCTAGAAAATTTAATATTGCTTCCAGAAGACTTGAAATACTCCTAGTAGACTTAATACTGCATCTAGAAAGTTTGAAATGCGTTCAAAAGACTTAATGTTGTCTCTGGAAGACTGGTTCTAGAAGACTTGATACTGTCTTTAGAAAATTTGAAATTCTTTCAGAAGACTTGATACTGCTTCTAGAATGCTTGGTATTGCTTCCAGATGACCTAATGCTGCCTCTAGAAGATTTGAAATGCTTTTAAAGGACTTGATATGACCACTGGAAGACTTGAAATGGTTCCAGAAGACTTGATATTCTCCCAAAAGACTTGATGTTACCTCTGGAAGACTTGAAATGCATCCATAAAACTTTAAATGCTTCCAGAAGACTTGCTATTAAGTCTGGAAGACTTGAAATGCTTACAGCAGAATTGATATTACCTCTGAAAGACTTCAAATGCTTCCAGAAGTGTCACTATGATTCCGAAAGTATTGATACTCCTTTTCAAAGATTTGCAATGCTTCCAGAACACTTGATATTGTTTCCAAAAACTTGAAATTCTTCCACAAGATGTGATTCTGCTTCTAGAAGACTTGATGTTGCCTCTCAAAGACTTGAAATGCTTCCAAGGGACTTGATATTACCTCTGGAAGACTTGAAATACTTCCAGAGGACATACAATGATTCCAAGAAGACTTGATACTCTTTTTTGAAGATTTAAAAAATCTCTAGAAGACTTGACATGCTTTCTTAAGACTTTGTACTGCTTCTAGGAAACTTGATATTGCTATCAGAAAACTTAATACTGCCTTCAAAAAGTTTGACATGTTTTCAAAGGACTTGATGTTGACTTTGGCAGATATAAAATGCTTTCAGAAGACTTGATATTGCGTCTGAAGACTTGAAATTCCTCCAGAAGACTTGATGCTGCTTTTAAATTTGATATTGCTCCCAGAAGACTTGAAATGCTGCCAGTAGACTTAATACTGCCTCTAGAAACTCTAGCCTTCCGAGAGAGTAGAAATCGTTTCCAAAGAGCACCCATACAAAATTGTTAAATGTCTGGATCTGGACTTATCTGGATGTATCTAGACTTTTTAGTAGAGGTGGCCGTCTTTGTTTCAGCGGGCAAATCATTGTATTATAATATGATAAATGAAACTCCGTTTAAATAATTCTGTATTGTGGTTGGGAGGTGACAGAGCCCTCTGAACCTCAAGTTAAAGTTAGGAATGTCAGTGCGACAATAAATTTTTTTAACATTTTGAGGCTTTTCTCTCTGAATTAGGTTATAATAAAACACACAATAATGCAGCTGCCTCCTATGAACTATATTAAGCTATTTTACTTCTACTAACTAATGTGGAATTCTGTTATACTGCCGAATCTCGAAAATAAATCGCAAACAGACGTTCGTTCAAACAGACCTCCAATGTTGAATTTTTATAAAATCAGTGCATTACAAAGTCGCGATTTTGTGTTGACAGTGAGAAGATGGCAAGAGGGGGGTACAGAGCTTTTAGTTTACTAAGTGCACCTTGACATCATCAATCCTAAATTACGTACTTCAGATACAATGGGGAGTAATGCTCCAAGCACCCTAACAACTCCACCATAATGCAAAATATCCGCTTTTCGGCCAAATATCATAACTTTTGATTTATTCAAAACAACAGATGTAAAACCAGATAATTCTTTAATCAATAATAAATCTAGATAATGTTGTTGTTCTTTATATGATATATCCATCTGAGTATCATCTGCGTAAGAATGATATTTGCTTAAAATATTCTTTAAAGGTATCCAGGAATTCAGTATCAGCATCTACCACGAACGTTTTATTGGGGAGCACGTATGATATTTAGATTTTTTTTCAGGCCTTTTCATACCCAATTTATTCCTTTGTTTAGCAAGACCTCATTCGTCGTTTGAGTCTACTAAATAACAAGCGATAACAAAATCGTTCAGAATATTTTAATTTTTTCCTAATTCCCAAACTTTCCGGAAATATCGTTTCTTTCATGAAATCTCGGGCTGGACTCCCTAATAATATACAACAAAAAATGTTATTATATAAATAATAATTGTTACAGAGAGAATCTAAATAAATAAATATAAATACAACATTTAGTTTTATAATCCACTGAAATGGTTTTCCAACCACATCCGTTTTAGCGATAGCGTTTTATCGGTCGATGATATGTAAAATCTCGTTATCCATAGCCCATGCTCGTTTCAAACTTCCGGCTTCCCCCACTGGTTTAAACTTCGAAATTGGTTCGCGGGAATTTTCAACAGATTACATTTAAATTCCCTGTTTTTTTTCACAGGAAATTTATAAAGTTAAATGATTCTGTGTGTTTGTATGTTTCATAAACCAATAATGTGGATCAGGTATGTTTATAATCACTAATAGTCTATTTATATTTAAGTTTGGTGTAAATAAGAAATTATTGGGTTAGAAAATTACAAAGAATAATTGCTATAATTTCCGTTAATTAAAAAAAAATAAATAGAGACAAGTAATTAGATTTAAATAGTTACCTGTTGATACACATGTGGGCTATTTAAATAAACGAATAAGATATTACGAAGAAATATAAATCCAATTATTACTATAATTGCTTTTATGGAACTCGTTTTGTAATAGAATCCAAGTGTCTTTTGCTTCGTTGTGTAGTAGCATCGAATTACTGATTTTCGCGCTCGACAGCCCTTTAATTCCGCATCGCTCGCAATTACGCACTTCTCATAATCATCTCGTCGCTTATAAACGTTTTGCGTGCGGGCAAAACCGATCGGTTCGTAATTAAAATATTTCCAACGGCCATTAAGACAGCGGACCATGACAATTTGTAATCGCCTTGTTTTGCGTTTTACGCGTCATTACCGTTCCCCGTTCGCTTCTCCGCCACAGTTTGCCCGTTCGATGGACACGTGTGCAAGCCCACCTAAACGGTCGAACTGAAACCACCGTGGAAATAGTATAAGTAAAGTAGTGGAGAGGCGCAACAACGTCCATTAGGCATATTTTCCATATTAATGTGTGTTGTGGGGCCCTGAGACCGTGGGAATAACGGGCGTTAGTTTTTGCGTACCACATGGACAGGTGGTTGGATTGTGAGACTATTGGGTTATTTGAAAATGTATATAAGGGTGGGTGGATATTTACTGCCGACGATTGGCAATTTACTACCGAGAGACAGTTACAACTTCTTAATTACTTTTAAAACACCGGAAATGTATTTATCGATATAATTTATGGTTTCTGTCACATTTTTGATTATAGAAATCAAAATTCATGGATATTCAAATATATGCCATGTTTTTAAACTCAATAATTTAAAAAGAGTTTTAATCAAAATTGTCATCACACTTGCAGGCAATTTATTTTTCATAAATATTATAAAATCATACATGATACCGATGATATAATCTGCGCCAATATTATAGATTTAAAACTTCAATCTCAAGATTTAATGACAGTTTAATGTCGACTTAGTAATATAGATTTGATCAGATACTGCTAAATCCTTCTATAAATATAATTACAAGGTAATTGGCTTCGTTATCCCCTCGATTTTTTTTCAAAAATGCTCGAATTTATCAATTTTAAATTTTGCTGGCCCCAACCCAACTAATATCTAGAGCTACCTTGCGAGTTGTGTTAGAATGGGGTTAGGTCGATGGCTGAATCTAATATAACTAATATTTAGTACCAATTTACTTGGGTTGGGTTGGGTTAAGGTTAATGTATCAACTCAACCCAACTAATACCTAACGGTATCTAGTAAGTTGGGTTATGTCAGGTTAAGATTAATGTATCAATCCAACTCAACTGATATCTAGTTGAAATGGATTGGGATAATGTTGATAGTTCAACTGTATTCAGCTAGCTAGTTAATGTTGGCAATTTACAAATTAGCATTATTTGGGTTGAGTTGATTCATTAGTCTTATTCATCTATCTGATCATTTTCTGATAAACCCAACTATTATTTGTGACCTGAACTACGGAAAGACCGGAAGAATCAATTTTTGTTTTTTGATCGTAATTTTTAGAGAATTTAAGGTATTTTTCAATGGAGCGGACTCCCAAGTTTTATACTTTTACTGGAAATCATTTTTAAAGTTCAACATGAATTATTTAAATCTTGAAAAAATTGTAAATAAATCATAAATTGCTTTTTTTGATCTTTTGCATCTGTGGTGGGAAAAATCGATGTTTTATAATGAAAATTTGTTCAAATTGATAATTTGTCCATTAAGCAAACCGTAAATTCCTATTTTTATGACCTATGTAACAAATTACATAAGTTCAACATAATCATAAAGTTCAACAAGTTCATAAGTGCATGAAAAAAAAATTATTTCAACATCTTTTTTCCTTTGAGCTTTCTTCAATGTTTCCTTTTTCTTTTGATTTTTTTTATCTTCATTTGCGACATTGCGTTTTGTTTTATAGATTTTTGAGCTTTCTTCCTTGACTGGGATGTTTTCTTTATTATATGGATGCTGCATTCTGTTTTTTCTGAGTTTGTATTTTCTATCTTGATTATTCTAAATATACTACCGCCTTTCCAGACTGAGACCTTCAGGAACAATAACAGTTGGCATTAGATTATCATGGCATTTGATTTAAATAATGCAAAAAATTGTCATGGAAAACCTTTGTATGTCCTGTGAGGAGAAAGTTTTGTGAAATAGTCAGGTTTTTGGAAATTCGTAACATTAGGTATTCTAACATAACATTGCTCTTATGTCCTTAATTAGGTATACCAGATAAGCAGTCGACTGATCCTTTTTCTGACAAACCCCACTAACGTTTAGTGTTAACTAGGTAGGTTGGATTGGATTGGGTTAAGGTTAATGACTCCACCTAACCCAAATAGTATCTAGTACTTACGATCTTCAACTAAAATCTAGTACTAACGTAAAATACGTAAAAAAATCACAAATCAAAAGTTAAAAATGACTAGTTGCTACATTTTTACTGGAGAATAATTGCTAATAATTTATCAAATTAATTCATTTTGTTGTGAACGTTATATGTATTGTGGTAATCACCTGAACTTTTTGTTTCTGACCAACCCAACTAATATTTAATGTGTCAATAGTGTGGGGACGGAGGATGGTAATTATAGCTTTATTGTTGAAAATAAAAATAAATGTTTTTATGTCAACATACATTACCATCAAAGCTGCATCGATTAAAATTATTTTCAGCTATACAGGATGTTTCACTATTGCAGGACCGTACTAAATTTTTCAAAGCTTGGGTCTTTCGAACGCCACTAATACTATTGGACAGTATTACACAGGTTGGTTACCAGATCTGATTACATTACGCAATGTTTGGGGGACCATGACTTTGTTGTTTTAAATGGAACATCCTGTATTTCTCAAAGGCTTCGAAAGGTTTTATTAATTATCTATTATTTTTTTAAGCATATGGTATATCTGAATGGTATGTCATGTTCAGTTTAAAAAAGACTGGAATTTTCGGAATAGATATTAGAAAAAGTTCAACAATAATACAAACTTAATAATCTTAATCATTTTTTGTATAATCCTTTTGATTATTTTCTATTCAGTGAATAAGCGTTATTTAAGAATAGTAACTAGTACTAAATTAATCACCTTAATCTTCTTTACTACAATATTGTCAACAATAACTTTACACAAGAACTAGCTCACTAACATCGATATATTATTGACATCGATTATTAACAAGATATATTAGTATCTCAGTTGATCGGACTGTATTTTTTCGAGGCAACCGTTTTGAATTTCTTAAAATATCAATTGCCAATCCTTTTAGAACATGTTTCATTAAAAAGAATGAGGAATAAATAGAAGAATAACAGGATTATTACAACATACTTAAAAAGAAATTTGAAAAATGTTTTCTTAATGCTATCTATGCACAGATCTATACTTTTTCAGCTTTTACGAAATAAACTTACTTGCATTTGTTTCAAATTGTCGTTTTCACACCTCATTTCTTGTGAAAAGATAAGGTTTATGCCGACATTTTTTAAATAATCTAATTAACTTAAAAAGTACATGTGTTAGATATACCATATGAATAAGAATAATGAAAGGTAACTAATAAAGCCTGAAGCATTGGCAAAATATAGGTTGTTGCATATAAAATAACAAAGTTATGGCCCCCATACATTGCAAAATTAACCAGTTCTGGAACCATCCTTTATATTATATTCCAATAGTATTTATTAGTGGTGGTCGAAAGACCTAAGCTTTGTTTATCAATATGCCAAATTGAAACACCCTGTATACTTGAAAATAATTTTAATCGCTGCAGCTTTGACGGTAACACATAATGACATACAATTTTTTTTCTATTTTGACTCACCCTGTATACAATGTGTTCAAACAAAAATTTGCAGATAGCACAAGAATTACTTGAGGTACTACATAAGGCTTTTCTTTCCACATTAGAATAACTTTTTCCTTCTACTTTTTGAAAGTAGAAAATATTTCCACGTCGTTCATTAACAGCCTGTATAATAAAATGTCTTGTAATTAGCATTTTCGATTTAAGCTACCTTTTACACAAAAATCTTAATCTACTTAAATAACCTTCGAATCTAGGTTTTTCGTGAAGTTCTACCGGATCTAATAAATTAACACATTAAGAACTTGAATGTGTCAAAACATTTTTTAAATTTTACTTTCTATTTCAATGCATTTATGGGGACGTCAATGAATTGTTCTCATTGTATTCTTTATTTTTGCGCTATTTTATTTGCCCTAACTACATATTTTCTTTGTAACCTATATCCAACCTAATCCAACCAAACCCTATATCCAACCTCACATCGCTCATTTACTAGAATACAATTAAAAATCTGCCAATTTTTAAATTTTTGCATCAACTTAGACGATACATACGACACATGGTTTGTCCACCCGATCCAGTTCAGATACCACCTTAATGTTTCCGGTTCATGCTAATGAGATTTGTCACAGATCTTTTACAGTACAATCGATTGCGTTATGGAATGATCTACCTTTCGCTATTCGCAATGCAACAAGTTTTGTGTCTTAAAAATTTATTGAAATGCCATCTTCTTACTCTCCAACTGTCTTCTTGACTTCTTTGTGTCTGTTGTCTAACCTGTATGTTGATAATTGATGTTTGCTCCTTTTTTAATCCTGCATAGGATATCATATTACCGCAGCCAGCCATAATCTCTGAGTTTAGTTTTATGCACAGTAGTAGTTAGGTCTCTTGGAAGATATCGCTTATAGCGATAAATTAATCCTTTTGTCTTGATGTTTATATGTTGCTAATACTTTTCTTTCAGTAATTTCTTTTTTTGAGGCAATAAATGTATTATTATTATTAAATACGGTAAACCGGTAGTAAACTATAAGAAAGTTTAAGACCCCATATGCAATAATAAAAAATAAACAATTTTTAAACTCGATTATTTCATCATACAACATGAACAACATATTTCATGCTCTAAGTCTGTAGTTTAAGCTTTGTAGACATGATTACACTACCTAGATGGTACATTGGATTCATAAAACAATATCTCATATAATGCTTTTCTGATAATAAAAACTGACCTATGGCAGGTTACATGTCAGAGAGATTATATAATTTTCGGTGTACTCAAGCAGGTGCAGTGATCAATAGAATAACATTATTTTACAATTGGCAGAAGTTCTTTATCCAAAAGTTTTCGGTTGTTGATTCATTTTTGATCGTTTAACATTTCGTATCATACGTTAATACATGTCCCATACATAAGGATTGATGTCCAACAATTGATTTACAATATGAACTTCTTATGTGAAAAGTATTTTAGTCGGATTTCAATGTTCTTCATACTTCAATATAAGGAAATACTAAATATATTGACCTAGTGCGCTGTGTACGTTGAAACTGAACCAATTTTTTGAAGTGTAGGAAAAGTTGTGCTAAAAGCTTTCGAGGCTGGTTAAGAAGAGCTTATTGATTTGTCGTCATATGGCCTATTTACTGCTTCCAGCAATTAAAAATAGACATAAATTAGTGGCGAATAAATTATTTTTTCAACGTTGCGTACAATTTTAAATATTACAAGTTTATGCAAATAATAATATTCAAATGAGAAACTTGAATAAAAAATGTATTAATCCTTGATGGGTTCAGAAAGAATTTTTATGTAAAAATAAATAGAACATTATTCAACTGAAGTTTAACAAAGGAACAAAAATATTTTTCACGTATCCAACCGTGGAGAGAGGAGAATCGTTTTTCCTCGGCTCAGAGAACGCGCAGACTCGTGGGGAACAATGGGGCCTGCAATCTCTGCATAATCATTCCCATTGGACAGAGCACGAACACGCCTTAACTGTGACCTTTGAACCGCGCGCCTCTCCGTTGGCCGATTCCTCTAAACCCAGAACGCGAACAAAACAGAAAGAAAACGTTTACGTGACTCACAAAGCCCTCCCAAGAGTAATGTTTAACTAAAAGCCAATAACGAATTAAAGCTTAAATCTTTTTCGCAGAAGCTTAACTAAATTTGTATACCATTTGTTGTTCGAGGAAAAAACGTGATTTCTTATTCGATAAACTTAATGTCCCGTTCGTTTTAATTAAGATCGGTTTTCCGTAATTTGCGTGCGTCGGACTTTGAGGCCCCCCTTTTTTGCGTCCTGAAGCGTGTCGTCGCGCAGGTGGCTGCGCGAAAACTGTGGGAAACCTTCACAGGTGTGCCACCCACCGGTGACCCCCAGAACCAACAGGAGCAACTAATTATGAAACGCGTTTGAATAAGTATGGGAAAAGCTTTCCTCGTTTTTTATTTAAATAAAAAAATTCCTGAAATTTTCTTCAATCAGATTTTTTCAGGTTATATAATCGCTTTTTGCTCGGTGATTATTCTGCACAAAACGGCACACCGAAAGAAATTTCATGCGATTAAAATTATATTTGAAAAGAGTTTCAGTTCTATAACGAACTTTATTCCTATGGAATACGGTGTAGTGATCTACTATAGTAAAAAGCCCCGTAATGACCTAAATTGCTTTACCAATCTCATCTGAAGCAGCTGTTATACAAGAACTTTAGTATATACCTATATACAGGTGTTCGGAAGCGCTCTTGAGTGGACACGATCGACTGACCGCGCGGAAAACCGCCGATCCATGTCAGAATGGACCTGTCAATTAAGGCTCTAATTGACGCCGCTATGCTATTTTAAGGTGTGCATTTTTTTTTGGTTAAATAAGAGGTGCCAGCGAACTCAGTTTAATTGCGCGCGATGAAACTTTTAAATTTTCATACCGTGGCTAAGTAGTTACACGTGACCTTTCGAAGTTGTCCAAGAGCTTCGGAGAGGCAATCTGAGACGTCATCAAACCAAATGAGCAAGTAATATGATTGCTCTAACTCTAGAGTATCTTGCGATGGTTGTCGTATATGTCGACTATTTTATTTACAGTTATGCCGTGAGCTAAATTCGTTTAATTCAATACAATTATGGGGACGTCTATATATTGTTCTTTAACTTTATCTTATTTTGTTTGCATTAATATTTTTTTGGATTAGAGCGCCGCATGGTCCTTTCACTTTCTTTTGACAACCCAAATCTTTTATCCAACCTACAAGTTCTAATTCGGCTGTTTAAGAGATGCGGGCATGATTAATCAAATGTGTAATTAACCTATCCAACAATTATTAGGATTATACTCATTTTGGTGAGTATTAAGTGTTCATGAAAGAATAGTAACAGGGTTGAGCAAAGTGAGCTATAAATAAATGCAAAATGTGTTTCACTACCACTACTTTTTCAGTGATAGTTAAAACGTTAATTGCATTATCACGGAATATTTAGTGATAGTGAAAGCTTTTAGTGATCATTAACATTTTTCATTGACAGCTGAAACAGTATAAGAAAATGGTTTCCAAGAACCATATTTTTGAGTAGAGACTTCTAATTATGCCGCTCCAAAAGTAGGAAGACAGTTTTTTATTTCCTTATTTAACTCATTTCCTACCAAAGCACCTTTAACCTACGCTCCGTAGGTTATGCACTTTCTCATTTATATAATTGCTTTGAAAAAGGAAATTTTTCCAAATTTTCAAGAAGGTTAAAAACTATCAACAAATCGGATGTATTAAGGGTTAGAGATGTGCACGTGAATGACTTGTTATGCCCGCTCACGGCCACTCACGATCTAGACCCACACGGGTGACGCACGCCACTCACGTGAATATCATACGTGAATGACATGACTCATGCATGAGTCACGTCAAGTCACGTGACTCACGCTCGATCAGGTGGTCAAATGTATGAATCACGTTTGATTACTTGTTAATTTGATTAATAAATAATAACCGTGTTTAACAGAAATATTAAAAATTGTTCCAACCTAGTGTTGCCGTTTCGATACAATTGTATTGGATGCAGTATACATTTTTCAAATTCAGTACGTCAGTACTACATTCTTATAAAAGTATCAAATTCAATACAAAATTTGAAATTTGTTAATTTGATTGATTTACCTCTGCATCTAAGGCTTCTGCCGCTTTGCCAAATGGAGTGGAGAATTTTGCAAGAAATATTTTAAATTATTCTTTCCAAAGCGCAAAATTATAACATAAACAATACCTCTCGTTACCACGACCTACAAGTTCTACTGTAACTTTAGCTCTTCAACGGAATAAGGCAAATGTATGTTCTTAATGAACAAAGTCAAAATAGCTTTATCGAAAAGGCAACGCAGTTATACTGTACATGTTCAGCTCTCTCTGACTAGACGTGAAGTTGTCGACAAGTTTGATTCTTGGCTTATCCAATATGAAAAAGGTGGTATGTAAGGGTTGCATGGCTGACTAGAAAGTTTGCGAACGTCCTTAGATCCCTTTTGCTAACGCATAAGACATCTTGAGTTTAGCAAAGGAGTTATCACACTTTTCAACAACCTGGAAGTTCTTTCCAGCGTGAGGCTATCTTTAACGCTTCCCAACTATTAATTACTTATTTTATGTGACAATTTTGTAGTCCACAACTATCGTGGAGGCCAATAAAAGCCGTTTTCGTTTCCTCTTTGGCCAGCTTGTCTGTCTTCTCATTACCCTCAATGTTATTGTGATCAGGAACCTACCATATAGTAACATCATTGTTCCTAGCGAGTTCTCCAAATTGCTGATACATTCTCTGATCAGTGCCGAGTGGTACGTGATGGATTGGGTTTCCTGGATGCACATTTTATCCTTTTTGAAGATTCAAAGCGGTGCAGAAATTTATAGCAAGATCTTCTGCCTGAACAATGGTTGTGTCCGAGCTGCATGGCAGTTTAATGCAGGTGTTTAGTCTAATAAAGCAAACAAAGACTCCTGTTTGATGTTATATTTTAACGAGTGATTTAGACTTGAGTACATGAGGATTTCAAGGTGTTTCCGAGGTTACCCTGCAACAACTTGAGTGAGCGCCATTTTCTTAGTGATAAAACATTCAAGGCGGTCCTTTTGTACTTGTTTGATCGATTAGGGCAAAATCTCATGAAACCTGTTATATTAAGACTTGCAGACAGCAGCTGGCACATACTGTTGTGCTGCCTTATGATTCAGTTTTGCTTATCAAACCAGGCATAGGAGACCGTAACAAATGATTATTGCTACATATGGTTTTAGACCCCAATTCCTTCCAAGAAGCCATAAATCATAGCATCATTAAATACTATTTTTCAATACAAAGTTGTTGTTTAGTGTTTATTGTGCACAGGAAACATTGAATAAAGTGAGCAACGCAACTAATTAATCACTAAGAATCATCATCGAGATTTAAAGTGAATGTTCAAAAATCGATAGTATTTTACCTACTGGTACAATATGCTTACTGCAGTAGTACCAATGTAACTATTCCATTGAACTGAAACTAGAACTCACACTAGACTTAGCACTAAAACGTTTGGGGCACGAACATGTATTATGGCATTCGTTGTAATCTAAGACACACTATTTTTGTCAAACATGTTCCTAATAATGGGGTACGTCTTAGATTCGAATGCATACGGTATTTGATAATATATTGAAATTTGATATATTGGTGGATAGTAATCATTTTCATGGGAAAACTATTATGGTATAATTTCATCTGCAAATTAATTTAAAACCATAATCAATTGATTAGAATATCGATTCTACGAATTTTGCGGTTGTTGTATTTAGTTAACTAGGCCAAATGACGTTAAGTATAAATTTAATGAAATAACAATAACATCAATGATCTTTAAATAGATATAATCATCAATCGGGATTCGAAATGTAAAATCTGATTCGAAGAACTTCTACATAGAGTCATCAAACTGATAGGATCACAAAACGTCCAGGTCGAATAACAAAAAGGTGAATAGAACATCCGTTCTCTGTTTCCATCCTGTTTTCTTCGTCGGTTTTTTCTGATTAACTCTTTAGTCAAGCCGATACAGATACAGTTATCCGTACAGGTTGATTTAGTCCATCCGTATCCGCCCGCAGCATCGTAACCACAACACGGAGAAGAGCAAAAGTCAACCATCCAACCAGTCCTCATAGGTGGCGCATTCAACAAAAGAAAAAGACGTAGAGCTTGGATGTGGTAGAGAAGAGGAAGAAGAAGAAGAAGAAGAGGACGAGCCGGTTCGGACAGGATATGGCTCATTAAGAGCGGACGAGTTATATTAGAGGAGCGAGAAGAGGACAACACCGTGTTACGCAACGACCTATCGTTCGTTTTTCGTTTTTACGTGGCGCCGCCGCCGTTTTCCGCTTCCGCCCGTTTCATTCATGACTTTTTCCGCGACCGACGACGGTAGTCTTGTTGCCCTATCTAGAATGAGCCAACAGTGAATGAACGTAGCCGATACGGTTTCCGGGGCCGCCAGCTAACATCTACATTGCGAAACCGTAACCGTCCGTCGTGAAAGCTCCGGTGATTTAAGATTTTTTATTTTTAGTTTCCGACGGCTCGACCGCTGACAGCGACTGCGACTGAGGTTATTGGGAATTGTATTTTCTCACACATTTCGATTACGTGATATTCCGAATATGTAACTAAGCGTTATTGGTTAATTTTCATTTGCGTTTAGATTGAACTTAAACGCTTTCTGATTACAGGAAGGCAAATTGGTAAACAATCGTTCACTTCCATCTACTGTGTTAAGTTTTTATTTAATTGGAATCTTGAGAACAATTTTAGAAAGTTTCAAAAGTTTCAACCTCAAAATATTTATGTCATAACGCAAATTGTTTAATGTGGTTGCAGATTTTAAGGTGGCAAATTTCATTAAATAAATTTTATGATGATTGCATTAATTACATTATAAATTATATATGTGACTACCAACATTGTAGGTTTTATAATTTTTTACTATCAAATGAATTTATCTCACGGTATAACTGTACATAAAATAGTCAACATATACGACAACTATCGCTAAGTAGTTTAGAGTTACATCAATCATATTACTTGCTCATTTGGTTTGATGACATCTCGGATTGCTTCTCTGAAGCATTTGAACAACTTCGAAAGGTCAACATGTAACTACTTAGCCACGGTATGAAAATTTAAGTGTCATCGGGTGCAATTAAACTGTTTTCGTTGTCACCTCATATTTAACAACAAAATTTACAGTTTAAAATAGCATAGAACGTCAATTAGAGCCTTAATGACAGGTTATTGTGACACAACTCCTACTATCTATTATTTTTTCCTGAACACTTAATGTTGAGATATGATTTGACTAAACATGTCTGCAAAGCAAAATCCACTATTACTGAAAATTTTCTGGTAGTGCAAAAAATGCAGTATCACCAAACTTTTAGTGAAACATTATTTCTAACTAAACACATTTGGATTTATATTCTATTAGCATTGGTACTTTACACCACTTTTCCCTTCCATCATCTGCGCACAAGGCAAAGTTTGACTATTCGTAATTTTGAATTGTCTATGTTAACCCATTTATGGCTATGACCACATAAGTCAATCATAAGTTCCCAATCTTTTTCTGTTTGTTTAATCGGAATTTTTTTTCGGGACGCCCTTTTAAACTTTGCTTCTTAAAATCGGACAGTTTGGGAATCACTGCTATATCTAATACTAGACATTAGGCTTTAGCCATACGTATCTTAAGACGGCTAAACACTAATGTTTTTATTTCTAAGCCTGGTATTAGTTCTCAAGCCAGGTTGGGTGGAATCAAGGTTTATATATTAAAGGTTGTCTAGGTTTGTACGCAACTATACTGCGCATTACGTCATAAGAGGAAAATAGCAGGAATTAATTCAAATTTTTAAAATTAAGTAATTAAATTGTAGAAATTATATTTTGAAATATCTAAATTAACATTTAAACTAGTTCCAAATCTCCAAATGTCGAATGTTGGACACTAACAAACTTGAAAACTTGGACAACCTTTAATATATAAACCTTGCGGTGGAATAGCTTGGGTTTCGTCTTAAGAGAGGTGCAGCTAAACACAAATATTTTTCATTGTAAGTTTAGTATTAGCCCTAGTGCTAGTGTTGGCTCTATTTTTAATTGTTGTTCAGTCTTAAATTTGTTGTATACTTGAATCGAACTAACACTAGATCTAGAAAGTTTCGGTGAAGCCAACTTAAGCTAAACTTCTTTGTTACGTCTAGTTTTAATTCTCATCTAAAATATTCTGGAACTAATCGCATAATTAATACTAGACCTACAACCCAGCTTTAGTACTTGTACTAGACCTAGAACTAGAAACATTCGGATTTGGCCGTACGTCTCTGAAGACGGTTAAACCCGAATGTTTCTAGTTCTAAGTCCATTTGAAATAGGTTCAAGTAAACCTATTTCTTTGCAGCCAGACTATGATCTTTAATATAGAGACCAGTATTTTCACTATACCATTCATTTCAAGTATAATTGGTAGCTATATCAAGAATAGGTATGGAAAAAATTACTTAAAAGTCGATTCTGCAGCGGAAGTAAATCTTTACTTAAGAAAATATTTATTGTCAAGCTAACATACTTAGCGGATATTCCCTCAAATTTAAACGAACTTAATTGGTATATGTAATGATCAGTGGGATTTGACATTTTTGCAGTTGGCCATAAATTCGTGCGTTCATGAAAAACCTTGTCTTGTGGAAGAGATACATTGGGAAGGCAAATATGATAGTATTGAAACATTTCAAGCCTGATATCAATGTAGAGTCTGCTAGTTTCACTCATTTATTTAATTGAAAATAACTTTGACGTCAATTATCAGAATAAGATGAAGTTCGATACAGTGAGTGGTATTTACAATCCGTTTTAAGACAACTTGCCAACTAGATTGTTACTAAAAGCAGAAGAAGGCACGTCACTATAAGCCACCTTTTATGCTGATACCAATCCTTGCTTATTTGATGAAGCCACGAAAGACCTCTTTCCTCTATTCACCACCTCTTATTTATGTGAAGTAGAATTTTCAGCCATGGTTCACATTAAAATCAACAATCAGTTTTTAGAGTAAGTCACCTTTGTCTTTTATCTCTATTATCTTCTATCCAGACTTATCAGAAGACACATCACTCAAAACCACCTGTAACGCCTTACCGCACACAGTCGAGTTAACTCGAGCGCTTGACATAACGTTTGAAAATAATTGTGCGGGAAGGGATTAATGCTGATACGAATCCTTGCTTATTTAATGAAGCCAAGACCTCCTTCCTTTTACTATCTCATACTTATGTGAAGTAAATTAAATTAAAATCAACAGTCGGATTCAGATCACCTCTATCTTCTATCTATCTTAATAATCATATATATGTGGTTATTATGTTAGATTAGTCCCGAACATTGAAAATTTTTTATGATTGGTAATGAATTTTTATGATTGACTTTGGAAAATATTGCCTTTAGGTATTATAAATCGCAATTAGACTCATCAAACTGCCGTTCGTTTAACGAACGAAGTTCAAGTCATAAGATTATCACATATCATCACAACGAACCGGATAATTCACATGTAATTCATATGTAATTTTTATATGTGCATAATAAATACACCATCGATTAAAATCAATGATTCTCATACAAAAGATAGGGTACATGTTAAAACAAGTTCTAATATGCTTACTTTAATCATATAGCATTTTGTTTAAGTGCATAGGCCAAAGTGATGCTATTTTCCTTTCAAATGTTTCGCAATCTTCTTGTCATTTAAGAAAATGCTCTCAAATTCAGTGTAAAAATACTTGACCGGAGGTTATGTTATTATGAATAGCGGTAGATTTAACAACAGAACAGATTTTTATGTGTGTTGATTCTAATAGAATTACATTCAACAAACATAGTTTTCCTTTCTAGTAAAACGTAGCCTGTCACCATTTTACCATTTTAAGCGAGGATTTGAGCCGGAATTAACGGAGAATAGCGCTCGGTGAACGTAAAATGTATCCGAAGATATACCAATCAATCCCGGCTCTCTCCATTTGGAAGTACAATTTATTTCAAAATTTCTATTCTATCCTTTTTTGGATGTAATATCAACTCCGTTGGGCAGTATAAATCGTCGCGGATACAGATAGAACGAGGAATTATCCGAGGGGAAGAGCTAATACGTCGTATCTCAGTTTGTCCACTCCATTTTAATCACTTTAAAGGCTGTTATTGCTTCGGTAAACGTATTTTAGCGGCGATGTGGAGAGTTTTAAGGTAGATAGAGTTCGAACAGAGGCCGGATACAGGAGATCTGCATTGAACAGGAAACACGGCACGGTCGATCTGGCAACCGATACGCCGTTTTCTTTGCGGGTCATCGAGCGCTGCTCGATTTCGAGATTATGTAACCTCCCGCTACTAGGAGCAAAAAGGGGCACTCTCCTTGGCGTGGTGATTATTAAAACGGCACGCCGCAATCGGCGTAATATCGGGTTATACCTATACGGTAGGAATTTCGTTCGATTAAAATTATGTTTGAAAGGCACTTTACCTCTTTGCGTGAGCACCAGGTTCATGTTTTCCCAAGATTACCGTTAGAATCTTAAACTATTTATTAAGAATTTTTTGACTAAATTTTAACTCAAAAAGTGCAAAAATTATCAAGTACCAGAAGTTTAGCATAAAAGTAGTTAGTACATGTTTATGATGTTGAAATGTTATAATGGACATCTATAGAAGAAAATCTCGTATCTCGTTAGAGTCGTTAGCAGCCGTAAATTCAGTCGTAAAGAAGTGTCCAGGTCGGCGGCGGCGCTCCACGTCGAATGGTGTAAATCCTTTAAATAAATGAAAATTATATATAATGCGCGTAAATAGTGCATAGAGGGGAATTGGAAGCATACCCACGGAACGCAAAAGGCTCTCGGGCGAACGCCGCGGCCGCTAATAAACGCGCGAGCGTAAATAACGTTCAAACCGGGCGTAATGTCGGGGAGCTCGCTCATGGGGAAAAATGTAAAACGCAGGTGCGCTATTTGCATTGCAAATCGTCGACCGGCCGAAGACCGAACCGACTCTCAGTCTCGGGCTAAAACGCGTTTTTCGGATTTCGCCCCGTTCTTCCTGTGGTGTGCTCTATACCACTCGGGTAATTGTTTTTCAGCCGCGTCGGGATTGTAAATAAACACGGTTTTCAGCCCTCACCGACTCGTAACGTACGACCCGGTGATTGCATGGATACGAACCAAAGCGAGATCGCTATCACTACCAGATTGGACCTGCTCGATACAAATTATTTTATACTGAATATGGTTTCTTGTTTATCTCTCAACCAACCTAAGGGTCTTTACTTCTTTGCACTTGTACTTCAAAGTTTACCTTGCAGGGAATTCTTTGCAAATTGTTAGGCATAGAAATCTGGAATTGAGTTTTTAGAGATTATGTTAGATTATCTTCAGATTATACAGTAGTAACTCCATTTATGTGGTATTTTATAAACGGATTCGCTTTGCTGCGGTTAAAGATTAAACACAGGTTCTTTGATATTTCAATCTGACAGATTCTAAATCTAGAATCTAGAAAAATATTATCATGTTACATACATATGCGATACTAGACTATCCATATAAAGGATTGGCTTCTGCAGAAGTAAGACCTGTAAAGTTAAAGAAATTTTGCGTAAAAGTGAATGCTACTCTTAAATCTGGGGTCAACCTTGTGCTTATTAATGGAAGATCAAATTCAAAAAGTGTTACTCTTAAATATGGGCTCAACTCAACCCAGCCCTCTTCATCAAATATTGAACTAAAACTATTTCCTGAATGGGCGGCGCCTTGTACCAAAAAAGAATTATCCATGATTTTATTCATTTTCTTTTACCTGTAATTTGAATTTTTTTATTCTTTTTGGTACAATTAAGTTTATTATTATTATTTTTGTAACAAAAAAGCGTTTTTTTTGAAAAATTTAAAACGTCACAACCTTCATATTTTGAATTGGATGGAAAGGTCTGCTTCAGCAAACAGGATGGAGAGATCATCAAAGCTGTATCCACAATGTCGAAATAGAATTATTGAAGAGAAAAGTCGCGCTATAAGCACTCAACGCAAATCATGAAACGTTATGAATTAAAAATACCGACACAATTTTTGGGTTGGGTGGAGTTAGGTTAGGGTGGTAAGTGAATGCAAGTAGATTGCAAGGAGATGCAAAAGAAGAAAAAAAACAAAGGAAATGAAGGAGAAGAGAATAAATCAGGGATTCCCCTGTTCGATCAATGTATATTACGCGAAAAGAATATAGCACTCCTGAATTTAAAGCCGTCAAAGTTCACGTGACATTAAAAGCAGTGATTAAGGCGATAAATACTAATTCCAATCAGACTGTTACAGATTATTAGTGATCATACGATATTTTAAAAGGAACAAAAATATGAAGTCCGTTTGTGTTGGAGTGACAAGCAATTAATAATCCGCATTTGGCGTAAACCTCTGCCTGGATTTACACAAGATGCAAGTGTGAGGAGATAGATAACATTAACATAAATGAATGAAAATGAATGATGACCTTATCAGATTATTACACATAAATGTGTATTCGAAGGCGTAACAACGGAAGATGTGACCGAACTGCTAGAGTTGCATAACCAACCACTCTTAAATCAAGAATTAGAAGAGTTGATGGAGATAGATGATCAATCGCGAGGGAGAAGAGAAGGATGGGAAGAATAATGATCTGCATCCTTTCCTGTATAGAAATGTTAATAACTGAATTTTTCGAGATAGATATGATTCCTTATGCTATGTTTTTTTCAAAACTGTGAGAATTTAAGTTAGTACCAACGAACTGATGAGTTAATTTCAAAAAAACTCACTACTTCTATCAAGAGATTACTATTTATTTTTAATGTATATAGGATATGTATTAAGTAAACATATTAGATTGTTCTTAGAACTTTGACATGGAACTTAACCTTATATCATCCATGATATTTGTGTTTTACGCAATAAAATAATTTATGGAAAAGTCTGCTTTAACAAACGGGATGGAGAGATCATGAATCTGGAATGTTGTAAGCGCAATTCTTAAAGAGGATAATTGAAGAGGTATTGAGTGCAGATCATGAATAGTCGCGTTGTGAATATTGACACTGAACGGTTGTGTTAGTAGGTGAGTGGAAGTAAATAGAGGAAGAAAACAGCGGAAAGGGGGTGGAAAAGGAAGAAGAATGGAATAAAGTGAAAAGGGAAAAAGGAGGAATGTCTGGTAGAGCATCTTCAACAGTATCTCCATGTCAACAGTAACTTCACGTCAATAGTCACTAAGGGATGCTTTTAGGCAAAGACTACATGAGTCATATGATTCTGAACTGAAACAAGAAGAGGTGGCAGAAAATCTGCAAAATAACACCCAACCTATACTAGTTTAGGGAGAAATATGGAAAAAACACTTATTGATTGAGGATCAAATTCAAGAAAGAGCTACTCTTAGATCTGGTTTCAATTCAACAAAACCCAATCCTCTTCAAATATTGAACTAAAACCATTCAACAAATTTAAGACGTCAAAGCATTCACATTTTGAATTAGATGGAAAAGTTTCGTTCAGCCAATGGCATAGAGCGATGATGAGCAAAGCTGTATCGGCAACTTCTAAAGAGCATTAATGAAGAGGTTAAGTCCCGCTTTTAAACTACTAACTTTTATATCGAATAATGAAAAACCTGCTTCTGGTTTTAAAGTGACTTGAGATTTTATCGCCGAACCATTACTAGTTTATAAATCATTTTATTGGAGCATTCTACAAAAATCAACCTTTCCTCTTCAATCTATAGATTAATGTGTAACTGGCTATTTCTGTGTTTAAATGAAGCTCCAAGGAACAGTATATGATAATGTAAAATTTATAGCAAAAGATACTATTTTACAATATTTACCTAGATTTTTAAGATACTCATCCATGACCATTTTCGATGAATTATTCACTACCACACATCTAGGACTGATTGAACAAGATTTAAAATTTGACTGAGATCATGCAGTACTTAATTTAGCTTTGCAAAGGAAAGAGAAAACTATAAGTGCTTTGTTTCAAACTGTATTTAGTACTCAATCTAAACTTAGGTTTTTCAAAATGATGTGAGGTTAAATAAGGAAACATTTTCCTAGATTAAAAGCAAACTTCTTTAATATTATGAAAAATAAACTTAATGAATACCATGATACATCTAAAAATTTGAAACCTGATTTGAAGATGTCTGGGGTGTTTCAAATCAATAGTTTCCATTTTCGCCAATTCATTTGCAACTTATATAATCCCAGATGGTATTCCAAGATTATTTATGTTTTGGAAGTACAGTAAAGCTTCGCTAATTCGTACACTCCAATTCCTAATTTAAATGTAATCCGAACAAAGTTAAAAATCATAAAATTTTCGTTATGTCCGAATTGGCAAGATTCGCTTATAGGCATTTATGCTCTTCTTCTTTTCAGTGTTTAAAACAGCAGCTAAATGTTGAGTTCATCCTTCTCAATGTTTGCCAATTCTTGCAATTTATTAGCAAAATTCTAGAAAAATGTATTTGTATAATCAGATGAGGAACAGGAACTTGATGACACCATTTCATTGTCAATTCAACAAAGAAAGTGAAATGGTACTATGCTGCCTCAAATAAGGCAATTCTCTCCATGAAGACGCTGGGACAAACGAATAAAACGCTTCAGTGTATCATATGTACTGCAAAAAAAAAGTGCAAATGATGTGGCTTCAATAATCCGCATGTTTCATTAATCTGAATTAAGCTGGTTTTAATCGATTCGGATTAGCGAAGATTTAGTGTACTAGAAATGAAAGAAAGAAAGGTATTTCAAATTAAGCACAAATCTCTTCGATCCAATTTTGGATCACACTGGAGCAGGAAACAAAATAAGCTAATTGAAGGAAAGCAGCTTTCTCTTCAATTTTTGGTACAACATATTCTGGTGATAATTCAATTTTAGTAGAAATATGAGGTAACCCGCAATAGAAATATTAGAAATGTATAAAGCTCATGTTGATCTTACTTCTGCCCACCACTGCTGGATACAAAGGTATAACAGCAACATTTAAAGCAAAGTATTAAGATGAACTTTCAAGAAATTGCTAAATAATTTGGAAAGGGTACAATCTTACTAAATTGATTCAAAATTGATAGAAAGTAAGTTGCATCGGGTTTAGTTGAAGAAAGTTAGGTTGGTTTGGCTTGCCTTGGGTTGGGTTGAGTTGGGTTAATAAGTGCAATAAATGAATGGAAGGAGATAAAATGAAACAGAAAAAGACAGAGTAGACGAAGTAGAATAGGACGGAGAATATAATAAAATAAAAAGATAACAATAGCAATGAAAAAATATGTATTTATGCATTTCCTTACTAGCCGACTTCACTTCCGACTGAATTACAAATTTTTTCTGCTAGAAGAAGATCTAAGACATAGAGATGACTCATTGAGAGTAGAAATGACGCAACTTATTTACCAACCCAAGGCTAGGATTAGTTTCAATTGATTTCCAGGAAACAATACCTTTAAGCTAATCGTTGCTCAGAAATGCTTTTAGTAAAGGACTACTGCTTGAGTCATATGATTCTGAACTGAAACAAAACAGTTTGCAGAAAACCTAGTCAAGTGTTGTCACATAAAAAAAGGATGATAAGAATTTGCAGAATCATTTTCAATCTAAAGTTACCAGCTTTAGTAACTAATGATACTGATAAAAGTGACAAAAATGATAAATACCTTTTCCAGCTATGTTAACTCCCAAAGAAATATATAGAAATGGGAGAAAGACAGAACATAATTTGCAAATATTTGAAAATTTACACAAACTTATGAAACAAAGACAAAGAAGTAAGTTTAATCTCCAAAACAGTTTCTACAACAAGGACACAAAACAACACTTGTCTTCAAGTGTTATAAGCACAACACAATCCAATCTTTTTACGAAGAATAAATTGACGAAGAAAAAAAGCAGTCTGATTTGAATGTAAATTCATTGTCATAGATTAATAGTGGTGAATAATTGAGAAAGCCTGATGGTTCTATCGTTTTTGAAAGTACCCAATTGGCTAGGATAATGTATTATAAGCTCGTTTTCTCGGTAATGGACGTAGCGGTGCATTCTGGTCAACTGAGATATTAACCGTGCTGCGAGAACCGTGGAGTCGTTCGTTCGGGCCGATAGAATTACTGTTAATTATAAAGACAAAATTACCGTCGAGCCGGCTCCCGCGAGCGGAATTTTTCAATTTAAAATCGCTCGCAATAATCCATTTCGGTTTCCATCTATCCCAATCATCCATTATAACACCCGTAATCATCCTATCAGTTGCTGTGAATAATACCGGCGACGTGGTATAAGCTCGACGACGACGACGCCGTAATGAGACGCATCGTTTCCTGCTATTAAAAAAACAAACCGAAGGCTACCGGAGTATACCATTGACTTTTTTTTCGATTACCTGTATTACTTGCCCATTCATGATTATTTCCATACGAGGTAACTATCAAAAAAATTATTTTATTTTGTATTCCTAAGTTAATGCGGGAAAAACAGTATTGATAGATAGCAGAAACGTGTATTCAAAGGGGTATTAAAGAACCCATTCGAAGACATCAAGCGATAACCGTTTCCGTCTTGCGTAAAACTAACTATACTTAGCTACGAAACTATACGAGCCGGATTATTAATTGTCCATTTGTTTCAAATTAGCGGCTCACGGCTTTTTACGGCATCAAGAAAGAGAAACAGGATGCTGCGAACGCACCGTTCCGTGTAAATTAGCGACGTTGACGGATCGGGCAATCGAGCGCGACTCGACACGCTCATCTCCGACCCTAACGACCGTCAATTTGTGGGACACCCTGTAGGTGGTTCGACTTAATCGATTAATTAGACGATCAATCGACCCGTCAACCAGATCGATATTTTATCCAATTTGAATTAAATAGAACTCTCTAAGGTGATAAAAATCGTAACAATTCGTTCTTCAAACAAATCATTAGCACTTAAACGCGACGTTAACAACATATATCAATATACGTTTTCTCTCACAATGTTTGCCGAATATTTAAAGTGTGTTTGCTTACGTCCAACACGAGCGCGTGGTCTCATACCACAACTCTTTATTTGACAAATACCAACGACGTCATTATATGGTTTAGGAATTCGGAAACAAAGAGTCACGTCAGTTTTTCCCATTTTAATGGAATTGGATTTTCTGAGAATTGCTAAAAAAATTTACACCGTCAAGGAACGTTAATCATCGTCACGGACTTTTTTTGTTGCAGAAAAATCTGAATTTATTTTTTTATTGTGTTAAGGTGGATTGTCTTCTTGTCCTTAAGTGGGGTCATAGGACAACCCACCTACAACGGTTTTGTCTTTCAGACGTCTGAGGAACGACCGCGCTCACCGGACCGTGTATCCTGCAATGGAAGGACCCCCTTTGTGCTGTAGCTCCTTCGTTATATCGACCAAAACACCCTAATAACTTTCCCCGTTTTTATTACCAAACTTTTATAAAATTTTTAACGGTTTACAAGATTTTTAAATCATTTTGTTTTAAAGGCGAAAATTACTATATCGGAATGATACAAAATCTAATAATAAACCGCAAAATTCGACGAACCAATCTCGTATTTCCAAACCTTCTCCATATACTTTTGGACGTTCGCCAACCCAGCCCAACTGTTCGCAAACTAAAAAGCCAAAATTTAAATATACACCCACCTCGTTACGGATGTCAAAACTTACATTACAGACGACCGTATTCTCTATGGCTTACAGCTCTATTATGCTCAGCTTCATATGAAATTCACCACCTACTAAAATTCAAACTATAATTTTGAAACTTCGGTAAAATAATGCTTTATTATTTTTGCTTTATACCATTATTATCTATAACTTATGGCCCATTTATTCATGATTGAAGTCGGCAACCTGCGTGTAATCCATTATAAGACCTATTTTGATAGTGATAATACAGGCACCTATAACTATTCTTAAATAAAGAATAGTCAGTTTGACCGATTTAACCAGGTTTGACATAGTAATATTTTTGATTGTTGTATATGAAGGAAGAATCACTGCGATGCCCTAAACCTAAGGACTAATAGCTTGTCTTTACGATGAAATGTATGGTATCTGAAGACACACAAGAAATGCAGGGTATCTACTACAAGTAAAATATATCTTATTTTGTCAGGAATCAGTATCTAGTCTTTTGTCTGCAGTGTTTATATATTTTATATGGGAGCAATATTTATTCATGATTTAGCCTTCCATTGACATTTATTTTATATATGGTAAATATATTTTGTATGAAAACAGTATCTAGTCTTCCATCAGCAGATTTCGTAATCAACAAAGATGATCTAGCCTTCCTTTGGTCAAACTGTCAATCAAGAATTTCTTCCTTTGGATTTCATTCATACCGTTCTTACTTTCGGCCGCCATTACACCTTTCCATAAGTCACCCAAGAACCTCTAGGGTGGGTTCATCCAAGGAATCATATCGTCTTCAGTGATGAATCAAAATTTTGTTTATGGGTGAATATAGCCGTAGAAGAATACAGGTTCATAGGCAACACACAGCCTTAACACTAGATGTTATGGTTTGGTAAAGGAAACCAATTCGAATACTTTCCACTTCTAGTGGAATCTGGAACTAGAAACATTAGGGTGTAGCTGTACATCTTAAGAAATTTTTTTGCGAAGGCCAAATAAGTTTGTAAAGTACTCTATATTATTACAGACGCCTTCGTAAAAAAATGTCTTGAGATATAAGTACGAAGGCTTTCACGACCAGTGTTAACTGAACTAAAATTAGAACTAACACTAACACTAGAACTATCACTAGGACTAACACTAGATCTAAAACTAGAAACGGTTCGTAGTGAACCAGTTTCTGTCACTTCGAACCAGTTTCTGTCACTTCCAACCAGTTTCTGAAGAAGGTTGTAACATGGCATCCGAAACGACAAACATTTTTTCAAAAAACGCAAAACCGGAAAGATTCTAGTCCCAGTGATAGTTTTAGAGTTAGCGCTAGTGTTAGTTCTAATTTTAGTTCATGTCTTGAGATGTATGGCTAAACTCAACCCAACCCTGTATATTTGAATTGAAATGCTAAAGAGCGAATACTAGACCTAAAACCCTGTATTGTAGTAAAATTAGAACTAACACTAGTGGTTTATCTATAAGATAGATTTAACTAAAAGATGGTAATAATCGACCTAACGTTCGTTACTACCATCTTCTGGTTAAATTATCTAAGAGATTATTACCACGGTTACGGCTATTTTACGCATTCTGATTGGCTAGTGGATCGGTTTATCTACAAGATAAATTTAACTAAAAGATGGTAGTAATTGACCTAACAGATTTAACATGACATTAATAAACCGGCCCAAAGACAAGTATATAATCCACCACGGGCTTTATCTTAAAAAATGTTATATTTTTCTTTTTTCTACTAAACATTCATCGGTTCTTAGTTCAAAAGAAACATTCAAAATTATAGTCTAATTCTTAATTGGTTATGTATTTCATGTGAAAGTTATTATAGTTTTCAAAAAACACGCAAAAATATTTTATGTGTGTTTAGGTGATGGGCCCTTTTTCGTAAATAAATTTTATTCACCCACATCGTCCTCCAAACCTACCGAATTGATCGATAAAGATCTTTCTGGCTTAAAATCGCGACCACCAACCGTTACAGATGTGGCCACAAACAACGGATGAGATCAGAGGACAGGTGATTAGCCATGTAAATTCCCCCAGAACAATCAACAATCACAAAACAAATCAAACAAACAAAAAAAATAATACAACCTCATTTGGTATTCTACATAAAGGAAGGTTTTTAATGTTTTATAAAGTCTTGTAGTTTTTGAATAAACCTCGTAACTTTCCGTTTTAATATCGTTTACACACAAAAAAAATACGACTGATTCGATTGTTGGAAGAACAATGGGAACGAGTTTATATCTGTGAGAAATGATTGTGTTGTGGATCGTCGTTGTCGTATACGTTGGGGTCTGTTTAACTTAACTTTGCCGGTCCGACTGTCGCCGGCGGGCTTAATTATCGCTTTTTGCCGAGAGCTTGAAGTCCTTGGAGCACTGGTCCACACGATTTACCGACGCCTGCAGTACGAAAAAGAATAAAAAAAGGATCGTTGCGTCCTTGTCCGTGCGCGATTACCAACCCGTCTGGCTCAAAACGACAACTCATTCAGAGCAAATTTTATTTTTATAACTTAATTTAATAAAATTTCATTTTTCTACGGAAAACTAAAATTGTTTCATTTTTCGTCCGCACTGTACATTCAAATACAAACGTTCGCCAGTCAACAACTCGGGGTTCGCTCGGTTTCATTGTTATTTACATGCAATAACCATTTGGAACAGACAGCGGTGGCATGTGTGGTGAGCAGCGGTGCGTGAAGACGTCCCTACGTTAGCCTCACTGCTTCGAATAAAGAGTTAGTTGTTCAACCAGACGTTAAAATTTAAAAAAAATCAGACTGTTTTCTGATCACTTTTTATACATTGTTATCAAAAAGTATACTCAACTACTCAATTTTTGTTTCATTAAATGTTTCATAGTAAAATAAAATGAAACATTTAAAAATTATATCAACGAAATTGAAATGATTTGAACCACAAGGCCGCTTTAACATGAAATCGTTACTCTAACATTCCATGAAGGTATCAATTGTTTTTTTTTTGAACATTTTTTCATTATTCCATTGATCATAACTGATGAGTCTGATGACTGATGATTCAATGCTGATTTTGAATTACTTTTTATATTGAGGTTCAATTTTTATAATGGTGATTTTTATGGATCGTTTTTTCTTGTTATTAGATTGTAATGTGTCCCTTAACTTTATATTTATATCATTGTGGACCTTTCAAGAATTGTTTCTTGTTCGTAAATTATTGCGTATCTTCTTTATGATGAACTTGAGTAACTGCTCATATAGGTTTGGAAAGACAAATAAGTTTTTTCAAAATTTCACAGTCATGTGATTATTGGAAGTTGTGGCAGTTTATGTTGTTATTGATACCCATCATTAAATTTAAAAACCACGACTTCCATTAACAGCATTAAAGAAAAGTTGGTACGCAATAATCCGAGAATTAATGATATAAAATTAATTTTTAATTGTTGATATTTTTTTTAATTATGACATATTTTTTTTAAATAAAATTAGCAAGTTTAAGTTTTAAAAGATTCCCTTCCACCAATTTTAAAATTCTCCCTTTTTTTTAAAGTAAAATGGCAACCAATACGTTTTAGTATGTAAAATAGATATTTAAGTAAATTTGCGCTCAGAAATTGGTATGTAATTTCAAATATTGTATTTTTTTACGTTTTAAATTGTTTTTTTATAATTGTACTGTTTGTATTGTTTTTAATGTTTAAATTTTTAGATTCCTTGATAATGAGCTATTTATAAGCTCGAAACGTTGGAAAATATTTATCACATTTTTGATTTTTAATAAATTGAGAATTGTACTGAGTATTTGTGTTTGTTACAATTGATAAAAACTTATAAAAGTCAGTTGAACAAGAAGAATTATATTATATAAAAGCATTAAACTTTTTTTTCCATAGCAATCTTATTCAAAAAACGTCAAATGGAGATCAGTGATTTAAACATTTTTATAAAAAAATACCGTTTATTCCGATAAATTAAAATTTGGTGCAACACACCCTAATTAGGCGAAACCCTAATCCTCTTACGAATATAAAAATTAATATTAACTATTGTTCTAGTTATAAAAGATCTGATGAAGATTTGAAAAAAATATTCGCTTGTTTTTGAAAGAGATATTGCTTGGAGAAATAGCTGCTATTTATCAAGAAGGAAAAGAACATAATCTTTTTACGAAGCAAAGTCGAGATTTTCAGATAAGTTGCACATAATATTTTGTGATATTCAATGAAAACCCTATTGATATTTTAAATTTCTTAATTTCATTTTTCTACTCTTACTAGGAAAACTGAATCTTTCCACACTCAAAATACAATTTTCAGACTGGTTTGGAAATATTGAACATTTCCACATGCACATCAGTGTATAAACGTCATTTCATTACTGAATTGTGTGTAATAATAATGCAGGAGTTTAGATGATAAACTCATAAACCGTTTCAGGAAAAATCCCTGAAGATAAATTTTTTTTATTTATATCTTTTTGGGGTCGGTTTCAAATTTTTCTGCCATTTTCAACCGAGTAATGACGTCATTGATACTTTGTTAAATGGCAAATTTTTATTACGAAATATGAGAAAGGATTTTTTCTGAATATCAATATTGGTTACATAAGAAAATTTTCGAGAAAAATATCGTTAAATTTTCTAAATTTTCCTAAAATTCATTTGAGATAGATATGACAGTGGCCGTGGTGCTTAACCACGCAAACCAATTGTTTTAGATATTTTATTAAAATGTTTAATTTTCGACATATAAAACAATTGTTTGCCATGGTTACGCATGGCTGCTACTATTTTTTTGTCTCAAATGAATGGAAAATTATGAAACTTGAAGAAAACTAACTGTTTTCGGAATGTTTTCTTATGTAATCAATACTAATATTAATTGTTTGTAATAATTAACATTTCAATTAGTTTCGAACAAAACAGATACTAATCTGACGATCAAATTTGAATGACATATTCGTTCTACTTTAAATACTTTAAACTACCTTGTCAAATGTGTCTTTCGTCAAAATATAATATTAAAAAATATTAAAAACAAACTTTAAAGCTAAAAAAAACTAATTTAACCAAAAAACTAATACTTGAAATTCTTTTTATACTAAATTACATTTTATTTATCAATAAATATTAATATGAATCATTATTTATGAACAAATTATCCGGAATTTTCAGAACCTCCTGAACACGTACATATGAAGCCTGGTACAATATTTTCATTCTAACATTTCTGCTTTATAATCGAACGAAGAATGTCGCTACGTATAAATTATCCGTCAATTTCTGAACACCCTGTATACTACTACTTTTTTATGATATACACAACCCATCCTTAAATATTAATCCATAACTTCAAAAAGTTTCCTTACTTAATTCCTAATCATTATGGAGAAAACCATTTTTTATTACAGTCATGTGCAGAAAATGTCAAATTGAGTTCGGTGATAAACTTTTTTATAAAATATCGTTCATTCTGGAAAATTTAAATTTGGACGACTCAACCTCAAGCTTAATCCATAGTTTCTTAATCACAGCTTCTTAATCAAAAAGCTTCTTTATTTAATTCTTAATCATTAAGTCAAATTGAGATTCTGGAAAATCTTAATTTGACGCAACCCAACTCAAAGATTCTTCCATAACCTTAAAAAAACATTTTGTTATTTGATTCCTAACACTAAAATTATATTGGAAAAACATAAAAAGTTATGCACGCGAGTTAACGAGTGTTGTATGCTTTAAATATAAGTTGTTGTCTATTTAGATCTTTCTAGATATGTTCGAATCTACCTGTTGAAAGATTCACTCTTTCAAAAGTGTTGCACAAAGTTCTAGTGTTTGCTAAGTAATGCTGAAGCTATTCCAATTTGATCGTTGTGTTCCTGAATATGATTGTTGATTAGAATTGAAAATTTGATGAGATTAGACAACGCTTACTCTTTGTGTGAAAATACTGCTACTCATACTGTGTAAACACTTACTCCATAAAATTGGTCCCCTAGACTTTAATAGTAGTTTCTCCTTAAAATTTTCCAACACTACCTAAGGAACGGAGTTGTGGTTTGAAGTGCTTTGTGTATAGCAATACTCTCGCCCTTTTTCTGCACATTTTCTCAGCAGCTTGGAGAACCGTCAAAGCGGCTTTGAAACAGCAACGTTTTATGGCTTCAATGCAACATTTGGCGCTGGATATGGGAATAAAAATACTGGGAATGACCTTTTTATTGTCACTTTGCTGGATGATACAATAGAAAATTCAAAGCTTAGAAGAGTTCTGTCAACTTAATAAAAGCAACCGATTTAAGTTGGCTCTATAGTAGTTAGTCTTGGGTAACTTTTAATGCAATGACTTTTTTTGTAAAATATACTTTGAATATGCTAAATCCCAGAAACTTTCGTAATTTTTGGTGTTGAATTCCTGAAGTAACATTATCAAGGAAATCTCTTTTTGGTCTTTGAATTCTAAACAATGCTCTATCAGATTTCTTTTGAGTCTTATATTTAAGTAGCGTGGTTTCAAACGCTTATAATGTTTATACTTCAATTGTATTTCCACAAGGTGCAATGCCATTTCGGAAATGTTCTTATAGTCGAAAATTCGTATAATATAGTTTCAGACATTTGTTGGGAGCATATCATATAGTTGGAGTATATTGATTCAAACACACAATCAAGATTTTTCTTAAATGTGGATATCTATTTAGATGTCGATATTGAAATGCAAAGCTTCCTTTTGCAAAAAGAATTCTATCAAATAGATTTGAGTTGAAATCCTTCCAATGTTACCGTATTCGTTGCCAATTCTAAAACGCATTCCATTATTAGACACATCAGTCTGACAAATCAGCATATTAGATTCGAACGAATACAATATAATATGTTTGTACTCCGAGTGTTGAATAACAACTACAACAACAACTCACACTAGTATTAAAACTGACACTAGATCTAGAACTAGAAATATTAGGTACATCTCTTTAACCGTCTTCTAAACCCTAATGTTTCCAGTTCAAAGTGTAGTGTCAGTTATACTTTTAGTTAATTAAGCATATATAACATGTTTGTACTGAATCACAAGTAAAACTTGAAGCAACACTACACCTAGATCTAGAAACATTAGTGTTTAGCGTTAAGACGGCTAAATCCTAATGTTTTTAGCTCTAAGTCTAGTGTTTGTTCTGAAGCTAGGTTGGGTTAGGTTCCGTCTTAAGGGAAGTACGGTCAAACACAAATGTTTTTCGTTCTAGATCTAGTGTTAGCTCTAACGTTAGTGCTGGCTCTATATTTGGTTGTTATTCAGTCTTAAATTGTTGTATACCTGTATCGAATAAAAACTAGAACTAACACTAGACCTAGAACAAAAAACATTCGAAGATAGTTTCGGTTTAGCCTAAACCTGAATCTTCAATTGATAGCACTATTGTTGACTCGTGACCTGCAATTTCAAGTAGAGTCTAATCTTGTATGTAAGCTACTAAAAGCTACTAATTCATTCTGGTTTGTTGGAGAATCCTCAGATTGATGCAACTTATACAGACTATTTTAAGGCCTTTGACAAAATCGATCATATAATTCTCGTACAGAAACTTTTGCTCCTTTGAGATTCCTGATGATCTTGTTGAACATTCAAGTTGAACATTCGGGTTTGACGTTTTGGATGCCATGTTGCAACCTTGGTTTGAAGTGACTTTGAACCAGTTTCTGAAGAAAGTTGCAACATTGCAACATATTCTTTCAAAAAACGCACGGCAAAACCCGAAAGTTTCTTTTAGATTTAGTATTAGTTCTAGTGATAGTTCTAGTGTTAGTGCTAGTGTTAGTTCTAATTTTAGTTGAATTAACACCGGTCGTGAAAGCCGTACTTACGATATTTCTTCTTGTTTTAAATTTTCTAAGTTTTTACTCTATGCCGACGATAATAAAATGTTCCCAAGAATTGAGTCGTGTCTAGATTGTCTAAAGCTGCAGGAGGATCTTGATCGCCTGCACGATTATTGTCATCTCAACAAACTTTATCTAAATTATGACAAATGTCAAAAAATTACATTTGCTTGGAAACGTTATCCTTTCAACTTTCCGTACAACTTCAACGGTACCGGTATCCGGTTTACGGATAACGTAAAGGACCTTGCAATCCATTACATTAGATTCCACGTTGCGACTTCATCAACATATTGAATTTATGATAAGAAAGTCTTTACGTAATTTGGTGATTGTTACCAGAATCAGTAAGAATTTTTTGTAGTTATGTTGCGGTTCCGTAATATGGAACCCTTTGTATGCGGTGTATCGTGATCGTATTGAAGCCATTCAACGACGCTTTGTCCGTTATTAAGCACATAAATTTCATCTTCCTTACTGCGATTATGATGAACGATGCGTGGTTTTCAACTTATTGGCTTTGCACGAACATCGAATTGTTTCTGATTTGGTCTTCCTTTTTAAACTTGCAAATGGTGTGCAGATTTTGTGTTAACGTAGCTACCACTAATTTGTTTCAAAACTCGCCATTAGTTCGTATTATTAATTCCTATAATCTGAACTTCAACCAGGTGCCTCTCTTCCACATTTCTTTACGATCTTTTAAAGAAAGTGTAATATCTAATTTATAGCGGATTTTTTTTTGATAGAATTACTATTATAAACACTATACTTTATGTCAGTATTCATATACTAATTTTCGTCTTATTTTTTAAGAGGATGTTTTATTGTCAATTTCAGATTTCCTTTAGGAACTTGAAAACTTTTAAAAGCACATATCTTTTTAATTTTTGGGATTACAAAAGCAATCTCTATTGCAACATGATATAAAAGTCGCATAAACCCAATTTTCTACGCATTTCTATATTTATTAACTAACTAGTTTCGGTGAATTATAATCATCTTCGGCGAATCAAAACATTAATTTATCTTTTGCTGTCAATATAATTTATTAATTTTAAGATGGCTTTAAAGTATGATAAATAAACAGATTTATTTCGAGGAATGAATTCCTTCAATGATTTTTTTTTGAGGAAAAGCGTTTAGCTGGAATTTCGCGTCCGTCATATGCAAATATTCGCGACATATCTCGAAATATGTGCGAGTAGTGTGCATTTTCCCACTTCTTATATAACAATTTACTTAATTTATCATATAGGTGATAAATTAAGTAAATAAAACTGCAATACGTTTAATTTTATTATTTTAATTCGGATTTAAAATTTGGAATCGTTGAAAGAAAATTAAAAATTAATGATGGTTGGTTTTCATGTTAAGGAAGTGATGAGTATCGTAATGTCCAGTAGTTAATCGAATGCAACATACTATTAAATTGCCTCTTTAAATCTAAAACCGTATCAGCAAAACAACTCGGCTTCATTAAGATAATTGTTATCACCGTGTGTTCCCCACGACGGAGTGGAATTAAATCGTACTAGATTGCGTTTTAATTAACCACTAAATCCGGTAGCACCGAGTACCTCTCTTTTCTAACAAAACGATTGACAAAGTTCAGACTCAAGTCTTAAAAACTGTAGTTGAATTATTATTTCGTTTGGGTTCTTTTTTATTTCCACGACCACACCCCCATCTTTTGAAGAGCGCCAGAAATATTTACGCAACAACCGACCGAAAAAATCGGGCAACTCTTTGTATACAATTGATTTTGTTCAGTGTTTCTTTTTGATCTGGCTGGACGCCTTTGATGCAGTTAGTTTACGTTCCGACGGTAGATGATAATTCATTTCGGAGGCGTTGAAACGCCTCTCTTGCGTTCTCTGCCTTTTGTGTTTCTTAATTTCGAGATACAAAACCGTATAAAAGCGATTATTCTTGTTCTTCGGCGTCGTTGCTAGAGAAAGACGAAAAGAGTTGTTTCGAAACGAACCGTACATTTCGTTTCGTATTTACCTACCGTCGACGAATACTTAGGAGGTTAATTTTAACGCTCCGGTGAGCGACTTAATGAGTTAAATCGAAGAATCGGTGGGTGATCCTGGTCAAAGGAATCAACCGAGTGAGCAGCACAACCCCTTGTTTAAAGCTACCTCTTACTATTTACAAGGTTTCAATGTCACACAAAGGGGCTTTGAGACGATATCATCGTTTTTACTATTTTTAATTTTTTTTACGGGAAAAATCTGAGGCATTCCATCTACCGACCGATCGTAAATACTGTATGCAAATAGACGCATCTACATATAATATGGGGACTATGAATATTCAAGGGGCCTTAATGCATTGTGTCAGGCTCGACGATTTGCGCCTTGACCTCGGTATCACCCTATATTTGAATAAGTATCACGGCTACCAACTCTATCTTTTTTTCTTTCCTTTTCATTTAAACGTTTTTACTTGATTTTAACGACGTCGTTGGCAAATTCGCTCTGTTCGTTGCCCCCACATTTTAAAACATTTTTAAACGTGTGTATTTGACCGAATTAGCATATGTATTAATGTATGTGGGCCTTTTTAACAATTCAAAGGAGTTATTCTAAAAACATTAGTTTTTATTTTGAATATACATATGTATTTATAGGGTGCTTTTAAAAAAGTTGTTTCAAAAAATGGCAGTTTGCAAATAGAATCCGTGAAATTGGTAATAATGGGAAAGAAAGATTTTTTTATCCCTGCAACAGATGACACCGAACGAATGAGAAGCACAGAAGCAAAATGCGAGTTATAAAAAAAAGAGAAAGACAAAGCTAGTAGCCGTGGTACTACGTTTGTTCACAGGAAGTAGTCCATCAAAGTGAACGCGTGGAGATGAGAAGAGGGGTACTGCGAGAGATGAAGATGGCATCAGCTGTTGTCCCATTATGTTATTTAGGCCAATATATGTGTCACCTCGAAACCTCAACGGCCTCCGAAACAGAGGTATACAAGACAATAAAATCGAGATTTTCACTTTTTGTTTCTGGTTTATAAATTACGAAGAATTTTTTAATACTCTCTTTCGTTTCTTTCGTCTCTTTTTCCCTTTTTGATTTATTCGTTAGCATATGGACTATTTCAGGAATTATGGAAACAATTCCGAATGAATTCTTTTTGGGCGCCGAACATAAATATAATGCGCTTTTTCTAAATACAGGAAATACATCTTCCTGTGTTTAAAAGAAAATCTTTGAGATTACTAATTATTAGTTTTTACATGATTATTTTGAATTTAGTTTATTTTCATTTTTAAATTAATAACTACAGTTATCTCTTTATTACATCAGTATATTTAAATACACCTAATTCTCTTTTTACACGAAAAACACAAGTTAAAGAGATAAAAGTCTTTTTTTTTACAAGAATTGTTTTGTTTTAACACGATTTTCAACATTCAGGATGTTTCTGTAAGTCGTGCATTATTTTTAATTTTAGATTTAAAATGATGATGATTTATGTAATTATGTTTGGTCTAAGCCAACAAATGGCTAAGATTATTTTCAATATGGGTGGTAAAATTATTTTCAATTCACGATTTTCTACGAAAATAGTTATACTTATGCATTCCTACAGATTTAGATTGAGTTCGGAAAATAATATCACGAACACAAATTGAGATATTCAAGTATAGGTTTGTTCTGAGGAGAATATACTGTTATCTTCATAAATAACAACAAAACTCATCAAGATATCTTAAAAATTCGATGTTTACGATTTTTTCAAAATGATTAAAAAAGATTTTAATTTTATGAAATGTTCACAACTTGCTATATTAAAAACGAATTGAGATACTTACGCATGGTTTTGTTCCCGTAAAAGCACATAATTTGTTTTATATGCGACAAAAGATTTCATCAAGATATCTTAAGAATTCCATTTTTACGACTTTTCAAAATGATTAAGGAAATCGTTTATTGCACGAAATGCTTCAAATTTGAGTTAAAAGTTGATATCTCATAGATGAATTTAAATATTTATGCATGCTTTAACTCGTGAAAATGTGCATATTTTTCTTTATATATCACAACAAAATCATCACGATGTCTTAAGAATTCGATTTTCTGCGACTTTTTAAAAATAAGAAAATTGTTCATTTTAAGATATACTACAAATTTAGGCTGAGTTTGAAAATTCATATCTCAAAAACGAATTGAGATATTCAAGTATGGTTTAATTCTTGAAAAAATGCCCATTTTTCTTTATAAATCACAAAAAAGAGTCATAAAAATGTGTTAAGAATTTTCTACGATTTTTTAAAAATAAAAAAATTGTCAGTTTAGATAAAATTACGAAAAGATATTTATGTAAGGTTTTGTTCTAACATACCTTCTTTCATAAACCACAAAAAAATGTCATTTATATATCTTAAGAATTTGATTTTTTACGATTTTTTAAGTCCGAGTTTAATCCCTGAAAAAGTGTACACTTTCCTTTAAAATCACAAAAAAATCATAATAATGTGTAAGAAATTTTCGACGATTTCCTAAAAATAAGGAAATTGTTAGTTTTATGTAATGCAACAAATTTAGGTTGAGTTTAAATGTTGATATCTCAAAAAAGTGAAACACTCAAGTGTGGTTATGTTTTAAGCAAAGTTTTCATTCATAAACCACAAAAATGTCATCTATATATCTTTGAGAATAAGTTTTATCTATCTTTAGTTTTTATTTTTATGAAATGCAACAAATTTAGTTTTTAAACAGATTTTTTACATTTATTTATTATATTTATTACATTTATATGTATTTGAAATCTGACGAGATTTTCTGAAGATGCCATAACGACGAAACCGGTCAAAGCTAATTTTTAAAATAAATTCATTACTCAGTTTTTCTTTTAATTCAATACAATCAATATCTAATCAATAATAATTAATTTATGGCTTTAGACCAAAAAAATACGCGAATAATCATCATTTTTATTCTAGTATTAAAGTTTAAAATTATTCCACGACTTGCGAAAGCACATACAGTAAAGCTTCGCTAGTCTGAATCAATTAAAACCAGCTAAATTCAGATTATAGAAGCATACGGATCTTTTAGTTAAATTTATCTTATAGATTAACCCATCCACTAGCCAATCGGAATGCATAAAATATCCGTAACCATGATAATAATTCCTTAGATAGCTTAGCTAGAAGATGGTAGTTTCGAGCCTAAGGCTCAATTTGTTCGCTTTTGGTTAAATATAACTATTGGACATTTATCATAATTACTGGTCAAATAGCCAATTATGGCAAATGACGTTACAATAAACATGCAAAATATCCAATAGTTAATAACCAAAGGTGCATTGTCTTGCACATCTATTATCTGCAGTTTATCTTGCAGTACAGATGATACATTGAAGCTTTTACTAGCTTGCTTACTTACTCCGCTTATTCTAGACCCTTAATAGAAAGAACTGCTTATTTTCTGCAGTTTAGCTTCTGCAGCTTACTTCCGATTTCTTTTAATTGTTGACTGGATGATAAAATAGCGTCATAAGGTTACATAGTTAGTCAGTTAATTATTCAGGTCTGCCTCATCTGATTATCCAAATATATTTCTCTGGCATTTTGCTAATAAATTGTAAAGATTGGCAAACGTTAGGAAGGATAAATTCGGCATTTTTAATAGTAATGCTTTTCAGTGTTTTGGAAATATCTTCTTGTTCTACAGATAGACTGAAAAATCTATTAATTCCGATTAGCGAATCCGTTACAAATTCAAATCACAAGCGGAGCTTTACTATACATAGTGCTTTAAGCACAAAAGCATTCTTAAGTACACTCAACAAGAATTTTTTAATATTGTTTATATCAAATTTTCTTCTAACACGATTATTTTACATAAATTGTATAGATAAATTCGGGTATTCCCAGAATTCTTTATACGATATATCAATCAGAACTAAGTGTAAAACAGTTTTCGTTCTATATCCAGTGTTAATTCTAATGCTTGTGTTGGTTTCAGTTATTGTTCAATGTTAGATTGTTGTATATTATTCCTTGAAGTAAAGCTAAATCGAAAAACTAGTAATATTCGAATTTCGTTGTCTTCAGAAACGTGCCGATAAACTCAAATGTTTCTAGTTTTAGGTCTAGTGTTAGTTCTAGTTTTAGTTATTATTCAACTGTAGATCAACGAAAGAAAGATAACAAGGGATAGGCCAGAGATGATAGCGGAGAGCTGAGGTAACTCCAAGAAAGCCCGGAGAGAGTGTTTCCGGAGAAGACGAGAAAAGGGGGATAGGATTAGGTTGGGTTGGGTTGGTGTGGTCTAGTATCAATTCTAGATTTACTTCAATAAAAATTCACATCATAATTATATCTTGTGCTAACTAAAAGTTGTACTAAGAAGGGCTCCAACTTAACCCAAAACAAACATCATTAAAAGTAGCAAACTAAACGAGTTACGTAGCACTAGCTCTAATAAAAAATGTTCAATAAACTAGTACTGAGTAACTGCTCTCTCGTCTAAACACGCACGGCTAAACCCGTATCTTTCTGATTCTAGGCCTAGTGTTAGCTATAGTTTTAATTCATTTAAAATATCTAATATAGTGGTACCTATCTATTGCTAACTAGCTTTATTTAGTACTGTCACCAGAACTAACACTAAACCTAGAACTAAAAACACTTGGGTTTAGCCGAGCGTCTCTTAAGACGATTAAACCCAAATGTTTCTAGTTTCAGATCTAGCGTTAGTTCTAGTTTTAGTTATTATGCAGCTGTAGATTGTTATATACAGGATATATGCACATGATTTCAGAATCACATCCTGAAGCTTATCCAAACATTTGAAAAATCGTTTCTATCAATTTACCCAAAAATGCACAATTTTTGAGATACAGGGTTTTGAAATTTACCCTGTGATTTTGTATTGATTTTTTTTAGTACAAAAAACAGCTTTTGTAAGCATTTTCTTCTAAAATCATAATTGGTGAAGATTTTGAAGGGGTAGTAGTTGTTTTTCCCCCCAACTTCTACGCTACTGAAAAAAGTACGGTTTTAAGACGCTCATTTGAGCCGCCAATGTGTTCTACACAAAAAAAGGAACTGATGGTCATGAGCTCTTTTTTGAAATCCCTTTTAAATTGACCGTTTTCGAGAAAAATCAACTTTTATTTTGAATAACATGGTCAATTTGTTGAAATAAAAATTTTATTTTACTAAAACATTAGAACAAGTAACAAAAGCGTTAACTTCATAATTGCAAAATAAAAAAAAATATGCTGCAAAAGTCGTATTTAAAAATTCAACACCTTGTCTCTTGATAATGGTGCATTCTAGAAGGTGAGCTGATAGAAATTCTTCTAATCTTATCACATCCTGAAGTACTGCGCATATATTATAAAACACTGTATATATTTGATGAATAAAATATTATTTTAAATTTAATTTAATTTAATGATTATTTGTGGTGATAAAATATGCAACAAAGAAGTCTTCTTCTACAACGTCCATCGTACTATTCTTATTTAAAATTCATACACACACAAAAAAAGGCTTACATCGTCGTCTTAGCAATAAAACGAAGAAGTGTCTTGCATTTTAAAGGCTATATAAGTAGATAAAGATGAATGAATTGCTAATGTTTTCATTCATGAATCGTAAAACAAGCAAATTTTTTAAAAGATTTTTTATTAATAAAATATGATGCAAGACGTTTTTTTTGAAAGAAAGACAAAGCCTTTCGGTTTTTTTTTTTGGTTTGCTTTCTATCCCTGGGCACTCAATGGGTTTCTTTGCCGATGGTTTGAAGAGAAGGAGCTCAGGTAGTAGCCTCGACACAGGTCTTACGTTACTTCCGGCCGATAAGGGCGCAGGCACCTTCGTCGGCTTGCACTCCCTATATGCTGGTTTCCGGTGGGGCCACCCTCGCAACTCTACACGTCGTTAGCGACGTGTGCGTGTCTGGTGTACTAAATTTCGAAACTGGGTTACGTTTTTTTATTTAGAGGGGTTGGAAAAAAAATCGTTTTTTTTTTATAATTTTTTGCTTCAAGTTTATTTTTCTTTTACTTGGGGTAGGTCTTGTATTTATTATTATTTATTCATCAACGTCGGTTTAACGTAAATAGTTGAAGATGAAGAAAACCAATTTCTGTTTTGTTTATCTTCAACTTTAGAAAACATAAATTATTACCTTAACCATGAAAAATTTCACAAAAAGTACATTTTCAAAGAAAACGGAAAGAAAGTTTATTGGTGGCGACCCTTTTAGAATGGGTCATTAGACCTAAGTATTCTTGTAAAAACGCAACAATACAATGAGGTTTAACATTTTTTTCCCTACAAATTACGCTCAAACCCCGCAGGGTGACCTTTTTTACCTGAACCTTAAATTTTAAAGATCTGATTTTCAGATTATCTCATATCAAAGAAAACACAGGTAATGTTTTTAAAACACCTGACACGACAATTTTTATCAGATAATATTTTTATAATTCGCCAGACTAAATCATTTTAAAAAATCGCTAAGCCTTTTATTTGGACACACGCGCGTCACTTTACGACACTTAAAGACCCTTGAAATAGAAATCGTAAAGAATCTTCAATAATAAATGATAAGGTGAGATAAAAAATCATTTCTCCCGGTACAGGTTATATAACAGTTCATAATTTCCGGTTATAAATAAATAGCAATATCGAAATTAATAAAAACAATTAATTTAATCTAATAAATATTTGTGGTTGAAAATTTACAACTAAGATCACTTCCTCTTCAAATAAAATCGCTTTGATTTAAATAATTCTCAAACCACATCACTCCCTCACTCGATGCGAATATGGATAGTAGTAGAAATTCGTGTTAACCACGTAATTTCCGGTGTTCCTACAAATTTAATATGAAGCTTTTTTCGAGTATTGCTCTGATTATTTCTATGATTTCCCGTCATGGTACAGTACTGTGGTTGATGTTAATTTCATCCTGTACACGATAAGAAGTAAGAAATGTGATTGTAAATAAATCAACGGTCCAATCAAAATCATTCTTTATTTTTCACCCAACTTTAATCAATTTAAGAAATATAACGTGCGATTTTCAAAATTGCTATCAAATCTAATCAAATAAAAATATTTCAAGATGTTTTGTTATGCATCATTATACATATTGTATGCAATATGTTATCAATAAAACCGTATTATTATCGATAAGATCTGAATATCTAATCAAATTTAAGAAAATAATTGCTTATTTTTTTTATGTAATTTTAATTTTTTTTGATAATGTGCGATAACTCTACATATTTAATCTTATATACAAAATTTGATTTTAGAAATGTCGATCAATCTCTTCGAATCTCGATGAATAACTCTAAAAAGTTATTTTTACGGAATCAAAACAAAATCAAAGTATTTAAGGTACTTAATCTTGGTTTAGTAGGTATTTACTTGTAATATTTTCTGATTGATAGATACTGACTCACACAAATTTGTCTCTAATATGTTACCATCACTTTCCAGTGTTAATCTGGATGAAATAAAATGTTTTGACTCAAATAGAGAACTAAACTTGCCGTTTTGGTTTACATCTCATCATTAATAGAGTGGTAATCAATATCTCTTGGCTCACTTTTTCAAATGCGGTAGAATAATTTAATGTAACTTAAGAGCATCATGCTTTCAATGATATTTAATGGAGGAGATAAGATGCTAATTGGTTTCAACTCGTTCTGTATCTCGAATTGTTTATTATGTTATTAAGACGAGGAAGAGAGCGAGGAGATTATTGGAAAGATCCCCAAATAAGTAGACAAGTGCGGCCTACGGTAATCCGACAGCATCACATTAAGCAATGGACCACGTACCCCAAGAGATCTAATGAAGCACATCCACTTTGTTTTAATGATTGTACTACCTGCCATGAGATTTTCATCACAAAGTCTAACCGATCTCATCGATTCGTCTTATATGGATCAAGATTTGCTATCAATTGATCTTATAAAGTAACATTTTTAAGCAAATTTAATTTTTATAAACACCGCTGTTAGATTTTCCGCATATTTGTTTTTTGTTAAAGATGTTAATGGTATAAATTAAATAGATCATATCTTAAGAAAGGATAGAGATGAGATATGATGGTGAAATAAAGAGCAATTTGAAGTAAATTTTATAAGGAATCAATGTGCAACGAATGATTTCTTATTTTTTATAAACATCGATGTAATGTTTTTTTAAATCTGACTGTATGTTTGACTAATACGGATTTTACGAACAAAAATTTTAAATATGATATCTCAAGAACGGATAGAGGTATAATGATAAAATGAAGAACATTTTGAAGTAAACATAATAAGGATTCAATGTGTCATGAATGATTTCTTATTTTCTATAAACATCGATGTAATGATTTTTTAAATATGACTCTGTATGTTTGATTGATACAGATTTTAAGAACAGAAATTTTAAATATGATATCTCAAGAACCGATTGAGGTGTAATGATAAAATGAAGAACATTTTGAAGCAAATTTAATAAGTATTCAATGTGCCATGAATGATTTCTTATCTTCCATAAACGGCGACATTATGATTTTTTAAATGTGATTGTACGTTTGATGGTTAAGGATGTTAATTGTATATATAAAATAGATCCTATCTTAAGAATGGATTGAGATATAATGATGAAATGAAGAGCAGTTTGAAGCAAATTTAATAAGGATTCAACGTGCCATAAATGATTTCTTATTTTTTATAAACACCGAAGTAACGATTTTTTAAATCTAATTGTGTATGTTTGACTGATACAGATTTTAAGAACAAAAATTTTAAATATGATATCTCAAGAACGGATTGAGGTATAATCATAAAATAAAGAACATTTTGAAGCAAATTTAATAGTTATTCAACGTGCCATAAATGATTTCTTATTTTCTATAAACACCGAAGTAACGATTTTTTTAAATCTAAATATGTTTGACTGATACAGATTTTAAGAACAACCATTTTAAATATGATATCTCAAGAACGGATTGAGGTATAATGATAAAATAAAGAATATTTTAAAGCAAATTTAATAGGGATTCAATGTGCCAAGAATGGTTTCTTGTTTTCCATAAACGATGATATTATGATTTTTTAAATCTAACAAATCAAAGATACTTACTTTGATAGTTATGGATGATAATGGTATAAATTAAATAGATTATATATTAAAAAAGAATTGAGATATAATGATGAAATAAAAAACAATTTGAGGTAAATTTAATAAATATTCAATTTGCAATGAATGATTTTTTATTTTACATAAACGAATTTTTAAATCTACCTCTTTATTTTTGATTCTTCTGCAACTTATATTAGCAAAAACGGAAATTATAAACCAATTCTTAGGAACGAATTGAGATATTAGCATAAAATAGATAACATTTTGAAGGAAACTTAATAAAGATTTAACGATTCGTATATAATTTCCTACTATTTATTTGAAAGCTTTAAATTTTAATGATATAAATTAAAGAGATCACATCTTAAGAACGGGTTCAGATATAACAATGAAATAAACAACATTTTGAAGCAAATCTAAGGTTTCTTTCAGGATAACGGATCTTGTAGTAACGATCTGCTTAAACATGTTTTTTAAATTCAAGCTTTGACCCAATCGTTACCAAATATTGAGTCAAAAATGTATTTCTTATAACATTCACATACTCCAGGAGTTTTAACAGGAGCAAATAAAAACTAACTAACTGTGTAGCTTAATGTTAACTGAGGTAATGTTTTGTTAAATTTTAAGCCTTTTATTAGAATTATGTCAACAGTAATATTGGCGGAGATTATGTTGTGACGATTTCAAATAATCATAATTTTGCTAGATTAAGGAAATTTTAAAATATTTCTTTTAATATTAATCTTAATTCTCAATTTTTTGCATATCATCACTTTTCTTGATCATTTTAAGAACTAAACTTAAAATTTTCCAGTATATTTTAAACAATAATCAAAATTAAATTAATTAAAATATGTTGACAAATAATTAGAATTATTTGACGTCCTTTTAGTTACTATTTATGTACATATACTACTAATAGTGACGTAAAACGAGTTAAAGTGAAACAACACAGTTTTGATTGTATGTAAATTTGAGTGTTATTAAAAAAGTACATCGTGTGAAAATTGTACAGTCATAGCCTATAAATATTTTAAGTCTTAGATGATATTTTTTACGATTATTAAACTCTAATATCATTTACAAAAGAAGGTTGTGTTTGTTCTTTCGTTTTTATTACCTGTTTATTTTAGATTATGATTATCGAGGAATTTATTGTTGTTTTCATGGTAAAAAAATTACATTCTGACCTATTTTTAGTGCAATAAATGATTTTCTAAATCGTTTTAAACATATAAATCATAAAGAATTAATTAATGCTATTATTATGTGAGGTGTGTTATTGTTTAAAATTATTTAATTTATATTAATCTGATTAAGATCGAAGTCCAACGCCCACATTTTTTTTTAAATTGAATCCGATTAAATGATTGTTTGGTTACGGAGTTAGCAACAAACAGATAATAAACAATATTTATAACGAAAAAACCGAACGGTCTCCTATACAAAATATTTTTAATTACGTTTTTATCTTGACCAGCATCATCGATATTTTAACAAGTTTGTTTTTCAACGTTAAAAATACTATTTCGATCGTTCTCGGTATTTCTTGAAAAATTTATGAATGAACGTGACTCCTCTTAATCAAGATCAAATCATCATCTCGTCTTAACAATCGATTAGATAACAACACGAAGTACATTTAAGCACCTTAAACGAATTTATGAATGAACACTTTTATCTCGTTTTGTGATAAAAAATAAAATATTTTTGTCTTTAATTATAATAATAATTATATAGTGCTTTTCAAAAGTAACGAATAAATTCAAAAAGATCATTAAAAATAATTTTTTGAAAAGTCACTGAGATGGGCGAAGAAAGATTTAAATTTTTTTTGCATTTTTTTTGTCTTAATAAAATATCAAAAACAATTGATGAACAATTAAGCACGACTATTACTATTTCCCTATCTCAAATGAACGGAAAATTATGAAACTTTATGGTGACCAATTGTTTTAGATGTCAAAAATTAAGCATTGTCTTAATAAAACATCTAAAATAAGTGGTTAAGATGGTTAACCACAGTTGCTGTTATCTGTCTATCTCATATTAATGAAATATTTTGATATTTTAAGGCAATTTTTCTTATGTAACTGTTATAGTATTAAATGTAGAAAACAATCCTCTTTTCCATTTATAACCATATATGTACATTAGTTAAAAAGTCAGTCATTACAAGCCTCTTTCAGATCCTAAGTCAACACCGATAGTTCAAGATTGCACTTCCGATATTGAAACACTTCCAAAATAGTTTTCATGTTTTAGCTGATAAGTTATGTTCGAAAATATTAGCATAAGCGTTAAGAGCAATACAAATTTTATTTTTTATTATCTTTAGCGTCGTTTCATATCTAAACGAGTCTATGAGTTTTCTATGAGTTTTGAAGTGTTTGATAGTATTATAACCATAAATTGAGGTTAAGCATGTTTTTATTTACGTGGCCATAACTAGAGCGAATTTTATCAGTTATAAAAGATGTTCACTTCCTCTATTTTACCCACTACATTATTCAACGCCAGTTGTGCAGTTTGTTCAATATCTTCAATTTCCCAACCACTAACTATGATTGCAAAAATGTTTCACATTCCACAATATGGACTTCACAAACCCTGTGTTAATCCTTTTCAATTACGATCTCTACAATTTATAAACACAATCCATCAGCCTAATCCACCTCAACTCAATATTTCATCATATATATATCATCAACAGTCCAAGCAGTATACTACTTCGCAAAACCAGTTTTACTTCGAAATTATTTCGAACCAGCTTCTGAAGAAGGTTACAACATGATGTTCAAAATGATTCAAAATCATTTTTTCAAAAAACGCACCTGAAACCTGAATCTGCTGTTAATATTTATTTAGCTCTAGATTGTTATAATTTTTTTTTCTCTAGATTTTATAATTGTTTTAATTTTTTCAAAATACAGTAACTTTTTTGTTTTATTACCAAAGATAGATTATGTGTACATATCGAATTCAATAGACATTATGCATGTATGGGTAACATGGAAAAGAGTAATTAGTTATTATTAGTTTATTAGTTATTTATTAGTTATTAATTATTATATAAAGAATATTTTCCATAAAGAGTGCATCACATGAAACACTTGGTTTTAGTCCTGCGGAGTTATGTTATGGGAAGCAAATTAACGTATATATTAAACGTATATCCTAAACTACTACAGAAACCAACATAAAGGAGACCCCAACACTTATCAAGAAATTTTCAAAATTGAATAACTTTTTTCTTTCATTGCCAAAGATGGATTATGTGTACTTATCGTATTCAATAGACATTGTACCATATATAGGTAATATGAAAAAATGTGGGATGCCTGTATTGACCAATATTCGCCATAAAAAGTGCACCACATGGAACACATGGTTTCAGTCCTGCTGACTTATGTTATGGGATTCAAATTAAATCTTCTTTATGTATCGTTGATATCTACATAACAGCGGGTTTGATAACCATAAAAAATAGAAGATGCCTATATGTAACAAGAGCTAAGAAATAGCTCCGCTAATTCGTAAACTCACAAATGCGAATTCCCTTTTATTCTGAACAAAATTAGAAAATGTGAAATTTGCATTGTATCCCTTGTAGTCCAACTTGGTAAAGGATTAACATATTGAATTAACATATTTTTCGTTCTATCTGTAGAACAAGACGATATTTCGAAAACATTGAAGGGGTTTTATTAAAATTGCTTAGTTCATACTTTCCAATGTTTGCCAAACCTTGCAATTTATTAGTAAAATGCTAGAAAAGTGTATTTGAATAGTCGTAGTAGTAGATGAGGAAGAGGAACAGCGCAATCCTAAACTTAAGGTGTAACGGGGGCTCCTGGGGGAGTGCCTGTTTTTGCAATGAAATGCAGGATGTCTCCATTATATATATACCAAGTGTTCCCTCTGAAGTGCGAACTTTTTTTCTTTGGCATTGTACATTGTATGAAAAGTCGATTTGGCAACCCTGTGTACTTCAATTAAAGTAAAACTGGAACTAACACTAGACCTAGAAATAGAAATTTTAATTAATAATAGAGTACGAAAGAGATTATGCAAAGTTCCTTTTATAGGTTATAATCTGTGCTACATATGTTTCGAATAATTTATATTCTTCATCAGGCACATCTGAAAGTGGAAGAGGAATTGGAATAACATAAATTAAATGGTTGCAATATATAAAACACCAATAAACAAACAGTGTGGTAATTAGTTGAATTACTAGTACTTTGAATTACACAATTACTAACACAGCTACTAACGTTTTAAATTATTAAAAACATAAAAACACTTTAAAAATGCGTGATAGTCTATTTTTCTTAAACCCCCTTTAGGCGCACATGTATGCAGCAGATACATGCTTAAAATTGCTTGTCTTCTGTTTAAAGACTGATATCTTTGCAATGGGTCAATGAAAAAATGTGCAGTAAACTTTGGTACAATAAGTGATCATTAGGTTCAGGGCAGCACCATAGGTCATGGGTGATTATAACTTTTAATGTGATTTTCTGTGTCGGTTTTTGAAATTGTAACGATTTATATAGGAATTTTAAAAATTGTCTATTATTATTGGTTTCGACGATGTCGTTCATTAGCAGGTTGTTTTTATTGTTAACCCTCGTATTCCGGTGCCTGGGTCTATTTGGACCCAAATAAATTTTTGCGAGAAATTGTAATAAATAGATTTGTCGTTACTCAAGGAGTGCGTTAAGTTAGATCGGCGTCAAACGAACGTCCCGACGAAAAAACGACGAAAAAATATGTCTCGACCGTTTCTTTACAGCGCCAGGCGTCTGTCTGTGTAAGAGGCTATAGCGACAATACAATTGCCATTAAATTCTTGATTTAGTTCACAGAAGGTGTATTTTAGAGCAACGATCTACATCGAAAAATAAAATGTTTGCTAATTTTGTAAATAATAATGATGATTATAACAATGAAGTGTCTTCTGATAATGAATGTGCGTCATTGACTTTTAGTGATGCAGTACCAAAAGAAGAGGATAATGAAAGTGATGAGTTTAGTGGTGAAAATAGTAATAATATGTCACACTGTAAAGACCAAAATGTTTGTGGACGAACATGGAGATATATTTCCCCCACAAGCAGAGATGCAGAATTTGGTAAATATGATGCTACACTCACAGCAAATTCTGAGGGTGTAGAAACCATGGAACAATGTTTTGATTTATTTATAAATGATGAAATCATGGACATTATAATTACTTATACAAATGAAAAAGCGGTTAAATATTATGAAATGTTTTCAAATAATATATGGAAGCCGGTAGACCGTGTTGAATTGAAGGCATTTTTTGGGATTTTACTAATTACTGGCCGTTTTCGGGAATCACGTGAAAGTAAAAAAGATCTATGGAAGAAAAAGATTGCTTATAGTCGACAAATTTATCGAGCATCTATGTCTCGTGATAGATTTACAAACATTTTACGATTTTTGCGTTTTGACGACTTTCAGACACGAGAAGAAAGAAAAATGACCGATAAGTTGGCAGCTTTGAGAACCATTACAAATATTTTAACAAGAAATTGCAGAGATAATTACCGAGCGTCTAATGTAGGCACTATTGATGAACAATTAGTAACATTTCGAGGAAGATGTCCATTCAAGGTGTATATGCCGAGCAAGCCGGGGAAATATGGGCTGAAATTATGGGCCCTATGTGACGCTACTACATATTATTGTTGTAATTTTGAAGTGTATTTAGGAAAATGCGGAAACACACCGGAGAAAGGACAAGGACAACGAGTAGTTAGAGTTCTTTCAGAGTTTTGGAAGGGATCTAATCGAACTATCACAACCGACAATTTTTTTACGGATATCTCACTTGCAGAGGATTTACTCAAAGATAACATATTTATAGTGGGAACAATGCGGAAAAATAGAAAGGATTTACCAAAATCTTTGATAACAATATCCGGAAGAGCTCAATTCTCTTCCGATTTTATATTTTCTGAAAATCTAACACTTGTGTCGTATATCCCAAAACCAAGAAAATGCGTAGTTTTACTTTCGAGCGTTCATCGAGAACATGCTATTTCTGACGAAAATAATAATTACAAACCTAATATTATCAATTATTACAATTCAACAAAAAGTGGAGTGGATGTTTTAGATAAAATTCTAAGAGAATACACTTGCCGGAGATGTACACGACGTTGGCCTCTGTCGCTTTTTTTACATTATATAGATATTGCAGCCTATAATGCATTTGTACTATGGCAACTCAAAAATCCGGATTGGGCAACTGGTAACATAAAATCAAGAAGAAAACAATTTATAGAAAATTTGTTTGAACAGTTAGTTGCTGCAAACATAGATTCTAGAGCTAGAGCATTTGAAACCAATGCAGTAGTATTTTCGAGACACATTGTGGACGCCATCGAAAGTACAGGCCGAAAAATAAATAAACAAATGAGTACAACATTAGAAAAACGCTCAAGATGTAGCTTGTGTATTGGAAATGACAATAAATATAAATCAAAATGTGATGTTTGTTATAAATATGTATGTAATATACATTCAACATGTACAAAAAATATTTTGTGTACAAATTGTAATGATTTAGAATAAATATTTTTTATGTAATTTTTTTTAAATTTTATTTTTATGTATTATTTTATATCCCTAATAATAGTTCACCTTTAAAATAAAATAAGTCAAAATCATAATGGCAAAAGCTTCATTTTTTATATTCTACGTAAACAAAAACTGTTCGGGTCTCGGTTGACCCAGGCACCGTCCGCAACGGTTGGCGAAACGTCAGTACTGCGAGAGTTAATGTGCATCTCTTCATATAGGTCAATTTTTCTCGATTTTTTGTGATTTTTCAGAAGTTTTATGTTTTTTGAAGAGATATTATGAGATGTTTCTATTTTGTGTTTGAAGATTGATGTATTCACTCTTGTTGTGTGCTCCTTGTAGCGGGTTAATAAGTTTCTACAAGTTTGGCCTATATATGTTTTTGGACAGTTTGAGCAGGTGATTTGGTATACTCCGCTTAGTTCATCTTGTTTTGGTTTTTGTTTGCTATTCAGGAGGTTGCTGTTTTTACCAGAAGAAAATGCTGCTGTGATGTTGAATTTCTTCAGATTGTGTTCAAGAAGAGGATGCAAAGCTATACCGATGTGTTTGGTTTCTGTTTTGAAATGAGAGTATATGATGTTATTGATTTTTGCAGTATGTATTTTTATGTGTTTTACTGTATTTTTGATCTCCGCCTTTAGCTTGTCTGTACTGAGTGGGACGTCATATATGCGGTTGAAGAGGAAACGGAAGCTGGCATGTTTGTGCTGATCCCATTGGCAGTTCGTCGTTCATTCTGTAGAAGTGGCAATTAAAGAGGAAACAATTTTGTCTGCAGGTGAGGTCTAGGATGGTCAAGAAGTTGTAAATTTCAATGTTGTTTAGTTCGTCTTCGTTTTTCAAATAGTTGCTCTTTTATGATGTCGATTGTAGGTTTTGTTTATGTTTTTATGTCGAATGAGACCAGCTTGCAGTTGGGTTCTAGTACGAATTTTGAAAGCTTCTTTAGTAGTTTTGTGGAGTTTCTTATAGTGTTATCTGTTGAAATATACCTACTCAATAATATTTGTAGGATATTTGCCAATTTATTTGTAGGAGTATTTTTATTATCTATAGGTCTTATACTTTTTCGGGTTTGTGGAGTTTTATTACGCTTTTCAGGGAGGGTATTATGGGATTCATTTCTATAGAACTTGAAGGCTTTATATTGAACGCATCAAGATGTTGGGAATTGTCTTTGATTAGTTTTCTTAGTTTATTATTGTACTTTATTATTGCTTTAGTGGGGTTATTTTTGATCTGAAATATTATTTTGCTGGAGGAAATTCAAAATCTTTGAAATGTATGTGTCTTTTTCAATAATTCTCATCCCAGCGCCTTTATCTGCTGTGGTGACAGTGAGGTTGTTTTTGCTTTATCTTCTTCCTCAGATTTGTCGTATTTTATAAGATATTTGCTTTTGTCTTATTATTGCGTTGAAGCTGTGTCAATGATTTTTATTAACCTATAATCATCGTTAAACATTTGTTTGATGTTATCATCGAAGAGCAATTATGACTCTAGTTTTATTGCCAATTCAACTGGCTTTATTTTGTTTGGGATGGAAATTCTGGAACCGAGATTGAGGATTTCTATGTCTTCATTGGAGAACATTTTTGCATCGTCTCTTTTGTAACTTATTATTAATTAAAACTTGTAGTTTTAATTAACTTCGAATCCACACTGAGTAAACTAGAAATAAAAAGTTTTGGGTTTAGCCGTGCGTCTAAAGATTCTAGTTCTAGAGCTAGTGTTGGTTCTAGTTTTACTTCAATTCAAATATACAGAGTTGGGTTAGATTGGGTTTACTCGTACATCTAAAGAAATAAGAAGAACGAAGGCCTTTGCAATGAATAGTTTTTGAAATAGAGTACTTTATAAACTGATTTGGCAACCATGTATATTTGAAATGAAGTAAAACTAGAACCAACACTAGACCTAGAATATTCTTTTTTGAAGATTGTATGAATATTACACCCATTTCATTCGTTCACCTCAGCCTTGGGGCGCTAAATATCTTAGGACTGCAGTAAAGCATCTAGTGAAGCGGGTGAAATATTTAAAATGCAAAGAAAAAACAATTAGATTACTCAAACACTTGGGTTACAAAGAAAGTTTCAGAGGTTACTTTAGGGAATTGAAGATACAGACAATACCCTCCTGTTATTTGTTTTCTTGTTTGCAATATGTTCATGCGCAAAAAGAAAACAGAAACAATTAACTGGTACCCTTGCATAGAGTACAGAAGTCACAAAATACTTTCAAGTATATTTCAATTAAATTATAAAGGTGTCTCACGTAACTGGTTCATTAGAATTTTTTTAGGTTCCACTACTAGAGGGTTCCACTACCTAGAGGCATGAAATTTTGGTACCATGGGTTGTTCATCCTGATCTTTTATCCCAAAATATTTTCAAGATGGCCACCACTTCCGGTATACCGGAAGTAGACCTCAACTTCGTTATTTTAAATGGAATGCTATAGTTTTTATTACACCATTCAATTATTCGTAAAAAATATGTTGATTTTGATAACAGTTATTGGTACTTAGCGTTACTTTGATTTTAAATGTGTTTAAGTTGTGTTTTTTGTCAAATATCACCATGCTCTTTACAAGCCCCTATCTTAGCCAACGTTAATTCAACAACATTTTGCATTGGTACGATAACTCTTCATATGATGTCAAATAGCTTGTCATTTGTTGTATCAGTATATCTTATACAGGCTGGTCAACAATTGAGTTATCGTTTTTCTGTATTCAATTGCGTGAAAGTCGAAAATTTTAAATGGTAAGCCCCATATTTTCATACCTTATCGGAAAGGGAATTTTATTGTCTACAAATTATCTATAAACATTCCTATACCTATATATTATAGTTTCCTTGCTATTGAGGAATTTATCAAAATCCTACGTAGAATGCTAGAAACCGTTTGTGTTTTTGTTAGAAGACCATGACATTTTGACAGTTTTTTGTTTAATTTATTTAAATTATTAATAGCATTATTTCCAGAATGAACTGCGATTGAATAAACTTTAGATTGTTAGCTATTATTTATCAAAAATAACCAAAGGAAAACCGAATAAATGAAACAATGAAAAACAACAATTTTATAACAAAAATTAAAATCAATAACATAAAAGAATCAAAAACTTAAAATAATAAAAATAAATTAAGGCAATTTACTTCCCTACAAACTATCTAGTAACTTTCCTGTGCCTATTTGTTGTTGTTTTTCATCCATGTTTATGTTATTGTTGTCATTACTTGTTGGTTGTGTCCAACCAACTAAGTTTAAATTGAAAATCAATTTTAAATTGGTTTTATATTCATGGCGGATGTAATAAAGATTTGAATTGGCAAATATCACCATGGTCTTTACAAGCCCATATCTCAGCCAACGTTAATTCAAAAACGTTTTGCATTGGTACAATAACTCGTCATAAGCTGTTAAATAGATTGTCATTTGTTGTATCAGTATATCTTATACAGGCTGGTCAAAAATTGAGTTACCATTTCTCTATATTCAATTGCGAGAAAGTCGAAAATTTTAAATGGAACGCCCCATATCCTTTTAGCTTATCTAAACGGGAATTTAATTCTCTACAAATTATCTATAAATATTGGTATACCTATTTATTATAGTTTTCTTCATATTGACTATTTTGACAGTTTATCGTTTAATTTATTTAAATTATCATTGGTATTATTGCTAGAATGATCTGCGATTGAATAAACTTTAGTTTGTTAGATTTTATTTGCCAAAAATAACCAGCAGAAGAACGCATAAATGAAACAATGAAAAACAATAATATGGCGTAACTTTCGACGTAATAATGGGCGAGATATTCCTAGAGAGTAGAGTCTCTTTATTTACAGTGCTTTCTTGTAAAATATTATTCATCTAAATCGACCGAAGCATCTCTTACCGAAGAATTTGATAAAGCAATAAAATATGACAAAACATTTATTCTATTATCTTAAGCTGTTGGTGATAGAAATTTATGGTTTCTTATTATTTGGATCTTTCCAAAACTGAGAGATACGTCTCTTATCCTATCCAAAACTTTATTACATCCGCCATGAATATAAGACGAATTTAAAATATTGGCGTAGGAATAATTCGTCATGATATTCAAAGACATTAGCAGCAGTGAGTGATGACACAACTAACTAATGACAACAATAACATAAATGTGGTTGAAAAGCTATCAAATTTCCATGGCTTTCTAACATAAAAACAAGAAGCTTTCCAGCATTGCATGCGCCCATTAATTTCCAAATATAAGGGGAACAACAACAAATAGGCACAGGAAAGTATCTAAATAGTTTGTAGAGAATTAAATTCCCATAATTTTTATAATTTTAAGTTTTTCATTCTTTTATGTTATTGATTTTAATTTTTGTCACTAAATTGTTGTTTTTCATTGTTTCATTTATTCGGTTTCCTTATGGTTATTTTTGGTAAATTACAGCTAGCAATCTAAAGTTTATTCAATCACAGTTCATCATAGAATAAATTAAACAAAAAACTGTCAAAATGTCTTCTGTTGTTTGTGTCCTTCTAGCAAGAACACAAACGGTTTTTAGCATTTTACGTATGATTTTGATAAATTCCTTAATAGCAAGAAAACTATAATAAATAGGTATAAGAATGTTCGTAGATAATTTGAAGATAATTAAATTCCCTTTCTAATGGGGTATGAAAATATAGGGCGTTCCATTTAAAATTTTCGACTTTCACACAATTGAATACAGAGAAACGGTAACTTAATTTTTGACCATTCTGTATAAGATATACTGATACAACAAGTGACAATCTATTTAACAGCATATGAAGAAGTATCGTACCAATGCAAAACATTTTTGAATTAACGTTGGCTGAGATATGTACTTTTAAAGAGCATGGTGATATTTGCCAAAAAACACCTAAAATCAAAATAACTCGAAAACAAAAAACGCTAGGTACTATATTATTACGTATAATTGAATGGTGTAATAAAAACTATAGCATTCTATTTAAAATAACGAAGTTGAGGTTTACTTCCGGTAGACCGGAAGTGGTGGCCATCTTGAAAATATTTTAATTTAATAGATTGGAATGAACAACCCATGTTACCAAAATTTCAAGCCTCTACGAATAGTGGAACCTAAAAAAGTTCTAATGAACCAGTTACGTGAGACACCTGTATATTGTCATATCCAAGGCTTAGCAGATATTACTATTATTTTGTACAACAAATGTATAAATATGTGCTTATAAAACTTGCAACATCTAAATAACTTCAATTATCCGCATGCTTCCATAATTTGAATTAAGCTGCTTTTAATAGATACGGATTAGCGAACCTTTACTGTATATTCCAATTTTTAACTAATAATAAGATACCTAATTTTAAAAGTATTAAATGTGACCATAACAGGTTTCTTTACCCTAACATATTTAAAAATTGCAAAAAAAAAATAAAATCTATTCCCAAAAAATTATAAAAGATTTAAATCTTTATTTTGTTTTTATCGATTTTATCGAACGTCATTACTTTTGAGAAGCAGTGTATAAACAAAATTGAAATGAATTTGTTTAGTTTTGGAATGTGCTAAAAAGAGTGAGGATTTCGTTGAGGGACGAATAAAGATCGAGATTTTTTTGGGTGAACAGGTGAGAGACGCGTAGTATATCAAAGAGTGCGAGAGAGAGGAGGGGGCTCGTCGTTTTTAAACTTCCGAGGGGGGCTCCTCGACGACGGCGACGTCGTTGTACAAATTCTCACGGCCCACTTGATCCGTTCAGCAATGGAGGAGGCGAACCCCGAGAGAGGCTACGCGTTCATTCATAAGTTCTACCTCCGCCGTTTCGAGAGGTGGAGGGAGGAGAGAGGGGCTTGTGTTTGATGCGGAGTAGTGTGGGTCCTTGTCTAGCGACCGAAAGGGCAGTCGTTCGCGCTACTCGCACACGCACGATCACATCGTGGGGCCTCTCTCGCACTTCTTTCCGCCCGTCGACGCGTACAGGTGCGTCCTGAACTTCGAAAAACGAGCGGCTTTTCTGAGTGTCTACGTAGTTTTCGTTGTTTGTTGTTGTTCAAGTTTAAAAAAAAGCGCGCGGATAAAAGAGGACGATCGAAACAAAGTGAAAAATTTGTGCTAACTCGAAACTCTCTCAAACTAAATCATAATTATTTTATACCAGTAACATTTAATAAATTTTTCCGGAATTATTTTCCTATTATTTATTGTTACTTATTCTAAATCGGGGGCCCCACAATCTATTTCGAGTGCCGTTACCGAAATAGCCCCCAAGTCATAAGCGGAGTCTTTAATGTTTTAAAACGTGACTGACGGGCCGTCTCAATAAAACAGTGCCGCACAACCGATTTTTTATTTTTTCTTAAATTTTAATTTTTTAAAATCAAATCTTCAAAAAAATTAAAAACAATGTGAAAAAGTGTTAATCACAAAAATGACAATATACGTGAACTTAACCCATTCCATACGATGACAATAAAAACAATTTGAGAAGTTAAAATTAAATTTAAGTAAATGTGACTTAAAGTGACAAATTTGATTTTTTTTCCAAAAAAAGTCAAAATCTAAAGTGATTTAATTTCATTAATGTGCTTCAAATCTAGTCAATATCAATATACATGTACGTCGACTCATCAGGGATGGGAATTAAAACAATGAAAGCATTCAGCAGACCAAAAGGTAACCAAAAACAAAATCACACCAAACTTTTTATCTTAATGTAAATAACGTTCACTATTTGGGTGTTTGTTGCGTTCAAGTCGTGTTCACATCAAAGACCTCGTTTCACGCTCCTTATTATATACCATTTTTTGTGTACATATCTTGACAAATCGAAAAAGTCAATACATGTATTCATGTTTTAAACATCATCATCATAAGATAAACATTACATAAATAACAATGGTGTTTGATCTTTTTTGTGTTAACGTAAACTCTTTTTTTTATAATAATGAAATCTTTTTACTGGAAGATGATTTCAAAAGATTTCTTGACTCATTAATTTTTTTTAATAAATGAATGCAATAAAAGTAGGGGACCACAACAATCCACTTAATCAACAAGAATTAAAAGCTTATTGTGCCCGAAAGTCCTCGAAAGAACATTAAATGAAACACAAAAGGTTTTTGTGTATTAATTTCGAACAACCATCAGGGTATCTCAATATTAAATAATTATAAAAAATGCAAAAAAAAATATTACTCATTTTTGACTTCCTTTGTAACCAAACGCCCACTAACGATGTTCATCTCGGTTATCAGCTTGCTACAGGCTCTTCGTTATCTTAAACTACTCGAAAAAATAAAAGAGAAAAACAAAGCTTTCGTTTGGACTATTGTAATATTCTCTTTTGGTATGTCCCATGACGTAGTTTAGTTAGTAAAGACCTTCGAAAGACATTTGGGGTACACATGTTTATCTTGTGGTTCTTGGGTTTCTCTTCGTGTTGACCAAAGCTGCTTTCATCGTAAATATTATCGATATTTACCAGGTTTTGCAAGAAAAAGGGTGTAGCACGTATGGCTTTTGTAGGGTTTCTGTCAACGGCTGACAAAGTTTACCCTAAAGTATCAAAAAACAGCTGCTGCAACTAACTTAACTTTCATACCACATAAAAAAGAAGTTTTCATCGACTTAATCTACAACGATTAAGTGATCTGAGTACTTAGCTGTGACAACTCGGTTATCAACTTTTTAATGTTTATAAACTGATAATGCAGGATTATTTATTGGTATTTGCAAATATAGTTATTGAAAGTCGATAACATCCTATAAAATTTAAAGGTTTTTAAAAGTATGATGAAATATGTAGAAATAGACCCGAGCTTCATACAATCTATAAGCTCTTTATCGGTCGATATCGGGTGATTCCGAGAAAAGTAATCAACGCTAAGTAATCTCGGGTATTTATAAAATTATTTGTTAAAAGAAAATCTTCCGTTTTTCTTTTTGAATGTCAATGTTAAAACGTTGCAAAATCCTGAGATAATATTCAAACTTGGCCTTATTTTCGTGAGAAAGTGAACGTAACAAACACTATTAAGTATAAAAGAACCATATCAAAATGAATTAATTTCAATTTTAAATTATATTCTAACAATTTTTTTCTTTCCATATTCATAATTAGGATTTAATGATTATTTTTCTTACAAAAAAAATTTTTTGTCATTAAACGATACTTAATATAAATTTAACCGGTTAGATACACATTTAATAAAAAATAAATAATGTAACAAAATTGTATTATCGATTTAGCAAGAAGTGTTGTTTATCGAATTACTCCAATATGGCACTTCACCCAAACAAATCTTGATGAAATTCATCGATTCATTTATGACGCAAAAGTAGGAATGATATCGATAGATTGCCGATTGAGGATTTAGTTTCAATAAGTATCCAATTAAGATATGTAACTAATGAAAAAGTACCATCCAACTATGGATGACTCAGTAGTCTTTAAATATTATTTGGTTCATTTTTTTATTGATTCAAATTCAAGATATCTAGTTGTGATCAACATATCTTTTCTGTATTCTAGTTTGATCTGAAGAAACATTCTGATTTATCTCATCTTAAGAAAAAATTAGGAGCATCAACCATTTTATTATTATCATAATTATTCAATCTGGGAAATTATCGATAATTAAAGTAGTGTAGCGGTAATATTTTACAATAATTGATAAGATTAGCAGACCCACAACTTTGCTCTTAACATCACTTGTTATTTCAAAAGCAGAACTCGAAAAGTAACAGGAAAGATAATGTTGAAGCTGGCATGTACTAAATTTAATTATTGGTAATTAAGATAATTGGTAATTAAGACTTATATGAATGAACTTGATTTGCAATAAAGAGCTAAGTAAAACGCTGACATCGAAAATTTTAACTTACAAGGTATCATAAGAGGATAATCATCGATTATATGCATGAATCATGTAAAAATAGTCAAAAAAATATATTGCGGACACTATTGGTAAATAAATTGTTGTAATGATAAGATCGAGAAGGAAATGAGATAAAGATATCTATCTCTCATTAAGTTGCCTTTTCTACGACGAAGATATGTTGGATGGCGAACATACTGGTGTCACGTGATTGTGAATCAAAAGTCTTCCTCCAAAGAATCTTCCTCGCACAAAAGGCTATTTGAAGTTTGAGAAAGGCCTTATTCAGGATTCATAAAAAAACAGTTCCTTAAGCAAAAACTCGATACTCAAATAAGATCCTTCAAAAGTTTGTGCATATGATTGTTTTCTGATGAGACCTACCCAAATGCAGGCAATTAACAAAAGATAATAAGATGAATTATTTTCTATTCTGCTGTCGTTTCCATTGCCTACTAAAAAATATCCATTAATATCCATCATCTATTACATCATTTAGTAATACAGTAATTTTGTAAATTTATTGTAGCCATATCCAACATATTTGTAATTGTTATTGTAGTGTAGTTATTTTTTATTTCTTGCTGGGTTGATTTTGGATAGTCTTTTCTTTATATTATTGTAATCGCATACAATAACAATAAACAGTATGTTCACCAATACAAGAGAACAAAAAATAATATCAGTAGGAACTTGCTCAATGGTAAGCCCAAAAAAATTCATATTTGTGAACATTTTGGCAGTAAGCATATTGAGGTCTTGATGTAGGAAGTAATTTGGTACTCACCAATGTGCATTGCATATTTATCGAAAAACTGTACTGAAATCGCTCCGGATTTAGGATAGTTAGGAAACCATTTTCTGGAAGTTTGATGGAGATTTTAGACTTCATGGCCAGTCAGAGAGTCTAAGAGCGGCAATAAATCCTCTTCCCTGAGTCAAAAAATGTCTTTAGTTTTGTTTTATGTCGAAGAGTTAAGTACTTAACAACACCAGCAAGTGGTTTGAATTATATGAATGAGCCTGATTTGCAATAAATAGCTAAGTAATACGCTGACATCGAAATTTGCAGCTTACATCAATAAAGGAATACTTATCGATTATATGATAACGAACGAATCGTGGAGAAATAACCAAAAGAATATAGTGTAAGCACTGTTGATAAATTAATTCTCGTAATGATAAGATCGGGAAGGAAATGATAAAGATAAAGATAGGAAAATTTGATGATAAAACAATTTTTTTTCATCTTCTATTAAATTGCCTTTTGTGCGAGATAAACTTTGGTATTTGGAGATTCCTTAACATTGGCTGATGGCGAACATACAGTCGCCATGTGATTGTAAAAAACAGTTTTAGAAGTTTTATTTGAAGTTTGAGAAAATAGTGCTTCTTCAGGATTCATAAAAAACACTTCCTGAAGCAAAAACTCGACACCCAAATAAGATCATTCAAAATGTTCTGCATTGGTGATTCCTTTCTGATATATGAGACCTACCAAAATGTATGATCACTGTTTAACAGGCTGCAATTAGCAAAAAATAATAAGATGAAGTATTTTCTATCCTGCTGTCGTGTCCACTGCTTACTAAATAATCTCCATCACTACTCATCGACCATCATCGATTTTGTAATACATTAATTTTGTCATTTTATTGTAACCATATCAGTCAGCTTATTCAATGTGGAAATGTTGATTTTTTAGGTTCCATGGCTTATCAGCGACTCTAAGAACGACAAAGACCCTCTTTTCTGAATAAAAAAATTGTTTTGTTTTATGTCGGAGAAGTTATCATGCTTTTGCCTGTAACTCAAAAGTTTTTTTTAGATTTTTAAGAATCTATGAGGCCTCTCTACTACTGATTACTTGTTTTAAATTGTTTTTCTATAGTTCACCAGCAAGTTTGCTCTTTGGCCTACCATTCCACCTTTTGAAGCCTCTAGTAAATTGTTTCAGATTAACAGCATATTTAGTGATCAGTGCGGATTCACTCATGCTACCAAATGATATGCATGAGTGCAGACAGATCAGAAACACAAGTCATGAATTACGCATCTATAATTTAAGCCAATCTTAAAATATATCAACTGTTTGAGTAGTCAATATTCAAACTTCCTCATCAATTCATTGACCAAGCTGCCTAATTTAATTAGATGCAATTCAGGCAAACTGGAAACAATAGTTTTAGCTCGTTTTACCGTTTTTTTGCTGAAGTGATCAGTATTCCACACGACTTGTTGGCAGAATTTGCAATTTAGATGAGGCAGATATGTGTAAATGCAAAAATTTCACAAAAAATATGCGAAATCTGACTTTTTAATCAACTTCTAAATTACAAACGTCATATTGCAATTCCAATCTATTAGAATATTTATATATTTCCAATCTTTAGAAATAAAATATTTCTAGAAAATGATTAAACGGTTGGTTGCCATGTTATGTTCTCAACTTTTGATCTTCAGGAAAACGAAGAAAATCAAACAGTATTTGTAACATTTTTTTGTATGAATTAAATATCAACAACTATATAAATGTAGAATATGAGCCCTTTAAAAAGATTTTTATAGTAATCTTCAAATGCATCGTAATATGAGCTCCTAATATACAGGATGATTCAAAAAACCGCAGACTTCTAGGGCAGATAACACATACAAAATTAAAATGAATACTCTTTATATTTATTGATTCGTAAATGTGTCTTTAACGAGATATTGGGTGTCAACGCTTCTTTAAAATTAAACATTATATGCAATAATAAATCCATTCTCTACACCACTGCTAATTTTGTGAAACGGGCAGAATTTTTTCAGAAAGTGTCATCATTTATCTCCCAATTTTCCTATAAATTTTGATTAAAGCAACAGTTTTTGAATAATTTTTTGAACAGTTTTCCATGATTACTCTACTCTTGATCAGTATTTTTGTTCGTCAAATGACAGTAATGTTTAAATCTACAAAAATTTGATTAATTAATTTTCTTCAATTTTGTATTTCTCAAAAATTATAACCTTAATCAAAGTTTTGTAAGACTTAATTTGATAAATAATTGATCACTTTTTGAGCACACAAATGCTGCCCGTTTGATCTAATTAGCAGTGGGGTAGCAGAAATTAAAAGAAAAGGCTTTTTTATTACTGATAATGTTTATTTTTAGAGAAACTTTGACGCCCTATATCTCGTTGCGGAAGCCAGGTATATTAAGACTTCACCTTGTTTAGGTCTACTTTTACCAACTTCCAGTTAAACTAACTGGCGCTTGTTACAGCGATTTTAAGCGCTCCTATTGGCTATGAGTCGGTTTTTAATTTCTCAGCGGTTTTTTGAATCACCCTGTATATAACGAAGATTAATATTTGATTTTCTTTGTTTTCCTGAAGATCAAGAGTTGAGAACATAACATGGCAACCAACCGTTTAATCATTTTTTATCTGATTTGGCTCAATATCATTAGAAGAATTCGCTTATATCATACCAAGAAAATATTCAGCTCACATAATCTGATTAAGTCTATTGATAGCCTATAAAAAATTGAGTGTAATTCATTTCGGTTCATTTCAAATACTTTAATCACCCGGTTACATAGATTTTAGTAACAGGATTTTTTTTTCTTATCAAAATAGAACGGATTTAGTAGTATCACATTAAAAATGATTAAATAAAAAAATCTTTAAATATTTAAAAAATTATTCAACGAATCAGCTGGAATCAACATTTTATTTATTAAAATGTTACATTTAAAATTATATTACATTTATTTATCTTTTACCATCAATAAGTCGGAAACCAACTACCTACAAAACTAAAGTAGCGAAGAATATTTACAGCATAACCCAAACATACCCATCTGGTTTCTGTCTTCACCCTATCCACAATCATATTTTTATAATTGCTCTGGCACGTGACAAGTAACAGAAAAATGTTTATTTCCACTAGACGTAGAACTTCCTCTCCTTCTCCACGTAACATTTTAACGACTCTCTCAAACATTTTTTTTACTATAAGTAAAAAAGGATAATTTTAATCTCCAACGCAAACTGTAAAAAATTCGATTTCAATTAGTCGTAGCCGAGAATTATTGATCGTTTTTCCAACGGTTGATTTGTAATCCATTACGTAACTGAGCCTCTGAATGAAAGCTCAACGAACCTGTTGCTTCAATATGAAAAAAAAAAGTTAAAAACGACATCGATTCTTCTATTGAGTGAGCACTTTTACGGTTTATTTTTTTTAACTAATTGATATCTGGTTATCAACTTATTTCTTTTATTTGAGCACTTAACATCTAGCAAGAAAAATTTTAACGATCCAACGATTTTAGATGAGAGTTGTTGGGTTTTACAGCCTTTCATTGTTTTAAATTCCATAACATAAAATTCTTTGCGGTTTTGTTTTATTACCCCTTGGTTGCTATATCATAGCAAACTTCAATAAATCGTAATCGAAATAGAATTGATTAAGTATATTGAATTACGAATTACTTCAATTACTTAATTGTAATTGTGAAATTTAAGATTCCCGTTGTCGTTTCCATCAATCTCTTGAACGATCCTCTTTGCGGTTGCGGCGTTTTATTACCTATGCTACTCCATTGACCCTTGGACACTAAACAATGCAATTATCTAATTGAAAACCCGACCGCGTATATAGCTAATTGTTCGGCCTACTCAAGATTTCGTCGTGTACCGATCCCGGTAATCGAGTTAACCAATTCACACCAATCACGAGCCCTGTCCCAAATGATTAAGAGCTCGTCGTTTCTCGAGAGATCTTCTTCGTTCCTCTCCTCAGCCACGTTCTCTTGACAACTCATAATTAGGGAGAATAATTTTAATAGAATAATTCGACCACGTTAAACGTTACTTCCTGCTGGATAACAATTGTTATTCTCTCTCAACATTGAACAATGGAAAAGAACTCGAAATGACTCAAAAAGAAAAACAAAAACAAAAGGTTTAAAAATTTTCTAATTAAACCACCCTGTATATAATTATTATGAGATTTAACTTAAAATTAGTGAGTTGAACTCACGCAAACGTAAAGAGCTCGAAAAAGATCAAAATTAAAGCAAAAAAAGAGACATAGAGGTCGTTCAAATTAATGGAAGTGGAGCACATCAAGGTTCCAAACAGCATCGACATTACTCGGGGCTACGTCCAATGATGCTACTGCATCCGGCCGTTGAGCGACGCAACGTCTAATTATCGAGCACATAGTCACAAATTGCCCAGCATCATCCACGTGAACACAGTCCCCCCAAAGACAGTGTATGACAGAACCAAATTGCTACCGTAATTTTTCAAGACAACCCAAAAATAGAATCTGTACCACATCAGTTTAAATTTTTTACTTTTAATACGTTAAAAAAAGAAATCTCTGGTAAATACAATTTCTAAGAACTATATTCGTCGTTGGGGCATATTGGATATTTGATACAACGGTGCCGGGTCGAAATCGATTCGTTTGTCACGGCCCGTAAAGCTATAGAACTCATGGTGTACAACCTGAAACGGTTCCGAGAACATTATTTCAGTGGGCTAGATAATTAGCGTGGAATCAATTCCGATACAACCACGTCCAGGAATAGGTACACGCTCCTTGTACCAGGTGCTCCTTTTCGATCGTAAAAGCTCGCCACGCGTCGAAATCAACTGTGCAAAACTCGTGCGACGTTTATTCAAAGTTATTACATTCATTGCAAAACAAAACCTTGAATTAAAAAAAATTATTTCTGTTATGATTGATTTATTTTTTTATTACGACAGTAAAGCCTCAATATAACGGATTAATACGTGGAAAACCAAAATATATTAATGCACACATTTTTTTTTTAAATTTTACTTCAGAAAAAATGTACAGTAATCTCAACAAGTCTGAAGAAAAACTAAAACAAGAACTAACGCTAATATTTGATCTAATATTGAGTCTAGCACTAGAAATATTGCAGTTTAGTTATCTTAACCAAGTTACTTGACTTTTCAATCATTAGGTCTAGTATTAGTTCTAAATTTAGTGCAATGGAATATATACAATCTAATATTGAATAACAACTATAACCAAAACTACCACTAAAGCTGATACTAGACCTCTAACTAGAAACATTTAGCCGTACGTCTCTTAAGACGACTAAACCCAAATGTTCTTAATTATAAATCTAGAGCGAGTTCTACTTTTAGTACATTAAACATATATAACATGTTTGTATTGAATCACAAGTAAAGCTAGAACTAACACTAGACTTAGTCTTCAGATAGAATAATTTAGATCTAGATTGCTTAAAATTCTTCAAGAACTAAACGTGTAACAAATACTAGACCTACATCTCATCTTCAGAACTAATGACGCACGGCTAAACCACAATTTTTGTTTAGCTCTAGATTATTTTGAATTCTTCTGGAACTGAATGTGTAACTAATTTTAGACCTACAATCCAGCTTCAAAACTAACACCAGCATTAAAACTAGAATTCATGTTTAGTCGTGCTCTTAAGACGACTAAACACAAGTAATTCTATGATTAGTTGTAATTCCTCATAGAGATCTAATTCATGTAACTTTTTAAGATTTTTAATTAATCTAACGTCTTTAAACAAAATGTTGTGTTTGCAGTTTTGCATATGTTTATAACCAGATTAATTGGTTTTGGCGATATGTTTCCGAAAAGGTTATAACGGTTTCTTCCGGTTTGTCTGATAAATTCCACTCTGATGCTCATATCTTACCTTAAATCTATTATTACCTCGTCCTTAATCTCCAATAAAAAAATATATGGCCTTCTAATTATCAATAAATGTAAGATAGGACGTGAAGATTGGATTTATACACCTGATTCTCTTTTTACACGATTGATATGTTCTCAAAAGATTCGTATAGAAAAAGAATTGGATGTAGATAATGTAGAACACTGAATAATTTTAAACATTAATACGAAGATAAAATATTAATAATGATGATTCGCCTGAAAATTTTTGGACTAAACCCATAAATGGGTAAGATGACCCTTCAAATTTAAGAAATTTTTAAACATTTTGTGTTTTGTCTTGAAGACATAACATGTGAATTCTTAAGATAGACTTGAATATCTCATTTCGATTTTGAGATATCAACTTTTGAAGTTAATCTAAATTTGTAAATTTTATAACAATTTCGTCATTTTTAAAAAATCGTAGAAATTCGAATTCTTCAGATTTCTTGATAATAATTTTTGTACGAGTATAAAGAAAAGTATGCACATTTCCATTAATTAAACCATACTTGAATATCTCAAGATATTTTGATAATTCTTATTTGAGTTATAAAAAAAAGTATGCACTTTCGTTTTTATCTCACTTCGTTTTTAAGATATCAACTTTTGAACTCAACCTAAATTTTTAATCGTTAATTTCGTAAAATTAATGATTTCCTTAATCATTTTGAAAAATCGTAAAATATAAACTCTTAAGATATACAATATAGATGAAATTGTTTGTGATTTATAACGAAATCCGTCAGAGCAAAACCATTCTTAACCACTGTAAAATTTAATAACAATTTTCTTATTTTTTAAAAATCCTAGAAAATCGAATTCTTAAGATATCTTGATGAAATTTTTGTAGTTCACAAAAAAAGTATGCACTTTTTCACGAATTAAACTGTACTTCAATATCTCAATTCTTTTTTAAGATATCAATTTTTAAACTCAATCTAAATTTGTGGCATTTCGTAAAATTAATGATTTTCTTATTCATTTTTAAAAAATCGAAATAAATCGAATTCTTAAGATATCTTGCTAATTTTTGTGTGAAAAGTATGCATACTTTTCACGAATTAAATCGTACTTGAATATCTCTATTTGCTTTTTAGGATATAAAGTTTAGAACTCAAATTTGGAGCATTTCATAAAATAAAAAAATTTCTTAATCAATTTGAAAAAAAAAAAAATCTTAACAAATCAAATTCTCAAGATATCTTGATAATATTTGTATGATTTGTAAAGAGAAGTATGCACTTTTCCACACATTTAACTGTACTTCAATATCTCAATTCTTTTTTGAGATATCAATTTTTGAACTCAATCTCAATTTGTGGCATTTCGTAAAATTAATGATTTTCTTAATCATTTTTAAAAAATCGTAAAAAATCGAATTCTTAAGATATCTTAATAATTTTTGTGTGAAATAGTATACATATTTTCAGGAAATAAACCATACTTGAATATCTCAATTTACTTTTCAGGATATCAAGTTTTGAATTCAAATTTGTAGCATTTCATAAAATAAAAAATTTCCTTAATCAATTTGAAAAAATCTTAACAAATTGGAATTCTTAAGATATCTTGACTGATGTACTTTTTTCGCGAATTAAACCATAATTGAATATCTTAATTTGTTTTTGAGTTATCAAGTTTTAAACTCAAATTTGTAAAGGAAAGTAACCATGAGTGAGTATCTCAATTCATTTTTGAGATAACAAGCTTTAAACTTAAATTTGTAGCATTTCTTAAAATTCAAAATTATCTTAATTATTTTGAAAATATCGTAACAAATCAAATTCTTAAGATATCTCGATAATTTTTTTTAAACTATACTTGAATATCGCAATTCGTTTCTGAGATATCAATTTTTGAACTCAACCTAAATTAGTGGCATTTCATAAAATTAATGATTTCCTTAAATTATTTTGAAAAATCGTAAAGAAATCGAATTGTTAAGATATCTTAACGAATTGTATGTCATTTATAAAGAAAGAATATGTTATTACGAGAACGAAACCATGAGTGAGTATGTTAATTCGTTTTTGAGATATCAAATTTTTAACACAAATTTGTAATTTTTCATAAAATAAAAAATGTTCTTAAAAGATTTTAAAAAAGTTGTAACAAATCGAATTTTTAAGATATCTTGATGACATTTTTTTATTTATATAGAAAGATATATTTTCCTCATAACAAAACCATACTTTAATATCTCATTTCGTTTTCGAGATATAAATTTTTAAAATCAACCTAAATTTGCAGCATTTCATAAAAATAATCATTGATCATCCAATTTCTTCAATCATTGTTGACAAATCGTGGAAATTCGGGGAGTAAAAATAGTTTTACAATCCATTTTAAGATAACCATTTCTAAGTTTAGACCAAAAATTGTTCACAAATCATCATTTTTACTCAAGTATTTATTATTAAAATTATATCACGACTTACAGAAACTTCCTGTATAAAGAAAATGGTGTTAAAACAAAACAATTCGTGTAAAAAGAGAATTTGTTTTCTTTTTAACTCATGTTGAATCAAATTTATGTAAAAAAATTGTATAAAAAGGATTAGGTGTACACGCTTTAAACATATACAAAACTGCAAACACAACAACTTTAAATCGGTTTGACTAATTAACAGTGTTAAAAAGTTATGTGAATTAGACCTGTATCAATTTAAACATCGAGTAATTCTATATCCATTTCCATTTTTAGTTTATAAGACAAATTGAGGTTGTGCTGTATTAAAATGTTAAATAAAATATTAATTTTATATCATCATGTTTTAGATAAACCAATTTTTATAACATAAATCTTCCATAAAAACGTCACTTTCGATAATTAAGGCAGATGTGGGCAAAAATATCGTAAATATCCAATAAGCACCTGTTTGAAAAGCATCTGGATTGAGTTAATCTTGCGTAGGCGAAGATATTTTTAAGATGTCGTAAAATGATACAAACAATTTATAAAAATTATTTAAGTTTTCATATTTATACGACTTCTCTTATTAATAATCACCAAAATGAATACGCTCTTGTTTAAAGTCGAGAATCGCTCCTTGACCTTCTTTTCTTCAGGTGTTTTAAAGCAAATACCGGAGCAGATGGCACGTGCCCGTAGACACACCGTTGTGATGCAGGTGCCTATTGGATATATATCTTTTTTTTTTGTTAAATTTTTGTTCTTGGAAATCTTGGAAGCATCAAATAAATCAATTTCTCGAAGAAAACTACCTGCTGTGTTGATGACAACGTTCCGTCCGTTTTCCTTTTAACGCGTTTGCGATTCCATCGGGTTGTGGGTTGGTGTCAACGCACATAATTATTGTTCATCTTCGTTGACGTTGGCGAATGCCTCAGCGCGGTCATTTATATGCGCAAAAGCGCTACGGCCGAAGAATTTTATAGGATTCGGCTTGTGCCATTCGCCCTCACCATTCGGAACACGTACGACGATCGCCGTCTGTAAATTTTTATGCAGCCACTCACATCGCCATAACTCACCTGCCATATTGTTGTTATATCTGTTCTTCGGATTGTAACCAAGTCAATGTTTTTCGAATGAACTATAACTAATTCTTTTTTTTTTATTTTGTCTATTTTAATTTTTTTATTTACAGATATACCAACACAGGTACCACCCTTAACTCCTGGTACCAATAAGACGATGACCGAAGCCTTAAAGGCTTCTTTTGCATCTTGGGAAAAAGAACAGATCCGATTAAACATTACCAAAGGTAAGTTTTATTCCCAACCATCAACAGCGGATGCTGAATCGTCACACATTGCTGAATTTGAATAAGTACAATAAACTAAAAATTGACTTTCACCGATCCATGTCAAACATCCGGTCTGTTAAGCATAAAAAAAAGGTTAAAAAGTTAAAGATAAAAGCACCCCATGGAAAGTAAAAGATAAATTATTGTTGGAATTTGTACAATCAGATAATTATCCTTGGGAATCACCATTTCTATAGAATACCTTCAGGGCGGTATGATGTAAATAAATAGAATAATAAACAATACACAAGGTTCAAAGACTTTTTTGAATATTAATATTTTAATCGTTTTTCAACGATACAATCGAACGACCAGCATATTTAATTAAAAATTAGAGACCATTGAAGGCTAATTCCATGTTTGTTTATTTAGTGTTATTAACATATTGTTATGGGGAATGCAGATTTGTCTTAAATATAAATAAATTAATATATTTTGATTTGATTTGATTTGAAAATACGTAACAGGACTCATCTTCAAAGAACATCTTTGAATTCATGAAACTAAAATGACAAAAACGAAGACAAAACATTATATGTTTTAATGTACTTATCAATAGTGAATTCTCAAATGTTCATCGACCTCAAAGATAAGACTTGTATGGGATAGTTTTGAATTGGAAAGCTTTTCTTTAAATGTATTAAGTCTTTGTCTTGTGCGTGTTTTAGATCAATCCTTTAGTTAAATTTTACAAATTTTCTTGTATTCGACAAGGTTCACATCTAAGAGGCTTTATAAATTTTAAAGCAAAAAAAGTTTCTTACTGCATGATTTGCGGGTATTGAAGATCGTAATAAGAGTGGATATTTTTTACGATCCTCTAATGATTTCTCGATCCTCCGATAATTCTGTTGACGTGAATTGTGAACTATATTCAGACATCATATATGAATGGTCATTTTATCAGTATCCTAATCTTACTCTTAATATGGTACAATGGGGAGACTAATAACATGACCACTCAAAAATAGTTTCACAATTTTCGTAACAGGAAACAAACATGGGATAAAAATTTGATTGAATAAATCAGTCATAATGCATTGAAACTGATTGACTCAAACCGATTAAACTGGAAACAATTAGATCAGATGACTGAATTGTTTCATGCACAAAATATCCATTCTTAATTCGGTTTCAAAGCCCTGCAAACCATAATAAGAAAATTTTCTCGTTTGTATAGAGGACTGATTTAAAATATATACAGGGTGTCTCACGTAACTGGTTCATTAGAACTTTTTTGGGTTATACTATTCGCAGAGGCTTAAAATTTTGGTAACATGGGTTGTTCATTCCGATCTATTAATCTAAAATATTTTTAAGATGGCCACCACTTCCGGTCTACCGGAAGTATACCTGAACTTCGTTATTTTAAATGGAATGCTATAGTTTTTATTACACCGTTCAATTATACGTAAGAAAATATGTTGACTTTCATAACAGTTATTGGTACCTAGCGTTTTTTGTTTTCGAATTATTTTGATTTTAAGTGTTTTTTGTCCAATATCACCGTGCTCTTTACAAGCCCATATCTCAGCCAACGTTAATTCAAAAACGTTTTGCATTGGTACGATAACTCTTCATATGCTGTTGAACAGATTGCCACTTGCTGTATCAGTATATCTTGTACAGGCTGGTCAAAAATTGAGTTACCGTTTCTGTGTATTCAATTGCGTGAAAGTCGAAAATTTTAAATGGAATAAATATATATAGGATATGGGGCGCCATATCCTTTTAGCCTATCTAAACGGGAATTTAATTCTCTACAAATTATCTATAAATATTCCTATACCTATTTATTATAGTTTTCTTGCTATTGAGGAATTTATCAAACGTAAAGTGCTAGAGACCGTTTGTGTTTTTGTTAGAAGACCATGACATTTTGACAGTTTTTTGGTTAATTTATTTAAATTATTATTAGTATTATTTCTACAATGAACTGCGATTGAATAAACTATGGATTGCAAGTTGTTATTTACCAAAAATAACCAAAAGAAAACCGTAGATAATTGTTTGTTGTTTTCGTACTTTATTTAAAGAATGGTATAAATTATTTTCGTTCTACCGGTTTCGATTTCGATCAGATCATCATCAGGAACTCCCGAGAACACGTCTATTGCTGTTATCAGAGCATTTCATGAAATTCTTCTATTCTATGAGAAATTAATTTTAGTTATTGTTTGTTGAATAGCTTCGAAAAACGTTTTTTTTTTCTCGGGAGTTCCTGATGATGATCTGATCGAGATCGAAACCGGTAGAACGAAAATAATTTATACCATTCTTTAAATAAAGTACAAAAACAACAAACATTTATCTATTACTGAAAAGATGGAAAAAGGAAACAAACTTAACAAAAGAAAACCGAATAAATGAAACAATGGAAAACGACAATTTAATGACAAAAATTAAAATCAATAACATAAAAGTATGAAAAACTAAAAATTATAAAAATAAATGCCTATTTGTTCTAGTTGCCCTCATATTTGGAAATTAATGGAAGTATGCAATGTTGGAAAGCTACTGATTTTACCTAAGAGTCATGGAGTTTTGACAGTTTTTCATCCATATTTATGTTATTGTTGTCATTACTTAGTTGTGTCATCACTTACTTCTGTTAATGTCTTTGAATATCATGGCGAATTATTCCAACAACAACATTTTAAATTCGTTTTATATTCATGGCGGATGTAAAAAAGTTTTGGATAGGATCTGTTTCTTAGTTTTGGAAAGATCAAAATAATAAGAAACCACAAATTTCTATCACCAGCAGATTAAGACAATTGAATCAATGTTTTGTGATATTTTATTGCTTTACCAAATTCTTCGGTAAGAGGTGCTTCGGTCGATTTAGATGAATAATATTTTCCAAGAAAACACAGTTAATAAATAAACTAAACTCTCTAGGAATATCTCGCCCAGCATTACGTGGAATATTACGCCATATTGTTGTTTTTCATTGTTTCATTTATGCGTTCTTCTGCTGGTTATTTTTGTAAATAAAAGCTAACAAACTAAAGTTTATTCAATCATAGATCTTTTTAGAAATAATACCAATGATAATTTACATAAATTAAAGTATAAACTGTCAAAATATCACAGCCTTCTAATAAAAACACGAACGGCTTCCAGCATTTTGTATAGGATTTTGATAAAATACTCCATATGAAGAAAACTATAATAAATACTTCCGGTAGACCGGAAGTGGTGGCCAATCTTGAAAATATTTTAGATTAATAGATCGGAATGAACAACCCATGTTACCAAAATTTCAAGCCTCTACGAATAGTGGAACCTAAAATAGTTCTAATGAAACAGTTACGTGAGACACCCTGTAGAAGACGAAGACTTAATAAATTTAAAGATAAGCTTCACGTGAACATGAAGATCGATGAATATTTGAAAAGTAACTGTTCCTGAGTGTATTAAAACGTATAATGTTTTCTATTCACTTTTGCCATCTTAGTCTCATGAGTTCAAAGATTACGGGTAAATACCCCAGTATTGATTTTCAATGGAATATACACGAGGGAATTTACCTAAAATGGGCATTTTTAGGTATTTATAAATTTTAAAAAAATTTTTTCGCTGCGCCTTAAATACACCAAATTTTTTGTAAATTGTTAATTTTCTTGGAAAAGTGAAAAATTTACCGTACCTCTTTAGACGGCTAAACCCTAATGTTTCTAGTTTTAAGTCTAGTGTTAGTTCTAAAGCTAACAATAAGTTAGGTTGAGTTGGGTTGGGTTTCGTGTTAAGAGAGGTACTGCCTGAGTACCTCTCTTAACACGAAGGAGTTGTTAGTTCTAAAGCTAAGTTAGGTTGAGTTGGGTTGGGTTTCGTGTTAAGAGAGGTACTGCCTGAGTACCTCTCTTAACCGGCTTGGAAGATACTATCATTAAGATCCATGTATTTCTAGTTTTAAGTCTAGTGTTAGTTCTAAAGCTAAGTTAGGTTGAGTTGGGTTGGGTTTCGTGTTAAGAGAGGTACTGCCTGAGTACCTCTCTTAACACGAAACCCAACCCAACTCAAGATACTATCATTAAGATCCATGTATTTCTAGTTTTAAGTCTTTGAAGTACTCAGGCAGTACCTCTCTTAACACGAAACCCAACCCAACTCAACCTAACTTAGCTTTAACTAACACTAACACTAGACTTAAAACTAGAAATACATGGATCTTAATGATAGTATCTTCCAAGCCGGTCTCTTTCACACTAAGCCTGAGTTGAATGTTGTAAAATGGAATGTTGAGTAAGATTGGAAGAGATCGGGTTGAGTTGGGTTATTACCACCTGATTGGGTTGGGAGATACTATCCATGGATCTCAATGATACTACCTCCCAATCTGACCTCTTAAAATCTCACCCTGAATTGTAAGTTGTTAAAATGAAATGTTCAGTAAGATTGGAAAAGATCAGGTTGGGTTGGCTTATACTTACGCGATCAGATTGGGTTGGTAGATATTATCCTAACCCAACCCAAGTCCATCTCTTCAAATCTTACCCTTAAATTTTATTTTAACAACTTTTAGCCATATTTTGTTATTATGTTGATAGAAATAATTGCTGTATTAGTCTGGACTACGAAGACTCTGGAGGAATCTAGTTCAAAATATTTGAACTAACTGTTGCATTCAATTGATTCCTCGTGTTGTGGAACTACTTGCATATACATAGAATTTAAAGATATAACTCCCTTTGATTAATTTCATTTCGTGTCTAAATATTAGTGGATTCATGTTATTGGTGTTTACTATTCAATAAGCAATTTTTGTTACATTCTGGTAACCCAAAAATATAAAATATCCCATATAATAACTGCGCGACTGGGTTCACAATGAATAAGTTTTTCTGCAGTAACTGACTCGGGATTATCATCAAAGTTATCCCATTGTAATTAGCCACATATATACTTGGTTTCATTAGTGCAAGTATGCAGAGTTTTTAGAATATTAAGAAAAGTGCAGCTTTGTTAGACTCTCTATTAATAAAGATTAGCTGATAAAGACGTTGAATGATATGGAATCTGAGTACTAGAATAGTGAGGATTAAGAATAGATGTTTTCGCTGTCTGCGCCAGATTTCGTTGAGTCTTTAACCTTTTTTTATTCTTTTTGGAAATAACTCCTTATTGAATTAATTTCTTCCTTTACTTAACCAATATTGGTATCAGGATTTGTTAGGTTAAAGACTATTGCTTTTAACCAGCTCCTTCCCTATCCATATATTTAGTACTTTTCACTTTCTAAAGGCAATTACCTCTTTGGTATATACTAATAAATACACGTATAACATCTTCCTTAAAAACAGCCATTTTGTAAACAGATTTAAATGTGATGATCCATTTAAACCTAGAAGAATGGAATGATGTCCTCACATCTACAAATTTAAACACGACGAACCGTGCAAAATCAAGCTCAGCCAGATCTTATCGTTCCATGGCTACACTTAACAGGGTCTTCAGTTTTGAAGCACAGACGTTACATTAGCTCTGCATACAAATATGACAGTTTTGCATCACAGTGTATGTCTTCAATTGGGAAGCATATCTCTAAATTTGTTAAGTCTTCGTCTTCGTCTTGTACGTGTTCTAGATGAAACATTATCCAAAATTTTATTATTAAATCTAGCATTCATAATTTTGAACGAGAAGATTTTCAGGGAGAATATTGAAGATCAAAATAAAAATGGATATTTTGTTTATGAAACAATTCAGTCATCTGAACAATTTGTTGTCTAAAAAATGCTAAAAGAGCAATATCAGGTTCAATATTTGCTTCCTATGACATATTTGCTTCCTTCTGTTGACATGAAATGTTATCAATAATCATATTCAGAGACCATTTTTGGGTGGTCTTACTAGTCTCCCTATTCTATCATATTTAGTGTATGTAGATGGATCTTTATAGTTGTGTCCCCCAATCCAAGCCAACTTAATGTTCGCATCAGAATTTGTTTGGTTAAAAACTGTTGCTTGTAATCAGCACCCTTTATCTTTTAACCTTTATCCATATATACACTATTTTTCACATTTGAAAGACAAGTACTTCTTTGGTGTATACTAATAAATTCACGTATAACAAATTTGAATAATACGCTTACGATGATCAATTTAAACTTGAGAAGAATGGGATGAACTGTCTCTATACCTACATCTTATCTTTCGCAATTTGCTCCTATACTGTATTCTGTATTCGCGGGAAGACAGGCTTGATAATCACATTATTTTAAAAACGTTAAAGATATTTTCATTTTGTTTTTATTATATCTTTTTTCCCTTTTGCTGGTTTTTGCTTACTTTTATTTATACATGTATATGTATTTTGTATGTATTATTAACAATAATTTTCTTTAATGTTCTGTTCTATTATGTATTATTAGTGGATGCTTCACTGGGCTTGTCCTGTTTACATCTCAATGATAATAAATAAATAAATAAATTACCGCTCACAGCACTTTGACCTCTGCAGATCCCTTGTACTTACTTACCTGTTTGGTCAGCTCTAGGATCGCTCAGTCAGTGATTAAACCTATGATCAAACAAACAGCTTTATAAAAGACTTTATTGCTTTGGTGATGAATGGTTCTAGTGATCCCGGATGTTCACCTGCAGCTTTCTTTGTTAATTTGTCTGCCATGTCATGAAGTTTATTTTCAAAATGATCTTTTGACTAGCAAATCGTGACCTCGTTACTAGCGGTTGGAATCAGAATATATTATAATTTTTCCCTCACAAATTTTTTTGGAATTTTTTTCACCCGCCAGAGAAATGGTTACCAGCTCTGCTTGGAGCGTGGTGGGCCTCATTCCCAGCGGTTTAGAAACTGTTATTGTTGGTTCGACGGAATAAACCGAAACCTGTTCCCTGAAACCTGTTGAGATCCTTCCACCCATAATTGGAGGACGGTTTTATCAGGCATGAGAGGTGTGATAATTGGTGTGATTATCCTCGAGCCTGTAACATAGAGACAAGCTAGACGTTGTAATTTTTGTAGTTGCACAGCAATTGTTTTATTTCTAACTGTTGGCCACCAATTTAAGGTGCCGTAAGTTAATATGCACATGACTGTTTTGGGTGTTATGTCCAAGGAGGTCCCAATGGCTTATCTGCACTGAGCAAACGCAATGCGTGCCGTGTCTATCTTACTTTTGATATACGGTCTCCAAGTCAAAACACTGACTTGGGTCCAGGGTTAGTTCCAGATACTTTACATCATTAGCAAAGCGCATGGAAACTTTGCAAAGCCAGGGTGTTCTAAGGGTACCCAGCCTTCCTTTCCTTGTAAAAAGCACCATCTCTTATTCTCATCTGTCTTATTCGGGTTAACCAATAGAGAATTGTCGCAACACCAACGTTTGATTAATCTCAATCCAGCCCCAATTCGATCAACATAGGACGCTTTTGTACTTCCCGTTGACCAACCGGTTTGGTCGGCAACATAAGCGCAGACGTTGAATTTTTCAGCTGAGAGTTGTCTTACAAGGCTGTTCAACAAGTTTATTCAACAATCCTCGTTCAACGATCACTCTTATGTTACTGTTGTTACTGTTATTATCATCAAATTACACTATGTACGGCCCTGTTTGAAAACATATTTAGAATCCAGCCCGCTAATGCAGGCTGGACTCCTTTGTCTCTGAGGCCTTTATTAATAATATGAAACGCTGTTTTTCAAAAGCTCCTTCGATATCTATAAAAACTGCGAGAGTAGACTCTTTGTGGTCAAAAGATTTATTGATATCTCCTACAATTTCTTGTAGGGCCATTTCTGTTTTCTGTTTGCTTTGATAAGTTAGCTCTGTGTGCAATTATGACAATTTTGCATCAAAGTGTATACATGTTATCTTTTAGTGTATTGATTTATGACAACACAACGACATGGAAGAGGTTGTATCATATTTTGATTTAGATCTTTTATTATAATCTAAAACAAAAATTGTAATTAACTGGAGTAAAAGAAGGAAATGTTTAATTTCTTTTTTATTAATATTTGAGGTATTTTCATTAATATAAGAGATCATATAGGGGAAAAGTATCCTTCAGAATGAAAGAATTATTAATAAAATCGTCAGAGTGGGAACGCTGAAAACTGTGTGCAGGTAGTAGTAGGAATGTATAAAACGAACAAAGAACTGTGTGACATATATGCCCTCTGCAGAGAATTTTGCCGGCCGCCGGTTGGTGCGTCGTCGATTCGGGAGCATCAGACCGTGGCGTCGGTATCAAAGTAAAAATCTCTAATTACCTACTCGGCGTACAATGGACACAGGCAGACAGGCACACACACACACCAAGAGAGAGAGGGACGTTTTATATACGCTGCCAATATATTGCAACCGTTTTTGCGAAACGACGACGGCACTAAAACGCAAATCAACGGCCGTGTTGGAGTGTGTATTTGGACTGTGGACGCGCATGGATGAGATATTTAGTGACGATAAATCGCTAGCCGACTACCATAATGTGGGTCAATAAGCAATTGTGTTGGTACGTGTAGCGGCCGTTGATACGATTTGTTATCGTATATCACGTACCTCAAAAAACATACGATTACGTCATTTCATAAAATTGTATAACAACATAATTTGAATTGAAAATGAATGTATAACAAAAGCAAATTCGAAGAGTTTAGACATTTTAACGCTACGGTAACTGAACATAACGCGAAAACTCAACTAGTAGACTAATTGAATATTCCATTGAGAACACGGAACGTTAAAAGCGAACTGGAAATTGTTAGTCACCTCATGGTCTCCATGTTCGTTCACTATTCTTGTATGCCCAATAAGTGTAGATCTTGGTAAACACGGGCTGGTACACCTGTAAATTGGAGGACGTGCCGCAACGGACGGTGTACGTTTAAAGAAATCGGCCACGAGTCTAACGACAACCGTCGAATATGCAGATTTTTAGATTCCAACAAGAGTCTGGTGAAAACGACGGAAAAGGAAACGATTTCACGAGAAAATCTTCTCACACGTCTAAAACACGGTTAAGACGCGACGGGAAATCGATTTCTGAATTGCAGGGGCGGGCGCAATTTCCTTATTAGACGAAACCGCTATCTAAAGAAATTTTATTGAAAATTTAGTTTTCCCATTAGAACGGTTTGCAGATGGCAAATTTCTTATCGGGAAACAAATAATAAGAACTGGGCGGCGAATCGGGCCCTGTTTGTCATCTGGGGACGTTAACGAGGTACTATTTAGTTTGGCAGGTGTAAAAAGAAACCGACCCATTGTCTTGGATTTTTGTACAAATACAGACAGTCTCCAGACAACAAATTTACAAAAATATTACAAATTTTTAAATATATATTTTTTATTTTCAGACCCACGTCAATGGACAGAAGATCACGTCGCTCATTGGCTTCGTTGGGCTATGAAAGAATTCTCATTAGGTGGTATAAATCTGGAACAATTCGAGATGCGCGGAAAGGACATTTGTGCAATGGGAAAAGAGACCTTCCAGCAGAGGGCGCCCGCTTTCGTCGGAGATATCCTTTGGGAACATCTCGAACTGTTACAAAAAGGCGAGTCAAATTCCTCCATTTACTCCACTTCCTGTTCAAAAGAGGAATCGTTTTAATTAAGAACCTATTGTCCTCTTGATGACTTAACCATTTTAACCTTTTCTGTTATATATTCATTAAGTTTTTTTATTATTTTTTTTTTTAATTTTTTGTAGATGTGGAAAAAGAACGAGTGGTTTTAACATCGGGCAATATCTCAGCAATGTACGAGAACATATGCGTTCCGGAATTAGGTGTTTTTATGGATTACACGCAGGCACCTTTAATGTCGGAAGACGACCGGAAGATCGTGACGCCGTCGTCAACGCACACGCCATCTCCAGCAGCCAACAACAACAATTTCCTCGAGGGTAAGTCTATCGATAAATTTTATCTTACTTACTATTTATCTCGTTCAAAAGAAAGGACTCCCCGTTGAGTTTAGAGTACATACAATGCATAATGGCAAGATTTTTATCATGTGCGTGATTGCCTTGCGTCAGAGTGGGTACTGCTGTGGTCACGGTGAGATGCTCGCGGCGTTGCCTCATCTAGGTTAATATGTTATACCTAAAATTATACGTCCTCCCGCAAAACGACCAGCAAAAACCGTTATTATTTGCGCGTTTTCGCAATCTACGCCACAGTCGCGTGTCCCCTTTGTTACGTTTTTCCAAATAACCAGGGAGGAGGATTCGCTTTCTTCCTTACTACGACTTAAACAATTTCAATTTTCATTTTCAACTTCCTTCATTAAAACACGTTTCAAAAAATTCAAAAATCGACTTTATCTTTTTGTGTTTATATCGAACAGATGTTTTTGTACTTATCTGGGTTATTAGAGCTAAATATCACAGCTGAGATTTTGTTTTTGACAGTTTTCACTTTTTGTTTCCGGTGATAATTAGCTTATCTTTATGGCCGGGTAACACGTTTTAGAGGGTGTTTATGGAGATTAATGCAGTAAAATTTCCGATGTAATGAATCTCGTTTGAAAGGAAATTTGTACGTAACTGGCGAAATATTATTAAGTCTGATGATTCATGGATAAATACGAAACTTTTTAGTTCTAGCATTGCAGTTATAGATTCAAAATTCAAATTTAAAGTTCTTGTGAATGATGAAAAATATCTTTATTATGATTTCGGTGCAATTAGTTTCGTGTAATACTTTACATCATTAGGCATGACTCAAAACATATTTATAAAAAATCCGTAATGAAGAACGTTCAAGTGAATAAGATAAAAGTAAATTAAAATAATAGTTTCCGTTTCAAGTACAAAAAACTTTAGTTCTACATAGGTCTGATATTAAGAAAAAAAGATATTAGAACTATTGTCTTGTTTACTTAGTAATACGTTATTATTGAAAACCTTAAACTAATACCTCAGCTAGGTGTTAGAGTAGCGTTAGTTAACACTATATATAATTACATTGCATATTTTTATTGATTCAAAGCTAGAACTAAGATTTGATCTAGAATTAGAAACATTTGGGTTTAAGTTGTTTTAAGAAACGCTCGGTTAAATCCGCATGTTTTTAGTTCTAGGTCTAGCGTTAATTCTGGTGACAGTGCTAAGTAAAGATAGTTAAAAAACTAGAACTAACACTAGCCCTAGAACCAGAAACATTTGGTTCAGCCGTGCGTCTTCAGACGTTATTCAATGTTAAATTATTATATATTATTCCTTTAAGCTAGAACTACCATTAGACCTAGAACTAGAAACATTGAAGTTTACCCATGAGTCTTTTAAGACGGCTAATCTCGAATGTTTCTTGTTCTAAGTCCAGTGCTAGTTCATGTTTGAGTTTCTATCCAGCACTAGTTTCTTGTACATTTTGCATTAAATTGAAATAAAACTTTTTATTAGACAATCAGTTAAATTGAAATGTTTTTTTTTCTAGTTCTAGTATTGGTTGTAATGACAATTCTAGTGACCGTGGTAGGTAGTGCTAATTAGCACTAGATATTATCGTGTGTCCTAAGACTAGTGTTAAATCTAGTTTTACATTAATACAAGAATACAACAATTTAAGACTGAATAACAACTGAAAATAAAGTCAACACTAACGCTAGAGCTGATACTAGACCTAGAACGAAAAACATTTAGATTTAGTCGTACCTCTTTTAAAACGGAACCTAACCCAACCTAACTTAGCTTCAGAACTAACACTAGTCTGAAGAGACATACGGCTAAATCCTAACGTTTCTAGTTCTTGGTCTAGTATCAGTTTTGGTTTTAACGGTTACTCAGTGCTAGTTTGTTGAATATTTTTTTATTGAACTAAAGCTAGTATTACCTAACGCGTTTAGTTTGTTACTTTTAATTATATTTTTTTGGGTTGACTTGAAGTGCATGGTTAAACGGGAATGTTTCTACGTCTAGTATTAGTTCTCATTACAACATATAGTTAGTACTAAATTGTGTATTTGGTTGAACTAAACCTAGAACTAATACTAGACCACACCAAACCAACATAACTCAATCCAATCCAACCCAACCAAAGCCAATCCTTTTTTTATGAGATCGGGGACAGTTTACTCTAGGGTCCTTAAATTCGACTGCATTACCCTCGCTTCACTCTTCATAGTCTGTATGACGTCTCTCAGAAAACTAGCTACAATGTTCCAACTATTCTCATTCTCGAGCATGATAGTAATGCTATTTTTTTGGTATCATGCTTTTTCCCAGTCTTACAGTTATTTTTTTTGGTGCAGAGGAGGTTTTTCCTTCGCTGTTGACAAACACTCTGAAACCGTTTCCGCATTAACTTAGAATGCCAACGAAAACTAAAACCAACAACATGAACAAGGAAGGTACTAGTTGTACCTTCCTTGTTCCTTCTATTTCCCTCAATTAGACGGTGTTACATATTGAAAGTATATACAAACACATAACTTTTTGCATTATAGCACAACTCGTACCCAGGTATCGTATCCAGGTAAGATAGGGGAGTTTAGCATAAACCCCTCTTATCTTGTTCTCCCAATCCTGCTGTCTCAAGCTTGGAAATTACCTCCTTCCTCACTATCCTTGCCTTTTCTTCTCCATTCCTTCGGATTTAGTGTGAACCGCATTAGGCGATGTTAGTTATTATACAATACACAACATTCCATTAACTTTTGAATATGACCACATATCATACCTTACCTGGATAAGAGAAGGGGGGTTTAACCCAAAAACCCCATTCTGCTAATCTTTATAATTGTACTCTGTTATATTGCGGTTGGTATCTTTCTGTTTTTCTCTTCTTTTTTTCTCTCTCCTCCATCACTACTCCAAACCAACCAATTTTTACTCACCAAACCCAATTTAACTGAAGCCAAACCAATTCTTTTTTTATAAGGTTAAGGAAAATCTGCAAGCAGACATCTAGTTTAGGGTGTTGAGCGGCTAGATGGTGTGAGATTGAGGCTAAGGCCCTTACATTCCACTGCATTATTACCCTTTCTTCACTCTTCATAGTTTGTATGACGTCTCTCACAAAAAACTTTCCAAAATGTTAGAACAATTCTCATTCTCGAGCATGATCTCAATGCTATTTTCCGGCGTCATTCTTTTCCTGAGCGTTACAGCGATTTCCTTTACTCTTTCTATCTTTCACAGAAATAAAATGTATGTTCGACGTCGTCCATCTTTGAACAGTACACACACACCACGCTTTCTGTCCTTTTGTGTCCGTATAGACGTGATGAACAGCCGTGGATACTCAAAAATGGAGTAGTGAAGTAATTTTATGTATGTAATTAAACGGGAATGCATGCTTTCCGCACACCGCACTAGGATCCATTGGACACCTTGTGCAGTACTTCGTCTGCTCACACCAACTAGTCTAATGATTTTTGACCAAAGGCCAAATCATCACCAAGAGGTATGTTCCTAATATTATCTGAGGTGGTTCAGAACGGGGCAATCATACAAGATGTGTTTAGCAGTCTTGTCGTTCTTTTGACAGAGAGCTTGACAGAGAGGGGAGTCAGCAAGATTTAAATTGTAAAGCTGCTAATTTAACTTACAGTGTCCCGTGAGGATACTTGAGACTAACGAAAGGGTCTTTTTCCAAGCCCTCGGAAATACTAAGTTGTTGTTCTTGAAGGATATTTCAGTGATGTAGTTTATTTGTCCCCACCTTTGTAGTAATCATGCCACAATATCTGGTATAAGTCTTTTTGTTCATCCTGCTTTACCAGTGTTTAGTCTCCATCTGTCTGCACATAATGTCCTGCCATAATTTCTTTTGTTGTTTCCTCCAATTCCGAGTATTAAAACCTTTTCTTGATCATCAGGTTGATTTAGGGGTGAGTCTCCCAAATCAAATAATACCTCAGTAGATATTGTTCTAGAAACACTTACTAATCTAATTAATATCTGTCTTTGAATTCTTCTGAGCTTTTTTTGCAACTTACTTGATATTTGCAAAAAAAGCATTGCATCATGTTTTGCAAGTATATAAAAGTTGTGACCATATCATGATACTGTACGTATACACTACACAATAATCATATACTGCTTCAGCAGTATTTAGTCTCCACCTGTCTGCCCATTTCTAAATAATTTCTTTCGTTATTTCCTCCCCTTTGGAGTATGAAAATCTTTTCTTGACCATCAGGTCTATGAGAGGCTAGTCTCCTAAAACAATTAATGCGCCATAACGCCAATCCAACTCAACCCAATTTAAGTCAATCCAATCTAACCCAACTCTCTAAATCTAGAATTAATTGTTAGTTTTACTATTAGCTGCAATTCAGTGCTAAATTGTTAGATATTTTTGTTAAATAATATAGAACGCATCATTGTAGATGTTCGAATTTATGTAAAAATTTTTCAAATATTAAACTTTTGGCTTTTATCCGTATTAATCGGATTATATTGAAGTTTTATTGTATACACAAGTAATAATAAACAACCAATATTATCAAGTAATAATAACTCAACCCTAACCTAGTTTTCGCAGTGATCTTGAAATCGAAACTCACTCAAACTTTATTCAATTTCTAAACCAGTCGATTTCAAAATCGAGCTTCACAACAACCAAGCGCGAATCAGTGCATCTCAACCTTGACTTTACGCCCAACGGAGCTGACATGACGTAAAAAAGTGACCGTATTGGGCTAACAATAAACAATTAGCAATTATAAAAACATATATGCCAGAAATAATCAGAGCTTGAAAACTCCTCGCAAAATATAGTCCTATTAAGTTTATAATTTTTGCTTAAGTTAGTGTGCTTAAGAAAACTGTTTGAAAGATGGTAGATGTAGGTACAGTTAAAAAAAGATTACATACACATACACACACTGTTATAGAGGATGGTTCCGATAGTGAAAGCGAGATAAAGAGTGTTTCACTGTTCTTGGCCGGTATTGCACACTTTGCAACAACCTGTTGTTCCTCTTTTTCGGACATGCTTCGTTTCCAACAATGAATTGACTCTCTACTATTGCGGCAAATGCGCGTTTTGCCCCCCATCAAACAAGAAAAAGAACAGAGCCGTCGACAGTTGTGTTTTCATCTTTTCCGATTCAAACATATATCGTTGTAGTCATCACAGAATATGTTTTTGTGTTCGTTTTTTTATAATCATTTTTTTTCTCTCCGGATTAACAACAATTAGATGACGCACGCCAAAGAAAATTGTTGGTTGTGTAATCGCAACAGTGCTAACGACGACAACGAATTAGTTTTCAAAGGGTGTGTACAACGACAAAAGTGAACGTGTGTGATTCATCCATTTACATTTTAGACTCTTATGCCGTCGATCTATGGCTTTGGTGTTTAAAGGTTAGTGCATTTTATAAACATTTCCACGCTGCGACGCGGAGAACGGGATTATTTAGTTGTTAATTTCGACTTCCTTCGACATTTTATTAACATTTCTTCGGCGGGAAGTCGTCAACTTGCGCATTACGAAACGCTGGATTACTTCCTGCCAAGATTGTAAATTGGTGAATCTATTTACTAAGTTGGGAGGTAATCTTTGAGGAAAAGGGGAATATTATTTCTATGGAGATGTAAAAGTTCGATTAAAATTGACAAACAAGATTTTATTTTAACAATGACTCGGTGGAAATTTGTTAACCAAATATTAGTTTGGAACATAAATAATACCGGAATGTTAGGACACATTCAAAGGCGGGCTGACCTTAAACCCGTTCAACTAAACCTAAACAAACAATGCCCTGAAATAAACCCGACCCAATAGAGTTCTATAGAATTTGTCATTATACTTAAGAAATCATCAAAATCAAACCAAATAAAAAATTAAATCTTATCAAGTAATCTGTGAAGTACTAGTTATGGTAAAATACTTGAGACTCCACAAGAAGCCACAATTGGTATATAGCACGTGTTCATGATGTCTCCTCCATGCCACTTATGTTCGTTTCCTCCCTTCGGAAGCAGAAGGGTGTTTCATCGACCCTCGTGCCCCTTTTGTGTGCGCCGTTGTTCTCTTCTCGTATTACGGCAGCACGTGAGCTCACCAACGAAGAAAATACGCGACGATATACGTTTTTAATGTGGAAGTATGTGGAAGGTGTTTGCTCGCCATTGAACAAACTTCGGAGCGGAAATGGGTTGGTCCGGAGTGTCTTCACCAAATATTCACAAAGGCTACAACGAACCAAATGAGAATGAAAGAATGAAAAAATGGCCGATTGCAGAAGGTCTACTCCTATAACTTGTCTTGATTGCTATTTGAAGAAACCGTTATAAGGTTACTGGTTTTTGATGGCAGATGGTTGAATATAAAATTGAGTGTAGAAGAAAATGTTGCGCGTTGTCCTTCGCTTATTTTACCTGGCGATGTACAATCAGCACGCCTTCTCATTGTTTGCTTCATTACTGTGAGAAGCAAAACCTAATTGTCTCCAATTAACCTCTACGTTTTCCGCGAAACGAACGTTTACTAAACATTTTCCTTTTTCTACTTGCCGCTGACACGAAAGAAAACTGACAAATAATTTGAAAAGAAGAATATGATCTTTATACCGGAAAACTTCCAATCTAAAAAAAATTATTATTATCTAATTATCTAAAAAAATTATATTAACTAAATAATCCAAACTAATTGGAAGCAACCAAAGGTGGTTCGGATTAACAAATATTGCTGCTAAATAATTGATAATACAAATATTGGATACAAGAAATAAAATATCTGCATACTAAGAATTTAAAAGCAATAATTTCTGTAAACACAAAACTATAATTCTTAATTAAAAAATAAAGATTAGCGAAGAATCGTACGTCTCTTAAGACGGTTAAATCCTAATATTTCTAGTTCTAGTATTAGTTATGCTTTTAGATCCAGAAATTTAAAACAATCTTGAACTAAACAAAAATTAAAACTAGAATTAACACTAGACCTAGAACTAGAAAGTTTCGAAAGAATTTTTAAAATTTTTCTAGTTCTAGGTCTAGTCTTAGTTCTAGTTTTAGTTCGATATAAGTATGCAATAATCTAAAACCAACCAATACTAACACTAAGACTAACACTAGACCTAGAACTAGAAACATTTGAGTTTAGCCGTATCTCTTTTAAAACTGAAACGAACTCAACTCTACCTAGTTTCAGAACTAATACTAGACCTATAACTAGAAATAATCGTACTTAGGCGGCCTACAATTAGTTATACCTTTAGTCCCAAAAGAATTTAAAACAATCTAGAGTAGTGATGACCGTTACGTAGTGCAGACCTGTTACGTCTGCACCCGCATCCGTAACTGCGGATAATCCGTATTGTTTTGAAGATCCGCATCCGCATATATTTTAGCGGAGCTCCGTTCTAGTCAGCGTTCAGCATTAATAAATACTTTTTAAATCCTTTGAGAAGTACTATCACTAGAACTAAAAACATCTCGGGTTAGCAATGCATTGTAATACTATTTTTGGTGCATTAAAACCGTTTTGGTTAATGTAATTCATAATCAAGTTTTCTTTGTATTTTCGGAAAATCTCTTCATTTAGTGTTTTTTAATTGTTTTGCATCGGTTAAACAATCTAAGAGGCCTTTTCTGGCTTTTGAGATCTTAAAGCTTTTTCAAAAATATCAAAATCATTTTTTTAAACTTTTCAACATTGATTAAGTATCTCAGAAGTGCATTTAGTGCATTAAAACCATTATGATCAAGACCAATCAATATATTTCAAAAGTCAAAATTTTTGTATTTTCTGAAAATCATCCCATTTAGTATTCTTTAATTGATTTACATTGATTGAAGCAACCTGAAGATATATAGAATCAATTGCTATTATTTTGATACATCCTGAAATACCTTTTTAACTTTTGACATGTTAGAAGCTCTTACAAAAATCTCAATATTACGAATAATAATTACTTTAACTGTTGGGTTTCGTGTGATATGTATATATATTACTGTTAATTTATATAATTCAGGTACTTAATACAATGCGTATGTATGAAATATTATGAAGATTATTGTTCCTTAGATAGTTTATTAACAATTCTTAGGGACTACATAGAGTACCTGTTGGTCGACCGCCAATGTGAAAAATAAATAGATTTTGATAAGTATTTATCAATTTTTGCTCATAATAAACTTTTTTTTATAATTTATAAGTTATTGTACAAAAAAGGCACCTTGTACTTTTCTATTAACTACAGTAAAATCACAATTAAATTACATTAAACTTAAAATTTTTCTGTTCTTTACAATTGAACAGAAAATGTCTCTTTTTAATATAATGTAAATTAATTTAATTATAGCAAAACCGGTTATAACGAGCTTTGGAGTATAACAAACTAATTATTATTGAAGTAGTTCCGGTTATTACGAACACTTTCACGTTTTTGAGTGAATCCCTGAGCAATATACAGAAGATATCTATGTGACGTTTACAGAGATTATTTCTAAAAGTTGTATTGGTCCATGATTTTTGAAGCATGTTATGGACTGAGTTGGATTGGGTTGAGCTCCAACTTTACTCTATCCTTCTTATTGAATGGTATGAAGTTAGAGTTCAACCTTTTTTTTAACCAGCAACCTAACCAAATCCAACCCAACCCAACTTAACCAAACCGAACGCAACCAACTTAATTCAACCCATAACATTCCTCATATTGAGTCAATCTAACGAATCTTCAGAATTTTTTGGAAACATTCCATGATTTTTTCTTTTATAGATGGATTGGGTTGCTTTTCATCTTTAGACCTTTCAATATGAGGGATGGTATGAAGGTTTTCTCCTATGGTTGAGTTAGGTTGTGCTCCAAGTTCAAATTATTATAGCCAATGTCTGTTCTTCTTAATATATGTTTGAACGATTCTTTTGGCAACGGAAACTCATTACAAAGAAAGCATAAACTCAGTGACCTTTCACTCGAAATTAAAATACTATTGCACCAAAACTACTTTTTGTTAAACTGAATCGTTAAAACATATATGTTTTTTTTTATTAACATTTCAAATTATTAAGTATGAGGGATGGTATGAAGTTAGAGCTCAATGCAATCAAACTATAGAAAAAAGTCAAAGAATATTCTGATTATTTCTTCTATAGTTGAGGTGTGTTAATCTTCATATAACAAAAAATCAACTCCAACATTTTTCTGTGGTTGGATTGAGTTCTAACTTCATACCATTCAATATGAAGGATGGTATGAAGTTATAGCTCAACCTAAACGAAAATATTCTGTTTTTTTCTTCCATGTTTTGATTTTTTCTTCTATAATTGAGTTGAGTCAAGCTTCATCTTCGTACCATCCCTCATATAACAAAAAATCAAATCTAAAAAAACAAGATTTCTAAGTTCAATTCATTATGAGAGCTGGTATCAAATTGATTCGGGTTGAACTTCAACTTCATGGCATTCAATATGAGCGGTGGTATGAAGTTGAAGCTCTACCCAACCAAACTTGGTACCATGGCATCATTGACTGATTTCTCATTAAAATGGTCAAGTTCATTTAGATACATTTAATTCATGATTTTTTTTTGAAATTTTTGCTAATAAGGAACTTCGAGCAACCTTGAGGGTTCGTTATATCCGGGTTTACTGTGCGAACCTTTTACACACATTACCGGCTTGGTATTCGGTATTTTATAATATACATAGGGGTAAAGTATAAAATTAATAACATTTCATACAATACATAAACGTTATAGGTATTCTGTAAATTGTCTAGGTATTGTATAGAATGCCGGATTATACATATTACAGGCAACATATAGGTATAAAACAGGAAAATTGCAATAGAAATATTATTTTTATTAAAATTTCAGTATGTTACTTTTTTCAATAACTCCGTATATGTTAAATCCGCATCCGCGAAATTAGAATTAAAATATCCGGTTACGCATCCGCTAAACCCACATCCATAACATCACTAATCTAGAGTAATACAGCAACTAAAACTAGAACTAGTCTTAAAAAAGCATTTGGGTTTAGCCGCACGCCTCTTAGGACAGCTAAACCCTAATGTTTCTAGGTCTAGTATTAGTTCTGAAGCTAGGTAAATTCAATGTTTTTAGTTCTAGGTCTAGTGTTAGCTTTAGTTTTGGTATTAATTCTAATTTTCTTGTTATTCAGCTTTAGATTATTGTATACTTGTATCGAACTAGAACTAGAACTAACATTAAACCTAGAACTAGTCTGAAGACTAAACCTGAATCTTTCTAGTTCTAGGTCTAGTGTTAGCTCTAGTTTTAATTTTTGTGTAGCTTTAGATTATTTTAAATTCTTCTACAACTAAAAGTATAACCAATAGTAGAACTACAAACATTAGGATTTAGCCGTCTTAAGCGCCGTACGGGGCTAATCCCTGATAATATGCACATACGTCAGTATCTTATATAACAATTATAGTTTTGTGTAAACCCAAATATTCCTAGTTCCAAATTTAATGGAAGTCTAATATATGGAGAAATTTAATTCTATAGTTTTTATGGTTGCACAATATAAATTGAACTTGAATAAATTTTCAATTTAGAAAAGAGTCTAATGTTTACATAAAAATAGGCAAAATTATTTAGCTTCTATAGTTAGAACATAAAATTCGTCTGACTTAATGATTTGGACATAGCCGACCCATTATTTGTGCTGAAATAAGTTTGAAAATCAATAATACAATTTTTTTCGCTCTTTGTAACTCGATCCGGGGACATACTGTATAAATACATAAATATGTGTGTACATACATACACAGCTTTAGTTAACAGAATGAAAATAATTGGAAATCTTCTTTGGAACTTCTTTTCTTCGCTGCAAGATTCCGAATTCGATTATAAAAATTTCATGCTCAAGGAGTAAGAAGTTGTAGCATCAATTTATTGAAATTGTGTAAAAAATATTCTGATTAGCGATCGTTCGAATTACAGGGTTTGGGATAATTAAATAGTGTAATATAAAAAGAAATAGAAATGCGAAGGAAGTGTGAAGAAGAATGAGGGGGAAAGATAGTAAACAAGTATTAGGAATTTGTCGTGAGAAAATAAACATATCGGGCGAGCTCCTTTCATATTCTCGGTTGGAAAAAGGAAACGCCAATAAGAGGGAAACAAACAGACGGATAATTTAGGGCAATTATAAAGTTTTGTTTGGGGCCGAAAGTCGGTCGGCAGGATACAAAAATCCGGTTTTGTAAGTCGATTATTTTTGTCTTCCCTCAGCAGGAAGCTATCGGAGATTGATTTGAAGACGTTTCCTGCTTTTAATCAAAAAAGGGGAAAATATCCTATTAAAAATTTTCTTAAACGATAACAAAACTACAAAGTTTGCTTCTCAACGCAGCTTCTACACGGTGATTCGCATAAATTCTCAACTTCCTGCGGCCATATACAGGGTGTTACTTACATTCATAGTTTATGATGCATAAATTTACGGGTGCGTAGATAAACCGGGTTTCAAGAGAGAGAGTGAGAACAGTGAAAAAGCAGGTTCCAATAAATCTAGACGTGGAACGTCGCGGACAACTCGTTAATTATGACTTCCTCGGTCTGACCGTAGATCAACGTGTACCTAAGGAAAAAGAGTGCGGGTTTATTAATTTCCTTCGGCACTAAATTACTATTAGCACAATTCCACTTTAATTGCTAATTTATTTTGCCGCCTCCCAACTTTTAATATACTTGATCATCCACGATATTCTTCAACTTCCGGGAAGACGTGTGCGAGTGAATGAAATGGCGTATTCGGTTAAGTAAATACGCGCGTCTAAAAGAAAATTAATAAAAATTAAAAATAATAACGGATGAACCAGAAGGAAAAAAAATCTTGTATGATGATGAGAAAGATGGCTATATTCTTTCTTGTAAATTAGAATGTTCGTCCGGTGGCTAGTTTTTGTGACCGTCGTTTCGAAGTTATACCGAAAGGAAGTGGAATTATTGTTTCCTGCGCGTACACGCGGATACGATCTGTACCGTTACCTCCACTGTATAACTTTGTATATTTTGATTAATCAACCGCTAAGTTACGACCATACGATTTTAATTTATGTGTATTTATTCCTATAAATATTCTTGCATTAGAACCGCAACTTTTTTTTATCTGATTCAATTCCATAAGACCATATTAATTCCACTATAATTATTTGTTATTGAATTGGTAAAAATAAAAATTGAGCGAATGTTCTTTTTTTTCTTATTGTATATTATATCATAAAAAAAATTCTTGGACGCTTAAATCTTAAATTTTCGGAACACAGTTGGGACTTACTTATACCTGTGTAGGTAGAAAAATGTTTATCCCGTTCTAGAAGTGTGCGCTAAAAAGAGACAAAGCTATATCGTGTCGAAAAGTACAGCTACCACCCCTCTACCATTTCCGATTCCACTATATAGTACACTGTGAATACGTATTGTACAATATCCGGTCTGCGAGAGGAAATACGGGAACCTGACACCGTGAACACGTGATTTGCGTATAGGAATGCCCCGATAGGTGTTGTATATGCCCCGTGTGTTCGACTGCGTGTGCACCGATAGACAAAAATAGACTCAGATTGTAGACACGATTGATTTAATAATATCCTACCCACTGACATTCATATAAAGTATACAAAATTTTTTTTAAATTTGAAGTAGTAAAACATGAGTTTGTATCTACTTAACACTAATTCAATCTGTGTTCGAACACAAAACTATAAATTTCATTTATGTTAATAACTCTCGTATACTTGACTTTTGATGGAGTAACTCAACATTACAGCTTCTTAACACCAAGCAATATCGGCTTAGCCATCAATATTCGTTACCACTGGTTAAGGTTTCATTTGAATTATCCATATTCAATTATGGGGATGCTCTGTACCACATTCATGTTGGCGATATAACTCGAATTTAACAGGTGCAAAATTCCTGCCTCAGTTTATCTTTGGCGCTAAAAGATGTGAGAGAATATCTCGTACGTTTAAAGTAGTCAATTAGTTAAATATATCCAGTGTTGTTAAATACCTGGGTATTTATTTTTAAGGGAATATACTCTGGGTATTTTACCCAAGAAGGGTATTTTGAGGTATTTGCTTGATTTTTGCAAATTTTTCTGGAAATAATTTATTTTTAGTTATTTACAATAAACTCAAAATAATATAATAGAGGTACGGTTATACCTAAATGTTTTATTTTGTTCTAGATAAAAAGGTAATAATAATTTTATTAATTGTTATTCAATCTTAAATTCTTGTATACTTGTATCAAACTAAAACTAGAACTAACACTAAACCTAGAACTAGTCTGAAGACGCACGGCTAAACCTGAATCTTTCTAGTTATAGGGCTAGTGTTAGCTCTAGTTTTAATTTTTGTATAGTTCTAGATTAACAGATAGGACTAACACTAGATCTAGTACTTGAAAGTTACGGAAGTTTTTCTGAATCTTTTTAATACTAAGTCTAGTGTTATTTCTAGTTTTAATTGCCATTCAATGCTTGATTGTTTAAATTCATCTGGAACTAAAAGTATAACTAATACTAGACCTACAACCTAGCTTCACAATTAACACTAGACCTAGAACTAGAAACATTAGAATTTAGTTTAAAGACAAATCTGCATTCCTCATATCAATAATTTAATAACACTAAATAAACAATCATGGAATTAGGCTTCAATGGTATTTAATTGTTAATTAAATAGAATAACTTTCGTAAGGTGTCACAATTAGAAAGAAAGTTGTTATGATTGTGTTGGGTTGGGTTGCGTTGGGACATACTATCCATGAATCTTAAGCATAGCATCTCGTCTCTTCCAATAAATAGATACTCTGAGTTGAAAGTTGTTAAACTGGTATGTTCAGTAAGATAGGAAAAGATCAGGTTAGGTTGGGGTATTACTACCCAATCAGGTTGGGTTGGTAGATATTATCATTAACCCAACCTAACCCAACCCAAGTCCATCTATTCAGATTTTATTTTAGATTTAATACTTTAGACTTTAAATTTTATTTTAACAACTTTTAGTTTTGTTCTGCTCGTATCTTCGTGTGCCTCAACTCCTTATGTCATTATGCGCAGTTTTGTAAAAAAAAGTTCTGATCTTGATCTCCATGCACATGGATTGATTTATCTAACCATTTTAATAGAAATAATCGCTTTATTAATTTGGTTTCTTAGTCTAACTATGGAAAATCGGGAAATCTCAAGTCCAAAATATTTTAGCCAACTGATATGTTAGTACAAATAACAAGTTGAATTCAATTGATTTTCAAGATATGGAACCAGGTATGTATATGCATACAATTTAAAGAGTTGTCTCTACAGATTTTTTTTGCCATTCGTATTCCATGATTCTGAACCTAGATTGGGTTGGGTTTCGTCTTAAGAGAGGTATGGCTAAACCTAAATATTTTTCGTTGTAGGTCTAGTATTAGCTTTAGCGTTAGTGTTGGCTCTATTTTTGGTTGCTATTTAGTCTTAAATTGTTGTATACTTGTATCAAAATAAAACTAGAACAAACACTAGACCTAATACTGGAGAGGTTCAGGTTCAGCTAAATCGAAACTTTCTAGTACTAGATCTAAAATTAGAACTGACACTAGTTCTAGTTTTAATTGTCATTCAGTGCTTGATTGTTGTAAATTCTTCTAGAACTAAAAGTATAACTAATACTTAACGTACAATCTAGCTTTAGTATTAACACTAGACCTAGAAATACTTTAGGATTTAGCCGTACGTCTCTTTAAACGGCTAAACCCTAATGTTTCTAGTTCTAGTTCTAGTGTTAGTTCTGAAGCTAAGTAGAGTTGGGTTGTGTTGGGCTCTGTCTTGAAAGAGGTATGGCTAAACCGAAATGTTTTTCGTTCTAGGTCTAGTATTAACTCTAGAGTTGGTATTGGCTGTATTGCTAGTTGTTATTCTGTCTTAAATTGTTGTATACTTCTATCAAAGTAAAACTAGAACTAATACTAGACTTAGCACTAGAAAGATTCAGGTTTAGCCGTACGTCTTCAGACGGTCATACAGCGCTTGATTGTTCAAAATTCTTCTGGAACTAAAAGTATAACTAATATTAGCCGTAAGAACCTTTGGCATTTTTATATTATTTTATATTATTTTCTTTACTAACTACACAAACTGATATTATTATTTCTTGGTGAATAAATTAATACATTCGAATTTAAAAAAATGTTTATGTATTACTATAATTTTTTTAATTGATTAAGTACACTTATATATCATCTCATCACTGACGTAAAATATTGTAATTATTACAGTCTTTACTTAGTAAATTAATTTATGTCATCAAGTTTAACACAATACATTTATAAAATAAATGTTATGTAACTTCTTGACCTGGGGCGACCACAGAAGAATGTTGTTAATACTATAGCTTGTAATTATATCTGCTTGAATTGTGATTCTAAGTAAGAATGAAAATTAAGAACTCAATCTAATTATCTCATTCTCTCTCATCCCGTCTTAATATAATTACATTTTAATTTCTTGAGTGATTTTCATGAGGCACTTTTTTGAACGGATAAGATATTTTCTTGAACGCAATCAGCAACTTTTTGTAAGTTTCAGAATTTCTAAAATAAACTGCAATTACAAACGGGTTATTATCTATTACTTCCATGTATTTATATTTACTTTTTGCATTATATCGGACCGCTTCTATCACACTAAATACATAACCTATACTTCTAAGATTCTTACCCATGTTTAGATTATGATGTCGATTTACTATAAAATTTTCAGTTAAAACTTTTTATTGAAAATTCTTCTTTTTTATGCATTACGTCTAGAACGATTTTAAGGAAAAGTTCTTCATTTCGAAAATTGTTCTTATGCAAAGTGATAACTCTCGGCAAAGATTCATTAGGATCATTGATGCGTTCAATTTCTGCATTACAGTTTGAAGACTTAGACGCTGTTCGAAATATATTCTTCCAACTACCTTCTTTCAGGTTATTTAGATTATGCCATGTTAGGTATTGCAAAGATGATGATATGTCTTAAATTTTTCATTACAAAGCTTTTGTTGTAAGTTGTTCTTTTTTTATGGGTTATTTCTGGAATGATTTTAAAGAGAAAGATCTTAATTTTGAAAATTCTTTTTCTGAAATGAGGAAGTGTGTTGTACTCGTCAATTAACATCTTATGTCCACATTGATATAAAAACTGCAATTGTTTTTTAACGTCCCTTTTTTGCATAATATAAAACTTTATAATCGTTTTTATATAATTGTTACGAAAATACATTTTTAAGTGAAACCGTATATTAATATTTGCTCTAACCGGAATTTCTTTGATTAAATCCGTCAAATTTAGTCAACTCGTTTATTTATTTTTCATCAAAGTACCAATATGGAACTGAATCAGTTACCTGCAGTAAGGTTAAGCCGAGCCATTCAATTTGATCTTCAAGGAGATTGGACAGTCTAATTACTGCTTTGGTGGAATACTTAATTCGAGTTCTTGCATCCGTCAAACAAATTACTATAAGGTTGTATTTAGCTGGTTATACATTCTGAAAAAAAATCGATTTTACAACAGTTTGATTTCCTACCTTGCTTGCCTCACCGGTGTTTATGTAAAATAAAAAGATTGTTGAGTGTAGGTCACAATTTATCTAACTAATTCATTTTTCCATTAAAATGTAATATGACAAGGCTTTAAATAATAATAATCAACAAATATTTATTTCTATTTGAAATATATCAGTAAGAAACTGGATGATCGAGCATGTCTAGCGCATCTCTTATCAAAATTCGTTCCTTATCCATTTCTTCAAGACATAACGTTTCTTTTAAACCATATTAACCTAAAATTTATTCCACTGTGCCACATCTCTTTCTGTGAACTCTCTAGATTTCCAACGAAATGAAAAATGCGTATATAAATTAAACATCTTATGAGGTCAGTTGAATCGCATTTACTTGAAATTGTAGATCATTTTTAAAAATTGTTACCGAATGGCTTTGAGGTTGATTTTAGCATACGATAAGATAAATCTTGGAAAAGCAATGTTCCTTTGAAGACAAACCCTGAGGTAACGTTCAGAAATAAGTAATGATAATAAAAGTTGTAATTCAAATTATTGGTTGCTATAAATAGTAACTGGTGCAATATAATCGCCATTTTACTGTAGAATTAAGTATTCTAGATTGATGAGTTAAAAATAATCTTTCCTGTGCAAAAAATGTAGGCATTTCCACATTCTCGTTCTGTATTGTAAAATTTGGGTTTTATGATATTATTAGCAATGCCATATTAAAGCAGTAAAGGTACATGACTTCAAAGATAGCTCCAATCACTAGTAAGCTCAACTTTTTTTCATTGCTGGCGAAGATAATGTATAAGCTTAATACAGCAAGAATTATTGTTAGTTAATATAGTAATAATACTTTTGTTGGTCGCAAAAGATCGAAAGCTTTAAGTCATCTCGGCTTCCTTCATTCATCCAGCGAAAAAAAACTACTTTTATGCAACTACGATACGTACAAGTTAATACATCAGATTTGCTAAGCAAAACATTTCATAAACTTTGATGACTTTTTTAAGCGCGTTAATTTTTCATTAAAATCATTCAGTTAAAACTTATCGTGCCTCTTTCATGTTGTGGAATCATTCATAATGTTTAATCAGCTCGCCTTTAAATGCATCGACTATAAGATTTCCTCTTTTATGTTAACTCTAAGAAGACGTCTACTTTGAAGATCACAAAATATCCATTATTAAGATAATAGTATCATATAGAGATAATATTTTTATTATAATATCTTATTTATAAGCTATCTCGGCATCATTCTTCCATCCGGCTAAAATAATGAATCAGTACTTTTAAGAACTTGTACGATACATAGAAGTTAATAATCAAAGTTGCTAAGCAAAACTTTTCATAAACATTGATGATTATTACTAAAGTTCTAAATGCTTGAATTTTGTATTAAAGTCATTAAGTAACTTTTATTAAATTGTCAAATTGTCTCAAACCTATGGTTCCTCTTTCATGTTGTGGAATTGTTCATGTTTAATTAATTCGCCTTCAAATGCATCGACTGTAAAGTTTCTTTTTTTCTGCTAACTCTAACAAGATGTTTGTTTTGTGGATCATAAGATGTCCATAATTTTAATGCTATATAAACTTGGCGGATAACATTATTATATAGTGAAAATATTTTCTCTCATTATCTCAACGAAAATAAAAAATCACTACTTTTATGAACTTATACGATACATGCAAGTTAATACATCAAATTTACTAATCAAAACTTTTCATAAACTTTAATGACTATTGGTGAAGTTCTAAATGCATGAATTAGTAAGTTTTGTCAAATTATCTCATACCTATGGTTCCTCTTTCATGTTGTGAAATCATCCATAATGTTTAATTAACTCGCCTTCACATGCATCCATCAAGATTCCTTTTTTCTGGTAACTCTAGCAAGAGATGTCTATAACTTTGATGTTATATAAACTCGGATCATATTATTAAGACGTCAATGTTGAAGATCACATAATTTTGATGTTATATAAACTCGAAGGATAATGTGAATAGAATTTATGCAGGTTAGAAAGGATTTTTTTGCTAAGTCTATATAGTAATTCCATTCATGGCCATAAAATGTGTTGGAAGTTTATATACGCAGAAATTGTTGAGTGTTTGAACATTAATTCAAATACTTAATTATATCAAAAGGCTTGAAATTTGCAGAACACTATTTTTTGAGTTAAATTTCTTGAATCCTGAAATTTTCAGTGTTTTACCGGTTGATTATAAAAGCTCTTTCTCTCTCTCCCCGTAAGCAATAACCACCACTATAAAATAGGGAATCCAAGTGGTTTGTTGGCGGGTGGAGTGGGGGGGCAGGCGTTGTTCGTTCAAAGCCAACTGAGCGCACGTTCGGGCGGACGTCGGAACGCGTTCAGCCAGTCTGAAATCGACCGTCGCGCGAGTCTTCTTAACACGCTCTTACGACGGTAGTGACGTAGAGTAGCGCCGCCACGGAATCTGTCAAGAGCACGATGGTGCTGCAGAGGTTAGATCTAGTCGATTCTAGTGAGAGATTCTACGGGGATTGTCCGATTCCGGCTTCTTCAGCCACTTACACCAACCTGGATATTAACGCCTCCACACACACCACTTGCACAGTGGTACCCCCAGGTTCGTAAAACAAAAATTTTAAAGTTATCAATGAATTTAAACATTGTAAGAAACGTTTGCTGAAACATTTCAAAAGTGATAGATGATCGTTTCCGTTTGTAATGGAAACTATTAAAATTCTTTACGCAACAGTTTGCATTACTAGCAAGCCGGATGTTGTAGTTAATTGGATACAACGTCAAATTTACTGCAATTGTTGGTTTTACTCGATGAATTGTAACATTAAACAAAACTAATCCATTTTCTATTTCTAAACTAAAATTAAAAATTAAAGTTCTAAAATAGAGCTACTTACCTCCGTTATTATCTAATAAAAATTCTTTATTATTCGGGGGTTAATCTATAAATAAGAACCTTTTAAAAGCATAACTTTAAAAAGGGGGGCGCACGCCGAAAGCTCTATACTACAAGTACAGAAGAAAAAAGCTGCGGGGTCACGACGCGTGACGCAACGCGTAAAATATTACGGCAATCCGGTTGTTTAACCACTTATAAATATGAAAGAGAAAGGAAGTGTAATGGCCCTAATAGCAGATCGTTTGTAGACAAGAACTTCTTTTACATATCAAATATTTACCCACATTTAGATTGTTATATTAAAACGAAAACAAAAACGCTGAAATAAAAAAAAATTCAGTTAGATTAAAACCTGCGAGGCAGCACACTTGAAAAGGGCTGTTTTAAGAAGGGCCAACTGTCACAACAGCTGACCTTCGACTGCCGTATGCTATCCCACCTGTTGATTTTTAGTCGCGAGCCTTAATAGTGTGGAAAATCACAAAAAAACTAAAAAAAATTATGTTTAATAATTAGTTCTTAATTGTAGTTGAATTAAAATGACATTATATCATTTATATGTATATGATGATGATCTAGAGCTAACTAGTGCTACCTAGCAGTGTCACTACCAGGAAGCAAAACAATTTTTAGGTATCTTTATGTTGCATATTATTATTGAATTAAAAATAAACAAACATTGGAGCTAGAACCAAAAACAGTTGGGATTAGTCGTGCGTCTTCCCAGATATCATTATGTTGCATATTATTATTTAACTAAAACAAGAACTAATGCTATACCTAGAACCAGAAAGATTCTAGTTTAGCCACCCGCCTTCCCAGACATCATTATGTTGTGTAGTAGTACCCAACTAAAACTAGAACTAACACTAAACCTAGAACTAGAAAGATTCTAGTTTAACAATGCGTCTTCCCAGATATCATTATGTTGCGCAGTAGTACCCAACTAAAACTAGAGCTAACACTAGACCTAGAACCAAAAAGATTCTGGTCTAGTGTTAGTTCTAGTTTTAACTGTTATTCAATGCATTATCGCCATATATTTTTGATCGGAAACTAGAATTTCATTAGACCTAGAACTAGAAACATTCAAGATTAATCGTGAGTCATGCACTATCCATCACTGTCACGAGTACTAACACTAGAACAAGAACAAGTAACATTCGGATTTAACCCAACGTCTGATAAGACGGTTAAAGCCGAATGTTGCTTGTTCTAGGTCTAGTGTTAGTTCTCGTGACAGTGCTGAATGTGCATGTTGGCACTACTTGAATACCTGTTTTAAGTGGTATTAAATGCATAGAGTAATCTAAAGAATTTGTAGACAAATCTATTAACATTTTAACCAATACCTATATATGTTTTGAATAAATTTGATTAAATTTCCCTAAAAATAATCTTATTATATCTCAGAGAAAAAAAAATCCAATAATAACAATAATTGTAGCGATCAACTTTCGAAATTCTGTCGCTGCCGGTTCGCCAGGTGTATAAAGTAAAGTTGCCGCCGCGCGCGCTTTTCTTGCGCAATAAGAAAGACCGAGAGCGAGATGTTTTTTTAAGCGTTTAAATACGAAACAGCAAGAGTACCGACGTAAATCAAAATCCGCATACGAACCTCGCCGATATTATTAAATACAAAACATAATCCGCGCCCGGTTAGAACACTACAATCGAATAATAACCGAGAGAGCCCCGCGAAACCTTCGCTTATAAAACGACTCTCAGTTCTGTTCGGTTTTGCAACTTGCTTAAAAATCACAATGAGCACCGTTCGACTCTTAAGTATTACGAAATCGACTTGTAGAAACAGAAGTCGAAGTATACGAGACATTTAAAGTTTAATCGATGGCACATGGTTCGTTCTAGATACTAGAAGCCGATAGTGATCTTTCTAATTTGACGGTTTTTGCACTTTATTTTATTTTAAACCAAGTCGGGACTTGATTGTTTGGAATTGTATCCTTGAAAATTTTAATGTAATGTAGCAGATCTTTTCAACCGTAACTTACTTCGAATTTCATTATGTTTCAAAATAACTTATTAAACTACCTTATTTTATACTAAAAATTTAACAAATTTAAAATTTTATCGCCAAAAAAAATATGACACATTCCGATTTTGATCAAGATAATAATCGAGATACTATTTTATTTTGACACACCCAAAACCGATTTAAAAAGATTTTTAATTTCCGGAGATGATTTTTGATGAATTATGTGGATTAAAAGTTTTTACGGTTTAAAGTTCTCTCTGATAACAAAGCGAAGTAAAATGAATAATTTTAATGCATTCTGTAGACATTGCGTTCTTTATTAATTAGTTCTAGGTTTAGTTTAATAATGATAATACAATTTTGTAATGACTAAGAACTAATATTGGTATTAGAATTAACACTAGATCAAGAACTAGAATCATTCGACTTTAATACTAGACGTTCTAAGTCTAGTATTAGTTCTTATTTGAGTTTAATGAAAAATATACAAAAATTTAAGGCTGGATAGCAACTATAATAAGAACTAAACATAAACTAGACTTAGAATAAAAAATATACGAGTTTAGGCTAAACTTGAATATTACTAGTTGTAGATCTAATCACAATTCTAGTTTTAGATGAAAAATGTATGATAATCTAGCGTTGAATAACAGTTAAAAATAGAACTAACACTAGATTTAAAATTAATTAATATTTTTTTAAAATTAGACCTAGAACTAGAAATATTCAGGCTAAACCAAAACTTTCTAGGTCTAGTGTTAGTTCTAGTTTTAGTTCAACCCAAGTATACAATAATTTAAAATCGAATAAGAGCTAAATTAGAATCAATACCAACACTAAAACTAACACTAGACTTACAACTGCAAACGTTTGGATTAGCCGTACGTCTCTTAAAACAGAACCGAACCCAATCCAACCTAGCTTTAGAACTAAGAATAGACCTAAAACTAGAAACATTATGGTTAAGCCTACGTCTTGTAAGACCGCTAAAACTAGAAACTAGCAGCTGAACCCTAATATTTCTGGTTCTAGGTTAGTAAGCTAGATTAGATTGGGTTACCTAACTAACTTCAGAACTAGTACTACACCTAGAACTGGAAACATTAGGGTTTAGTCATCTTAAAAGACGTACGGCTAAATCCTAATGTATCTAATTCTTGGTCTAGTACTAGTTCTGAAGCTGGGTTGTAGAACTAGTATTTTACACTTTTAATTCCAGAAGAATTTGTAACAATCTAGAGCTAAATAAAAATTAAAACTAGAATTAACACTAGACTTAGAACTAGAAAGATTCAATTAAGTGGAATAAAACAAATTGTATTAATTCAGTGATAAAATATTATAATATTGATAAATACTATTCATTTTATTCATAACGTTGATACCACATATTTTGTTACACAGAGTTATTTTAGTGAATTGTTTAGTTTGTTAGTTTGTTTTATCTCTGTTCCATGTTTTCTGTTTTTCTACTTACTCAATCTAACATTTTGTTTTCTTGCTTTATTTGACGAATTCCTGAAGGTGGTTTGATTAAAAAACCGAAACCGGTCGATTGAATAAAATTTTCACTGAATTACTGAAATCACTGAATTGGTACAATTTGTTTTATTCCACTTAATTGATAACTAGTAATAAAAAAACCGAAAAATATTATATATTTAGAAAAATTCAGGTTTGGCCGACACCTGAATTCAGATTTAAACTGAAACTTTCTAGTTTTATGGAGGATATATAAATAAGATAAAATTTGAAAAATCTATAGAACGTGGTTTCCTAATGATGGCAAAAAGCTGAAACCAGTAGAAACCGAAAATTAAAAATAAAATTTATTTCATCGTTAAGTACGAAAACATTTCTTTTGCAATCCCCCTCCATAACAAACACGATGAAAACAACAAGTCAAATAACAACTTTAGATCTAGTGTTAGTTGTAGTTGAACATAAGTATACAAAAATAAAATCGAATAAGAATTAAATTAGAGCCAATACCAACACTAAAGCTAACATTGGACCTACAATTACAAACATTTGGATTTATACGTCTCTTAAGATGGAACCGAATCCAACCCAACCTAGCTTCAGAACTAGTACTAGACTTAGAACTAGTAACATTAGGATTTAGCCATCTTAAGACACTTATGGCTAAACCCCAATGTTCCAATTCTAGGTCTAGTATTAGTTCTGAAGGTGAGTTGTAGATCTAGTATCAGTTACAGTGTTAATTTCAGAAGAATTTAGAAGAGTCTAGAGCTAAGCAAAAATTAAAACAAGAACTAACACTAGACTTAGAACTAGAAAGTTTTGGTTTAGCCGTGCGCCTTCAAACCACGAACCTAAACCTGAATCTTTCTAGTTCTAGATCTAGTGTTAGTTCTAGTTTTAATTCAACATACGTATACAATAATCTAAAATCGAATAATACCTAAATTAGAGCTAATACCAACACAAAAGCTACGTCTCTTGAGACGGAACCGAACCCAACTTATAAACCCAAATGTTTCTAGTTGTAGGTATAAAAGAATTGTATTAGCTTATTACACTTTTCGTTCTAAATTTTAGCTCATTACACTTTTCGTTCTAAAAGAATTTAAAACAACCTAAAGCTAAACAAAAATTAAAACTAGAACTAACACTAGACCTAGAACTAGAAAGATTCAGGTCTAAAGACGCACGGTTAAACCGAAACTTTCTAGATCTAGGTCTAGTTTTAGTTCGACACAAGTATATAATAATTTAAAACCGAATAATAGCTAAATTAGGGCTCATACCAATATCAAAGCTAACACTAGACCTACAACTAGAAACATTTTGGTTTAGACGTACGTCTCTTAAGCTCTCGTCCTCTAGCTGCAGGACCAACTTTAGAACTATATGCAATACAATGTTATCTGGTGCTAACTAGTAACCAACACTAGACCTAGAACAAGCAACATTCGGTTTAACCGAACCTTATCAGACGTTCGATTAAATCCGAATATTTCTTATTCTAGTTGTAGTAACAGTTCTTATTTTAATTTAATGCTAAATACAAAAATCTAACGCTTGCAACTGAAACAAGAATTAGTACTTAGAATAAGAAACATTCGAGATTAGCCATCTTAAAAGAGTGACGGCTAAACTTGATTATATCTAATCCCAAGTCTAATGTTAATTCTAATTTAAGTATTAGTTCTAATTTGAGTTAGTCTTAAACAAAAATTATTTAAGTTACATGATTGTTTTACTTATTATTTACATGTTTCGGTCAATATACTTCAACTTCAGGAATAATCACTAAAAAAAATTTGATTTATTTCTTATCTTTTCAATATTATTGATTCGTATTCAAGAAGTTAACTTATTTTTGGACCAACTGTTTAAAAAAAAATTGTATCTACAAACTGTTTGTTACTTGAAGATCTCACGTCTATCTTAGTAATAAATTCTGACCATTTTGCGTACACGTTTTGTTAGTTTTCACTTAGCGACGTATTGCTTATTTAGCAACATCTCGAGTCCGATTGGTTAGTAAATAATTAAGGTTGGTACTGAAACAATAAACGTTTTGAACAAAAAGCGTTGCCTTCAACTGCCCGGCCGCGTTTCATAAAGCAGCCCAAGAAATATTAAACAAATAAATGTGTATGAAAAATGTAATGGAGTTTCAAAGTGGTTTGCGAATTTTATTATAGGATGAGAATATTTAAGTTTATTATGTTAATTAAGTATTGAAGATATTGATAACAAAACTCTGGCGGATTTCCTGGCCGAACGGATTATTTTCTATAAAGATTATTTGTTGATCATGTTTAAAATTACTTATTAAACTCTTGTTGGCCGGGTATTTAATATGCTTGGCTTGACGTTGGTTTGCCGGACGTCCTGTATTAGACGAGTTGAGTGATAGAATCCAAATATTAACCGCAATGTTAAGAACATATTTACATATTCTCTCGAAAAATTTTGACACTTTTTTCTTTTCATCGTAATCTTTTTGCAGATCTTCTCCTTTACACCACCCATAAATTTTTCTTAGATAAGAGATGGAAATCTTTGGCAACCCCAAAAACTGTGATACTCCAACATAATAAAGCCTCATTCTTCTTCCTATACCAACTCATGTTCTGTTCCTCCTTCTTTTACGGTGTGCTTTCGCCGCGGCCGTTACACACACACAAAGTTCGAGTCGGTCATCGGGCAGGTGCTTTTGATGCACCTGTTCAACACCAGTTTATATTTTTAACGTAAACTGCTCTTGCAAGTCCGCGCGCACTCCGAGGCCCTCAATCTCTTTCTCTCTCTCTCTTTCTTTCTCGTTTAAACCGCGTTTCACAGAGGAGTTCGGAGTACCTCTTAAGAAGAAGAATAATAAAAAATAAGAAAAAAAAATGGTTAAACGGTGAACGTCCTGTACTGGTGTGTGTGCAAGAGATGGCCCCGACGTGGTCAATTTTTTTTGTTGAAGAAAAAAAAAAGCGAAATTTTCTTTTTGATCGTTTTCTAGCGCGTACACAAACGCCTCGCGAGTTTTTACTTAATTATTATAATACCACTTCTCTTTGAGGTATCGAAGAGTTCTTTTGAAAGCAAAAAAAAGAAGCAAGTAAAAACGAAAACTGGGGAATCGCAAAGTTAAAGAGAAGTGGTGGTAAAAGAAGAAGAAGAGTTATAACGTGGCGGTAAGCGCCTAACATGTATATTTATGTGAACCAGTTTCGTTTTCTTATCCGGCTCCTGCATTATTTATATTATTATCGCTGATTTTTCTTTTTTTTTCGAAAAACTTAAAAAAAATTATTTAAATTTTCTGCTAATCGGTTGCTTCTAGTACACCAGTAATTATGCTAACTAGCATTACTTACTAGAGTTAACACTAGAACTATAAATGTTTTTGATTCTGGGTTTAGTAACAGTTGTAGTTTTAGTTCAATAATAATATGCCACATAATGATATCTGGTGTTAACTAGCACTGTCACTAGAACTAATGCAAGACCTTGAATAAGATACTTATTAATTAACTAATTTAACGCTCGATAGCAACTATTACTAATATTAGACTTAGAACAAGAAACATTCGAGTTTAGCTTGCTAAATTGTGATAGTTCTAGTTTTAGATAATAAATATACAACAATCTAGCATCTGAAGATGCACGGCTAAACCTAAATCTCTCTGAAAATATACAACATGATGATGACTAGTGCGAATTAATACCAACTTGCACTGTCACTACAGTAAACAGTAGACCTAGAACAAGAACGTTCGGTTTTAACCATACAGGTCTTAAAACGATTTAACCAAATTGTTTTTCATTCTGGTTTAATGTTACTTCTAATTTGAATTCAATAGATGCAACATGTTGAGATCTAGTGCTGACTAACGATACCCAGCACTGCCACTAGAACTAACCCTAGACCATAATGAATAATACTTAGCTTTAGTTGTTTTAAGAGTTGCACGATTAAACTTTCCTTGTATTGGACCTAGCGTTAGTTCTAATGACAGTGCGAGGTAGTGCTAATTAAAACTAGATCTAACACTAGACCTAGAACTAGAAATATTTTTGTTTAGCCATGCGTCTGAATGCATTATTGGCACCAGATATTTTTATGTTGAATATCATTATTGAATTAAAATTAAACAAACATTGGAGCTAGAACAAAAAAGAGTCGGGATTAGTCGTGCGTCTTCCCAGATATCGTTATGTTGCATATTATTATTTAACTAAAACTAGAACTAATACTACACCTAGAACAAGAAAGATTCAAGATAAGCATGCATCTTCCCAGATATCATTATGTTGCGTAGTATTACTTAACTAAAACTAGAACTAACACTAGACCTAGAACCAGAAAGGATCAGGTTTAGCCGTGCGTCTTTAAACGATTCTTTCTGATTCTAGGTCTAGTGTTAGATCTAGTTTTAACTGCTATTCAATGCTATATGGTTATATATTTTTCATCCGAAACAAGAATATCATTAGACTTAAAATTAGACACATTTAAGTTTAGCCGTGAGTCTCTTAAGACACACTTGAATTTCTCTTGTTTTAAGTCGAGTATTAGTTCTTGTTTGAGTAGCTATCCAGCCTTAGACTCCGTCTTTAGACGCACGGCTAGTGTTAGTTCTAGTTTTAACTGTCATTCACTGCTAGATTGTTATATAATATTCATCCAACCTAGAACTACCATTAGATCTAGAAACAGAACCATTCAAGTTTATCCGTAAGTCTTTTGAAACGACTAATCTCGAATGTTTCTACCATTAAATCTAGAAACAGAACCATTCAAGTTTATCCGTGAGTCTTTTAAAACGATTAATCTCAAATGTTTCTTGTTCTAAGTCTAGTGCTAGTTCTTGTTTCACACTTGATAGTAGTGTTAGATTCTTGTACATTCAGCCTTAATCTGAAATAAGAACTAGTACTAAACCAAACGTCTCTTAAGACAGTTAAAACAGAATGTTTCTTGTTCTACCTCTAGTGTTAGTTCTAGCTGTAGTTTAATGAAAATATAGTCTAGTAAAATATAGTATAATCTAAGTATATCTTTAAAAAGTCTTATGAGACTTAAGGCTAAACCCGAATGTGTAAATTTCTACTGTTACTTCAATATATATGATATGAGGCTAGATCCGTTCACCCTGTTGGTTCCCTGCGGAAAGGGGCAGATGTTTGGCCAAGATCTCTCTTGGTATATTCAGTGCGTTCTCGTAGTCTCTTGTTGATAGACTGTTTCTGTTTGTAGGTCCAGTGTTACTTGTAGGGGCAGACGCTTCGCCTTCTTTTGGCATCTTCAGCGGTCCTACTTGTAGATTTAGTGTTAGTACTAATTCTTGTATTATTGTATCATGGCGAAACATCTGCCACTTTCCACATGGAACCAATAGGATGAACAGATGAAACCTCCCATCGATTATAACACATTCTGTTGCATCCGTGAAGTACTACATATTACCGTAATATAGTCTATATGAAGATGTAGACTATATATCTTCAGTATTTCTTCTCGTTAACTTTTTGAACGTTAAAAGACGGCCAATTTTTTTCGGTGTACTATTTTGAGAGCAATGAGATACTAATGTTATACAACATCGTTCCGAACGTATTAATGATTATTCCTGAAGATAGGGTGTGTTGATTGAAACATGTGATTAATTGATAAGTAATTACGATAGCTAAAATAATTTATATTTTGAAAACGGTTTATCAGTGTCGTTTTATGCTATAGTATTATTATGATGTATCATATATCATATTATATTTTGTATAAAAAATTTTTTTTTCAAGAATTCTTTACAGTATTTTGTTGCGTAAAAAAATCATTTCTGCTCAATGTGGTTTTGATCATTATCTCGGTTTGTTTAAATTTATCAAAACCACACAAAAAAAATTCATGGTTATGTTTATCAACATACTTATTATAATTTTGTGTTGAAATATTTACACAAAACGAAATAAATTAATACTTAACTCGTATTTGTAATGAATTGAAATTCAAGATCAAAGTGTTTATAAATTGATAGTAATGATTAATATAAAATGTTGAGTGTATGCATGTTATTTTAGTTAGTGGATCGAAGTTGGCTGTTGGTAGGCGGAGCTGAATCTCCCCAATTAGAGTCCAGACTCCGTTCTGGGCGTATCTCTCCGGACCAATACGAAAGGGGGCAAAGCGTTTCGCGGTCATCTCTGTGACCCGGACGCTTGGTGTTCAACATTGCCGTTCGTGTTCAGCATTGGCGGCAGGCTATTGTTTTATTGACGGATAAAAGTGGGGGCAGAAACAGAATTTTGACCGCCTGTATTTCTCGGTATTTTATTCGCGCAGGCTCCGCTCCACAAACTACATTCTTGGAAAAGATTTAGATGAAACGGTCGTCTTGAGAGAATTTGATTTTTGCAATTTGAATTTTATGGCAGAAATTTTTTTTGAAATAAAACCTTTTCTTTATGTTTCTTTTGAAAAGTATAAACATAAATATGAAGTTTAAAGAATTGTTAGTTGCGGAAATATAGAGATAAATAACCTTGCCGGGTTATTTTAAACCAAGGCAGGAATGTTAATGTTTACAAAAATCGTCCAATACCGATTTCTTTTATTTTAGGTGGTTATGGCCGCAGCCCCGCCTGCCCCCCAACGGAGGAGATCAGAGATGACAGTTCGCCACCGCCAGGACCTCCACCCACTATGTTCCATTTACCAAGAAGTCCCACGTATCACCTAAAAGATGGTAAGAGCAACCTAACTCTAATAATAATCACCTTAATCATAATCAATTTTTTTTAATTTAGGATATATTAAAGGTTCGTGTCCTCCGAGTGAAACGGGGACTTACAGCGGTTTAGAAGGTTTACCCACAATGAACACCGAAGATCAAACCCACTTTTTAGCTCCAAATCAACATTTCGGCGGAGAGGAACACGAATATCAATCGTTAGATCATCAAACGCAACCGTACCTGGAAAATTCACCTGAATTTTATGCAAATAATCCACTTATGGAAACCAAATATAACCCCCATCCATACATGAAGAATTATCCAAGAGGTAAAAAATAAACTTTAATATCTAATCAACACAAACGAAACTTTTCGTTCTTTTCTTTTTTTAAATTAGGAACCGCAAGATATAATGATGGTTATAGTGAGACTTACCTCAATACATTCGATGGAACCCCATTTCAAACTGTACCAAGTACTCCTGGGAATGGTCCCGATCAGTGGACACATCCAGAAATGGGACACTTAACGCATCCTCACCCACATTCTCATCCCGCTTTTCATCCGGCTGGAATGACCGGAAGGGATCTTCTGGGACAACTTGGACCTGACACAAAACCAATGATTCAAAATGGTGTTTTGGCGGGATATCCAAGTAATGCAAATGCTGGGGGAGCATGTTTTACTGGTAAGAAATCATTGAAATTATTCATAACAGTTCAGCTGGAAGTTTCTCGAAATAATTAAATTCAAAAATAATGGTGGCCTTTGTGAAGTTAGTTTTAAAATATTAGTTGATATTAAATATATAAACATAAAGTGGAAAAATGTTGGCAAAAATGTCGAAGAAGATTTACGAAGAAATGTTAATTAATTATTGGAAAGACTATAGCAAAATAAATCGAATTTGAGCAGTGTTAAGTAACATTACGATTGCATCACTAAATATAAGGATAGGCATAACCATTTTGTAATTACCAAAACTGAAACGATGTTCCATAAGATTATGGCGGTGAGTAGTATAGTGCTGGTTCCTACTTCTTAATAATAATAAGAATGTGGCCGGAATTACTATTTACAGATTTATATTGCTCAAACTTGTTCTGAAATATCTTAACAATGAGCTGCGGAAGATACTATAGATTAACGTTCTTCAACCTGTGTTGTCGAAACCCTAGGGTTCCACTCAAACGCTTTAGGGGTTCCATGACAAATTTAAGACATTTGACATAGATTTACAATATACAATACATACAATAGATTTGACATATCTATTGTTCCAAGCAAAATTGGTGAATCGTGTAAAAAAATCGTATCACATTAAAATCTACATTTGCACATGATGGCATTGGTCTATTTTGGATAAAATTAATGGATGAATACAAAGAAATATATATAAAAGAATTGACACTTTTTGCAACAATCAATCTCACTGAGAAATCCTTTTCAATAGTACACGTCCCTACAAGAACGACGTACATGAGTCGACTTGATACTGAAAATAATATGCATCTCCAATTAACATCGAACCATGCAGATATTGATAAATTGTGCAGTACTAAACAAGCCCTTGTCTATTACTGCACGAGTATTTGTTTTCATTGTATTTACTATGCTTATGACATATTACATCAAAGCTGACTAAATTACATCTTATTTATGAACAACTTATCTGAACTTTAGAAACCTTCCAAAGAAAAAATGAAAGCATGGTACCTACAAGATTTTAAAATTAATATTTTCGCTTTAGTATCGTACGAAGAATATCCCTGCGTATAGATCATCAGTTAATTTATGAACACCCTGCATTTTATAAATCATACTTACTTTTTTTTTTGAATAAATACGTAAGTAATAAGTTAGGTACTGAGCTAGAACTTGTACGACAAAAGCAGAGACACACCTTCTTCATAACATGTCATATGTAATTATAATACGACACATCCATCCCTAAAATCAAATTTGAGTGTGTTACTAAAAGATGAGTTCCATAAAAAAATTCTCTCAAAATAAGTTCCACGCGATGACAAAGGTTAAAGAACACTGCTATAGAGAGTTACTGATACTATACTATCGATACCGTCACACCTGAGTATTTTTGTGTGTAATGATACCAGATTTAACTGCGTAGCGGCAATCTTAGAGTAAATATGAAGATTCTCTGATTCAGGCAGACACTTCGGATCAAGCAAGCTTGCAGCCTGTATACTTATTGCACTGTATTTCAGGCGGATATATTTGCTATTGACATGAGATCCTTCTAGAGAGAAGGTTGAAGATCATAACAATATGATTTTTCTCAGACAATTCAATCCGCCCTCCAACCGCTGCCAGATATCAAAACGGTTTCAGCTTTGGTTAATGACTTGAAACACATTGAGTTGTGATAATTCCGGTCTCTGATCTGGAACCTAGGTCACTCTGGAATTGCTGGCAATGAAGCGGCAGTTGAGCTAGCATAAAAAAGCATCATTAATGCGTTTGTGTGACCAAAACCAGTCATTGTAGCATTTGCAATGGCCGAACACAGGATTGAACTATGGATTAAAAATTTCGTCTACTGTGGACCAATTCTCCTGGAATAAGACATATGAAGTTATTTATTGACATCACAACTATCAAACTCGGGAACATTTTAGAGCTTGCTCGCAGCGACATTATACACAGAGCAACTTATTACAGACTCACGATTTTTAGGTCGCAGTTTATCTCTCTTAAGGTTGTGAAAAATTGGTCACCGAACAAAGTGTTAATGTTCGCTAAGAGCATTGGACTGCACGGTGATATTTTATAACGTTATCTATGACTTACCCTATATGTAATATAAGTCCTTAATATATATCTATAACTCAAATTATCTTCTGTTTAAATGCCAGAATTTTCTAAAGTAATTATCTCAACAAATATGATTCACGTACGACTTATGGTACAATTTGCTTCTGTTCAGTTGGAATTCTAAAACTTCCAGCCTTCAAAGATCTCAAAAATTGGAACGTTCGTACATAATTTTGCATATGATAATTTCATATGTTTAAATGAAATATTTTTTAAACTAAATTGTTTTAATAACAATATAAAAAATAATTTACAAAGCAGCAAAGATAACGGTTACTTTAAACGGATTCGTGAATTTCTCAGAAAAATAATCGGCGAAGCGAGTGAAATGCAGCAATCAGCATAATAATCAATCTTGCTATCGAGGCGATGGAACTTGTTTTGAATAACACGCTTAAGACCGTCATAATTTTAAGTCCCGTTTAACATTAAAATATTAAACGCATATATTACTATTACTTTTTTTTTAAATATCTATTAAGTGAAGATGAAGCTGCATCTAAGTGTGCATTCACCAAATTAATCATGAGTGACATCGATCTTTAGATAGTCTATCTCTGTTAAAAGAGGATCTTCATAAATGTTGTACTGGGAACTTAGAAAAAATATTACGGCTAAAATTGTCGTTTGTTCCGTTAGATTCTTCAAATCCCTAAATTTCCCTCTCACAAAAGACAACTTTATGTGTATATTAAATAGATAAATTTAAATTTAAAACCGATTTCGGATGTTAATCCATTATCAGCTGAAACGATTGCATCAAAAATGGTTATGATATAGAGAATTGGTCCATAAAACTTTACGTTACTACTCAATACAAACGGAAGATAATTCATAACCTTGGTATACAATACTACCTAATGTAGGAAGTCATTACGGTCGAGGCACTGCAATTATTCTTTCAAGATATTAGTTATCCAATCAAGTAATCCAATTAATGTCATACTTTGTTAATCGTATTACTATATTGCTTTTTTCATAGAACATTTTTTTGCTTTAATGAGAAGATTTTCCTTTTCTGATGCCACTCATTTCACTCCGCAAATGAGTGGCATAATATTGCCACTCATTTTCAAACATACTAAAATAATGGAAAGGTTATGACTAGAGACTGGATATATTGTTTTTGCATGTTTTGCACATTTTACATGCAATCGCATGTAATTTCATATGAGCAGCGCCGTCATGAAAACAGGCGTCAACTTCTGGGGGAAACCTGTTTTTGCAATAAAATGCATGGTGTCCTCATATACATGTACCCAGTGTCACCTTTCAGGTACTGACCTTTTCTTTGGCATTGAGTTTTGTACTTGAACTCGTTTCGTTTGTCCAACCCAGCCCTGAAGCACCGAATATCTTAGGGTGGCTGTGATTCAAATATACAAGATTTGGTTGGGCTGAGTTCATTGGGTTGGATCTTCAGATATAGGGTTGGGTTGAATTGGGCTAGGTTTAGTCATGCATCATGTCAGGAAGATATTATTTTAACGAAGACCGTTATAACACAGTGCAACAGCCATTTGGAGGGTGAGATATTTCAAGTCAGGGCGAAAGTACTAGCTCACTATAAAACTGTTTCTAAAGGGTTTGACGTTCTCAGGTTAATGTTTTTATTTACGACCCTTAATATTTTTTTTTTATCTTGATGCTAATTTGCTTAGGTTTTCATTTATAACTTTAGAACTATTGATGATTTCTGATTCCATTCTTCAGAGAAATTGCAACTAAAGCACGTAGGCGCCGGATATGTGGGAGATCTGGATGTGCAGAAATACATATAAATTGTAATATGTGTAGAGTTCTATTAGGCATAATCGCCTAATACGTAGGTTATCTAGGTGCTCAAGAATCCAAGTCTCCAATCAAGTCTCCTGGAAGGAGGCTGATTTTCATCAAGTCTCCTGGGAGGAGACTTGATACTGTTTTCAGAAGACTTAAAATGCTTTTAGAAGACTTAAACTGCTTCCACAAGAAGATTTGATATTGCTTCCACAAGTCTTGATACTTGTTCCAAAAGACTTAATAAGATTCGAAAGCTTAATACTGCTTCTAGATAACTTGATATTGCTTCCATAACTCTGGATACTGCTTCTAGGAAACTTGATACTGCTCCCAGAAGACTTAAACTGCTTCCGGAAGACTGGCCTCTGGAAAACTTGATACTGGTTTTAAAAGACTTGAAATACTTTCAGAAAAGTTAAAATGCTTTGAGAAGACTTGATACTGCTCCCGGAAATCTTAATACTGTCCCTGGAAGACTTGATACTACCTCTAGAACACGTGATATTGTCTCCACAAGTTTTGACACTGCTTTTAGGAAACTCGATACAGCGGGCAGAAGACTTAAATTGCTTTCAAAAATAAATTAATGAATTTCTCAATTGTGTTCAGGTGAAACGATGAAAATAATACAAATTGTACTTCTGATGATGAAAATTTTATGCTTTCAACGACCGGTTTCGATCTTTTAAATCATCATCAGGTTGTTTGGTACGAATTTATAAACATAGATTAAAAAATCATTACAAAACGGCATTATAAATCATTAAACGTACTTACCGTCAAAAAAGTTTCTCAATATATTGAGGAAAAATGGAGGTATGTTGGTTGGTGAAACTTTCCAACACTTAAACTGCTTCCAGAAGACTCAATAATGCCTGGAAGATGTGAACCCGGTTTTAAAAGACTTGAAATTCTTTCGGAAGTCTTAAAATGCTTTGAAAAAGTTTGAACTGTTTCCAAAAGATACTGTCCCTAGATGACTTGATACTGCTTCCAGAATACTTGATCCTGCTTCTAGAAGACTTGAGATGCCTCCAAAAGTCTCCAAAAAACTGAATATATCTTGTGATAAGCAATTCATCGACGCAATTCTCAGTTCTCAGAACATATTTAAATAATTTTACTTCTTCATTGTTAAATGATAACATCTAAACTTTACTTTTTTATATATTTTTTTCAAAAGGATTTTTTCAATACTTCCAATCTGCCCGCTTTACTAACAATTTCTATGAAAGACTGTTGTTCTTCAGTGTTTTCTCTCTTCATCTGTTGCTGATGAAACCAGTTCATGGCGCTTTTATTTTTTCCATCTTTTGCTTACAAACATTTGCGAAATGGTTCTACTTTCCATACTTTTTTCATTTTTTGCTATAAGCAAGACGCCTTCCTTTGATATGCTTTAATCCACAGTACGAACATTGTTTGACATTTACTCTACTTCTTTCCTATTCTTGCTTGTTTATCTTATCCATAATAAGCTCAGCTTGTACTACTTTTACTCTACAAAGCTGTATAGACTTATCCAATGTTAAATGATTCACATGAAAGAACTTTAACAAATTACCATTATGATGTTATACTGTTAAACACAAACCTTTAAAAGATTATATTTCTTTGAGAACAATATTTCCCAAACTTCCTTATTACTGCTTTTATAATTTTTTTTCTGTGTTTGATAATAAAAATATTAAACAATTCCATTCCATCATCACCAACCAAGTTTAAGACAACGGCAATTTGTTTTTCTTCATCCTATTCTTTTTTACTTTTTGACAATTTTTTGAAGACTGTCTTTAATAAAATGTGTCCAAGCTTATTTTCTATATGGATATATTGATAGAAGCTATATATTTAAGAATAAGATATAATTTAGCTGAAGAGTGAAATATGAAATCATCAATGCAAATAAACAGCAGATAAGGTCATAATTTAAAAGATTATTAGAACAAAAGTTTGAAATGAGAATGCTAAACCCTTTGGAGGTTTTACTACACTGACCCAGTACTTTCACCGCAACTTGTTTCACACCCCCCAGGCAGTGATTCAGAAAATGTTCTACACTGTAATGAATAGTTTCTGAAATAGAGGTCTGAAGACGGACGGCTAAAAAAGGCGTCTGAAGACACACGGCTAAACTCAAATCTTTCCACTTCTAGGTCTTGTGTTAAGTCTAGTTTTACATCTTTAGATCTAACCCTAGATTTAGAACTCGAAACATGCGGATTTAGTCGTACATCTGTCAAGCTGACTAAACCCGGATAATTCTAATTCTAGATCTAGTGCTAGTTTTATTTTAGTTCAAGTATACAGAGTTGGGTTGGGTTGGGTTTGGATTAGCCAACTGTGCATCTGAAAATATTATTTTTAACGAAGGCCTCTACAATGAATAGTTTCTGAAATAGAGTACTTTAACAACTGATTTAGCAACCCTATTTGGTTGAATTGAAGTAAAACTAGTCTGAAGACGCACGGTTAAACCCAAATCTTTCCACTTCTAGGTCTAGTGTTAGTTCTAGTTTTATATCATTAGATCGAACTCTAGATTTAGTATTAGAAACTGATTCTAAATGATTCTAATTCTAGGTGTAGTATTAGTTCTAGTTTTACCTCAGTTCAAATATACAGGGTTATTACTAATCATAGTGGTGACTAATGTACTGGCAATAAAGATATTATCAGAATATGAAGATTTCAATTTTTTGTTATCAATTAATAAGAAGTATTACATTAAAAAGTAGTTTGCATTTTCATTTGAATCAATAGTATAAAGCATGATATAGCCATGTAATATCACAAAGCAATCATGTAATAGAGTAAAATTCAAGGATGACTTGGAGCTCACACATCAACAGTCTTAACCAAGGGTACAACAGACTGCGTGAGTTGCATCTATTAATTCATCGCAACTAAGAGTTAAGATTTTACATTTTGTTGAACAAAACACTGCCTCACGAACGAACGAGTGATGCGAGCGGATGCGCTCTAGTTTGTTCGAAATGAACAATTACGCAAGGTGCTAAGCTTGGGGCCGATTACAGACTTTACTTATCGCATAACCAGTAATTTTAGTATCAACTAATATTTAAATTTGTTATAGGGTATTTTATATTCAAATTGCTTCCCCCATATCTTACAATTAATATGAAACTTGTTTTTTTATATTTCGTTTTATTTAAAAGTTTTTTTTCTTTTGTGTTAATAGGAACTGGTCCAATTCAATTGTGGCAATTTTTATTAGAATTGCTAACAGATAAATCGTGCCAAGCTTTCATTTCGTGGACGGGTGACGGTTGGGAATTTAAACTAACGGATCCGGACGAAGTGGCAAGACGCTGGGGATTACGCAAAAATAAGCCGAAGATGAATTACGAAAAATTATCGCGGGGTCTTCGGTATTATTACGATAAGAACATCATTCATAAGACTGCGGGCAAACGCTATGTGTACCGTTTTGTTTGTGATTTACAAAATTTACTTGGGTAAGTTCTAAAACAAACCGTTTTTTTAAATTAATTTAATTTGCGATTTAATTCAATTTCAGACATACTCCCGAAGAGTTACACGCAATGGTCGATCTCAAACCAGAAAAGAAAGATGATGACTGATTATTAAACGATCGCGAATAATCAGTATATAAAGAAGAATTTTGCAGAGTGTCGCCAAAGTCGAACAAAGTCCAAAAGAAAGTCCTCCCCGGTGCCTGAACCTTAAAAAATAAACAACAACAACAATTATCTGAAATGATCCCTCAAACAAATTGCTCATTAGTAAGAAGTATATAAAAAAAGGAAACAAACAGGAACGGAATAATATTCATGTACGATACTTATCATTTTCCTTTTTTTGCAATTTTATCTTTTTTAACCCAATGAAAAAAAAAATCGTTACGTGTGATTTATTATTAATTAAATAAGTTTAAAGTGTATAAATAAAATTAGGACACTGTCTCTCTATCTTTTTTTCTTTTTTTTTCACTCTCAATGTAAATATGTATGTATTATATTCATATTTAAAAAATTCATGGTATAATACATATGTATGAAAATCAATTATTTTTTTCTTTTTTTGAAAATGGGGGTAGTAAGTTATTATTTTTTTTATAAATATAATTATAATTACCTTCTTCGAACTGTCTGTAAATATTATGATGTGATAAGTAAATTTTTCAGATAGTGATAAAACGTCTGACTTTCGAGAAAATAAAAGAGTTTACTTTTTAACGAATGGGCAGTTTTTTTAAATGATTTAAAACGTTAAATGTTTAAAGAAATGAACACCATCGTTAAATTATTTTTATATTTATATAAACAGAAATTAAAATCTCAAAATGTATTTATATGGGACGATTTAAAACTAGTGTATCAAAACGGACTCAAAAACACTACTTTTAAGACAACCTGTATGTTACAATTTACAGAAAACCATCTGTGTTTCCTACCAAATTTTATTAAAAAGAAACTATTTACTATATTATTAATTAATTGATTTAGATAAATTTGTACTTTGTCAATTACACAAAGAAAAGAGTAAACAGAAAACAATAATCGTTCTTCCCCTTACTGTTTAACTAGTGAAATAGGTAAATGTTGAAACATTTTTTTATTGAAAACATTTTTGAATAGTAAAAGGCACTTTGTCAAAAAAAAGTTATAAACAAAAAATTTAAAAATATTTTGTTGATCCCCAGTTAAAACAAAACGTTAAATTTGTATAAATAAAAACAAAAATGATCGTTGACTTTTGAATGTGGTCTCAGTTTTAAAATAATGTTTTTTTTTAATTAATTAACGTAAGTTATTTGAAAGCACGTGAGCTGTGCGGTTCGGGAGCCTCGTTCAAGGGGCCTTCGTCTCGACCGTGTTTATATCATGTTTTATTCATACGTATAAACTATGTATTAAAGATAAAAAGATGTCTAAATAAAGATGATACAAAAAATATATAAGCAATATATGTTTTTTCTTTTGTTTCTAATTCATATCCAAAAAATTTATTTTTAAAAATTAAAAAAATAGTGAAATGTCTAATTAAGAAATTAATTAAAATTTGGGAAGATAAACTTTAGAATTTAAACTTTGAAAGCCATCTATTAAGTGAAGCAAAAAGTAAAGGGAGAATAATTGTGGAAATCTTTTATTCTTTTATAGCATCGATTGAAGTGCATTTATGTACCTTTTAATTGTCATATAATACATTTTTAATTTTATGTACTAAAATAAGCATTGTTATTTAATATAAATAATGAGATTGAAATGTGCAAGAAAAGTTGCCTAACTTTGAATCAATCGAAATTTAAAAAATGTTAATAATGTAGCCCAATTTCAATCTTCTGTATAAATAGACAACGTTAATTAATTAACGTAACCTACACGACCTGTGTAACATAAGACTGTTACATAAGAAGCTTGTCGCAAGATGTAATGGCAGATTTAATAATTTTAAATTAGTAACTGGATGATGACTAAAGACCGGATTTATAAAAAATATGCTTATGCTCAAAATTAAAGGCATTACAAATATATTTAAATATCTTTACGAATCAGTTAAAAATAAGTGAAATAAGATCAGGTTGGTTATGCCTTTTTTGAATTTTCATGCCTATTATTTTTTTTATGCCTATTTAAAGCCTTTTTCCAACATTTTGGCGTCTTTTCCCCAAAAATTGGTTGAATTATGAAAAAATATGTCGCTGCGCCTCTGTACGTTTCCCCGTTGTGCTGTTTGACGTAAGATCCGCGTTTTTCATCGATCCGAATTTAAGCTTTGGGATTCCCCGTTGTACCGTGTCGTCTTACACGGGATTCCCCGTATGTGGTTAGACTTGCGTCGAGTCTTCAATTCATTTAGTTGTATTAAAGTTACTCGAGTGACAGTGTGAAGTTCTTGCGTAGTACAATGCCGAAACAAAAGCCAACCGTAGAAGAATGGATTAAAGATTACAAGGAATTGAAATATGAATGCAATCGTTTATTTTGCCAAGCCTGTTCAAAAATCGTCAGTATTGATGGAGTTAATCGAGTAAAAAACAATTAATTATATTAATTATATTTTTAAAAAATGTTTAAATTATGTATAATACCAAAGATTTTTAAATATTTAAAACCGAAATTTAAATCTTTTTACGGTAAAAATTGGAAATTATAAAGAATAGCATGTCCCAAAATTCACTAGAAATAAAATTCACTATTGATTCAATGTAGTACTTCGATCACTAAAATTAATAGAACAATATATTGATTGTTTAATAATTATGCAAGATATTATAAAATACTGACGTTATTAAATTACTGTTAATAGATTAATTGTGACAAGAAATACTACATAATTCAGCATGTCAAAACATCATTACATCAGGAAAAATTAAAACTGACTAAAACTCAATCCAAAAAACAACAAACTATAGGTACAGCTATACAATCTGTGGCATCAACATCCGGCTACACTAAATAATCAAAATTCAATTTTGATCTTTGCAAAGCTTTGATAAAAGCAAACATACCAATCCATAAAGTGACAAATAAATATTTCAAAACTTTTTTACAAACATATTGTACAATGCATATTCCCGATGAAAGCCATCTCCGCAAAAATTATATTACTTCAGTCTACAAAGAAGTTATTCAAGAAATAAAAAATATTATTGGAAATAATTATATTTGGATAAGTGTAGACGAAACAACTGATGTATGTGTACGATACGTGGCAAATTTACTACTTGGAGTATTAAGTGATGAAAATTCGTCAAAAAGTTTTCTAATAAGTACCAAAGAATTAAGTAAAACAAATAATAATACGGTAACAAGATTTATTCACGACGAATTAACGCATTTTTTCTTACCGGAGCCGGTACCGAATGATAAAATTTTACTGATGGTGTCAGACGCAGCGGCATACATGGTAAAAGCTGCATCTAATATGAAGATTTTTTAGCCTAATTTAATTCATTGTACTTGCTTAGCACACGGGCTTAATCGAGTAGCAGAAACTATAAGGTTACAGTTCCCATTAGTTAATAAATTAATAAAAAGCGGTAAACAAATATTTGTTAAAGCCCCTTTAAGGGTAGAATTGTTTAGAGAGAGGTTACCAAATACCCCATTACCACCACAACCAATTCTAACAAGATGGGGAACATGGCTAGATGCCGCTATATACTACACAAACGCCTTAGATCATTTTAAACAATTAATAAATGAATTTCCGGCTACAAGTAGTAAAGCAATACAAGATTGCCAGGCCGTCCTAAAAGAAGTGGAGCTACAAAATAATTTGGCATTTATAAAAAGCAATTACAGTTATATAAGTGAATCTATAAAATCACTTGAAAAACAGGATTTACCTTTAGTGACTGCAGTAGAAATGATTAAAAAGTTTCAAGACAGCACGTATAGCGTACCAGGACATATTGGTCATATAATTACGAATAAATTTAATAACGTTCTGTGTAAAAATGAAGGATTTGCCACATTTCAAAAAATGGCAAAAAATGGTGAAATTGTTACTGGATTTATTATGGATCCCACATTAATTACAAAGTTCAAGTATGCACCAATTACAAGTGTGGACGTGGAGAGAAGTTTTTCGGCTTACAAGAATACGTTAAGTGAGAGAAGACACAACTTCACAATGGAACATTTAGAACAGCATTTAATAATTAGTTGTTTTCGTGATTAGTGGTTTAATAATTATATATGAATGTTTAGTTTAACGATGTATTTTTTAATGAAAACGTTATTAAAATACATTATTAATTAGGTATAGCAATTTTTTCAATTTCTAATTTTTATGCCTTTTTAATGCTTTTGTTGCCAAAATTTCATGCCTTTTTAAGTGCCTTTTTCCGTCTTTTTTGTGCCTTTTAATCCGGTCTTTAATGATGACAGCTAAAGATGTAGCTAGTTACCGCTGGCAGATGTTCGATACATGCTGTAATAGTATATTACAGTACAAGTGAGGAAACTAAGGTTTTTCAATCACGCGTATGTCAGACTCGCCTACGGCTCGTGTGGAAAGACATACAAGTTAGTAGAAAATATTGGTTTCCCACGTGTGCTGTATAGCGTATTGTTCAATCCTACTATTTAAAGAAAACTCGGTCTTAAAATTCGTTAATTCCTGGGTAATGTCATGTCGATATGTCGGAGACGATAGTTTTTGATATTGTCATGCTCTTAGTTGATTGATAAACAACCAGGTGTGTCAAATTGAGACAATTTTTGACGCATCATGCTCTTAATTGATTGATAAACAACCAATTGTGTCAAATTGCTAATTGTCATCATTACGCATGAAATTAATAAATTAATTAGAATTTTTGATTTATACAGGTGAAATACTTAATTCAGTTTTCCATGTGTGGTTTCTACCGTTTTGTAGTTAACATCCGTTACGTTTAAACAAAGAGTTGTTCCTTTAAAGGTGTTATATTTTGCTAATAGTGGTTGGAGAAAATTAGTGTGAGAAAAAAAATTCACGCACTCGTATCTACGCTAGAAAAAACATCTTCCAAGGTAGGATTGAACAATAGTATATTACAGTACAAGTGAGGAAGCTAAGGTTTTTCACTCACGCGTATGTTAGATTTCAAGACATACAAGTTAGTGGAAAATATTGGTTTACCACGTGTGCTGTATAGCGTTTTGTTCAATCCTTCTATTAAGGCTGCGTTAAACGTCATGAAAATCAGGTACTTAAACATGGGTGCAGTAGTTCCAAGTCTTAGGGCACAAAAAAGAAATTAATGTAAAAGTTTTACCATAGGGTTAAAATGGACATATAGGGCTCTGTAGTAAATATCGCCAAAGACAGGTATTTTTATTGTTATTAATGAAAAAAAATCACAAAGTTGGGTGTATTTTTGGCCACATTGCATCGTTTATACAGAGTAAACTAATTCATAAATCACTTCGGAAATACACTCACTGTGAGCAGAACATTCCCAAGAAATAGTTTAAGATCAGAACGACACCCCTTATTACGTTAATTTGATGATTTGACGATGAATTTTATGAATCGATATTTGATTAAAATAAAAAAGTCGTATCTCAAGATCTAATTGAGATATCGCAATGAAATAAAAAGCAATTTGAAGCAAATTTATTCATTATTTAGATCCTCAAAGATGGTTATTTCAAATCCTTAAATCTCGAAGTTGCGATTTTTTGATTAAAGCTTAATCATATATTTGATTAAAAACAAATAATCGATTTTAAAAAATCGTATCTTAAGATCTAATTGAGATATCGCTATGAAATAAAAAGCAATTTGAAGCAAATTTATTCGTTATTTAGATCCCCAAAGATGGTTATTAATCCTTGAATCTCAAAGTTACGACTTTTTGATTAAAACTTAATCATATATTTGATTAAAAACAAATAATCGATTTTCAAAAATCGTATCTCAAGATCTAATTGAGATATCGCTATGAAATAAAAAACAATTTGAAGCAAGTTTATTCGTTATTTAGATCCCCAAAGGTGGTTATTAATCCTTGAATCTCAAAGTTACGACTTTTTGATTAAAACTTCATCATATATTTGATTAAAAACAAATAATCGATTTTAAAAAATCGTATCTCAAGATCTAATTGAGATATCGCAATGAAATAAAAAGCAATTTGAAGCAAATTTATTCATTATTTAGATCCCCATAGATGGTTATTTCGAATCCTTAAATCCCAAAGTTGCGATTTTTTGATTAAAGCTTAATCATATATTTGATTAAAAACAAATAGTCGATTTTAAAAAATCGTATCTTAAGATCTAATTGAGATATCGCTATGAAATAAAAAGCAATTTGAAGCAAATTTATTCGTTATTTAGATCCCCAAAGATGGTTATTAATCCTTGAATCTCAAAGTTACGACTTTTTGATTAAAACTTAATCATATATTTGATTAAAAACAAATCATCGATTTTCAAAAATCGTATCTCAAGATCTAATTGAGATATCGCTATGAAATAAAAAGCAATTTGAAGCAAATTTATTCATTATTTAGATCCCCAAAGATGGCTATTTAAAGATGGAATTATTAAATATGAAAGTTACGATTTTTCGATCATGTTTTCGACCAATAGAATTGATCGTTTAACAAAATTGGTGCTTTTTCTATTGAGCTTCTTTTTGTTCTTCTTATGATATACTTTTACGTACATATTTTTTATCAGATAAATATTAGTGCTATACCTACAAAAACAATTTTTCATTTTATCATAAAAGAGATGCTTCCTAATTAAATACGCCATAAACTAATAAACAATAATCCACGTATACGAATTCCTCTCTTCCAGTATGAGAATAAATACAAAATTTTTCAAGAACATTTCTTTTATTGTAAAACTAAAAATAACAACAATATCAATGTTTGGATATATTGTGGCAAAACGTCCTTATCATTATCAGAGACGTTATTTGTTATACACTTTGGTACAGAAATTAGGGGCGACGAGGTAAAATTACTTTGGTTACCAATGAATACCAGTGGTTACCAGCACATTGTGAATTTAATGCAATTGAGTTAATATATGCCTATGTTACAAACCAAGTAACAAAGAACAACAGTACTTATAAAACTGACGAAGTTCTCAATTTGTGTCATGATGCAATTGCTTCAGTTACACCACAAATCTGAAAACATTGTGGCAGACACGCTAAGAAAATTGAAGACAAATACAGAGAGAAACAACATCTTGTCGATATCGACATGTACGAAGAAGTTGTTAACATAGATGAAAGCGACAACAGTGCTGCATCAAACGAGTTCTGTTAATACCAGATTAAATTTTGGAAGAGACAAGAAGAGAAGAGACAATTAAAAACAGCAATACCAATGATCCCGATGCTCCTGGCCCTTCTGGAGTCCGGAATGCTGTTCAGGTAGTTATCGGTTTGGTGATAGTAGCAGAGGCAAAGATGATACAGGATAAATTACGCAAAGTAAATTTTTTGAGTTACACTCTGTAATTTTTTATTATCAATTACATTATCAATTTTTATTAAAATAATCATTATTATTATTTTTCATAAATAATTAAATTTATATGCATTATTTATGTCTTATATACAAAAAAACTTATTGAATTTGTAATAAAATAAATTAAAATTGAATTATTATTTTTCAGAAATAATTAAATTTATATGCATTATTTATGTCTTATATACAATAAAACTTATTGAATTTGTAATAAAATAATTTTATCTAAAATTTTAAACATTTTGTTCTCAGGTGAAAATATTTTCACTCACCCGTTGCTAAGAATATTAGCAGAGTGAGTGAAAATAACCTTCAACACTCGTATCTACGCTAGAAACTGGCAATTTCAAAGGTAGGATTGAACAAATTTCGTTTTCTATGATTTAAAAAAAAATAATTTAAATTAATGCAAGAAGCGAAAGGGGAGCAGAGGATGAAAATTTTCTGAAAAATCGATTCGACTCGAATTTCGCTAAGTCACGTTATCATATGAAGGGTACAGGGAATAAACAGGCTAAGTCAATTTTTGTTGAAATCGTGTTAACAACACAATCTGGTAAAATTAAAGCGAATCGTTTCGTCAATGTTCATAAAAAGGGGAAAAGACGGTTAGGTCAAGAGAAAACACAGAACTTAAATTTGGTGAAGATGGAATATACAGGCTAAGTCGTTAAAACAAGGAATAAACCGGCTAAAACACAGCGTCAACTACCAGACCAGTTTTTGCTAACTCATGGGAGTTGGTGAAAATTGTTTTTTTTTTGCGCTAACAATAATATGAAAGAAGCTTCGAATTCCTAGTGTGAGTCGCAGTTTGTATCTGTTGGTTTCTGTCAGTAAAGTGTTGTGTGATGTTGTGCAAATAATGCAAGACGAAACTAAAGAATCAACGAATGGTCAGAGTACAAAAAACAGAAATGGTTTGGACGGCTACACGAAGTTCGCAAAAAACTTAGGCTACAAAGCCACGAAATTGGTCAGGACTGTAACTATCGTAAAAAGTGTTTCGAAACCTTGAAGTACGTAAAGAAATTCTACGCCAATTTAACTTGCTGCTAACAGAAAATGAACAGAATTTATATTTGTGCGGTATATTTATATACAGGTGTCTCACGTAACTGGTTCATTAGAACTTTTCTAGGTTCCCCTATTCGTAGAGGCTTGAAATTTTGGTAACATGGGTTGTTCATTGCGATCTATTAATCTAAAATATTTTAGGTCTACCGGAAGTAGACCTTAACTTCGTTATTTTAAATGGAATGCTATAGCTTTTATTACACCATTCAATTATACGTCAGAAAATATGTTGACTTTGATAATAGTTATTGTTACCTAGCGTCTTTTGTTTTCTAGTTATTTTTTTGGCAAATATCACGATGCTCTTTAAAAGTACATATCTCAGCCAACGTTAATTCAAAAACGTTTTGCAGTGGTACGATAACTCTTCATATGCTGTTAAATAGATTGTCACTTGTTGTATCAGTATATGTTATACAGGCTGGTCAAAAATTGAGTTAGCGTTTCTCTGTATTCAATTGCGTGAAAGTCGAAAATTTAAATGGAACGGCCCATATTTTCATACCCTACCAGAAAGGGAATGTAATTATCTACAAACATTCCTATACCTATTTATTATAGTTTTCTTGCTATTGAGGAATTTATCAAAATCATACGTAAAATGCTAAAAGTCGTTTGTGTTTTTGTTAGAAGGCTATGACATTTTGATAGTTTTTTCAGTCTGTCAACAGGAGACTACGACAAAGCACTGAATGCCAAGTAAGATCTTGGCGAAACGTCTGCCCCTGTCCACAGGGAACAACCAAGAAGATGAACGGATGATACCTCGGATCAACCAAAACACACACATATATATATATATATATATATACACTTATATTATAATTAAATGACATGGAAAAAGATGGTGAAACCCGTTTTTCTAAACGCTTTAGCGTTTAGTTTCTCCAAAAAATTTATACTAATAGTTGAAAGAAAGAGAAAGGGTTGGGGTGGAGGATGAAAATTTTATTAAAAATCGATTTGATTCGAATTTCGCTGAAAGTCACGTTATTATATAATGATATGATGTGGAAAACGATGATGAAAACCGTTTTTCTCTGATGTTTGGCCTTACTCAAGTTAAGTTCCGAAGTTATCATACCAATACATTTCATAATACTTTTTTTTTAATCTTGCTAACTTTCATACCGTAAGCAATATAGTGTTAAGTGCATGCCTTTTCATTCCTTCTCACATAACTTCGGAATTTCCGTGCACGGCGCACAGTGGTCCGAACGACATGAAAACCCTATCGAAAATATTATTTAACTGTTAGTAATTAAATATCATTATGCAACTCGGCATACTATTAAAAGACCAAAAGGGCCATGCTATTTCAAAATTTGAATTAAATTCGTCAACCGGAAGTGGTACTACAGATGTAGTATTTTCTTTAAATACAGTAGAGCCTCTATAATCCGAACTAATTGGGACCGATGGTGGTTCGAATTATCAAATTGTTCGGATTATAAAATATTACTACTACAAATAGCCATATTGAATAAAAGAAATAAAACACGTACATATTAGAACTTAAAAGAGTATAATTTTGCGAACTCAAAACAATTAAAAAAAATCGTTAAAAAATCCGCTACTTGCCTTGAAATCGGAGGACCCTTTTAATTTTTCATTTAATAGTAGAGCCTTTTCACATAGGATTGGACCAGAAACAGGTTCGCCCAAACTACGTTTCTGAGTAAACCATAAATAGACAGCGTCATCCAATTTTGTATTTTGTGCAGTTTTTAAGGTTTTTCTATTTATCAGTCCGTCATCCGAATCCACTTTTGTAATATAATTTTGTATAGATTGCCGTTTATTTTTAATATCGGTAATTGTTGCCTTTCCCACACCATAAATCTTGGCCAGACTAGATCCAGATTCTCCCTTTTCCAGTCTAATTAAAATTGCCATTTTTGATTGCATTGTTAATGTCGAATGTTTTCGTTTTCTGGTTTCAGTCATTTTGATTATTACAATATAAATTAGGTGAATCCACTAACAATAAGTCGCGTATCACTAATTCAGCACGCAAACTGCATAAACACGAACTAATAAGAAACGGTTTGGGTACTTTGACTACTCCAAAGTTAAATTTTGATAAAATTTCCGTGTTGCAAAGTGAGGTTTTAATTATAACATCAAGAAAGTGGCGAGAAGCATAAAGAGATTTTAACTTATTCTATATATATATGCTAACTATTTTATTAGTTATCATATACTCCTTGTAGCATAGTAAATACGTGTTTCCGAAATCGTAGATTTGAATCCAGCACAACATCCAAATGGCGCACCTCCATCACAATAGGTAGTGTAGTATCATTGAGCACAACGCGATTATCAACCGAATACCAAGCCATGTTGAGTAGCAGGTGATACGAGTTCTCTTAGCTCTGTATTCAATAAGTTTAGATAGCGTTGTTGGTCTTGCGGCTTGTAAGATATGTAAACTTGCGTATCATCTGCATAAAAATATACTTTGCTGTACTTAAATACGTCAAATAATGGCGCTGTATAAATTGAAAACAAAGTTGGAGAGAGCACTGAACCCTACGCTACACCCGCCTTGAGCTACCGCATTGTTGATCGATGGTTAGGCAACTTTAGTTAGACAAACTGTTGTCGACTACTCATGTATCTTTCAAAGAAAGAAATTGCAGACATGTCCAAACCGTAGTATTTGCGAATTACTAGAAGAAGCTCATGATCTACTATCGAGTTCCTTTGTGTAGTCCAACAGGACGAGAATGGTGATATAGCCGCAATCTGTCGCGGTTAATATATCATCAATCTAAAGCAGTTACAATTTTATCTAAAACCTTTGACATTACAGTTAAGATATTTATTGGGCGCAATTCAGATGTGAGTATCGGATTCGCAGCTTTCGGTATCGGACGCACAACAGCTAGTCATATAGCATTCTCTTAACATCTATTGGTAAGTATGACTTATGCGGAAAAAGTAGCCTGTGGGCGAAATAAGCGTTTTTAATATATTTGCTGACCTAAGACGAAAATCTAAAAGAACCATCAATTTCCAAACGAAAACTTTTATGGCTAACAACTATACAAGCTTCCTATCATTCATCATAATATCATCGATCGAGTTACACTTGAAGTTAATTTTGTATCCCCAAAGATGGAAACTTTATAAACACAATCCAGATCATTATTGATGAAAACAACTTCCTCGCGCCAGTCAGAGGAATGGACCAACTGCGTATCATCCGCGTAAACGTACTGTTTACAATATTGAATTCAACCAAAATGATGAGCTGTATATATAAAGAACAAACTTGGTCCGAGAATAGAACCCTGCAGAACCCCGGAAGTAAGTTCACGACGCTCGGATGCCACCCCATCAATAATAACCGTATTGTTAACCGTATAATTCACAGTATCAAATGCACGACTAAAGTCTAACAGGGTGAAAACAGCAACATTATCGTGATCAAATGCAGTATTTACTTATTTATTACTCATCCATAAGCGCCATCATTGGAATAGTAATACTAAAACGCTTTTTTAAACCCGATTGAAATTCTGGTATTTTCTAGTATTTTAAAGTTATCAAGATATTCCACAAGTTGTTGTTTTAGAATCATCCTCAGAATCTTTGAAAAAGTTGCCAACACACTAACTGGTCTCGAATGACAAAAAAATGAGATATTTGAGATATGCAGTAAGATAAACTGTAAGAAGAATTTTTTATTTGTATTTTCAGTTAGATGATGACGAGTTGGAGACCTCGCGAAAAAAGGGAGTCAATGGATTTCTCGACAAGGTAGTCAACACGAGGGTAGAAGAGAAATGCGGAGAGGAGGAGCCTTTCAGGTAAAGATAAGATTCATTTAGTAAGACAAAATGTAAGAGAAATCATTTTATTGCTATTTTCAGTTAAGGGGTTTTCAATGTCTACTCGAAATCTACTAGAAGCCCTGTACTGTCTGTTGTCCAGATTTTCCCCGACCTCAAAAAAAAATGTTGATCCTGGTCGAGTTGGGTTGGTTTGCATCCTAGAATTTGTGATTTTTCGAGTAATTTAATCTTTGATTAATATTGTTAACTGGAAACAATTAGTGTTTTAAATAATCAATTATTAAACTTGACATACACACAATTGAGTGCAACAGATTGACTTAACAAAACTGTATAAAACAAAGTATGAGTGATGTGTTGTGTAGACACCAATATCATTAATACAGTACAGCTATTAATGATAAATACCGGTATATCGGTATTACCATTATTACTAAACTAAATAAATAAAAATAGAAAAGCACCAAATCATCAGGCGCCGCAACCTCTTGGAATCATAGCCCAGCCCAAGCTAATTCAATCCAACCTAACCCAGTACCTGTTCGGTCTCTACAGATTTGCCACCAACATCTTCATTGCCACAACAGAATCTAGCCACCAACATCTTCCTTTCCCCACTCTCTTCCTTCCTTTGCAAGGTTTTTCGAAAGACGCTCTATAATTAGGACTCCATATCTTTCATTCTATCTTCCCTATCTTATCGGCGTCCTGCTCTTCTGTCAGTGAATCATCATCACTCTGCTTCCTTCGCGACTATAACCCCATCACAAACATCTCTACTGAAGTCTACCTTTCCCAATACTCCACCATAACTTTAATTCAATCCACACTGTCTATATTGTGCTTAAAGAGATAGACCCTGAAGCCGTATCCACTCATAGTTGACTCATAGTGGTTTGTTACTCTCTTCACCGAGATACTTATGTTTCCAACGCAAGTATTATCCGTTTAGTCTCTCTGGCCTTTTCATCGATTGTTCCAATCTTGAACTATTTCAGTCATTAGCTCAAAGACTAACTCACTATCAAGTTTAGTCATTAGACAGTGAGCTTTATTCAGTGAACTGCAGACTGTTAATCGCGTCATTAGACACTATGAAAAAGACTAATAGAATACTTTAAAGTAATCGCTCGCTTTTAAAAATTTTGTATACCGAATATCGGTATTACGATTACTAAGTACGACGAATTCATTCCATACTACCGATTTTATAACAAATTTATAGATACAACTACATCAATACTACATTACACAAAAATATTTTGGGAGCATTTTGATGAAAATCCATACTGCTGAGTTCATGGATTCGTCGGGTAGGCTGTAGCTATAGAAATCATGTTCCGCATTATTACATTTTCTGGGATATGTTAATTAGAAATGCAAATATTCATAAGCACCGGATATACATATGGATATGCAGGATACTTGTTAGCAGTAGCAATACTTCTGCAAGACTTGATCTGCTTCCAGAAGACTTGAAATAGTTAAACAAGACTTGAAATGCTTCTAGACGATTTGATATTGCTTGTAGAAGATTTGAAATGATTTCAGAAAATTTCACATTGTACCAAACAATTTGAACTACTTTCAAAGGATTTATAATGCTCCCAGAAAACTTGATACTGCATGACTTGATATTGCTTCCAGAAGACTTGAAACGCTTCCAGAAGATTTGATGATGTCTCGGGAAGACTTTAAATTCTTTCAGTATACTTAATACTGCTTGTAAATGAATTAACTTGAAATGAATTTTCTAATTGTTTGGCATATGTGAATTCATGTCAAAGACACGTGAAACCTTTTGTTCGTATAATTTGTAGCCTATTTCTGATCCCTATCTAACATCAATAAAAAATCAATAGTAAATTATAGAATGTTTACAAAAAGTTTTTAGTAAATATTAAACTCCTATATGCGGAGTTTAAATGCTACTCTCAATACAAAGACAATGATACACTAAGTAGAAGAGGAGCTAAATATTCGTTAAAGATAAGTTTGACTTTCTCTTGCTTTATTCCATAATTATTTTAATTTCGTTCCACCTTCTTCCATAAGTACTTAAGAAGTTACAAAGATGCAACACAGGAAATATTCTGAATGTTTGGAATTGAAGGAGGGCCAATTTACCAATTTCTATCCAGAACAACAACTAGTTCTTGTTCAAGCTATTATACAAAAAAAGTATATTTACAATAAATTCTTTATTCCAGATTTTTTTCAAATTAAATTTTGGATATATTACTTAAGTACAGTATAAGTACTTTAAAGGGCAATTAAAGGTAAATAAAAATAAATAACATATCTAAGGAATCTATTTATATAATGTACTTTTAATTTTTTTGCTTTGCTATTACAACAAAAAAAATTATGCACGAGAAATGTTAGCATCGCTATGATCGGCAATCCAATCCAAGAAAGTGGTTAAACGGCTGTAAACTGTTGGCCATCCGGCTTCACATTCAAGTTCTAAGGCAAATGAAACGATTCCTACAACTGTGTTTCTAACGACAAGAGGGCCACCACCATCTCCACTACATGCACCATGTCCTGCAAATCCTGATGTGCAAATATGTGTTGCTACAATACTACCTAAGAAACTGATGTTACAGGCTAAATTGGTGATAACTTCGCTTTCCACTTCACGCAAACTTTCACTGAATTGCTGGGTAGCATCGGAAATAACTCCCCAACCGCTTATTCTACCCACAGCACCAGCAAAACTATTACCAATATCAGCATAACTCGGTAAAGTTGCTAACTGAACGAATTCTGTAAAATAAACTGAATTAGAAACAAATTTGGTTTGCTTTATACATTTTTACGATTTAAAACAGCAGCTTGTGGAAGTGTTATCATTGCAAGATCATTAATAACTAAGTCTTCATCCCATCCAGCGTGAACTATAAAATTTGTGGTTATGAATCTTTGTTGAGAAGCTTCGTTGATGTTCCAATAGTGGGCGCCTAAACGAACTTGGACTTGGCTTGCACTAAAAAACAATTAAATAAAATTTTAATCTTTTAGTAACTGTTATAACGCAATTAAATACCCATCGAGACAATGTGCAGACGTTAAAACATAACTTGGAGAGATCAAAACTCCACCACATAAATAAGTACCAGTCTGAGCAGTAACGATTAAAGCAGCTTGAAACGGAATTGCGTTAGGTGAAACGATGGCACCTCAACCATTTTTTCGTTGATTTCAAATTTTCCATCGATTTTTCTTTTCGGTAGCCTAATTTTGATCTTACTTAAATCGATGTCTGAAGCTAATTCGGCCTATATGGATATAACAAAATAATAATAATTTTAATAGGTCTTAAATTATTTAATAATAGCTTACGTAAGCCAAAGAAGTTAAAGCTAAAATAACCAGTGCGTACTTCATTTTTAAAACTGCGCAAAACCGAAACGTTTACATTTTATCATTTTATATAATGACGGCATGGATACTTAAGTTGGACATTGGTAAAATTTTATCGAAAGAATGAATCTTAGATTTTTGATTATTCCTTTTTCAAATTGCTATCGATCATTATTTTAATAAAATCGTGCGGGGTCGATTAGATTAAGAATTATAGTTAATTAATTGTATATCACGTATTGTTAATCAATGTCTTTACTTAAATTATTATTAAAGGTGTTTTCTAAAAAAATGTGCTTAAGGTGATTGCTGTAATTTTTTATTGATCCATTTCCTCATTCATGTTCCTCAAAACCATAAAATACGAACCGGCACCTCGAATAATCTACGAATAGTGGAACCTAAAAAGTTCTAATGAACCAGTTACGTGAGACAGCCTGTATAGTAGCGAAAAATTTTGTACATACATAGTTGGTAAGTCGACACAAGGTAAAAAAAAGAAACCTATCTTTTGAGTATAGTAACATTATACCACCACTTCCGATTATACCGGAAATAACAGCTTTAGTTGTTGTAGATACATTAATACTGTGGAAGTTTGATGCAAAAAATCTGTTGTATCGTTTACAATTTTAGGGAAAAATAACTTGAAATGTCGGATCAACTTCTGTATAATATGCTATATCGTCTTTAATTCAAACACAAATAATATTAATAATAAACTCAGTACAATATAGAATGGAATTAACATAGAAAAAGTATAAGAGTTTTAGAAAAATGTAATGAAGCTTTATTATTTTAAAGCAATAGCAACATTAAGGTTACGCTCGTCACTCTTTATTGAAGTGATGTTGGATTATTCGCAGGTTTGACACATTGTAAAATTTTTCCGAGACATTGACTAGCACACAAACATTCAGATTATTCAAGAATAATTATGATGTTTAGTATGATGTAATGTAATGTATTATATACGCAACACAATTTATTTGTACTTGAAGGTTTAAATGAAATAAGTTCAAACAAAGAATTTGAATTAAAAAGCGAGATATTTAATTATATTGGATGAAGAAATTGAGGAACTTTCTTCCTTCTTCCTTCTTTACCTTCTTCTGGAGATTCGTCCAATATAACAAATTTTTCGCTTCTTGATTCAATTTTTTTGTTTGAACTTATTTTATGGAAGCTACTAATTAATCGTCATTTATCTGAATTCCATCAAATTTTCTTGTGCCACACTCTTCGAACCTGCAAACTTGCTTGTTTTTTCGACTCTTAAGCCTTTTTGCATAACCCTCCAATTGGTAATAGAGACTCTCTAACCACTGCAGCTCCATGAAAACTATATGATTTCACAAGATTCTAATAACTATATTTTAGGCACAACGGAACTATTTAGTGACGATATAAATAGGGAGTCATCTCTTCCCTCAGGTTTATTTTGAAATGTTTGCTTATAAGCAGCATTAACCCTCATTTACAATACAACGTAAAATTACATTTTATTTTTGATCGTACATTTAAAGATTTCAATCTTTTTTCACATGAGTTATTCAACAAACTCTGTAAACCAATGTCGCAAACTGTTTCAGTGATTTTCATCTCTTCTGGGTATGCCTCTTTCTTATATTTTACGACACCGTATGGGTGCTACAAATCATGTCCATTTTCAGTCTCTCGAAGTCTTTACTTTTAGTTAAATTATGAGGTATTATTAAATTAAGACCTTCCTCAAGCAACCAATAGAGTTAGTTGTGGTTTCTCCGACTTCGACTTCAAGATTATATCTTTGAAAATTACAAATACAAAAGCCAAAATACATAATCAAAAAAAGGAAATCGTAACAAGAATAAATATAAGATCCAAAATTATTTGTTAACTAATCTTTGATTGCAATTTTTTTCTTTCGGCGCACTTTGGCGCAAGATTTGTTTTTTATGTTACGTACACCATACCTTCAGCAATAAAAAATATTGGGTATAATTGTTCTTATTTGTTCTTTCACAAGATATTTAACTGAAGAGATTAAGTGGACGAAAAATATAAGTATTTATTGATGTTAATAGAAATGACTGTAATTTTTTTAACAAATCCTTTTTGAAATGTACAAAATGAATATCTTTTTTTACTTTATAAGAAACCATCGACAAAAAAGTTTCAGTAGCTATCTTTTTTTATCATCCAAAGTTGTACCATTTTATAGAAAATTTCATCATACAAAATAATGAAATTTTAATAGCAAGTTATTTTGCGAAGTAGCTATTATAAAATTTCCAAGTCATTAAAATGATCACTAAGATGAGTACGAAGGCTTTCACGACCGGTGTTAACTGAACTAAAATTAGAACTAGCACTAGCATTAACACTAGAACTATCACTAGAAGTATCACTAGGACTAACACTAGAAACTTTCGGGTTTTGCCGTTCGTTTTTTGAAAAAATGTTTGACGTTTCGGATGCCATGTTGCAACCTTCTTCAGAAACTGAAGTCACTGTTCGAAGTGACTTCAAACCAGTTTCCAAAAATTTTTTTCAAAAAACGCACGGCAAATCCCGAAAGTTTCTAGTGTTAGTCCTAGTGATAGTTTTAGTGATAGTTCTAGTGTTAGTACTAGTATTAGTTCTAATTTTAGTTCAACTGATCACTAAGAGTCTCTAAAGAGTTAAAATATATGTACCTAACATTAAAAAAAACAATTTTTTTTCAAAAAATTGATTTTGGATCGTTTTTTAAGCTCTTTCGGACCACTGTGCAGCGTTCACACCACCTAACCTTAACTCTAAATCATCCATTTTCTATAATTATCGTAGAACTGATTTTGAGTTACTCAATACTCACCTGGTAATGGTAGACTTGAGGACGAAGCTGTGCAATGGTGACGTGAACCTTTGCATTGATGTTTTTTCTATTCACTTATATATTGCCATTGGACAAATATTCCTAAGTTTCGGAAGTATGTTAAAGATACCCTTTATGATTTTCATCATCTACAGTAAAAATTATTAATGAGAAGAGAAGGGCGCATAAAAGATGCAAACGGTATCATTGTTATGTTGATTACCTCTCCTTTTTTAATATATCTTTCAACCCTAGGTGTTTTTGGTCATTTGTCAAGCAAAGAAAGCGTGGTTGTGATATTTCCGCCACTGTCTCGTAAAGCGGCTCGGCTGTCACCGGTGCTGATGCTGTGTGTGTTCACTATTTGCAACTTGTAATGGTTCTCTTACCGATGTGGTGTATTTTGAGCGGCCAGAGGTTGAGGAGGCAATGAGTGGCGTTGACGCTACGAAAGCGCCTGGCGCAGATGGCATACCAGCAATTCTTATCAAGAACTATTCCATTTCATTTTCACTTCCGTTAATGTTACTGTTTAATAAATCACTTCAGTTTGGAGTTTTTTCGCATATCTGGAAGCAGGCACATGTTCTTCCAATATTTTAATCTGGTGATCGCAGCAACGTTGTTAACTATAGACCAATATCTTTGTTACAGATGTTTAGTAAACTACTTTAAAATCTTATATACAAAAGATTATTTTTCATGGTTAAAAACCTAATTGATTCCATACAACACATATTTCCGCGGGTCGCTCGATCGAAAGCAACTTGCTAGAATATAGTAATTACATATTACATGTTATGGATAAATCTATCTAAGTTGATCACAATCCGTTTTGGTATCGATAGCTACATGATCAGATGGTCAGCCTCCTACATGCGCGGAAGAACTCAAACAGTGTTAATTAGAAGGCACAAATCAAGTTCATTTTCAGCGCCTTCGGGAGTACCGCAGGGCAGTCATTTAGGACCCCTTTTGTCCAATATTTACATCACCGATGTATTTGCTTTTTTAAAACATTCTCATTGAATTTTAAAAACTGAATTTTATTAAATTTGACTATGGTCTTGGTGGCGCAGCTGTGTTGACCAAAAGCCTACTTTTGAGAATCATGTTGACGGAGTAGTTTCCAAAGCGTAGCGTATGCTGGGTTTTGTTCTTAGAACAACAGGAAATTTTGCAGGCATCTATGCTATTAAAACATTGTATTTTGCATATGTTCACAGTGTATTAAATTTTTGTAGCTCTGTTTAGAATCCCTAATATCAACATTATATTAGCAGAATTGAAGGACCTAAACAAAATTTTAAAACTAGTTAGTAGTAAGAATCACATGCAGTACATTGATTACGAATCTGCTTGTCGTAACTTTAATCTACCATCACTTAGGCAATGTCGATCTTGTAATGATGCATCAACTTATTCAAAGCTCTCCTATATTGAGAATGCTTGCACTTGCGAACATTTTCAGCGTACCGGTTTGGGGGTTGACATTTCTTATAATTCTTTTAAGGAATTTAAGCGATTAATTTCTCTGGCATCCACTTCCTCTGGTCTATCTATTCTGATTTTGATGGCATTTATTATTATTTTTTTTTTTATCAAAATTAAGACGGATTTTATTTCAACTAGATACAACTTCGACCAGCCGTACAAGGACATTTATAAAAGCAGGCATGATTGAACGAAAGATGAGCATCAATAATAATTTTTATTAACGTTATAAAAACGAGATACTACTTCTTCTATGTCTTATTTATTTATTTATCTTTTATCTTTTAAAACGACAACTATGATATTTTTAAAATAAATGAATAATGAAAATGAAATGATGTAGACGGGATCCGCTACATTTATCCCCCCCTTTAAAGAAGGAACGAAATCAAATTTAAATAATGAATCGAACTTTTTTAATTTTTTTAATTTTATTAATATCATTGATAGCAGTAGAAACATCTTCTTTTAAGCAAAATGCTGGTTTTAGTTGGTCTACGCTGACTGTCAGAACTTTATTATTTATAAGAATCTTAAAATATTTTGCATTCCTTTCTATTATAGGGTAGGAACCTTCAAATCTAGGAGTTAGAGACTGTTTAAGATCGTTAATTTTAATAAAAACGAAATTTGTCTTAAAAAGTTCTTTATGCACAAACGGATTTTGACTACCATGAGAAGTTGCTGGAATTGGTTTAAGGTCAACGAATGATGAACGAAGATTTAAAAGAAAAGGCTCATGTTCTGGATTTTTATCGGTTTAAATAAAAAATTCTCTCGGAAGTTTAAGAGGCTGACCATAAACCAATTCTGCAGGTGAGCAACCTAAATTTTCTTTTAAGGACGATGTTATGCTTAAAAGTATTAGCGGTAAATCGTGGTTCCATCGATTGGTGTTTCTCCGTGAAATCATAGCTGATTTAAGGGTTCTGTGGAACCTTTCAATCATTCCGTTACTTTGTGGGTGATAAGGTGTGGTGTGTATTTCATGAGTGCCGAAAAGTGTTTGGAATTTAGTAAATAATTTCGATTCGAATTGCCGTCTTTGGTCGTGTGTAATTGTACTAGGACTACCAAATCGGCTGAAATAATGTCGAAATAATTTATTTGCGATGGTATCGGCATTTATATTTTTCAGAGGAAATACCTCTGGCCATCGAGTAAAACGATCGATGTCTGTGAGCATGTAGTGCAACCAAGAGACGAAATTAATGGGCCAACAATATCTATATGAATATGATCGAATCGTGAATTAGGTATGGGAATTTGTTCAAAAGGCGTTTTTGTATGTTTTTGAATTTTGGTACGTTGACATTGTAGACAGGTTTTTGTCCACAATTAGATGTCCTTTGACATGTGTAGCCAAAAGAAAAATCTTGTTTAATTTGAGTGAAGAGTTGTTCAAAAACCTGAATGAGTTAGTGAATGAAAATTGTTGAAAATATGTTGACGAAGGTTTTGAAGTGTATATGCGTGGATTACTGTGAGAAATTTCACACCACAACTTGACGTTGTTTGGTTGAATAATTCGTTACGTAAGATGAATTTTAATGTCGTGAGTTATCGAAAATTGTTTGTTTAGAAGATGATTTAGTTCTGTATCTGTAAATTGTTCCTGTTGTATCGATTCTGCATCAGGATAATGAATGGTGATAGGTTCAATATCAACTCTTGATAGAGTATCAACTACTATGTTGGAATCACTTTTTATATAGCGAATATCTGAAGAATATTGTGCTATATAATTAAAATTTAAGATAACGGGACTGGCGAGGAGATTTTTCAGTGGCCGAGAAAATAGTTGTAGTAATTAACGGTTTGTGATCTGTATATATCGCAAATTTATGTCCATGCAGGAAATGTTGAAAGCATTTAATTGAACTATATATAGCTAGTAATTCTCTATCAAAAGTCGAATACTTTTGTTGAGTGGTCGTCAACTTTTGAGAATAGAATCCTAGTGGTTGTGAGTGAGTATTGATTGTTTGAGACAAGACGGCTCCTATTCCAACGTTGGGCACGTCTGTTGTCAGTGTATATGTTGCATTATGAAGGGGATGTGCAAGTGTGTTGCAATTTATTAAAATTAGCTTGGAGGTCGAAAAAGACTTTTCGTGTTCTTCTGACCAACAAGTTATTGTTTTTAATTTTTGTTTGTTTAGTGAATTGAATAATTCATGAAGTGGAGCTAAAATTGTTGATATTTTAGGTAAAAAACGATGATAAAAATTTATCATGCCTAAATACCTTTGAAGCTGTTTGAGGGAGTTTGGCTTTGGGTAATCTTTGATCGCTTTAATTTTAATTTCGGAAGGTTGGATACCATCAACAGATACTTTGTGACTGAGGAAGTCTAAGATTGGCACACCAAAAACACATTTAGATGTTTGTATATTTATGTTGAAAGAGTTTAATCTTTCAAACAATTGTTTAAGATTAGAATAGTGTTCAACTTCATTTTTGCTAGCCACAAAAATGTCGTCAATGTATGCAAAAATAAAATTGAAATCTTTATAGAATTTTATTTATGAATCGCTCTAACGTCTGTGCAGCATTTCTATGATCGAATGGCATCCTAGTAAATTCAAAGAGACCAAAAGGAGTAGTTATAGCAGTCTTATGGACATCTTTTTCTTCAACTGGAATTTGGTGATATGCCCGTACCAGATCAATTTTTTAAAAAATTGTGCAACCATGTAAATTTAAATTAAAATCATGTATCGATCAGGTACGGTAATATTATTTAATTGACGATAATCGCCACAAGGTCGCCAATCAATGGAATCCTTTTTAGGAACCATGTGCAATGGCTATGCAGCCGAAGAAGAAGATGGCCTGCATATTCCAAGTTGAACCGTGTTCAAACTTCTTTTTGGGTACTTTCAATTTAAATGTGTCCAGACGCCGTGGACGACAATACGGAAATTGTGAGTTTGTGATGATTATGGGTTTAGTGTTATGATGTATGGGTGCAGAATAATCGGGTGTTGAAGTTAAATTTGGAAATTGTCGTAATAAATTATCATATATAGTCCCAAATTAAAAAACTTTTGGGGTAGGTATTGTAGTTAATTTAATTTCACCAATAGTATACAATCTAGTGGTAGAATCAATCAACTTTTTATTTTTTTACAATCAATTAGTAAACCAAATTTTTGTAAAAAATCTGCCCGAATAATTGCCTTAGTAACGTCAGCAATTATAATTTAATGATAAATTTAATGATACTGGGATTAACCTTTTTCCGTACGTGTTTATTCGCATGCCATTTGCAGCTGATAAATTTGAAAAAGAATCTTTAATAGATGACGCGAAAAATTTTTTAGAAAAAGTAGTGTCCCAAATATTATCAGCGAGGGAAAGAAGCTCATGGAGACCTTTTTTCCCGGAGGAGAGAAGCGGGATAAGGATAGATTGGGGTAAGCGACGTTCCCATATTTTTAGAAGTAAATCTGGTGTAACAATGGGTGAATCAGTGACCATTGCAACAAATTCACGATAGAATTCGGATGGTCGCTGGTTTCCCATTTTTCTGCCCGAAGGTCATTAAGTCTTTTATGTTCGCTTGATGATAATCTGTGAGAGTATCTGGATGTGGCGAATGAATTAGATCAGATACCGTAGTAATTAATTCCGATGGTAAATTGGCTAAAATGTGCGTGAATTTAGTTTGTTCCGTTTTTATCCTTTTAATTGAGAATTGTGCATCTACTTGCGCGAACCAAAGGGCTGGGTTATTCGCCCAGAAAGGTGGTAGTTTTATATTTGAAATATGTTCAAGTTCCGTATGACAGTTAACGACACTTTTTTCCGACGTCATTTTATATTTAATTTGTTTTTTGTACTGCTACCAACAATGATAAATTTAAATTTGTAAATAATGTAATTAATAATGAAAATAATTAAATAAATTTATTAATTGTCTTATTTTAAAATTAATAAAGTAATTTTTTACGGATATTAATTTGGTTTTTTATATTTAATATTTTATAGTTCTTTCTTTAATATTTAAGGGGAAAGGTGCAGGTACCTCAAAATAAAACGGAAATGATGACGATATGAAATCTTCTAAAAAAATCTTCAAATAGTAGAATATTCTATTGGATAATTAAAAATTTTGAAAGTAGTCCTATCATATCCTGTATCTTATACAGGATATGATAGGCAGATATGATTTTGATAAATTCCTCAATAAGAAAAAAAACTATAACAAATAGGTGTAGGAATATTTAAAGATAATTTGTAGAAAATTAAATTCTCTCACTAATACAACAAATGACAATCTATTTGACAGCATATGAAGAGTTATCGTGCCAATGCAAAACGTTTTCAAATCAACGTTGGCTGAGATATGGGCTTCTAAAGGGCATGGTCTAAAAGATCAGAATGAACAACCCAAGATACCAAAATTTCAAGTCTCTACAAACAGTGGAACCTAAAAAAGTTCTAATGTTACGTGAGACACGCTGTATAATCTATTAATTTTAATATCTTTAATTATTATAATTAATAATTATCTATTAATTATTATATAAAATAAAATTATATTAAAGTTTTAAACTTTAACATTGAGATTTTCGAATCTGAGTCAACCGAAGAATGTCGCTACATATATATTATTCTCTAATTTCTGAACTCACATAAATGGTTCGTTAACTGTGTAATTTTCATGATTTTTCCTTAATCACTTTAATCATAAAATTTTTTTAAGTGAGTTTCTACAATGAGTACATTCCGAAATTCGGCCATCCTGTACGTGTTAAGAAACACTGTTGAGTTACTCTCCAAGTTATCTAAACAATGGATAAATCAAGGACGGTACTTGTAGCTTTAATTATTATTCAGCACTAGATTTTGTATATTTTCATAAAGCTAAAATTATAAATTCAAACAATTTAAAGTGCAAAATAAAAAGAATTCATATAATAAACACTCCCTCCATATTAATCTATTATATCGATGTTTTACTGTAATTACAATACTAAGTAATTAATTACGCAAACAAATTTTTAGTTACCAATAAGTAACCTATTTTTTCTCTTAACAAAGAACTTTGAGCCAAATTCCAATCGAAAACAAAAATCAATTCGAAACTATTTTTAACACAAACCAGGTGGAAAACTTCACTGAAACTTTCAATTTTCAATACGTAACAATCAAACAACGAATGTAACCTTGAAAATACTTTAAACTCAAAAATACACCCCCGCCCAACGTTTTTTTGTTATTGTTATTTTCGTGTTCTTTTTGCGGCATTTCCGGTTCGAGAATCCATTAAAGAAAAGTCATCTCGATTTTGCCTGCGAGTGAGTTCTTCTCTTCACAATTAGAAGGGGAGACGTTGGGATAAATTTAGACCGGCGTCGGATGGAGAGAACCAAGCGGGACGACGCACTTCAAGCGCCAGTTTGGATTTTGGCGTCGCGACGCGTAAAGATTTCCTTTCTTTACTGTATTAAATCATTTCAAAATTTATTTTAAAAGTGAACGAGAAAAGTGAGATATAAATTTAGGGGTGAGAATATGACGCATCTTAACGTTGCCGTAAGGGTTAGACCTATGTCTCAAAGGTAAGAAAAAAAATTTTTTTGTGATGAAAATTTTTGTTTTTATATACATTGATATTAAAAGGTAATAACTAAAACTGTGTAATGTAACGTTACGTACATATATCTGTATGTTTTTGAAAATAAATTGGAAACGCCGACCTCAATTAACATGTAGTAAAAGAACACCTGCTTTAGAGTCCTCTAAATTAATCGAAAGGCAAGTAGCCAATAAGGTTTGAGCCATCAACAGTTTAAGATGAGTCACTAATCGGACATCCAGGAAAACATTCTTTCGACGATGTCAATGACAGATCAACGTTCGATAAATTTAACTCCTAACCTTTCTCAACAGCAAAAGAACAACATAACAAAAAGTCCACAATTAAATCAATTTTTTTTTCGTCTTTTTTTAGAGAAATCTTATTAAATGCAGTTCCTGTAGTTGAAGTCAACAGCAATATAGTTTCGATAACAAACTTAAAGGTAAGTTGTTTGCATGCACTCGAGTGATTATTTTCGAGCTTTTTTAAGAAATAAGTAAAGAGCAGTTAACGATGACAATAGTCGCTTATTAAAGTTAATGGGAGGTGCTTTAAAGCGAGCTTTCGGCTCTTCTAGGACTCCGAATAAAACGGGCGTAAACTCGACGCGATTTATTTTTAACTTGGCGTCTATATCCGGAGTGGTAATTGAGAAAATATTGTATTTTGCAGAAAATAAAAGAAATAGTAAGAATTATTCGATAAAATTGTGAAGCGTACATTTTAAGTTGGTGTAAAAAATTTTGATACAATTATTGGACGTTCGTGTCATCCTAAAGCCACTTGGTGATCATGTATGTGTGTTTAAGCATTCCATTACAATTGGGTATGGCAATGAAATACAAAAATAATGATACTCCTAGCAAGTCTAAACATGTTTTGCAATTTTGTGGAATTTGCTTGGTTGTGTGGTTGAAATGTGTAGTGTACTGTAAGATGCTTATATGGATAAAACATGGAAAATCTTTCAAAATGTTTTTCTGTGCAACAATGGTCTAAGATTTGACGGAGAAAATTATCACCAATCTGGGATTACAGCAAACAAGAAATGTCTGTTTGGTCTTTTTGCGAAAAAAGGTGATTCAGCAAAACTTGCCACGACTCCAATTTGGAAAAGAAATTTGAGAGCTGAGAAAATGAGAAAAAACTTGATCTTTTATGGAAGCAAACTTCTAGCTCAAACTATGTATTGTCAACAACCAAAATCAAGTCAATAAACAATTTTATTGACAATTTAGCAATCGTTATGGTTCGTTATAACTTGAACCATAAAATATCTAAAATGCTGATGACAATTTTCTACACTGTGCATTACACTCATTGTCAGTACAGAAAATTAAAAACATAGGCTTTTATTATAACAGATAAGGGTACGTTAAAAATTATTGTATGTCCCATTCCACAAATTTTCTAATACATTTCCTCTAATACAATATTAGGTACAACGGGTATTGCTAGCGTTTTAAGAACGATTTGAGAGAACCAGTCGGCACAGCATTAATTTCAAAGCCTTGGGGTAGAAAATTTGATTGAACATTTGATCGAATTATTTTTTTCTTTGAGCTTTTGATATAACTTGAAAAACACTGACAAAACTTGAGATCAAGAAGGAAAAGCCTAATATTCCTAAAGCAGCTCTTACGCAATGTATTATTCATGTTAAGTCACAAATCAAAAACATATATGCTTTTACAACAACAATACCTAGTACTAAATCAAAAGCAGCATAATTTACCAGTGATTTTTTTCTGAATTTAGTATTAACAATACAGTACAATAACACAAACTCACAACCTTCCATTTCGATTATATCATCAAAACTACAATTACCAGTATTTACTGCTTGTGCATAAGATCACATTCCCTTTATTTCTGAAACATTAACTACTAAAGAAACTACTACCACAATACCAAGACCTTCATTGATATTACCAGCTAAAAAAAAAAAGCAGATGAAATACAACAATTTTTGAATAGCTTCTATGAGAAAAGTAACAGCAAATTATAAAATCAGAACTTCTTATTACTGCGGTATACAAAATAATTATATCATTTAGTGATAATAAAGCAAGAGGCGACAAAATAATTAATAATAATGTAATTTCAATTTGCTTTTATGACTTAGAATTAGCGCCGTCCATTTGATACAAAACAACCATAAATGCTATGGCATAATTTTTCTAGAACTTCTACGTTTCTAAAGTAACAAGAATCAAAAATGTTACTAAATCTAGTGTATTTCAAAATTGTGTTGTCCTTTAGCAAAAGTATTGTAATATTAATATCGATCAACACACAATTTTAAATGGTACAAAATTATTTCTAAAGGGCTAAGAGTATGTTATATTGAAAAAAAATATTTTATACCTTATCTATCAGTCAAATTGGCAGCCGATGAGTGCGTCAAATTTTTGAGACGAATATAATGGTGACTCTGCCATTTTAATAACCCAAAGCGACGGGAAGTAACGATGTATGTTTGAACACCAATTGAAATATTTTATTTCATTAAATTGTATTAGATAATAGCATGTAGAATACTCAAAAAAAAAGACGGAAATATAATAATTATATAGATATGGTACATTCTGAAGAGTTTACCAATAAGAGATTTCATTTTGAATAGCGTGTAATCCGGGTAGCTATCACATTCAATCACAATTGAAGCTGCCATCTTTTGTCATTTGACAAGTAGAAACTAGGTCATTATTAAGAATACAATGATATACGCTTACGCAATAGATTGAAATTGCTAAAATTCACTACAGAAATGGTGAAAATTTTGCAGTTCGCAAAACTAAAACACTTTTGGGTCGTCGTGAAGCACCCTCTCGGCGAGCAATAGTGAAAGTGGTTAAAAAATTTGAGCTGTTGGGACAACTTAGTGATGTGAAGAATTTATACCGTGTGCGTCGCTCAAGAAAAATTGAGAATACTGGTGCTGTAGCCCCGTAGTGTTGACGAAAACACAGGTTTGTCGATTCTTCATCGATCTTTGAATTAGGCATTCCACAAACGATATTTCATAGTACTTTGCATAAAGGCTTAGGTTTTAAGGCTTTTAAAGTTCAGTTGACACAAGAACTCAAGCAAGATCGTATCTTAGCTGATTGGGTTTTTGAAATGCATCAAAATGATCCGGATTTTCATCTTCAGTGTTGAGGCCCAGTTTCACCTCGGAATCTACATGAATAAGCAGAATTGCTTCATTCGAAAAATCCAAGCATGCTTGTTAAAAAACCTTTCAATTCTCAACGTGTCATTATTTTGTGCGGTTGTTGGGCTAGCGGGCTAATTGGACGTTTCTCATTCGAAAATGAGGCTGGTCCGACTGTTATGGTAAGTGGATTGCACAATCGACCTGAATTAGATCATTTTTTATGGCTAGAATAGGAAGACATTGATGTGGACGACATTTACTTTCAAGAAGACAGTTGTTTTGTCTACGTGCTACACAAGCAATGAAAGAATCGTAATTTTGCAGGAAAAGTTTCCTGTCCGAAGAGGAAACTTAATCACAATTGGTCCCAGATTTTGTGATTTCGCACCTTTAGAATTTTTCTATAGTGCCATGTGAAAGATAAGGTCTATGCCAATACTCCATAATCGATTAAAGACCTTAAAGATGGAATTCGCAAAGTTAGAAACCCTTATGCGAATTGGTCATGCAAATTTCAATGATATGGTGCTACAATCGCAGCCGAGGCAGTCTTTTCGATGGCGTACTTTTTCTTTGCAATGAAATTATCCATTAATTTCTCTTAAGATATACTCGTTTTTTAAATATCAAAATGAAACCTCTTATTGGAAAACCTTTTAGAATAGATATAAAAAAGACAAAAATAATGAACATTTGACGTTCAAACGACAATATGATTAAAACTGGATAGAAATACTGCAGGGAACTAGAAAGGTTTTAGACAAAAACTAGATTTGTTTATACAAGGGTTGCAGTGTGAGGATGTATGAGGCGGAGGAATGTGGTTGGAGGGAACAGGGAATACTGGAGGACGTACAAGCTAAATATTGGAGATGGGCACTTGGGATAGCGAGTGAAACATCTGATATAGTGAGGGAAGAGGTAAAGGTGGATAAGGTCAGAGTGGAGGCGGGCAGGAGGGTAGTGAAATATGAAAAGAGAATAGAAGGGAGGCCAAATTGTGGGATCTTGGGGAGTGTTGGAGGGAAATCGGGGAGGGAAAGACCAGATATGGTAAAGGAGATAGAAACAACTATTATGGATTATTCGGTAACTGAAATTAATGGTAGACGTAAGGCGGGTAGGGAGAAGTGGAGGGAGTTAAGAGATAGGAATCGAGATGTGTAGAGACAGGGCAGGAGCACACAAATAAAAGAGGGAAGGCATAAGGAAGGGTTGGGTACATAATTATGGAGGGGCTGCCTAGATACTTGTTATTGGAAGGAGATGAGGAAGGGAAGAAGTTGGTGGCTACGTTCCGTTGTGGAAACGAGGAGAAACCCAATAGATACTAGATGGCCGATGAGGAGAGATGGTGTAGGCTGTGCAGGGAAAATTGGGAATCGTTGGAACAAATATTGAAGGAGTGCAGTCAGTTGAGGGAGAAAGGGAAGAAGAAGAGGAGAAACGATGGATGAGAGGTTATGCGGGTGAGGAGATTAAGAGGTGGTGGTGGCGTGGAATAACAGGGGTTTTGTATGGATTGTGGAGGGTTTGGACGAGAAGCGGATTTTAGGAGTGGGAAGTGAAGGTAGGAGATGAATGAAGGGGTGATCGGGCCGAGGAGTCGAGGGTGTGGAAGTGGAGAAAGAGGGTGGAGGGTGCAAATAATGTTTCAATTCTGTAAAAATTGTAAATATGCTATTGTATACAATAAAGAATACTTACAAGAGTACATTATATATTCATATATCAAGAAGAAAACCATTTCGTTGGTCTTTGTAGGCAATGAGAATTAGGTACAATAATTTAAAGGAAAAAGCACAAGAAGGATTGTTACGAGGTTCGGATAAAAATGTCAGAGAAGACTTTCTACAAATGGTAGAATATTGTATATGCAGATACAACTATGAACCATGCAAGTATTAGGTGTATGCCAATCAGAATGGCAGAAAAATAGAAATCCACGAAAATATCGAAAACAACTATGGATGTGATGTCAATTTTAGCAACTTAATATCTTAAATAGTTGTATCGATAATTATATAGATGCAGATTTGCAAAAGAAATCTCTCTCTTTTGGTTAATCGAATATGGATTGTTTGATTTAAATATTTGAGTCCTTTACGATTAAATGGTATGAATCAATAAGTAAATTTTGGAATACCAATAAAAGCTAAGTTGGCTAATAAGTTTCCACAGGAAACAGAAAAGGCGCAAGAAGGATAGTTATGAGGTTTGGATTAAAATCGCAGAGAAGAGATTCTACAAATGATAGAATGTGAAGGAAAGCAGATACAATCATGAACCATGAAATAGTGTAGTATAAAAATCAATGAACATTTTGGTGAAACAGCACCAGAAGGATTATTACGAGGTTTGGATTAAAATCATAGAAAAGACATTTTATTAATAGTAGAATATGGTATATGCAGATGCAATACGAATCATATAAGTATTAGGTATATTCCAAACTTAAAGATCAGAAAGTATAAGAATTAAAAATAAGGAGGAATTCATGAAAATATTAAAACGATGATAGAAATGACGTCAATTTTAGTAATTTCCCTAATATCTTCTGAAGTTTTAGCAATTTCTCTATCTAGTTACGAGATTTGGATTCATAACCATGAACCATGCAAGTATTGGATGAATGCTACACTCATCAGAAAGTGCAAGAATGAATAATAACCAGAATAGCAGAAAAATAGTATTGTATGAAAATAGTGAATAGTATTGTGACGTCAATTTTACTAATTTCCCTAATATCTTAATTAGTTGAATCGATAACTACAGAGATGTGTGAATGCCAAACTCATCACCAAATGCAAAAATTAATCATAACCAGAATGGCAGAAAAATTGAATAATTGAATCGATAACTACAGAGATCTCTATCTGATTTAGTTAACTACTTTCATTAGTTAAAATTATTCAAACATAAATGTAGTATCCCCTTGTAATCCTCTTGTAGTTCGAATTGGTAAAAGTTTTGCTAATCGGAATTAACAGATTGTTCGTTCTATTTGTAGGGCAAGACAATATTTCGAAAACACTGAACTATTAAACTAGTACACTATTAAAATTGCTGAGTTCCTCCTTCCCAATATTTGCCAATCCTCGCAATTTATTAGCAAAATTCCAGAAAAATGTATTTGAATAGTCTGATAAGGAAAAGGAACAACACTGTTCTAAACCTAAGTGCTAATAGGACTACTCCTGGGGCGTCAACTCCTGAGGGGCGTCTATTTTTGCAATGAAAACCCTATTATAACTATATGTCCCCATTATACATATACCCTAAGGCATTGAATTTTGTATGAAAAGGGACGCATTTGTTTCATTCATCCAACCCGGCCCTAGGGCGCCGAATATCTTAGTACGGCTCTGGTTCAAATATACTGGCTGGATTTAGCTGTGTATCTGAAGACATTTTTTTAATGAAGGCCTCTCCAATCAATATTTCTTGAAATAGACTACTTTACAAATTGATTTGGCAACCCTGTACATTTGAATTGAAGCGAAACTAGAACTAATACGAGACCGAGAAGTGGAAAGTTTTTGGTTAAGTTGGGTTGGAGTCTTTCCACTTCTAGATCTAGTGTTAGTTCTAGTTTTATATCATTAGATCTAACGGTTAAACCTGAATAATTTAGTTGTACTTCAATTGAAATATAGGGTTGGATTGGGTTAAGCAGTACATCTGAAGACATTTTTTTAACGAAGGCCTCTCCAATGAATATTTTCTGAAATAGAGAACTTTACAAATTGGTTTGACAACCCAGTATATTTGAATTAAAGTAAATCTGGAATTAATACTACACCTAGAACTATAATCTTTTTTCAATTTTGTTTTATTCGTCCAACCCAGCCCTGGAGCGACAAATATTTTAGGACGGCAGTGAATAGGAACCTGATGATGCTATTCCATTGCCCATTCAACAATTTAAAAAAAACCTTTATTCTGGTATATTAAATAAGGCAGTTCTCTCCATAAAGGGGCTGGGACAAACGAAGTAAAAGTGAGGAAGCTAATAAAAGCTTCAGTGTATCATATGTACTGCAAGATAAACTACGGAAATTATTATTTACAACATCGAAATAAAAATATATAGTAAGAATTAATTAATTAAAATAAATAATTATTCGGGACACGATCTATTATAAAATGAAATAATATAATTATTTATTTAAATCAAATTACTTATGATCGATACATTTTTTAATAAATTAAAACTTCTTAATTTGATACATATGAACTGTTTAAAACACAAACAATCAATAAAAGAACAATTTAAAATAATAATTTAGAAACACAATACAAATTAAAATTAAAACATGTTTTAATTACTAGTTACTTAATAAGTTTAATTAATTAATTCTTACTACATATTCATCGTAAATTTGCAACATGAATTCTTACAATAATTATCGAAATAAAACATCAATAATCCGTATGATTTCATAATCCGAATTAAACTGGTTTTAATTGATTCGGATTAGCGAAGCTTTACGATAATTAAATTTTAAATGTTAGAAAATGTTTTTATTAGCAATCATATTTCGTGGTATATTTGGAACGAGAAAGCACGCCGAGCAGGATTATAGTTTTCGATATGGTTTTTATTGGTTTTTATGACTTAATTGCAGTCATATAATGAATAAAATCGGGGTAATAAACAGGTAGTTTAAGAACTCCAAATTCTCACCTGAGTTGCTCAGGTCAGGTCCGCATTAACAGAAATTACAAAAAGGTAATTAGCAATTTTAATTTTTAATATTATTTACTACATTTCTGCTTTATTTTTAAGTTGTTAAATTTAAAATTAAATTCTAAAAGAATTGAGGAAAAAGAGCAGGGCTTATCATAAATCACGTATAAGTACTTTTTCGGAGTTGTAATCATTTCTAGTATCGTGTTAAGGGCCATAAAAATCGCCAGAAATACTGGAAATTATACAAGTTAATATGGGCAAAACTGAGGTTCTGAAAATCACGCCTAAGGATAACAATATCTGAGAAATGGATGTTAACATAAAAAACATAAATGAAAAGCAATTTGCTCAGTACGTGTACCTTAGTACCATTGTGCATTACAGAAGAAACAATGAAGATTAAATAAGTAACAGATCGAATCAGCTAAGAGATTGTTTTTATGAAATTGAGTGTATACAATTTAACCTATCTTTCGGTGGTAGCGAAAATTGGATACTCTATGAATCCCAAACACACAGAATTGATGCAATTCAGATGAAGTATTGAAGAAGCGTCGCAGAACGTAAAAACCAAAGTCACCGAACCAACAAAATATTGAGTATTTTGGCATTATTAGGAGCTAACTTAAACATACAGCCTATAACTGGCATTATAACAAGGAAAGGTTATGATGATTGGAACATTTAAGCAAAATGACAAATATTGCATAGGAAGACCGAGAAAACATTGGAACGAGAGCATAACAGGGGATTCCCGCTGAAAAAAAAATCCAGCAAGTTTACTAACCCAAGATAGTGGTGCATGGAGAGAATTCGGAAAAATTTAGAATCGAATTAAAATTCATTCTTATTCTACTAGAATCGCATATGTTGAAATAGTTTATTAATTACACCTCACACCCACCAAATATTTAATGAGGTTTTTGATTAAAATAAATAAATATTTGGTGGAATACAACTCGAAAAGTTGGTTTTCGAGTAATATAAATAATATCGTTACATTTCAACATATTTTATTGCATAATTTGGCATGGATTACAACAACAGTTTCGAGATTAGTCAAAACCGCTCATTGCAACAAAGTAACACTTTATAAGCTATAATATATACTCATTTTACGTTATCTCGACGTTTCCTTCAATTTATTTGAGTCGCTATAGAAATCTAAAAGTAACACGTTTCTAAAAATAATTCTAATAAATAATGTTATGTAATCTAAATATTACAACATTGATTTCATTTAAAAATTTAACTTGTATTAACACTTGTTAAAACTAACGTAACGTCACATCTTTTTCTTTTGAACGTTTCTAATTGCTTCGTTTCGTGTCGACGTACTCTCCCAGACAACATTCCTAGACAGTCACGTTTACCACCGTATTTGACGGATGTCTGCCTCTGTGGTTGTCTTTGATCTAATTCCAGCGGATATTCTGTTTTCAGGTACCAGAACAGTATGCGGGCGACAGCAGGGAAAGAGTTAGGAGATTCTCTTTTGATTGCTGTTTTGGAACCACGTCAAATCAAGAAAATGTAAAAAAATTCTGATTTTTTCCGAATAAAAAAATTGATATAAATTTTTACATTTAGGTATTCAACGTTGTTAACGACATCATTGGAAACGCGGTTAAGAAAAAATACCACTCCTGCGTTTTAGCTTACGGGCAAAGTTCTTCGGGAAAAACTCACACAATGATGGGGTTCCAAGAACAATTTGGATTAACACCGCGTTTATGCGAACGAATTTTCGATTATTTAAAACAAATTGATGGGGATGAAGAGGAAAAAGAATATGTGACGATCAGGTAAATTAATCATCGATTTAATCTAATTAAATTAAATTATGTTTCCTTTAATTCGTTGTGGGCTTAATTAGATTTTATTAATCCAAAAATTTATTTAAATGAGACAACCTCTATCCGAGTTAAAATCGGATTAAACGTACGCAATTTCCTGTTATCGTAACGTTGATCGTTTCACCTGCCTCAATACCGTAACGTATAACGCATAAATTCATATCGCGTTCAAGTTTCCGCACGCTACCTACACCAAACAGAGGTAATAACGAAGAACATGCGCGCCACAACGACCCGTAATGATATCTCTGTGCGCGTTTTAGTAGAAAGAGAGTCTTTGTAGCCCTTTCGTGACACGAATCGTTTTTCGAGAACCCTCCGGGTTTTTGTAACTTTTCCAAGCCCGCTTCAGTTTTCCTATAAGGACGAGTACGAGTACGCGAGTACTTTTCGCGGTGTTTTTTAACACTTTCAATTCAAAACGTTTCCGGTGCACGAAACAATTCAATTAAAAAATATTCTGGATTAATGTCGGTAATTAGAACAATTTTATTTTGTTAGTTAGATTAATTATTTAACATTTTCATCGAAACCTCATTTTTTAGAGTCCCAAATTCCTTTCAAAATTCCACACTAACCACCTTTTTTCGTTTCAAAACAAAACTTCTTGTATACAAGAGCTTCTGGAACTACTTACAACATGTCTTTATAAATAGACCGTCAACAAGGTTGACTATTTATATCGCCAAATGTCATGGTTCGGGTACGAATCGACACCCCCATCTACCTCCTCCTCCTAATGTCTATTTCGCACCTCTTTCCATTCTTTCCACCATGCGACACGACAATTAAATTAAAACCTTGTTTTCATCCCACTTCTTTGTATGTTGTTTGACAGTTATTTGGAAATACACAACGAGAAGGTCAACGATCTTCTAGCTGACAGCGACGTGACGAGTACGCTTAAAGTTCGTGAACATCCTGTCCGTGGAACTTACGTCCAAGGATTAAAAGAATACAAAGCGGAGAATCCGGAAAGATTGTTAGATTGGTTAAAGATTGGGAATAAAAAGAGGAGAGTTTCCGCAACCTCGGTGAATCCCCAATCGAGTCGAAGTCACTCAGTGGTTACATTAAAATGTCTAGGTGGAGTTAAATTAACACTCGTCGATTTAGCCGGGAGCGAACGAAGTAGTCGAGTACACACAAAATCGACGTTTTGGGAAGGAGCTAATATTAATAAAAGCTTGGTTGCTTTAGGGAATGTTATTTCATCTTTAGGTAAGAATTAATTAACTTCGAATTCTTTTTAATGTTTTTGCTTTTGCTTTGCCAATTACGGAAAAGGATATTACTTAATTGATTCTGTAGGTAGGAATTAACAAATCACCAAAACAAATATTGAAGCAACCCCATTAATTCTCGTTTTTATTTTTAGCCGATCAATCTGTGAGAACAAAAGGTTACAAAAAACGCTTCATTCCTTATAGAGATTCGGTGTTAACATGGCTTTTAAAAGACACCCTCGGCGGAAACTCTCAAACATTAATGATAGCAAGTAAGTTAATAACGAGATAAAAATAATCCTAATTACGAATGCACGTGTGGAAGGGGTTTGCCCTTATTTTGTAAAGTTTCTGAATATTTAACGTTTAAGTTTTGCACGAAATATCTCTGCGTGTTCTGACTCCCGGTGATTTACAATTATAGCGGTGTCCCCGTCGAGCGTTTGCTACAGTGAGACTGTGAATACGTTGAGGTTCGGGCACAGGGCCAAGCAAATCGTTGCCCAACCAGTGGCCAACGAAGACCCCAAGCAAAAAGTTATCAGAGATCTTAAATTGGAAATTGTTAAATTAAAACAACTCCTTTCATGTTGTAAGGTAAGTTTAATATAAATATTACAATATTATAATTTGTCATATTATATTAGAAAGTTTGTAACGTCGTGTTAACTTTAACAGCAAGCCAAAAACATAATTAACATTACAGATGAAAAGTGCTTTAACAACTTTAATGTTTCACCTGCATCATGTTTTCTTATGATGTTTTATTAAAAACGTATTACGTACACTCTGTTGATAGTTTCGCCATATTTTTACCCATAGCAACTCGCATACACTATCGGATGTACCTATCCAAATTCATCGTCCCGGTGTTTTCGATGATTGGTGTAGATCATATTAGCCGAAGTATAACATTTGAGACTGCGAGACATTTAAGAATTATGTTATGTAACACCATATATTCTTAATTAGATACGACGTATGGAATAGTTGTGTAATATAGTTGTAATTTGTTGACCAAGTTGTAATCTGCAAAGTCAAACTAGACTCATGCACGCATAAGCGTTGAATACGTTGGTATGATTGAAACAATATCGAAATATGTGCTGGTAAAAGATAATCATTAGTAAATTTGGAATCGATTCACGTTATGGATGTTGTTTTCTTTCGATTTAAAGCCATCGATTTAACATCCATACAATAACAATCCGCTAATCCCAACAATACTAATGTCATCAATATCACCAACATAAACTAATATTTAGCACAAATATGACATAGAAGTATCAAATAGATTTAATTTTTCGAAACTGCATTATCACTCTTAGATGTTCGCATTACTAATAACTACTAGTACTAATAACTAAACTAGATAAATATTTTATTAACCAATCAAACGTTTTAACATCCCCTCCTTAGTGTCTGGAGGAGGAATATTGGAGGTGAATAAACAAAAAACGATGTGACGAAGCGGTATTTAAACATTTTTTGGTTTCAAAACACAACTTCTCAATAAAAAATTACTCGCTTTCTTAAAACATTTGAGCTAAACTTGCATGATTTTATTAGAATAAAGCATACTAAGAGAATCTTAATCTGCACCACTTCATAGATAGCAACGTTAAATTTAAAAAGATTGTGTCTTAAGAAGTAAGCAGTCATCCATTTGTTGAGAAATAAACATAATTTTAATTAGTTCGGCATAAGCTGCTAATTGCTTGTTCTCGACCCAGGCAATTAAGCTGACAATGAGAACCTATACATGCCCTGTCCATAGAGCAGATCCAAGAGCAATAGGTGTGCATGATACAACGGTTTAGTGACTGGTAAACCTAGATCCCATACTTTTCGTATGGTACAGGGGCACCTCGTGAAGGACCAGTAAAACTTTAGTATCGCTGTTGATTCAAGCCATAAATAAGCCATAAACCCTGAGTACGGCAAAACCAGTAGAAGAAGCTTACTTAAGATTAACCTCACCCTCACCCCCAAATATCAGAATACATACAGGGTATGTCAAATGTCTAAAATATAGCGTATAATTTCGTCATTCGCGGTTTCACAGAAAAATGTCTTAAATAAAAGTTTCTTTATTAATTTATGGCGCGCATTTAGATGGTATTTTCTTTCTTTCTTCTCTGATTTTATTTCGTTGCTATATTAACAAACATTGTTATTATTTATATTTATTTACAAACTCTGTATATCACAAATATTTCAAATCATATGAGTTTTCATCATTATATGAGGAATCATAAAAGTTTTAAATACCTACCTTTTATGGGGGAAACCTTCGTAGTTTCAATAATCGACCAGCCGACTTGACACTAATTACTAAAGAACTCACTAAAAATTTTTTAAAAATTTTGTATTGTACCACACATCATTAATATTTCAATAAAAATAATAAATTTTCAGAAAATGCATTTTATCTCGATTGTTTTCTTATGCAATCATATGCTTTGATATATTTATCACGTAGAGGGATTTATTCTCTATCAAAATATGTAAAATAAATCATATGTAGTCCATTTAAAATAACAATATTGATTGTCATGATAACAAAACAAAAAAACAATACAAATAAGTAATTATCGTCTAAAAACGCGCCACAATTAATAAACTTTTATTTGAAACTTTTTTCTGCGAAACATCGAATGACGAAGTTAACCGCCATATTCCAGATATTAGACGCGCCATAATTAAAAAAACTTTTATTTGAAACATTTTTCTGTGAATCATCAGATGACGAAATGAACCGCCATATTCTAGACATTTAACACAGCCTGTATAAACATAAAAGAAATATGGAGAAGCGTGGTCTTTTTCAAGTCACATTTCAACATTGTTCTCAATTCCGTTCCTTTTTTGGGAGCACCCATACATATAAATCCGACACCTATGATTCTTATGATCAGATGTATTATGAGTTATGTTTGATTAAGTAAGTGGTGTAAAAGTCAAGTATGAATAAAGTCTCCCATTTCCTCATACTCCAACTAGGGTATACCACTAAAAAATGTTATAAGTGAAAAAATTGGGAATTGGTGCCTTGCAATCGAACATATTCGTTTCATTCAATAACATGCGTAATTACGAAATGTATTGCGGGAAAATCAATCTTAAAAGTCTATTCACACATATCAGCTACGTGTCAGTTCCGTATGAAGTCCATATTATTTCAACGTCAGTGCTATGTACACTAAATAGTTTAATTCGTCGTGCACGTGCCAAATATAATCGCTCATATTAAATAATGCAATTAAATCCGCTGAACTGTGAAGACATGTGCGATCGCATTTGACAAGTACACGACGAGTTGAACTATTTAAGGTGTAATAAGTCAGACCGCTTATTGGAACAAAGTCGATACAAACGTCAAAAACACGTCAGTGAATTTTAAAAATATCGTCTCGGACGGTATTTTATTTTCACGGCACTGACACTGATGTAATACTGACGGCAAAAATCAACTCTGTGTTAGACGTATGACGTGAATATGTATGTTCATTTAAAATAAAGACGACGATATTATTTATCACTCATACGGATGCATGGATACGGTATGGAACATACACGTCACTGATGTGTGTAAATAAGCCTTATCCATCCATTTTAATATATCAGTGACGTATCAGTTCTTTATAGTCTTCCGTATCAGTGATAAATAATATCGTCGCCTTTGTTTTATATGAACACATTCACACACGTCCGACACGGGTACTATTTTTACCGTCAGTGTTACATCAGTGTCAATGTAAAGTTCCATTAACACATATCAGCGACGTGTCAGTATTACATACGTTCCGTGTTTTATGCTATTGGTCAAAATGTTTACAGACACAGTTGGCAATGGTGGCTATAATTTTGGCTAAAGAAAATAAAGAGGTGCGCCAGGCGAAGAAGTGAAAATGATGCATGAAAGAGAAAAGAGATACTGAAAGTTGATTTGCAACTTTATATAAAGAATTAATGGATGATGCAACGAAGTTTTTAGAATAAGGTGGCAATACAACAAGAGATGCATTTTGAAGATTATTAAGAGATATTGATATGCGGTTTTCCCCATTAAGTTACTTATAAAACTCGTGTCTCAGAGAGAGATTTTCTCTATCTCTTATAGAAACAAGAGTTTCCCTTTAAATGTTTCCTTCATCTACAATTTCTTTACTTAGAATTTTAATAATTCCTTTGGTTCTTGTATTAATATAGTTTAATTCTTTTTCGCACTAGCATAAATAGTTAAGCTTACATGCTTGCGTTAGTGAAATTTGAAAAATAACATTGCCGATGTACTTTTATTTTCACATTGAAAAAATACGAAACTGATACGTCAGTGATGTGTGTAAATAGACCTTAAATTGATAAAAAATGATCCATCGTAACACGACGTGATTCACGTAAGTTGTATCTCTACTTCAGACATTATATCAATATTTTGTCGTAAAATGACTCTATTTCCACGTTTTACAATTTTTTATCATTTAGAGCAATTTTGCATTTGTAGACCTGCTTTACAGACAAATCAACATTATCCTTCTTGGTCAATTTGAACAAACCAAACATTAATATTTTGTGCTCATATCTTTTAAGTTCTGAACAAACGATTAAGTGCCAGCTGCTATCGCTGCTATTTTAGTTATGTTAGTTATGTTCCTACCAATAGTAGATCGTGTACATTATCGGATACTTCGTCTTTCTAATGTTTTCGAGCTTATCTTCGAGACTTGCTCCATTCGTTCTATTTGAAAATATTAAATATTCGGAACATAGTTCGTTTCAAAATTTGAATCTGTAGTACTTGTTCGGTAAATTAGGACAGCACATCTCTTGCAAACAACAACATCATGTTAGCAGGAAAAGTAGCATCTACGGTGTTAGAATACCATAGAAGCCGAGGCATAACATTTATGATTGCAGGATATTTGAAAATTTTGTTAGGTAGCCTATCTATTCTAGTATTGGATGGATGTTTATGACACTTGTAATTATTGGTGAAGTTCTAATCAACTGAGTTTTCAGGTATAACATCAATATGTTGTCATAAAATGACTAATACTCTCTGATATGTAAACGTCTCATGTTTTGCCTTCGAAAACCTGCTCTAAATACAAAACAACATTATCCTTTCACATTTTCCTTAAGTTTACTTTTTATTTAATGATTAGGTTGTAGTTTTGTTTTTCAGTAGTTTTGAAACACTAAGGTCAGCAGTCTCCGATCTTTCTTATGTTCACTTTTGTGTGGAATTGTGTGGAATTTTTAGTGAAGCACAAAGTTTACTGTGTATTTAAGGCGTATAAATTTAGGAAAACATGTTATAGATTTTTTACATCATATGGTGACAATTTTAAGAATACCATTGAATTAAACGTTCCTTGAAATAGGTTGGGTTGGATTGGGTTGCATATCAAATTTCATTAAAAATAATGACTATAATTGTACAGAATGAAATCATCTCAGGATACAAATCTACACCACTCTGATTCAAGTGGCAAATCCAAATCGGAGATTAAATTGTTTACATTTTCACCTCTATTCTTAGTCCATGCTGCCACTTAATAGTACATGATGATGGATTGGTTCTGATCAAACAGAATTGTATATAGGGTGAGTTATTAGTATCCCAGCAGACGATAAGAAAACCATAGGAAAACCGTTTGAGAAAGGAAGAAAGTTTAGTATAAAATTTGTTGGACTCATCAAAATTATTTTTACTTATACAGGGTGTTGTATTTAGACATAACTGTGAATGCTAGCCGTTCGCAATTTTGCTGTAACGAATTAGTTCGTTATATATTATGAATAATAGAGGCAATAAGAGCAAAAGTGGACTAATCCACATATATTATACGCTGGGGTTAGTCCACTTTTGCACTTAACGCCTCAATAATGAATAGGATCTTGAGGTGTTTAGAAACATATTAACATCGACTATGTAATAAGTTTATTTGTATTTTGTTCATATTGTAATTAACATTTTTTCTTTAAGTAATCATTTATGGCGCTTTGCTTTAAAACGGGTTTTATTCGTCTTAAACATTCTTCAGTAATTTTATTCAAAGAATTCGCGAAACCTTCGGAAATGTTCTCTTCTGTATGAGCAAATCTTTAAATTGTGATATAAATAATGAATTCGATAACAAATCAGATGTGGGTTACCTTTGTATGGTATAGAGAGCCGCTAAAACTTCAGCTCTTGTAGGGGGTCTTACATTTACCACTTCATCCTCATCACCTTCATCGCTTTCTTCATTTTCTTTCCATTCCTGCATTCACTAATGGTAAATCAATTTCAATTGCTTCTGAAGTCACTACCTCACTGTCAATAGTGCAGTATTCATCAAATCTAACTTGTTTAGGTACTGACAAGATTCGTTGATAATTTTCCCATTCTACATCAGTAAATTCAGCCTACAATGCAGACAATAAAAGCATGTAAAGTAAAAAGTTACTAAGAAGAACTAATTATCAATGAATGCTTACCATCGTTAACAGATTTTCCTCATTTTCTTCTTAAGAGTCAGTTGTCCACGCTTTGTTAAAACAGATTTTTTATAATGTTTGATGTTACTGAATTCCAAGAATCCGACAACGTTCGTATCGCTTGTAGAATATTCCATTTCTGATTTTCTTCGTTCGCTTCTATTGCCAAAATTGCTGCTCTTACAAGACGAGCAACATAAAACTGCTGTTATTCTTTCTTTGCTTTTAGTACCACCATAACACTTTTTACCTTTAAAATCCAAAGAACGGTTTGGCATAAGATTATAAAAAAACACCAGTTTCATCAATGCTAAAAACATCTTTATCAAGATAGGCGTTTCTTATAAATTTGAACTCTTATCTCCAGTCATCTATAGTAAGCACATTAACTTTACTTCCTTCTCCAGATAACGCGTGGTCTGAAATACCGTGCCTACTCTTAAATCTGTGCAACCACCCAGATGAAAAATCACATCCTATTATGTTCAATTCAGCAGCGATTAATTTTGCCTTATCTTGTATGAATGGCCCTGTTAAGGAAACATTTTTTGTTCTCATTTCGGTAAACCATTCTATTAATTTTTTCTCTAGTTCTGGAAATGCAGGTCTCCTCAACTTTTTACGAGACGTATGTTTACCAGACGCTACGGCACTATCAATACGGTTTTTATTTTTTATAATTGTTGATAGCGTTGATTTTGATATGTTAAATTCGTCCGCAATTTTAGTTTTTGTAATAGCATTTTTTTCAACATCCTCCAACATATCTACAAACATTTTCAATTAACACTGAACGAACACTTTTTTAACACTTTGTTCGCTCTCGATGATTACACACTTGCATTTGAAACTGCAATACGACTTCGAGTCGATAAACAATCGAATGATCTACAGACAAACAAGTTATTCCCCGAATATCACACCATAGATCTTCGGGGAATACCTCAACTAGTCTTACATTACCTAGAGAACAAAAAAGTTTGTGTTCGCAATAACGATAATAGTTTGTATTAAAATCATACTTATGAGATGAAATAATTGTTCGCAGTTCGTTACCATGAATTTTCGTTATAATGAAAAAAATGGCATATAAAATGTATTGAAGCTATATAGGGGGTTTACTGTATATCATTTTTTTAAATGAAATAGTCAGTATATTTTATCATGTGAATGCGACTACATTTGTTAATACAGCCGTATATGTTACTAATTCATAGAGTTCATAGTTGTTAACATATTCAAGTATTGCTCCAAAATGTGCCCTTTACAACCTTTTTAAAAACGATGTAAAAACGACATTTTTTTCGAATTTATAACATGGTTTTTTTAACAATTCATGATGTATAACATGGTCAAAATAATCATAAATCATTAAAAAAACGCAAAAAAAAACATCCGCAATACTTTTAGAATTAACAAAACAAATGAAATGGTCAATGTCTGGAGAAAAATGAACATTTTTGTTTTTATATTTTTATTGTTCTACTAAATTTACACTCGACGTGAAGAACACATGTGTCGAAGCATTTCGCGTGACTTCCCCAAAATAATATCCGAGCTTTAAACACGCAAAAGAATCAACAAATATTTGTAAAGCACGCTTCTATTTTTGTTTTTTCACACTATTATGTCCCGGTTTATTTTATGTAGCAACCTCAAAAGATTCACCCACCAATTTCGACAAAAACGAAAAAAAGTTTTAAACAACCTCAAAAAGTCTAAATAAACACTCTTTTCTGTTTTAGATCACCCCGGAAGATCAGTCAATACTAAAACCGTCAAATAAATCGGACGCATCAACAAATACCGAAAAAATAAGTTGTCCAATTTCATTAAAAAGAATAATCATAAATAAATTTAATGGATCAACTCAAAAATCGGCACTTTTCGGAGACGATGTAACCGATTTTAATAATATCAATCAATTTGTTAATAACATTTTAAAGAAAACTCTCCAAAATATTGATGGGAACAAATCGTTCAATATAAACGCGAAAAATACCTCCAAAGCGGAGCTTGAAAGCTCGCTTTGCTCCACAGACAAACTAATTCCAGTGATGGACGTAACAACGATAAGCGATGATAAACCAGTTGTTAAATTAAGAAGAACTTATAGCGTTTTATCGGAGAAAGACACAAAAACAGCTAAAAGATATGGCTCTTACGAGACATTATCAACAAAAGGTGAGAAAATGAAAAAACCCACTCCAACGGCGTTAATTAGAAAACGTTCGATTGATAAACCCGGCACTTCTTTAGCTAAAGTTGAGGCAAAAGTAGATTCCATTCGAAAAATGCCTTTAAAACCACGATCTGAAATTGTTGCAGCCGTTACACAAAGACTCTACAGCAAAGTTCATAAAAAAGAAGTTTCCACAGAAACCGAAGAGGTTATTAAAGAAAATAAAGGTACGATGGCGCGACCGTCGAGGTTACAAGACATCACACAAAGAGCTATGAGGTATTATAAAAGAAAACATATCGAAACGCAAACAGAATCAGATCCCGTCGTAAGAGTTAAGGACAATTGTACGGATGTCGATGACTTAAAAATCGAAACAAGCCAATTTAAGCACATTTCCGTTTGCACAGAAGAAATTAAACTTGAAAATGTTGGCACAAATTGTAATTTACTCAGATTCGATTCATCGGCAAGTGGAGGAAACGGCTTGAAACTTACAACATCTTGCGGAGTCCAAGTGGACGAAGACAACAAAGAATTGAAACAACCTCAAAATTTACTTTCGTTTACAAAATACTTAAGGGGGAAGGAAAATAATAAAGAAAACATACCAAACCCTATTTATACATCATCAGTTAATATTCACGTTTCGCACAATTACATCAACAAAAAAGAAAAAAACGAAAACGACTTAAGTATTTCTGAAGATAGCTTAGATGATAACATCCCACAATCTTTTCCAACGCCCGATTTAATAAGTAATCATAATTCTTTAGAACACGAAAAAATCAATTTCGCCAACATCAACGACACCATTCCTTACGATACAATAAATAATCAAAATTACGACCAAAAAGAATCGTGTCAAGCAACACCGAATATCATCCCAGAGCTGTATCAAGCTGGAATATCAATTTCACCTACTTACGCATCAGAAATAAACGTAACAAAAACACCGGAAAGAATTTTACCTTTAAAAAGTTTCCATCCAATTTCATCCAAACCGAATATCACGCAAACACAAAAATACGAAAAAGTTACAATTAACGAACCAATTATTCTTAAAAGCATAATGAAGCAACATTACGATAGTGACTCAAGCGATTATTCCATAGATGCGTTTGAAAATGTGCAAGATTCGTTAAATTATCACAAACGAGTACATTTTCCTAAAGAACAGCATAAAGATTCCCGAGTTTTCGAGGCGATGACAAATTTTTTAAAAGAAGCAAGTGCTTTAATGGCGAATTTGTCAATTGTCGCTGATAAATTAGATAAACCCGAACAAGCCCATGAAATACAAGTGAGTCTGAGTGATATTAGTGAAATGGTTTCGAAAAAAATTAAAAAGAAATATCGGAAAAAGAAACGAAATGTATCGCCTAACTTTGAAAATATTTCTTGTCAAACTTCACCAAAACGAACGACGAATATTTTCACGGAAACCGAAGAATTTCCGAGCAATAAATACGAAAGTATCGTAAAGAATTCCTGCGATCGATTAGAACACCTATGTAATAAACAACCGAGCGGAAATAAATCGACGGAAAAAATGGTTGTTGATGAAAGCGTTTTGCACAGATTTCCCCAACCGTTTTCCGTATCGGATTGGAACGATTTTTCTTATCAACAGTACGAAGATTCTAGCATTGAAAGTAACCCAACTTATTCAGATTACGGAAGTCTTCCCCGAAGAAAAGTTAAGCATAAAAGTTTTTTGAGCCCCAGCGAATATTTGAGACAATTAACGAGTATGAGGAAACAAATTATTGACACATCTAGAGATGAATTGTTGAATGATCACCGTATGGTTTTCGAATGAAGAAATAAATTCGAGAAAAATTTAATCGGGACACAAAAATACAATATCAAATAAGATTGAAAGACGAAGATTTTAAAAATGGGATTGAAATTTAACTGGAGGAATTGACGAAAACAAGGTTAAAGAGAAATAAAATATTTGTTCAGTATTGATTTTTTTATTAAAACGAAGTTTACATAAAGAAACAAAAAAAACTGTATTTGTAAACTTTTTGGAATTAAAAAAAATTGTTGCATTGATAAGAATTTTACGAATTTACATTTTAAATCTAAACGTAGCGTATTCTATGATAGATATAGAATTTTACATAAACTAAGTGTTAATATTTATTTAAAATATATGTATTAATTTAAAATCGCAAGAAAGAATAACCGAAACGATTTTTTTCACTACTTTGAGTAACTTTACAAAATGAATTGTATTAATAAAGTGATTAGGTAAAAAATTAGAGGTTGAATCATTATTTTTCCACCATAACTCTTTGAAGCTGCGTCCATAAAAAGGTTGCATAGATAATAAAATATTTAAAAGATTATATTACAGTTTAAAACATATTCATAAAATGCATTATAAAAGAAAATAATAAAATAGGAAGGCAAGAAGTTTGCACGTTAATTGTGTTTGTCGTCGGGATGATTATGTAAAACGAGTATAAAATTATATCATTTCTTCTATCCAGGGTTTTTAATGCCAATGATATTTCTAAACTTTAAATACTGGGATCTCGAACGAGTTATAAGCGATATTGAAAACCGGCATTGTCCTACAAATACCGGTATTTTGATATTAGTATTATTTATTTATACTAGTATTATTTCTAGCCAATTACAAAAAAAATGGTGATAAGCGACAGATCACTAGTACGCCCTGGAACCAATCACTTTGACTATAGCAACAATACAATCTAACACAACTCAAGTTAATTCAACCCAACTCAGCACTCTCCAATCCAATCCAATATAATGGGACGACTTAAATAGATCTAGTCAGCTCGCTACATCCTCTGAACATATCTTCTAGCATTAGCGGAGGGGATTATGAATATATTAATAATATTATATCGGTATTAAGATTTAGATCAGTATTGAAAACACTAATTGTATCATTTACCTTCTCCTTTCAGAAGGTGCGGTTGTTCTATAAATCTTCTTCCCTGAGGTATATTGATTCGTAATTTTGCTATTTTGCCAAAACCTATCCGATTGACGTGCTGGGCCCATTCTATTCTCCTTTTTCATCTTAGCACTTATGTGGGGTCGAGTGAGCTAGGTTATATATAGGCTACCAATATTTTGCGCTAAATAGCTAATTGGGATTCCTACATCTTCTATATCATTAACAATTTTACCAAAGATATACTCTCGGCCGACTTCGAAGACGTCGACCGCCCCAAGAAAAATGAACAATACTTTGATACGTCTTCCTTAAACAATAAGTAATGTTAACTAACTCAACCAGACAGTTGGTTGGGTGAACTGGGTTAAGATTGATGGCTCAACCCAACCCAACAATATACAGGCTGGTCCGTTACTAATGAGAGACAGAGCAACAATGAATTCCTTACATCAAATTATTCCGATTTAACCCAATTTACCATAGTCCAATTGTTAATAATAACGAAGATACAAATGGCTAAAGTTTATACTTTATTTTCGTTTTTCTTGGTTAATTTAGTTTTCTCTTACATTATAAACATGAAAACTGGCGCATTAGCATTTTTTAAGACGGTAAACAATAATTTGATATTAATTTTGATCTATCGACCAGATGGCATTACCATGTTGTTAAGCATTTTGTGATAAATAATTCATGAGTCTTTTGAACGTCGTTAATAGTATTGAAAAATATAATATAGTGTATAGTATATTGGAATTGATAAATTTAATGATTTAATTACAACTTATTCATAACATACGAAGCAAACGAGTGGTTTTAATTTACAATTAGTCACAAACGTTAATTTTGACTTTTATTCAGTTAATAATGTTAAATACAACACCTTTGACAGTTTTATTAACATTTGTAATTGTAAATCATTGTATGATATTCCTAATGTGAATAGAAGGACATTAGATTTAGTAATATCTAATACAAATTTGTATATACATAAATGTAGTCGCCCTCTTACGAAAGAAGATGGTCATCATTTTTCACTAGAAATTCGTATGACATGTTTATAACACAAGTAAAATATCATTAACACCTAAATATGTCTACGATTTTCAAAACGGAAATTTTTTAGAATATTTATCATTTATCTGCTGCCTTTTCGATTTTTTATCTGTGTTTGAATGTGGATGACGCTCTAAATGGTTTTTTATTCCATCTTGAACGGCATATTTAGTCAAGATATTATTAACAATATTAAGCTTAAACATTTTCACAGCAAATTGAAAAGCATAGATGTCTATCATTTAAATAAATTTAAAGAATTAAGAGCGAAAATAAAGTTTGACATTGATGCACCAACTACACACTAAAAATGAAGGAAAATATTGAATACGGACCAAATGCTTTGTGGAGATTTATTTCAAAGAAAAATAGGAAACTTAAACGAATCAACATATTTTGAACAGAATGGTATAAACTTTCATCCAGTGAAGGCGTAAGTCTCGGTTAGTGATTATGATAAGATTCATGAGAAAAGCTTTCTTGAATTAGAAAGCACAAGGTCCCGATGATGTCCTACCAAATTTGCTAAAAGAATATAAAGAATATTTTGTTTTACCTCTCTTCATAATTTTCAATTTAGCTATCAGAACGTTCACATTGGAACTTGGCAAAAGTGACGCCCATTCATAAAATAAGTTCTATAAGTGAGACAACCAATTACAGACCAATATCAATTATATCTTGCTTTGCAAAAGTTTTTGAACACAAACATTTCCAGAACGTCGGCATCCTAGAATTGAAGCATTTAAAAAAACTTGAAGAAAGAATCGGACAAGTGTGCACAAGATTAATCTTGAAAAACATACACTCAGGATGAGAATAAACATTCTGTTTTGCTAAAGGTAGTTGAAATCTCACACGCTCTTACACGTAAAACAAGAAGTGGATTAATCGTTAGCCAAGCGTCTCTACCAAAAAAAGACTAAAATTTTCATAATGGGCATTAGAAAAAATTCAATTTGATATAGGACCGTATTTTTTGAGGGAACTGTTAAGAAGAATCCTGTTTAGATTTGTTAGGAAATCAACTTACCAACTCTTTTAGAAGATAGATCTTTTAGAAGAGTTTCCACTACAGTAGTTTTGTGAAACATATTTTAATACATTTTTTTCTAATCAATGGATAAACAGAGGAAGCCCTATTAGATGGCCGCCACGTCCAACCCGATTTGACAAAATTTGTTTTCTTATTGTAGGGATACGTAAAAAGTATAGTATCTGAAGAACCAACAACGACGAAAGATAGTATGATGAATCTAACTCGTTAATTATTCGTTTCTTAGACGTAATAACTTGTGTTCAACGACAGGGTGACATATTGAACAACTATTTTAATATTGTTGTAGAAAATCACGTTTATGTCGTTGTTTATAAAAGAGTCTAATTATCTCAAAATGTACACGTGTTAGATGTAATTAACGAAGCCTTAGCATAATACAGAACATTCTATTTAAAAAAATAACAAGGTGCTTACATTAAACAATGCTGGTGAACAGCCTGTATAAAATTTTAAAATCCTGTTAGTGGCGTTCGAAGGACCTAAGCTTTGTTTATCGATATGCCAAATTGTAATTTTTAATATTTAATAATTACGCTAAAAACGAATTTTAAATGTCCACAAGATTTTTCAAAAATTTTCACAAAATATTTAATAACATATGCAGTTATACGTTCAATACAGCTAATCGTCAAATGTAAAAAAAAAATACGTAGGGGTTAAGCAGGGTAACCCCTTTCCGTAGGGAAGCAACCTGTTTAGCTGAAAATAATTTTAATCGATGCCACTTTGATCATATGATGGTTTTATTTGAATTTGATTGGAAAAACATTGTTTTTATTTTCAACAGTAAAACTAGAATCTTCTATCCTCGCACTATTGACTCACATTGTATAACAGCGTCAGCCACCCCAAGAGAAATGAACAACATAAATCATCATATTTCCCTATGTGATGATAACAACACACCAAACCAACTCAGTTCAACGCAACACACTCTCTTTCTAGAACCATTCTGCAGAGTAGTTCTGGGCTTGGGCATTTTGTCTTCAATTTGTCTTTCAACTTTGGATTATTTCTTTTACACTTTTAGGTACTCCACTCACTTGGATCTGCTATGATAACAGTTCCATGACACTTTCTGCTACTCATGCAATTCCGCATAACATAGGAAGACATTAACTTTTTGTTTGTGTCTCTTTTTGTATTCTTCTTCACCCAATCATTTCATTCAGGTTTTTTCTTTCCTGCTTGGCCGGAAGTTAAAACGAATAAAATGAAAAAATGATTTTCGAAAAAATTTTTATACATCTCATACCCGAATTCCAAATCACCCATCTATTGGGCGTTTATACGCATGAGTGCTCAAAACCCACAAAATCTTTTCTATGGGTACTTACAAAATTTGTATAAGTATTTACTTACTTTTGTTAGTATAATCTATACTTAGGTTTTTGATTTTCCCGATTGGGTATGTGACGTATCCTGATAGCCACAATATCGGCATACCTCAGATACTTTATTGACTTATTGTTCACATCATCTTCAAGCAATCTAATAACCTAATACTTGTGGTTTTTCAATCAAAGTATTGACATGGTTTGCTCGAAAATATTATTTTCTATTATCAACGGATCCTTTTTAATGGTTATGTCTCCAGAAATATTTATGTTAAGTTTTCTATCTGCTTATTGATAAAATTAACGTAACATTCTGTAGAAAAGCAAAATGTCACATGCATGAATGCTGACTGTACTTTTCATGTATATTGGTGTAGTTTGTTTATATTTGTATTGTTGTGTCTATATTTAGTCCACTAATTTTCAACCTTTTTGTCACGACACACTTTTGACGATTTCAATATTTGAAGGTAAACCTTTTTATATTTGATAGAACACAAAATTTCGAATGCAGAAAATACGGTTGAAAAGCATTGATTTATGTCCTTAATAAGTAGTATGTATTATTGTTTTCCAGTATTAAGGTCTTTTAGTTGCACTTTGCAAACAGACTTGGTTAGATTCACATACCAGAAGTAATCAGTTGTACTATACTCTGCAAATTTTATGAACAGTACATCGATAATAAATCAGATTCTTGGAATTCCCTTTCTTATCGTCGTTAGCTATATTGAGACTATCTTTAGCAGAATTATTGTAAACGAGTCAGCCGATAGGTCAATTTTAATAATAATGTAATATATTTTTATGATCTCTTCTTTGCCATTACATCCAATTATAGTTTTGCATACATAACATAATTATTAATTGAATAGTGAGCTGCAATATTGGAAAACGACTAACCTACTTTTGCTATATCGCAACGTCCAATTGTTAGAGTTATATAAATAAACATCTATTAGTACAGAAGAATTCCTAACCCGGAACAGGGTTATTCGAAAAGATATCACCGTCTACAAGTCGTAAAGATTTTACATGTTACAAAGATTTACAAAACTATGTCACATCTAGTTAAGCAAATTAAAAAAAAAGTCGAATGAGTATATTTGATATATACTTCGTTTAAAATACAAAAATTGCAGTCTCGTCACTGTGGACAAAACTCCTTTCTACAAACTTCCGCCACACAGAACAATGAAAGTGTAAAGTGCAAAATGTGTAGGAGGTGAGTTATCGAAAAAAAAATTAACTGTTTGTGTTTGCACATACATAGATAATTTAGAAGAAACACAATTGTGTGACATAGATAAACCAAAATCATTTCCTAATTTTAAAAACCCCTTGTCTTAAAGTCGTAGCCTGTCTTACGACCTATACACGATTAGGAGTTTGTACAGGATTTAAAATATCAAAATTCAAAGATATTGTTGTTGATAGATATAATTTGCGAGATACTTTCATATTAAGAACTTCTTGTGTTAATTTGGTGAAAAGACCAAGGAATTTTCAAATCAATGAAAATATTTATTAACAAAAGATAGTGTTCAAGTTAATTAAGTTAATGAAACCCCTACATATCATTATTTACAGTTTCTTTAAACATATCGGTCCTCAATCGGTCCCCAAATTAAAATTTAGAAAAAAAAACAAATAAGTTAAAAAAAATCATATCTAAAAAAATAACTTACATTCCGGATAATAAAGCAAAGTTTGTCTTTTCACGTATCCAGTTCCGGGAATTCTCATCTCGCAAAACACCAACGACCCAAATTCTAACTTATTAACTTGAATCGTTGAAGTTTGTTGCAAAGAAAACTTTCCGTCCGCGTGCTTTTTCGTGCTCCACTCAACGGGTTCCAAATTATTCCTAAAGAAAAATATTGTTTTATTTATAGAAAAAATTGTATGTATAAACCAAAAGTAAACTTGCATTCCATTATTTATCATCATTTTGTCCATAAACAATATTAAATGCGCTTGAGGATATACCTCTTCAGCCAAACAGGTGAAATTAACTTTTCCGTTTATAGTAGGACTTCGATAAAGATACAATGATTTTTCTGGAACTTAAAAATTAGTTTTATGAAAATCTTTCTATTGATACAAAAATAATCAATATATAAATAATAAATTATAAGTTTTATTACCAAAAATTATCATAGTTTTTACACTAAAATCTTCATCGGCGAATGTCGATACAAAACATTTGTATTCCCCGGCGATTTCGGTGGTTGGATTTGCAATTTTCAAAGCACGAAATACGGCTTTCGGGTCGGCACTTGCTCGGTAACTTAAATCGACGCGACTTTTTAGAACTCCGAGACTCTGGGGTTTCTGCGGTGGAACCCATTGATAAACCAATTCATTATTTAAAAACCATTTTACCACCAACTCGGTATCATCCGGACGTACTGAATAATTACAATCTAAAATTGCCGATTTACCAGAATTGTTCTTTAAAGCGTGAGGTACACGAATGTAATTTATTTGAACCATTTCAGAGAAGTGACCTTTAAAAAAATCAATTGTTAAATAAATCAAATTAAGCACAATATATATAATATTATAATCAAGCAATATTTTGTTTACCATAGTTTGTACTTATTTAGTGCAACAATTGTTTTGAAAAACACCAAGTTTTAATTAATCAAAAAAATTAATTAAATGAACTTAGTAACAACGCATGTATCTTGCTTGCTTGATTAAATCAAGATGACTTGCGACTGAGGTTGACTGAGGCGGACTAATACCAAAGATTAAAGAGTTTATTCTTTAATCTTTGCCAATACGTAACATTACTATGCATATAGGTGGTAGTCAATCAGCCCTGGTTGTTATGTGTCTTTAGAAACTTTATTGCAAAAATATTGATATTATATTTGCTTCTTAATAGATTTATTTTAAAAAGATTTTAACGTTGACCACAACCAGAAATAGGTGTCATGAAATAATCAATTAATTTTTAATTAAAATTTTTTTAGTCTGCACTTTTGTAACTACATCTCGATATAAAGAACGATATGAGTGAATATGAATCGACATGTGAGCCATTTGGTGCAGGATTCGGAGTCGATAATACAGTAACTTAAGAAAAAATACCACACATTATTCACAATAACTAGTGACAAATGAAAACAATACTCAAGCAACGAATGAGCAAATATGATTCACTATGTAAGTCACTAGCTGCGGGTTTCTAATTGGAACATACAACTAAAGCTAAATGTTTCTAATTCTTGATCTAGTAATAATGTTAGCTCTAGTTTCAGTTGTTACACATATGCTAATCCAAATTTCACATGGTTGTTACCTATGCATGGCGTCACAAACGGGCCTTCAAACTGTGCGCCTGTTCATTAGATATACCCGATAGCCTCTTAGATTCCACCAACGACTTAACAACGTCGCTAATTTCGTTTTCTTTTTAGATAGAGAAGCAAAGCGAGCGACATCGTGAAATCGTTGGATTGTACGCTCCTTGTTACCTGATATTTAAATCGTATTTAGAAACTATCGCGCTATTTTAAATTGCATATTCTGTCATCTATTAATGAACGTTTTGCAGACGTATAGTGACACAGAAAAGTATACACACACCCCGAAAAAACTCAGTTCTGAAAAATGTATGCAACAAATGATTCAAGTACACTTAATTATATTTATAAACAGTATCCCAAAAACATAGTATTAACATTTGGAGGGGTCACCAACAATTCTTTGACAATGTAAACGGTGTGTTTAGGACCAGTGCACAGTGTTAAGAATTTATGAAAATCTGGCCAAAAATCTAATAAGCAACTAAATGAAGTTTAAAACGTTTAATACCATTATATCTCCTTAATGGTTGTCTAAAATTTATTTAATCTATAAATAGTGCTTAAAACAAAATTTAGGATTTTGAAACAGTAATTCGTTAATAAAAGCGAAGCAAAGGTTTCATTTTCAGTTGGATGTTTATACTAACATAACGCCGAAAACATGGTACATTTACTTCATGTACTCTAACAATAAGTATACTGTGCGCGCGTAAAGTATCGATACGTGAAAAAATCTTTTGAACTGCTTTATCAATTTGGATAAAATTGCTTACATAATGTAAGCAATTAATAAATAACCTTAAGTTTGGTAACATTTACCTAAGCTTGGTAAATGTTACCAAGCTTATAGTTTCTGAGATATTATTACAAAACCCTTTTCTTTAATGGGACACCTATATATTATTACATTTTTTAGAGATATTATTATTACCTATTCAGTGATATATTTGTATACCTAGGTTTGTACATGTTATTACTTAGGAATTATGATTTTTATTCTCTCAATTAATGAAACCGCCGCGAAAGAAAAATAAACCACAAGAAAACCCTTTTTGTATAGAAAACCACTGTTGATAGACTGGTGATGCATATGAAAAGGATGTGTGCGAACTTGTCCCCATCTTCATTATTTAAAACATTCTTTAGAGGGGACTTTCGAAACTTTCATAAAAACTCCAAAATTCTAATCTATTAAGTACTTGAGACTCCAGGGGAAGTTTAAGGTACTAAGGACTTATTTTTTTATTTCTACAGAGAACTCTAGAACTCTTTAGTTCTGATAGTTTAAGAGCCGGTTTATTCATCTTTGGTTAAATTTAACTACTGGATATTTTCCATGGTTACTGTAATTTCACTTGCCATGATTGGCTATATGACCAGTAACTATGGTAAATATCCAATAGTTATATTTAACTAAAGATGAATAAACTGGGCCTAAAACTATGATCAGTTTGTTGAAATAATGAAGAAGGCACAAGTGGCATTTGTTTCAAAAACAAGTATTCGTATCATTTATTTTGCTTTCACAACAGCTGCATTTATTGAGGGAATAAAAATTGTAAATCGCAATTTCTAAGTAATTACGTACCTATACAAACATAGGTATACAGATATATCACTGAATAGGAAATAGAAAATGCACTATATAGGGTGCCGCATTCAAACAAAGACTTTTATAATTTTATATCAGAAACTATAAACTTGGCAACATTACCGATAGAAAATTTGAATTCGCAAGGTTTTGTAACCTACATATAGTCCATACCACGAGAAGTGAATGTGACTCATCGAATTCCGTAAGAATTTTGTGCATATGTTACAAATAATATGTCCGTGCGTTGACATGTGTTACACCGAAATGATTTCTAGCGTTCAAAACCGTCAAAACCCACGCCGTACACTTGGCTGAATCGCGGTTCTAGCTGGACAAAATTATTTTATGAACTTAATAACGGTTAGAACGCTAGAATATAAAAAATAATTAGATAGCACGATTATCGATAATGATCCACTATTGCATAATCCGTAACCAGATAATTTGCGAATAATGCGAAAAATTGGAAAATATCTTTATTTTGGGTTTTCATTATAAGAATTGACTATAACCCAAAAATCACAAGAGTTGAAGAAAGCCTATTGAACCACTATTGTTTGTAGTGAGCGAAGAAAAGCATAATCCATAATCAGTTACAACCTAAATATAAGAAAACTTCTAGAAAACAGAAATACAGCGAAAATCTTCAAAATATAATTTTAAGGTTTCAACATAAAAATCAACCACCACTCAAAAACTAAAACAGACAGAATATGAACGCAAAAAGTGTATTGCGATTGTATCTGGTTATGGAGGCTATGGAAAGATACTTAACAAACTGTAAAATATCATCATTTGAAAGTCTTATTATAAAAATTAAGTAAAACGCTAACATAAAAATTATTGGTTATGATCTAAGGATACAGTTTTGCAATAATAATGCCTGAATCTGTAAAATGTCATAATGGATAATTTTTTTCGGCGAAACTTTTTCACAACTCAAAAATTAAAGGAGGTGGTCGAAAACTTCATTATATAGGGTGTGGCACTTAAGACGCCTCCTACCATAGCTTCTTTACGATAAAAGCTATCGAAAAAAATCTAAGAGCAAAGTGGTGCATAATTACTGTCGCTATGTTTCAAAAATATTTCTAATCAAAAAACTTATGTGTTATATCAAACTTATGTTTTTTTAAATGGAATGCCCTATTTTTTATTACAGATTTGGAAAGTGCTCGAAGAGCACTTCGTTTTTATCTAACATGTTATACCCTTAACTTTAGCGGTTTTTTCTTTCAAAATTGTGCCACATTTTTGACATTTTTTTGTAGAGAAACTAATTGACGCCGGCGCCTAAATTTTAAATTGAGGGACAGGTTAAGATCTCGTATACCTTAAAACAATTCGTTTTCGGGTAATTTATGGAAAAAATATAATTTTTGATTGCTCTTCGCATGTTGTTATTTTTTTCGAAAATTTCAAATGGCACCCCCCTAAAAAAATTCCGGCGTTGTACATTGTCCGGTTCTTCTGTTAGTAGTCCCATCGTCCCGAATAAACTCTAAAACGTCCCGTTTTCATAATCACATAAGTGCATAAATCTCATTAAGTATCTAGCTGTATTTACACAGCTTTTTTTATTAGTAATATTTCGATTCTTTGTTTGCGAGACTTATACCAAACATGCCTAAATGTAAGTGTACATTTTCTTGATACTTGAAGGGGGTTAAATAGAAAAAGTGTAAACAATATTTATACAAAACCGAGCACATTGTTGGAACAAGAACTAATAAGTTTTGGCTGTGAAGCTCATAATGTCCACAATGCAATTAAAACTGCCGATAGCTTACCAATTGATTTAGAATGTATTATTGTCAAAATTTACTTTTTTAATGTTTATAGTGTACGCATTGAAACTGTAAACGAATTCTATGGCTTGATAGGTACAGAGTATAAAAGAATGTTGGGTTACAATAAATCTAAATGGCGTGTACTTAAATAGTGCTTAAAATGTTTGTGAGATTAGAAAACTATTTTAGATTGCTAATCTAAGAAAATAGTCTTCTAATAGGCATTCATTCTAATAGTTACTCTTCTAATAATTAGTCATCGAATGCCCGAATATATTGAAGTTGTTTTTTGGCAATCCCAGCTCCGAATGCTGGTTATATTTTGTGCACGCCCAAGAAGTTGGTTTTCACCAAGCCGCTTTAAATACCGAAGGACAAAATATATCAGCAATGGATGTGAATGTAACAAACCGTTTAAAAGATAACTTGTCTTTAGAAAAAAATCAGTTTTTATCCCAAGCATAGAATAATTACAGCTACTACAATTAGTAGTTAAGCATCTAATTACAGTAAAGCTTCGCTAATTCGAATCAATGAAAATCAGTTGAATTTAAATGATGGAAGCATGCGGATTATAGTCAAATTGTATTAGATAATAACATTATCTGCTGTTTATCTTGCAATACATGATACACTAAAACTTTTACTAACTTCCTCACTTTTAATTCGGCTATCCCAACATCTTCATGGAGAAATTGTCTTATTTGCTGCAGCATGATACATAAATTATTGAATGGACAGTGGAATGCCGCCATCAGGTTCTTCTTCATCAGCTGATTTTTGAAATACACATCTCTACCATTTTGCTAATAAATTACAAGGACTTGCAATCCTTAGAAATTATAGACTCACCATTTTTGATAGAAATACTCTTTAGTGTTTTGGAATTAATCGTCTTTCTCTGCAGATAGAACGAATAGTCTTTTCCGATTAGCGAATCTCTTACCAATTCGGATTACAAGGGACATAATGCAAATTTTACGTTTTTCAATTTTGTTTAGATTACCAAAGAATTCGGATTTTGGGTTGTACGAATTAGCAACGCTTTACTGTATTTCTGTAACTACATAATAAGATGCAGTTGTAATGCCTAAAAGGGATCAGCTTGCACTCTCCAAAAAAAGTCTAATAAAACAAGCACAGTTTACAAGCAGTATCTAGTCTTTAATTGTCAGTTTTTCATAAGCATCATCATCAGATATGATGATGTTGTATTTTGCCAACAGTTTTTGATATTTTGGAAGGAAAATTAAATTTTATTAACAGTCCTTCGCTTTTTACCATAAAAGTGTCTTCTGCCAGCAGTATTTAACCTTTAATTAACAGTTTATGGACTTCTTACGTAAAGGTTGTGCATTTTGTTCAATAGTGTCTAATATTTTCAAAGCATAGTCAATTGGTAATATCAAGAATTCCGGAAGTAGTATCAAGTTTTCTAAAAGCATTTCAAGTCTTTTGAAAGCAATAACAAGTCATCTAGAAGCAGTTCAAATCTTCTGGAAGCAATATCATGTCTTCTAGAAGCATTTTAAGTCTTCGAGAAGCAATATCAAACCTTCTGGAAGTAGTATCAGGTTTTCTAGAAGCATCCCAAGTCTTCTAAAATCATTTCAAATCTTCTGGGAGCATTTCAAGTCTTTTGAAAGTAATAACAAGCCATCTAGTAGTTCAAATCTTCTGAAAGCAATATCAAGTTTTCTAGAAGCATTTCAAGTCCTATGAAAGCAGTATCAAGTATTCTAAAAGCAACCTCAAGTCTTCTGGAAGCTTTTCAAGTCTCCTTGAAGCGGTATTAAGCTTTTGATAAGCAATATTAAGTCCTCTGGAAGTAGTGTCAAGATTACTAGAAATATTCTAAATCTTCTAAAAGTATTTCAAGTCGTCTGAGATCATTTCAAGTCTTCTGAAAGCAATATCAAGACTTCTAGCGGCAATAACAAGTCTTCTAGAAGCTTTGCAAGTCACCTGATTATCGACAAAAGTACCTAAATTTGTCCCGTTTTCAGTCGAAATAAAAACGGTCACGTTAGTTATACATATTTCGTTTTATGACATCCAGACTTTAGCCGTAAAAGATGGTTTGAATGGTTTGATGATTTGAATTCAAAAATGTATCGTCAATTATATCTTACTGGGATACAATCTGGGGACACACTGTATATAAGACGTTTAACCCTTCATCAGTGTGGTGGGGTATAACATACCCCAAATTATATTTCTCTAAATATTATAGAATGTGTTACTACTAGCGCCATCTAATTTTTAGTAGCTGGAGAAAAGTACCTTGTTAGTAGAACGTCATCTATATTATAAGTGTACAAGTTCGGAAAAATAAAATAATAAATGCAGAATACGACTGGGGTATGCTATACCCCACCACACTTAACTCGTGAGTACACCTGACAAGTGCATGTTGAGTCATTGTTCATCTCAAATCTCTTCATGATTTTATGCGAAAATGTCAAAATACGAGTACGAAAAAGAACAGAATACACTCAGCAGCAGAAGTCTGCGTACAAAAAACTTGTAATACTTTAATTGAAAAAAATAAGGGTCATAATCTAATGTGATAAACTTGATTTTTTTTATTTTGTATATTAACTACATATAATTCTATTAACAAAATATGCTTCAACAAAACAAAAACAGTAGTTACAGAAAAAAATCAAAACTAAAAATTCTACAAATAACGGGTATGCAAAAATCTGCGTACAAGTCAGGACAGTATTTATAAAAAATTCATAAATGAGATCATTGTTTCTATATTAATATGAGGTCGGATAACCTTTACGTTTAATGACCTCCCTTAAACGTTTAGGCATGGAGTGCACTAATTTCTTCGTTTCGTCCGAACTGATTTTGGCCCATTCCTCAATCATAACATTTTTTAACGTTTGCTTCGACGGTATGTTGCGTTGCCGAATCCTGTGTTCCAGTAAATCCTAGAGGTGTTCGATGGGATTCAAGTCCGGCGATTGTGGAGGTGTTTTAAGTTGCTTTGGGGTATTGTATAGTAGCCAAAGCTTAGTGTTGTGGGCGCAATGTTTGGGGTCATTATCTTGTTGAAAAAAGTATTCGGGCCCCAAGTCCAAGTTTTCGATGCTAGGCTTCAAATTTTCTTTTAAAATGTCTATATACATTTTATGGTCCATTGTCGATGTTATGAAAACCAACCTTCCCACCCCTTTGGTGCACATACACCCCAAACCATAACTCCACCATCTCCGTGTTTTACAGTCGCTTTCAAATTTTCGGGATTAAGGGCAGTATTAGGTTTTCTCCATACAAGTTGTTTACCCTTAATGCCGAAAATGCAAAATTTGCTCTCATCTGTAAAGAGAACTTTCTCCCAGAACTCAATGGGCTTGTCTAAGAGTTTTTTTGCAAAGGCGATTCGCTTCTGGCGATTGACCTCTGACACAAATGACTTTTTTCATGCAACGCGACTGTGATAGTTAGCTTTTTTTAACGTCCTTCTCACCGTATCTTTGCTGATAGTTTTATGAAATTCTTCTTGTACATTTTCTACAATTTTTTTTGCCGTCAGCCTAGGTTCTTTTCTAACCTGCTGTACAATTTTTCGCTTCTCTCGGTTTGTTAAAAGGGGTGGTCTACCAGATCGCGGACGTGAGAGGTAATCTTCAGTGTCTTTATAATTATTAATTACTCTTTGAATGGAAGAGTGTGACCTGCCGACAGTTTCTCCTATTTTTCGAAAAGATTTTCCCTCTTTCCATAACTTTACAATAATTTTTCTCTCTCCCAATTCAATTTCCTTTCCTTTCGTGTCCATTCTAACTTTTAGCTTCTAAGCCTCTGCTAATATAATTGACACCGATTATCTATTATTTAAATCTGAAAGCGTACATTGCCAACTACGTATTTAAGTAAATAAGTATATTTTGGAGAAGGCGTCGTTATTTGTACGCAGATTTTTGCATACGCATTATTTGGAGAATTTTTAATTTTAATTTTTTTTTGTAACTAATATTTCTGTTTTATTGATGCATATTTTGTTAATAGAATTATATGTAGTTAATACACAAAATAAAAAAAAATTGAAGTTTATCACATTAGATCATGATCCTTATTTTTTCAGTTAAAGTGTTAGAAGTTTTTTGTACGCAGACTTCTGCTGCTAAGTGTAGGTTATTAGCCTTGTGGGCGGAAGTTCTTTCCGATTCTGAATCGTTTATCGACTCAAACTGAGAAGATGAAGAAGTGTCTCCTCATACTGATATAGTTGCTGATATTAGAGAACGTTTCGCCGAAGAAACGAGTGAAGACGACACTGACGATGACGATCAAGTGGAAACTAGTAACACACGGTTTATGCTAGCTAAAGATGGAACAAAATGGTTCAGGGAACCAGGGAAAAAAACCATCAGAACAAGGTCTGAGAATATAATCACTCATTTACCAGGAGTGAAAGGTGAGGCAAAACATAAACAAAATCCAATATCATGCTGGTCATTGTTTCTTACGGATGACATGTTAGGAGACATTGTATTCAATACAAATATCAAAATAAACACTAAGGGTGTAAAATATGATACAAATCATAAATATTTAGTAAAGGAAACAAACGTAGTTGAAATAAAGGCACTGCTTGGTTTATTGTATTTAGCTGGGTTATATAAAGGAAATAGAGAGAATATTGCCGATCTATGGTGTACAGATGATACTGGCATAGATGTGTTTAGAAAAACAATGTCCCAACAGAGATTTGCCATTTTATTGCAATGCCTCCGTTTTGATAATATCGAAAACAGAGCCCAGAGAAGATCTCTAGATAAACTTGCTCCTATAAGAGGAATTTTTGAGAAACTTGTTGAGCATTTTCCAATGTATTACACACCTAGTGAGTATCTTACCGTCGATGAAAAATTGGAGCCCTTCAGAGGAAGAGCTGATTTTCTCCAATACATACCAAACAAACTATTTATAAAGCCAATACAAAACAATATAATTTTAAACGGCGGCAGTTTCTAAAAGATCTTGGTTTACAACTTATAACTCATGCTAAAGAAGCAAGATTACAGAACAAACGACTGCCACGTGAGCTTCGAGTGGATTTACAAGAAAATGTTGGTGAACCTAGTTCTAAACAGCCGAAAACATTAAAAAGATGTTCCGTATGTCCACGAAATAAAGATCGCAAAACTTTTCATAAATGCATGCGATGTCATGCTGCTCTATGTCTCACACATTCTAATCTGATGTGCGATAATTGTGCCAACACTGATAGCATGTAATTATGTTATTGTAGTAAATACTTACCTAATTTATTTTTTTTATGCAATATAGACATTTTGTTAAGAAAAATAATATTTGTTATATTAAGAGTTAGTTACAGTTACGCATAGGTGATTTATTAAATAAATTCCCGTTTTTCCCATCTGTGAAATGTAATAGCTTCTAAAAATAAATTATATTCCAAAATTTTATCGTTGTTATAAAGTAATTGATGATATTCTCTTCAATTTATTACCACTGAAAGACATTAAAGATATAAAAACTATATTATTATATAGTAATTTGTTAAAAAAAATCAACTATCACCATGGGGTATCAGATACCGCACCACACCACTGATGTGACTTTACATCACCACACTGACGAAGGGTTAACCGCAGTTTTCAAGAATACCAACTTACAGAATTTAAATTTTAGCATGTTTTTGAAAAATTATTGGTTATTATTGTTCATAAAAGTTATTCAAGAAGTAGTTAATTCTTTAATTACAAATATTGTACTTAGTACTAATTCGTTTAATAAACATTTTATACTTATACTTTCTGTGTCATTATATTCGTCTACTAGTATTAAATAAAAATAGGATCACCAATTTATCTTTTTGTTAAGAGTTATAACTACATCGTGCCCTTTTATCCTATTTATAGACTAAGCAAGGTATTACGAATAAAGTTATTGGAAACATCAAAGTAAAATCATTCGAGCTTAAAAAAAAGGTTAATGAATTGTGAAATTGAAACATGTAAGTGTTTCAACATAATAATTTTTCAAATCAATAAAAACACTTATCTATATTTTAAGGAAATCGTAATTAATAAATGCCGATTTTGTATTAAAAAAGTTTTAAAAAATAGAACTTAACCTATAATTAATATATTATAGTTAAGTAAATCTTTTCTACTAAAGACAAAAATCTAATTGAAACAATAATACTTACATGTAAAAAGAATTAAATAAATGCGTTTCATTTTTACCGTGGATATAATTAAATTCAAATTAAAAATGTGTTTCTTTTTTGTAACGAATTTGAAATATTCACGAAGCTTGTTGGAATTGAATACGATTGAAAAACCCTCTTCAAAATGAAACGCATGCGCAACATAACCTCACTAACAAAAGACTTACTTGAATATAGTCTATTTCGGTCGATCATTACCATATCTAACGTCACTGCGGTGAGATAGAAAGATATTTGGGTGGGTTATCTTTTACGGTATGAATAAAACATGCGCCGTGACCTTGAAGAATAATATAAAATACGCATTTTAGGTTATATTTAAATAGTTGGTTTGTTTGCTTAGTTTTGGTTTTGAGAGGAATGTCTCGAAAGATGTAACATACTTTTATAAAGGAAAAAGTAGGCTATGAAAAGAAATTGACGTGAAGTTATGCGGTAATCTGTTAAGTGTCAGTAGGTAACCTATAATTGTTAAGGTAACACGTCAAAAAAAATAATAAAAATTTTATGTTTATTTTTTTAAAGAAATAATTAATGATGATATCTAAATTTTTAGTGATCAACATGCACTCGGTTCGATTTCGTCATGGATTATCAAGGTGTTTAGGTCGTTACTTTACGAGTTCGTTGGCAAAACCCATGACAAGTACAAACCTTGATCCGGTTCAAGAAGAATCTCTGAAAGAAAATTGTTTGCTGGTGGATAGGAATGATAAAGTTGTTGGAATTGCCTCAAAAAAGGAGTGTCATTTAGTTAAAAAAGATGGATCTTTGCCGCTACACAGAGCATTCAGTGTTTTCCTTTTCGATCAAAAAGGTGATTTATTATTACAGAAGCGAGCTTCAACAAAAGTAAGTTTAAATAAACTCAAATTACAATTTCATTAAGCAGGAACAACAGGGTGAATGTATTATAATGAAACCTAATGAAGATTTTTTTTGATTCACTCAGACAATGTAGACATGCAGGAGTTATTGGGCTTGATATTTTGCACTTTATTTTATAATTGTATTTAGAAATACATTGTTTGATTTATAATTGGAAGGGAAACTCTAACACTACATGAAAGAATCACTTTGCTGGTTGTTGGAATACTCTTTTAAGAATGATCTGAAAACCAAAATAAAGACACTGTTTTAATCTATATTAGTGTAGCTTCAGTTAAGAGTACAGATATTTTTTATATACTACCTCTGCATAATAAGTGAGCCATTTGTGTTTTTCAGTTAACATAGGCGTGAAAATATGTATAGGTGCTGAGTGCAGAAGTTGAAATAACTGAATTCGGAAAAGACTCAAACCACAAATCCCAGCTCTCAAAATTTCAAACAATCTGAATTTGGTCCAAAAAAATTCAAAATATATGCTCTCAAAAAAAAAGTTTATTGCATATGCTGGGATTGAATTGGAAAGAAAGTACTCAATAATACATTAAAATTTCAAGATTAATTCAAAAATTATAAATATAACTTGATAATAAAGAATCAATTTCAAAAATTTCTAGTCATTATCCAATCTTCTGGAGTAAGTATGAAATCTGGCATTTCAAGTGTTCTAGAAATAACATTAAATGTTCTGGAAGTATTTCAAATCAACTGGACTAAGTATTAAGTCTTCTGGAAGCATTTCATGTGTTCCAATGGCAATATCAAACCTTAATGCAGCATTTCAAGTGTTTTGGAATAAGTATGAAGTCTTCTGGAAGCATTTTACATCTTCCATAGATAATATCAAATCTTCTGGCAGCAATTCAATTCTTCTGGACTAAGTATAATCTTCTGAAAGCATTTCAAGTTTGCTGGGCATAGCATTAACTTTTCTAAAGGCAATACCAAGTTTTTTAGAAACAGTATCTAGTCTGCTGGAAGCATTTTAAGTTTTCCGGAGGCTATATCAAATCTTCTTGCAGCATTTCAAGTCTATTGGCATAAATATGAAGTTTTCTTGAAGCATTTTAAGCCTTACAAAGGCAATATTAAATTTTCTGAAAACCTTTCCACTTTTCCAGAGTTAATGTCAAATCTTCTGGCAGCACTTCAAGTCTTCCAGAGGCAATTTCAAATCTTTTGACAGCATTTCAAGTCTTGTGGACTACATATAGAGATTTCTGGAAGCATTTCAAGATTTCTGGAAATAATATTAAGTCTTCTGTAAGCAATATCAAGTCTTTTAGAAGCAGTATCAAGTCTACTGGAAGCATTTTAAGTTTTCCGGAGGCTATATTAAATCTTTTTGGAACATTACAAGCCTATTGGCATAAATATGAAGTTTTCTTGAAGCATTTTAAGCCTTACAAAGGCAATATTAAGTTTTCTGTAAACCTTTCCACTCTTCCAGAGCTAATGTCAAATCTTCTGGCAGCACTTCAAGTCTTCCAGAGGCAATTTCAAATCTTTTGACAGCATTTCAAGTCTTGTGGACTACATATAGAGATTTCTGGAAGCATTTCAAGTTTTCTGGAAATAATATTAAGTCTTATAAAGGCAATATCAAGTTTTCTGAAAACCTTTCAACTCTTCCAGAGCTAATGTCAAATCTTCTGGCAGCACTTCAAGTCTTCCAGAGGCAATTTCAAATCTTTTGGCAACATTTCAAGTCTTCTAAAATAACTATGAAATCCTTTTTTTATTTTTTTAATCACTCAGCATTTCAAATCGTCTGGAAATAGTATTAAGTCTTCTGTAAGCAATATCAAGTCTTTTAGAAGCAGTATCAAGTCTACTGGAAGCATTTTAAGTTTTCCGGAGGCTATATCAAATCTTCTTGCAACATTACAAGCTTATTGGCATAAATATGAAGTTTTCTTGAAGCATATCAAGTCTTATAAAGTCAATATCAAGTTTTCTGAAAACCTATCAACTCTTCCAGAGCTAATATCAAATCTTCTAGCAGCACTTCAAGTCTTCCAGAGGCAATTTTAAATCTTTTAGCAGCATTTCAAGTCTTCTAGAATAACTATGAAATTTTCTGGAAGCATTCCAAATTTTCTAGATGCAATATTAAACCTTCTGGCAGCATTTCAAATCTTCTGGAAATTATATTAGGTCGTCTGTAAGCAATATCAACTCTTTTAGAAGCAGTACCAAGTCTGCTGGAAGCATTTTAAGTTTTCCAGAGGAAATATCAAATCTTGCAGGATTTCAACTCTTTTGGAATAAGTATGAAGTATTCTGTTAGCATTTCAAGTCTTCCAGAAGCAGTATCAAATCTAGCAACATTTCAAGTCTTCTGAAATAAGTATGAAGTCTTTTGAAAGCATTTCAAGTCATCTAGAATAAATATGAAGTCTTTTGGAAGCATTTCAAGTCTACCAGAGATAGTATCAAGTCTACTAGTAGCATTATCAAATCTTGGAAGAGCAGTAGCAAGGCTTTTGGAAGTTTTTTGAAACCAATTCAAGTCTGGGGTAAGCATTTTAAGATTTCCAGATGCAATGTCAATTCTTGTGGAATCATTTCAAGTCTTTTAGAATAAGTATAAAGTCTTCTAGAAGCAATATCAAGTCTTTTGGAAGCAGTATCAAGTCTGCTGGAAGCATTTTAAGTTTTTCAGAGGAATTATGAAATCTTCTTGCAACATTTCAAGTCTTTTGGAATAAGTATGAAGTATTCTGCTAGCACTTCAAGTCTTAAAGAGGCAATATCAAATCTTGTGGCAGCATTTCAAGTTTCTTAGAAAAAACATTAAGTACTCTGAAAGCATTTCCAGTCTTCCAAAGGCAATATCAAATCTTCTGGCAGTATTTCAAGTTTTCTGGAAGCATTTCAAGTCTTTCAGAGGCAATGTTAAATCTTCTGGGAGCATTTCAAGTCTCTGGAATAAGTATGACATCTACTGGAAGCACTTCAAGTCATCTAGAACAAGTTGAAATTTTTTGAGAACATTTCAGAGGTTTGGTAGTATTAGCCGTACTAGTTAGCTTTCGAAGGAGTTAGTATTGGGTTAAAGCTTAACGTCAAAAAAGCGAAAGCCTTTTTATTAAGCGCTAATCGGTAGGTGCTTTTAGAATAAGTATAAAGTCATCTAGATCAATATCAAGTCTTTTGGAAGCTGTATCAATTCTGCTGGAAGCATTTTATGTTTTCTAACGGCAATGTCAAATCTTCTTGCAGCATTTGAAGTCTTTTGAATAAGTATGACGTCTTCTGGAAACATTTTACGTTTTCCGCAATCAATATAAAATTTTCTGGAAGCAATGCAAGTCAATGAATCTTATTGGCAACTAAATAAATGAGAACAAAAAATAGATGTTGAGTTTGCTGCTAAAATACGAAAATGGCATACATAATTTGGAAAAATAAACTCACTTTATGGAGCATAGGTAGTAAATATTTTGTATGCTGTTGCCTTAAAGTTCTTATCTATTCGCCTAAAAAGGCGAATTTTGTAATAGATTTTTTGAACATTTTCTTTAACCGGCCATTTTAAAATGAATTATTTTTTTTAATGGGATATGCTTAATTGAAGCTATACTATTATCAGTGTTGTAGTATAGATATAAAATATCCGGATATTTGATAAAATATCCTTGTAATAAATATACGGATATTTATTTACAAGGGTACATACGGGGTGTTTACCCAAAATGGTTATTTTGTGGTACTTGTAAAATAAAAAAAAAAACACAAATGCAATATTTATTTACACATAAACTCATAAAAGTAACATAATAATCTCTAAATAATATACTAAGTTCTCATCATAATAACCTGATCTTATCTAAATTACGCCAGGTTCATTGTGATTTATAATAGTATTGTATTATTGCCAAAATATTTTGTCTTTTAGTAATAGAATGACAAAAATAGTCAAATTTCAGTTAATTATCAAATTATTAACAACTGTTGGGCACCAAATGTCTTCTTTCCATCTCCTGTTACGATTCCACTCTCAAGATCAAAGCAGGATCCTCTCAAAGCAATATTCTTCTAATCAATTTTTCTGCCCATTCAACCTCTTCCAGGCGATATCTGCCCATTCATACCTCTTCACCATAAAAGTGGTAGCATGGAATCGTGTCTGTCCCAAAAAATGGTTTTTGCCCATATCTTCTTTATACCAAAAATTTGCTAATTCAGATCTAAACTTTATTTTATTTATATAAGAATGCTTTTCCATACTATAAAGTATAAACATCAATGCGTTTAAGAACTAAGTGGTTGTTGAGAATACTTTTTAAATGTTTCGGGCATTTAAAACAGTTTTTAATAATATGAGTTGCCATTATGTAAACATTTCCGTGTTGTGCTTATCTTCAGACATGTTTAAAAATTTCGACAAGTTTTGAAATGATTCCACATTTCCGCTTCTGAGTCTCCACCTGGTAAATTGTCTAATTTACTCATATCTTTGATTGCAATATTTGCAGCTTCTCTACTTTTGGCATGTTTATACTTTACTACATAAACTGTTGTTTTTATTTAATTCGAATGTATAATTTTTGTGATAAAATTAACACAGTCGAATTAAAAAATAGATACATATATTACTATACTTTTTAATTGATTAGGAAGTACTCTCTATTTGCAGAAAAAATCTTCATTATTGCCTCTTTTTACCGCATTCGCCATGTTATTCCTCCTTAATTTAAACGAAATTAACAATAAACAATTTATAGATAACGTTTCCGAATTGTATCACAAACACGTGTTGTAGTCACCCAATACACGATGTTTACGGTGAACAAGATGAAGAAAATGCGTTAGGTGTAATACGTGCCGCTCAAAGGCGATTAAATTTTGAATTGGGGATCGATAAAAATCAAATTCCCATCGATAAATTTAAATATTTAACTCGAATTATTTATAAAGATGTGGGTGATGGGGTTTGGGGGGAACACGAACTTGATTACATTCTATTTATACAAACACAAGTCGATTTAAATCCTAATTTAAATGAAGTCTCAGAACTTCATTATGTTTCAAAAGAACATTTACTCGGGCTTATACCGAAATTAAGCGGGCCTTTAACACCTTGGTTCGAATTAATTTTAAAGTATAAGTTATTTTTATGGTGGAACAATTTAAATAATTTAGATGCATTTAAGGATCATACTAATATAACGATATTAGAAAAGTGAGAATTAACCAAAAATTTATGTTTTAAAGTAAATTATTTTTTATTTAAATCATTGTTTTTTATGTTTTCTAATATTTTTGTTTAATTCAGGTTATAAAATGTGCAATAAATAAATTGGGAACATTTTATTATTTTATTTTTTTTTACCTAAATTCCTTTTTTCTTTCACAAAAAATAAAATGTTTGGTGCAAGTGTTAATTCTATTATTGGATTCAAAAATATTTACCCCTCAGTTTGAAGGCGCATAAAAAAGATTACTAATTTATTTTTCCCCTAGTTATGTAGTTATTATCACAGGTATAATGAAAAAATGTGCGCGATTTCAGACGATCTTCGAAGAAACTTGGCTTTCTGCAAAAAAACACGAATAAAAATGAAAGAACATTCATTAAAAAAACATTCAAAGAAACGTGTCCTATATTGCCACACCAACTCATAAAGGGAAAGAATGAGAATTCTATTGCTGAAGATATCAAAGAAATTACCCAAAATCAGTTGTCAAAAAAGAATTCCGTTATTTGAAAAAAAGTGCAAAGAAGAATTGAAAATCAATTAATACGAAGAGTTCGTGTATTGGACGTAACTAGTCAGGAATTTTATTATGCTGTGAGATATAAGCATTAAGATGCCGTTCTTGAAGACCTATTCTTTGTAGATTCCTTAATTAAAACCAAGGCAGAGGAGATTCTTAAAGAATTAAATAAAAGGTTTCAATAAAATCGATTGAACGAAATATGTTGCGGTAAGCACAAATGGTACCAAAGCTATACCCAGAAGAATAACAGATCTGAAACCGAGCTAAAACAAGTATCTTCATCTGCAAAGTAAGACCATTGTTTTATACATTGACAGACATTGGTTACAAAAAAGTTATTTATTCTTAATGAAGAACAACTTTTCCAATCCTATCGCTTTGATAAATTTTCTTTAAAAAATTTGAAATAATTCTACATTTCTTATCAAATTGGTGTACTTATCTGATATCTTCACTCATCTCAATCGTTTGAATGTACAATTACAAGGTGCAAATGTTAATTAAACAATTTACCAGGTGGAGGCTCAGAAGCGGAAATGTGGAATCATTTCAAAACTTGTCGAAATTTTTAAACATGTCTGAAGATACATTTGAGAAAGCATAACTAATGATATGTCATTTGGTAAATCTAAAAACGACTTTCGGAGAATATTTTCTATTTTATCAAGAAACGGATTAATTAATTTGGATGCCGAATTACGCGTTAAGTGTGTAAATAACATACATCAGTCACGTGTCAGTTCTATATTTATTCAGGGTCAGTTAAATCCGAGAAAAAAATAGTTCGTCGTGCAATGATATTTTTTTAAATTTCACTGACATATTTTTGTACGCGTCTTGACTTGTAATGAAAGCGCAACTATTTAACTTATTGTTAGTGCAAAAAGAATTTAACCATTCAAAGATAACAAGAACTAAAGGAAATATTAAAATTCTAAGTAAAGAAATTGTAGATGAATAATATGAACGGGGCGGAACAACTTTGATACCTTTAAAGGGATCTCATGTTTCTATAAGAGAGCCGCATATCGGTATCTCTAGCTAGTTCAGAGACAGAGATGTCTTTCAAAAAATGCCATTTCAAAGAGCATTTCAGTTTCGTTTTTTCGCTTGTTGCAACTCTTGTTCTTCCCCATCCAAAATTATAGCCAACAGTGCTATAATGTGTATCCAAGAAAACCGAACTTATGTAATGGACGTGTATAGATATGCGTCACTGAGAAGTCATGTATACATGTGATATGGTGATATATTACTCACACTGATTTAATACGGAACTGACACGTTACTCAAGTATGTGAATGGAACTTTGCACTCACATTGATGCAAACCTGATCGCAAAAAACGTCACTATGTCGGACGTGTGTGAATGTAAAATATGAAAAAACAAGAAATGTTCATATAAAACAAAAACGACGATATTATTTATCACTGACACAAAAGACGGTACGGAACTGATACGTCACTGATGTATGAGTTTAAAAATGTTCAAGAAATGCGAGTACACCTTGTAATAATAGTTACTATATGAAAGATAATAGATCATAACATATTATTGTTATTAAATTTGGCTGAAAGACCATACAAATGAATGTGATATTAGTCACATGGGTTTGGCAGGGAACCTGGTACAATAATAGACTTTTTAAAAAGCAGTATATCAATTATATTGGTGATGACCATTCAGAAACCAATGACCAAATTGTAAAGTAGATTTCATCGGATATTGTAAGAAAACAATACTTTTAAATCACGTACAAAAACTTTTATAGGAACAAGATTAAGAAAAGCATATTAGCATATATATATGCTAATATTATATACCAATTCAATTTAAACTATGCAGAAAAGTATTCGGGCAACTTTCTTACATAAATGCTTTACCAAAGAAAACCCTCAGCATGAGTATTGTCCAGGTGGTGCAAACTGGAGCTGTTCGTGGCAGAAGGCTAACACAGTTGGTAGTTTAAAGTACCAGTTATGCTTAAAGCTTTTAAGTAGATGCCGCTTTATTGGACCACTGGATATCGTTTATATTACTACCAATCATTTTTTTAGTTTTAATTACTACCAATCATCAAAATTATTGCAACCATTCTGTTATTGAACGGACATGTATATGCCACTTAATGTGCACGAGTAGCTGGATATCACAGTCAATATGATTACTTTAAATCATTCGCACTCATTAGAATCTTTTTAAAAAGCAAACAAAAATATGTGGAAGATGTCATGCCGGGACCTAACATTAACACAAGAAATAGAAATATTAAATAAAATTAAAAATCATCTGCCCAAAAACTACTCTTTTAAGATTGATGAAGGAAAAAATAGTAGTATTAAAGAATGCGAAAATACAAATAAGAATTCTTCACATAAAGAAAGCGCGGAGGTAAAAATCCCGACGTAGACGAAGCGCTTAATCGATGGTTTGAATACCATATATTCTAACGGATTTATAATTAAGCCTGTTGTAATGGCATCCACAACCATTAGAATTGTACTGATTGTGGATTTTCCTTCCAAATATGCACCTGATCGTTTGAAAACACTTTTTGTCTAGTTAGAGAACTCAGCAATCGCCAGTAAAATTGATATAGGCCGATAGTTTTTTGTGGCGTTTGCATTCTTCGATTTTGATATGGGAATAACCTGGGCTATTTTTAATTCTCTGGGGAAGTCGCCAGTAAGGAAACTGATTAATAGTGAATGATAAAGATTTTGTTATACTGTAACATGTTTCAGAATTCTCGTTGACATACCATATAAGGGTATTTCGATGACTTGGTGCACAAATTAAAGCATATACAAGAGTGAAAATGATGACGATTTGCGCAAAAATGTTTGGTCTAAACCAATAAATGGCAGAGTTAAGTCATCAAAGTTAAAAAATGTTAACTAGTTTTTCTAAATATTTTCTGTACTGTTTAAAGTAGAGCGCTGAAATTTGGTACAATGTCAACCAATAACAAGTAGAATCATTGGACAGTTTGTGAGTAAAATCAATCCACAAGAATAATGCTATACAGGCTGCTCAGAACTTTTTTATTTGCTCGTAAACCTACACTTATCTTTATACCTTCCAATAGAAAATTTATTTTAGAAACTTTTATTATTATTACGAAATTTTGATAAAATTACAGTTTTTGAGTTAAATACAAAATTGTTAGACCCCGACAATAATGGCAATAAAAAGCTCAGTAAAATCGAAAATCGCGACTCAGTAACAATCGTTTAACAAGTAATTAGTTGAACAAAATCTAATAAAAATGGTCTAAAATGGAAAATTATACGTTTAGTGAACAAACCGACATGGTTTTAACATTGGGCGAATGTAAAAGCCGATAATACATTGCATCTTTCAGTTTTTATACAAACGATTAATTGTTAAACGATTATTAGTGAGTTGGTAACTCAATTTGTGGTTCAATTCTCATGGCTGGCTTAGTTATTTTTTCTGTTGATATTGTCGGGGTCTAACATTATGGTTACTAGTAGAGGTGTCGAGTGAGTAGTACCATATTAAAAGAAAAAGTGGAGAATTTTGCTGAAAGACTAACAGGTCATGTGAATTGTAAAGTAACTGATGGTTGGTTAGCTCCATGGAAAGTCAGACATGGAATTAAATTTAGAAAAGCGCACGGCGACAAGAGCAATTCTAATATTGAGGCAGCAGAAAAATGGAAAGAAGATTTATCAAACATCTTAAGATTATATGAACCTGATAACATCTAACACGCCTTAAACGCGAAAATATCTTGTGAACAAATATGCAATATTAGCTGATCATAAAAAAGCGTTAGACCGAGTAACACTGTTGTGTTGTTACAACATATCCGGTATTGATAAATGGAAACTGTTAGTAATTGGTAAAGCAGCAAAGCCGCGTTGCTTTAAAAAAGTTTTAAGAAACGCAAGAATGCCTGCAGAGATTTTTCAGCGGTATTTCGAAATTTGGGGTACAGAATTGACAGAATATTAAGATAAATAGTTTTAATCGTCGACAATTGCACAGCACCCCCCAATGGATCATCTACAAAACAAAATTTCAGTTTCTACCATCTAATAGTAGTATAATAGTAATAATGCAGCTTTTGGATATGGGTGTTATTAAAAATCTGAAAATATTGTATCGTAAAAAGTTAACTAATCACATAATTGATTAGAGGAACACATATCTTTGACCTCAACCGCAATAGAAGTATGCGCAAAGCTAAATTTTTGCAGGTTAATCACTTCATAACTGAGAGTTGAGATTATTCATGAGCGATACAATTTGTAATTGCTTTGGTCATTGCGGATTTAAATTGAATACCGACAGTAGCGATAACATTGGAGAAGGAGTTGTCGACATTGACGACCTTAACAATTTTCATAAAGTTGAAAACTGACGAATTCATTAATATTGATAATATGCTGGAGTGTGTCAATGAAGACGACACTAATTTTGATTATCGGATTATTAGGGTTCAAAGGTAACTAAAGACTTGAAGAAGCAGACGATGAAACAGCTGATAACATGGAAATCGTAATAATTACTTATAAAGAGACAAAATATTATATAAGTAAATTGAGGCGGTATTATCGGCTTGGGCGAATGTAACGCCCAATGTTAAAACCATGTTGGTTTGTTCAATAAAAGTATAATTTTCCATTTTAAACCACTTTTTTAAGATTTTCTTCAACTAATTACTTGTTAAGCGATTGCTACTGAGTCGCGATTTTCGATTTTACTAAGTTTTTTTATTGCCATTATTGTCGGGATCTAACAATTTTGTATTTAACTCAAAAACTGTAAATTTTATCTAAATTTCCTAACAGTAATAAAAGTTTCTAAAATAAATTTTCTATTGGAAGGTGCAAAAATAAGTATAAAATTTCTTAACTTTGATGACCTATAACTCTGCCATTTATTGCTTTAGAATAAACATTTTTGCGCGAATCATCATCATTTTTATTCTTGTATATGTGTTTTAATTTGTGCCCCGAGTCACCGAAACACCCTTATCTGGTATGTTAACGAGAATCTGGAAACATGTTACAGTATAGCAAAATCTTTATCTTTCACTATTAATCACAGTTTCTTTAACGCCACAGAAAACTATCGGCCTATATTAATTTTACTGACGATTGTTGAGTTTTCTAACCACAAAAAGTGTTTTCAAACGATCAGATGGGTATTTGGAAGGAAAATCCACAATCAGTGCAATTCTAAACGTTGTGGATGCCATTACAAATAACAAATCCGACACACAAGTTATCTAAAGCATTTGAATTCGTTAAAGACAAGATTCTTCTCCAAAGAGGCCCAGCATCGCTCTTGATGAAATCTTACCTGACGATTAGAGCACAAATTCTGGAATAGGATAAACAAAAATCTACTTTGAAAGATATCACCATCGGTGTTCCACAAGGGCCAATTCTGGGTCCGTTACGTTGATAACGGATAACGATACAGAAAACTTGGAACAAAGAAATAAAGAAGCAATTGGAATAGTCGGAGAATGGTTTAGTAGCAATGGAATAGTAATGAACAAAGAAAAGACGCAATCACTCCGAAGCAAATGCCAGCAACAAAGCAATGCTCGCAACAACGCTCTTCATTTTGAGGCGAATTAGTGCAATTAGCACCCTGTTTCAAGCAAGGATCGTATACGGGATCTTCAGTTGGGGAGGCTCAGGTAGTGTAGATCGACTGCTGAATCCTGGAGGGGGTGTTTACAAGAGTAAGTTGTCGTGTGTCGTTTCTTAAACACAAAATACTTACCATCGTATCTTTATATATATTACATGCGGTGTAACACGTTAATACTCATAGATCGTCGTACATCACACATCAGGACATCCATTCTTACTCCACTAGACATAGGCACAAATTTGTAGTTCCACATCATAGAGTGGGACGGGCGCAGGCTTCACAAAATTACATGACAATAGAGTCTCATCTCGCCGATGAGTATAAATTGTTGCCCAGACTACTATTTAAGCGTAATGTGATGAAATTTTTAATTTGTAATCTATTTATTTTAAATTGTATGTGTATTTGTTTATATGTATATTTCTTTTTTTAACTTGTGCGTACTCTTGTCGTCTTGAAACACCTTTTTACAACCTCATTGACAGTATATCAAAACAAATGTTTCATTTTTAGAAAAATCAGTTGTTTTTAACTGCACGTAGCCGTTTTTTATTTGATCAAACTGATCAATAATTATTTCATTTTTTGTACAGCGAAATGTGTAAAATATTGCACAATATTTAATTTGTCAATCATTTTTAACAATTTTTGAAATGCTCTTTCTACTAGTAGACTTGTTGGCTTTTTATGAATCAGTCGACGTAATTTGAAAGTATTGCATATTGTGTACTCTACATTTTTCAGTCCCCTTGATACGGCTAAATTGTGCTCAACCTGACCAATGGAAGCTATCTATTATTCAGGTTAAGCTATCTAAATAGCTTATAGAGTAATCTAAACATAACTAGATATTCCTATTTATTATTATAAGATTCGGGTTTATATGCAAATTATGGTTAAACTCAAGTGTTTCTAAAACTAGTATTACTTCTATTTTTAGTTCAAAATAAGTAAATATGGCAATTTTTTTTCAGATAATGTATCCAGATCATTACACAGCTTCATGTACTGGACATCCAATAGCAGAACATCCTGAGGAAAAAAACGAAAATAATGGACTAGGAATTAAATTAGCTGCAATAAGACGTTTGAAAGCCGAATTGGGATTTACCACCATTGAACCGTCTGAGATAACTTATTTAACTCGATTATACTATCATTGTTCTGTAGATGGAAAATGGGGTGAACACCACATCACCTACGTTTTGATACTTAAAAAGGAGTTGAATTTAAAACCGAATCCGGGGGAGATAAGCGAGTTTAGTTTAATCCCTAAAGGCGAATTAAGTCAGTTTTTACCCACATTAAACGCACCCCTAACACCTTTCTTCAATCAAATCGCAAAACATCGACTGCTTTTATGGTGGAATAATTTGGATGATTTAAAATCGATTACTAATCAGGAAGCTATCTCAACTGTAGAGGGATGCAATTAAAGTAACTTTTTTGTATTAAAATTTGAAAATAAAGTTAATATTTCAATTATTTTCAATTTATTATATATATATTCAATATTGCTGTGTTTATAGATAAATATACATATTAATATTATATATTCTGGTTGATGCGAGGTATCATCCGTTCATTTTTTCAGTGCGTCGTTGTAGTCTCCTGCTGGTAAACTGAGTTTACCAGTCTGAGCGTACCAGCAGGAGATTTTCGTTCATCTTCTTGATTGTTCCCTGTGGCCAGGGGCAGAAATTTCGCCAAGATCTCACTTGGCATCTTTAGTGCGTTATTGTAGTTTCCTGATGGTAGTCTATATGATGGAGTCTACCAGCCAACGTCTGCCGTTGTCCACAGGAAACAACCAAGAAGATGAATGAATGATACCTCGCATACCAGACCACATACTTCTTCATCCGTGAAGTACTACGAACTATCATTATTATTCACCATACCATTATTATTTATATTCAAGAAAAATTACACATAGTCTATCTTCGCTAAGTTTAGATTGCAAGATAATTTCTACCATTCGAAGTAAAGCATGTAATGAAGCTAGACGTGCGCGAAGTAGTTTGAGTTTCTGATTAGTTGACTTTTGTCTTTCTAAGGTTTTCTTTTTTGTTGTTGGAGTGTGTTACTTAGTTAAAGAAAAATGGTGGTCACCAAGAAACGACTGAGTGACTTTGAGGAGGTATTAACTGAGTTGTTTAAGAAAGAATCGTTCATTACCAATATTACAAAATCAATATCGTCCATCCTAAGGGATGAACTTAGAGATTACAAAGAAAAGGTCGTTTTTTGGAGTACGACCTTACTTTTGGAGTATGTAGAGTAGACCATGAAGAAAAACTAGATCGACTTGAGCAACACACTCGTCAGAATAACCTTCGAATTTTCAGGGTGAGCGAGACAGATAATGAGAACACCGAACAAGTTGTATTAGATATTGTTAATAAGAAAATGAACCTCGCATTGATACCGGAAGACCCGACCAATTATAATAAAGTCTATATGTCACAAGACCAAGAATACCGTATTTTATCATAAGAAACTGCTAAGAAGAACCCAAGTTATAATTAGAGAAAACCTTACGCACCACCGGATTTGTGAATTTAAAAAACTGGAGGAAGAGTATGGTAAAAGGAGGGTGTGGAGCCGAGATGGGACTCTGTATGCAGAGGTTGGCGGACAGAAGAAAAAAATGTTGATGTAGCTATTTCGATCTGTTGTTATTTTTCTTTCCATTTTTTGTTTTCGATTCATTTTTTTTCTTCTCTCAACTTGGTTTAATTGACATTTCTAGTTGATTTATTACCTGGAGGGAAAGCACTCTAGAATTTGGTTTATACAGGTGTCTCACGTAACTGGTTCATTAGAACTTTTTTGGGTTACACTATTCGTAGAGGCTTGAAATTTTGGTATCACGGGTTGTTCATTCAGATCTATTAATCTAAAATATTTTTAAGATGGCCACCACTTCCGGTCTACCGGAAGTAGACCTCAACTTCGTTATTTTAAATGGAATGCTATAGTTTTTATTACACCATTCAATTACACGTAAGAAAATATGTTGACTTTGATAACAGTTGTTGGTACCTATGGTTTTTTGTTTTCGAGTTATTTTGATTTTAAGTGTTTTTTGGCAAATATCATCATGGTCTTTACAAGCCCATATCTCAGCCAACGTTAATTCAAAAATGTTTTGCATAGGTACAATAACTCGTCATATGCTGTTAAATAGATTGCCACTTGTTATATCATTGTACCTTATACAGCGTGGTCAAAAATTGAATTACCATTTCGCTGTATTCAATTGCGAGAAAGTGGAAAATTTTAAATGGAACGCACCATATCCTTTTAGCCTTTCTAAACGGGAATTTAATTCTCTACAAATTATCTATATACCTATTTATTATAGTTTTCTTCATATTGAGTATTTTATTTAAAATCCTACACAAAATGCTGGAAGCCGGTCGTGTTTTTATTAGAAGGCTATGATATTTTGACAGTTTATTGTTTAATTTATTTAAATTATCATTGGTATTATTTCTAGAATGATCTGCGATTGAATAAACTTGAGTTTGTTAGCTTTTATTTGCCAAAAATAACCAGCAGAAGAACGCATAAATGAAACAATGAAAAACAATGATATGGCGTAATATTCGACGTAATGATGCGCGAGATGTTCCTAGAGAGTTCAGTTTATTTATTTACGGTGCTTTTTTGTAAAATATTATTCATCTAAATCGACCGAAGCACCTCTTACCGAAGAATTTGGTAAAGCAATAAAATATGACAAAACATTTATTCTATTATCTTAAGCTGCTGGTTATAGAAATTTATGTTTTCTTGTTATTTTGATCTTTCCAAAACTAAGAGATACGTATCTTATCCTATCCAAAACTTTATTACACCCGCCATGAATATAAGACGAATTTAAAATGTTGGCGTGTGATGACACAACTAAGTAATGATAACAATAACATAAATATGGTTGAAAAGCTATCAAAACTCCATGGCTTTCTAACATAAAACCAAGAAGCTTCCAGCATTGCATGCGTCCATTAATTTTCAAATATGAGGGCAACTACAACAAATAGGCGCAGGAAAGTATCTAAATAGTTTGTAGAGAATTAAATTCCCATAATTTATTTTTGTAATTTTCAGTTTTTCATTCTTTTATGTTATTGATTTTAATTTTTATCATTAAATTGTTGTTTTTCATTGTTTCATTTATTCGGTTTTCTTTTGGTTATTTTTGGTAAATTACAGCTAGCAATCTAAAGTTTATTCAATCACAGTTCATTGTAGAAATAATACTAATAATAATTTAAATGAATTAAACAAAAAACTGTCAAAATGTCATGGCCTTCTAACAAAAACACAGACGGTTTCTAGCATTTTACCTATGATTGTGATAAATTCCTCAATAGCAAGAAAACTATAATAAATAGGTATAGGAATATTTATAGATAATTTGTAGAGAATTAAATTTCCTTTCTGATAGGGTATGAAAATATGGGGCGTTCCATTTAAAATTTTCGACTTTCACGCAATTGAATACAGAGAAATGGTAACTCAATTTTTGACCAGCCTGTATAAGATATACTGATATAGCAAATGACTATCTATTTAGCAGCATATGAAGAGCTATCGCACCAATGCAAAACGTTTTTGAGTTAACGTTGGCTGAGATATGGGCTTGTAAAGAGCATGGTGATATTTGCCAAAAAACACTTAAAATCAAAATAACTCGAAAACAAAAAACGGTAGGCACCAACAACTGTTATCAAAGTCAACATATTTTCTTATGTATAATTGAATGGTGTAATAAAAACTATAGCATTCCATTTAAAGTAACGAAGTTGAAGTCTACTTCCGGTAGACCGGAAGTGGCGGCCATCTTGAAAATATTTTAGATTAATAGATCGGAATGAACAACCCATGTTACCATGAAATTACCATTTGTGTTAATTTCAAGCCTCTACGAATAGTGTAACCCAAAAAAGTTCTAATGAACCAGTTACGTGAGACACCCTGTATATATTTAATTTTTTTTCTCAGTAGTTAAATTTGATTTAATTGCTAATAGTTATTTGTTTATTTATATTTTTGTTTTTATTTTCCTTTTGGTTTTGTTTGTTTTTTTATTCTTGTTTATAACATGAATATAGCATCCATTAACATCAGGTCGTTGCTGCCTAGCATGGCTGAATTTCCTGAGTACGTTACTGATAATAATTTTGATCTGGTATTGGTTACGAAAACCTGGTTGGCGGATGAGCATACGGAAGCTCATCCGCGATTAACGAAGGTCTGGTAAGTGAGGTGGTGGTGTAGGCATTTATATTAGAAACTTATATAAACTCAACAAGGTTGATATTAAATCATATGATCATTTAGAACAACTATGGATCTCTGTAGTTATTAAAAAAGGTAAATACATTTTTGGTGTACTGTACAGGCCCTCGACTGGTACCTACCTTTATTTCTTGAGTCCATCGAGGAATCTAAGTTTAGCTATTCTACAATGTGATGAACTATTTATTGCCGGTGATATAAATATTGATCTGCTGCACCCTGAAAGTACATATTCACGCATGTTTCTTGATTTGTTGAAGTCGTTTGTTCTGGTTCATTCGGACCTATAGAGACTTTAAAAGGTTTAATCTTGATTTGTTTAGTAAAGATCTTAAATCATTACCTTTAAAATTAATCTATAAAATTAATGACATAGGATGAAAAAGTAAATTATTTTAACTCTTTAATATTAAAAAAAAATTAAATCTCTGATTTATATGCGCCATTACAAACGAAAAAATTTTCAAAAAACCTTCCTCGTGGCTAACACCACAAGTCAAGGAAATGGTCGCAGTTAGAAATAGAGCGTATGCTAAATATAAGCGTACAAAGAATGTATTAGACCTAGAGCAGTATAAAATGTTAAGAAGATACGTAACAAATGCTGTAAAAACTGAAAAAAGGTGTAGTTTGGGAGAACAGCGAGTCAAACTGGAACATCTGTGATGTGGCGGGTTGTTCGCGATTTCGGAGTGATTAACAATAGTGTAAACACATTGCCCATGAATTTGAGAAATGTGAATAACTATTTTTTCCAGACAAATTGTTCATTGGGGGCACCTTTAAATGATGTTATGCACTTCTATAACAGCAACAAAAAATGTGAATTTCAGAAGTATTTTGATTTTGAACCTGTACATGAAAACGTTGTCGCAAGTTATTTAGTTAAAATGAAATCTAATTCTGTCGGAGATGATTGTATGAAATACATTTCGTTGTCAATGTTCTTATACTAATGTACTTTTATACTCCCACATTTAACGCATATAGTTAATTACTGTTTGGAGAAATGTGTTTTCCCTTCCTGTTGGAAAACCGCTCTGATAACTTCATTACCAAAAATTTATAATCCCCAAGAGTACAAAGATTTACGACTTATTAACATCCTCCCGGCTCTTGCTAAAGTTGTGGAAAAAGTTATGGACCGGCAGATTAGAAGTTTTATTGTAGTTATAATATCCTATCTCAGAATCAGTCTGGTTTTCGTAAACATTATGGTTGCGCTACAGCGTTAATGCATATTACCGACGACATTCTCCGAGCAATCGATGAAAACGATATGACTGCGTTAGTTTTGTTTGATTACTCAGCTTTTGATACTGTAAACCATTCAAATTTTGTTGAGTTTAGAGGTAATGCTATATTATTAATTTCGAATTATTTTTGCAATCGATACCAAAAAGTTAAGATAAGTAAGTCCATATCTGAGCCTCGGAGGGTGTCAGCGGGTGTGCCGCAGGGATCTATATTGGGGCCACTTCTGCTTTCTTTATATACATCCAACTTTTCAAACAGTTTGGAACACTGTAGCTGCCATTTTTACGCAGATGACACCCAACTATATCTAAGATTTGCTCCCAATGATATGTTATTGGCTGAATCTATTTTAACCCGAGAAATAAGGAACTTAGTGAATGTTTCGTCTGGATATAATTTGAAAGTAAATGGTGCCAAGCCGGCATTGATGCTTTTCGATAGGCGGAGTTTGCGGGAGCAACATTCTCCTCATTTCGGAGTAGAAGTTGATGGTCAGCAAATCAGTGTCGGTTGCTGTTTTCGTAATTTAGGATTGTATCAGAACTCAGATATTAAATTTAAAACAGATATTACTCAATAAACCAACAAATCATATGCAACGTTGAAATTAATGTATGGAATTAGGCATACAGTACCTAGAAATAGAATGTTGAAACTATGTAATTCCCTTGTACTTAGTCACTTTACTTTTTGTGATAAAATTTTTGGTACTTGTCTGGATAGCGCTTACCTCAGACTTGTATATGGTTTAAAACGGTATGATTATGTTTCTCATAAATTGATAGATGCTGGTTGGTTGAGTATGTCCAACAGGAGAAAATTGCATTTATTATCATTCTACCATAAGCTTCTCCATAAGCTCCCATATCTGTACAACAAAATATCATTCAGGACGGACGTTCATAATATTAACATTAGAAATAGAGGTATTATTACACCGCCTAAACACGAGACCTCATTATTTGAACGATCTTTCTCATATTGCCTTCCTAAATATGATAATCCGGTACCAGGTTCTCTGAAATCTCTAAATTTGAATGCATTTAAGAGGAAACTGCGACAGATGTAGATTGATGAACAATCTTGCGTATAGTTGATTTCGCAGTGAATCGCAATTAATATTTACTGCTTTTATTTTTATTGTATTTGTTTAATATGAATAATTTCATAAACGTTGTTTTTTTCTTTTGTTCTATTTTCATTTATTATTATTTTGCTTGATTCCTAACTCCGCCCTACATATTGCTTTTCGTCGTTGAAGTTCTAACACCACGTAAGTCATTTTTTTGCTGTTTTGACATTTTGATGCCATTCGCTAGAGAATCGGAACACGCACCGTTTAAGCCAGTCAGAAATACGTATTGGCTAATAGAAACCCGTGAAATTAAGAAACTGCAACTACACGGGATTCACCAAATCGGTGTTATATTTGGAAACAGCACGTAAGTCACGTAGTGCCATAGTGTGAAACGTACTCAACGGTTGTTTCTGACAATTAGTGAAAAAAAGGTAAGAAAATATCATATTATTAAAAGTTTGTATTTTTATTTTCTAGATATTCCTACTTTAACTTAGATATTCCTATTTAACTTTGATATTTTTATGTTGGTATAAGCTTATTTTAGTTAGTTAATGCTATTGAAAGTTTGTGTAATGAGTTACGTAGTGTTACTCTAAAATCCGTCCGGAGTTACGTGGTGTTTTAATGTAACGGTTTTCTGGTTCGGCCATCGATCATATTTTAAATTTTAAGCTAAATATTTAATAATTAAACAACATAAAACCTTATATAAAATTTTCGGTTGTAATTAGTGTAAGTAGATTATCCGCTTACTCGGTAATTAATAATTGTTTCGGTTTAATTTTCAGAAAAATGGATCAAAATGAGCAGTGACGAGGATGAATCTTTACTTGAACTTTGCAAAGAATTAAAGATTAAGATGTCCCCGAAAAACAAAAATCACTTACCCAGAATTCTGTACATTCAATTTCAAAACTTGAAGTTCTGGATCTAAATAATTTACCTACACTAATATTAGACAACAATGAAAATACAACACTTGATGATTTAGTCACATAGACTTCACTTAAATAAAATTACTGAAACTGTAAGCCTAGATCGGGGGACGGTGATCAGTCTTCATTGACAATAACAGAAGAAGTTTTATAAACATTTATGATAAAAGAATCAGATGAATTGCTTGAAAACCAAACACGAGTAGTATCGTCAGAAAAACTGAGCACTATGAACGTACCTGATGTAACGACTCAAATTGGAACGGATGGATTAAGTGATAATGAACAAAAGTTAACTCAAGATGTTGATGTTGTAGAAGCTAATGGAAACGGAAAAAGAATTAACAACGAATATTGTGGAGATCTTAATTCTAAACGTAAAAGAAAATTTAAAGCTCAAGTAAAATCAGATAACAAAAGGGAGTGGATCGGTGGTATAGCAAATAAGAAAAGTTTAAAGTTTTACATGATGTTATAAAGCCTGCGCATGAAAAAGGACCTCGTTGCTTTTCTGAATTCTGTACAAAATCCATATTTCGTAGATGTAACAACATAGCAGAGACAGAAAGACAACACATTTTTACTATTTTTTGGAAACAAATGGACTGGTCTCAGAGGCAGCAGTATGTCGTTTCTAATGTTGAATGTGGAAATAGAAAACAAATAAAGAAGACAAATTCCGACTCAAGACGACATTTAAGCAAGCAATATTTTTTAAACACTGAGTTTCAAGGTCGTGTTCAAGTATGTATGAAAACATTTGTAAGTACTCTAGGTATTACAGAAAATTCTATGTGTTATTGGATTGAACATTCCGAAAAAAGCATGACAAGAAAACAAAAAGTGACACATCCACTTAAGGAGACAAGATCAAAAGACTGTGTGGTTTTACTAAACAAGTTTTTTGATGAATTACTCAAAATGCCATCCTACTATTGTCAGGCATCCAGTACAAAACTTTATTTAGAACCAGTTGTACAGAGCAAATTGAAACTTTATAAGTTATAGTTTATAGTGAAGCCAAATATCGTGAATATACAGGCTGTCTCACGTAACTGGTTCATTAGAACTTTTCTAGGTTCCACTATTCGTAGAGGCTTGAAATTTTGGTAACATGGATTGTTCATTCCAATCGGATTTATTAATCTAAAATATTTTCAAGATGGTCACTACTTCCAGTCTACCGGAAGCAGACCTCAACTTCGTTATTTTAAATGGAATGCTATAGTTTTTATTACACCATTCAATTATACGTAAGAAAATGTGTTGACTTTGATAATAGTTATTGGTACCTAGCGTTTTTTGTTTTCGAGTTATTTTGATTTTAATTGTTTTTTGGCAAATATCACCATGCTCTTTAAAAGCACATATCTCAGCCAACGTTAATTCAAAAACGTTTTGCATTGGTGCGATAACTCTTCATATGCTCTCAAATAGATTGTCACTTGTTATATCAGTGTACCTTCTACAGCGTGGTCAAAAATTGAATTACCGTTTCGCTGTATTCAATTGCGAAAAAGTCCAAAATTTTAAATGGAACGCCCCATATCTTTTTCGCCTATCAAAACGGGAATTTAATTCTCTACAAATTATTTATAAACATTGCTATACCTATTTATTATAGTTTTCTTCATAATAAGCATTTTATCAAAATCCTACACAAAATGCTGGTAGCCATTCGGTTTTTATTAGAAGGCTATGACATTTTGACAGTTTATCGTTTAATTTATTTAAATTATCATTGGTATTATTTATAAAATGATCTGCGATTGAATAAACTTTAGTTTGTTAGCTTTTATTTACCAAAAATAACCAGCAGAAGAACGCATAAATGAAACAATGAAAAACAATAATATGGCATAATATTCGACAAAATGATGGGCGAAATATTCCTAGAGAGTTCACTTTATTTATTAACGGTGTTTTCAAGGAAAATATTATTCATCTAAATCGATCGAAGCACCTCTTACCGAAGAATTTGGTAAAGGCACAAAATATGACAAAACATGTATTCCATTATCTCAATTTGCTGGTGATAGAGATTTATGGTTTCTTGTTATTTTGATCTTTCCAAAACTAAGAAACAGATCCTATCCAAAACTTGTTAATGAAAACTGTATATTATATCCGCCATGAATACAAAACGTATTAAAAATGTTGGCGTTGGAATAATTCGCCATGATATTCAAACGCATTAACAAGAAGTAAGTGATGACAAAACCAAGTAATGACAACAATAATATAAATATGGATGAAAAGCTGACAGAACTCCATGACTTTCTAACATAATACCAGCAGCTTTCCAGTATTGCATGCGTCCACTAATTTCCAGATATAAGGGCAACTACAACAAATAGGCACAGGAAAGTTTCTAGATAGTTTGTAGAGAATTAAATTCCCTTAATTTATATTTATAATTTTAAGTTTTTGATTCTTTTGTGTTATTGATTTTAATTTTTGTCATTAAATTGTTGTTTTTCATTGTTTCATTTATTTTGTTTTCTTTTGGTTATTTTTGGTAAATAACACCTAGCAATCTAAAGTTTATTCAATCACAGTTCATTGTAAAAATAATATTAATAATAATTGAGATAAATTAAACAAAAAACTGTCAAAATGTCATGGCCTTCTAACAAAAGCACAAACGATTTTTAGCATTTTACGTATGATTTTGATAAATATCTCAATAGCAAGAAAACTATAATAAATAGGTATAGGAATGTTTATAGATAATTTGTAGATAATTTAATTTCCTTTCTGATAGGTATGAAACTATGGGGCGTTCCATTTAAAATTTTCGACTTTCACGCAATTGAGTACAGAGAAATGGTAACTCAATTTTTGACCAGTCTATATAAGATATACTGATACAACAAGTGACAATCTATTTAACAGCATATGAAGTGTTATCGTACCAATGCAAAACGTTTTTGGATTAACGTTGGCTGAGATATGTGCTTTTAAAAAGCATGGTGATATTTGCCAAAAAACACTTAAAATCAAAATAACTCGAAAACAGAAAACGCTAGGTACCAATAACTATTATCAAAATCAACACATTTTCAGACATATAATTGAATGGTGTAATAAAAACTATAGCATTCCATTTAAAATAACGAAGTTGAGGTCTACTTCCGGTAGACCGGATGTGGTGGCCATCTTGAAAATATTTTAGATTAATAGATCGGAATGAACCACCCATGTTACCAAAATTTCAAGTCTCAACGATTAGTGGAACCTAGAAAAGTTCTAATGAACCAGTTACGTGAGACACTCTGTATATTAAAGAAGGATAGAGCTAGACAGGAAAAAACTCAAGATAAATTAAGAGCAACCAATAAAGAAGTGCATGTCTTTACACATGATCTACAATCGGTACAGCTTTGTCCTAAACTTGAAGCCAGCGCAATATATTATAAGACAAAATTATGTGTACACAACTTCACCATCTACTATCTTGAAAACAATGTCGTGCAGACTTTGTTTTGCATCATAGACTGTTTGAAAAAACGCTGTCTAAGACGCTGCTACCTATAATTCTTTGTTTTGATGGTTGCACAGCACAAAATCGCAATGCTGTTTTATCCAATGCATTGCTGAAATTAGCGATGGGCTATAATACTCAGGTCGAACAAAAAATTCTAGAAAAGGGTTATACCCAGATGGAGATAGATTCTTGTCACAGTGCAATAGAATGTCAAATTAAACACAGAGATATTTACCTGCCCTCGCAGTACGCATCAATTTCAAAGGAAGCTCATTCTACGCAGCCCTACAATGTACATTTTCTAAATTATGACTTTTTCTTCGACTATTCAAAATCTCTCATGTATGATTCGATTCGACCAGGTAGAGTAGTTAACGACCGAGTAGTTACAGATACACAGATACACTACTTTATGAACCTGAAGGGTTTATAAAATATAAACTAACAATAAGCTATGATGACGACTACGTACCCAAAAGACCTAAACCAAGAAGCATTCTGCCAAAACCAAAGTTGTCCCAAAGCAGAATACCAATTTCTCAAACAAAATGCGGCCATATACAAAAAACTTTTACGACGGTTTGCTACATAAGTAAGACCTTAAATTTTACTAGATATTTTATATTGTTATTATTAAGTTTATTTCATGAGAAGTTTTCAAGTTTTGTTATTATTGCGAATATTTATAATGTCTTTGAAAGTGTTTAATTTTTAAGAAGTTTTTGATTTTTATTTTGTTTACTATTATAATATGTTAAAGCTCACTAACTAAAAGCTCATTTAACTAACTCAGACTGTTACATTATAATGATTATTACTGTATTATTATCTAATGTAAAAATTTATGCGATTTAGTCAATTAATATCCATATCCTCAAGTACAAAGGAAATTTACGAATAATAATAATAAAAGTGAAATTAAACTTTAAATACTTGTTCAGGGTCAATGTTCAAATGGTGTTAGAACTTCAAGGACGTATTGCATAATTTTGTCATTATTTTTTTGATTAATAAAGCCATATATTATTATAATTATTACATTATATGTAAGGTTCCATTCTTTTATGAAAAATTTAAGTGAGTTACATTTTATTATCATTTAAATTATATGCCTACAAATTAAAGTTTTGTATTAATAAATTTAACCGAACACTTGCCATACTTTAATACAAACCTGTCAATCGAAACATCAACCTAACCTAGTTTTGTCAAAAACATAACCTAAAAAAGAAGTTATAACCATAACTCTTTAGCATAAAAAAATGAAATTAACACAAATTTTGAATCGTCAACACATTGGGAGACATATTAAAAGGCATTGGAGAGTGCAAGGTGTAAGAAAACCGCATGATTTGGGTACAAGAGCTGTTCTAGAAGCACAAGGTTTAAATGTTGTTGAACCGGACGATATTTTAAAAGAAAAACGGCAATATGAAAAGTAATGTTATCACCTAACCTTTTTAATCTTTTTTTTCATATTCAGTTTTATTATAGGATTGAAATCATTGGATTTAAACCAAATCGCTTGGCTTTCGATGAGACTCATCCAAATTGGCATGAAAGGGTTTGTTACACCTACAAAGACAATAATGTCCTTTTGGAAGGTTTAAATCAAGCTAAAATATTAACAAATTCTGTTGAGGTGAAATCAGGTTTACCAGACAATTTAATTTTAAAAGGCGTTGAAAGAAATTTTCATAATAAAATGAGAGAGATCATTAGGTACTCTCATATTTTTGATGCAGAGCAACAAAAATTGCCTAAAATAAAAGATCCTTTAAGACCAGCTTTTAATTTTCCGAGAGTTTATGGAATAACTGAGCAAAGGGTTAAGAAATTATTAATTTCAAAGATTTTAAATTTAATTGAAGTCAATTCTGATTATGCATTAACAAAAACTAGATCAATATTTAATAATTTAACTTTTTCATATCCTTTTGTTAAGAAGGACAAATTGATTCAATTTGAACTTAAAGCAGATACTTTATTGACTAGTTCAAAGCCTTTAAAACCGATTCATGAAGGAGATTTAAATGAAACAGCATTACCTGATATTTATCCTTCAAACGAAGTAATTTCTTTGAATAAGGAGAATATTTATGAGATCAAAAATATATATCGTAAGAGATTTGTAATTTTAAATGTTGGTTTAGTATATGAAATCAATTTTTAGCACTTGATGTAACAAGAATATCAAATTCACACCCTCATACCTTATTTATTCATTATAATACAACAGAAGTTTCAAATATATTTGAAGAACAAGTTTTGGACACTCAAATTTTTGGGAGAAGTTTATTAAAGGCTTTTACGGTTGGTGCTTCTTATGGTAAAAGACTTTATGGGGTAAGGAGTTTTTTAATTCATAGAAAAATTTTATTTAAATTTGTTTTATTGATTTAGGACAAAATTAAGGATTTATCGAAACCGATTGTAATCCAATGCATCCAAACGAACGGAAAATGGTTTAATTTTGGGATTTTACAAATAAATACTTTGGATTTATTAAGCGATAAAGTAAGAAATGTTTGGTTTCAAACTGAGAATATTGAGTTATTTAGTAATTGTGCGTATGTGGATGGAAAACCGACTTTGGAAGGTTACAACAGTGAGGTAATTAAATATATTTTTGGGTTCTATAATAATATGTAATTTAAACTTATTTGTATTTAATTAGTATAAATAAAAATTTAATAAGAAAATATAACGATTTTTTAAAATATTTTTTGATTTTTGTTTTAAATTTCCAGATATGTTCCATCTAAACAAAAAAAACCTAAAAAGATATTTCATTGTAACTTCAAATTAAAATATTTTTTAACATTATTAATTTAATCCACACACATATTAATCTACTAGCTTAACTAGTATTATTATTATTACTAATTATAATTAATTTAACCTTTCAATACACCGACTGTGAGTCTGTAAATTCAATTTTCTTAGATTATTCAAATGATCATATTTAAATAAGTACTAACATTCGATATTGTTAATAAATATTAATAATATGTGCCCATAATGATGCACACGATGTATTTTAATTGAAATAAACAACTTGTTCTAGACCTAAACATATTCGGGATTTGCAGAGCGAATATTACTCACATACATGTATTGGAAGGTTAATTACACACCTTATATATAAAAATTAATAGAAGTATTTCTCTTTTGGCGATTAAAATTTTGATTTTCAGTTCTAAGATTATTCCTAACAAACAAGAACGTCAAAAGAGAAATGTTTCTGATAACACAATAAATTTAAACATTTATACAAACATCAAAAGCAAAAAACTTTTTTTTTGCTTTCTTTTTTCTTCTAAAAGGCGAGTTATACAATCGCTGTAAAAATGTACAAAAAAACTACGGATTGTTTCGGATTGTTTCACGAAAGCCACATATCAATCTAAGTAATAGTAATCGTATTTTTTTAATTCTTTACGATTTAAAGTTAAGGAGTGTATGAGTGAAATCCATAATTGAAATGGATTTGTTTATCAATATGCATACAATGTACAGGGTGGGCCAAATTGGGCACTTGGAAAGGGAAACTGCTTTTTGTATAAGAGATAGAGGAAAAATGATATCAATGTGATGAAAATGAAGAATGACTTGAACATCAAATTGAAGGTTGAACCTTCTTCTTTAAAATGATGTACAACTCGTTTCAATTTGAAATCGATTCCACCTAAAAATGTTAAAGGATGATGTGTTTTGACGTTTTAGTAAAATCACGAAAAGATGATAATAATTGAAAAAGATCGTGGCGGTCTAATTTTTGAAAATGAAGAAATAAGTTGTACATCAAATTGAAGGTTGAACCTTCTTCTTTAAAATGATGTACAACTCGTTGTTTCAATTTGAAATTGATTCCACCTAAAAATGTTAAAGGATGATGTGTTTTGACGTTTTAGTAAAATCACGAAAAAATGATAATAATTGAAAAAGATCGTGGCGGTCTAATTTTTGAAAATGAAGAAATAAGTTGTACATCAAATTGAAGGTTGAACCTTCTTCTTTAAAATGATGTACAACTCGTTGTTTCAATTTGAAATTGATTCCACCTAAAAATGTTAAAGGATGATGTGTTTTGATGTTTTAGTAAAATCACGAAAAAATGATAATAATTGAAAAAGATCGTGGCGGTCTAATTTTTGAAAATGAAGAAATAAGTTGTACATCAAATTGAAGGTTGAACTTTCTTCTTTAAAATGATGTACAACTCGTTGTTTCAATTCGAAATCGATTCCACCTAAAAAATGTTAAAGGATGATGTGTTTTGACGTTTTCGTAGAATCACGAAAAATATGATGAAATTTAAAAAAGATCGTGGAGGTCTAATTTTTGAAAATGAAAAAATTACTTGTAAACCAAATTAAAGCTTAATCCTTCTTCTTTAAAATGATGTATAACTCGTTATTTCAATTTGAAATCAATTCCACCTAAGATTTGTTAAAAGACGACGAGTTTTTGAGGTTTTAGTAAAATCACGAAAAAAATGATAATATTTGAAAAAGATTGCGGAAGTATAATTTTTGAAAATGAAGAAATTAGTTGTAAATTAAATTGAAGGTTAAACCTTCTTTAAAATGATGTACAACTCGTTGTTTCAATTTGAAATTGATTCCGCCTAAAAATGTTAAAGAATGATGTGTTTTGACGTTTTAGTAGAATCACGAAAAATATGATGAAATTTGAAAAAGATCGTGGAGGTCTGATTTTTGAAAATGAAAAAATTACTTGTAAACCAAATTAAAGGTTAATCCTTCCTCTTTAAAATGATGTATAACTCCTTATTTCAATTTGAAATCGATTCCACCTAAGAAATATTAAAAGACGATGAGTTTTTAAGGTTTTAGTAAAATCACGAAAAAATGATAATAATTGAAAAAGATCGTGGCGGTCTAATTTTTGAAAATGAAGAAATAAGTTGTACATCAAATTGCAGGTTGAACCTTCTTTAAAATGATGTACAACTCGTTGTTTCAATTCGAAATCGATTCCACCTAAAAAATGTTAAAGGATGATGTGTTTTGACGTTTTAGTAGAATCACGAAAAATGTGATGAAATTTGAAAAAGATCGTGGAGGTCTAATTTTTAAAGATGAAAAAATGAGTCGTACATCAAATTGAAGGTTGAACCTTCTTCTTTAAAATGATGTACAACTCGTTGTTTCAATTTGAAATTGATTCCACCTAAAAATGTTAAAGGATGATGTGTTTTGACGTTTTAGTAAAATCACGTAAAAATGATAATAATTGAAAAAGATCGTGGCGGTCTAATTTTTGAAAATGAAGAAATAAGTTGTACATCAAATTGAAGGTTGAACCTTCTTCTTTAAAATGATGTACAACTCGTTGTTTCAATTCGAAATCGATTCCACCTAAAAAATGTTAAAGGATGATGTGTTTTGACGTTTTAGTAGAATCACGAAAAATGTGATAAAATTTGAAAAAGATCGTGGAGGTCTAATTTTTAAAGATGAAAAAATGAGTCGTACATCAAATTGAAGGTTGAACCTTCTTCTTTAAAATGATGTACAACTCGTTGTTTCAATTTGAAATTGATTCCGCCTAAAAATGTTAAAGAATGATGTGTTTTGACGTTTTAGTAAAATCACGTAAAAATGATAATAATTGAAAAAGATCGTGGCGGTCTAATTTTTGAAAATGAAGAAATAAATTGTACATCAAATTGAAGGTTGAACCTTCTTCTTTAAAATGATGTACAACTCGTTGTTTCAATTCGAAATCGATTCCACCTAAAAAATGTTAAAGGATGATGTGTTTTGACGTTTTAGTAGAATCACGAAAAATGTGATAAAATTTGAAAAAGATCGTGGAGGTCTAATTTTTAAAGATGAAAAAATGGGTCGTACATCAAATTGAAGGTTGAACCTTCTTCTTTAAAATGATGTACAACTCGTTGTTTCAATTTGAAATTGATTTCGCCTAAAAATGTTAAAGAATGATGTGTTTTGACGTTTTAGTAGAATCACGAAAAATATGATGAAATTTGAAAAAGATCGTGGAGGTCTGATTTTTGAAAATGAAAAAATTACTTGTAAACCAAATTAAAGGTTAATCCTTCTTCTTTAAAATGATGTATAACTCGTTATTTCAATTTGAAATCGATTCCACCTAAGAAATATTAAAAGACGATGAGTTTTTAAGGTTTTAGTAAAATCACGAAAAAATGATAATAATTGAAAAAGATCGTGGCGGTCTAATTTTTGAAAATGAGGAAATAAGTTGTACATCAAATTGAAGGTTGAACCTTCTTCTTTAAAATGATGTACAACTCGTTGTTTCAATTCGAAATCGACCACCTAAAAAATGTTAAAGGACGATGTGTTTTGACGTTTTAGTAGAATCAAGAAAAATATGATGAAATTTAAAAAAGATCGTGGAGGTCTAATTTTTGAAAATGAAAAAATTACTTGTAAACCAAATTAAAGCTTAATCCTTCTTCTTTAAAATGATGTATAACTCGTTATTTCAATTTGAAATCAATTCCACCTAAGATTTGTTAAAAGACGACGAGTTTTTGAGGTTTTAGTAAAATCACGAAAAAAATGATAATATTTGAAAAAGATTGCGGAAGTATAATTTTTGAAAATGAAGAAATCAGTTGTAAATCAAATTGAAGGTTGAACCTTCTTTAAAATGATGTACAACTCGTTGTTTCAATTTGAAATCGATTTCACCTAAAAAATGTTAAAGGATGATGTGTTTTTGACGTTTTAGTAGAATCACGCAAAAATGATAATATTTGAAAAAGATCGTGGCGGTCTAATTTTTGAAAATGAAGAAATAAGTTGTACATCAAATTGAAGGTTAAACCTTCTTCTTTAAAATGATGTACAACTCACTGTTTCAATTTGAAATCGATTCCACCTAAAAAATGTTAAAGGATGATGTGTTTTGACGATTTAGTAGAATCACGAAAATATGATGAAATTTGAAAAAGATGGTGGATTTCGGATTTTTGAAAATGAAAAGATGATTTCTACGCCAAATTGAAGGTTAAACCTTTTTCTTTAAAATGACGTATAACTCCTTATTTCAATTTGAAATCGATTCCACCTAAGAAGTATTTAAAGACGATGAGGTTTTAATAAAATCACGAAAAAATGATAATAATTGAAGAAGATCGTGGCGGTCTAATTTTAAAAAATGAAGAAATGAGTTGTACACAAATTGAAGGTTGAACCTTCTTCTTTAAAATGATGTACAACTCGTTGTTTCAATTTGAAATCGATTCCACCTAAAAAATGTTAAAGGATGATGTGTTTTGACTTTTTAGTAGAATCACGATAATTATGATGAAATTTGAAAAAGATCGTTGAGGTCTGATTTTTGAACATGAAAAAATTACTTGTAAACCAAATTAAAGGTTAATCCTTCTTCTTTAAAATGATGTATAACTCGTTATTTCAATTTGAAATCGATTCCACCTAAGAAATATTAAAAGACGATGAGTTTTTGAGGTTTTAGTAAAATCACGAAAAAGAAATTTGAAATAGATCGTAGAGGTCTAATTTTTTAAAATGATGAAATGAGTTGTAAATCAAATTAAAGGTTGATCTAATGATTTAATGAAATTGAAGGTTTGTTATTTTATTGTTATCTATCAAGGAGACATCGCAGTTGACTCTTCGCGAATTTGGATGAAACTTTTTGTGGTGAATCTGTATTGAATATGTGTTAGTTTTACCAGAGGTTTTGATCCAATGGCCCTTCTAAGAGACGCTATTTATTTTTAAAGTTTAAGGGTGTTTAAAATTAATTTCATATAACTGACAATATGCATAGACATGGATATTTACGTAAATTGGATGTTTGTTACATACACCACATGTGGTAAAAAATTCTTTGTGTTTAATAAATTAAAAGATAAAGTAATACAACAACTTTACATTTTATTATTGATTTACAAAAATATATATAAACTATAAAAACATATTTTGCCATTCTAGTTATAAGTTGGAAAAAAAGTCTGAGGATCGATCACACTAATTCAGAACGTAAGCTTGGTGATCATTCATCGACCTATATGCAGTTCTTGAACATCGATTTTTCTTTGCGGTATATAAAATTAATTTTGAACGCCTTTAAACTTTAAAAATAAATTACGCCTCTTAGAAGGAGCATTGGATCAAATGCTCTGATAAAATTAATACATATTCAATACAAATTCACCACAAGTTCCACCTAAATTCGTGAAGAGTCAACTATGACGTCTCCTTGTAAGTTGAAGCCTTGTTTTATATATTTCAATTTTGATCTTAATAATTTTTGAATAAAACAGCAGTTATCAATAATTTTAAAGAACACATATTAATCTTTAAGTTAAGCTATGATTCAGTCCTTTATCATCATAATTAAAGCTGTGGCCATCTAAGAAATGTTAAAAGACGATGAGTTTTTGATGTTTTATGACTAATATTTGAAAATGAAGTAATGGCTTGTATAGCAAATTGAAAGTTGAACGTTCCTCTTTAAAATGATGTATAAGTCGTTGTTTTGAATTCAAATCGGTTCCACCTAAGAAATGTTAAAAGACGATGTTAAAAGACTAACGTTAATTAGTCTTTAAGGTTTTCGTAAAATCATCAAAAAAAATATCAAATTTGTAAAACATCGTGGAGATTTGATTTTTGAAAATGAAGAAATGACTTGTATATCAAATTGCAGATTGAACATTCCTCTTTAAAATGATACACAACTCTTTGTTTCAATTTGAAATCGATTCCACCAAAGAAATTTTAAAGGATGATGTGTTCTTGACGTTTTAGTAGAATCAAAAAAATTATCAAATTTATAAAATTTGGTAGAGATCTGATTTTTGAAAATGAAGAAATGACTTGTATTTCAAATTGCAGATTGAACATTCCTTTTTAAAATGATATATAACTCGTTGTTTCAATTCAAAATCGATTCCATCTAAGAAATGTTAAAAGATGATGTGTTTTTGAAGTTTTAGTAGAATCACAAAAAAAATTATACAATTTGAAAAAGATCGTGGAGGTCTGATTATTATGTAATAAAAACGAAATTTAAATAATTGACGATCGCCTGTCAAAATATTTTTTAAACCTTCATATCTCGCTTGTTTTTAAAAATAACCCCATCGAGTTTGGACTTATTTTGCAGCATTTTTTGATGTAGTTCTTTTTGATTATTTTTTTCCAAAAGAATTTTAAATCACGAAATACTTTTTATATTTTTTGGAGTAATTAAAAAATTTAATGAGACAAAAAAAATTATTTCAAAATTCCTCCATTTAAAAGGCGGAAGTGATCAGAAAATTTTTATCTATAAAAACAACTTTATTTTTAAAAACAAAAAAGTTACACAATAAAAACGAAATTTAAACAATTGACGATCGCCTGTCAAAATATTCTTTAAACCTTTATATTCCGGTTGCTTTTGAAGATAACCCCATCGAGTTTGGACTCATTTTGAAGCATTTTTGATCTAGAATATGAAATTTTAATCATATTTTAAAAATTTTCATTTTTAATTCGATATTTCTTTTTTCATATAATCTTTTAAAAATTAATTTAATTGAAAAATTTCAATTAGTTTATATTTCGGCTATTAAATACTTGGTAAAATAAGAATATTAATTTAAACAATTTCTCGATTTTCAAACCGGACGTGGTCAAAAAATGATTATTTTGGGATGATGTACATCAAATTTCTTTTGTTCAATAATTTTTTTTAAAATAATTCAATTTACAAAATATTACAGTAAATTGTGTAAACTTGAATTGTAAGATCAATTTAAGACATTATTATTATTTTAAATACTTCAATTATCATGAATCCACTTAAAAACGGCATTTTCGCCTACTATTTATAGATTATAATTTTATTAATTAAATACTATATATAAAATAATTCATCATATTTTCTCTATTATTTTAGTAATAGCAATTTTTTTAATTCTACCATTTTTTATAATTCTTGAATAGAACAGCGATTTTCGTACATCACTTTAAAGAAGACATCGTCATCTTCAATTTAAGCAATGATTCATTCCTATATCTACGTTATTAAGGCTGCTGCAATTTTTATTTGAAAGTTTAATTAATTCGAATCGCAATCTTACACAGAGGCGCCTCAGGGATAATGATCAATATAAGGGACAATGAGTAGATGTATTGTTAACTACATTTAATTAGAATAACAGGCGCCCCAGGGTTGTAGCCATCTTAGCCCTTCGGCCCTGATCTTGCACATTTTAATTTCTATCTCAATAATTTCGTTGTCGAGAGACCAAAGAGCTATACAATTTGTAGCAGGCAATTGGAGAAATATTATTGGTAAGTATTTTTATGTGTTGCAATTAATCGGAGTGCATTATAGTTTGAAATTATTGCACGCTATAACACGGCTTATAAGAGGAGGTATAAAGCTTTCGAAACCTTTGAAAACAATTTCTATACTATGTGGCCTTCGTGAAAAAAGTTATTAAAAACCCACGAGATTAAAATGGGATTTCAATTTCAATAAATCAACTTGTTGTATGTGTGTGTTAATCATGTGTTTAAAATCTGTCGACTAAATATAAATATCACATCAAAATAGTAATATAAGAAATCACAGGGAGCTTGGCACACCGAACTAAGTTCATGTATTACGAACACGCTTACCAACCTAATTTCTTTTATTCAAAATTTTTGTCACACCGAAGCTCTTTTAATAGTAGATCCAGCGGATAATATCGTTTGGGATGGTTGGTAACTGGTATCTAGTAATAATTCTTGATTTTCGCTATGCGTTAATCCCAAACAATTACAAGAGCACACTGACATTTGGTCGATTTCAGTTAACTCTCCTGTGTAATGTCCCGCTAATAATTTGCCATTAACGGCCATTACCTCACCGTCTAATGTTAAAACGTTATTTGATGATGATTGCAAACATTCGTTATCATCTCTTCTTATATCTTCAGCATTCCTAGAGAAAAATTGTTATTAAGCTTTTTATGATTATCGTAAATTAACTTACATCGTCATAAATCTTAACACCAATAAGTTTATGCTTGCTGCAACAACTGCCAAACCAAACAAGATAAAAACTAAACTAAGAGCGACATACCCCGGTTTATTTTGTAAGGCGTTGTCGTTCTGGAATTTGAATGAAATAATTTTTGTAAAAAAAACGTAATAATATTTTGTTTTACTTGTAGTGCAACATAGTCTCCAAAACCAATTGTAGTTAAAGTAACGAAACAGTAATAAAAACTATCAAAGTAAGTCCATCCTTCGTATCTTGAAAAAACAGCGGCTCCCGTTGTTATAATAATTGTTGATAATGTCGCCGTGGCGCACATTAAATTCATTTCTGTTGCTTCTATTCGTTGACAATTAAAGTATTTTTTGAATTGTCTTATAACAACCGAAGCGAATTTGTTTAAACGTTCACCAATACTTTGAAACATCACCAAACCTAAAGGAATTCCAACCTAAAAACATAATTAATTATCTAAATATTAGTGTTAGCATCCATCGACAGAATCCAACTCGGGTTAATAAATAGAATAAACTCGAGGTATTTTCCAAGTTGTCTGTGGAATGTACAGGTGAGTCAGAAAGAATGAGAAATCCAAATACTGGAGATACTGGTTCTAGAAGACTTGATACTGCTTCCAGGAGACTTGATACCGTTTCTAGATTACTTCAAATACTACCAGAAGACTTGAAATGCTTTCAGAAGACTTGAGCTGCTTCCATATGACTCGATACTTCTTCTGGAAGATTTGATACTGCGTCTAGTAGACCTGAAATGCTTTCAGAAGACTTAAAACTGCTTCTAGAAAGCTTGATATTGTTTTAAGAAGACTTGAAATGCCTCCAGCAGACTTGATGTTACTACTAGAAAGGATTAAATGCTTTCAGAAGGTTTGATACTGCTTCTAGAAGACTTATTCTGCCTCCAGAAAACTTGAGGCTTCATGCTGCTTTTAGAAGACCTGAAATGGTTTAAGAAGACGTAATATTGACAAATGAAAAACTTGACACTGCTTCTAGAAGATTTGATACTGCTTCTAGAATACTTAATCTGTTTTCATAAGACTTGATACTGCTTCTAGATGATTTGAAATGCTTCCAAAAGACTTGATATTGCTTCTAGAAGATTTTAAATGCTTCCAGAAGACTTGATATTTCGTTTGGAGGATATGAAATGTTCTCAGAAAACTTGATACTATTTTTAGAAGATTTGAAATGCTTCGAACAGACTTGATACTGCTTTCAAAACACTTAAAATGCTTGCAGAAGACTTGAAATGGTTCCAGAAGACCTAATCGGCTCCCGTAACACTTGATACCGCTTCTAGACGGACTGTAGACGGAATGTTTACCAGAAGATTTGAGCTGCTTCCATATGACTCGATACTTCTTCTAGAAGCCTTGATACTGCTTCTAGAAGACCTGAAATGCTTCCAGAAGACTGGAAACTGCTTCTAGAAAACTTGACATTGTTTTAGGAAGACTTGAAATGTCGCCAGAGGACTTGATACTACTTTTAGAACATATAAAATTCTCCCAGAAGATTTGATACTGCTTCTAAAAGAGTTGTTCTGCTTCCAGAAAACTTGAGGCTTAATACTGTATCTATAAGACATGAAATGGTTTAAGAAGATTTGATATTGCTTTTAGAAGATTTTAAATACTTCGAAAAAACTTGGTATTGCTCCAGAAGACTTGATACTGCTTCTAGAAGATATTAAACTACGTAAATGAAAAATTCCTCAAATAGGTCTAATTGTTGGGATTTGTCTATGTTTTTCAGTAAAGTGATGTTATCATGATTGATACAGTGTTTCTGTCGTTGAAGATGTTTAAATACGTTAAAAGATTGTTTTGTTTTATGTTCCTGAAATCTTGTAAGCAGATTCCTCACGGTTTGTCCCACGTACTTATGGTTGCAATCACCACATTGCAACAGATAAACTCCACTTTTTTCCAAAGAATTAAAATTATGTTTATTATTAGTCAAAGCTTTACCTAGATTGTTACCTGACAAGAAGGCTGGAGCAATGTTAATATCATGGAAGTTAGTGTAGAGGTCTTTGATGTCAAACGAAACGAGCGTAGTGCTACCATCAACCTAGACATCCTTAAGTTTATTAATAAGATCTGAAGAATTTTTTAAGCGGTGTGTTATTTAGGGTTCAAACTCGTTATAAAGATTATTGGTCTATCCATCAGACCAATTATCAGTAATAAAAATACTACCACAGAAAAAATAGCAAAAGTCATACAAAAATTCCTTTATAACGAGTTTGAACCTTTAATGACACACCGCTTAAAAAATTCTTCAGATCTTATTAATAAATTAAAGGATGTCAAGGTTGATGGTACGCTCGTATCGTTTGACATCAAAAACCTCTACACTCATGTTCTCATAAATAAATATATCAAAATTATTAATAAACACATCAAAAATAAATACAAAGACTCAGTTTTCATCAAAGAGAAAAACATTACAGACCTTTGTTCAATTATTAAATTCATTTAATAAAATGAACAAAGGTCTCTGAATTCAAACAATAAAATGTACTATGGGATCACCAATATCAGGCATCATTGCTGATATTTACATTAACAATTTAGAGAAAAAAACTATTTTCAGATAAATATTCCTTATTCACTAAAGATATCAAGTTTTATGGGAGATATGTTGACGATATCATCATTATATACTCAGGCAACCCAGACAAATTAAATGCTTTATTCAATACTTTGAACTTCATTAATAATTTACAGTTCATTTAAGAAAAAGAAATAAACAATCGTCTTAATTTTCTAAATTTAACACTTATTAAAAACATTGAAACGGTATCATCAACTTTGACATCTATAGAAAACCAACAGCTACAGATTGTATCATACCGTTCAACTCTAATAACGACATTTCACATAAAAAAGCAGCTTTTTATTTTCTTTTTAATAGATTATACAACGTTCCCATGAATTTGGATAGGTTTAACAAAGAACTTAATAATATCATAAAAATCGGTCAGAATAATGGTTACAGCAACAACTTTTTACAGTCCATTGTCAATAACATACATAATAAAAACATTATTAAATTAATTTACCCTCACTTTAAATCCAACAAGAAATTTATTACACTTACAATCAAAATTTAACTAAACTTAATAAAAACTTGCATGATATTAACATTGCTCCAGCCTTTTTGTCAGGTAACAATCTAGGTAAAGCTTTGACTAATAATAAACATAATTTTAATTCTTTGGAAAAAAGTGGAGTTTATCTGTTGCAATGTGGTGATTGCAACCATAAGTACGTAGGACAAACCGGGAAGAATCTGCTTACAAGATTTAAGTAACATAAAACAAAACAATCTTCTAACGTTTTTAAGCATCTCCAACTATAGAAACACTGTATCAATCATGATAACATCACTTTACTGAAAAACATAGATAAATCCAAACAATTAGACCTGTTTGAGGAATTTTACATTTACGCTTTTAACAAAGAAAATCCTGACACGCTGGTCAACGACATCACCGATATTTATCATAATAGATTTTTCATAAAAATGTTATAAACACTTTTCATATAAACAAAATAATAATAAAAAATCACGATAGGAAGAGGTTTTAAATCATACAAGAGGTACATTGCAGTCTTCATACGTCTAACCACCAGAGCGATCCATACAGAAGCGGTCAGCGACAACCGAAGCATTTACAGCAGCGTTCCGAAGATTTATCTCGAGAAGAAACAAATCCCTCATAAATAATAATTGCTCAATGACGTCAAAACCTGAAGTTTAAAATGCCCTGCTGATTTAAGGAACTCGGTGGCACTTTATTCCGCCCGCAGCTCCTCACTTTGGAGGAATTTGGGAAACCGATGTAAATTCAATTAAACACCATTTATATTGTGTGATTGGAGGTTCAAGCCTTATTTTCGAAGAGTTGACAACGTTCTATTCGCCGAAGATTCTCTAGACAATATATAAACTCCTCAAAAAAATTAAAAGTGACTTTTGGCAATCATGGTCATGAGAATACCTGAATAGATTACAACAAAGGTTAAAATGGATTTCACGGGAAGAAAATCTTCAATCTGGGGACGCGGTAATTTTAAAAGATAATATCATTGATCCCGGCAAATGGCTATTAGCCAAAGCTCCTGGAATTCATCCCGATAGTACAGTAAGAATAGAAACTCTAAAATAAACAGAAGGCGCTACACCAAAACGCAAACTTTAGCTGTAACAATGGACGACTTCAATATCTACCACATAGACCAAACTAAAATAATAGTAACAATGACGCTGTTATTGGATGCTATCCAAAATCCAATAGGAGCTAACTATAATGTTCACTAATTGAAATCTGGGTTGTATATCGAAGACATCGGGCATATTAAGATTGAAAGAGGTCTATTCCGCATCGATACAAAAATATATAAGAGAAGAATAATCATGGACATAGAGGCAGCTTCAAACGTAGTACAGATTTTTGTTACTTATCCAACAATGTCACGAAAATGGGAGAAAATCTGTACGAGAATCTCCAACATTATTTGGATGAGGAAGAAAAACATTTGAATTGGACATACCAAGGATTAAAAGCGATCCTTCATCAGATGCATAAAAGAGCTTTTCTGGGTAATAGGTTACCCAGAAACAGGTAGGTAACAAGCATCTTTCGATACAACGACGAAGTGTATAAAGATATCGACACGCTGGTCTCTCAGAAAGGGTTGATAAGAGCATTGAGTCACCAAGATGTATTTTCGCCTAGAACTGTTTCGCCAGAAGTTTTATCAAGGTCTATAAGCCATGAATGGAGTTATTATAATATAAATTAATATCCTCAACGAAATAAGCGACTATTACATGAAAATGATGCATATCACTCTAAATCAGTGATTCTCAAAGTGGTCTATGTCAGCGAAACATAAATTTGGGAATCCATGAAATGAAAATGAGGTCCACTCGTGGACCTCAACTTTATACTACTATCTTATAATTACAGTCCGGACTTGTATCACTCGTAATCTGAAGACAAAAAAAGGTCACGCGGATTTCGAGGTAAAATCCCACCTCTACAGATGCGGAAATCTGTGTGGAGGCTTTTTTTGGTCATCAGAACACAAACTAACACTATTCTATGTGTTATACAATGTTTTATCGTTCTAGCCAAAACAATACATCGACTACTTTAGTAGTAGAGGGTCTACCGAAAACCGAAAAATATGATCAAGAGGTCTGCGACACAAAAAGTTTGAGAACCTCTACTCAAATTCTTCAACATACAATGATAATAATGTTGCTTAAGACCTCTATGCATCATTTTTAATATGTCACTATGTTACGGTGTTTTTCCATCTGTGTGGAAACGGGCAAAAAGTACATGTTAAAATTACCTATTTTTAGTCAGGAAATCGTAGTCTTGTAATTAATTACCGTCCTATCCCCATTATACCAATAATAAAAATCATTGAAAGACTAATTTATAGCAGGCTATTTTTTCAGATGAAGCCCTGTGTAGGTGCGGAGCAGCACGGTTTTTATCCGGGCGATCTGTGGACACCAACTTGTTAGAATATACGGACTATCTTGTTTCGACTATTAATAAAAACATCCAAATAGATGCGATATACACTGACTTTAGCAAGGCTTTTGAAAAAGTGGATCATTGTTTATTACTATTGAAGTTGTCACAGGCGTCTTGTTGAGTTGCTTTGCTTCGTACCTCTCCAGTCGCACTGAAGTGGTCGCGAATGGTCGAGGTTAGTCTTGTTACCATGTCTTCTGGAGTGCCTCAGGGTGGTCTTCTGGGCCCGTTCTTATTCACGGTGTACATAGGTGATATCACCAAGTCTTTTCTTACCTCAAGATGTCTTATGTATGGTGACGATAATAAAATATTTTTTCCTATGGCTGTTTAGACCATGTTTCAGACCACGTTAACCTTCAGAATGTCCTGAACAGGTTTTTTGATTTTTGTCAGATTAATAATTTGGCACTTAACATATCTAAGTATCGGACTGCTACTTTGACGAAAAAAAAGCAGTTAATTAAATTTGTACTTTGGATAGCAACTGTCTATTGTTCGATCAACATGTAGATGCAGTGGTGGCTAAAGCTAATAGGATGCTGGGATTTGTAGTGCGCTCTTCTGAATCGTTTTGCAACCCTAGACCTATTGTTTCCTTATACAATGCTTTCGTTAATAGTATTTTATCCTTCTGCAGTACAGTTTGAAAGCCTCAGTATGGCACATATATTAACAAAATAGAGAGGATTCAGATAACATTTCTGAAGTATCTTTCTTATAAATTCCGACATCCTTATACAGATTACCAATTTGCCTGCCGAATGTATCATATGCCGGCACTTCAGCAGCGCAGAACTTGCAGTGATGCCTGCTTTCTCTTCAGGTTGGTCAGAGATTACTGTGATTCTTCCTATCTTCTTTCACGCATTGATTTACATGTTCCCCCTCGTTGATTACGCTATGCCTTTCTGTTTTATGCACCGACTGCCCGGACAAATTCCTATAGAAATCCCGCAATATCTCCACATACTTCGCATGTAAAGGACAGTGGACCGCCTTGGGTTGGACATATACGCCGTCACGCCGCACAACTTTAAACAAATTATTCGTAATGCCGTGCTCGCCCTAATATCAGTTTCGTGATATTGAGTACATATTCTTGTTGCATCGGCTTGAGTTTTGCTTTGATTGATCATGTGTGCTTAAGATAAAAATTGGTCGATTTTCAATTTTATGTTTGTACAATTATTTTTTATAACGTGTTATAGTGGAGTAGCGTAAGTGGGACTGTGTCCTGTTGCTACTCCCGTGTGTGGTGAAAAATAAAATAAAAACCAAAGTTATACACGACCAAGACGGAAAAGAATACACACCTAGTTTCCAATGGCGGAAGTCATCGAATTTACGGTTATTAAAGTAAATACCGTACTTTTAAAGATTGGAGACACATCATGCGAACTTTAGATGTGGTCAACAATTTATAAAGATCGATTACAATACACAATTGTAAACACTACAGGATACACAGGTGTATCATCATCGGTGAAAACTATTGAGAATGTTCCAAAATGCGTAATAAGCGAGATTTATCGGCGTTCAGAACGGACAACATGTGAAACTCGTGAGCACGTAATTAAGTCTATCACATGGAAGTAATTGTACTTGAAAAACACGTGGATGTTCATATCGACTAAACCATTTAAAGTGGTAGTCACCCGCCACGGTATTAGAGAAGATGTAGCTCTGAATACTACTAGGGTGATCCAGATATGTCATGAATCAAAGCATCATTACACCTTAGTGTTCCAAGATCAAAGATGTCAACAAAAATTAAAGAAGAAACAGTCATCAAAGAGTATTCGACTAGTATTGCTACTATTAGTATGAATTAATTGTCTACTCGGTTTACTTCACCACTTTGCTACAACAGATAACCAGGCATAGTGCGGATCAGTTCACGCCGTTTGATTCTATTCACAATTCAGTTTTCTTTGTCAGCATAACCGGCGCGAACGTAATTATATCCAAATAGGACACAACCTAATCAGAAATTATTAAGGAATCTGTACAATCGTCTTGGCGAGATAGACTCTTTCCGTTCTAAAAATAGAGAATCCGTCCTAGTTACCGTCGACATACTATAAGAAGAGATCCTGGGTCTAGTTATAGAAAATAAATCTGTAAGTATCCGCCGATTAAGAGTTGCAACCGGGATAAGCCAATCGTCAGTGTGTAAAGATTTAGAGAAAGGAGAAATGCCACACTGATGAATCCATATGCCGTGACGAAGACATTCTCAACGCAAGTTTAAAGTAAATATTTGGTGTGGTGTAATATCCAATTTTGCCCAACATTGGTCTATTTGAATTCCCTCCCAAATTAAATAGACATACATATAATACTTAAGCTTTCTTAAGGATCATCTATACGAGCTTTTACATAACCTGCAAGACGCTCCAAAAAAGACATGTAGATTATGCAGAACGGTGAGCCACTACATTAGTCTTTATAGTCTTGCTGTGTGCAATTACTTAAATTAACATCATTAGATTTCTTATGTGGAGTTGAAAGCTCTTTCAGAATTGTGATTTTAATTCCCCACACCTCAACTAACAAAATAGTCACTTGATTTATCAAACGAACAGTGTGTAGCTAGCAAGGTGTATGAGCAATCACAAAACAAGTTCAAATTCATATTTCTTATGCTCGAAAATATAAAACTACCAAATTTTATGCTAATAATACAAAAAGCTTCAAAATTAACAAGACATTTCGAAATAAGAGTTTATCACATGTGATGAGTTACACTCTGTGCAGCTAAATCGTGAGAATTCAGATTCCCCATTCTGTCCGACTCACTATGTATAAACCAAGGACTAAATTATGTTAATCTATAGAAATAAACTTACATTATAACTAACACTAACAATATGCCTAGTGTTAGTTCTAATGCTAGTGTTAATTTCCCTTTTTTTAGCGTTTGATTATTGTAAATTTTTAGTATTACTAAAAATAAATTTACATAAAACTTTAAATAATGGTACATTGTCAATTAAACTTAAATAAACTTTTTGTATTACGTTTTATTACAATTTGATTTTAAAAAGCTTTATAATGTTATTCATTGCAGTATTATTATCCAATTAGAAAACCGTTTAATTTCCATTTAATTTAAGTGAAAATGTAGATTTATCATTTAGTTTACTTTCCCTTTTTTAAATTTAAGTTCACTTACCATAGCATATCCCATACAGAATGCTTTTCCCCCAGCTGTAACCGGCGTTGAATGACCGTAACCTATCATTGCTAAAACGACGGTCGCAAAATAAAACGAACCGGCAAATTTCCATTGTGGTCCAGCTTTGTGTGGTTTATATTCTGTTATTACAAGTTCCATCATTTTGTAATCATCGTCTGATATGTTGTATTTTTTCTTTAAAGCCCCGCTGATATCTACACATTATTTTTGATTTTTTTGAACTTTTTTAAAAAATTTATTTACCTTTTAACATTCCATCGCGAATTAATTCCTCTTTAGATTCCAATGCATCAAAAACAGCCGCACCCACTAATAAATACGTAAATGTAGTAATAACCAACGATAAAGTTCGAACATTTTGTCGCTTCATTTCGTCAGTTTTTTTGTTGTCTCCTCTCGATTGTTAAGTTTTCATATTCTAGCTTCAACTTGTACCAAATTTGTGAAGCTACGGCTATATTTTTTATTTTGGCGGAAGAGAAATGGGGGGAAAAATTAGATTAGAAACGGATCGATATCTACCAGGTGCCACCCGTTCGGTGCTCTCGTTATTACCAACTTACTTTCTCTTTCTGCATCTCATCATTATCGACAAAGCCCTGTATAATAATGCACCCACATAAACTATCATTAGGAACGTAAATAATTGGAAAAAACGAAAATGCAGATTACTGGTTGGTGAATTAGGAAGCTGTCTTAAATGGAGATCCCTTTGACGGGAATCCATGGGAGAAACAACTTTGTGACCTTTCATCCAGGGTTGATAGATTTTCACTGAGGGAAATGTTGTATAAGTTAACGCTTGCGCAAAAAATGCTTAAATTTAAAGAATTAATAATATACTTAAAAGAAAAGCGGCTGCTTTGTTACATCACTACAGATAATAATAATTACAAATATACTTAATAGCATATTCGTGTGAACCAAGTGTTTAATAAATACTACATAAACGATAAAATAGGATCACTGGTAAAACAATCATTTATTTTTGTAATTCAATAAATCTTGAGTTTACCAAATTAATTCTAGATTCTAGAGGAAAATGGCACTAAGTTCTTAAATTGCTTAAGTTTTTCAACATCTGTAATGCAATATGCTTAAAATCACTCTCTCATAATGCTGATATCCTGGTGTAATCATTACTTTCAGGATGCATCATTCAGATTAAGATAAGACTCATGCAGAAAAAGACCGATCGTGTGATTCTCAAAACTTGGGTCAAATATAAATATCAAATTCCATTTTTTCTTCAGTAATTTAAATCGTGTTTTTAAAGTCTCGGTATTTTATGTTTTACGTGCAAAGATTTTTCAATATCTGTCATGCAATATACTTGGTATCGCTCTCTCATAATGCAGATGTCTTGATGAAATTGCTGTTCTTCGGAAGCAATACTCGGATTGAAACAAGACTCGTGCAGCAGGAAACAAAAAAAATTACGGCTAAGTGATTATACCTTACACGATCACGACTAAGTGATTAGGTTTTTGAGGTACTTACGATACGATGATAGGGAAATCTGTTAATATGATTTATAATGGGTTTCGTAAATCTGGATATCTGAACTTTTTGAGATGAGATATTGGAGGAATGCACGTAGAGAAGGCTGCTTAGGATAACGATAGAGGATTAGAAAAAGTAAAGTTGTTTGCAGCTTGCAGTACTATTTACACCTGCTAAAACCCATACTGTTTTTTGTTGGATGAAAATATCTTGGGCCGCCGAAGAATTGCGCCAAATTAGTATTCCATTCGACACCCTACTATGAATCTTGGTAATGTATGTGGCTCTGCTAGCCGTATATCTAGCTATAGCCCGTATGCGCCTGATCGAAAAAATCTCTACAGCCAAGCATCTTTGCAGATATTCAACATTAGAGTCTTTAATTTTAAACTTTCGACCTTGAATTTTAATTGTTAATGTAATATCTGCGTTTCGACATTTTCGACAAGTTTCAAACTGTTGCCACTTCGCAGCTTCGGTTACAACATCTTTTGATATCGAGTTCAACTCTATATTTCGACGACGTTAGTATAAAAGATGTATCATCAGCATATATACAAATACCAACAGCGGAGTTGTTAATAGGAAAACCGTTTATGTCAATAATGAAGCGTAATAGGGCCTAAAATTGATTCTTGTAGGACACCAGATGTAATATTTGTAACATTCGAAGTTCGTCCTTTCCACTCTATACACCGCATTCGGTGTTTAAGGTAACTACAAATCATTTGATTTGGTACACCTCTTATAGCATAACGTTCAAGTTTGTTTAATAGAATTTTATATTGGATGCAATCAAAAGCCTTGCAGTTCTGCAGGAAACATTACTGCAGAACTACTGTGGTATTTCAAACTTAGGTTCAATATAAGTATCAACTTTTGCTTGGGCTTTCACAAACCGTTTTGCTATATTAAAATAGGATTAGACTATTTTAATATAGATCGTATAGTTGAGATGATTTTGTTCCCAATTTTTCTCCACTACTCAACTCTTTTTAAGTCCAGTACTCTGATTTAACTCCGTTCCCGCTACCCTGTAAATCCTGTAACCCTGTAATGTTTCGCTTATCCATTTTAAATTTCGAATTTATCATTTACATATGTATAAGTCAGATGATGTTCCATGTATGCATTGTTGCCAGATCTGGTGAAATTTCACCACATCTGATGATTTTTTCGTGATCTGGTGAAATGGTAAAAACTTCAGAGAAACTTCATATTTCTGGTGATTTTACAACTTTACATTTTTTGATTGAAATTTCGAATAAAGTTTCAGATACTTAAACAAAAAAAGTAACTGTGAAATTTTTGACAACATGAGTTTTTACAGTTCCAGAGACTATATATTATTTTACGGGCTGCTAACTTATTGGCAGCATAAGGTATTATGTCTCCAAAGTACTGCTTATCAATGTAAATGTATTAATAAATTCTTCCATTTTTCTTCAGAATCAATGATTATTAAAAGGAAACTATACAAAATTTCTGAAGAAATTATTTATTTTGATATCGACTACCGGTTTCGTGATGTATCTATTACGTCATCAGGTCGCGCACGTCAAAGTTAAAAAACATAAAAGTCGACATTTGAGGTTAATAGATTTGATTAAGCATATATATGTGATTTAGTTATTACCTTAAAAATTGAACAATTTCTAGACGAGATTTTAAGATATCATAACAACAATCGTAATAACATCATAATAATCGAAAATCTTAAAATCTCGTCTAGAAATTGTTCAACTTTTAATCATTCAAGAAGGGGAAATACTAAATCACATATATATGCTTAATCAAATCTATTAACCTCAATTGTCGACTTTTTTGTTTTTTAACTCTGCACGACCTGATGACGTGATAGATACATCACGAAGCCGATAGTCGATATCAAAATAAATAATTTCTTCAGAAATTTCGTATAGTTTCATTTTAATATCAATGTAAAGTCTGCCACCTTGTTGGCAGCATTAGCTGTTATGTTTCCAAAGTTCTACTCATCAGTTTGAAGTCTGCTAACTTGTTGGCAGCTGAGCTATTACAGTTCCAAATACTTTACGTTATCTTAAAGACTGTCACCTTGTTGGCAGCTGAGCTATTACAGTTCCAAATACTGTATATTATTTTAAAGACTACCACCTTATGGACAGCATGAGCTGTTATGTTTCCAAAGTTCTACTCATCAGTTTGAAGTCTGCCAACTTGTTGGTAACATGAGTCATTACTGTTCCACAGACTATATATTATTTTATAGACAGCCAACTTGTTGGCAGCATGAGGTATTATGTCTCTAAAGTCTTGCTTATCAACTTAAAATCGTACATTATCTTAAAGACTGTCAACTTGTTGGCAGCATGACATGCAATGTCTCCAAAATGCTGCTCATCAAGTTGAAATCTGCCAAAACTTGTTGGTGGTATGAGCTATTACTGTTTCAAATATTATACAGAATCTTGCAGATTACTAACTTGTTGGCAGCATGGGCTGTTATGTCTCCAAAGTACTACACATCACTTTGAAGTCTGCTGACTTCTTGGCAACATGAGGTATTACTATTCCACAAATTATATAATATTTTACAGACTGCCAGCTTGTTGACAGCATGACTTGTTTCTGTTCTAAACACTATATATTATCTTAACGACTATTAACTTGTTAACAACATGAGCTTTTATGTCTCCAAACTCCCCAGACTTCAAAGTGATGTCTTCCTCATCACTTTGAAGTCTACCAACTTATTTACAGTATGAACTGCCATAATTTGTTACAAATGCTATACATATACACTAATGGACTAAAGGTTAAGGTTTAGTGTTGTTTTTTTTTTTCTAGTTTGTTATTGTTCTTATGTGGTTGTTTGTCTCCAAGCGTTTTAAGTTATCTCAGGAATGGATATTAGTTATAAGTAATAATATTTGCACATTGTTGAAAATTGTTATTTGCAATACAATAACTCTATTGTAATATAATCCTCTATTGAATAGAGGATTATATCTTAAACATTAAAAATGATAGAAAGAGTTTTTTGCGAAGCTGGAAACATTGATACATTGTAACAAAAATTGTTGGTAATAAATGAATGAAATGTTGACGTATTTTTGCTGTAAATTTAAACGTAAATCGATAAAATTTTTAAAACTGAGCAAAGGACGATTTGAAAGTAGTTGGTCAAAATAATTAATGATTAATAAATTTTATTTTTGTCATCTGACAATACTGCATATATGCATGTTTTTATTCTTCTACTGTCTTCAGCGCAAGACAGGTTTCTAAAGATTTCAATTGACAAAAAAACTTTCCAGCGCGTTCCTCACTTAACAGGTGCGTTATAACATGATTACCCAACATCATTACCACTTCCTGTACTTCTTTAATTACGTTTGCGTATAGTATAGAATCATTGATACTAGGAACACAAGGAACGATCTTCGATATTTTGATTATATATTTCAGTATATACAGCGCTTTCCAAAAGTAATGGATAAATTTGATAAATCCATTACAAGAATTTATGGAAAAATCGTTGAGATGGATTTAAAGGTTTCATCGTCAAGATCTTTTGAATTCAGTAATAAAGAAAATAACATATTGTATTTAAAAAAAATACATCGGTGACGTCATTACTCGTTTAGAAACGGCAGAAAAAAGTTAAAATTAACCACATTAAATTTTTCATAAACTGTTTTTTTTTTGAGGTTTTATTAGTCCTCCTTTCGAAACTTGATCTGTATATGTTAAAGTAAAACTTTGCGGCGAGTTTGAAGAATTTTTGACATGTATATCCAGCAAAGTACTCCAATGCATTATACTTTACATCGTCGATATCTTCAGATTGTTTTCCTTTTTTTGGTAGCTGCTGATTATCAGTCACTGACTGAGATAACCACGTTTTGCTTATAAGATGTCCAATTTCCAATGTTGGAGTTTTCCTGTAGCCTGATGCAGGTGACTTTTGTCTGTCTGGAAGAGGGTATTTTCTTTCTTTTGACTGCATTAGCGATAGCAGAGGCTTTTGGATGGAAGGTAGATTCTAATGGAGCTTCCAGATACATCTCTTTTATGCCCTGAGCAATTTGAGGAGGTGTTCGCATCCCAGTTTATTATTCTGCACCTCACTTAATTAGGAATTGCTCTGGATAATCTTTCGAATCACAATTGACTACGAGATAGTACACCTTGACAAAGAGAGCGTTGTCTTTGGATGAGTAATCATCTTTTATTAGCCTTGCCCAAGGCCAAGTTACTTATTCAGTATCAGCTTGACCTTTCTCTATTAAAGATTGGATGCTGCTATACTCGCAAAAGCCATACATCTCATCAATTCACTCAACTGATTGCTCCAACTTCTATTTCTGCAAAAAAAAGTAAGCAGACCGGTCTCATTGCTCAATTCTTTGTTTCAAGTATGAACAAGGGTACTGTTCTATTTTTTCCTGGGCTTTTGTCATGAATCTTAATAAATTTAGATACATGTATCCTAACCCAGAGACAGTTTGGTTCTTTCTCTTCTGCTGTAGGCCTTAGTTCTATCTAAGACGTCCTCGGTTGAGCTTGCTTCTTAAACTATCAATTTCTCGCTTTCAGCCCTCTCTTCCTGGTTAATAAGATTGGAGAGACGATTCACTAAGCCTGGCGCTGGAATGGATTCAGTGTTAATTCAGTGTAATGGAGCCTAATAGAACCTTAGCAAAGATGTTTTCTTCAAATGACACAAGTTTGTACTTTAAAACAGAAGAAATATATGTCTCTAAAACTTCCTCATCCCAAGGGGCATTGATCAGAGCGGTGGATGGAGTTTTGAGTTGAAACTCATCAATGATCTTACAATTAGTAAAGATTATGCTTTCTTCAAATGACGCTATCTTGTACTTTAAAACAGAAGAAATATGTATCCCAAAAACCTTCTCATCCCAAGGGACACTGGTCAGAGCAATAGATGGAGTTTTGAGATGAAACTCATCAATGATCTGTAGATTCCTAGTATCATGGGAATCACCCATATAGTATCTAATCCTTATTTATAGCTTCGTTGACAAATTGATTAATCAATATTTTCAAATTAATATGATATCCTTCTCAATTAGTCACGTATGCTCAGTTGAAGTTCTTATCCAGGAGGGTGGAAGCAGACAGAAGGGCATTAAAATAGGAGGATGTGCTAAAGCAGAAGTGCGGAATGGAGGAAATACAAAGAATAAGAAGGAAAGGTCTGTCTTGTGGAATAAATTTGAGAGTAGTGTTAGTGATGTGGCAAAACAGGAATGGAGTGTTAAGGTCAAATGATGGTTTACAGGATGAAATTGCTGATTCATTACTTGAAATCGAAATAGATATATTAGGAAAATGCAAGTTATGAAGAATCCATTGTAATCCAGTCAAATTTCCAACCATAATTGTAAATCATTGGATTTTTGTATTTAAAAGTATTTTATTATTTACCTACAAACGAAAAAGTATTTTATTAAAATTGTATACGAGTTAAGAAGGTCTAAAAAATCAAGCATAATATACTATATTGGAACAATGTTAAAATTTAAAAGTTTCTTTTTTGCGAAAGTTTAATATTTTCACTAAAACTAATAAATTTAATTATTAGCAATTTACCATTGCACATTGTAAAAGATGTCAACAACCGCAAAGGCACAATTTACGCCGAAAACGAAACGAAGCGAAAATGACTGCAAACTATGTAACCAATTAGCTAACGAGAAATTTCCACCTCTAAGGAGAGCCCAGAGCTAGGCTCAATTTTCAAACTTCTCAACAGTTGGTTGCACGTTCAGTACTCTAATTCTATTACTCGTATTTGAAGCAAAACGAATACATTTAAAGTCAAAAGATAATGTGTCAAAAAAATAGTGAAAATCATCAAAATAACCAGTTAAATAAAGAAGCAAAAAAATTCTTAGATGTTTTAATTTCTGAAGGTGGAAAAAGACGATGCGATGAAACTTCGGAAGAGTTTCGAAGTGGAATGAAGATTCCTGAATTTTTCGATGAAGAAAAATTTAAAAGGTAAAGCGGAAATTGTTGTAATACTTAAAGCGATTAAAAAGAAATTAAAGACAAAAAGATTTAGGACAAGGTTTAAACGTTCATTTTATATAAAAAATAACTTACAATTTACCCAATCTACTCTTGCTAAGATAAAGTGAATTTAATTATCCCAATTTCAACACTTAATAAATGTATATTACTAAACATAATTATAATTATTTCATTATTACCGCTTTCCAGAGGCCAAAAATTTTTTCACCGAAATATATTCGCGATGCTTTTGGGAAAATTTCTCGGCTTAATCTCAGGTCTTACGTCAATATCGGCTCAAAAAATATTGGAACACACCAATCAATCTAATGAGCCAAAAACGGCGTTTAAACGTTACGTTTCGACTATTTTTAGTATGTATACGTGGTATACATATGATTTAATACCGGGATCAAAGTAAGTTAATTTTTAAAAGTTAAACTCAAATTACTTTTTAACTTAATTTTTGCTAGGTCTTGGGAATCGTTGAAACGTATAAGAACAATTCACAATTTCGCCAGTTTAAAATCTCATAAAAATCAAATTGGGGAAATCGATCAATATCACATGGCTTTAGCGCAATTTGGTTTTATGGGATTAATCGTTTCGAAGTGTGATAAAATTGGGATTTTTCCAAGTGAGGAAGAAATGGATTGTTTTATACATTTCTGGAGGGTTATTGGTCATATGCTTGGGATCGAAGAGAAATATAATATTTGTAGGGAAACGTTTAAAGAGACGAAAGAAATTTGCGATGAGATAATTGGCGAAATCATTTCCCCGAATCTAAATAAATTGGACGAACGCTTTTTGAAAATGACCGGAGATTTAATTGAAGGATTATCCTCAATGATGCCAGTTTTAGAATTTAAAGTATTTTTAAGTTGGCTCATTACATTAATTAATAATAACAATCAAGATAAAGATGTTGAAATTTTATGCATGAATTATTTTGAGAAAAGTTTACTCAAATTTCTTCAGACGTTCGTTTTTTTATTAAAATTTGAATTGCTCAGAAAGTTTATGAGGAACTTTATGTATCTAGTTTTATTTGTAACGCATAAATTTCCATTTCTAGCTTATTATAGATATGGGTTGAATTATAAACATAGCAAATTTGTTGAAAGTTCTAGTTTTGATTACACATTGAATTAATTCCGAAATTATAGTTAAATTTAAATATGTATTTAATTTATAAATTAATCTAATAGATGGCGCAAGACAATTTAATGTTACAGAATGTTTTAAGATGGTTAAATTATTAAATAAATTATCATAGAAAGGGCTAATTAAAAAAAAAATAAAACCATTTCTTTTATCGTAGTAATAATAAGTATTTATAACATTTCAATACTTTTGAAAATTGAAAAACCCCGCCATCTATAATATTTATCGTGAATTAAAAATTGGCGGTTTTTTTTTCAATTCAAAATTTATCTTAAATATATACCCTTTTTATACTTATTACTTATTAAGTATATATAAACAAGGATATTACATATTGAATTTATCTTCTAACAAATATTAAGAAAATATTTCAAAAAAATCGTTATTATCAAAAAAATTGATTTTATACTGTTATAAATGAGCGAACATAAATGAAGAATATAAATATGTGAAGAAAGCGGAATAATGTCCGTATTGTGAATAGATTTTAACTTATCAATTCGCTTTATTGGAGCACGTTGGTTTCGCGATGCAAAATAATGAAAGTTTTCACTTTCAGTGGAAGACAGATATCGGGTTTGAAAGCAAAGATCGAGCACTTTCACTTCTTGTTGTGATACTAAATCAATTTAATTTCAAACGAAATCCTTCAAATTTATTTTCACCGTCTTTTTTTCCCAAAATATATTGTTAATTCTTTTATCGTTAAAGTAGTTTTATTATTAGAAGTTATCATTGAGATTCAAGGTACAAAATATTAAAAGATGACAACAATCTACGTGCTTGAAATGGAAGTTACTGGTATTCTTTCTTTATATTGCTATGATTTGAAGGTGGGGAAGCCTCCTCACCACTTTTACTTGTGCAAGAGCCAATTTCACCGTTGGTGGGATCGTCAAAGGCCGAATATATTTGTAGTGTTTTAATAACAGAGTGAGTTTTATGTTGAAGAAACATTTTTTAAAATGATGGATAATTTTTTAAATAAAACAGGTAACATTTGTTATTTTAATAATATAATTTAAACATCTAAGTAATTGTAGATAAATGCCATCCAAGTGAATTTGTTGATAATCTTTTAAATAAAGGAGCAACAATACGTTGTGATGAAACCAATGAGGAATTTAACAGATTTGAGAATTTACCGGAATATTTCGACGAAGAAAAGTTTAAACGGTAAACACTTTTACTTTTCAACTTTCTCTTTTAGTATCTAACCTTATTCAAATAATCTTTTTATTAAACATTTTTCAGAGGGCAACAATTTTTTTATAAACATCTTTATGCCATGTTTTTCGCAAAAATGCTCGGATTAAGCACAATTCTTTCAGTTCCTGATTTAGCGCAAGTTTTAAAATTTACTAAAATGTCCAGTGAACCACTTTCAGCTTATAAACGATATTTATCAACCGTTTTTCATATGGTAGCTTGGTACGATCATGATTTTCAACCAAATTCAAAGTAAATATGTTAAATTTTTGTATGGAACATATTTTAACCATCAAAGTTCTTCTTAAAATATCAGATGCTAATTATATCAACGTCACACATTCCATCGTTGCGTAACCAACTCAAACAATTTTTAAGCTTGAAACAAAAAAATGTATAAGATAGAGAGAGATATGTAAGATATGTACAAGATAGAGCTATTGTAGTCTCGATGTAGTTCATCGATTTAAGTTAACCTGTATTAGAATGAAATGATTTCTAGCGAGTACGTCTGTTTCGAACACTTTGAGGCGATGAATTAACTTCTCGTGGTGTAGACCAGCGTTTCCCAGCCTTTTTTGAATAGCGGACTTGTAGAATAAATAATAATAATATATTCAAAAACATGTTAGCCCTTAGATGTTTAATTACCTTGGAGACGGTAAGCGACCTTAGTGGGCCTCACGAGGCTCATAAGCTGTGGTCAGTTGTCCTTACGTTTTTTTTCATCTAGTGTCCCATCCCATTGGGTTGATCTATTTTATGACGCTAAATTGTTAGGGAATCTCTTAATACCATGAGGCATGTTTTAGTAAAATTACTATTTTGAAAGTCTATGAGAAATTTTCTTCATAAACTCCTTGTTCTCTTGTTCTTCTAAGTGTCCCATCCAAAGCTGTTATTGGGTTGATCTATTTTATGACGCTAAATTGTTAGCAAATCTCTTAATAGAATGAGACATGCTTTAGTAAAATTACTATTTTGAGAGTCTATGAGAAATTTTCTTCCTAGGCTCCTATTCAAGACATTCTACATTTTTTACACGACAAGTATCATTGCACCACAAACAGTTCTTTCGTCCCTTCTTTGCTGGTCAAATTGATGATTAACATATTCCAAAAGTCGTAGCAACGAGAACTATTCGTTGCGTGTTTCCGTCGTCAAACCGAATGTAGCGTAAGAGCAGCTTGAAGCGATTGAGGGACATCGTAGCTGTGTAGTCGAATTGAACGTATCAGTAAACATTCTGTTCTCATCTGTTTCTGTTTCTTGCAGTAAAATTAGGATAGGCTATGTTCCAATCGCGTATGATGCCTGATGCTTGGCGATGTTTCGCAAACAATGGGATTAACCATCTCCGAAGTGACAAATTGCTTGATTGAATGTTAATTGCACTAGCAAAAAATTACTGCATAATTGAAATAAGACCACATCTGGCAGCAACTGGAACATTGTATGCATGCGAACGGTATCTGGCCGTTGGATTTTTCATCCAAACAACGCCATCTTTGGATGTATAAAATTTGCCAACGGGCAATTATGAATTATTAGTATGACAATTAATGTTGTAACGATTAATCAGCGACTAATCGGAAGAGCCGATTATTCGGCCAGTTTTTAGTTTGCGATTAAACAATAAAAAAATGGATTAGTCGGCATTTAGTATAATACTGCAAATAATATACCAAAAAAATAGAAATAATTTTAAATATTTATTTAAGATTATGTAGCATTTACACGGAACTGAGAGGAAAAGAGAGATAGAGAATCAGACAACGAACTGAAGAGAGAGACGACTGAAGCAGTATAAACAGTTCGTATTTTTTAACAAAAAAAGGAAGAAATACAAACTTATGATGAATAAAGACGATAACAAGGATTTTGCAGAATTTCGTACTACTATAATTTCCACCGCCGATGATGACGTAAGAAAGATGAAGAAGAATAAAATGATGAAACTGAAGTAGATGAAGAAACAAGGTGCCCATTTCATTCCACAACGTGTAAAAAATGATGACCAATGTTACGTTACTGAATACAAGAAAAAAATAGATTGCACTCAAGACGATGATGACGATCAAGAAACCATAAAACCGATGAAGGTAATGAAGATAAAAAAGAAGCTGAAGAAATTATATGAAGAAAGCTAAGAATCAAGTAGTGAAACACTGATGATGAGAAAAACGTAGATAAGAAACAATTCAATGCAGCCATTTAATAAAACAAACATTTATCTTGTCGTTCCGTGATGTAGAAGATTCTTTAAATAGATCTTCTGGTAAAGATGAGGGTATTATCGTGCAATTTAAAGAAATGACCGCAACGGCGGAATGGAATGATCTACAAATGTTTTTATATGTCAAGAAATCATCAAGTGGTTTATCAAAATTGTTTATCAAAAGAGAGAGGGGAATAACTTTTTGGTACAAATCCAAAAAAACCTTTGAAGGGTGAATATTTCAAAAAGAGTGGTAGTGCTACTTTACATGAAACCATACAAGCGTTTTTTTTATGAAGGCGATGGCTGGTAGAGGAAAAGTAGACGATGATGCACTAATGGAACATGTTAATTATGGTAATTCTTATGGCAGTTCTTTATGACGAAAGAACTATTAAAGAATTCAAAAGAGTTACAAATCTATGAAAAATGATCAAAAAGATTAAGATGAGGGCTGATGTCGTGAAACGATACGAGAATTATTCAAATAAGTTTAGCGGGAAAATACAACAAACATCAACAACCAGTAATACATTGAGCACCAAAACCTCAATAGCTTGCTAGGTACAAAATCAATAATCCTATGTTGCAATTGTGGTGATGTTGGTCATAAATCCAATGACTATCCAAAGAAAGAAAAAGGAATGAAATGCTTTATATACAACAATTATGGGCACAAAACGACGAAATATAATAAGAAGAGATTCGAAGCAAATTATATCGAAAATTAAATAGGAAATAATTATAAAGAAGTGATATTAGAAGAAGCATATTAGAAGAGCGATAACTGCCTTGGCTGATACTGGAAGTGTAAAAAAGGCAACCTTTTTAGTGAACCTAATATGCATCAGCGAATCCTGACAATTGAACTTGTCACGGTGTAAAGAAAAGTTTATAACACTTACTAGAATTGCAAAGAACAACATTAAGACTTTGGGTCAGTTTGTGTGTAATATTATTATAGATGTTGATGTACTTCAAACTATAATACACATTGTACCTGTAAACGTTATCAGTTGCAAATTACTTTTGCGTGATGATTTACTCTCATAATACCTCTGGTATTGATTAACCACTCTGTAATCTATGTCACGAATTGCTGTTGATGACGACACGATTGACAATTTAACAAAGGTAAAAGATATGTAGTAAAGAGAAAAGGTTAGGAGATTGGTTCACAAATATCGACCGAAAGATCATGTAATAACTGAAATGTAAACAAATAATGAAGACCAATTAGATGTATTTGATTTTTTCAGAGAAGGTCCATGTTGTACTACAGCATCAGCAGATCATTTGAAGCCATATAAGACATGACATTATTTTAACTACCTAATCCTACATGTAAGCGCTGCCAAAAGTATCCGTATAAAAGAGTATCGGAATGATCGGCAATGGCCGATTAATCGGCCGACTAGTAGTTCCTTTTAAGACCAAATAGGCCCATTACTACCATTTTTTAGTTAAATATATTTTATAGATAAACCCATCGACTAGCCAATCAGAATGCGTAAAATAGCCGTAACTATGGTAACAATCTCTTCGATAGTTTAACCAGAAGATGGTAGTAACGAGCCATAGTCGGATAGTCGTTAGTCGACCAAAATCATAGTCAGTTCAACCTTAATGACAATAACTGCCTGTCCTTCGACTACTTCTTCATTGTTACGGTCAACATCATTATCTCCGAATGGATAATCTTCATACCCAATATTCTCACTCGCAAGAATATGCGGTCCTGTCTGTCCTAAATGAGCTGTCGGTTTCTTGGCAGTCTACAAAATCGTTTAATCCTTTAGAACTCTTTTAAGGTCTTCCTACACTTCGTCACTTATTTCCTACATTTCAAATGGTACAAAGTAAGTAAAAAGCGACGAACACGAAAAACAGCAAAAATGCAACACGATAAATACCAAAAGCAAACTCACACGAATTATATACATATACATATGGCGCCATAAAGTCGGTAAACGTAGTCAATCGTGTTTGAACAAATTTTGATAGCTGCTTATACACGTTTCCCATACACTGAACAGACGGAACTCGTAAGGCCTAATAGCTGCAGTTATCATTTTGATACATAAACAGATCAGGTTTGTTCTATGAATTCAATGCAAATAATCTTTAGCATTTTTGGTTACGTTTAGAAAAAATTAGCGGTAGTTGGTACAAAATATTTCGGTGTTTAGAACTAAGAAAAAATTTAGTGACTACATAAAGTCAAAATTGGACTTGAAAAGTCCAATCGCATCCTAGGGTTAACTTGGGCGGATAAAAATTATCCAGGAAGCAGTCAAATTTACCTGCGGACTAGTGGTTGAGAATTGCTGGTATAGACTATAACCTCGAAAATCTTGGAGCAATACTTGCCGGAAAATTAAACTGAAATTTTCACATTGGCAAGACGAAGTCAACGTAACCAAGTCTTCCGCTGAATCTCTGGAAGTAACTGGAGTTAAAGCACGAATATCTTATATGGTTTAGATGACACCATAGATTGTGGTTTAGATGATACCATTAGATGACATCAATTTAAGCGAAATTGATGCATCATTAGAGACCCACTTCTAAACCATTTAATTCAAAATAAAATTGATTATATACTGATAAACTATAATTTCAACCAGCCATGTAAGGTAACCTTTATAAGCACAAAAACTATGATCCTTAATTCAAAAGAAGCGCCTTTGCCTGCCAAAAAATGTTTTAAAGACAATTAAATTAAGAGTAAGTATAGGCGTTTCTGGACCAAAAAGCCACATTAAGAGGACCTTAGATACGCAAATTTTTCTCTTCATTCCAGACTAAAAATCTTGCTGTAAACACCGAACGCAATTTTTTGCTCTTTTCTCAACTTTGACCACCAATCTTTTAAAAGATTGTGGTCAACTCGACCAAGAAACCAAAATCTTATAGGTTTCTGAAAATATGTAATGATGCTGGGTGCTGAGAAAAAAATGGGAATAGACTCAAACGATGAATGACTATCCCAAAAAGCCTAAATTGGATCTGAAAAAGTTTTAATTCTAATTCTAAAAAAAACGATTAGCAGCGATCTAAAGGTTACCTTGTCAGCAACAGATACTGACACTGATTTGAGAAGAATAAGCTCAATGGTACATTAAAATTTAAAAAACTCATGTATTTCAGTTACACACCCCATTGGTCACCCTGACCACTGGGTTGTATTACATAACCCTCTGGTTCAGCAGAATTGGTGCATGTTAACGTTTTGGAAATTGCTCCATCTTGAACCTTAGTTTGGATATCTATGTTTTTCGAGATTGGATAATAACTTGATATGGATTTAGGTATCGATTTGATTACTCTGAATGGCAACATTCTTTTGTTTTGTTCTTAATTCTAGAAGACTTGATATTGCATCTCGAAGACTTAAAATGCTTCTAGAAGACTTGATACTGCCTCTGGAAGATTTGAAATGCTTCCAGTGGAATTGATACTGCTTCAAGAAGGCTTGATATTGCCTTTTGATCTTTTAAAAGATTGTGGTCAACTCGACCAAGAAACCAAAATCTTATAGGTTTCTGAAAATATGTAATGATGCTGGATGCTGAGAAAAAAATGGGAATAGACTCAAACGATGAATGACTATCCCAAAAAGCCTAAATTGGATCTGAAAAAGTTTTAATTCTAATTCTAAAAAAAAACGATTAGCAGCGATCTAAAGGTTACCTTGTCAGCAATAGATACTGACACTGATTTGAGAAGAATAAGCTCAATGGTACATTAAAATTTAAAAAACTCATGTATTTCAGTTACACACCCCATTGGTCACCCTGACCACTGGGTTGTATTACATAACCCTCTGGTTCAGCAGAATTGGTGCATGTTAACGTTTTGGAAAGTGCTCCATCTTGAACCTTAGTTTGGATATCTATGTTTTTCGAGATTGGATAATAACTTGATATGGATTTAGGTATCGATTTGATTACTCTGAATGGCAACATTCTTTTGTTTTGTTCTTAATTCTAGAAGACTTGATATTGCATCTCGAAGACTTAAAATGCTTCTAGAAGACTTGATACTGCCTCTGGAAGATTTGAAATGCTTCCAGTGGAATTGATACTGCTTCAAGAAGGCTTGATATTGCCTTTTGATCTTTTAAAAGATTGTGGTCAACTCGACCAAGAAACCAAAATCTTATAGGTTTCTGAAAATATGTAATGATGCTGGATGCTGAGAAAAAAATGGGAATAGACTCAAACGATGAATGACTATCACAAAAAGCCTAAATTGGATCTGAAAAAGTTTTAATTCTAATTCTAAAAAAAAAACGATTAGCAGCGATCTAAAGGTTACCTTGTCAGCAATAGATACTGACACTGATTTGAGAAGAATAAGCTCAATGGTACATTAAAATTTAAAAAACTCATGTATTTCAGTTACACACCCCATTGGTCACCCTGACCACTGGGTTGTATTACATAACCCTCTGGTTCAGCAGAATTGGTGCATGTTAACGTTTTGGAAAGTGCTCCATCTTGAACCTTAGTTTGGATATCTATGTTTTTCGAGATTGGATAATAACTTGATATGGATTTAGGTATCGATTTGATTACTCTGAATGGCAACATTCTTTTGTTTTGTTCTTAATTCTAGAAGACTTGATATTGCATCTCGAAGACTTAAAATGCTTCTAGAAGACTTGATACTGCCTCTGGAAGATTTGAAATGCTTCCAGTGGAATTGATACTGCTTCAAGAAGGCTTGATATTGCCTTTTGATCTTTTAAAAGATTGTGGTCAACTCGACCAAGAAACCAAAATCTTATAGGTTTCTGAAAATATGTAATGATGCTGGATGCTGAGAAAAAAATGGGAATAGACTCAAACGATGAATGACTATCATAAAAAGCCTAAATTGGATCTGAAAAAGTTTTAATTCTAATTCTAAAAAAAAACGATTAGCAGCGATCTAAAGGTTACCTTGTCAGCAATAGATACTGACACTGATTTGAGAAGAATAAGCTCAATGGTACATTAAAATTTAAAAAACTCATGTATTTCAGTTACACACCCCATTGGTCACCCTGACCACTGGGTTGTATTACATAACCCTCTGGTTCAGCAGAATTGGTGCATGTTAACGTTTTGGAAATTGCTCCATCTTGAACCTTAGTTTGGACATCTATGTTTTTCGAGATTGGATAATAACTGGATATGGATTTAGGTATCGATTTGATTACTCTGAATGGCAACATTCTTTTGTTTTGTTCTTAATTCTAGAAGACTTGATATTGCATCTCGAAGACTTAAAATGCTTCTAGAAGACTTGATACTGTCTCTGGAAGATTTGAAATGCTTCCAGTGGAATTGATACTGCTTCAAGAAGGCTTGATATTGCCTTTTGATCTTTTAAAAGATTGTGGTCAACTCGACCAAGAAACCAAAATCTTATAGGTTTCTGAAAATATGTAATGATGCTGGATGCTGAGAAAAAAATGGGAATAGACTCAAACGATGAATGACTATCCCAAAAAGCCTAAATTGGATCTGAAAAAGTTTTAATTCTAATTCTAAAAAAAACGATTAGCAGCGATCTAAAGGTTACCTTGTCAGCAATAGATACTGACACTGATTTGAGAAGAATAAGCTCAATGGTACATTAAAATTTAAAAAACTCATGTATTTCAGTTACACACCCCATTGGTCACCCTGACCACTGGGTTGTATTACATAACCCTCTGGTTCAGCAGAATTGGTGCATGTTAACGTTTTGGAAAGTGCTCCATCTTGAACCTTAGTTTGGATATCTATGTTTTTCGAGATTGGATAATAACTTGATATGGATTTAGGTATCGATTTGATTACTCTGAATGGCAACATTCTTTTGTTTTGTTCTTAATTCTAGAAGACTTGATATTGCATCTCGAAGACTTAAAATGCTTCTAGAAGACTTGATACTGTCTCTGGAAGATTTGAAATGCTTCCAGTGGAATTGATACTGCTTCAAGAAGGCTTGATATTGCCTTTTGATCTTTTAAAAGATTGTGGTCAACTCGACCAAGAAACCAAAATCTTATAGGTTTCTGAAAATATGTAATGATGCTGGATGCTGAGAAAAAAATGGGAATAGACTCAAACGATGAATGACTATCCCAAAAAGCCTAAATTGGATCTGAAAAAGTTTTAATTCTAATTCTAAAAAAAACGATTAGCAGCGATCTAAAGGTTACCTTGTCAGCAATAGATACTGACACTGATTTGAGAAGAATAAGCTCAATGGTACATTAAAATTTAAAAAACTCATGTATTTCAGTTACACACCCCATTGGTCACCCTGACCACTGGGTTGTATTACATAACCCTCTGGTTCAGCAGAATTGGTGCATGTTAACGTTTTGGAAATTGCTCCATCTTGAACCTTAGTTTGGACATCTATGTTTTTCGAGATTGGATAATAACTGGATATGGATTTAGGTATCGATTTGATTACTCTGAATGGCAACATTCTTTTGTTTTGTTCTTAATTCTAGAAGACTTGATATTGCATCTCGAAGACTTAAAATGCTTCTAGAAGACTTGATACTGTCTCTGGAAGATTTGAAATGCTTCCAGTGGAATTGATACTGCTTCAAGAAGGCTTGATATTGCCTTTTGATCTTTTAAAAGATTGTGGTCAACTCGACCAAGAAACCAAAATCTTATAGGTTTCTGAAAATATGTAATGATGCTGGATGCTGAGAAAAAAATGGGAATAGACTCAAACGATGAATGACTATCCCAAAAAGCCTAAATTGGATCTGAAAAAGTTTTAATTCTAATTCTAAAAAAAACGATTAGCAGCGATCTAAAGGTTACCTTGTCAGCAATAGATACTGACACTGATTTGAGAAGAATAAGCTCAATGGTACATTAAAATTTAAAAAACTCATGTATTTCAGTTACACACCCCATTGGTCACCCTGACCACTGGGTTGTATTACATAACCCTCTGGTTCAGCAGAATTGGTGCATGTTAACGTTTTGGAAATTGGTCCATCTTGAACCTTAGTTTGGACATCTATGTTTTTCGAGATTGGATAATAACTTGATATGGATTTAGGTATCGATTTGATTACTCTGAATGGCAACATTCTTTTGTTTTCTTCTTAATTCTAGAAGACTTGATATTGCATCTTGAAGACTTAAAATGCTTCTAGAAGACTTGATACTGCCTCTGGAAGATTTGAAGTGCTTCCAGTGGAATTGATACTGCTTCAAGAAGACTTGATATTGCCGTTGAAAGACTTGAAATGCTTCTAGAAGACTTGATACTGCGTCTAGAAAATTTAAAATGCTTCTAGAAGACTTGATATACTTTCAGAAGACCTGAAATGCTTTCAGAAAACTTTACATTGCATCTAGACGACTTGAAATATTAGCAGAAAATTTGATATTGTTTGTGGAACACCAGAAATGCTTGCAGAAGACTTGATATTGCCTCTAGACGATTTAAAATGCTTTTAGAAGACTTGATATTGCCTTTGGGATAGTTCCTTAAGATTCAATATTATCTGCAATACAAAACTATTTCTTTAAAAATTATCTACGCCACTGCTAAATTTTTCAAACCGGCAGAAATTTCGTGTAAACTATTTACCTATCAATGGGTCACTTATAAAACTTTCATTCAACCAACAGTTTTTCAGGAATTTACAATCCAACTAATTCTGTTGGAATGAAATAAAAGTATGTGCTGCAATTGTCTACCTTTTGATTCAATACACGCTTCAATTCCTTGAGCTAAGGATCTTCCTTTCAAAATTTTCGAGCTTATTACGAACTGTTTGAAGGGTTTGTTGGATTCATTGGCCTAATTCTGAATTGAATTTGCGGGCGTTAGCTAAATCATAGAAAATATTTTGAGAAAAGGATCTTTTATTACAGGTAATGTTTAACTTTAAAAAACTTTAACACATTAATCTTATTAAGAAGGCATTTGCGAGCGCATATCTATATGAATAGTGTTAATTCATAGTATTCATCTTAATTTTTATGTAGAGTAGATATCTCTAAAAGTCTCTCGACGATTTTCTGAATCACCCTGTAGATATGGAAGAGTTTTATAGCACAAGCTAAAATATAATAGCTATATTCCAATAAACAAATCCGATCAAATCTACAAGATATGGAATAAATAAATTTTTCATAAACTATATTATGAGAAATTCTCAAAATTAAGTCTAAATTATACTTAAAATAAATTTTTTTAAGTATGTATATGATCACGTTCAATACCTATTAATCGTATTTCAAAATCTTCTGCATCAAGATATTGTAATTTAACGAAAATTTTAAAGAAGAACTTGAACATTTCCGATTATTAGATAGTTTTGGACACGGTTAATTGGAAGGTGCTGTTGGTTAGAATTTGTTTATTCAAATATTAGTCCTTTGACCTTAGAACACATGCCTGGATCACATCATTATAGCAGTATTTCAGTTCAATGATCGAAATCAGTTCTGGAATTCCATTGGAGCAATGTGTACCAAAAGCAGAACTCTAACTAAAACAAACCTATTAATATTCATTCACAACTTTTTATTGTTTAAAATTAAAAAGCGCATGTTCACAATTGATGGTTAAAATTTGTTCTGATACAGAAACCTCTTAACTAAAAAAGTGATTTATGAATTTTTATTATTTAGAGTATGGAAATCAATAGAAAAAGTCCGTTTTAAACACAATTCAGCTAGTAAAAGATGTTGTTCGGCAGGCTTAGCAAGTATCTCTCAAAAAAACATGGCTCTAACCCAATTCGGTTTTATGGGATTTATCATTTCTGAAACGGAAACTGTTGGAATTTACAACGCATCAAAACAGGAATTGGAAGGTTTTATTCATATTTGGAGAATTATAGGATACTTAATGGGAATGGAGGAACGTTTTAACATTTGCAAGGATTCTTTCGAAGAAACTAGAGAAATTTGTCACGAATTAATCCGGAGGGTTTTTCGCGAAGAAGTCCGTCGACAACACCAGGATTATTTAAACCTAACTTCCGCTTTAATAAACGGAATGTGGTGTATGATGCCAGTTATGAATCATCAGGTTTTTTTGTATTTTATAAACGAAATTGTTTGTAAAGATGTATACATAACAGAAAATGGTAACAATAACGAAATTAATAACGATTTTAAACCCTACGTTCTAAATGCGTTTCAAAAATTTTATTTGTTTTGTTTAACAACTTTTTTTTCTTTGATGAGATTTACTGTATTTAGGATAATTCACGTTTATAACATGTATGTTGTATTTTGGTTGATGCATAACTTCCCGTTTTTAGCTTATTATAAGTATGGAAAGAAAAATTCTCACGTTGATATATTTGATTAATTGTTTATAAAAAACGTCTTATTTTGGGCGAATAAAATAAGAATTCAAATATATATTATGCTATATTTATTATCATAATATACAAATCTTAATTTTTTAGACTTACCACTTTGTACATATCTTTGTAAAATTAAAACTTAAAAAAGAATTAAAGGCAATAAAGTGCAAATTAAATTATTAAGCGAGAATAATTGCATCTTAAATCTTAACAGAGAAAACGATTTTTCTTTCTTGTTTCTTGGAAGACATCCACGAATGCAAATCACGCCACAATCACATTAAAAAATTAATATTTAAAGAAAAAAGTAACGAAAAAAATCGGTTTGGAGACGAGCTTATCACAACTGAAAGTTTAAGTATATCACACTGAATTAAAATAACTTAAACGGCCGAGGAATTGACTTATAATTTATTTAATTAAAAAATTGATTTAGCTAAATTTGGCGAGACTCATTAACTTATTTTTGAAAGTCATCAAGTCCACGACAAATCGTATCCTTTCCAGTTCCAGCCTGGTGCGAGGAATACTGTTCGTTTTTTATAGTAAAATGTTACCACACCGCGATATGCCATGCGAGGTACACCAGCCTATAAAAAAAAAATTTAAATCGTCAACCCAAAAAAAAAACATTTTTAATTTACCCTAAAATCATCCATTAATCCCATTCCCTTAGCACTACTTTTAAAACCATCCTTAGTATGATAAACAATTCTAACAGGGCCGTCATGATCGATATCGCCTAGTTTTAAATTTTCAAACGTCTCAACTGGACTTTGATTCACCGTCCGTAAAAAATCTTTATCATAAGTCTCCTTTAATAAGTAACTTAAATCCATTTTGGTAAAAGGCACAAACTTATCATTTAGTTTTATGAATTTTAAATGTTTATCGAAATACATCCCATTCGAAACGCCGATTTTCCCGAACGTTTTTGTCCGGGAAATTTCCGGCCGAATGCAGGCTCGGTCTTTACGTTGAATGGGTTGACGAATCCAATCGTCCCAGTACCTAAATTAAATCTAGTTTAACATTTTATTGATTATACCTAATTTATTAATTACGCTTTTGGCCATTTCGTTGATAACTCCATCCAAACACTTTTTGTTAGCATCCAACCTAAGCCAGGAAAAAAGTCGGTCCGATACAATAACTCCGGTTGACCAGAATTTACCAAACCATCTTTTCCATTATCGTTCCACGCGGAGATACACCATAACGAATCGTCTTGAAGTAGTAACGGATACGTTGCCAAGAAATATTCAAAAAAATCTGGAGATACTTCCAAATCATCTATAAAGATTCATTTATAACTTTCTTTTTAAATGATGGATATTTCTTATACCTTCCACGATTATAGCTACATCGAAATTAAAATTAAAAAACGTTTGATTTAAAGCCCACCCGTAATGCCTAGCAATTTTGAAGTAACCCTTAAATTTCTTTTCGGCCGGTTTTACTTGAATTTCCGATTGATCTGGCTGTTTTATTAAAGTTACTTGAGATCCATAACTTTCAATTATATCTGATGTTGGAGCATGATTACAATCCTAAAAATATGATATATTAATTTCTGTATTATGTTTTTTTTCAACAGAAATTTTCAGCGATCACAACAAGAAAAATCAATTCAAATAATTCCAACAGAAAATTAAAAATTAAACTAGAAAACTTAAGTTATGACTTAGGCATGTAATTATATTATCGATGTTAATATGTGTGTAAAGTGGTATATTTAACCAGTAGTTTTATTGGGTTCATGCAAATTAACGATCTACAATCCGCGCCTAAAATCAAGGCATCTCGATATCTTCGTAACCACTCAATAAAAATATTGCGGACAAATTTATGTTGTGAATATGTATCAAAAATATATGAAACGGAAATATGTATCATATGTGAATTTGAAAAAAAATCATGTCCATGTAGATACAAAAGAAAATCATTGAAATCAAATTAACATATGATACAGATATAAATACAATAAACTTAACCGCAATTTTTTTCATGGGGCGATTTCAAAGATATCGATCTCTAAAGTAAGGGGCCTTGACTTTTGACATGGACAGTAGTTATTTAAAAGGTAGCATCAATTTGAAAATTTCAGAACTCAATTTTTGCTCCATTTCTAGCCGAATCGAAATCAAAGTTCCGAAAATTTTGGACCCTTACGACAAATACTTCTAGAGTATAATATTCTCTCAGTAAAAATTGAGTTCTGAACAACAATATTAACATTACTAAAAAGATGTTGAAACGCGGATATTCATACTGTTTTAGCATTTCTAGCACGTAAAAGCATTGTAAATAAATAATCTGTATGCAAATATCCACTGATGAATAGCCACAGCATGATAAGTTTTCTTTCGATTAAGATACGTGGCTTTCATACCGGAAAGCGAACCCTTCTGAAATTTTGGAGACTTATAAACACATTTAATTCCTGTAGATGTTCAAGAAGTAATGTGATTCTAAAAGTACATACAGCGGCGCAAAAATTGTTGAAACTGCATCTTGTATTGCACTGCAATTTACATATATTTACTAATATATGTAACGATGAATATAGCTGAGTATTTGCAGATGATGCATTTATTAAACTTAGTAATAGGTCCAAGCGCACTGCAACTGTTTGAAAACTTAAATTCTCAATGAATTGATATTCCAACTACAATAAAAGACTTTATGTACGGCGCTGAGAACTCAGGCGCTGACGAAGTACAGTTTTTTCATTTGCGTTTTCGTCAAGCCTTGGCTGACATAGGGATTGCTTTTGTATATCAAGCAATGTCTCATAGAGATGATGAAGAAAACCGTAGATGATAATGTATCACAACCATGATTTATGGCTTTCAAAGCAGTGTGTTTAGTATTTGTTAATATCACAAATAATTTACAAAACTACGGATGTAATCTTCTCAATTTAACCGGATGTGATCATCATTGCCATAATGTGTCGTCAAAAATGAAAATCTAATGGATTGAAATTTAGGAATTTGGCAATCTCAACTTCATTCTTATCTCAAAAAAGAGAAACGAAGATCTAAGGTGAAACCACTAAAAAAAGTTCAACGTGGAAGTAACACATCAAAACATAGTCAAGCTCACCTTTTCACTTATACCTTTACAATAGAAGTTAGAAGAAGAACCATATACTAACTTAATGATGAATACGAATAATTGATTGAACTGCAAATTGCATTTCGCCAGAATTTACAGCTATCCTAGTAAGAATTTAGAACTACTAAGAATTTAGCAAAATTAGTGATGTCAAGGCTGAATCTACCTAACATTAATTTTATATCAAACTTGATTTTGATTAGAGTAAACACGCCTAAGGTAGACCGGCACCAAGAGTGGCCAATCTTCAAATATAAATTTTAAAAAAATAGCGTAGGTAATGCCTCCTTTAAAATAAGTGAGAGGTTACTACAACTCCACCTCTCATTTTCCAATAGAATATCCAGAGAAGACGTGGATAAAGTGGGCAAACTAACAACGGAAAAGGCACACACATAGCACACACATTAAGAAGTTTGAATCATTGGAATGTCGGATTCAGAAGAAGAAGAATAATAGCCTACCAGCAGAAATGATCGCCATCAACAAATCAAGTGTCTCATTCATGACCCAAGAAACAACGGTGCTGGCCACAGGACTCAACTACATAATCACTCCAAAGAAGGTTCTGAAGGAAGAAATAATTTGCAAAGTGGAAGTTGCTGAAAGAAATGCGCGCACTGAAAGCCGAAGAGATCGAACAAGTAATTGCGAGGGTACTAAAGTCAGCAAAATCAACGAAATCCAATTTGACAGTTCGTGAAAAGAAGGCAATCCGATTTATTAAAGAAAAATCAGAAATCGTCGTGTTACCAGCAGACAATGGGAAGAACTTTGTTGGTGAACGGGAATGCTACCGTTCACCAACAAAGGATGCTGTAGACGGTCTTCGCCAGAAACTTATTTCAGAAAGATTACCAGAGTACGTGCCAGATTTAGTGGAGTACTGTTTATGGTCGATGTGTTTTAATTGGAGAGTTTTACGAGCAGTTTGAAAGGACAACGATGGGATCTCCATTGTCGCTGGTTATAAGCTAATTTCTACATGGAATTATTCGAAGAAAATGATTTGAAGAAGAGTCAGTGGAAACTAAATTTATGGCTTCGATATGTAGGCGATACGTTTGTGGTATGACAATATGGCAGAGAACGCCTCCAAGAATTTCTGCTGCGTGTGATATGTGCACAAGATAATATATACGAGATTCATAGGACTTACAATTAATTACACAGGAAATACAGTTTATAAATTATAACTGTTAGTTCTCGTCCAAATCTTATTACAAAAATTCAATTAACTCTAAAAAAATAGAGGAAAAATGATATCAGCGTCTGAAGCATGACATTTGTAAAAAATTTAATGTAAATAACTTTTTTCTTATTAAAAAATTTTTATTTCTGCGAAAGTTGCAATTCCAAAGAAACTTTTTATGTAGAATTTGATGGAATAAATCAGCTTGCTAGCTTTTTATTGACATAAAAATGATTTTTTTAATGGAAGATCATATATACAGAATGTTCAGAAATTGACGGATAATCTATACAACCTATTTTCGCTCTCTCAATCTTTTTCGCTCGACGATGTTGTATCACACTTCATATGATCTCAGGAAGCACTTAAAAGAAACGTACATATGGGACAACATGTATTTGAATACTACTGTGCAGTAAGTTCCAGCGTTATAGTAGGTATTTTTTTATTTTATTCTAATTTAGTTGCATTGCAGTATCAGATAAATGAGTTTTTTTATTGCTAAAATAATACCCATCCAAAGTAACACATAAATGGTGAACACATATTTACCTAGCACAATTAGTTTTTTATACTTTAGCAACAAAATGGTGCGAATTAAAACTGAAACTCATATGTATCTTAACATAACTGTAATCTACGAAGTATCGTTAATAATAATTAACATTTTAATTAGGTTTGAATGAAAAAGATACAAAGTTGACGATCAAATTTGAATGACATTAAAATGTCAAAATTACAAACTCGTTCTACTACGTTGTCAAACGTGTTTTTCGCGAAAATATGATTTTTTTTCGCTTTAGAATCGAACGAAGAATAACGACATTTTTCGTTCGATTTACGCTTTTATTATTATTTATACTTTTTATATCTTATTATTAATTATTATTCATATTTATGTAGTTACGTATAGATTATCCACCAATTTCCGAACACCTGTATTTTTGCAAAATAGAGGAGTGCATAAAATTTTCCACCCAAAAATATATCACAAAATAGCAACGAAAATATCATCAAGATAAACGAAAATAAAATGTAAACCAGAAGTTACTGCATTGATAAATTTTTGGAATGTGTGTGCTGCATTTGGAAGACCAAAACGGACAAATTTAAAAAGGCCGAAAGGTATTGTAATCGGAGTTTTATCAATATCTTCGTTAGAAACAAGAATCTGGTAATATGCACGAACTAAATCAATTTTAGAAAAAATGTTACATCCATGGATTTGTAAATTAAAATCTTGAATATGTGGAAGAGGGTATCTATCAGGCACAGTAATTAAATTAACTTGTTTATAGTCACACAAGCACAAGTGTCTCTTTTTGGAATTATATAAAGAGCAGAAGCAACAGAACATGAGTCAGCAAATGCCATAAGCTACACTCTGTTCAAATTCCGACAGAGCGATTTTAAATTTATTGTAATCTAAACGTCCAGGTCGACAGAATGGAAGATGTCCATTGGTATCAATGTGATGTCGTACAGTATGTTTAACAGGTGAAGAAAAATTCAAAAATTCATCAAAAAAGAATATTTTGTTTCACCATCAAAAAGTTTTAGTGAAGGAATATTGGAGTAGGAGATAGAGCCATGTGAAACAAGTATTATTTTGTTATCCATTAGTTGATGATTTTTCATACCAACTAAAATGTGACAAAAAATCTGCTCCAATAATAGGTCGAGAAACATCTGCTATGGTCAATATAAAAGAAAAGACCCGCCTAAGATTTAAATCAACATTTAATTTTTTTCCATAAGGTAATATTAATGAACCATTTATAATGGTTAACAAATATTTGTCTTCTTTCAAGTCTGTAAAATGGTTTCTTGGAATTCCAGAAATGTCGGCATTAGTGTCAATTAGTAAATTTATTAAATGATGATAATCTACATATTAAAGTGCTTTTAATTGTAGCGTACATATCTTGCTCAGAAGGATTTGAAATAATATCATGTACTTCATCTTATCTGATGTAATTCGTGAGATTGAGAATTGCGACGTAAATGGCAATAAACGTATCGATGAAACGTTATTAAATAAATTTTTGTTGGCATTGATGTTTAAATCTGCTTACAAGTCATTCATGTCAAGTTTTAGAATAAAAAATTTTTTGCCGATCAAATTTTAATTTCTCTTGTATTGTTTGTTCTTTATTCAAACAAACGTCGGGATTGTATATTATGCCAAATCACGTCGAGGTCACTAATTTTGTGTCATGGTTATTAGAATTTTAAAGACACAAATTTAATATATTAAATTATAGCGATGAATTATAAAATAATAAATATAAATTTTTTGTTTGAAGTTTTTGTGATGTTCTTCTTTTTTTATATATTTTTTTGTTTTTTAATAACAACTGATGATATGATAAAATTACAATGGCAATGTGATCAAAAATAAATATAAAACAAATAGCAATGCTATAAGCACTTACAATTTGAATTGAATTGTAAGTGCTTAATTGAATTTGATATTTCTCTAATATCATTGTAGTAATATGTAAAGGCCCCTCACTTTAGAAATGGATATTTTCGAAATCACTCGTTAATTTGAAAATCTTCGGGTCGACGGTTTTTCTTTTATGGCGAGTTAGTTGAAAAAAGCACCCAATTTTAGAGTGTTGACAACTTTGTCTACTTAGCGATTTTTTTCTCTGAAAAACTATTTACCGAAAAATCTCAAACTTGAATTGATGGTAATTAAAATTGATGCGTTGTTAATATTTTATTTTATCGATATTATTGTTATTGCGAAAACAACTGGACCGCAATTTTTTTTATCGAGCGGTTTCGAAGATATAGATCTCTAAAGTGAGGGAACTTGACATATTGCATCAATGATAGTACGCAATTGAAAAATCTTAAAAGTTTCCTAGCTGTATATTTTAAAGAAAACTTGAGCAAGTTTGCTATATTTTTGGAAAGGAAATGCTCTCGGCGAATATGCAAAAATATATAGGTGTTCCATTAAAAAAATCATTTTTATATCAATAACTTTGACATAAAATATATCTTTGAGAAAAACTTAACTCATTGCATCGTATTTTACATAAAAAAATGATTTTGAAAATGTTCTTCAATAAGAAAAAGTTATGACGATTTTTCGAAATTGCACTTTTTTGAAAAACACCCGAATCTTTGAAACCGTAAAGATATCGAAATGCGATTTTCAAAAAACTTGATGTGGCACTATTGGCGATGTATCTTATGTTATTAATTTTCTACTAGTTTCGGGGCTTTGTTGTGCCCATCTTCAGGAAAATACGTCAATATTTTGAGAATGTGTTTAAAAAACAAAGTTTCATTCTAATTTCATGAAAACTATAGTTAAAAATAACAATAACATAAACTACATGTAATTTATACTTCACTGACATGTAACACAATATTTATTTGATAAATATTTTTTAAACACATTCTCAAATTATTGACGTATTTTCCAGAAGATGGGGACAACAAAGCCCCGAAACTAGTACAAAATTAATAACATAATATACATCGTCAATAGTGCAACTTCAAGTTTTGTTTCATTTGATCCTAAATTAACAATAACGACATATACAAACCAAAATAACACATCTTTTTTATAAATGTCGAACCTCAGACACTGATATCATTTTTCCTCTATCTCTATAGAAAGAGAAATTTCCCTTTAAAAGTGTCCAATTTGGATCACTAGTACACTAGTATCGCTTGTAATTCCGTCAAATCACTCAAGATAATGATATTCTTTTAAATATTTATAGTTTTTGATATCACAGTTGAGATTTAATTATCCCGGAATAAAATGATTATTTTATTAACAGCATGTGTGCCATTTCTGGTACACATATGTTGGTTTATATATTAGTTATAAACCCTATTTTGTTTTTAAATATTGTCCTTGCTTGCACCTTTCTAGGAGCATCACATATTTGATGTGTTTTCGCTTGACTACCTAGAATGGCGATCATTAATTTGAAAAAGAAATTAAAACATCATACCACATAGGGTACATAAATTAATTTTGATAACGCAACAAAAATAGCTGTGGCACTCAACCTATTAATGAGTATCTATTATTTTCAAGATCTAATAAACAATTAAAAAAGTTATAGTTGATTTTTTAACTTAAAATTAATTTACTGCAAAATTGTAACTTGTATTAAATTTACAGGAATACAAATGTTAAAACTGATTGCAAGCTGAAGAATTGGGCTTATATTGACCGACTTGACGGAGTTGGTTTCTTTTGAATGATAATTTTCTTTCAGATAATGAATTTGAAATATGGCTTAAGTGGTCAATTACAGGGGTGTTTACCCTAATTCTTGAAAAATATAGTATATAAGAGATACTTCTGTTAATTGTCACTCATCCTTGCAACGGGAGTGTCTTGTACTTCAGACCTAAGCCATTAAGTTATACCATAGTTATACAATTAAGTTAGGTATATTAATGTAATAAGAAAAATAGGTTTAACTTTAGATGTAAAATAATTTCAATAATATAAACTTTTTATACAATTTGTTAAAAACTCTTATGCCCAGTTTCTCGTACGTTATAGTATTGAGTAGATATCGGAGCGACAGTTATTGGATCGATATCTTTTATCGAGTCGATATCGCCTATTGGTGTTCTGGCAGGAACTGGTCGACAGGTATTGCACACAATAGTTATCGAAAGGTTTTTGACAGTTTTATCAAAAAATCGATTACTTGTTTATTCCCGTCGATTATTTATTTTTTATATTCGAGACGAAAACTGGAAAGCCCAGCGAAGCATCCAGTAATAAATCACATAAACAAATAATTTCTTAACAAAAATAAAAAATTGCTGAACAAGAAATTAATAATAATGAAAATTATCAAAAGAAAATCAAATAATAACGAAAATTATTACTATAACGAAAATACTAGTATACATAATTAACAAATAAGAAAACATTTTAAAGGCTCAACAGTTGTAGGTAAATTATATTTATTATTCATTTTCAAAAATCATAAAAAATCAAGTCAAATTAAATAATCTTTATCTCAAAAACGAATAAAGATTTTCTAATTTGTTTCTCACCATAACAAAGTAGACACTTGCCTCCATAAATTTTGAATGTTTCATTTAAACATATGAAGAATTCGATGTTTGGTGATTTTTAATTAACTTGAGCCATAAATGTTCACGTTGAATTTAATGATTTACATCTCAAAAACGAATAAATATTTTCAAAATCCGCTCTCATCACCAGAAAATAGACACTTTCCTCTCTAAATCATGAATAGTTCATTAAGATATATTAAGAATTCGATTTTTCGTGATTTTTTAAAACAAGATTATTAATTTCAAAAAATCATAAAAAATAGGTTAATTTAAATAATCTTTATCTCAAAAACGAATAAAGATTTTCTAATTTGGTTCTCACCATGACAAAATAAACACTTGCCTCCATAAATTTTGAATGTATCATTAAAATATCTCAAGAATTCGATTTTTGGTGATTTTTAATTAACTTGGGATAGCCATAAATGTTCACGTTGAATTTAATGATTTATATTTCAAAAACGAATAATTATTTTCAAGATCCGCTGTCATCACCAGAAAATAGAGACTTTCCTCTATAAATCATGTATAGTTCATTAAGATACATTAAGAATTCGATTTTTCGTGATTTTTTAAAACAAGATTACTAATTTCAAAAATCATAAAAAATAGGTTAATTTAAATAATCTTTATCTCAAAAACGAATAAAGATTTTCTAATTTGGTTCTCACCATGACAAAGTAGACACTTGCCTCCATAAATTTTGAATGTATCATTAAAATATCTCAAGAATTCGATTTTTGGTGATTTTTAATTAACTTGAGATAGCCATAAATGTTCACGTTGAATTTAATGATTTATATCTCAAAAACGAATAAATATTTTCAAGATCTGCTGTCATCACCAGAAAATAGACACTTTCCTCTATAAATTATGAATAGTTCATTAAGATATCTTAAGAATTCGATTTTTCGTGATTTTTTAAAACACGATTATTAATTTCAAAAATTCATAAAAAAAATAGGTTAATAGGTTTCTAATTTGGTTCTTATCATGACAAAATAGACAAAATAGCTATTATTATAATGAATCAAGTTTGGTTAATGCTAGAATTTTTATAATATGGGTATTTGGATGAACTTGAAATTGATAAAATCGACCTGAATTCTTTTGAGATACAATATTGTGAGAAGATGTTCGAATTTTACCTAATACATGTAATTATATTTTTGCCAAATTTTATCTTCCTTCCAGGATTTTTTATTTCTTCCCGTGTTAGAAAGCAATCAAAACGCAGAAGTCATAAAATGCACTTATCAAGTCGATATAGGTACTTGTTGCATGCGATATAGTTATCGATTCGATATCGGTCCGATATCTCCTATTGGCCCTTTCAGAAACCCAATAGACCAGGGGTTCTCAAAGTATGGTACATGTACCACTGGTGGTACATTTTGTAGATTTTGATGGTACAATTTTTGATACCTGTATAGAAAAAGCAAACCAATAACTTTACCTAAATGCTTATAAACATTCAATAGATAAATGCTTAGTTAATGGAGAAATGGTTAGGGATTGTAAACTTTAAGAGAAAATTGTGGAAGATGATTCTACTGCAATGAGTGCTTCTAGTTCTAATCCTGATTCTTACGAAGTATCTAAAAGACGAAATACTACAACTGTAACAAAATACAATGAAAAATATTTACAATACGAATTCTTTTAGAACGAGGATGAAAATAATCCCCAACCTCTGTATGTTGTTTACAACGAGGAATTTTCGAATCACTCCATGAAACCATTTCTTCTGCAACGACATTTTCAAAACAAACAAACTTAAAAGATAAACCTGGAATTTTTCCAACGAAAACGGACAGAAATGACAAGTAATAGACGCTCACTTCATTTTTTTACTACAGTAAACAAAAAAGCTGTAGAAGCATCATATTTGGTTAGTTTGAGAATTGCTCAAACCTCAAAGTGCCATACTATTGGAGAAACCTTAATATTACCTGCAGCTAAAGACATGACGACGTGCGTTTCTAGGACCTGGAGCAGCAGCTAACTTGAATATTGTTTCCTTGTGAAATGACACTGTTTTGCGACGAATTAATGAAATGGCAGTTCAGTTGAAAAACACACTGATCGAAAATATAAAGAAGAGCAAATATTTTGCAATAAAATTCGTTGAAAGTACAGATGTCACAAACTTTGCGCAGTTAATGGCGTCCATTCGATATGAAAAAAATCAAACAATAGAAGAAGAATTCCTATTTTGTGAAGCACTTCCACATCATACAACGCCAGATGAAATTTTCAGAAAAATCAATGAGTTTGTAACTAATAATAATATAGATTGGAAAAAATGTGTAGGAGTATGCGCTGACGGAGCATGTGCAATAACTGGGCATCGTAGCGATGGTTTTACAAAAATTAAAAATGTTACACCAGATGTAAAATTTACTTATTGTAGCATATTGTAGCATCGTGAGGCACCAGCAACCAAAGCAATGCTAACAGAACTAAAACCTGTTTTAGATGAAACTGTGAAAATTTTATTAAATGTCGTGCTCTAAATTCATGATTGTTTACAATTTTGTGTAATGAAATGGACAGTAATCACAAAAAGCTCTTGTTACATACGCAAGTGCGTTGGTTATCAGGGGGAAAAGTTTTAACGCGACTCTTCAAATTATGTAACAAAGTTCAAATATTTCTGTCAGATACTAATTGTGATCTCCGCGATTGTTTTAGTGACCAACTCTGGCTTTTACGTTTAGCCTATTTAGCAGATATTTTTGGAACATTGAACGAATTAAATTCTAGTTTACAAGGTTCCAATGTATCTGCTTTTACTGTACATGACAAAGTAAATGCAACTGTGAAAAAATTAGAATATGAAATTAAGGACCTAAAAAGTAAGAAAATTGCTGGGATTCCTATACTAGGAGAGTATCTTCAAGGAAACGAACCGAACAAACAAATGATTGAAGATATAGAAAAACATTGCATGGGACTTGTCAGTAACTTTCATTCTTACTTTCCTAAAAATTTAGAAAACGAAAGTTGGATAAGGGATCCGTTTTCTATTTCGAATACTGCCCTACAAAATGTTTCTATTTTATAAAGAGATCAACTCATAGAAATTTCATGTGACAGGAACCTAATGAATGAATTCAAAAAAGAAAACTCTTATACTTCTTGAATACAAAGGCGAAGTGAATACAAAGACATTTCGGAAAAAGCAGTAAATTTTTTAATGCCTTTTAGTACGTCGTATCTGTGTGAATCTGGATTTTCATCAATGTTAATATTAAAAAATAAATATAGAACACGGTTGCAACTTGAACCTGATTTAAGATTAAAATTAATGAAAAGTCAACCTGATATATCCCAATTAGTAAGAGAAAAGGCTCATCCATCGCATTAACAATGTTTGTTTTTTAAATTTCATGTTCGCTTACGTGTTACTATTAATAAATAAAACAAGTTCAAATTATTTTATCCTTAAATTATTTTAATCGAAAATCGTTTTGTTGGTAAAGGTACATAAAATTTGTGTCTTTAATTTATGTGGTACGAAATTTAGAAAGTTTGAGAACCCCTGCAATAGACGGATATCGCTTGAGTTATCAATCAACAGCACAATATTGGTTCTATATTGACATGTGAATACGTACGAGAAACCGGCAATTAAAGAATTTTAATTACATTCATGTAGACTTTAGTGCAGGCATCACTTTTTGAATAAAATTAGAAATCAATTACAATATTTAACCTTTCATTAGATTACAAATATCACTAAATTTGAATATGTCAAATGATTAGTAATTTTATAGATTACCGTTTATATTATTTGATTTTTTGTGATTTTTTAAAACAAGATTATTAATTTCAAAAAATCATAAAAAAATAGGTTTACCTAAATAATCTTTATTTCAAAAACGAATAAAGATTTTCTAATTTGGTTCTCACCATGACAAAATAGACACTTGCCTCTATAAATTTTGAATGTATCATTAAAATATCTCAAGAATTCGATTTTTGGTGATCTTTAATTAACTTGAGATAGCCATAAATGTTGACGTTGAATTTAATGATTTATATCTCAAAAACGAATAAATATTTTCAAGGTCCGATTTCATCACCAGAAAATAGACACTTTCCTCTATAAATCATGAGTAGTTCATTAAGATATCTTAAGAATTCGATTTTTCGTGATTTTTTAAAACAAGATTATTAATTTCAAAAATTCATAAAAAAATAGGTTAATAGGTTTCTAATTTGGTTCTCACCATGACAAAATAGCTATTATTATAATGAATCAAGTTTGGTTAATGCTAGAATTTTTATAATATGGGTATTTGGATGAACTTGAAATTGATAAAATCGACCTGAATTCTTTTGAGATACAATATTGTGAGATGTTCGAATTTTGCCTAATACATGTAATTATATTTTTGATTAAGATTGATTTAAGATTAAAATTAATGAAAAGTCAACCTGATATATCCAATTAGTAAGAAAAAAGGCTCATCCATCGCATTAACAATGTTTGTTTTTTTAAATTTCATGTTCGCTTACGTGTTACTATTAATAAATAAAACAAGTTCAAATTATTCTATCCTTAAATTATTTTAATCGAAAATCGTTTTGTTGGTAAAGGTACATACAATTTGTGTCTTTAATTTATGTGGTACAAAATTTAGAAAGTTTGAGAACCCCTGCAATAGACGGATATGGCTTGAGTTATCAATCAATAGCATAATATTGGTTCGATATTGACATGTGAATACGTAGGAGAAACCGGCAATTAGAGAATTTCAATTACATTCATGTAGACTTTAGTGCAAGCATCACTTTTTGAATAAAATTAGAAATCAATTACCATATTTAACCTTTCATTAAATTACAAATATCACTAAATTTGAATATGTCAAATGATTAGTAATTTTATAGATTACCGTTTATATTATTTGATTTTTTGTGATTTTTTTTAAAACAAGATTATTAATTTCAAAAAATCATAAAAAAATAGGTTTACCTAAATAATCTTTATTTCAAAAACGAATAAAGATTTTCTAATTTGGTTTTCACCATGACAAAATAGACACTTGCCTCTATAAATTTTGAATGTATCATTAAAATATCTCAAGAATTCGATTTTTGGTGATTTTTAATTAACTTGAGATAGCCATAAATGTTCACATTGAATTTAATGATTTATATCTCAAAAACAAATAAATATTTTCAAGGTCCGATTTCATCACCAGAAAATAGACACTTTCCTCTATAAATCATGAGTAGTTCATTAAGATATCTTAAGAATTCGATTTTTCATGATTTTTTAAAACAAGATTATTAATTTAAAAAATTCATAAAAAAATCGGTTAATAGGTTTCTAATTTGGTTCTCACCATGACAAAATAAACAAAATAGCTATTATTATAATGAATCAAGTTTGGTTAATGCTAGAATATAATATAATATGGGTATTTGGATGAACTTGAAATTGATAAAATCGACCTGAATTCTTTTGAGATACTATATTGTGAGAAGATGTTCGAATTTTACCTAATACATGTAATTATATATTTGATTAAGATTGATTTAAGATTAAAATTAATGAAAAGTTAACCTGATATATCCCAATTAGTAAGAAAAAAGGCTCATCCATCGCATTAACAATGTTTGTTTTTTTTAAATTTCATGTTCGCTTACGTGTTACTATTAATAAATAAAACAAGTTCAAATTATTTTATCCTTAAATTATTTTAATCGAAAATCGTTTTGTTGGTAAAGGTACATAAAATTTGTGTCTTTAATTTATGTGGTACGAAATTTAGAAAGTTTGAGAACCCCTGCAATAGACGGATATCGCTTGAGTTATCAATCAACAGCACAATATTGGTCGATATCGACATGTGAATAAGTACGAGAAACCGGCAATTCGAGAATTTCAATTACATTCATGTAGACTTTCAATCAATTACCATATTTAACCTTTCATTAGATTACAAATATCACTAAATTTGAATATATCAAATGATTAGTAATTTTATAGATTACCATTTATATTATTATGGAATATTTCAAAATACGAAATATCAGCTTTAAGATGGCAAAAAATGAGCGAATAAGTTTATCTCAATAATTTTTTTCGAAAAAAATAAATTATTTTTAGATCACATTAAACTGAATGAATCTGAATCTGTACAAGAAAAACCTACAATGCAACTTTAGGAATACTAAATGTTACCCAACATCACCTGATAACACTTTATCTTAAATACACATAATTTTCTCAAATATTTTAAAAGCTAACCTAGATCTGCGAAATTATAATTTAATCAACATGGAATTTCTAATCAAAACTTTGTTATAATGTAAGTTAATAAAGATTAAATAATGAACTAAAACACTCTTATAGAATATTTCTAATCTCACCTGACTAACAATAATTGGAAATTGATCAGGGTTGGGTCTATACTGTATCAATTTATCCAAACATCTTGACACTGAAACTCGATTACAAGCAAACACCAAAACTGGTATAACAACATTTTTCAAACTGCTTTGACGTTCACTTTCCCCAATTTTCTTTCTACTTAAAATACCCTGCACCTTTCCGATCATCTCCTTATTTTGCGCCATTTGTTCGTTAATACCAGCCTCTAATCTACTAATTTCAAGATCCAAAACAGCTGAGGGCTCCTCTAATCTGCGTATTAATGCGTAATATGTCAGCGTGCCCCATATCACCAAGCATATTGCAACAATCAGCGAAGACCTCTTCAGTCGCATGGTACTTTAACAACTGTTAATGAAATCCTAAAAATAAATAAAAATTATGAACTTTTGTGGTATTGTGTAAGGGAAACTGAATAAACGTGTTGTTTACTTACAGCATTAAGCATTCTGTGTCGCTTTTATCACATTTTTAACCACATTTTTCATAATCATCAACTTATGGGCATTTGGGATTTGAGAGGCTTGATATGTTAACAATGTAAACCGTCTGGTTTACACGAACGCAAGCCGATTACGTGTATTTCCGTTTCGTCACGTTACCCATATTTTATAGACGTAAAATGATTGGAAAAAATTTATTTACTTTTTTTATAACATGTGTGACAATTTGACATTTGGTCAAAGCACTTTGTGTAATTTAAATGTCGCTATTCATCGATAGATGTCTCTGATTTTATTCATTATTATAGTGACATAAATTTAAATCAATTCAAATTTAAATTAAAATAATAAAAAACAAACTCATTTTAAAAAACCTATTTAATTATGCCACAATTATTACACACATTTGAGCTCAATGAAAAAATAGAGAGCCTTGTGGTGCCCTGACCAAATTGTTCTCTTTATAAAACCGCGTGGTAGCAAGTTCTTTCATCATCGGCCTGTAGTCTCCATCATCTTGTGAATTTAACGATTGTATGATAGCCACCAAAATATGAACGCTGGCACAAATTGCACAAGTCAGTAGAATTGACTCCAAGACGTTCAAGGCCATTAATTATATGTATAAGTTCTTCTTGCACCACTTACTGATGTCATTAAAAAAACCTCCGCGCGTTTACATTTTTTTTCCGCAATAATTCCGTCGAAGAAATCCAATGGTGATTATTATGATTGTTGGTTTCACCCCGCGAAGTCGTGTATGTAGGAATGAATGTTTTTCAGCAGGCTACCCCTTACCTGAAGAAAAAACCATGATGTGGTGGGTATGAATTACGATATAGGTAATTCGCGTGATACGATTGAAATTTGATGTTTATTTTTTATGATGAATAAAAAAATTGATAACATGTCAACAAATCTAGGTTTACTATAAATTTGGTGTTTATTTAAAACGTTAAATAATTGCCATAAACATTTTTGTATAATTACCACTTCAAATCAAAAATATTTTTGTAACACTATAATAATAATAATATATGTAAAATACTTCGTCATCATAGGCAATGATGAAATAACATTTTGTGTAAAATTGCCTTCAGCATCAATTTAAAAAAGTTTTAAGTTCAGTTTTAGTTTCTTTTGTGTTACTTGTGTGTTTTCCGATCACACCTATTTTGCGATTACTTTGCCTTAATACAGATATATAGCATTGATGAACAACTCTACCTTTATCTATTAATACTGCTTTGTCACTACATAAAAATATGATGGAGATCCTGGTGAATCATGGGTTGTTTTAAAAATCTCTCCATCAGCCGCTGAATACATGGGTAAGCTATTGCGCATCTTTAAGATTGTACCTGAACAAAAAGCATAGTATAGTCACAGAATGCGACACATGCAGTAATTAAAGAGGATTTATACAGCGTTCTATCTTCAGGTCCACATTGTGAAGTCTTTTTCGATCAAATACTGGAATAAGAGCGAGATAACAAAGTTGTAAAATTAGATCCCTTATTCTGTGTACCTTGCAATCATAGTTAGTGGTTGGGAAATTGAGAATATTGAACAAACTAGGTAGCTGGCATTGGGTAATATAGTGGGTGAGATAAAGAAAGTGAACGCAGAAATTGCTTCTGAAAAAACAGAATCTCAATGGTTACAGTCAAAGATCATGCAGACTAATCAAAAAAACCGCCAAAATATTTAGGTTAGTGTTTAGTAGAAGTTGAAAAAAACTTAAAATGGAGGGCACAGATGTAGAAAATAAGACGCATAGAACTGTCAATGCTTTAAATTGACTTTAGAAGATCAAACCGATGAGGAGGGAAGCTTATTATTATTGTAGCTTCTCCTGTCAGCCCTGGATGATGCTGGACGAGTTAGTAGATAGAGGAGAACTGGATGACAGCAGAGATGGTTTACGCACCCTCCTGCAATCAGGTATGCCTTTGTAAGGATGCCTTTAAAAGACTGAGAAATTTTAAAAGTCTTTCTTTTTGCTTATTTTCTTGAGCCGTTGATGCCGTCAATGAAAAGAAGATAGCAATGGACAGGCCAGGGATGGCAACGTAAAGTCAACTGAGATGGAGGCTCGAAAGAAAACCCGGAAGGGTGTTTGTTAATGCGTCGAAATGCACCCCCAAACCCATACCATCCGGCTGCTCAACATCTCACAATCAGATAGGATGTATGCACAGCAGATTTTCATCGATCTCGGAAAAAGGGTTGTGTTGCGTTAAAAGGGTTGTGGTAGAAGTAAGCAAGGATAGAAACATTGAGAGGCAAAAGAGAAGGACACCGATAACAGAGGGATCATACAATAAAAGATATGGGAACATGAGTGCGGAACGGCTTCCAAAATACCTTGTGAAGAAAGGGAGTGAGGAAAGGAAGAAGTTTCTGAAAAAGACTAATTCGTATGATTCTATCATTCCAAGAAGTGGGGCGTCTAATGATCTGGCACATTTTATTTTTTTGTAATTAGTTTAAAAATAATAATATATCAAAAATAAAATTTCAAAATTTTTTAAAAATAGTATCAAAACGTCGATATTCTTAGGACAATAACCGGTGTTGTTCAATACTGCTTAATAATCGTCCGAGATCCCGGTATTTGGAATGCCCCAATATCGGCATTAACAGCTAGATGGATGATTACCAGGAATTGATTTCCAACGATTTGATTCATGTGGATTGGATGAGAGCTTTGAACCAACATTTGTCGATGGCAACTGTTGACCGTCCTTACTTTCGCGTTCCACTAACACCTGTATAAAGAAGTCAGACTTGCACGCTGCCAAGAACGGCAAGGGTGGGTTCATTGGTTAACATCGCCGTCAGAGATGAATCAAGGTTCTGTCTATAGGTGAATGATCGTCGTACGACACAGTCTTAAGACCTGGGGTATGGTTTGGGGACGATAAATGCTAAACGAAGGTCATTCCTTACGTTCCTTAATTACGATGTTAGTACCTTTCATGCAGATGCTGCAAGATGCAACTTTCCAAAAGAATATTGCAAGAACCCATACTGCTGTGGTCACAAAAAGGTTCCTGGACCATTAATGGATGGTGTACTTCATGTGAAAGTGAGTATATAAAGTCGTCTGGGACCAGATATTACCGCTTCGATTATCATCATGATCGCAGTAATACTACACTTATACAATGATTTAGATCAAATATTTGGTATTAGATATGTGTTATATATATATATATATATATATATATGGTAATTCGTAATGCTTCGCGGATGGAAAAGTATGTGTTTTGGTTGATCCGAGGTATCATCCGTTCATCTTCTTGGTTGTTCCCTGTGGACAGGGGCAGACGTTTCGCCAAGATCTCACTTGGCATCTTAAGTGCTTTGTCGTAGTCTCCAGTCTGTCAACAGGAGACTACGACAAAGCACAGGATTGAAGTTAAATTGCTGAAAATTGATGTAAAATGCTTTCAGAAAACTTGGTACTGCTAGATTTGGTATTACGACTTAATACCTCCTCTAAAAGACTTAAAATACTTTCACAAGACTTGCAGTGCTTCTAAAAGACTTGTGGCTGCTCCTACGAGACTTAATACTGCTTCCAGAAGACTTGAAATGCTTTCAGAAGAAATGTTAATACTTTCAAAAGATTTGAAATGCATTTAGAAGCCTTGAACAACTCCCAGAACATTTGACATGCTTTCAGAAGGCTTGACACTGTTTCTAGAAGGCTTGGTATTGCTTCCAGAAGACTTGGAATGCTTTCAGGAGACTTGATACTATTTCTAGAAGATTTAAAATGCTTGTCAAAAGAGTTGATACTACTTTTAGAAGCTATGGGTGAACCAGCTTCCATACCAAATTGTTGATGATTTTATTTGGATTGAAATTGCCATCTTCAATTGTTGAAAATTGACGTAAAATGCTTTCAGAAGATTTGGTACTGCTTCTAAAAGACTTAATAGTGCCTCCAAAAGACTGGAAATGCTTTTAAACGACTTAGAATGCTTTCACAGCACATGATGTGCTTCTAACAGACTTGTTATTGTTTCTACGAGACTTGATACTGCTTTCAGAAGACTTGATGTTACTTCCAGAAAATTTTAATTATTTCAAGATGACGTAATTTTATTTCCAAAAGACTTGATTTTATTTCCAGAAGATGTGATTTTGTTTCCTGAAGACTTGATTTTGTTTCCAGAAGACTTGATTTTCTTTCCAGAAGACTTGACAATGCTTCTAGAAGACTTGGTATTGCTTTCAGAAGACTTGACATGTTTCCAGAAGAATTGATACTCCTTCTGGAATATTTAAAATGCTTCCAGAAGACATGATACTGCTTGTAAATCTGCTGGCATACACATTTTCATGGAAAATAACAAAACAGTGTTGATCAACAGTTTGATTTCCGTCGAAAATATTAAATACTATTGGACACAAGGAAAAATTTAACATAAATTGTCTAAAAACTGTTAATTAAAGACTAAGTATTGCAGGCAGAACACATTTCTAATGGAAACGAAGCATATGCGCCAGCTACGTGGGTACTCCGCACAAGCACCCACACAAAATTTGTAGTAATTTTATCTGGATTTGAAGTTATCTTTTTTAATTCAGTCCCAACATCAGCTGCGGATTTGGGATTTGGAGATTCTCCGAAAGACAACTTGCGATATCTTTAAGCACACTAAGAGGTGATAATAGAGTTGCTCTGATCTGGGTCCCAGGTTGCTCTGGAGTAGCTGGCAATGACGCAGGAGATGACCTAGCACGAGAAAGCAGCGCTAATGTGTTTGTGGGACCAGAGCCAATAGTTGGTGTATCATCTGCGATGACCAAACACTGAGTTGGGCTACGGGAGGAAGAAAGGCTTCGTTTTTTGTGGACAAGTTCTCTTGGGATGAGACCACTAACATACCCAAGAATATTGTTGGACTTGCTCGTAGTAGCATTAGAATTCTAATCAACCTATTTGGGCTAGTCGACGATGTTGAACGCCGCCTATGTGCAGAAAATATCTTGCTGTCAATCACATCAGATTCTCGATTTTTAGTTCGCGGTTTGTCTCCCTCTCGGATTTGAATAATGAATAAATAACATCAAGAGCATTGATTCTAAGTGCATGCTGATTCTGGCATTGACTGCGTGTTGAAATCTACTAACATTATCTATCGGGGTACAATTATAGATCCTTAAGGATGCGGTGTAAGGTCGGTTTTTGTAATTAAATGTCATCAAAAGGAAGTGATTAGCACAAGAGCTATTATTATTATTACTGCTGTTGAGTCGAGGAGAAACCTAAGTGTCTTAAATCCCCTTTGCTTAGGAACAAAACCTTTGATTACCTGTTATCATCTGGCTTTTTTGTAATCCCTGTCTGCATTCTGATTGCCTTCAAGGAGCGATGATAATCGATTTTTCTCAGATTACTGATACACTCTATGGTCAATGCAGTTCCAAGTGCAGACCAGAATTGCTTTAAGGGCGAGTCGACTGCCTATAAAAATGTTTATGGATGAATCTTTCTGCCCCTTTTCAAAAGTTGTGCCTAAGCTAAGTAGCTACAGTGAGTGTCAACTTATTTGATGCAGGCAACAAAATTATGTTTCAAATCACTTAGCTTCTGAACCAAATGAGATATCGAAAAACCGGATATGGTATTTTAGAGGGCGAACATTTTCTTTAAAATAAATATTTCAAATGGTTCATATTTTATTCGTAATTTTAATAATATAAAAAGAAATAAAGAAGACAGTATTTTTACAATGAGCAGCTTATTTGATGCAACATTATAAAATTGAAAAACGAAACGAATATTTTGATTTTTGCAGTACCTTCAGTACTTTGGTACCCTTTTTGTGAGATTACTGCCTTTAGCCTTTTTTCCATAGAATTGACGAGTTTTTTTATTACTTCTGGCGAAATTTTAGCCCATTCTTCAACTAATGGTTTTTTCAAAGTTTCTTTGCTAGAAATGTGATATTGTCTAATATTGGTTTCTAGCAATGCCCATAAATTCTCAATAACGTTTAAGTTCGGAGATTGTGCCGGTGGTGCCATAAGGTGAGGGCAATTCCATATTAGCCAGGTCTGTACAATTCCCAACTTATGCTTAGGGTTGTTGTCTTGGTAAAATCTGAAGTTGCTACGCAGACCCAGTTTTTCAGCACTTTGTAGCAAATTCTCTTTTAATATGCTTAAATACATGATTTTATCCATGTTCCGTCTATAAAAACAAGGTTTCGAACGCCTGATGCTGCCATGCAGGCCCAAACCATAACATTTCCTCCACCATGTTTTACACTCACGCATAAATTTTTTAAATCGAGCTGTTTATTGGGCTTCCGCCATACAAACGACCTTCCATTAGAATCAAATATATTAAATTTGGACTCATCAGCAAAAATTATGGTGTTCCAAAATTTTGAATCCTTCGAAACATGATTTTTGGCGAAGGCTAGTCGGCTGATTTTATTGCGGCTGATAAAGGGCTTCTTGAGTGGTACTCGACCATGAAAATCACGTGATCACAAGATACGGCGAATTGTTGATGCACTACAATTCTTACCAAGAAAATTGTGTACTTCATCAATTTTCACAAATTTTTCGAATGATCCATCTTTCGTCACTTAGTGTAAAAATTTTACACCAAAAATTTTACCTTTTTTCATGTTTAAAGTGGTGAATACTAATTCCCGTTGGTCTACGCTTGTACGTCGACCCATGTTTAAAAAATCAATCTGTCTTCACTATGTAATTTAACATACACACTGACAACTAATTACTCAATGTGTGTTGGTGTAGTAACTGTAAAATAAGCTGCTGATTGTAAAAATACTATTTTCTTTATTTCTTTTTATTTTATAAAAATTACGAATAAAATATGAACCATTTGAAATGTTTATTCTATAGAAAATGTTCGCCCTCTAAAATACCATATCAGGTTTTTCCATATCCCATTTGGTTCAAAAACTAAGTGATTTGAAACATAATTTTGTTGCCTGCATCAAATAAGCTGATACTGTATTTAATATGGCTGTTTGTCTTTGAAGCAGTGTATCAGGCAAGGTCTTTTCTTTTGGGCAAGAACTATAGGAACCAAGTTTTTGAGATATTAATTAAGTTAAGAATACATTTAGGTATTCTGGTATAATTAATAAGTATTTTTCAAATAAGGTTGTTAGGACCAACAAGTCCTTAATATGTATACTTAGCAGCAGAAGTCTGCGTACAAAAAACTTCTAACACTTTAACTGAAAATATAAGGGTCATGATCTAATGTGATAAACTTCAATTTTTTTTTATTTTGTGTATTAACTACATATAATTCTATTAACAAAATATACATCAATAAAACAAAAATATTAGTTACAAAAAAATTAAAATTAAAAATTCTCCAAATAATGCGTATGCAAAAATCTGCGTACAAATAAAGACGCCTTCTCCAAAATATACTTATTTACTTAAATACGTAGTTGGCGATGTACGCTTTACGATTTAAATAAAAGATAATCGGTGTCAATTATATTAGCAGAGGCTTAGAAGCTAAAAGTTAGAATGGACACGAAAGGAAAGGAAATTGAATTGGGAGAGAGAAAAATTATTGTAAAGTTATGGAAAGAGGGAAAATCTTTTCGAAAAATAGGAGAAACTGTCGGCAGGTCACACTCTTCCATTCAAAGAGTAATTAATAATTATAAAGACACTGAAGATTACCTCTCACGTCCGCGATCTGGTAGACCACCCCTTTTAACAAACTGAGAGAAGCGAAAAACCTAGGCTGACGGCAAAAAAAATAGTAGAAAATGTACAAGAAGAATTTCATAAAACTATCAGCAAAGATACGGTGAGAAGGTCGTTAAAAAAAGCTAACTATCACAGTCGCGTTGCACGAAAAAAGCCATTTGTGTCAGAGGTCAATCGTCAGAAGCGGATCGCCTTTGCAAAAAAACTCTTAGACAAGCCCATTGAATTCTGGGAGAAAGTTCTCTTTACAGATGAGAGCAAATTTTGCATTTTCGGCATTAAGGGTAAACAACTTGTATGGAGAAAACCTAATACTGCCCTTAATCCCGAAAATTTGAAAGCGACTGTAAAACACGGAGGTGGTGGAGTTATGGTTTGGGGGTGTATGTGCACCAAAGGGGTGGGAAGGTTGGTTTTCATAACATCGACAATGGACCATAAAATGTATACAGACATTTTAAAAGAAAATTTGAAGCCTAGCATCGAAAACTTGGGCTTGGGGCCCGAATACTTTTTTCAACAAGATAATGACCCCAAACATTGCGTCCACAACACTAAGCTTTGGCTACTATACAATACCCTAAAGCAACTTAAAACACCTCCACAATCGCCGGACTTGAATCCCATCGAACACCTCTGGCATTTACTGGAACGCAGGATTCGGTAACACAACATAATGTCGAAGGAAACGTTAAAAAATGTTATGATTGAGGAATGGGCCAAAATCAGTTCGGACGAAACGAAGAAATTAGTGCACTCCATGCCTAAACGTTTAAGGGAGGTCATTAAACGTAAAGGTTATCCGACCTCATATTAATATAGAAACAATGATCTCATTTATGAATTTTTTATAAATACTGTCCTGACTTGTACGCAGATTTTTGCATACCCGTTATTTGTAGAATTTTTAGTTTTGATTTTTTTCTGTAACTACTGTTTCTGTTTTGTTGAAGCATATTTTCTTAATAGAATTATATGTAGTTAATATACAAAATAAAAAAAAATCAAGTTTATCACATTAGATTATGACTCTTATTTTTTCAATTAAAGTATTACAAGTTTTTTGTACGCAGACTTCTGCTGCTGAGTGTATGTATTCTAGAATTAAAATCGTGAAAGTGCGGCAATTTTAAATGTCGTACAAATATTAATAAAATATACCAAAAATGCTATTAAACCAATTTTTATAATAAATAGCATTCTTCGTTGTTTGTTAATTACAAATTTATTAAAAAAATATTTTATAATTAATCTTTAAAAACTTTGTGTTTATTGACATGATTGACATGTGGAATTATAACCTACAAAAATTCACATTTTAAAATATCTACATCCTCAATAAATATGTTGTTATTGACTAAAATACCTGCTATAAAATGTAAATATAACGTTAATTTTTTAAGAAGATGTAGTACCACAAATATATGGGTCAGTATAATTCACTTAAAGCAAAACATTATAGGTTATGTTTTCCTTTGAGGTTATAACATTAACTTTTGCCTTTTTAAAGAAAGAAGATCTAACGTTGGAATTAAAACATAAAATAGAAAAACGTTGGGGTGAAATTATTAATAAACGAGATGGAAACAGCGAAAATTACCCAAAATGTTATGTTTTATCAATGTTTCCATACCCCTCAGGACAACTTCATATGGGTCACGTTAGAGTTTATACCATCAGCGATTCAGTGGCAAGATTTCAAAGAATGAATGGAAAAAATGTGATTCATCCAATTGGTTGGGATGCTTTTGGTTTACCAGCAGAAAATGCCGCGATAGAACGAAACATTCCTCCAGATGATTGGACTAAGCAGAACATAGACCATATGAAAACACAATTAAAGCAATTAGGTTGTAGTTTTGACTGGGAACGTGAAATAAGCACTTGTTCTCCTGAATATTATCATTGGACTCAAGATCTATTTCTTAAACTTTATGAAAAAGGGATTGTTTATCACAAGAAGGTAAGTAAAACTAAAAAAATTATGTGAAAATTTAGTTTATTTAGGCTTTAGTTAACTGGGATCCTGTTGACAAAACTGTATTAGCTGATGAACAAGTTGATGAGAATGGATATGCTTGGAGATCAGGGGCAAAAGTAGAAAAAAAGTATTTAAAACAGTGGTTCGTTAAAACAAGATATTTTGCAAAAGATTTATATGATGGTTTAAATGATGATATTTTACAAGATTGGAGAGACATTTTAAAAATACAAAAGCATTGGATTGGCGAATGTAATGGGATTACTTTTGATTTAAATTTGATTGGTAATGAAGATGAAAAGACTATCAGTATTTGGACAGATAAACCAGAATATTTTGGTGAAGCTAAATTTATTATCGTACCAAAAAATCATTTATTCGCAAATTATGAAGGGAAAGTTTCACAAGGAGTTAAAAAATTAAAAATTGAAGCTGAAAATTTTGTAACAAATGAAAACATCCCAATTTATGTTAATTCTGATTTCGAATTCGAATCTGAGTATTATTTAGGTTTTCCCGGCTTAAATGAGCATGATACAAACTTTGCTATTCAACAAAACATCCAATATAAAGTTCCTAAAATTTTAACACTACCCGAAATTGATGATATCACTCAAAAAATCGTTGATACAGCTAAAAGTTTAAATAAAGGTGGTTATAAAACAAGTGCCAAGTTAAAAGATTGGTTAATATCAAGACAAAGATATTGGGGGACTCCCATTCCGATAATTCATTGCAAATTTTGTGGCCCACAGCCTGTCCCAAGAGAAAATCTTCCAGTAGAACTTCCCAAAATGAAAGAAAAAGATTTTAAAAATGTCTTGTTATCAAAATGTGATGAATGGTTAGAAACAAATTGTCCTAAGTGTAATCAATCAGCTTTAAGAGAAACTGATACAATGGATACTTTCGTTGATAGTTCCTGGTATTATCTAAGATATTTAGATCCACACAACAAAAAGGAAATTTTTAATAAAGAAATAGTTAAAAAATATTCTCCAGTTGAGTTGTATATTGGCGGAAAAGAGCACGCTGTTTTACATTTATATTATGCGAGGTTTATCAATCATTTTTTGCATTCTTTGGGTTTGGTGCCAACAAAAGAACCGTTTAAACGACTCCTTGTACAGGGAATGGTTATGGGAAGGAGTTTTAGGGTGAAAAACAGTGGGAGATATGTCAAAGAAGCTGAAGTAAAAATTATTGGTAAATAATTTTTTTTTAATTAATTTTTTTGTATTTAAACTAACATTAATACTAGAACTACATTATTCCAATTCAGTACCCCAGTAAGACACTCCATTCTTGTGTTAATATGTTTTTTTCACAACAATGCCTGTTTCCAAAAAACAACAATGACCTATAAATCTAAATTGTATACAGACTGAGTTAATTGTTTGGAGTATTATACTCTGTATACAGTAAAGCTTCGCTAATTCGTACACCCCCAATTTTTTATCAATTAATTTTATCTGATCTAGAAGATCATGACAAAAATATGTTATTATTTCTTGTGATATAGCATAACATTTTAAAATGTCGAAATGGCATAAAAGAAGATAGGTTTTAATAAAATCAACTATGATTAAAGCACTAAAACTGCTGGAGTAAGACGTTATGGATAAGAAAATTTTCTAATTCATTAAGAAATTATAATCCACAATTATTTCATATTTATTTATCACTAATTCACAACAATTTCTTTTAATAAAATAACAAAACTGATGGAGAAAAACGTTATGGATAAAAAATATTTTTAATGCCTCAAGAAATTATAATCCACACCTATTTCACATTTATCTATTATCAGTTTGCAGTACAACAAGATCAATAACACAAATTACAAAATATCGAAATTGACGATATATCATAATAAAATCATTGATAAGGAGAGTACTAAAACTGATGGAGAAAATAGCTATAGATAAAACGTTTTTTAATGCATCAAGAAATCATAATTAATAATTATTTCACATTTATTTATCACTAATTTCTAGTGGTGTAGAAATCAGAAAATGTAAAAATTACCAATGTATCTTAAGAAAATCTATGATAATAAAAGTACTACAACTGATGGAGAAAGATGTTATGGATGATAAGTATTCCTAATTCATCAAGAAATCATAATCAATAATTATTTCATAGTTATCTATAATCAATTTCTGGTAGTATAGCATATATCGGAAAATGTCAAAATTGACGACTTATAAGTATGAAGGCTTTCACGACCGGTGTTAATTGAACTAAAATTAGAACTAACACTAGCACTAACACTAGAACTATCACCAGAACTATCACTAGGACTAACACTAGAAACTTTCGGGTTTTGCCGTGCGTTTTTTAAAAAAATGTTTGACGTTTCGGGTACTATGTTGCAACCTTCTTCAGAAACTCACTTCGATCCAGTTTCTGAAGAAAGTTGCAACACGGCATCCGACGCGTCAAAAAATTTTTAAAGAAACTCACGGTAAAACCCGAAAGTTTCTAGTTTTAGATCTAGTGTTAGTCCTAGTGATAGTTATAGTGTTAGTGCTAGTGTTAGTTCTAATTTTAGTTCAATTGATGACTTATTTTAATAAAATCAACGATACCGAGAGTACTAAAACTGATGGAGAAAGAAGTAATGGATATAAATCCTCCTAATCAAGAAGTTATAATCCATAATTATTTTATATTTATCTATCACCAATTTTGGCGGTAAATTATTTAGCACATTAGAAATGTCAAAAAATAATTAAAAAAGAAAAATGGGCCATTAATTCGCAATTTTATGTGAATACTGCATTGATGATTCGCTCTGGACATTTTATTCTGTGCACAATTTTGCAATAACACCACACCATCTGTTGCCTAATCACTAAACAAAATTTCCCTTAAAAAAATCTGTTCACCTTATGCATTCATTCTCTCGGTAGAAATCTTGCTTTAAATGGTTTTTTATTTCCATGTTTTACTAGATTTGTAGATAGAGTATTTTTTTATTTTCTTGTATTTTATGATATTTTGTCTTGGTGTTTTATTAGATCAGATGAAATTAATTGATAAAAGTTTGTATTTTACAATTATGTGTAACTGTGTTAATTTCTAATCATTTTTGATGAAATTTAGTTTATGTCCATTTCCAATGGCGTTTAATGGAATGGTGTACCGGATTTTCTGACGATTTTTATAATTATTTCATAATCATAATGTTACTACAAAAGGGTGTCAAAAATTTTATTTGTTTTTATATTTAGAAAAATAAAAAAACAATTACTTTTCTCTGACAAATCGCTCATTGAAATCTTTCGCATCAATTTAGAAACATTTTATATACACTCAGCAGCAGCAGTCTGCGTACAAAAAACTTGTAATACTTTAATTGAAAAAATAAGAGTCATAATCTAATGTGATAAACTTGATTTTTTTTATTTTGTATGTTAACTACATATAATTCTATTAACAAAATATGCTTCAACAAAACAGAAACAGTAATTACAGAAAAAAATCAAAACTAAAAATTCTACAAATAACGGGTATGCAAAAATCTGCGTACAAGTCAGGACAGTATTTATAAAAAATTCATAAATGAGATCATTGTTTCTATATTAATATGAGGTCGGATAACCTTTACGTTTAATGACCTCCCTTAAACGTTTAGGCATGGAGTGCACTAATTTCTTCGTTTCGTCCGAACTGATTTTGGCCCATTCCTCAATCATAACATTTTTTAACGTTTCCTTCGACGTTATGTTGTGTTGCCGAATCCTGCGTTCCAGTAAATCCCAGAGGTGTTCGATGGGATTCAAGTCCGGCGATTGTGGAGGTGTTTTAAGTTGCTTTGGGGTATTGTATAGTAGCCAAAGCTTAGTGTTGTGGACGCAATGTTTGGGGTCATTATCTTGTTGAAAAAAGTATTCGGGCCCTAAGCCCAAGTTTTTGATGCTAGGCTTCAAATTTTCTTTTAAAATGTCTATATACATTTTATGGTCCATTGTCGATGTTATGAAAACCAACCTTCCCACCCCTTTGGTGCACATACACCCCCAAACCATAACTCCACCACCTCCGTGTTTTACAGTCGCTTTCAAATTTTCGGGATTAAGGGCAGTATTAGGTTTTCTCCATACAAGTTGTTTACCTTTAATGCCGAAAATGCAAAATTTGCTCTCATCTGTAAAGCGAACTTTCTCCCAGAATTCAATGGGCTTGTCTAAGAGTTTTTTTGCAAAGGCGATCCGCTTCTGACGATTGACCTCTGACACAAATGGCTTTTTTCGTGCAACGCGACTGTGATAATTAGCTTTTTTTAACGTCCTTCTCACCGTATCTTTGCTGATAGTTTTATGAAATTCTTCTTGTACATTTTCTACTATTTTTTTTTGCCGTCAGCCTAGGTTCTTTTCTAACCTGCTGTACAATTTTTCGCTTCTCTCGGTTTGTTAAAAGGGGTGGTCCACCAGATCGCGGACGTGAGAGGTAATCTTCAGTGTCTTTATAATTATTAATTACTCTTTGAATGGAAGAGTGTGACCTGCCGACAGTTTCTCCTATTTTTCGAAAAGATTTTCCCTCTTTCCATAACTTTACAATAATTTTTCTCTCTCCCAATTCAATTTCCTTTCCTTTCGTGTCCATTCTAACTTTTAGCTTCTAAGCCTCTGCTAATATAATTAACACCGATTATCTTTTATTTAAATCGGAAAGCGTACATCGCCAACTACGTATTTAAGTAAATAAGTATATTTTGGAGAAGGCGTCTTTATTTGTACGCAGATTTTTGCATACGAAAAATTGTTCAAATTTTTAATTTTAATTTTTTTTGCAACTAATATTTCTGTTTTATTGATGCATATTTTGTTAATAGAATTATATGTAGTTAATACACAAAATAAAAAAAAATTGAAGTTTATCACATTAGATCATGACCCTTATTTTTTCTGTTAAAGTGTTAGAAGTTTTTTGTACGCAGACTTCTGCTGCTAAGTGTATGTAACAAGATATAGTAGATATGCAGGATGACACAAAAGTCTGGAATATAGCAAACAACTTCGCTATTTTTACTTTTAATAAATAATCTTTTATACAGGGTGTTTCGGTGACTCGGGGCACAAATTAAACCACGCATACTGCAGTAAAAATGATGATGATTCGTGTAAAAATTTTTGGTCTAAACCAATAAATGGCAGAATTATAGGTCATCAAAATCAAGAAATTAACTGATTTAAGTATTTTCAATACTGTTAAAGGTAGAGCGCTGAAATTTGGTACTGTGTAAACCAATATCAAGTAGAATCATTAGATAGTTTGTGAGTTAAATCGATCCACAGGAACAATATTATACAGAGTGTTCCTAAAATTTATGTGCTCAGAACTTTTTTATTTGCTCGTAAACCTACACTTATTTTTGCACCTTCCAATAGAAAATTTATTTTAGAAACTTTTATTACTATTACGGAATTTAGATTCGTGTCACCGAAACACCCTGTATAAAAGTTTTTAGGTTTATTATAACGCATATTTCAGATAAGTTTGATTGTTTGTATTGTTTATAGTTTGGTTACCATAGTAACATTTTTTTAAATTTGAAGTGGGACGAAATTATTTTTTGTATCTTTTTGATACAGCATACTTTTCTCTATGTGTTGAAAATATTATATTATAAGGTTACATAATGAGAAAAACTCATAAATTATTTTTTTTTAAATTATCATGTCAGTTATTTTTATCAAAATTGGCACTGAAACAGCGTTAATGTTTAGATTAATCCACTGGCAAGATCGAAGTAACCGGTAAAAAGGCATTAAGTACTGAATTATCTTAACTAATGTGTTAACAAAAAAATCAAAAGAACTTTTCAAAAAAAATAATAATAAACAAAACTAAAACTGTAAATGTTCGTTTATTGGCCATCATTTACTTCTAAAAAAAAGTCAAGATGTTTTTTAAAATTATGTACACAGTGTGAAAGCATATCAACCGAAATTTCTCGTGTTTCAGCACATATTCATAGTTTTTGATTAAAATGTCTGATTTAATAATTAAAAAAAATAATTTATCAGATTTTTTCATTATGTAACCTTATGATATAATATGCTCAACACATAGAGAAAAATATGGTGTATTAAAAAAGATAAGAAAAAAATTTCGTCCCACTTCAAATAAAAATATTTGTTACCATGGTAACCTAACCATAAACAATACAAATAATCAAACTTATACGAAACATGCATTATAATATACCTAAAAACTTTTATAAGAATTTTTTTTGTTAAAAGTAAAAATAGCGAAGTTATTTGCTATATTCCAGAATTTTGTGTCCCCCTGCATACAGGGTGTTAATAAACGACATGTACCGGGTGGGCCACTAAGAAAGGACGCTGGCTATATCTCGGAAACTGTTGATCGCATAGTTTTCAGATAGAAAAATTCTTATACAAAGTGACCCATAGAAACCGCTAGAAATTATTTTCAAGTTTGTAAAACTACCGCTAGAGGGCGTAACGCCAACGACAAAATTTAAAATGTAGATTTTCGTAAAATTTTGATAATGAACTTTAATCGGCTATAACATTTTTAGAATCTTTAGATAATTTCTGACAACTTTCGTTAGTCTTTTTTTGCATACTGCTTAAATAAGTGAGGTACGGGGTGTTACATTTACTATTATAAAAGTAGCCCTAACCTTGGAATTGTTCATCCGAATACATCAAAATTGGTCTTGTTGGAAAGAGGAGGAATTCTTGTATTCGATGACATCCGAAATTAGCTGACTTACTTTCTTAGTCAAATGCTAGGTAGCGTAATTTGATAGTTCTATTAATTTTTACAATTTTCTTGAAAAATTCAAATGGAAACGTATATTTTTGACAAGGTATATGAAAAGAGCGTTAAAAAATACGCCATACAGTGAAAACTGCAATATCGTACGTGTTTTAGTCTTAGAGATATTCAAAAAAGAAGGATAAATTAAAACGTAACTACGTTTGGGTACGTTTGGATATCATAACAAGTTTTCAAAGAACAACTTTAACCAACTATCCTAAAAGAAACCAGTGATGTCGTAAATGTTCAAATTGTCTGCCATCAGCAGCAATGCAATGCTGTAGGCGCTGGTGCGTAGATAAAACGGCAGCCTCTATTTATATATAACATTTCCTATCCGTTCGATCATGTCTTCTCGTGTCGTAGGCCTGGTTGTAAAAACGAGGTCTTTTATTCGCCCCCATAAATAAAAATCTAAACATGTTAAATCGGGCGATCTAGAGAACACAAATTAATAGTTAGATGTATCACAGAATCATAGGTACTACAGACTTGTAACGTTTAAAAACTGCTAAGTAAGAGGTAGCTCGCTGGCCAAGGATATAAACTTCCTCTGCCTATCCACTTAGTAGCAAAAGTTTCGTTCAAAAATTGTCGCACATTTACGGAGAAATGTGCCGGGCACCCATCGCGCTGAAAAAACATGTCTCTGCGAATAGCTAAAGACACATCTTCCAAAAGAATTGGCATGTTACTGCCACTGGTTAACATGTTTGATGACCAGTGGCAGTAATCGAGACGAATATCATAATCTCTTGCAGTCAGAGCCTGATGGAAAACTACGTGGTACGGGTGCACCCTTCATCAAAATGTTCAAGTTCGTATTCTCTCTGGCCGATTTCATAAAACATGTAATATTTTCATATATTCTTCTATACCAACCTATATTCTCTTAAAATACGTCGACCGTTACCCGAGTAACACCTAAATCATCAGCGATTGTTCTTGTGCTAAGCTGTGGATTGAATTCCACATACGCTAAAACATTTATTACGTTTTCTTCAGTGCGAGTTCTACGTGTTCTACGATATATAAGACGATGAATAGTTTCTGTAGTCCTTAACTAATGGGCTATACGGATGAAAACCTTTGTGTTATAATGCCGCCGTTGTGGATAACGAATTGCGTAATGTCTTGCAGCAATAGTTGCATACAAAGTAACTCGCAAGCATATCATACGCTTCTTCATTGGTCGGTATTTTTAAAATAGCTAAATTAATTTACTCACACGACAGAGAAAACATTAAATGGCAGTAACCAGGGTATGCTTTCTTGATAGGTATAAAGTAACGACGGAATTTTTATTTAATATTACAATCCACTAGATGGTGCAGCCTACATATTTTGCCAGCAATTTGCAATTTACGTTAGCAACCGTTAATAATTAATTGTCATAATTGACATTTATTTTATTTCGTTTATGTGTACAGTAATTGATAATAGTGTGGAAAGGTAATATCAAGGAAATTGTACAACTGGAGGTGAATATAAACATAAAAAAATGAAGGTAACACCCGATATTTATGAGTATTTACGTTTTCACTTAGTCCAATAAAGAACTTGCAGAGATCGGGCAGCCCGGCCGACAATCGACGACTATTTGCGAAGAGGTGAATTGCTTGCAAAGATTTTGTGAAATACTAGGGAGGCATATGATAAAGACGGTCTACATGGCCAAGGATATGACAACGTCTCTTCCAGTAATCGTTGGTAATCATTGTTCTTTAAAGAGAAAAAAATAAATTTATTTAATAAACCATTGTGGTTTTTATCAATTAAACTTGGAAGTAGAAATCTAAATATACATAAATATGTAAGCTATATAGCATTCAAAATTTTGCGGTTTATTGAAATTACTTTTATAACAATCCCCTTGGCGGCGCTGCTTTCGAATTGGTCGTTAAAATAGTGGGGAGAAATGCTTCTATATAAGTATTAATTAAATATTTTCTATGGCAGTAACAACAGTTTGACTTGGCGCCATAAAATTAAACAATCGGATTATGTTTTATAATGGCTTGCTAAGATCAATGAGAATATTTTCATATTACCTACTCAGGTCACCCTTCAACGTATTATATAAGTGAACAAAAAAAGTAGTAAAATTGTTTGCTTGTAAGTTTTACATATAAAACGTTATTATTGTTATAACTTGTTGTAGGTAATTGTTCTTTGAAAGCTTACTATGATATTAAATAATCACCCAAACGTAGTTACGTTTTAATTTATCCCCCTTTTTTGAATATCTCTAAGACTAAAATACGTACGATATTGCGGTTTTCACTGTATGGCGTACTTTTTAACGCTCTTTTCACATACCTTGTCAAAAATATACGTTTCCATTTGAATTTTTCAAGAAAATTGTAAAAATTAATAGAACTGTCAAATTACGCCACCTAGCGTTTGACTAAGAAAGTAAATCGGTTAATTTCGGATGTCATCGAATACAAATATTCCTCCTCTTTCCAACAAGACCAATTTTGATGTATTCAGATGAACAATTCCAAGGTTAGGGCTACTTTTATAATAGTAAATGTAACAGCCCGCACCTCACTTATTTAAGCAATATGCAAAAAAAAATGACTAACGAAAGTTGTCAGAAATTATCTAAAGATTCTAAAAATGTTGTAGCCGATTGAAGTTTATTATCAAAATTTTACGAAAATCTACATTTTAAATTTTGTCGTTGACATTACGCCCTCTAGCGGTAGTTTACAAACTTGAAAATAATTTCTAGCAGTTTCTATGGGTCACTTTATACAAGAATTTATTTATCTGAAAACTATGCGATCAACAGTTTCTGAGATATAGCCAGCGTCCTTTCTTAGTGGCCCACCCGGTACATATTTCAGGGAGCGGTAGTACTCGATAAAATAGGAAAAAAATGCTAACAAACATGTGGTCAAAAATGCGTCATATCGTCACTACGGAGTAGCAAAGTTACAATTTTTTTAAAATTTTACGGTTATCTCCAGTGTTTTTTTGAATAATTATTTCAAATTTGGTATACACCGAATGTTTACGAATCTCTACAATACAATGACAATATCATCATCCACACTACCAGGGATGTCCCATTTTTCATGATTCTAACTTGCGGTTTGTACAAGCATCAAGACCAAAATTAGCAAAATAGAAAAATAAATTGAAACTGTACCACTCTGTAATGAACATGTAACGCATTATTGACCACATGTTTATTAGCATTTTTATACTATTTTATCGAGTACTGAAATATATACATGTCGTTCATTAGATTGTTTGGAACAATATATCAAATTCCTATTTTTAAGTTTATAAAACTTTACCATTAATTACAATAGATCTTGGTGTACTTGAAAAATATAATTTATTGTGTAATCCAGTATACTTCAACCTTAGTGATCGCGCGGAACTTCTTTCTTCAAATATTTTTTATGGAACCCTTCGTTTGGTAACACACTCCACTGTCTTCCTCCATTTCCACACCATCGACTCCTCGGCCCAATGACCCTCTCATGCATCTTCTGCCCTCACCTCCAACTCTCAAAATCCGCTTCTTGTCTAAACCCCCCACTATCCATAGAAAATCTCTAATCTTCCGCGCCACCACCACCCCTTTATCTCCTCACCCCAAAATCCCCCTCATCCATCGTTTCCCCTCTGTTTTCCCAAAATCCGCCATCTCCTCTTCCCTCAACAACTCACGGCACCCATTAAACATATATTCCAACGTTATTTGTGTCCTTCTTTTCTGTCTCTGCATATCTCGATCCCTATCTCTCAACTCCTTCCACATCTCCCTACCCATCCGACGTCTACCATTTATCTCAGTTACCGAATAACCCACTCTTCTATAATAGTTGTATCTGTCTCTTCTACCATATCTGACCTTTCCTTCTCTGATTTCCCTCCAATACTCCCCAAAGATCCCGCAATTTGGTCACCCTTCTGTTCTCCCCTCATATTTCACTATCCTCCTGCCCGCCTCCACTCTGACCTTATCCACCTTTACCTCTTCCCTCACTATATACCCCGCTGTTTCTTTAGCCACCCCAAGTGTCCATCTCCAATATCTAGCTTGCACGTCCTCCAGCATTCCCTAACTTTGACTATCAAATATAATCTTCCTGCTGCCATATTCCCTCCAAAGGAATTCGCTTCCCCCAACCACAGACTTGTCCCAAAATAATGTCATTTAAGACGAATTGGATGTAAAATAGATTCACATGTTCAGTTTTAAATTGAACATTTTTAAATAATAAATTTAAAATATAACGTTAAGTAAGTAAGTACTGGCGCCATTAATTATAGTGTTGCATGTTGTTTCATAATAAAAATTAAATCCGAATAATTAATTAAGTCCAAACTATTTTGATTAATTATGAAATTTAATTATCCGGAAGTTTATCAAAAGTTAACCTTAAAGAATTCTTAAATGTTAAAACTTACAAAATTGGAATTATAATAAGCCGGTAAAGAACTAACCTTTAGGTTGATTTTTCATCCTTCACAAATTAATTGGTGCACAAAAAACACTATATAATTTTTTTAATAACTATAATATTTACTACAATTGTAAGTCAAGCTTTTTAATGTTATACCTAGAGGATCAGCGGCCATCCTTTCTCTGTTTTTATTGACATGTAGAATAGTAGGGATGGGTGCATACATGTTATCATAGAATTATCTTTTTGACCCTAATCATAAATTATGTATTTACACTTTTTTCCAACTTTTCACTGCTTTGTTTCTGCTTTTTTTTCACCACTGAATCTTATTGTATTAATCTTATCTATATTTAATCTTATTATTACATCCCTCCTTTAATTTTATGACGGTAGTTTTTTTAACCCCCTAAAACTGTTTCCATATATGTATATATAATTTCTTTGCTTTCTTTGCTCATTTGCTTTATTTGGCGATTTGTTGGATATCCATCATAATCTAGCCATTCATGGCAATACATCTTGTACACTCATCTCTTCTATCTTTAAGTTTCTAATGGTGTTAGTTCTAGTTTTAAATTAATTAACACAAACCATTAAAGCTTTTCCGGTTAAATTTTGGTATATTTGTTTGAAGATTTGAAAAGAAATAAAGCCATATTAAAAGATACAAATGAGCCAGTTGTTATCCAATGGGAAAAAATGAGCAAATCTAAACATAATGGAGTGGATCCAAATGAAATGTTTAAAAATTATGGTGTTGATACTACCCGGTTGCTAATTATGGCTGATGTTGCACCAACTTCACATAGGAACTGGAATTCTAATAGTAAATATTGTTTTAGTAATAATACAAAAAGTTATATTTCTTAATTTATTTAGCATTTCCCGGCATTTTAAATTGGCAAAGACGACTATGGTTAACAATCCAAGAATTTTTAACGCACAGAAGTTACCCGCCGAAAGAAATTCCAAAACATAAATTTGATGAAGAAGATTTTTACATGTTTGATTCAAGGAATTATTACGTCAAGGGAGCAAAATTCAATTATTGTACTTCTCAACAAATGAGTGTTGCGCTATCTAAGATGCAAGGTCTTACAAACAGCTTAAGAGTAAATTAATTTTAATAAAAAAAACTACTTATTTTTAAGTAATAATTTACTTTTAGAAAGTCTCGCCCCAAACTTTCGCTAAAAGCAAACAATTTGAAAGAGCTTTAGGTTGTCAAATAATTTTATTAGCCCCAATGGCGCCTCATTTCGCTTCTCAGTTATGGGAGGGTTTCGTATCCGCCCCAAATCGTTTAAATGTGGATGAATTTTTATGGGATAAGAATGTTTTAGAACAGAAATGGCCGGATATTGACTCAAATTATCAATTGGAGTTGGTTATTCAAGTATGTAACAAAGAAAAAATTTATGTGAAACTTAACTTTGTTTTTTTTTAATTTTTAATAGGTTAATGGAATTGAAAATGGAGTAATAAAATTTGCTAGGGAACAATTAGAAGAGTTGTCGCAAGAAGAAGCGTTGAAATTAGCTTTAGATAATAAAAGAGTTCAAATGATTTTAGAGAAAAGATCAATCATTGATGTAGAATACATTAAACATTTTGGTTATGAAAATGTTATTAACGTAAAAACGACGGATGTTATTAAAAAAGAAAAAGTAGTTGAGGAAATAATGAATTAAAACGTCTCTCTGAACACTTATTTTTTTTCTCCTAGTTTCTTTACTCAGTCTTGCAATTAGTTCATTTCGCTGATATAAATCACATTTATTAAGATCATTATTAAGATTTTATTGTTAAAAAGTAACATTAAATTAAAGTAGAATAAGTAAAACTATCAAACATAAGTATAAATATTGATATCATTATTAAAAAATATATTTGGCTGTTTGATTCAGTACTTTCAAGGTTTTATAAAAGTCTTTTTTTAATGGCACAATCTTCTTCAAAATTAACAAACCTAATCAATATAATTATTCTTCCTCGGTAGCTGACAAATTTGTAGCATCAGTGGCTCCAAGCTGAAAGAAAGAAAAATAATTGTCCTCTGATTTCGCGTTGTAATTGATTTAGTATTTTAGATGTTTAATATTTTCAAAGCAAAATTATTCAATTAGCTTTATTAGTAATAAGAACGATAATAGCAAAGATTAGTAATTATAAAGCTATCCACATCAATAATATACATTTATATGATTGACCCAATCTTTATTAAGATTTTGTTATCAAAAAATTACATTAATATTTTTAAGTACAAATAAGTATAAATACTGGTATCATTGAAATAAAGAATGGTATTTGGTTATTTAATTCAGTGCGTTCAAATTATTATGAACAAAAAAGTCTTTTATAATACAATGGCACAATCTTCTCGTTGAATCAACAAGCCTTGTTATATGTACAACGTTATTCATTAACGTCATCCGTCAAACGTGTAGAAGCATCATTCTGAAAAAATAATAATGAATTAAAAAGATTATCATTAAATGTGACTCTTCAAAAATTAATTCTTCTAATAACAAAGATTGAAAATTATCCATAAAACCATTTGCAAATTGTGTATGGTAAGACCATAGACGCTGCTTACGAAAAATTTTCCAAACAAGAAAGCTTAACAAACACATTATTAATTAGTGATACTTAATGCGTTAGATATAATTTAAGATTAAAACAAAAAGTATTTTTTTTGAAAACTGCTATTAAAAATTCAGTTTTGCGTAGTAACGCTGAGCTGGACGTAAAAGGAAACTTTTACGTCCAGCTCGAAAATTAAAGAATTTGATATTATTAATGGTTGATTTATTGTTGTGGACAAATTGCAAACACGCCATAACGATCTTCGTTCTCGAATGCAAAAGTGTCATTTCGCTATCTAGAATCAAAAATAACTATTGTCATACTAGATATCGAGTAAATAATACACTATAAACTACCTCTGTTTCATAATAAGTGTAAATTTTTTTTAGTTTTATTTTTTATGCTGGTAATATACATAATAATCTTAATCAGATATGATTAAGAATATTATGATTAAGAATACAATTAAAGATCAAACAATTAAGTTAAAAAATTTTTAACACCGAAAAATTTAGAACGATGAAAAAACTGAATTTAACTAACGAAAAGCGAACGGCTGTAGTTCAATTTTTATTGCAACGTCAGAAAAATCAATCTTTTGCCGGACGACTGACAAAAGGAACGGTTATATTCGCAAAAAAATCAAAACATCAAGAGCCACTAATAAAGAATTGAAAATAGATGGAAATAAGGTAAAGATTCTGTTAATAGTAGTACTACCGATAGTACTAGTTTTGATGCGAATGAGCCTATGAATGTTAAGAATAAAAAACAAGGCAATTCTGGTCGAAAATTGATAGGACGGAATTAATTGCCAAAATACCATCAGTTACTTATAAAAGAAGGGGCACACTGCGGTCGTTATGGAGGTTACTAAAAATTGGCGAAATTAAAAGGCATTCCAATTCCTTGAGACCCCTTCTAAAAGAGAACCATAAATTAGCACGCCTGGATTATTGTCTAGAAAGAGAATGGCGAGTTTGAGCGAAATTAAAAGGCATTCCAATTCCTTGAGACCCCTTCTAAAAGAGAACCATAAATTAGCACGCCTGGACTATTGTCTAGAAAGAGAATGGTGAGTTTGAGGATTTGATAAATTACATCCATATTAATGAACAGTGGTTTTATATCACTAAAGTTAACCAGAAAATTTATCTTCTGCCAGAAGAAATTGAGCCATGTTGTCAAGTGCATAGGAAATCAAACATAACTAAAGTAATGTTTTTAGCAGCTGTTGCTCGATATGGCCGTTTGTAGTTCAAGAAGCAGCCTCGCGAAATAGTAAAAATCGACCTAGAGCTGTACTTGTTACCAAACCTGTTGATATCTGTAAAAATGTTTACAAACGCATGTTAATAAAAAAAGTGGCCAAGGAGTTCATCAAAAAATATAATCATACAACAGGATATTGTACGGCCACATTGCAATATTGAAGATGAGCAACTACAGGCAGAGTGTAGGAAGGAGGGTTGGAACATTTCCTTTACTTTTCAAAAGGAAAATAGTTCCGATTTGAATGTTCTCCATCTTGGCTTCTTTGCGTGTATTCAATCCTTACAGCATCAACGTTTACAGTAAAATTTAGACGATTTAATAAAGGATGTTAAAGAATCTTACGAAGAAGAAACTAGATATACATTAGATAACATGTTTAGATGTTTAAGGCCCTTCACCTTTGGTTAAATTTAACTACTGGGCATTTTCCATGGTTACTGTAATTTCACCTGCCATAATTGGCTATTTAACCAGCAACCATGGTAAATATCCAATAGTTAAATTTAACTACAAGTGAATATACTGGGCCTAAGTTTTATTTTATTCCAAGATGATGTGTTCTTAATGTTTTAGTAGAATTACGAAAAAATTGAAAAAGGTCGTGGAGGTCTTATTTTTGAAAATGAAGAAACAACCCTTATATAAAACTGAGAATTGAACCTTCCTCTTTCAAAAGATGTATAACTCGTTGTTTTAATTTGAAATCGATTTCACCTAAGCAATGTTAGAAGATGATGTGTTTTTGACGTTTTTGTAGAATTACAAAAAAACTGATAAAGTTTGAAAAAGATCTTTCTTTTGGATCTTAAGCAGTCCATAAACAGGCAGGTAAGTCCGCAAGTAAATATGTACAGTAGACATACACAATGCAATTCAGTTTCTCAGTTCAAAGATATTGTATAGAAGAAGATTTAGCGTGGTTTAATTATAAATTCACAAACATTCTGATATAGTGACTTCTGAAGAATCACTATTAATTGCAATTGGCCTTTTGCTTATTAGTTCCAAAAACAAACAAAATATGAAAAAGATATCAAAACGTACTAAATAAAAAATGTTCCCATCTTAATTTATTGACTGATTTAAAACTGCTGCCCAATGACTGTAGAAATTATTTAAAAATGAAAGAAAAAGTTCTCTTGAACTATTAAATTTAATAACACTTCTTGTCAAACATCAGGACAAAAAAAACGAAAAAAGCGATAACACTACATAAGAGATTGTCTGCCACTCTCAAGTGTTTATCCGCAGGAAAAAATTATGAAGATATGAAGTTCACCACTATAATATCAAGACAAGTATTGGGGCAGATAATTTCTGAAACATGTAAAGCAATTTGTATGGTTTTAAAAGATTATGTAAAGATTGTTTTAGTATAATCATTAATTGCATTATTGTTTAAAATAATGTACATTTGCATTTGTAGTTTCCTAAGAATGAAAATGATTGGACAATAATATCTGAAGGTTTAAACAAAAAGGTTTAAATGAGGACATAAAAGTGCCATTAGGTTACAAAATATGTTTAATAAATTTATTAACTCTGATAGGAAATGGTTAAATACCAAGACCGCAAATTTCGCTGTCTTCTCTTTTTAGTAAATAATAATGAAAGATTCCGTATCTCATCTCCATCATCAAATCTCATATCTCTCGTTCTTTTCAATTATGATTTTCCCACTTGTGGATGAAGGTCTTTTTAATATGCCTGCATGTGTATCTCTCTTGAGCCACCATAAACAATCTGCTTCTCGTAATTATCCTTATATCGTCAATCCATCTTCTTGAAGGACTGTCCGCACTAGTATAGTTTGTAATGGATAGTTAACCATTACAGTTATGCTTTCTGTATTAGCTTCAATTGGTTTGTGCCTTTTTCCGTCACCACCATTGTTTTCATTATGTGCGTTATCACTGTTAATATACTTGGATGAATGTAGGTTGAGCTGCTTTAAAAAGATATACGCCGAGGCAGTATTTTTTGTTTACATAGTTTGCAAATATCTCTTCACGTTCGTTTTAGGTATCAAGACCACGTTGCCAAGCTTGTTTTCTCATCTTTGTAAGTAACAATGAAAGATTTCGCATCTCACCTCCATCGTAATATCTCATCATTCTCATTCTCTTCTTAGGCATCATTTGTTCACGTCCGACCAAGACTTCTTTAATATGCTTCCATGTTTTTCTCTCCTGGAACACTTCAACAAGGTTTCTCATCTGCTTCTCGTAATTCTCTTGAAGTCGTCTATCCATGTTCTTGCTGTCTGGCGTATTGGATTTTGTTGTTCCTAGCAGTCAGCATGTCACATCTAACGTAGTCTTGTCCGTCTAGGAAATGGATAGTCATCCATTACAAATGTAGTTCTTTATTGCGCTTTCTGCACGACCTTCAATTAGTTGGTACCGAAAGTAAAATAGTGAGTTTTGGTAGCGAAAGGGTTAATGACTTTATGTTTTTCCGTAAAGAATTTCATTAATTTTTCAGCGACGTTTTTGCCAATAAGGTCAAATTCATCTCCTTCATTTTTTAGAATTATTAGAATAATCTTTCAATTTTATTTTCCATAGAGATTTAGTTTCCTTCCCGTATTTTTTTGATATATGTCGCGACATGTTTATTAGGTAAGAAAACTAAAAATTGATGTTTGAAAATCAAACCACATCTGATTACTTTCGAGCCGTGCCTGAAACTGAACGCGCTTTGAATTCTACGAAATATCAAGTTTGCTACATTTTTGGAAAGATAATTTTATGCACTCCTCTAATTTGGAAAAATATATATGATGTTCCATTAGAAAAAGTCATTTATGTCAATAATTACTAAAATATTTTTTTCTTTGAGGGAAAGGTGATTTATTCTATCAAATTCTACATAAAAAGTTGCTTTGGAAATGTTTCCATAGAAAGGAAGATTTTTCAATAAGAATCAAGTTATGACGACTTTTCCAAATTGCACTTTTTTGAAAAACACCCTGTTTTTCTGAAACCGTAAGCGATGTGGATACGCGGTTTCCATTATTAAGATTTTTATATAAATCAAGCCTCAGACACTGATCTTTAAATCGTCCAATTTGGCCCACTCTGTACACCAAAAATGTTTTTTATTCGATTAGCAGGTGTTCCGATATGATTCACCGGGTGTAATTTATATCATTCTGTATTTATGTATATTGCGTAAGTATTAAGTAATGATTCAATTATATCTGAATGTTCAATTACACAAGTGTTCATCACAATGAGCTACTCATCCTTGAAACATTTGGTAATCGGAGCAATTTGAAAATGAATATATGCGTCGATATCAAGAAAAATATGAAAATATCTAAATTTGATTTGGTAGCTCTTTGATCATTTAATAAAAAAAAATCAAACAAAAGTTATGTATATGGGCATGGTCAAATACTTTATGAGTTATAAGGTCATCTCAATTTAAACGTCTCACTCCCACGTCGTACACCACAGGAAATAATAAACTATTTTTTTGGTGGCAACAATATTGCCGAAGGTCAGTCTCAATTAGAGATTATAAAACAATAGATTATCAGTCATTTAGTATCAGCAATTACAGTAAGATTTTTATTAGTAAACATGTGATAGAAAGAAAAAAATAGATAAAGATACATCTACTTTTCAAGCTATACATTAAGAAATTTTATAATAAAAAAAATTGTTTATAATTTTATCGATAATAATTACGTGTAGAGGAAAATCAGATAAGATATGGATAAAAATATTTAAACGATATTTATTTTATATAACGAAAAAATATATCAGAAAGAAATTATTCCGGCTTATAGCAACACGTTTCGCTCATTAGCTGCAATTTAACTCTGTAAAGTTTGAAAAATGGAAAATGGTGTAAAGTTAGATGACAAGGTCAAAGTTGAGGAGGTAAATGATAGCATCAATGTCGAGAAAACTCAACAAATCCGTAAGTTAATTTTCACGTGATGCAAAAAAAAAATCGAACATCAAGTCAATCAAACTTATCTCAAATGCTATTTATGTTATAATTGTTATAAATAATTCCATATCCGGCTAATTTATTATATAATTGATAAAGCTTCTTATTCAACCAAAATTATAATTACAATTTTATTTCAATTTAAACAGAGTCTCCAGAAAAATCAAGTTTATCAACAAGCGATAATAACAACGAAGATAATAACAATTTCAATAATACTAAAAATGATGTAAAAGAAAATGGGAACACCCTAATAAATGAGAATAATATCGATGACACAGAAAAATCTGTAAAAACTGAAAATTCTGATCCTGAACAACTTACATCACAAGCAACACCACTTGTTGATGTTGAAAATGTAATTGAAAATTCTGAATTAAAAGAATCGTCTTCACTACAAGCAACTTCATTAATTGAAGATGAAGAAAAAGTGGTACAAACAGATCAAATTTCGCCAGATTCAATATCTGATGATAACAAAATTGATTCTAATAAAGAATTTGTAACCAACCCAGAAATAAATGAAAACCAAACAAGTCCCCAAGTTGAATCGTCTTCATTACAAGCAACTCCAACGATTAATGTTGATGAAAAAGAGGTACAAATTGAAGAACAAATCTCGCCTGATTCAATATCTGAAGATAACAAAATTGATTCTGATAAAGAATTTATTACTAACCTAGAAATAAATGAAACCCAAACATGTTCCCAAGTTGAATCGTCTTCATTAGAAGCAACTTCAACGATTAATGATGATGAAAAAGAAATACAAATTGAAGAACAAATCTCGTCTGATTCATTATCTGATGATAACAAAATTGATTCTGATAAAGAACTTGTAACTAACCCAGAAATAAATGAGTCAGAAAAATCTCCTCAAGCTGCACAAATACCCGAAAATATTTTTAGCCTCGACAATAAGCTTATCAAATTAATCAAACAACACGCTACAAGTTTAGGGTTACAAGACGTAACCGTTGATGTATCACGTGGGACTGATTTGGGCGATAATTTTATGGGTTATATTGGAAAACTAACTATTAAAGGTAAAACTGCTACCAACGAGGAAAATGTTATGAATTGGATTATAAAAACAGCGCCACATAACGAACTTTACCGCACGATTTTAAAAGTATTTCTTTTATACTCAAGAGAAGCTTACGTTTACGAACATGTTTTTCCGACTTTTAAAAACTTTCAGTTGGAAAAGAAAATTTTGAAACCGTTTCAAGACTATCCCCAATTAATTTTTACCACTTTAGAACCGATGATAGAAAGTATTATTATGGAGGATATGAAATCAATTGGTTATTCAATGACGAATCGTCAAGAACCCCTCGGGGTGAATTATATCAAATTGGTAATAAAAGCATACGCGAAGTTTCACGCTGTCTCGTATGCTTTGAGGGATCAAAAACCCGATGTTTTTAAAACGCTAACCGATAATGTTGAAGATATCGTCAAAGAAACTTTACACGAAGAAATGGCTTATAAAACTCAAGGGCCGATGATGATGAGTGCTTTAGAAGCTTTAGATCCTGTCAAAGATGCAAGAGTAATTGTTAAGTTCAAAAAGTTCCTGGACAAATTTGTGGGAATCGTTAAGTCCACTATTAATAAAGTAAATAATTACTCAGTTATTGGCCATGGAGATAGTTGGACTAATAACATTTTATGGAAATATGAAGATCCTAATAACCCAACGATTCCAACCAAAGTATGTTTATTAGATTGGCAAGTAGCCCGCTATGGTTCCCCAGCATTAGATTTATCATACTTCCTTTTCTCGTGCACTGATAAAGAATTTCGTGACCGTTATTACGACGATATGATTCGACTTTATTATTACACATTATGCGACCATTTAAACGCATTAGGTAGCGATCCAGACGTTCTTTTACCGTTCGACATGCTTCAAAAGGAATTGAAAGAATTTTCCGTTGTCGGAATGTATATGTCCATATTCATTCTGTTTATTTGTACGAGGGAAACTGAGGAAATGGCCGAATGGAGATCGAAAGATGTGAAATCCGAAGATGTTAGCAACAAATGGGCTACTAAAAGTGTTAACGCCAATAAGTACGAACGAAGAGTTCGTGATGTTATTGTTGACGTTTTTGAAAAAGGTTATTTAGACTGTATCATATAATTCATGTATGTTTTTTTAGTTGTAATAACTCAAAAAAATAATAAAGAAAAATTTGATGAATGAAAGCTAATTGGCTTAAAGTTTTAGTATTAACTAGTACTTCTAGCATACTACGTAATAACTACTTCCTATAATAGGGAAGTAATAATGATGGTACGGATAGCGATTTTACGAAAAGCTAGATACCGGATATCCGGTATCATCTTCAGCCTACTACGTGTTTAGTATCATATATACATATGTTACATTACTCAATTTAGAATAATTACAATAATAATATAAGAATTGACGTTTATTATTTTCATATTATACTGGGTGAGGTATTTAAATTAAGATGACTCGATGAGTTATATACTCACAAACACTCAAATTGATCGAAACACGTTTCAGATAAAACTCTCATCATATGAATGGGGAAAATATTTTATATGGTTATAATTGCACCATCTGTGTCTCTCTTCGATTGTTAATTCAATTTTTTGAAATCGATATACAGAGTCTCCGAAACAACGGATGTCTAGAATCTTTGGCTCAAAATAGGTCGCTTAAATTATCGATATCAGTGTTTCCCAACCTTTCTTATATTGCGACCAATAAATCACCAGAAAAAAGTTACACAACCCATAATTCGAAATTTTTAATAGTGTTCCATGCAATTCTGGTTTAATACGAATTATTTTTATACGAGTTAAAATTAAAAAAAAAATGATCTTTTTACAAGAAGTGTTAATTTTATGAAATACTACAAATTTAGCTTGAGTATAAAAATTGATATCTCGAAAAAAATGTGATATGTTCAAGAATCGTGTTGTGCGTTAAAAAGAGTTTATACTTTCCTTCATAAATTATAAAAAAAAATCATCTTGATGATTAAGGTCTTAAGAATGCGGTTAATTTTTTAAAAATAATTAAGAAAATGTTTGAAAACGAATTGAGATATACACGCATGGTTGTGTTCCCGGAAAAGTGCACACTTTTCCTTATCCATCACGAAAAAAATTCATCAAGATATATTTAAGCATTTAGTTTTCTTACGATTTTTCAAGAATTATTAAAGAAATTTTTAATTTTATAAAATACTACAAATTTAGATTGAGTTCAAAACTTGATATCTCAAAAACAAATTAAGATACTCACACAAGGATTAGTTTCCAGAAAAGTGCATACTTTTCTTTATAAATCACGAAAAATTTCATTAAGATATCTTAAGAATTTAGATTTTTTTAAAATGATTAGAGATTTTTAATTTTATGAAATGCTACAAGTTTAGGTTGATTTCAAAACTTGATGTTTCAAAAACGAATTGAGATACTCAAATATGGACTAGTTCTCGGAAAAGTGCATCTTTCCTTTATAAATCACAAAGAAGATCATCAAGCCATCTTAGGAATTCACTTTGCCACGATTTTTGAAAGATGATTATGAAAATTTTAATTTTAAGAAGTGCCGCAAATTTTGGAGGAGTTCAAAACTTAATATCTCAGACACAAATTGAGATTTGTTTTCGGACACATGGATTTGTTTTCGGAAAAGTGCATAGTTTCTTGTATAAATAACAAAAAAATCATCAATATATCTAAAGAACTCGATTTTTTACTATTTTTTAAAAAGGATTAAGGAAATTTTTAATTTTATAAAATGTTACAAATTTTGATTGAGCACAAAACATGATATCTCAAAAACGATTTCAGATACTCAAATACGGATTAGTCCTCGGAAAAGTGCACACTTTCCTTTATAAATCACAAAGAAGATCATCAAGATATTTTAAGAATTCACTGTGTTACGATTTTTGAAGAATGATTATAAAAATTTTAATTTTAAGAAGTGTTGCAAACTTAGAACAACTGCAAAACTGCATATCTCAAAAACAAATTGAGATACACATAGATTTGTTTTCCGAAATGTGCATATTTTCCTGTATAAATGACAAAAAAATTCATCAAGATATCTAAAGAACCCAATTTTTACGATTTTTCAAAAATGATTAAGGAAATTTTTAATTTTATAAAATGTTACAAATTTAGATTGAGCTTAAAACATGATATCCCAAAAACGAATTCATATACTCAAAATGGGATTAGTTCTCGGAAAAGTTCATACTTTCCTTTATAAATCACAAAGAAGATCATCAAGATATTTTAAGAATTCATTGTGTTACGATTTTTGAAGAATGATTATAAAAATTTTAATTTTAAGAAGTGTTGTAAATTTAGAACAACTGCAAAACTGCATATCTCAAAAACAAATTGAGATACACATAGATTTGTTTTCCGAAAAGTGCATATTTTCCTGTACAAATGACAAAAAAATTCATCAAGATATCTAAAAAACCCAATTTTTACGATTTTTCAAAAATGATTAAGGAAATTTTTAATTTTATAAAATGTTACAAATTTAGATTGAGCTTAAAACATGATATCCCAAAAACGAATGCATATACTCAAAATGGGATTAGTTCTCGGAAAAGTTCATACTTTCCTTTATAAATCACAAAGAAGATCATCAATAAATCTCAAGAATTCGCTTTGTTACGATTTTTGAAAAATGATTATGAAACTTTTAGTTTTAAGAAGTGCCGCAAATTTAGAACAACTGCAAAACTGCATATCTCAAAAACAAATTGAGATACACATAGATTTGTTTTCCGAAAAGTGCATATTTTCCTATACAAATGACAAAAAAATTCATCAAGATATCTAAAGAACCCAATTTTTACGATTTTTCAAAAATTATTATGAAAATTTTAATTTTAAAAAGTACCACAATTTTAGAATGACTTCAAAACCTGTATAAATGACAGAAAAAGAAACATCAGGATATCTAAAGAACTCGATTTTTATGATTTTTCAAAAAGGATTAAGGAAATGTTTAGTTTTATAAAATATATGATTGGTATATAAATTATTTTTGCCCTACTGTACGCAAGGTACTTCTTCTCTTGGACATTGCTCCAGGACATCCTCAAAATCTGGATGAAATTAAAACACCATTGGCTGTCAAAGATGTTTACATGCATCCAAATACAACATCACTTTTGCAGCCAATGCATCAGAGGGTAATTGCAACTTTTAAGCCATATTATCTCCACAATATTTTGTTGCAAATGATAAGAATTTTGGAATGCTCTGTTAAAACAGTTAAAGACTATTGACGGTCTTTCGATATTTTAAAATCAATAAATAAAGTAATGTCGGCTTGGGATGAAGTTTTGGCAAAATATTTAAAGAGAGTTTGGCGAAAACTTCTGCCTGCATTAATACATGATTTTACAGAAGTACCACAACAAGAGAATCTTGTTGAAGACATCTAGGCTTGCAGGCGACTTGGGATTGAAAGATGTTAGTGCTCTAGATGTCAGAATATTTATATAAAATTGTTTATATAACATTTTTATAAAATGCTAGAAATTTAGAATGAGTTCAAAACTTAATATCTCAAAAACAAATTGAGATACTCACACAAGGATTAGTTTCCAGAAAAGTGCATACTTTTTTTTATAAATCACGAAAAATTTCATCAAGATATCTTAAGAATTTAGATTTTTTATGATTTTTTATAAATGATTAGAGATTTTTAATTTTATAAAATGCTACAAGTTTAGGTTGATTTCAAAACTTGATGTTTCAAAAACGAATTGAGATACTCAAATATGGACTAGTTCTTGGAAAAGTGCATCTTTCCTTTATAAATCACAAAGAAGATCATCAGGCCATCTTAAGAATTCACTTTGCAACGATTTTTGAAAGATGATTATGAAAATTTTAATTTTAAGAAGTGTCGCAAATTTTGGAAGAGTTCAAAACTTAATATCTCAAACACAAATTGAGATTTGTTTTCGGACACATGGATTTGTTTTCGGAAAAGTGCATAGTTTCTTGTATAAATAACAAAAGAATCATCAAGATATCTAAAGAACTCGATTTTTTACTATTTTTTAAAAAGGATTAAGAAAATTTTTAATTTTATAAAATGTTACAAATTTTGATTCAGCACAAAACATGATATCTTAAAAACGATTTCAGATACTCAAATACGGATTAGTCCTCGGAATAGTGCATACTTTCCTTTATAAATCACAAAGAAGATCATCAAGATATTTTAAGAATTCACTGTGTTACGATTTTTGAAGAATGATTATAAAAATTTTAATTTTAAGAAGTGTTGCAAATTTAGAACAACTGCAAAACTGCATATCTCAAAAACAAATTGAGATACACATAGATTTGTTTTCCGAAAAGTGCATATTTTCCTGTACAAATGACAAAAAAATTCATCAAGATATCTAAAGAACCCAATTTTTACGATTTTTCAAAAATGATTAAGGAAATTTTTAATTTTATAACATGTTACAAATTTAGATGGAGCTTAAAACATGATATCCCAAAAACGAATTCATATACTCAAAATGGGATTAGTTCTCGGAAAAGTTCATACTTTCCTTTATAAATCACAAAGATCATCAGTAAATCTCAAGAATTCGCTTTGTTACGATTTTTGAAAAGGATTATGAAAATTTTAGTTTTAAGAAGTGCCACAAATTTAAGATGACTTCAAAACTTGATATCTCAAAAACAATTGAGATACTTACACATAGATTTGTTTACGGAAAAGTGCCTATTTTCCTGTATAAATGACAAAAAAATGCATCAAGATATCTAAAGAATCCAATTTTTACGATTTTTCAAACATGATTAACGAAATTTATTATTTTATAAAATGTTACAAATTTAGCTCAAATACAAATTAGTTCTCGAAGAAGTGCATACTTTCCTCTATAAATAACAAAGATCACCAAGACATCTTAAGAATTCGCTTTGTTACGATTTTTGAAAAATTATTATGAAAATTTTAATTTTAAAAAGTACCACAATTTTAGAATGACTTCAAAACCTGTATAAATGACAGAAAAAAAAAACATCAGGATATCTAAAGAACTCGATTTTTATGATTTTTCAAAAAGGATTAAGGAAATGTTTAGTTTTATAAAATGCTATAAATTTAGATCGAGCTCAAAATGTGATATCTCAAAAACGATTTCAGATACTCAAATACGGATTAGTCCTCAGAAATGTGCATACTTTCCTTTATAAATCACAAAGAAAATCATCAAGATATTTTAAGAATTCGCTTTGTTAGGATTTTTGAAGTATGATTATGAAAATTTTAATTTTAAGAAGTGTTGCAAATTTAGGATGACTTCAAAACTTGATATCCCAAAAACAAATTGGGAAACTCACACATGGATTTGTTTTCGGAAAAGTGCCTATTTTCCTGTATAAATGACAAAAAAATTCATCATGATATCTAAAGAACTCGATTTTCAAAAGGGATTAAGGAAATTTTTAATTTTATAAATTGTTACAAATTTCGATTGATTTCAAAACATGATATCTCAAAAACGAATTGAGATATGATTGGTGAATTGAATATGTGCTATGAATATATTTTTAAAATAATATTGCAATAAATAAAAATAGTAGAATACAAATTTTAAAATGATATTTCAGATATTCACGTAATCATATAAAATTAAAGAAGAGTTATTATGTCAACTAAAAGAAGGGCATCAGAGTTACCTAACCGAGATAAGAAGGCACGGCAATCCATTTCACTTGAAACAAAAATGGAAGTGATTCGACAGATGGAGAATGGACAGATACGCTCTAATGTATGTAGTTCTTTAAACTTGCCTCCATCAACTGTTACTACAATTATGAAAAATATGGATAAAATTAAATACTCTGCTCAACAATGTACATCGTAAAATGTTAAACATGTAAGTTATAGCAGAAATAAAATTTTTGCAAAAATAGAAAAAATTGTTAATGTTGTGGATGGATTATGCTCCTCACAGAAATATTGCGTTGATTCAAGCTGTTATAACGGAAAAAGCAAAATCAATTTTCAATAACCTTAAGGAAACCGATGAAGGTGATGAAACATTTTTGAGAAGCAAGGGTTGATTTATGAGATTTAAATCCCGAAGTGGGAAAATATGTGGTGAAGCAATAAGTGCAGATGTTACAGCTGCAGTTGCTTTTCCTAAGGAATTTCAGGTTTATGTAGAACAAGGCAACTATTCGCCGGACTTAATCTTTAATGTTGACGAGACAGGTTTTATTGGAAAAAGTTACCAGCACGAACTCTTATTTCTAGAGAAGAGCGATCTGCTGTAGATTTTATAGTTGCGAAAGAAAGAATAACTCTTTTGTTGGGAGCAAATGTTTCAGGAATATTGAAACTTAAACCAATGTTAGTGTACCATTCACGGACACCACGTATTTAAAAGGTTTCTATAAAGACATGTTAAAGACAGTGTATTGGAAATGGAACAAAACAGCTTGGGTAGCACAAGTTATTTTCACAGATTGGTATATAAATTACTTTTGTCCTACTGTTCTTCTCTTGGACAAAGCTCCAGGACATCCTCAAAATCTGGATGAAATTAAAACACCACTGGCTGTCAAAGATGTTTACATGCATCCAAATACAACATCACTTTTGCAGCCAATGCATCAGAGGGTAATTGCAACTTTTAAGCCATATTATCTCCACCATATTTTGTTGCAAATGATAAGAATTTTGGAATGCTCTGTTAAAACAGTCAAAGACTATTGACGGTCTTTCGATATTTTAAAATCAATAAATAAAGTAATGTCGGCTTGGGATGAAGTTTTGGCAAAATATTTAAAGAGAGTTTGGCGAAAACTTCTGCCTGCATTAATACATGATTTTGCAGAAGTACCACAACAAGAGAATCTTGTTGAAGACATCACTAGGCTTGCAGGTGACTTGGGATTGAAAGATGTTAGTGCTCTAGATGTCATAGAACATTTAAAAGTCCAAGGACAACTACTCTCAAACGACCAATCGATAACCTAGAAGAAATGACTAAAAAGACCTAGAAGAAATGTATAAACAGTTGGATCGTGAACAGTCAGATGATGAAGATAATGAAGAAGAAATTCAAAAAATAATGAAAACAGCCGATCTAATGTAAAATAATGTTAAATGAATTGAGATATACACGCATGGTTGTGTTCCCGGAAAAGTGCACACTTTTCCTTATCCATCACGAAAAAAATTCATCAAGATATATTTAAGAATTTAGTTTTCTTACGATTTTTCAAGAATTATTAAAGAAATTGTTAATTTTATAAAATACTACAAATTTAGATTGAGTTCAAAACTTGATATCTCAAAAACAAATTGAGATACTCACATAAGGATTAGTTTCCAGAAAAGTGCATACTTTTCTTTATAAATCACGAGAAATTTCATCAAAATATCTTAAGAATTTAGATTTTTTAAAAATGATTAGAGATTTTTAATTTTATGAAATAGCATTTTCAAGTTTAGGTTGATTTCAAAACTTGATGTTTCAAAAACGAATTGAGATACTCAAATATGGACTAGTTCTCGGAAAAGTGCATCTTTCCTTTATAAATCACAAAGATCATCAAGCCATCTTAAGAATTCACTTTGCCACGATTTTTGAAAGATGATTATGAAAATTTTAATTTTAAGAAGTGTCGCAAATTTTGAAAGAGTTCAAAACTTAATATCTCAAACACAAATTGAGATTTGTTTTCGGACACATGGATTTGTTTTCGGAAAAATGCATAGTTTCTTGTATAAATAACAAAAAAATCATCAATATATCTAAAGAACTCGATTTTTTACTATTTTTTAAAAAGGATTAAGGAAATTTTTAATTTTATAAAATGTTACAAATTTAGATTGAGCTCAAAATATATCTCAAAAACGAATTCAGATACTCAAATACGGATTAGTTCTCGGAAAAGTGCATACTTTCCTTTATAAATCACACAAAGAAGATCATCAAGATGTTTTAAGAATTCGCTTTGTTACGATTTTTGAAAAATGATTATAAAAATTTTAATTTTAAGAAGTGTTGCAAATTTAGAACAAGTGCAAAACTGCATATCTCAAAAACAAATTGAGATACACATAGATTTGTTTTCCGAAAAGTGCATATTTTCCTCTACAAATGACAAAAAAAATCATCAAGATATCTAAAGAACCCAATTTTTACGATTTTTCAAAAATGATTAAGGAAATTTTTAATTTTATAAAATGTTACAAATTTAGATTGAGCTTAAAACATGATATCCCAAAAACAAATTCATATACTCAAAATGGGATTAGTTCTCGCAAAAGTTCATACTTTCCTTTATAAATCACAAAGAAGATCATCAATAAATCTCAAGAATTCACTTTGTTACGATTTTTGAAAAAGATTATGAAAATTTTAGTTTTAAGAAGTGCCGCAAATTTAGGATGACTTCAAAACTTGATATCTCAAAAACAAATTCAGATACTCACACATACATTTGGTTTCGGAAAAGTGCATATTTTCCTGTATAAATGACAAAAAAAATCATCAAGATATCTAAAGAACTCGATTTTTACGCTTTTTCAAAAATGATTAAGGAAACTTTTAATTTTATAAAATGTTACAAATTTAAATTGAGCTCAAAATATGATATCTCAAAAACGAATTCAGATACTCAAATACGGATTAGTTCTCGGAAATGTGCATACTTTCCTTTATAAATCACGCAAAGAAGATCATCAAGATGTTTTAAGAATTCGGTTTGTTACAATTTTTGAAAAATTATTATGAAAATTTTAGTTTTAAGAAGTGCCGCAAGTTAAGGATGACTTCAAAACTTGATATCTCAAAAACAAATTCAGATACTCACACATAGATTTGGTTTCGGAAAAGTGCATATTTTCCTGTATAAATGACAAAAAATTCATCAAGATATCTAAAGAACCCAATTTTTACGATTTTTTAAAAATGATTAAGGAAACTTTTAATTTTATAAAATTTTACAAATTTAGATTGAGCTCAAAATATGATATGTCAAAAACGAATTCAGATACTCAAATACGGATTAGTTCTCGGAAAAGTGCATACTTTCCTTTATAAATCACACAAAGAAGATCATCAAGATGTTTTAAGAATTCGGTTTGTTACGATTTTTGAAAAATTATTATGAAAATTTTAGTTTTAAGATGTGCCGCAAATTTAGGATGACTTCAAAACTTGATATCTTAAAAACAATTGAGATACTTACACATAGATTTGTTTACGGAAAAGTTCATATTTTCCTGTATAAATGACAAAAAAATCATCAAGATATCTAAAGAATCCAATTTTTACGATTTTTCAAAAATGATTAACGAAATTTATTATTTTATAAAATGTTACAAATTTAGATTGAGCTCAAAACATGATACTTCAAAAACGAATTCAGATACTCAAATACAAATTAGTTCTCGAAAAAGTGCATACTTTCCTTTATAAATAACAAAGATCACCAAGACATCTTAAGAATTCGCTTTGTGACGATTTATGAAAAATTATGAAAATTTTAATTTCAAAAAGTACCGCAATTTTAGAATGACTTCAAAACCTGTATAAATGACAGAAAAAAACACATCAAGATATCTAAAGAACTCGTTTTTTATGATTTTTCAAAAAGGATTAAGGAAATTTTTAGTTTTATAAAATGCTATAAATTTAGATCGAGCTCAAAACGTGATATCTCAAAAACGATTTCAGATACTCAAATATGGATTAGTCCTCGGAAATGTGCATACTTTCCTTTATAAATCACAAAGAAAATCATCAAGATATTTTAAGAATTCGCTTTGTTAGGATTTTTGAAGTATGATTATGAAAATTTTAATTTTAAGAAGTGTTGCAAATTTAGGATGACTTCAAAACTTGATATCCCAAAAACAAATTGGGAAACTCACACATGGATTTGTTTTCGGAAAAGTGCCTATTTTCCTGTATAAATGACAAAAAAATTCATCATGATATCTAAAGAACTCGATTTTCAAAAGGGATTAAGGAAATTTTTAATTTTATAAATTGTTACAAATTTCGATTGACCTCAAAACATGATATCTCAAGAACGCATTGAGATATGATTGGTGAATTGAATATGTGCAAATACACATTTTAAAATGATATTTCAGATATTCACGTAATCATATAAAATTAAAGAAGAGTTACTATGTCAACTAAAAGAAAGGCATCAGAGTTACCTAACCGAGATAAGAAGGCACTGAAATCCATTTCACTTGAAACAAAAATGGAAGTGATTCGACGGATGGAAAATGGACAGACACGCCCTAGTGTATGTAGTTCTTTAAACTTGCCTCCAATTATGAAAAATGTGAATAAAATTAAATACTCTGCTCAACAATGTACATCATAAAGTGTTAAACATGTAAGCTATAGCAGAGGTAAAATTTTTGCAAAAATAGAAAAAATTGTTAATATTGTGGGTGGATTATGCTCCTCACAGAAATATTGCGTTGATTCAAGCTGTTATAACGGAAAAAGCAAAATCAATTTTCAATAACCTTAAGGAAACCGGTGAAGGTGATGAAACATTTTTGAGAAGCAAGCGTTGGTTTATGAGATTTAAATCCCGACGTGTGAAAATATGTGGTGAAGCAACAAGTGCAGATGTTACAACTGCAGCTGCTTTTCCTAAGGAATTTCAGGTTTATGTAGAACAAGGCAACTATTCGCCGGACTTAATCGTTAATGTTGACGAGACAGGTTTTATTGGAAAAAGTTACCAGCACGAATTCTTATTTCTAGAGAAGAGCGATCTGCTGTAGATATTATAGTTGCGAAAGAAAGAATAACTCTTTTGTTGGGAGCAAATGTTTCAGGAATATTGAAACTTAAACCAATGTTAGTGTACCATTCACAGACACCACGTGTTTAAAAGGTCTCAATAAAGACATGGGACTTGGGTAACACAAGTTATTTTCACAGATTGGTATATAAATTACTTTTATCCTACTGTACGTAAGGTACTTCTTCTCTTGGACAATGCTCCAGGACATCCTCAAAATCTGGATGAAATTAAAACACCATTGGCTGTCAAAGATGTTTACATGCATCCAAATACAACATCACTTTTGCAGCCAATGCATCAGAGGGTAATTGCAACTTTTAAGCCATATTATCTCCACAATATTTTGTTGCAAATGATAAGAATTTTGGAATGCTCTGTTAAAACAGTTAAAGACTATTGACGGTCTTTCGATATTTTAAAATCAATAAATAAAGTAATGTCGGCTTGGGATGAAATTTTGGCAAAATATTTAAAGAGAGTTTGGCGAAAACTTCTGCCTGCATTAATACATGATTTTGCAGAAGTACCACAACAAGAGAATCTTGGTGAAGACATCACTAGGCTTGCAGGTGATTTGGGATTGAAAGATGATAATGCTCTAGATGTCATAGAACATTTAAAAGTCCAAGGTCAACTACTCTCAAACGATCAATCGATAACCTAGAAGAAATGACTAAAAAGACCTAGAAGAATTGTATAACAGTTGGATCGTGAACAGTCAGATGATGAAGATAACGAAGAAGAAATTCAAAAACTAATAAAAACAGCCGATTTATACCGTATCCTTTTAGGTATCGAAAGTTTGAATGCAACCTAATCCTATATGTATACATACCTCACTGAAAATAAGGATTCGTTTTACGCCGATTTCGATTTACGTTGGAGCTCGTAAGAATGAAACTTGGGCGTAAACCGAGTCATGCACGAAATAAATTCTTAAATGAACTCTAAAATAATTTTTTTAATTTTGTTTATATCTACTCTCGTGTAAAAAGATAATTAGGTGGAAATTTGCGACCCATTTAATACGTTTCAGGACCCAATTTTGTGTCGGGACCCACGGGTTGAGAAACACTGATGTATATCTAAAATTACTTCGTTTTATCGCTAGAGGACTGCAAAGTTAGCAAAAAAAAATTCTTTTATTCTTTATAACTTGAAAGTGCAAGTTTTCTAGAACAATTTTTTAAACACTTGGAACTAGTTGAAGCTGGATTATGCATTTAAGTGCGGTTGCCTCTTACTTTTTTTAAAGAGATGTTGTCATAAACATATAAGTATATAAAATATTATTTATTAATGTGTATGTACAAAATGCTATATCATGCAAATTTTCACACAAACATGCCAAAAAGCTAAAACTACAGTAATAAATACAAAAAATAAAAGATAATTTATTTCAAATAAATATTCTGAATGGACATACAAAAAGGAAAACAACCACAAAAACATGCATTAAACAAGAAAACGTGTAATAACTATAATAAAGTGCATATCACAAAAATAAGGTTTCAGGTAACAAATAACTACAAACAAAAAATTCTTTTGCAAGCAAGAAGCTTAAATAGCAAGCTAAAAGATTTTAAGTACATACGCCAGCCATCTCTTTTAGTTTCTCCTTATTTGCTCGTTTAAAGAATCCAAACTAAAATTGAAATAAAAAAATTAAAACTTTAAAATTAAAATTAAATCGTATAATTACCTTGTAAAGCACGGCAGCGATTATAGCTAAAACTAAAACGCCGCATATTACTGCGACTATAATGATCCAAATTGGAACCATTTTCTCTACGTTTGGACCAACCAAAACACTTGATAAACTCATATGAATGCTAAAATACATAATGAATTAAGTAATTAAGTATACATATAATATAAAGCTAATTACTAGTCTTCCTTTGGTATCGATGTATCGTTAATTTTGGCGTCAAAATTAGTGCTATAAATAATTACATCGCTTTCCCCTAGAATGTCTAATAATAAAAGAGATTAATATAAATCAAATATTAAATAAAGACTAATTACCTCGCGAAATCTCCCCAATATGTAATCTAAACTTAAACAGTATTTCAATTACATCTCTGTTTATACTTCCGGTACTACATTTAAGTTTTTCGCATTTCAATCCTTTTTGTATTAATCCATCATCGGAACAATTAACATTAAATCCGGTGAAATGTTTAAATTTTTGCGTGACATCCTCGACGGCATTTCTTCTCCTCCTTTTGCTTCTACTTGTAGAATCATCAGGATTATTTAATGATTTCTTTTCGATAAAAGCTATTGTGCTTTCGCACATAATGGGATGTTCTTTTAAAGTTGGTTGATACATCTCCACAAAATAGTCTGTTCCAAAACTAACGGGTACTTCAACGTCTATTAGTACGTTATCTAACGGACTTGGCCCTTCTTTTTGTATCTGATTTAAAACGAAGAATATTAATGGGAAATATATTTAAAAAAATAATTACCTGTAAAACTTGAGTAAATTCTACGGTTGAAGATGTGTTATCAAATGTATAATATTCTTCTTTGGATCTCCTAAGAATTAAAGTATAAGTAACAAATTAATTAATAAATTAAAGGATAAATGTTACCCGGTAATCGATATTTCGGCACTTTTTTTCGTTAAAAGATTCACTTCCTTAAATTTTTCTCCTTGATTTTCGCCTATAGTTGAAACGGAAACGTGGAATGAAAGAGTTTCATTTGAACCTTCATTAACATGAGTCATATCCAACTCTAACTCTATCGTCTAAAATAATAAAATCATACGTCTTTTTTTAATAATCGTACTTAATTCTCGTTTTACACGAATTGTTTTGATTTAACATGATTTTCAATATACAGGGTATTTCTGTCGTGGCATAATTTTAATAATTTATATAACGATTTTAAGTCTAAATCTAGAAATGTCTAAATTATTGTCAATATCGTTTGTCCTAGAAAGATAAAATTTGGCAGATAGTGCAATGTTATCATGAAAAATCGTTTATTTAGTTTTTAAAATATATTCACAAAGGTTATTTCAGGAGCTGTGAATGATTTGCACGAAAAAGTAGAGGTATATGGGTATAACTAGGCATGCATTCTATTAATTATAGGTATGCCTTATTACAAAATTTGCACACACATGCAGAAAATAATCAAGAAATAATAAACTTTTTATTTATTTCTAATTCTGTTTTCAAGTATTTAATTCATAGCCCAGTCAGTTCTAAATCTTTATGACTTTTATAAGATTTTGAACCATTCAAAATCAAGTCATTGCAATTGCAAAAGTTAATCGTACTTGAAGTCAAAAGTCCCCTTGCTTCTACAATTAATAGTGAAAAGCAATTAGGAAGAAAAATGTTGGTAGTATTTAATTCTTTAGTTAATGGCTAACTACGTTGAGATTTTGTCGTTGAAATGATGTAAATAAAGCTTGCATATATTGAAAGCTTTTTTGTGGATTAACCACTCATGTAAAAAAATTATAAGTAAAAAATTATAAAAATTATGTCTCAAAATATTATAAGAGACAAGACAGTGTCAGAACTAAACGCTGATTGAGCTGAATCCCGATTCTAGCTGAACAAAATTATTTGAAGGGCTTAATAAGGGTTAGAAGAGACTAAAAAATAATAAGATAACAAGATCCAATGATGTTAAAAACCTGCGCACTATCTTTTTACAGCTTTTATTAACATTGTAATGAACCTAAATATGAAGACTCTGGAGAACTGCCAAAAATCTCCAAACTGTCATCATTTCAAATCAATGGAGAAAAGTCTATGCATGAAAATTGTTCGTGATGGACTAAGAATAATCGATTACATTTTTGCAGTAATAATGAAAAAAACTTTAAAATATCATAATTGATGGTTTTTATAGCAAAGCTCTTTCATTATTCAAAAATCAAAATGTGAATGAAAAGCAAAATCTATAACCAGTTACAACCTAGATATGATATAATTGTAAGAATACAGCAAAAATTAAAAAAAAGCTTAATAATTAATTACGAGTTTTTAGCATAAAAATCAACCACAAATCAAAAAATTAAGTTATGAGAACCTATATAGCTATCTTCGACCTGCTATAATCTCTCAACAACACGGTTTTTTACGTGGGCGCTCAGTGGAGACAAATCTGGTTGAATATGTGCAGTATATTCAAAATTCTATGAATAATAACTCTCAGGTGGATGCTATCTACACTGATCTGACGAAAGCTTTTGACAAACTTCACCATAACGTATTAAAAACTAAACAAATTCAACGTATCTAACGGGTTGTTTCTTTGGATTTCGTCCTATATATCTGGGAGGCTTCAAGCAGTGAAAGTAAATAATTATATATCTAGTTTTATTCCTGTTACATCTGGTGTACCTCAAGGTAGGCACCTTGGACCTATTCTATTTCTAGCTTATATAAACGATGTTTCTAAATGTATTCATTATTCTTATTTTTCTCTTTTTGCTGATGACTGTAAAATTTATGCTAGTATTAAGTCTGCTTTTGACTGTATTCGGTTGCAAGAAGACATTGACAGATTCGATTCTTATTGACCCCAAAATTACTTATTTCTAAATTCTGATAAGTGTTGTCAGATCACGTTCAGCAAAAAGAGATATAATGTTAACTTCAAATATAAGTTATGTCCCCATTCTACAATTAAGGATCTTGGTGTTATACTGGATTTTAGATTACTCTTTCGCGATCATATTACGTATATCGTTTCTGAAGCTACAATGCGCCTCGGATTTGTTATTAGGATTTCTCGTCCATTTTCAAACGTGCGCTGCATTACTTCCTTATATATGGCATACATTGTTACCGGTTTAAATTTCGCTTCAGTTGTATGGAGTCCTGCCTATAATGTTCACATTGACCTTATTGAAGCCCTACAGAAAAGATTTGTTCGTTATTTGGCTCCCAAATTTTATTTTCCGTACTGCTTTTATTCCCAAAGATGCCAAGTGTTTGATTTAAGATCACTTTGTGGCCCTCGACACAGTACTGACCTATTATTTCTGTACAAATTGGTAAATGGAATTCTCGACGCTCCGATTCTTTTAAACGAGATTCACTTTAATGTTCCTTCTTATGTTACTCGTTCCCCATTTATGTTCAGACTACCTGCTTCTGGATCCAATGCGCATGCCGGTTCGCCTCTGTTGAGACTAATGCACACTTACAATGTTTATTGGTCCAATGTTAATTTTTTTGTGATTCTATGATGTCGTTTAAAAAATCTGTTTTTACATTAGTATTTGTCATTAGTTTTTTTTTGTAAATGTAATTTACTCAATCGAGTTATTACATCAGGATTATATGAACTAATGTAGTGTTTATATATTTCTTTCTCTTCTGCTTCGTGCTTGCTGATTTAATATTTTATTTTTGCTTTTGTTATTGTTTCATGCTTTCAATATTTGTTTTGTTTTCTTATTTAGTTTGCTGTTTCTTTTGTATTATTGTAGTGGACACTTTTTTGGGATTTCTCCTGTTTATGTCCCAAATATAAATAAATAAATAAATAAAAACTCAAGTACAGAAAAAAGCTTTTTGCATAAATATTGTTAGCAACAAATCATAAACACTTAATCAGATAAAATCGATAATAATCAGATAAAATCGAAATCAAATCCCTGCGAGAATTGTCTAAAATCTCAAAAAGTCGTCATTTAAGAGTCATACTGTAAAAAATAAATTTATGTAATAAATTTTTGGTAGAATAAAATTTCCTGCTGGCCAAATAAAGTATAACTTCTTATGTCTACACACCGTAAATTTAGACATCATTTTTTCGATATTTATCCAATAAGAATCGAGATTCTTATTAGGCCAGCGTGCTTTTTAAGGCTTGCTGTACCAGCAACAAATGATCATAACGAAAAAATATACAAAATATGCAAATAAAATCTAGGTTCAAATGATTTATTTTTATGCAATTTGTGAAGATAGATACAGCTCTAGTTATTTCCTTATTTTCCAATTGATTGTTTAAGCTCTTTTCATTTTAAATTATTTTTACTCTTCAATTTTCTACAATCTTTTGAAAGTGATTAAGAAAATTTTTAATTTTATGAAATGCTACAAATTTACGTTGACTCCAAAACTTTATATCTCAAAAACGAATTAAGATATTCACGCATGGTTCGCAGAAAAGTGCATACTTTTCTTTATAAAATACAACAAATTTCATCAAGCTGTCTTAAGAATTCGAGTTTTTACGATTTTTCAAAAATTATTAAGGAAATTTTAATTTTATGAAATGCAAAAACTTTTGGTTGATTGAACTCAACCAACATGATATCTCAAATAAGAATTGAGATATCCACACATGGTTTTATTCTCTAAGAAGAGCATAATTTCCCTCATAAAACACGAAAGGTTTCATCAAGATATCTTAAGAATCTGATTTTTTACGATTTTTCAAAAACTATTAGAAAATTTTTAATTTTATGAAATGCTACAAGTTTATGTTTACTTCAAAACTTGATATCTAAAAAACGAATTGAGATACTCATGAATGTTTTTATTCTCGAAAAATTTTTAGTTTTAGTAGTAATTTTTTAGTAGTAATTTCTACTAAATTTTAATAGAAATTTTTAGTTTTATGAAACGTTACAAATTTAAGTTGACCTCAAAACTTGATATCTTCTCGAAAAAGTACATAATTCCCTTTATAACACAAAAGGTTTCATCAAGATACCTTAAGAATTCGATTTTTAACAATTTTTTAAAATTTATTAAGGAAATTTTTAATTTTATGAAACGAGGATTCATCAAGATATCTTAAAATTTCGATAATTTACGATTTTTAAAAGTGATTAAGGAAATTTTTAATTTTGTGAAATGCTACAAGTTTACGTTGACTTCAAAACTTGATATCTCAAAACTGAATTGAAATACTCACGCATGGCTTTATTTTCGGAAAAGTAAACACTCATGCATGGAAAAGATACTCAAGCATGAATTTGTTCCCGGAAAAGTACATGCTTTCCTTTATAAAACACAAAGAAAATTCATTAAGATATCTTAAAAATTCGATTTTTTGTGATTTTTCAAAAATTATTAAAAAATTTCTGATTTTATGAAATGCTACCAATTTAGGTTGACTACAAAACGTGATATTTCAAAAACGAATTGATATATTCAAATATTTTGTCGATTTTAAAAAGGTATGCACTTTTGTTTATAAATCACAAAAAATTTCATCAAGATATTTTAAGAACTCGATTTTTCATGATTTTTCAAAAATGATTAAGTAAATTGTAAATTTTTTAATATGCCACAGCATTAGGTTGACTTCGTGCAAAACTTGATGACTCAAAAACGAATTGAGATATTCAAGTATTGTTTCGATCTTAAGGAAGTACACACTGGCCTCTATAAATCACAAAAATGATCATCAAGGTATCTTAAGAATTAAATTTTTTATAATTTTTTTAAGAATGATTAAGAAAATTGTGAATTTCTAAAATGCCAAAAATTAGGTTGAGTTCAAAGCTTGATATCTCAAAAACGAATTGGGATATTCAAAAATCGTTTTAGTTTGAGGAAAATATATACGTTCTTTTATAAATTACAAAAAATTTCGTGAAGATATCACAAATTTTCTTTTAGCATTTTTCAAAAATTATTAAAAATATTGTTTTTGAAATGCTACAAATTTAGGATGAGTTCGTACTTTGATATCTCAAAAACGAATAGGGATATTCAAATATCGTTTTACTATGAGGAGAATACATACTTTCTTTTATAAATTACAAAAAATTTCATGAAGATATCACAAATTTTTTTTTAGGATTTTTCAAAAATGATTAAAAATATTTTTGAAATGTTACAAATTTAGGATGAGTTCAAAACTTGATATCTTAAAAATGAATTGAGATATTTAAATATAGTTTGATTCTGAAGAAAATACATACTTTTCTTTATAAATTAGAAAAAAAATTTCGTGAAGATATCACAAAATTATTTCACAATTTTCCAAAAATTATTAAAACAATTATTTTTGAGATGCTACAAATTTAGTATGAATTCAAAACTTGAAATCTCAAAAACAAATTGAGATATTTAAGTTGTTTGTATCGTTTGGATTTTAAGAAAGTACACATTTTCCTTTATAAATCACAAAAGAATTCATCAAGATTTTTCAAAAATGATTAAGGAAATTGTAAGTTTATTAAAATGTCACAAATTTAGATTGAGTTAAAAACTTAATATTTCAAAACCGAATTGAGATATTCAAGTATAATTTCGATTTTATGAAAGTTTTCTTTATAATTCACAAAAAAATTTCATTAAGACATCTTCAGAATTCGATTATTTATGATTTTTCAAAAACGATTAAAGAAATTGTAAATTTTTTAAAAAGCTGCAAATTTAGGTTGAGTTTAAAACTTGATATCTTAAAAAGGAATTGATATATTAAAATATTTTTTCGATTTTAAAAAAGTATGCACTTTTCTTTATAAATCACGAAAAATCATTAAGATATTTTAAGAACTCGATGTTTCATGGTTTTTCAAAAATAATTAAGGAAATTGTAAATTTTTAAAATGCTATAAACTTAGGTTAAGTTCAAAACTTGATGTCTAAAAACCGAATTAAGGTATTCAAAAATCGTTTAATCTGAGGAAAATAGATCTGTCCTTTATAAGTCACAAAATATTTCATTAATATATCTTAAGAATTCGATTTTGTGCGATTTTTCGAAAATGAGTAATGAATTTTTTTGTTTTACGGAACGTTACAAATTTAAGTTGACCTCAAAACTTGATATCTCAAAAACGAATTAAGTTCACGACTCACGCATGGTTTTATTATCAAAAAAGTGCATAATTTCCTTTACAAAACACGAAAGGTTTCATCAAGATATCTGAAAAATTCGATTTTATACGATATTTCAAAAATGTCAACGAACTTTTAATTTTATGAAATGCTACAAGTTTACGTTGACTTCAAAACTTGATTTCTTAAAACCTAATTGAGAAAAGTGAAGTTTTTTTTATTAAAAACAAAGATTCATCAAAATATCTTAAAAATTCGATAATTTATGATTTTTCAAAAGTGATTCAGCAAATTTTTAATTTTGTGAAGTGCTACAAGTTTACGTTGACTTCAAAACATGATATCTCAAAACTGAATAGAGATACCCACGTATTACGTTATTCTCGGATAGGTATTACGATTTTTCAAAAATTATCAACAAAATTTTTAATTTTATAAAATGCTACAAATTTAGATTGAGTTCAAAACTTGATATGTCAAAAACGAATTGAGATACTCAAGCATGGTTGGTTGTGTTTTTGGACACAGTTTTGGCACACTTCTCTTTATAAAGCACAAAAAAATTCATTCTAATTTACATTTTTTTACGATTTTTCAAAAATAGTTAGGGATTTTTAATTTTATGAAATGTTACAAGTTTTAATTGGGTATAAAGCTTGATATCGCAAAAATAAATTGACATACTCACCCATGGTATTGTTCTTAATAAAGTGCATACCTTTCTTTATAAACCACAATAACTTTTATCAAGCTATCTTAAGAATTCTATTTTTTACGAGTTTTACGAGTTCAAAACACGATATTTCAAAAATGAATTGAGATACTCACGCAAGGTTTTCTGTTCTGAAAAGTGTATACTTTCCTTTTGATAACACAAAAAATTTCATCAAGATATCTTAAGAATTCCATTTAAAAGCTACAATTTTAGGTTAAAAGAAAATTATAAAAATACGTTGTCTTCTAAATTAACAAACCATATTAAACATATTTAAGAAACTGTTAAAAACTTGTAGATTCATATTAGTCGCTTATGGGCTTAGATCAAAAATTTTCATTGAATTGGTTAAAATTATTCCAAAACTTACAGAAACTTTTACAAAGAAATTTTAAATTTGGTTACATCTAATTCTCTTTTTACACGATTTTTTTGGAACCTATCGCGTAAGAGGAGAATTAGGTGTATCGCGAATTTAATGACAATGATAATGTACCTTAGTTTCGCCTCCCAATGGATTCGCAATTGGACAGGTAACCTCAGTCTCATCAGATTTACAACTTGCGGGTAATTTTCGCAACGTAACTTTCGGTTTACTTGGTAATGTAACAGATAGTTTGGCATGGTACGCTTTATCTCCTGTATTTGAAACTTCAGTAACCAATTTTATGTACGATTTAGATCCTATCACAAATATGTTGGAACTGTTTAAATTAAAAGGAAAAAAATTTAATGTCCAGACTGGATGTTGTATTGAGGATATTAAGAAATAAAGAAATTAATTACCCTTCCGACTCGATTTCTTTAAACAGCGATTTCAAGTGAAGCTTAGGATAACATTTGTTATCTTCACCACATCCCAAATTAAAACTAACAAATCCTGTAACGTCTTGCTTAGTTTTCGGATCAAAAACGGGACAGGAGCTGCAGAAGCCGTCCTTTCCAGTAGTGCCTTCTTTGCTAATCACTATCGCTTCGGGGTTTATGACGCGTTCTTCTAATTTATAACTTAACGTGTAATCCATTACTTTGTCAATGTTTGCAGAATCTTCCTAAATTCAAAAAATTGGATATATTGATACAGTACATATAAACTTTATGAAGCTTACTTTTACTATTTTTACAGTATATGTTTGAGTTACTGGTTCACCAGGACCTAATAGTTCAATTTTTTCGGGAGCTTCCACGGAAGCCCTTCCATAACTTGGATCAATGACTAAAGTCGGTATTAACGCTGCCATAAAACAAAGAAAAATTAATCAAAATAAGAAAAAACAAAAATCATCAATTTACTCAATTTAGGGGTTTGCAAAGTCCTCCTTGTATTATATTCTACCGTAAAACTTAAATCAAACGATTGATTTCCATAATTAATTATAACGGGTTTTATAACTGGGAGTTTTAACGTAATCACTGGTCTTGCTCTGAATATAAATGCCTGCTCCGATTTGTATGCTCCAATCGCTAAATCATTATATCCATTTCCATCGATGTCACGCGGTCGAGAAATACTATGTCCAAATCCAAGTACATTCAAGTCAATATCAATTCCTTTTATCACTTGAGGTTTGTTTGCAAGGAGATCTACTGGACTACCCCTATAAATATAAACGCTTCCGGCTCCACCATCGGAATATGTTGCAGCTACAGCAATATCTACAAACATTTGTAAAAAATTATTTACTCGTAACATTACTCTAATGTTTCGCTTAAAATTATATGTAAAAAAATTGTAGCCTTGTAAAAATTTATATCCAAAAATATATACGGGGGTGTCAAATGTGTGGAAAATAGCCAATAAGTAACGAAAATGTTTTAAAAAAATTGTTTGCATTTTTTTTTATTTTTTTACGTTTTTTGATGGAGGATAAATCCCTCTTCGCGATGGATATATCAAATTATTGGTATAAGAACAGAATGCGTTTTCTAAAAATATAAACTCAGCATATTACAAATTTGACAAAACGGAATATTTGAGATATTTCGTTTTATTATTGTTTAATTAGTTTAAATTATTTATATAACTTCCTTATTTATTAAGATAATGAAGTCTTCTTTGAACTTAAATTAATCAAAATTTTATGTAGATTTAATTTTCTTTTGCTATCGATAAGTTTTTTGAAACATTATTAAAAAAGCAGTTAAAAAAGAAATGTCAATAAATTTTAAAAAGGATTTAAATTATTTCGAAATATTATGTAGATTAAAATTTTTTAATAAAAAATTTATTTTTTTAAAATCATTGATGGATTGTTAAAAGGAAACGTCGAAAAGTCAATTAAATCCAAAGTAAATTTAATCGGCTATTAAATAGAATAAATCAAGCTCCATTTTTAAAAATAAATGAGTCGAATTTCGAATAAAAAGCAAAATGTAACTTTAAAGTTGAAAATACGACTTTAATTTTATCATTATTCCAAAGAAAATTGAAAATCCTTTAAAATGATACCAACTGGATGGAGTTATCTCAAAAAACAAAAAAGTTATGACACTTTTATTAACATAAAAAAATTGACAATAGCTTTTTTAAAATCATCATAACTTTTTTATTTCTTTATATAACATAATCGACTTTGGGCCCAAATTAAAACAAATTTTGCACAGATTTCGTTTCTGATTTAAAAAAATTAATTTTATTAACGGTTTTTTCTCTTTACCAATTCTTTTCGTTCCTCCATTTACTATATACTATGCGTGCTTTAGCTTAATGCGCTTTAACGGCGCTATGTTAAAACAAATAAATTGTTTAGTATTTACTTGTCAAATTTTAATTCAAATTGTAAGTACTTATCGTTAAAGTATTTCTTAGTGGTCATCAACTTTTATTGTAATGTTGTATGAAAATGATGAAAAATGGGACATGATATTTAAACAATGTGCTTTATACAATGTGGGGAGAATGCAGAGGCTGCAGGATATTTAAATTATGAACGATATCCAGGAAGGCGGCAACCTTTTAATGATACTTTTGTAGAAAGATTCAGTAGAATCACGAAAAAAATGATAAAATTTAAAAGATCGTGGGGTCTTATTTTTGAAAATGAAGAAATGTCTTGCATATCAAATTGCAGGTTAAACCTTCCTCTTTAAAGTGATGTATAACTTGTTTTAATTTTATATCGATTTAACTTAAAAAATGTTAAAGGATGGTGTGTTTTTGACGTTTTAGAGTCACGAAAAAAAATGATAAAATGTGAAAAAGATCATGGAGGTCTTAATTTTGAAAATGAAGAAATGACTTTTATAGTAAATTGAAGGTTGAACCTTCCTCTTTCAAATGATGTATAACTCGTTGTTTCAATTTGAAATCGATTCTATCTAAGAAACGTTAAAGGATGTTGTGTTTTTGACGTTTTAGTATAATTACGAACAAATTAGAAAACTTGAAAAAGATTGTAAAAGTCTTATTTTTGAAAATGAAAAAATGACTTATATATTAAATTGAAGGTTCAACCTTCGTCTTTCAAATGATATATAACTCGTTATTTCAATTTGAAATCGATTTCACTTAAGAAATGTTGAAGGATGGAGTATTTTTGACGTTTTATTAGAATGAACGAAAAAATGATAAAATTCGAAAAAATCATGGAGGTTTTATTTTTGAAAATGAAGAAATGACTTCTATAGCAAATTGAAGGTTTAACCTTCGTCTTTCAAATGATGTATAACTCGTTGTTTTTTCGTCTTTTTGACATCGACTTCCCTCAAGAATGTTAAAGGATATGTTGGCATAAAATTATTGTTTTACAATAAGTTTTGTTCATTTAATCTGATTCCTGCGGTATCTCAATTAGTAGTTCTTGTGATACGATTCATTGAAGATTACTTAATATTTATCTAACACAAAATCACGCTTTTGTAGAGTTTTAATAAAAAATCATAACTCGGAGATTTAAAATTTGAAGACAAAATTTTTGACAGTTTAAATACTAAATAAATTTGATTACAATTGTTTCTTACTTCATTGCGATATCTCAATTAGTTCTTGAGATACGATTCTTTGAAGTCCACTTGATTTTTACCTACCACATATAGCTATGTTTTTGCAACGTTTTAATCAACAAATCATAACTCGGACATTTAAAGATTTGGACATAAAATCTTTGATAAATTAAATACTAAATAAATTTGATTCAAATTGCTTCTTGAATCATTGCTATATCTTAATTAGTTCTTGAGATACGATTTATTAAAGACTGCATGATTTTTACCTACCCATACAGTTACGTTTTTGCAATTTTTTAATCAAAAAATGAAGAAAAAGCTCTTTGACAAATTAATATTATTTCATTGTAATAGTATTTCATTGTGATAACTCAATTTGTTCTTAGGATATGATTCTTTGAATATTGTGTAATTTTACCTAACACATAATTACGTTCCTGTAGCCTTTTAATCAAAAACTCGTCATACGGTGATTTAAAGATTTAGGGAACCAAAAAAATAAATAAACATCATTGCAGTTAGCTTTCCAACATAAAAGAATGATAGTAAATAATAAAGCACTTCGGCAATCTTTTGCTGAATATTTATTACGATCAAATACTGGAACAAGAGCAAGAAATTTTGCTAATTTAATCTTTTTCTTGATTATGAATATATTTTTTAATTCGTTGTAACCGTTATAAATATAATCTGGCTTTTGTTTTATTTCCAAAGCCTACTTTTTGAAAATCTGCATATAAGTTTTAAATTTGTATATATAGGTGATTCAAAAAAAAAGTGACAAACTTCTAGAGCAAGTAAAACATAAAAAATTAAGGTGAATAGTCTCAATATATATATAGGCAAATTAAATATTTGCTTATCTGTAATAGAAAAGCGTTTTTTAAAAATTGTTTCTACACCACTGCTAATTTGGTCAAATGGACAGTACTTTTATGTAAAGCGGTCAATTATTTATTAAATTAGGTCTTACAAAACCTTGATTAAAGCAACAATTTTTAGTAAAAATAAGTAAATTTTAAACAATAAGAAAATTTGTTAACTAAATTTCTGTAAATTTAAACATCACAATCATCTGTATGGACAATACTTTACGAAAAACAATTGCATATTTGAAGATGTCCAACATTAATTATCGCAAGAACATCCTTCAAGACTGGAGTGGTCAATGCCTGCTTGGACAACTGTAAATTATTCAAAAACCGATGAGTAAGACACCTGTACATTTTAATTTTATAAGCGAAAACACACGTTAAAAAATACAACATAAATGTTCACTTTTTTTTCTTACAATATCCCTCGATTTATATAAAATTGGCTCCATACTACACAGTCATTTTTTCGCAAAGAGCAATATGAGAAACACTCTGAATTTAACGTAGAATCCATAAATGTAATAAAAACGAGGGTTTCTATTTAAGAATATCAACTTAGGCATGGTATCTCAATTTTGGGATAGCCTGTACATTTCATTTTATCTTAAAAAATGGGCGCTAAGAAATATAATATATATATTTCTTCACCGAATATATATGGAATTGAAAAAAAAATCAATTGAAAATGCATATATTTTAATTTGTTGCTACACTTTGCATTCTTAGCTTACACTTTGACAGTTAAATGTCAAATTCACAATTTTAACTTTAAAAATGTTATCTGTATCACTAAATGAGGATTGTTTTGGTATATTCAATAAGTCAAACCTATTTTTAAATATTAGAATAATTATTTATATCCATTTTTATCGATGTAGGTTAAGTAAATTAAAAATAAAATGAATTTCTTCGTTTATTGTATTTTTTAACTTTTAATCGATGTAAGCTTTTATTATTATTCTGTCCCTTACATGTTTCGGCTTTTTTTAGCCATCATCAGAGGGTTTATCCTCAAATTATTGGAGGATCTTAATGCTATTAGATATCACTTTTTTATAAAAGTGATATCTAATAGCATGAAGTTTATTATACTATAGCATTAAGTTAGTTTGTTTACTTTTATAAAAGACAGTACCATTATTTAATTGAACTTTATAAAATTTGTATTGTTACATACTCATGTATTGTTACACACCCATATGTTAAACCTTACATTGCCCGTTGTTGTGCGGAAAAATAATAAAAATGTACATCTATTAAAAGTTAAAAAATACAATAAATGAAGAAATTCATTTTATTTTTAATTAACATTTTTAAATGTTCAAATATAATAATTCATAAAAAAATTAATTGAAAATGAATATATTTTAATTTGGGGCTATATTCTTAGTGTTCTTAGGTTATATTTTTACAGTTAAATGTGAAATTAATAAATTTAACTCCAAAAATGTTTAGAATGATATCTATATGGCAAAATCAGAAATCTTTGGTTATGTTCAATAAACCAAACTTATTGTTAAACGTTCAAATACAATAATTCATAAAAAAATCAATTGAAAATGTATATTTTTTAATTTGTGGCTACATTCTTTGCGTTTTAGCTTACACTTTGACAATTAAATGTCAAATTTATAATTTTAACCACAAAAATGTTTATAAAAGTTATCTATAGCGCTAGATCGGAAATTTTTTGGTATATTCAATAAGCCAAACCCATTTTTAAATGTTCAAATACAATAATTCATAAAAAGAATCAATTGAAAATGTATGTTTTTAATTTGTAGCTATATTCTTAGCGTTCTTAGCTTACACTTTGACAGCTAAATGTCAAATTCATAATTTTAACAACAAAAATGTTTATAAAAGTTATCTATAACGCTAGATCAGAATTTTTTTGGTGTATGCAATAAAAGAAACGCATGTTTAAATGTTCAAATATAATAATTCATAAAAAAAATTAATTGAAAATGAACATATTTTATTTTGACGCTATATTCTTAGTGTTTTTAGGTTATATTTTGACAGTTAAATGTCAAATAAATAAGTTTAACTCCAAAAATGTTTATAAAAGTTATCTATATGTCAAAATCAGAAATCTTTGGGTATGTTCAATAAACCAAACTTATTGTTAAACGTTCAAATACAATAATTCATAAAGAAAATCAATTGAAAATGTATATTTTTTAATTTGTAGCTATATTTTTAGCTTTCTTAGCTTACACTTTGACAGTTAAGTGTCAAATTCATAATTTTAACTTTAAAAATGTTTATAAAAGTTATCTATATCGCTAAATCGGAAATTTTTTGGTATATTCAATAAGCCAAACCCATTTTTAAATGGTCAAATATAATAATTCATAAAGAAATTAATTGAAAATGAATATATTTTAATTTGACGCTAAATTCTTAGTGTTCTTAGGTTATATTTTGACAGTTAAATGTCAAATAAATAAGTTTAACTCCAAAAATGTTTATAAAAGTTATCTATATGTCAAAATCAGAAATCTTTGGGTATGTTCAATAAACCAAACTTATTGTTAAACGTTCAAATACAATAATTCATAAAGAAAACCAATTGAAAATGTATATTTTTTAATTTGTAGCTATATTCTTAGCGTTCTTAGCTTACACTTTGACAGCTAAATGTCAAATTCATAATTTTAACAACAAAAATGTTTATAAAAGTTATCTAGAACGCTAGATCGGAAATTTTTTGGTGTATGCAATTAAAGAAACGCATGTTTAAATGTTCAAATATAATAATTCATAAAAAGAATTAATTGAAAATGAACATATTTTAATTTGACGCTATATTCTTAGTGTTCTTAGGTTATATTTTGACAGTTAAATGTCAAATTAATAAGTTTAACTCCAAAAATGTTTATAAAAGTTATCTATATGGCAAAATTAGAAATCTTTAGGTATATTCAATAAACCAAACTTATTGTTAAACGTTCAAATACAATAATTCATACAAAAATCAATTAAAAATGTACATTTTTTTAAAATTTGTTGCTACTATTTTAGCTTTCTTAGCTTACACTTTGACAGTTAAGTGTCAAATTCATAATTTTAACTTTAAAAATATTTATAAAAGTTATCTATATCGCTAAATCGGAAATTTTTTGGTATATTCAATAAGCCAAACCCATTTTTAAATGTTCAAATATAACAATTCATAAAAAAATTAATTGAAAATGAATATATGTATTTTATTTTGACGCTACATTCTTAGTGTTCTTAGGTTATATTTTGACAGTTAAATGTCAAATAAATAAGTTTAACTCCAAAAATGTTTATAAAAGTTATCTACATGTCAAAATCAGAAATCTTTGGGTATGTTCAATAAACCAAACTTATTGTTAAACGTTCAAACACAACAATTCATAAAGAAAATCAATTAAAAATGTATATTTTTTAATTTGTAGCTATATTCTTAGCGTTCTTACCTTACATTTTGACAGCTAAATGTCAAATTCATAATTTTAACAACAAAAATGTTTATAAAAGTTATCTATAACGCTAGATCGGAAATTTTTTGGTGTATGCAATAAAAGAAACGCATGTTTAAATATTCAAATATAATAATTCATAAAAAAACTAATTGAAAATGAACATATTTTAATTTGACGCTATATTCTTAGTGTTCTTAGGTTATATTTTGACAGTTAAACGTCAAATTAATAATTTTAACTCCGAAAATGTTTATAAAAGTTATCTATATGTCAAAATCAGAAATCTTTGGGTATGTTCAATAAACCAAACTTATTGTTAAAAGTTCAAATACAATAATTCACAAAGAAAATCAATTGAAAATGTATATTTTTTAATTTATAGCTATATTCTTAGCGTTCTTAGCTTACACTTTGACAGCTAAATGTCAAATTCATAATTTTAACAACAAAAATGTTTATAAAAGTTATCTATAACGCTAGATCGGAAATTTTTTGGTGTATGCAATAAAAGAAACACATGTTTAAATGTTCAAATATAATAATTCATAAAAAGAATTAATTGAAAATGAACATATTTTAATTTGACGCTATATTCTTAGTGTTCTTAGGTTATATTTTGACAGTTAAATGTCAAATTAATAAGTTTAACTCCAAAAATGTTTATAAAAGTTATCTATATGGCAAAGTCAGAAATCTTCTTAGCTTACACTTTGACAGCTAAATGTCAAATTCATAACTTTAATAACAAAAATGTTTATAAAAGTTATCTATAACGCTAGATCGGAAATTTTTTGGTATATTCAATAAGCCAAACCCATTTTTAAATGTTCAAATATAATAATTCATAAAAAAATTAATTGAAAATGAATATATTTTAATTTGGCGCTATGTTCTTAGTGTTCTTAGGTTATATTTTGAGAGTTAAATGTCAAATTAATAAGTTTAACTCCAAAAATGTTTATAAAAGTTATCTATATGTCAAAATCAGAAATCTTTGGGTATGTTCAATAAACCAAACTTATTGTTAAACGTTCAAATACAATAATTCATAAAGAAAATCAATTCAAAATGTATATTTTTTAATTTGTAGCTATATTCTTAGCGTTCTTAGCTTACACTTTGACAGCTAAATGTCAAATTCATAATTTTAACAACAAAAATATTTATAAAAGTTATCTATAACGCTAGATCGGAAATTTTTTGGTGTATGCAATAAAAGAAACGCATGTTTAAATGTTCAAATATAATAATTCATAAAAAGAATTAATTGAAAATGAACATATTTTAATTTGACGATATATTCTTAGTGTTCTTAGGTTATATTTTGACAGTTAAATGTCAAATTAATAAGTTTAACTCCAAAAATGTTTATAAAAGTTATCTATATGGCAAAGTCAGAAATCTTTAGGTATATTCAACAAACCAAACTTATTGTTAAACGTTCAAATACAATAATTCATACAAAAATCAATTAAAAATGTACATTTTTTTTTTAATTTGTGGCTACATTTTTAGCTTTCTTAACTTACACTTTGACAGTTAAGTGTCAAATTCATAATTTTAACTTTAAAAATGTTTATAAAAGTTATCTATATCGCTAAATCGGAAATTTTTTGGTATATTCAATAAGCCAAACCCATTTTTAAATACAATATTTCATAAAAAAATTTTAAATAAAAAAAGTAAAGAAATAGTGTCAATTTTAAATTGTCCCTATATTCTTAGTGTTCTTAGCTTAGGCAGTTAAATGTCAAATTCATAATTTTAACCACAAAAATTTTTGTAAAGGTTATCTATATGCTTAAATCAGAAATCTTTCTGTAATATACCCAAGATTTCTTGTTCAAACAAGATGAGTGTTCAAACAAGAAAATGTTCAAACATCAAGTAATAAAAAACCAATTTATAATGAATACGTATTTTAACCAAATCAGTCACATTCGACTCTATACTTTGGATTAATGTCACAATTAATATTTCGTACAGCAAATAAACAATCAAATTTTAGTCCAAAATGTTTTAAATTGATTGTTTGTGAGGATAAGAGATGTTTTTAATGATCAAACTTAAAGGATTTAGATTGGCGGCCATTTAAGCAGTGTCATAAAAATAATAAAAAATTACCGTCGTATCCATCAAAATCTATATCTCCAAGTGACGCTATTGAATCGCCAAATTGAGCTCCGATTTCCTTGCCATCCCTATACAGAGAATTCTTACTCTCACTAGAAAGTGTCTAAATAAAAAACAAATTACACAAATTACTTATATAACGAGAATTAGATTTGTTCAAAAATATGCTTAATAAAACAACCTTTCCTCCTTTATAAATATAAATTCTTCCTTCATTGTATTTAGTGGTTTTGTATGTAGGTGCGCCGACAATAAGTTCGGAATAACCATCTCCGTCTAAATCGGCTGCAGCTAAAGAACCACCGTAATATTCTCCGTATTGCACCCCATCAAAAGAAGGGCCATATATTTCGAAATCGATTTCGTTTGTTCTACTGTATTTAACAAGATTAACTTTCCCTATCATGCCTGCTCTAGGTGCTCCAAAAGCATAATCTAAACGATCTTTCTCAGTAAAATATCCAGAAGTTACCGAATATCCTATAAAAATTTTTAAATGTATAATAATTCATTAAAAGCGAAAGATCATTTTTCCAAGTTAAGAAACGATTTATTCGTTAAATTTGATTTAAATTCAACCTTGAAATTATTTCAATTAAGGAATTTCTTAATCGAACTAGTCATAATTCGACTTCGTGTTGCCGATAAGACCAGAATTTTTCCATTATTTCATACCAAACGTATTGTTAATTTCCTAAAAATTACTAATTTCCAAATCACGACGCCTGATTAAGACTTATGAGTAAGTTTAATAGTTCTTTTCCACTCGCGAATTCCTTAATCGCGACTAATTCGCCAAAAAACGGGTATAAAAAGGGCCCCGGTTGCCGTACAACATCAGTTCAAGTCGTTTTGTGACTAGAAGAACTACTTAGCTATCAAGCAATTCATCAAAAATCTCCAAAACAACTTCAAAATGAAAACTTTCGTGGTTGTCATTGTTGCTACGTTGTTCATCAACATGGTAAATATAACTTAAATTTTGAGGTAATTAATTTTTTTAATTTTTAATTAAATTTATATTATAAAATAGGCTATGAGTGATGCTCCAGTAAACGTTACTACTAACGGAACTGTGCCAGCAACCCCATCCCCAATTAATCAAACTGCAACCAATCAACAGGCCGCAAATGTATCTGTCCCATCTGGTGGTCCTGTGCAAGAAACTCGCAAAAGATTAGTTCGTCAAGTTGCTGATGTTCCACCCAACAACGTCACGGCCCCTGCAGCACCTGCAGTTGCTTCCACTTTAAATGCAGCTCCAATTCGTGCCGAAGATTCTGCTGCAAATAAAACCGTCGGAGCCGAACATAAAGTGTTGCGTCGTAATGTTGCTCCTCAAGTTCCAATTTCACCGGCTGTTGCTGGTAACATTTCGGAACCGATTGCGATTAATGCTACCAGAGTTAACCAAGCAGGAGCAGCCATTTAAATGAAAATAAGAAAGAAACTTGGATTATGGATTATGGTTTTATATTCCCTTATAACTTTCAATTGTTTTTAAAATAAAGATTAATTTGAGCATGTAATTTTTTGTTAATTAATTTGACTCTATTTCCTGTTTAATTTCGTTTAAATCGTTTCTTAACAGACAAAAGAAAGTAATTTTTCAAAATTTTCTAAATAAATACCTGCTAAACTTAAATCGGCTGTAGCCTTATTATCAAAAATGCTATATTTGCTATAAGTAGATCTTTTACGTCTTCGTGAAGCAGCTACACCACCTTGATCTTGCCATAACAAAAATGTTCCAGCCCAGTTCATAGCCCCTGGTACACCAACTATCATATAAGAAAAACTAGCGTTCTAAAATAAATTTAATATTATCATTTTTTTAATTGATATATTTGTATTGGCTACATTGTGAGTATTGGCGAATTGTAAAGAAAATCCAGCTTGTCCATTGCCATAAGCGTAAATATGCGTGTTTTTACCATTTCCCGATCTGTCAAGAGTGCTTTTTGTCTCTGAAATCATTGTTTTAAATAAATTGTAATATTCATTGGAATGTCATCGTTATTACCGCTCAAAGGCATTTTTTGTTCAGTGCTACTTTCGTTTGTATTTCCCCAATGACAAAATCCTCTCGAGTAATAATCTTTAGTATCTGTTCCATTTTGAATGTATCTATGACCGCATGTCTAAACAGAAAAATTTAATTAATACAAATAACAATTTCTTTAATTTTTAAAAAACTAAGTGAAAAATAATTCATTTCCGACCAACCTATATACAATAAAGCTCCGCTAATTCGTACACTCGCAAACCCGAATTCCCTTGTAATCCAAACGAAATTAGAAAAAGTAAAATTTGCATTGTCTCCCTTGTAGTCCAAATTGGTAAAGGATTCACTAATCGGAATTAAGAAATTTTTCTATTTGTGGAACAAGACGATAGATCGAAAACACTGAACAACCCAATGTTTACCAATCCTTGCAATTTGTTAACAAAGTGCTGGAGAAATGTATTTGGATAATTATATCAGGAAAAGGAATAGCGCCATCCTAAACCTAAAGGCTAATAGGGCTAACTACTAAATAAGAAAGCAAACAATACTACGACAATTTCACCAAAAGTGTACAATGATTACCTTACAAATTTGGGAGGTGTAGTGAATTCTGAATGAATGAATAGTTATAGTGATATATACAAAAAAGGAGAAGATAATAACCCAGAAAATTATAACCGGTGTGAAGATAGCAGTAAAATGTAGCAGTAGAAATTTCCGAAGATACCCGAACGTCCATAGACGTCCGTCATACCGGCAACTGGGGGTTCGCTTTTTTTCACACAAAAAGCATGAAACTAATACAGTAAGAGGCTAATATATTATGTTAGTTGCAATTAGACCAGATTAAAACATATTTAACATGGGGTAAACCACCCCTTTCAATACTTCAATAGGCTCTAGCACCCTTATTAGTTCGAAGATCCGAACCAAACTTTGCAAACGCTTTTTAGACATCCCAACGAATAAGTTTCCATATAGAAACCTCACTTCGGATGGGTCCGCGGTGGTAAACCACCCCGCAGTAGATTATTATTTGGTCTACTATACCCTTATTAGTTCGAAGATCCGAACCAAACTTTCTATACACTTTCTAGACATCCCATTGAACAAGTTCCCGTATATAAACCTCACTTCGGATGGGTCCGCGGGGGTAAACTTTGTATACACTTTCTAGACATCCCATCGAACAAGTTTCCGTATAGAAACCTCACTTCGGATGGGTCCGCGGGGGTAAACCACCCCGCAGTAGATTATTATTTGTTCTACTACCATTATTAGTTCGAAGATCCGAACCAAACTTTGTATACGCTTTCTAGACATACCATCGAACAAGTTTCCGTATAGAAACCTCACTTCGGATGGGTCCGCGGGGGTAAACCACCCCGCAGTAGATTATTATTTGTTCTACTACCATTATTAGTTCGAAGATCCGAACCAAACTTTGTATACGCTTTCTAGACATCCCATCGAACAAGTTTCCGTATAGAAACCTCACTTCGGATGGGTCCGCGGGGGTAAACCACCCCGCAGTAGATTATTATTTGGTCTACTACCCTTATTAGTTCGAAGATCCGAACCAAACTTCTTATACGCTTTCTAGACATCCCATCGAACAAGTTTCTGTATAGAAACCTCACTTCGGATGGGTCCGCGGGGGTAAACCACCCCGCAGTAGATTATTATTTGTTCTACTACCCTTATTAGTTCGAAGATCCGAACCAAACTTTTTATACGCTTTCTAGACATCCCAACGTGAAGTTTCCATATAGAAATCTCACTTCGGATGGGTCCGCGGGGGTAAACCACCCCGCAGTAGATTATTATTTGGTCTACTATACCTTTATTCGTTCGAAGATCCGAACCAAACTTTGTATACACTTTCTAGACATCCCATCGAACAAGTTTGCGTATAGAAACCTCACTTCGGATGGGTCCGCGGGAGTGAACTACACGGCAGTAGATTATTATTTTGTCCACTATACCCTTATTAGTTCGAAGATCCGAACCAAACTTTGTATACGCTTTCTAGACATCCTAACTAACAAGATTACGTTTAGAAACTTCATTTCAGATGGGGTCCCCGGGGGTGAACAACTACTTTTAATACATTAATGCAGCACCCTTGTCCTAAATAAAATGTGTAAATTGCTTAATTGTAAGGCAAAGTAATATACATATATCAAATAAAATCGATCTGTTGAATAAACTGTTCACAGGAGCAATTAAAATCCTGATCCTGAAGATTTAATATTTTATTTAGGATCTAATTTAATTTTTTTTTTGTTTCAAGCTCACTTATACATTATTTTACTAATTATATATTTGTATAATTTACAATTAATATTTTATGGCCGCCTGTACTCCATCAATCAAAAAACCATGTTTAAAATTGGTTCGGCAAAGTGCTTTGAAATCTAAATAATGACTGCAAGATTGTTGTTTACTTAAGATTTGCTGTGCATAAATCGCTAATTCTTGTTAAGTCTACTTCATCACTAATACTTGTTACTGGACTACTCAAACAATTTTGATGAATCAATCTCTCGCAAACTGTCTATCTATAAGATATCTATCTATAAGGTAATCTATAAGATGCAGTAGTTGCGTCTCTATTGCAACAAAGGCAACGATTTTTTAAATTAGAGCTTTCAATTAAAATTGTGTGTTTTACTTCGCTTCTATGTTCATCCATATTTTTCGATGAATTCGGCTGTATCCATCCTGTTGTATGATATGTTCGACAGTTACAATTTTCCAGTTGTTAAGTAAAACTTTATTATACTTATTTTTTAATGCCCACACATATAGAAATTTATACAAATACTTAACACTATTTTGATGTGATGATTTTAGCTATAAACTTCACTGAACAAACAATAAAAAAATCGAAACAAATACCACTTTAAGAAACCGAAAATAAAACTTATACACAAAGATGACAAGCTTTGTATCACAAATTTAATCAACAATAACAGATATGAGATAAATGTACTGGATAACAGCCGACACACGTAATATAACAGATACAGAATAACACGAGTGTTACTTGCAATCAGGGTATTCTCCCGATCGTGTGCTGCAAATATGTAAAAACCGATTTTAAAACGTATTATAGTCAAGTTTTGTAATATTATTGTCAGTAGTAATTCAGTATAAACAACTTGTATACCACAAACCCAAGCTTCTTGTACTTTCGAATTAATAAGGGTCGTAGACCAAATCATAATCTACTGCGGGGTGGTTTACCCCCGCGGACCTATCCAAAGTGAGGTTTCTATACGGAAACTTGTGCGATGGGATGTCTAGAAAGCGTATACAAAGTTTGGTTCGGATCTTCGAACTAATAAGGGTAATAGAACAAATAATAATTTACTGCGGGGTGGTTTACCCCCGCGGACCCATCCGAAGTGAGGTTTCTATACGGAAACTTGTGCGATGGGATGTCTAGAAAGCGTATACAAAGTTTGGTTCGGATCTTCGAACTAATAAGGGTAGTAGAACAAATAATAATCTACTGCGGGGTGGTTTACCCCCGCGGACCCATCCAAAGTGAGGTTTCTATACGGAAACTTGTTCGATGGGATGTCTAGAAAGCGTATACAAAGTTTGGTTCGGATCTTCGAACTAATAAGGGTAGTAGAACAAATAATAATCTACTGCGGGGTGGTTTACCGCCGCGGATCCATCCGAAGTGAGGTTTCTATACGGAAACTTGTTCGATGGGATGTCTAGAAAGTGTATACAAAGTTTGGTTCGGATCTTCGAATTAATAAGGGTATAGTAGACCAAATAATAATCTACTGCGGGGTGGTTTACCCCCGCGGACCCATCCGGAGTGAGGTTTCTATACGGAAACTTGTTCGATGGGATGTCTAGAAAGCGTATACAAAGTTTGGTTCGGATCTTCGAACTAATAAGGGTAGTAGAACAAATAATAATCTACTGCGGGGTGGTTTACCCCCGCGGACCCATCCGAAGTGATGTTTCTATACGGAAACTTATTCGATGATATGTCTAGAAAGTGTATACAAAGTTTGGTTCAGGTCTTCGAACTAATAAGGGTATAGTAGACCAAATAATAATCTACTGCGGGGTGGTTTACCCCCGCGGACCCATCCGAAGTGAGGTTTCTATACGGAAACTTGTTCGATGGGATGTCTAGAAAGTGTATACAAAGTTTGGTTCGGATCTTCGAACTAATAAGGGTAGTAGAACAAATAATAATCTACTGCGGGGTGCTTTACCCCCGCGGACCCATCCGAAGTGAGGTTTATATACGGAAACTTGTTCGATGGGATGTCTAGAAAGTGTATACAAAGTTTGGTTCGGATCTTCGAACTAATAAGGGTAGTAGAACAAATAATAATCTACTGCGGGGTGGTTTACCCCCGCGGACCCATCCGAAGTGATGTTTCTATACGGAAACTTATTCGATGATATGTCTAGAAAGTGTATACAAAGTTTGGTTCAGATCTTCGAACTAATAAGGGTATAGTAGACCAAATAATGATCTACTGCGGGGTGGTTTACTCCCGCGGACCCATCCGAAGTGAGGTTTCTATACGGAAACTTGTTCGATGGGATGTCTAGAAAGCGTATACAAAGTTTGGTTCGGATCTTCGAACTAATAAGGGTAGTAGAACAAATAATAATCTACTGCGGGGTGGTTTTCTACCGCGGACCCATCCGAAGTGAGGTTTCTATATGGAAACTTCTTCGTTGGGATGTCTAAAAAGCGTTTGCAAAGTTTGGTTCGGATCTTCGAACTAATAAGGGTGCTAGAGCCTATTGAAGTATTGAAAGGGGTGGTTTACCCCATGTTAAATATGTTTTAATCTGGTCTAATTGCAACTAACATAATATATTAGCCTCTTACTGTATTAGTTTCATGCTTTTTGTGTGAAAAAAAGCGAACCCCCAGTTGCCGGTATGACGGACGTCTATGGACATTCGGGTATCTTCGGAAATTTCTACTGCTACATTTTACTGCTATCTTCACACCGGTAAAATTATAGACCAATTTCAATACTACCCGCTGTATCAAAAATATTTGAATACATAATAGCAGATAGAATTTCAGCATATTTCGAAAAAAATAACTTTTTCACTACCTACCAACACGGATATCGTAAAGGAAAATCTGTTGATACCGCGGTTTACGAAACTGTGTAAGATTTGCCAAATGAGATTCCTTGTAGTTCATTATGTTTATATGCTGATGATACCACCATCATGTCGGCAAAATCATCACCACAAATATTAAAAGAAATATCGAAAGAAACACTATCATTAACGGAGCAGTGGTTCGTTGACAATGGTCTAACAATAAATCAGAATAAAACTCAATGCATAACATTTAACAAACGCGGCAATAGCACAGAACCGCAATCCATAAAATTCCTAGGAATACATCTGGATGATAATCTAAAATGGAACACATGCAAGAACTAGCAAAAAAATTAAATGGAGCTATATATTGTATTAGAAGAGTTAGAAGTATAGGTACCTTAGAGTACACTTACGGCATTTTGTTTTGGGATGTAGCAGCTGACCGTGTTTTCCTGTTGCAAAAACGTGCAATACGTGCGTTGTTTAATATTTCAAGTCGGGAGAGCTGTAAACCTTACTTCTCAAAAAGCAAGATACTCACCATTCCTTCTGTTTATATTTTAACTTGTATCAAGCAAACAGTGAAGAACATTAATAAATTGCCAAAAAATTGCAACTTCCACAACCATTACACAAGAAATAAAGAAGAGTTATGAATACTGGAACACAGCTTGACGAAGACACAAAATAATGCTCACTACTGGGGTGTAAGGCTATATAATCACCTACCAAATAATAGAAAAAATTTGCCGTTTAAAAAAATGATGTCAGTGTTGAAAAACATATGGGAGTGCATTGTTTATATTCGGTGAACGAATTCTTTGAGGAAAACAGTAAAATAGAAATAACAATTTGATTTAATTATACTTGTTCAGTGACGTATTGTATAGCCGTGTTTAGCAATAAAATTATTATTATTATTATTATAGCCCTTAAGCGCTAACTCCTGGAGGGGCGCCAGTTTTAATAATGGAATGCGTGGTGTCCCTAATATGCATGTACCCAGTGTCTCCTCTGAAGTGCGACCCTCTTTTTCTTTGGCATTGAATGTTGTTTAAAAAGGGACGCACTAGTTTCATTTGTCCAACCTTGCCCTGGGGCGCTAAATATTTTAGGACGGCTCTGGTTCAAATATACAGGGCTTGGTACACTCTTAGCTATGCATCTAAAGACATTTTCTTGACGAAGGCCTCTACAGTGTATTGTTTCTGGAATAGATACTTTGCAAACTGATTTGGCAAACCTCTAAGGCTAGACCTAAGAGTTTCTATCTAGACCTAAGCATTCATTCTATATAGACTATGATTTCGACGGGAACAGGCGAGACCTGATTGAATGGATTTTGAGACCGAGTTATAAAAACCGATATTAACATGAAAGAAGTATACGTTGTTATCTATACCAGCAATTCTCCACCGCTGGTGATGCAACAGACCAACTTAAACGTTTGATTTGTGATATATTTATGAATCTTACAATACACATGTTACGTTAGATAACAGTTGAAGACCTTAACCCAACACAACTAGCTAGTTAGCATAAAATATTAGTTAGGTTGGGTTGCACCATCAACCTTATCTGGATCTAAGTCTAGTATTAATTATACTTTTAGTTTCAGACGAATTTACAACAATCAAGCATTAAACGGCAATTAGATAGAGAGAGCAATTAGAAAGATTCAGGTAAACCAAAACTTTCTAGTACTAGTGAGTCACTAGTACTCACTAATGACTCACGTGATTCATGAATGATATTTAAGTAAGTGGCGTGCGTGATACGTGTGGATCTAAAGTGTGAGCGGGCGTGAGCTGGCATAAAGTCTCTCACGCGCACATCTCTAGATCCAACCCAACCCAACTTAGTATTAGATATTAATTGGGTTTGCCTGATTGGGTTGGCCAATGTTTTCCAAAAACATGACAGAGATAGCTATAGTTTTCCCATAGCTTCATCTTCAATATTTGGAAGAATATTTTGAGGAATGATTTTCAATATTTTGTATCCTGAAGAGTATCAAAAAATATTTTCAATTATTCAGGGTACGATCACAGACATACTGATTACAGGACCGTTTTCGCGGTTCCGTTTTTATTCCGGTGAAGGCGTATATATCTAAATGTATATATAACAGTACACCGGATCCTGTAAAAAATACTGATCTGTTAAAATGTGTCGTTGCGTTTTGCCAACAAAAATTGGTCATTGAAACGGTAAAAATACATATACAGTCGATATTAAACTGTTTCAAAATATAAATTTTTATCCTTGTATAATAGCTTGGTGAAAGCTTGAAGTAAAAGCTTTTTTAATTGCATTTATACAAAATTTAATGGAATTTGGATTCTTCAGAAAACCATATCCAAAAATATAATAAAATGATTTTCAAAAACATTAAATTAATGTCTTGGTTTCAGTGTAATTCATGTCAGTTTCATAAGGTTCCATACTCAATTCTATACATTATATTCGAGGAATGTTTATAGAAAAAAAGGCCTAGTGATCTATGTTACATTTTTTACTTATGTTATATTTTTTAGCCATTTTTTCAGACAGCTGAATAGCGGATATCAACATAAGGTGTGCTACATGAAAAATTCTTCGAATTTAACTTAGAATCCATAAATGTTGTAAAAATGACCTATTTAAAAATGTTAAGTTATGCGTAGTATCTCAATATTGGGACACCTGTATATTTCAATTCAAAATGTGTCAAAAAATGTGTGTAAAAGATAACAGATCACTAGCCACTACACACTATACGTCCTCTTTTTCTCAAATTTGTGTATTTTTTCCTTAAATCCTATTCTAATTTTTTGAGAATATCATCAAAAGTTGACATCGACATCCAAAAACTCATTAGCACTTTAAATGTAATAGCGTTCCTTTACATTCATTCTATGCGATTTTCGGTCGTGTGATCGATCTCTCAATAGTATGAATATTAACAATAGCCTGATCCTGTAAATACGGAACCATTGTATTATATGTGATCATCACATCCAGTATTGACGGATCGGAGAAAAAAACGGTCCTGTAACACTGGGTCGCTGTGTGAACCTACCGTCAGTTGTGCGTCATGTAAAAAAATTAGGAAAAGACAAAACCTTTACTGAAAACGTGTAATGTTCGTGTTTTTGCTAACTAAAGCTTTTCTAGTACTAACATAATATTAATAATGTCATTTGGCCAAGGTTATGGTGTTTGTGCAGAATACTATAAGTAATACAATAACACTGAACTGCTTAAAGTATTAAATTGAACAGCTGCCGAACAACCAAATTCGCTGCTAAAATATCCGTTTTACTGATCAAGCTGATTTGACTAAATATAGAATTAATAGAAACTTAATTTTGCATTTAAATGGATATAACCTTTATTTTCAGTTCTACCGGTTTCGATCACTTAGATCATCTTCAGGAACCATCTATTTATAAAAGTGTAAAATATAGACAAATTAAAAAAAATCGCAAAAGGAAATATCATTTTATAAAAAATATGTGCGACTATTAGGGGAAAATGGGGCAGATTCATACAAGGGGCACCATCATACACTAGATATATCTTAAGTTAGGCGCATATCAATTAGAGATGTGTGCGGGAGCGACTTTTTATGCCCGCTCATGATCTAAACCCACGCGGGTCACGCACGCCACTCACTTGAATCACGTGACTTATGCGTGAGTCACGTGTTTTGATTACTTGTTAATTTGATTATTAATTAATCGTGTTTGACAGAATGGCAGAATTAACAGAGTGTTTAGTTTTGTTTATCATGTTCTGAAATAAATAAGACTATTACAAAATTAAAATAAATAATAAAAGCTGACATATTCTTATGGGTAATACTTCCTTTAACGTTTTAAAGATCTTCTACCATTGATCATAAATTTAGATTATACTAAATTTATACTAATAATCCGGGAAACATCAGAAATTTTATTTGGATCCTAAGTAACACCAACAGAAACCATAAAAAATTCCTTAAATTAACAAGTATTATAGAAAAAACAAAGTGCAGAAGTTGTAAACCTTAAAAGGTACGATATAGATAACAACGTACAAGTTGGCAGACTTCGAATTGATGACCAGGATTTTGGAGACATAATAGCTCATACCGTAGCAAAAAGTTGACAATCTATAAGATAACGTACAGTGTTTGGAATAGTAATAACTCATGCTGCCAATAAGTTGACAGACTTCAAACTGATGAGCAGGACTTTGGAGACAAAAAAGCTTATGCTGCCAGTAAGTTGGCAGACTTCAAAATGGTGAACATGACATTGGCCACATAATGGCTCATGCTGCAAAAAAGTTGGCAGGCTTTAAAATAATATACAATGTTTATAACTGAAATGGTCATGCTGCCAAGAAGTTGGCTGACTTCAAATTAATAAGCAGGACTTTAGAGAAATAATATATAATACTAGTATTAATACTAGATGAGCAGTACCTAGAAGACATAATTGCTCAATAGCTGCCAACAAGTTGAGAGTTTTTTTTTTTTATCTGATACTTTATTCGAAATTTCAATCAAAAAATGAAACAATGGATAATTCGAGTCACGCCGGGTACCTACAAAACCAAACTTGCTCACAATCACACACGTACACGTGAGTAATACAAAAATTGATGCTCGCTCACGGTGGCCAGGTGGAACTCACGTAGTTTGCACATCTCTACATCACACGCATAAATTTCATAAAAATTTTCGTTTTAATTTTTGTCGGTAATCATAATTTGGAATAGTTTTGGAATAGTAATCATCAAATTACTATTCCAAAACTGTTTTACAATTTCATTCTTAAAATCATTCATGGTGTTGCATTTATCCGCTGCCATTTCATGCCATTCTAAATCTTCCTCTTCTAAAGTTCAAATTCAAAATTAATTTAGGTTCGTCATATCGGCGGTTAGTCTTATCAAATTGTTTAAGTACGTCATCGGGTGTACCTTGTCCTTGGTACCCTTAAATTTGAGCCACATTTACGGTCTGATAAATAGTGAATTGGTGATATTTTCTCTATTTATTATATTAATTTCCTTTTCTTTTATAATCTTGATCTCGTCAATCATCTTCTTGTATTGGTCCTTACCTTTAGTTCGATTATGTTCCATGATGTTTCTAATTTCTTCCTTATTAAAGTTCATTTCTCTTCTAGAGCCATTCCAAAATTTTCTATCTTGTCATTTTTATTAAAGTTAGTTTGAATTTGTTTTTCTATTCCTTTTTGTTTAATGATTTTTGTTTATCATTATTGTCCAAAAGTTGTGTACATATAATTTTAATTTTCTCTTGTTGTTTTTCTAATATAATGTTACATTTTTCTTCCACTCTTTTATCCATATATAACGATAGCTGGTTAACGTTTTCAATTAGTGTATTATATTTTTCATCGAAATTTGTATATTGTTCTTTAATATTATTGATTTCGCGATGTAGAACGTCGTTGCTATTTTCCAGTTGTATGATAATTTCTTTTCTTAATCCTTGAACTGTTTCATCAAATTTTTTCTGATTTTCAAGCAAATTGTTTCCCAATTTTTCGTCTAAATTTTTATTAATTTCTATTTTATTTTGTTTCAACTTCTCTTCTATATTTTGATTTACTTCCATTTTATTTTGTTCCAATTTTATTCCTAAATTTTGATTGGAAATTTTTGATTTTGAATTTTCGAAGGTTCATCCTTAGTCTTCATTTATTTTCTCACATTTCTTCAAACACTGATCTTGTTGTCACATTCTGATCGCGTTTTTGTCTCAATATTACCGCCTCTAATTGATGTGAATTCTTTTAAGGAAATTGTAAAGGAAAGTTCTCTTAACTTAACTCTTAACTATATTACTTTATTATAATCCTTTTTCGTCTTTTTCTGATTTTCCGATATACAAGAAATTTTTTCGCATATTGATTACGTTTTCTTAATTCATTGTCATCAATATAATTTAGAGGAAATGTTTATACTTATTTCAAGCGGTTACGTTGAGTATTTTTCCGTTAGTCAACTCAGACGCACAAAAATAAATAGACACACCTTTGTATATATGTATATTGGCTAAACGATAAGCATATTTAAATAGTATTTAATATTTACCGGAAACTGGTTAAAAATTTCGTTCAAAATTGGTATCTAACTTAACCATCAAAATAATTAATTTCGACAAAACTTTCAGATTAAATTTTTGCATCATAAAGGGGTGTTTTAGTTGGGGTATTTTAAAACGTAAGTAGTTTGAAATGTTTTTATTTATTGAATATTTTCGTAATAAAAATTTCAAGTGTAACTATAGAACATCAGATTTGAAGCTTGAAACATACTAATGATGACTTTATGATCATTTCCTCAAAGATCATTTCCCACATATACCACTTCGTTCTGAATGCCCCCTTTTTACTCTTTCCGTCACTTCTTGTCTCTACCATTTTGTTTATCTGTTTAGGAGTCCTTTTTCATTTTTTATTCATGTGGATCACGTAATCGTATCACTACAATAATCTGTACTGTAGAGTTTTCACCGAATAGTCCATTCCTAGATCATCTGTTGTGGTGGAACTTCAGCGTCTATTCTCTTCCGGCTTTGCCTATTATTCTCATTACCTCGTTTTTTGTAGGTAATACATTGCTGTCGTGCCTATCCAAGTTTTTGCCCTTTACTATCTTTATTTCCTTCACCTCTCTTTGATCTATCAGTGGTGTGTAATCTGGTAATACAGCTTAGACTGCATTTTAATTTCTTATCTATTACTCAGTCGTTGCCCACCACTTTCCTCAGGTATTCGCTGTTATTTACTACCTCTAGCTTATTCTATTTATACCTGATATTTATGATTTTTTCCTTTCTGGTAGTTGGTTACCTAATCTTCATTATTTGAGTTTTCTTTGCGTTTATTTGCGCATATAACACATTTACTTCCTGTTTTAGACATCATTCTTCTTGTTCTTACTATTCCTCTTGTCCTTTTGTACAACTCTACTCACTTTTATCATTTATCAGATATCGTATCGTTGCATGTCTTTCCAAATATGCTTCATTTATATACCAACAAATGGAGCACTGTACATTTTCTGCATCTCGTGATTACTCCATCCGAGCGCTGCTCGCGAATTCTTTTTTCCATTCTATTTACCCAAGTGTAGACATTGTATTTCCACTCATTAGTGCTATTCTTAGCTAACCTTAATTATTTTAGTTTTCTTAGGAAGCTAAAAAAGTCTTCCTGTTTTAGACCCCATCTCCCTTATTCTTACTATTCCTATTGTTCTTTTATACAACTCTACTGTCTTTGATCAGTTAGATATTTAGATATTCAAGCCGCTTCTTGTGTTTCCAAATAAGCTTCTTCGGTATACTAACAAAGAGTGCACTGTATAATTCCTGTATCTCGTGCAGTTTTGTAATGATATATTCTTCTCAATCTTTAAGTATGATTTCATCATCCCAAACCTATTTGCTAATTCTTTCTTTTCTTCCTATTTGTACCAGTATAAATATTATATTTTCACTTATTGGTGGTATACTTTGCACAACACATTTTTACTCAACAATTTAAAGACATTGTTGGAAGTTCCAGAATATAATTAAGATTTGCCCCTGTCAAATTGATGATTTATATCCAATATATGTCTCACCCGGTATAAAATAAAGAAAATGTAGATAATAGAAAAAATTAAAGAATAAAAGAATTAACCCCAAACCTACCATAATGTAATATGTAATATAATAACATTATAAATTTTTAGTGAGAATGTTTTGAAAATTACATTATTACATGGCTATTTTAAGAATTACTCCTTTCTTTTCACACTTTTATTTTTTTTTCCGACAACAATATGTGATCTGCACTAACTTCCGCAACGGGTTCTTTGACACGTGCGTTTTGATTTATATTTCTTGTGATATAAAACAGTACATTCGTCATTTTTGCTATTAATTGATATAATGTGCTGCATGTAATATTTTCTGTTGGCTTATATATAAAGAACCAATTCATCAATTTCGAACAGGATTTTTTGGTGAATTGAGACTTGATACTACTTCCAGAAGACTGAATCTGCTTTCAGAAGACTTGATATCGGTTCTAGAAGATTTAAAATCGCTTCCAGAAGACTGGATATTGTTTTCTGAAGACTTGAAATTGCTTACAGAACACTTGAAGCGGTTTCAGAAGACTTGATGCTGCATCTTAGACTTAAAACACTAGATATTACTTCTGGAAGACTTGAAATGCTTCGAGAAGAGTTGATATTGCCTCTGTAAAACTTGAAATGCTTCAGAAGATTTGATACTGCTTCTAGCAAACTTGAAATACTTCCAAGAAACTTGAAACTCTTCCAGAAGACTTGATACTGCTTCTAAGAAACTTGAACTGCTTCCAGAAGACTCTATGCTTCATTTGAAAGACTACATACTACTTCTGAAACACATGAAATGCTTCCAGGAGGTTTTATGTACTCCCACAGGACTTTATATGTTTCTAGATGATTTGATATTCCTTCTAGATCATTTGATAGTGCTTCCCGCAGAGTAGCAATACTCCACAAGACATGAACTGCTTTCAGAACACTTGATACTACTCCTAAACGACTTGATACTACTTCCGGAAGTCTTGATATGCTTCCAGAAGAGTTGCTATTATCTCTGAAAGACTTGATCTATTTTCAAAAGCCTTTACATTACTTCCAGAAGACTTGAATGCTCTCGAGTATTGGGAGCTCAATGGACTCTTCCTCCTACAAAAATAAATGTCTGGCAAGCAATTTGAACATTTCGTATTTATGGAGAACAGCCAAAATTGTTACAAGTCTGGGGAACCTGCCACAATCGATGAACAGCTTTTCTCAACCAGTGCGGGGTGTAGGTCTACATAAACAAATCAGTTAAGTTTGATATCAGATTTTGGCTAACATTTGATGTCAGCACAAAATACTTCATAAATGGATTTCCATATTTAAGAAAGAGAAGAAACAAGAGAGCTTCAACTCCGTTTTCAAACCATTCAGAAGATACGGAAGAAGCGTCACTACAGATAATTTCTTTACGAGCGTATCACGAGCTACAAATCTATTAGCAAAAAGAATCGCTGTTGTTGGAATGATTCGCACAAGTAAAAGAGAACTACCAAAATTCGCCAATCTATACAACAAAAATAAACCAAACAAAAAGTGCTTCTATTAAGTTCAAAAGATAAATTTGTAAACATTGATAGATATGGCAAGCGTTTAACTGAAACAATTAAATTTTACAATAATACTAAATGCTGATCTTGCTAGAATCAGCTCATAGGTTTTATCACCGATACAATCGACGAGAAAAATTCTAGGCAACAATGTTTGCTCCTATTAACTTAAAAACTTGTCGAAGATTTTCAACATGAGCAACAGGAAGAAAATGGAAATATACAAAAAAAGTCAACAAACTCAAGTGCGGATTCTCGTCTGCAAATGCGAAAGAGGTGCTAAATAGATTTTTGCAATGAAAACAAAATTTCGAAATACTGATTCAAATACAACAAAAATTTAATATACAAACCATTTTGATTCGTTATCTTAAAAAAACCGTTTCTTTACCAAAATGGTTTAATTGCTAAACATAACATTATAAAGAAGGGTCATTTCACCCGGTTTAGTAGGAATAACAACACATCATGTGTATCGGTTGGTTTAATGTTAAACTAATTTCTTGATGTCTTCAAAAGAGTTATAGAAGAGAGTATTGTTAACTTACAGCAAATATTGATCCATCTGGACTAATATCCATTGTATGTCCAAGCGCTGCCGGCACTGTCTCTACAGAAAGGCCTAAAAAATTAAATAAGTCATTTTCAATTCAAACCCATTAATTAAAAAATTTTAAAAAAATCATACTTATTGGCATATCCAGAAGACTACATGACTGTTTAATTCCACATCTATAAACATGTCCCGTTTCTACCTTTCTATCATTTTTAAATTTGGGAGCCCCTATTTGAATCCTAAAATGAAATAAAGATATTTTAATACATTATCATCGTATCATAGCGGAAATTGAGGTTTTCCTACGTTTTTTAGGTAAGAGGAAAAAAGTAACCGAACTTTCGGAAATGACATCATCGCTTGATACTTATGTATCTACACAATTTTGATAATATAAGAAAATGTATTAAAAAAATTGTTATGGGTTAAATTATTATTAATTAATTAAATAAGAATAATGTTTTAATAAGATTTATTTTATGACTAAAACAGTTTTAAACGCGTCATGTATTAATTATAGACGATGATTACTCTAAAATAAATAAAGAATCTTTCTTATTTAATTTAATTTTTGGATTAAATTCAAATAATAAAATAACTTACCATGGAGGTGTTCCTGCCTTTCCCTCATATAAAATAACAGAATATCCAAAAGTGCTATTATTTTCTCCGGGGTTATTATAAACTATAGGAAAGTTTGTATCAATATTAAAACTAAACACTCCACAAAGCAAACTAATTAAATAAACCAAAACGTTTATAAATATATTGTGTCGGTACTCCATTTTAATTTATTATTGTCTAAAATACAGTTTATTTAAATTAAAAAAAAAAAACGAAAATTAAATTTTTTTTTAACCGCGCTTATTAAAATTTTCACGCACTCAAATAATGGTCATGTTTCCTGTTCGTTTAACGCACCTCGAATGAAGTCTGAAATATTTACTTCAGTAGTTTCTGACCGACGCGGAAACGCCTATAACCCAGACTTCACCGTGACGTACGTTGTCTTCTTGGATTTACTTGATGAATCAGAGACGATGACTATGTGTCATTGATGAATATAAAACTTGAGTCTTTAAAACTTTCTAAAAAAATACATTTTTTAACCTTTATCTTAACTTGTAGAAGATAATACAACAATCATTCCAACCGTATACTTTATCTTCTCGTCTTACAACTATGTACGAAATCAATACGAATAAATAAATTTTCAAGGATTTTATAAAAAAACATTCTCGACACTTATGCTTCTACTATGTGTATAAGTAACTCTAGAGGTTTCGAAAACAGAAGGTGTTGTTTGTGTCAAGGTGAACGTACCTTATACGTGATCCTTTTTAGAATATATCCTCTCTTAATGAGTAATTAATAAATTTTTGGTTTATATAAACGTGGTGTTACAACACACGCGATAAAGATCTTATCTTGAATTTATTATTATATATCTAATCCTTGCGATATTACCAAACCCATATTTTGAGTGATTTCGAAATTGGCACGTGATATATTTGGATTAAAAGATGTTCTTGTACGTTTTTTACTGTTAAACTAAGTTGTATTTAATGAATAAGCTAAATTTAGCATAACCAATCCCACTTTATTCATTTAAATTAATTACCGACCTTCGTGTTTAGTTCGAATTGTGTCTGCCACGCAATCTACCTGAATTTTACTTTATTTTCTGGTATCCCAAAAATTATGTTAACAACTAATTATAAAGTAATACTTCTAAGATTATAAGAGAGTATAAGTGGGGTGGGTAAATTGGTTAAATTAGAAAAAATTCTAAGAATAATTATTTAAACGGAACGAAAATTAATTTAAAATGCGTTAAGTTATTATTAAAAAATGTTTTATTATAAAAATTATTATTATTTAAACAGTATAGAATAAACATAATTGCCGACAAATACCTACAAGATAACCATTTAGGGAAATATTCCTATGAAGAAATTACAAATGAATCATATCGCTGACAACGAAGAGTTAAATGATGTCGAGAAGCAAAAAAAATATAAAATGAAAGTAAAAAGTTGTAATCGTGATATAAATATGCTTTAATTTGATATCAAACACTACTAAAATTACTGAGATATAATAATAATAATAATAATCCTTTATTTCTTATAGGTTTACACCATCCAGTTACAGGAAATCAATAACAAAATTCAATAATATAAATCTAAGACGCTAAAGATACAACTAAGAGCAGGTTATATAGAGACTAGAACCAGCTGCAATCTATATCCCCCCACAGGAGCTCGATAAAAGAAGGTTGTAGTCTAAGCCACGAGGCGGGTATACAATTCAGAACGGAAGCATAAGAATTTAAAAAATGATCTTTGGACCGACTAAATTATGTTTGTATAATATATGTAAAAAGGGGACCAACAGTCTTGGCATATTCTAAACGTGATCTAATCAGCGCACGAAACAAAGAGCACAAGCATTGCAAAAATAACTCCCTACCGTTATGAACTCTAAAACCATAAATACTCTAGCATTTAGCAACAAGGGCTATAATAAATTCGTTAAAAGTAAGACCACAATAGACCACGGTCACGGTACTTAGACTCCGATTTTAACGGTTAATCGTTTAAGTAATACTCATAGTTGACCGCGTCTAACTTCCTAATAAAAGTCATAGTAAAAGATTTCGATGCATTAAGGGATAAACGATTACACCAGCACCATTCCTGCACTCCCAAAAAATTGCTCTGCAGACGTTCACAATCGGTAACATCGTTAATGGACGAAAAAATTTTGAGGTCATCCGCAAACAAAATCTTTTCACAGGCCTTTTCACATTCGTCAAATCATTGATGAACGCCAGGAAAAGTAGTGGTCCAAGGTTGGTAACCTGCGGAATACCTGAAGTCAAAGAAAAACCCTCAGAGATGAAGCTTCCGTAACGAACAAACTGCTGATAACCTAGTAAATAAGATTTCATTAACAGTACCAGTGTAGCACCAAATCCAAGATTATGTAGTCTGTTAAGCAAGATGAAATAGTCCAGTTGATGAAAGGCCTTCTGAAAGTCCAAATATATAGCGTCGATCTGACCTCGAGCATCAATGACATTTGCCGTGTATTGAGTGAAGCAGGAGACATTTGTGACGGTAGATCGTCCAGAAACAAAACCATCCTGAAAGGGGCTTAATCAGGTTTTTAAGTGGAAAGAGATATGCTTGAAGAGAATACTCTCAAAGGTTTTGGAAAAGCCGCACAACAACGAAATAAATCTGTAGTTTACTATTTCCGACCCATTGCTCTTCTTTAAAATTGGGCACACGAAAGATTGTTTCCACATGAATAGAGATGTAGAGGTAGTCAATATTAAATTGAAAATCTTGAGGAGCGGCTTGGCTAAAATGAAAGCAGTCCCTTAAATTAAAGCTTGGAATCCCATCTAGTCCAGCATTACTAGCATTTTTAGCATGTTTCAATGTATCAACAACCTCCTCCAAAGTGAAGCAGTCAATGGACAGTAGGTTATGACGGGATTGGTCGGCCTTTACGTTATCGTTCACAGCGCCTGATCCAATGTAAACTAATCTAAAGTGATCTGCAAAGGCATCAACGATGCTTTGAACCGTAGTAAATTCCACAGTCTCTTTTATAATGCCGGGAATGCCTGCATTATCCCTTCGAGATCGCACAAATGCCCAAAAACTCCTGGGATCGGAATATAAAGAATTTTCAACTGAGCTCATATATGAAGTGTAAGATTTAATTATAAGTTGTTTTAATAAGGTTCTAAAATGCCTTATCAAAATATAAGGCATTTTATTTATAACGCACTCCTTAGCGCAAATACAATATTTCACCTCCTTGGTGAACAAAACGGGCCACCGGTAACTTGAAGTTTATTTTATGATCTTAGGTACTGCGGCATCGAAAACATTTCTCAACCTTTCATAGAAAAGCGAACACATGTCTTCCACATCGTTGGAATTTTCAAGGTGAGACCAATCCATATCTACCAGGAATTGATACAGTAGTGGATAATTAACTCGCTTAAAATTATAAGCACTAACAGCCTGGTGTTCAATTTGACAAAGTGTTGGCTTGCATATAAATTCACGTTGATAGAGCAGGACGATGGGAATCCTCATGGTTATAATCCTCATGTGGATTGTAATCACGAGTAGGCGATTCCTATCATTCAGACAGCCCCCTACGTACCCAAAAATGAAAAATCTTTATGCTAAATTATTGTACTAGTTTTGTACCCTAATGTACTACAAACGTTTCTTACTATAACGTTTCTTGTGATGGCGGGCTGCCCCGACATATTTGTTTTGATAAAAACGATCTTTTTAGTAGACTTAAATATTATACTAGTTTTATACCTTAAAGCAGTGATTCTCAATCACTGCAATGCAGACTTATGGTCCGCGAGCAATTTTCATGTGGTCCGTGAAGCAAAACCTACAATGAATTTTAATCTTAAATCTGGACAAAAATTAATGCATCTACGGAAATTGATTTACTCATCATGCAACTACAATTTTGTGTGTGTTTTGTAAAACGAACATCGAGAAAGGAAATCCGCCGAACTGTATGAAAATAAATGAAATCATCACGAAAAAATCATTCTCGAAACGACCTTCCAGATATACGAGAATCAAAATCGGCTGATATAAAAGGAAGCGACTGATTTGGTCGTGATTAGTCAAAAAGCTGGAAGTAGAGAAAGAAAGTGCACCGCGAGCGGGCATCAATTTTTGTACCACTCACGTGATCGTGCGTGATTGTAAGCAACTTTGGTTCAGGCGTGACAAAAATAACAATGTAAACATTATGTGTGAAAATACAACAATTGACTTAAAATTTGTATTTCTCGACTGTATACAATAATTAGTACTATAACTGTTTAACTGATTTTCGTTTTTTATGCGTAAACTAAGTATCTGCATAAAATAAAAAAGAAGCAGAAAAGAAGCTCTTGAAGTTAGTTCGTTACAAGGACCTTTTATAAATCATATACCTTGACGTAATTTTTCCCAGCGATGATTATTACTTAGTGCTATATTTCACGGTTCAAAAATCATCAGAAATATCGGCAATATATAACACAATTTCAAACAGCATCGATTTAGTTGGAAGTTTGGAAGTTGTTAAAGAGACCTTGTAAATGGCGATTGTGAATCATACGTTGTTGCCAGATCTGGTGAAATTTTATAATATTAGATGATTGTTTTCATGATCTAGTGAAATGGTGAAAACTTTAGAGAAATTTCACATTTCGGATTATTTTTCAACGTTTTATGTTTTGATTGAAATTTCGAATAAAGTATCAGATAAACAGAAAAATATCTGCCAACTTGTTGACAGCATAAGCTACTATGTCTCCAAAGTCCTCCTCATCAGTTTGAAATCTGCCTACTTGTTGACAACGTGAGCTATTACAGTTCCAAACTGTAATAGCTGTACATTATCTTAAAGACTACCACTTATTGGCAGCATGAATTGCTTTTTCTCCAGCTCACTAAATCCTGCTCATTAAGTTGAAGTTAGCCAATTTGTTGGCAGCATGACCATTACAGTTCCAAACATCGTATATTATGTTAAAACCTGCTAACTTTTTGACAGTATCAGCTAATATGTCGGCAATGTCATGCTCATCAAGTTAAAGTCTGCCAACTTGTTGGCAGAATGAGCCATTACAGTTTCAAACATTGTATATCGTCTTAAAGCCTGCTAACTTATTGAAGGAATGATCCATGTTGCAAGATTAATGATCAAATAAAAATCATAAAAAACTTCTAACTTGCGTTTATTTATTTATAGTCGTACTAGTTGCGGGTTACCCCATTATCAGCGACGAAGTCAAAAGAGCTACGAAAGACGTAGACTGGAATAATTAATAACTATTGGCAGTAGGACCTAATATGTCGCCAATGTCATGCTCATCAATTTGAAGTCTGCCAACTTGTTGACAGCATGAGCTATTACTGTTCTACAGACTATATGTATATTATCTTAATGACTACCTAACTTATAACTACGAAGGCTTTCACGACCGGTGTTAATTGAACTAAAATTAGAACTAACACTAGCACTAACACTAGAACTATCACTAGGACTAACACTAGATCTAAAACTAGAAACTTTCGGGTTTCGCCATGCGTTTTTTGAAAAAATGTTTGACGTTTCGGATGCCATGTTGCAACCTTCTTCAGAAACTGGTTATAGCTGCCTAACTACCTAACTTGTTAGTGGCATGAATTATTACTGTTCCAAACACTGCATATTATTTTAAACTGCCAATTTGTTGGCAGCATGAGCCATTATACCTCCATTATATCTCCTCTTATTTATTTATTGAAACAAACAGATCACCCTACTTACATGTTTCAATTAGTTTTAGAGTAGAACATCTAATACCTCTTAAAATAATATTTATTAAAATCAACCCGAAATATAAAACAGTAATCAAAAACCAACACTTAATCAGTTGAACGCCATAGAACATTTAATTTTGAATTCCTTATACAATACAAAAAATATTTGTAGTGAGTTTTCTGCTGATACTTTATTTTATAAAGTTGCCGTTTTATTTAATGGTATATTAATGGTGGCTCTTTCCAATGATACCGTTGGAATAAGCATTAAAGATATGGCTTCAGATGTTGCAACCCAACTTATAAGAAAGTATATCTACACAGCTAAATGAATCTACAGATAATACTAATAAAGCTATTCTACTTCTTTTATATAAGATACATAGACAAAGACAACAAAAAGTTATCAGAGGAGTTCCTGACCTTAACTGCGTTGCAAGGTAATACAACAGGCAGACATTTTTAAAGCCATTGACGAATATTTCACACCAGAAATCTTTCTTGGAAAAACTGTGTTGGACCAAGGCACCGATGGAGCAATGACCGGACACAAAACAGGTGAAACTGCATTATTCATAGAGATATGCTTGCTGCCAAAGGTTTGAGCCCTGATCTAAATGTAGTTTTATCTACTGTGGTAAAGGCTGTAATCTTTATAAAAAGCATCGTGGGATCTATTTATTCGAAACTCCTTCTGGATAAAATGAAAGCTTAAATAATGAAAATTTACATACACTGGTTAAGTAGTCCTAAATTGGATCACTTGAAAGTTATTTTGAGAAGTACTTCCTGGTTGATACGAATGTAAGACAGAAGAATCTGTTAGTACTTGATCCCTTTTTAGCTTGCAGTGATAATAATCTGTTTATCCGAGAACAGGATCTCCATCTAAAGGGGATGAAATCTCACTGTGAAAACGTTGCAGACTTTTGGGTTGGATTGATTGATAAAAGCCCAGTACTAATATTCTGTCCATACATTTAAAATTCCTTGTGTTGTAGTTTTTAATCTTTTTGAGACATTTTAGTGTATTCTGGAATTTATTGCCGTTGTAATTTTTCAGTATTTTTCTACCAAATTCTTTTGATCTTTCTTTAAACGGCGTTGTTCCACCATTTGATTCATGTAACTGTGTCTCACCGTCTTTATGCCACAGAATGACGTACAACACTGGCTAGGCTTTTCATACATGCCATTTTGTAAGCAACATTAGAGAAACAATAGACTCGGAGTTTATCTTTCTGTTTTTATTCATTTTCACTTGGATAAACGTAGAACAGCACTTCTCTGTCACGATCAGTATTGTTCGTTGCTATGGTTTGTTGTACTGTTACGTACTTAGTGTACTTAGTATTGGACTCACTCTTGCGCTGTATTTTAACTTGAGATATTTGGTAATAATATAGCCAGCGGTATCTAATTTTTTGATCGCTGCTTCCAGCACTAGATTGAACAGTGTAGCTAATATATCACTCTATCGCATAACGATGAAAATATCGTCAGAAGCAACGAAGAACCTAGATACCTCCAGATCTAAGCAATTATTAACCATCAACAAAACAATGTTATTATTTTATTTGTATTTTATGGTTTCATTTGTGTATAATAAATATTTATTATTTAAATTGTTCAATAATATTGTGTTGCAGTTTTTATAAACAAATTATAACCAAGTGTACTACTTGTTTATAATTTGAATAGATTATTATAGCATATACACAAATATGTGGTGTTCAATTCCTTATTGAGTCATTAAATATATTAATATTAACTCTTCCGTATAATTGAAAATAAGTTTCATGATTGGGCGCGATTTATCGTTCGTAAAATATTTGCCTATAAGATAAGGTTTTTTGGCCAAACTTGTTTACTTTCACATGAATTGAATTCGGTTTTTTGAATGACGATTTCCAACAAAATATAACTTGAAAAATCATAATCAGTGCTATTCTTATAATTTTGGTTATCAATTTTCTGTTGTAATTAAGTGTTATGTTTCGCTTTTCAAATTCAATTAATTTCTATGAAGTTATTGACAGGATATTTTCTTGAGATAATTTCGTATCCGGATTTGAAAATAACAAATACAGTTTCGAACTTACTCCGGAAAATCTCTTCATGTACATATTTTTCAAACGCAGTACGAGAAAACTGAAGACATTTCTTGTTATATGGTGCTTATGAACGAAAGAAGAATAAGGAATGCCTTGTAAATTAGATTGGGATATTTTCTTTCCAAGTCGATTCAAAATGGGATGAAAAATTTCTTTTCAAATTGTCTTAAGTGAAGACAGTTTTTAGGTTCATCAACTCACTAATAAATATTTATTCGTGAGAGATTCGTGGGTTGTGATAAGAAAAAATGCGTAATTTTGTTTTTGATCGGTTCATACATCAGGACTCTTCTTCAGAAATCAAAACTGATCTAACTAAAACTATTGCCCTTGCCAGCGGTCAAGGCCTCTCACTTTAAAAATCGATATCTTCGAAATCGCTCGATGAAAAAAAGTTGCCGTATAGTTTATTGTAATCAATGAATATTTCTGTTTATCATATGTAAATTTGGAAATTTTCGGATCTATGGTATTCCTTTTATCGCGAATTAAGTGAATTGAATACATGATTTTTGAGGGCGTTGGCAACATTGTCTACTTTGCGATTTTTTTTTTTAAATCGTGGTATAGTAAGATACGATTATTTTGAAAACGACCGGGCGGATTACAACGGGATTTTTACCAAAATGTGTTGAAGAATGTCTTTTTCCCGATTCCATAATAAGTTTTTCAAAGATAAGTCTCCCTATTTTTTAAGAGCAATTTAATGGAATTATAAATTAAAGAGAAACAGAAATAAACCATGCGGAAGAGGGAGGCTCCCGCCAATCGGAACAGAGTTGAAGCGATTCAGTCAGGACGAGGCGTGTTTCCGTCTATGTAGATAAATTGTTATTTAAAATTGTATATAAAATTTTGTTTCAAATTCAGTAAATACGTTTCGGCTCTGACTTTTGGCACGGACTTTAGACTTTCACCCGCCTTTCATGTAAATATTTTGATATGAACCATCTCTTTGCAGCTTGCATTATTTCGTCTATTCGCAATATTATGTTATTGTCTCTATGAAATATTGCGCCGTGATAGGTTCAAGTCATATCATCTTCATATACATAAGCACCGGTTTTTGAATATACGTGGGTGCTGAAAAAAACAGCAACTACATTGGAAATAGGCTCAAAATAACAAATGACAGCTTTCCAAAAATAAAAGCAGCATCATGTTTTTAGAAACATTTCAAGTCTTCCAGAGGCAATATCAAGTCTTTTGGAAGTATTTTAAATATTCTAGAAGCAGTATCAAGTCTTCTGAAAGCATCATGTCTTCTGGGAACAACATCAAGTCTTGTAGAAGCAGTATCAAGTCTTCTGGAAGCATTTACATTTTTGTAGAGAATGTCAAGTCTTCCAAATTCAATATTAAGTCTTCTAGATGCAGTATTAACTCTTCTAGAATCATTTCAAGCCTTCTCCAAGCAATATTAAGTTTTCTAGAAGCAGTAGTATGTCTCCCTGACGCAGAAGCAAATCTGCTGAAAGCATTTGGAATCTTTTGGAAGCACTGTCAAGTCTACCAGAGGCAGTATCGAGTCTTCTAAAAGCAGTTGTGTGATAATTGTAAGGAATGAAATCTTATGTAGATATCAAAAGTAAAGATTCCACAATGATGTAATTTTTTTCAGATAGTGCTACAAAAAAGCACCGATCCTAAAAAGAGACCGATCCTAGGAAAGTGTCCGAATAAGTGCGCACGTTACTTTTGATTTTTATACATCTGCATATTTGCTATATCGTTTCTTTGTTGCGCCTTCAGCTTTTACTTTTTGTTAACAGGCAATAATATAATAAATTATTAATTTGATCGCTTTTAACTTTTATTGTTTCCCAATCTTTATCCACGTGATGTACTTTTCTCTTAACAACTTCATGATCATTTCTCTGTGATTGGCTAGATTTACATCATTTTGGAATCTTTATTTTTGATATCTGCATCAGATTTCATTCCTTATTCTGGAAGCAGGTTTCATCAGGGAGCATTATGGTATGGGGTTATATGTCGATGTCAGGAGTAGGCGAAATACTTTTATGCACAGGACGCATGAACAGTGGCCGATATACCGAGATGTTGGTGGAGGTGCTAGAATCCTCAATTGTAAAAATTTTCGGGGATGACAGTTCTGAGATTTATTTTCAACAAAATAATGCGCCATATTATCGTACGCGTGGTTTACAAACGGTGGTTTACCGAGAATGGGGTGAGCCTTCTTGACTGGCCTGCACAGTCTCCAGACTTATCCCCGATAGAACACCTTTGGTGTATTTTAAAAGGAAATATATCGAAACATCACACTAACTCAAAAGACCGCTTCCGACAAAAAAGTATTAACGAATGGAATGCAATTTCGCAGGACTTGTGTTTTAAAGTTTTAGCAACTATGCCAAATCGGCTAAAAGCTTTAATAAAAGCACATGAGGCCTAAAATATAGGGGTGCCTAATACAAATGCACATAGCTGCACTTTGTTCTATTCTGATGTATCTTTTTCATCCACCATTTCCTTTTTCGATACTTTTATAACATGTAGTTATAATAAGCCACACCGCAACTAGCTGCAGAAACTGATGCTCGGACATCCATCGTACAATTGAAACTAAACTGAACTAAACAATTGAATTTCGTCTACGTATCAGCAAGTCTCCGCTCAATATCGATTAGACGTACAAGGGGTCTCGCCGAGAGTCTTCTAGAAGCAGAGTCAATTCGCCTGGAAGCATGTCAGGTCTTGTGGAAGCATTTCAAGTCTTCTGGAAGCATTTTAGGCCTTGTGAAGATTTCAAGTCTTCTGGAAGCATTTCAAGTTTTTTAGAAGCATTTGACGTCTTTTGGAAACAGTATCATGTCATTTCGAAGCAACATCAAGTCTTCTGCAAGCAGATCAAGTCTTCTAAAAGCAGTAACTATTGTTCTGGAAGTATTTCAAGCCTTCTGGAAGAAGTATTCTGGAAGCATTTCAAGTCTTTTAGTAGCAGTATCAAGTCATTTAATAATTATAACAATTTATTTCACCACTAAGCCACTTACAGCGGATGTGTATAGTCAATAAATACAATACATTTACATACAATAAAATCAATACACTAAAATTAAAGTAAAAATAAAAACAAAGTTATTTAGGCATCTAAAAACTCACGCTGGCTATAGTATGCTCCTTCTATTAAAAAAACCTTAACTTTACCTTTGAAATGATTGAAATCAGAAATGTCTCTAATATATCGGGGAAGCTTATTATATATTTTAAGAAAACTGAACTGCGGGCTTTTTCAAACAAAGAAGTTTTATACATTGGTAGAGACAAAGCACTATGACGCGTATTGTATGTCTTTTCATTATCGTCAAAAAGGTAATGAATATCTTTTTTAACATAGAGCACAGCTTTTAATATATAAACGCACGGGAAAGTTAAAAGTTCCCGCTCCCGGAAAATTGTTCTACAAGATTCAATAACACCAAGTCCAAACATCATTCTCACAACTGTTTTTTGTTGTACAAAAACACGCTTCCACTCAGTAGCCAGACCCCAAATTAAAACATTATAGGCTAAATGGGAAAAGTACAGTGCATAATATCCTTGTAAAAGGCAATCTATTTCCAAACTAGACCTTAGTTTCAAAAGAGCGAAAAAAACCCGAATTTAACCGAGAACATACATGATCAATATGGAGTCCAAAGGACAAATGCTGATCAACGCGTAACCCCAAGAATGTCACCATATCGGATAATGGCACATCCCAACCAATTTGATCAGCAAGAATACGACGCTTATGAAAATGCATTTTGAATGCCTTTTTTTTTGGAGTTCAAAATTATTTTATTTTTTCTACACCAATCCTCAAACTGGTTGACCACAAAATTTACTTTATTTGAAAGGGTATCAGGGTCACGGGCAGCAATGGTTACGGAAGTATCATCGGCATGGTGATGTGGACTTCATCATCCAAATGTCGAGGCAAATCGTTTATGAACAACAGGAATATTAATGGTCCAAGAATAGATCCCTGCGGTACTCCCTTCTCAATTAAGACATATTCAGACACTGCCCCTGATAAAACTACCCGCATCGCACGATCGGTGAGAAAAGAAATTATCCAACTAAGAATTGGGCCCCTCATCCCAATGTAATGCAACTTATGTCCAACATATTCCGGAGACAAAGAATCAAACGCACGCGTCAAGCCAAAAAACGACCAACGACATAGTCATCCCGGTCAAGATGATGGTAAACATACCTAAAATAGTCGATTGTTGTAGTCTCAACAGAAAAACCGGTACGAAAACCATGCTGTGAAACGACTAAAATATCATATTTGTTGAGAAAACTCAACAGCCGTTCCTTTAACCGCACCCTCGAAAATCTTGGAGAATACGCTATTTAATGAAATGGGACGATAATTGTTGATATCCAATGAAGTGCCCTTCTTAAATACCGGAACCGAGTTACATGTCTTCAGTTTTTATCTGGAAAAATCCGCAAAAATACCGACTTGTTCAGGATGATTGCTAACGGAGCAACTATCTCACTACACAAATATTTGACGCATACGACATGCACACCATCAAGATCTACACTATTTGTATTATTCAGCCTACTTATGAATTTTTTTAATTTCGGTAACGCTAACCTGATAGAAAACATGCTAGAATTCACTGTAATATAGTGAATTCTATACTAGTGCAAGGTTCAGATGTTACATTCCCAAACGCCCTAGACAGAGTCAGGAACTATGCTTACAAAAACATTACAAAACCTTGAACAACACTCTCTAGGATTGGAGACAGATACCCCATCAATCAACAGTCTAACCTCAACACACTTTCGTTTACTCCTACCCAATTCCCCATTTACACACTACCAAACAGCCTTTGTCCAATTTTCGGATGTCATAATTCTATGGGATAGCATCCGCTTCTCAGTCCTATCTATCAATGATTTGTAGGCGGATTTATGTTTCGTACATACTGCCCTGAGTTCTGGGGGGTTGGCTGATGACAAATATCAGCCAACGCATTTTTTTCAAATTATCACCCGCGTCTATCACTTCGGAGGGAACCCAATCGGACAATCTATAGCCAGCAGAGCAACATTTTCGCCTAAACGGACAACATATATTATAATAGTACATAAACAAATCAATAAACGTTCCGTACAAACTGTCGACGTTGTCAGTATCCAGTGGCAGAGCAATGTTCCAGTCAATATCGCAGATTCTGATTCGAAAACGGGACAAGTTGCCAAAAGAGCAAGATCGTTTAACGACAGCAGGTTCCCTAGTTACCACGTCCCTCCCACCAAAACCAACGACACACAGTGTACATGCAAGGTGATCCGTAACATTTGCGTTAAAAAAATCAAAGTTACAAAAGTCAAGGGGAAAGTTTGTGAGCATATAATCTAAAGTTGATTTTGATACCACACCCTCTTTGTTACGAACAATACGCGTGGGCTTAGAGGTGTCACCATGTAAGTTGTAAAAATTAAAAATATCCGATACAATCCTAGAATATGTACAAGCTTTATTTACATCTATATTAAAATCCCCACATAGTATGACAAATTTACATCTAGAACATAAAAAATCAAGCACTGACGATAATGATACCGAAAAAACATCAATGGCACCATTAGGGGGACGATAGACACACAGGCAAACAGAGCAAAGCGACCCAAAGGTAAAACGAACGGCACAACATTCGAAAACCATCTCGATCTCAAACCTCTTGAGGTCAACCGAACAATCGTCAAAACCAGCTTCCACGCAAATCAGACAATATCCAAGAAGAGCAAGAAATTGATTAGCGTCACTATACGCCCAATGTTCTGTTATACAAAGTAATTGAGGTTTATGGTCGCTACAAAGAATATGGAAATTGCTGAATTTATTAAAAATTTACTGGACGTTAACTTGATGTTAACAGCTAGGTGATGGTATACTTTAGATTTACCACTTCTGGAAATGTGGATACCCCTTCTCATAATATCACGGCAAGTAATAATATTATTAATGGAAATAAAGTTAATCGGTGGAAATTTAACCAAAACAAACAAATCAATATTAAATTTATAAATTTTTTGGTCACATATAGCGCAAAAGTATGGAACAGAGATAATATACATTTATACATGTAAATATACATGTATACATTTGTGTGAAAAAGTGACTGTAGCATATCAGTGACTGATTTTCCCTCTAAGTATATATTACCTAATACATTATTAGATCCAGCCATAATCACAATATAATCACGCTTGTTAAGGGACATTGTAAGGTTTCGTACGTCGGATACCACGTTTTCAAAACACGCATTTGGTTTACAAATGGTCAAAATATCATAAGAAGAAGAAAGCTGAGCTTCTAAATAACTCGTCGCATTTCGAGCCTGGCAGTCGCCAACAACCAACACCCTCGGTTTACCGATTCAAGTATATCTCCACTCCTACCCGAACTCATCGCGCGAGACTGAGTGACTTTGTCCTAAACCTGTTCGTTGTTGCGATGACCAAGATGTTGTGTATTTATGTTACTTTCTTTAGCAGTTTCGATTAGACAATTTTTCGTGTTAAGAAATTTAGAAACAGTATCAAGTCTTCTAGAAGTAGTACAAGTCTTCTGGAAACATTTCAGGCCTTGCACAAGCATTCCAAGCCTTCCATAAGCAATATCAAGTTTTCTATCAGTATTAAATCTTTCAGCAGCGGTATCGAGTGTTCTGGAAACCGTTCAAGTCTTCTGGAAGCAGTTTAAGTATTCTTGAAGCTTGCCAAGTCTTCTGGAAGCATTTCAAGTTTTCTGGAGATGTTTCAAGTCTTCTGAAAACATTTCAATTCTTCTGTAAGCAATTCAGGTCATCTAGAAGTAACATCAAGTCTTCTGAAAGCAGATCATATCTTCATACATATATGCTCTTCAATAAAAACGTTTACAGCAGATACCCGGACTAAATTGGGAAGCAAAAATGTTCAATAATACATTAACATTAAAAATGGCTTCTTCAATCCAGAAAAAATCATTAACAATTTTGTATGTTTGTATATATCTCTATAGAACTCTTTGAAGTCTATGTGCTCTACAACCATTAAAAATTTTGTACGACGCCTATGTTCATATGCTTAAGTTTTTCCCATTTACGCATATATTAGACCCAATCGCCGATTTCGGACAAGTACCAAAATAATTAAACATTTCGCGAAATATTCAAATGTATTTGAGCAAATGCCGAAATAGAACTGTATTTCGGCATTTGAGTAAGTTATTTTTAGCAAATGCAGATTGAATAATTTAATTCTGCATAATCGCCAAATGTGCACCTCCTATTTGATTAAATGCCAAACACATCAGTAAGTTACTGATTTACTGAGCAGAGTTTATACAGAAAATTTAGCTGTAAATTTAGTAATAAATTTAAGACCTCGACATGACATAAAAGAACACTTGATTTGGAGAAGGAAGTAATGAAAAAATATGCTAATATTAGCAGAAGTATTATTGAAAAGTATTTAAAACATTGTCTATCTTTCTAGTTAAAGAAAGAAGAGGAAAAGAAGGGTTTACGGGACATTATTTCTTGGTTGAAAGACAATAAATTGTCGGAAGGTTTGCGCATTGTGCAGCTACAGAAAAATTGGTCATACAGCCATTACCATATGAGGCTATGTTCGGAGTTCCAATAATGAATGGTCTCAAAAATTCCAATTCGCCTGACACTATTATCAGTCAGATTAAAAGGGAAAAAAGGCTGGATGAGTTGCTTAACAACCAAACCGGCATTCAGTCACTTGATGATACTTCTGACGATCTTAATAAACGGCTATAAACGGCTAATAATGACGGTTATATATTAGCCGTCATTATTTCTGAAAATAAAGTAAGAACAGGAAATGGTATTTTAGAGAGGCCAATAAGACCCATTACTACTTTCTACGATTCACCAACATCAAAAATTACTGATATTGTATATTATATTTTTAAAAAACTAAATTTCAATCGACAATTTAAGATAAAAATTACAGTAGAATTCATTAATGAAATTAAATACATAAACCAAAACAATAATATTCTGATCTCATTTGATGTAACTAACCTTTACACAAATGTGGATACAGATTTCACTATTGATATTATATACATATAACTTACTAAACGAACATTATAAAGATACAAAAGCAGAACATTTCTCGTAGGTGTAGATAGGCCCTTATTTAGATCGGTGATTGTACAGAATTAAATTATTCAATCTGCGTTTGCTCAAAATACAGTGCACTCCGCTTAATTGGGACACTTCGGGTCTCATTCAATCTGTCCCGATTATCCGATAGTAAAAAAACGGTTATAGAAAACAATATAGAATATACTACGTATTTGTATCTACACGATAAAAAGTAATTAATGTTGAAAAAAAAGTGAAAATATTAAAATAAACCAAACATTTATTCTATATAAGAAAACATTAAATAAATAAACAACAAAAATAATGATAAAGAAAACCACATTTTTTACTTAGGTAAAAAATACTGGTCCAAAGTACTTCGGTTTCCACGGTTCATAATTTTTTTATTTATATACTCTGCACATTTATCTAAAGATTCAATTGGAGAATCTTCATTGTCTGTTTGCATAAAAAAAGCGTCTTAAAACTTCTACACTTTTCTTAGCTTCTAGAATATGTATAGGATTATAGATTTCTTCGACGCTACTTTCTTGAACTTTATTATTAGAGATCAGTTTTGTAGGTACAATTTCATCAACAATATCACTCTCGTAGTCTTCGGTATTGTTTCAACACTCCAAATTTGCGTCTATTTCTAGAAAATCATTAACGTTGTTGACTTGCCGAAGTACAGCGTCATTTATGATTTTACTTGAAGTGACCATTTGTTCAGAAAGTTGCATGTCACTGGGGTCTTTGAAGCCACAATGGTTAAAACAATTGCGTATACATTCACTACCAACATTTTGCCAACTGTCTGCTACAAATTGTATAGAGTTTAGTATGTTCACTTTCGAGCTAACCTCTTTGGAGCTACATGATGATGTCAAGTAAATTCTTCTATTTTTTCAATGATGTGATGCACTAAAGCTTTACGATAGTGGAATTTTAAATTTTTGATAACACCCATGTCCATAGGTTGTATTTATGAAGTTGTATTAGAAGGCAGGAATTCTAATTGTATATTTTTCAAATTATTTTTTTCAAAAGTTTTCTCTTTTCAGTGCCGGACATATTGGCGCAACATAGAACAGTTATGCGGTCCATAGCTCTTTTAAACCCGACTAATGTCTCATTCCTGTAACTCAGTGATCCATCTGGTGTTGCACGGTAGAACAGACCAGTTTCATCGGCATTGAGGATATTAACTGAACTGAACAACTTTTGCAGTTCTAGAAGTTTTTCCTATTTCCATTTATCAGCCGCGACCACATTTGCGCTACCCTTCTCCCCATCTGCTTTTTTAAATTTTATGTTGCACCTTGCGTTCCTCCGTGAAAACCAATCTTCCGTTGCTTTAAAATCTTGATTGCCTAATTTTTTCGCCAATTCTTTCGCTTTTAATTTCAGCGTTGGGCCACTAACACTAAACCCTTTTTGGGTTATCGCAGAAAACCAACGATTGAGAGCATCATCAACTTCTGGTTCTTTCCACTCTCGCTTCCTTTTACGCGATTCCGCTTGATTTTCAGCATTAATCCATCCTTTTTCAAGTTCATTTTTTTGTTTTATTAATCGGTTGATCGTTGACTTTGGAAGGCCCACTGTTTTCTCTAATTGGCGTAGAGGCATATTGGGTGGCTGGTTTTCAATTTGTCGGAGCACATTGATTTTTTCTTTTAATGTTAAGTCTTTGCGTGGCATTTTAGTGCTTGTCACTACGTGTTCACAATAAGAAGTGTAACGGTGAACTGAGTCGAAAACAGAAGCGTCACTTAGCTGTCTAGACGTAATCGGGCTAGGCGTTCATGTGCGTATTGTCCCCTTAAATTGGAGTTTAGTTACGTTTTTTTATTATAACTTTCTGAATGTGTTGACGTTCTCTCAACTCCAATTTAAAAGGCTCGATCAGAGCTCAATACAGACACCAGAACTTAAGGTTACTGAAACGTCGATAAAAAACAGCAGAGGTTCCGACAAAGCTGACGCTTCTGTACAGGGTGTCCCATCGGTTGTATTATTGGCTTTTTTGACGTGTAAATTTCAAGATACAAACTTCAAGTTGGGTATGTAAAAACCACCCAACTTGGGCAGGTGGTGATCATGTCAAATATGTTTTTTATTGCACGATTTCCGAAGAATTTGCAAAAATGAAAAAAATTACAAAACTTATGGTTTTGTTTTTTAACAGTTCATATACCATATTGTGTGGGAGTGGTAGTAAATTCACACAAAAAAATTTGAAATTCGTTCATTATTTTGGATAAAAATTAAGAAAAATGAGATGACACTTAAATTTATGATACCGTGGTTCGAGACTACTACCCTTACTAGGAGCCGCTTGTTTGTTGCTGGTAGGGTAATAAACCAACCGACCAGCTCAATGATGATTTTTTGTTTTAACCTGGTGAGGCTTAATATTAAACTTATTTTTAAATTAACATAAGTTTTTAATTTAATATTAAGGTATCTAAATGAATTTAATCAATCTAGTAAAATTTTATTATTAAAAAGCTTCAATTGCCGTTTTTACCTGGACAAAATTGTCATCTAATTTATAAAAAATTAAACAAGAACATTAATAATAAAAAGTTCCTTTATTTTAAATAATATTTCCAAAATGATGTCCTTGATTAACACACATTTCTAACCTGTGTATGAATGTTGCACATTATCTGATAAGTGCCGTCGATTAATTTCTTGAAACGCAGCAATAATGTGTTGCTGCATATCTTCTCGGGTTGTTGATACTCTTTGATAAACAATGTTTTCCACCAAAATTTTTTGAAATTTTTTGTATATAACATCTGTTCCATTTCTGGAGTAATCTTGTTGCATCCACAAATTATTACCTGCCATACTTAATAATGGAATGTCCTCTAAATAATTGTCCAATTCATTTTGAATAAAGTTTGCGTATATGTTTCTGTTTTCCTTCTCGCATCCAATGTAAGTTATGTTTATTGACATTTCCACACAATCTAAAACTTGCTTCATCTATAAACAGTACGCTTTGAAAGAAGTTCTCATTCATATTCATTAGATTTAAACTCCACACAGAGACATTTTTTCGATACAAGAAATCATCACCATGTAACTCTTAGTGCAGGTTGATATGATATGGGTGATATCTATGAATAAAGGTGAGCACTCTCTGAACTGACGTCTTCGTAACTCCATATTGACGACTTATCTCTCGAACACTTACCTGTGGATCGTTATCCACAAGGTTTAGTGCTTTTCTGTCACAGTTTTCTGCTTAGGTTTAAAGGAGCCAGCTTTCATAAGAGCATCCACAAGCCTTTGAAATGTTCTCGGATCAGGTATGACTATCCGAAAATCTTTCTGAATAAATCCGCGATGCTAAGCAAGCATTGAATCTTGCCTCGCCGTAAGTTAAAATCATGTCCGTTTTTTCATTATTCTAAAACGTAAATGGTATTTTGAACAATGAGTGGTTTGCACAACGTTTAAGTCAACTCTAAGAAAGTCACATATAAACTGAACCAAAAAAATAAAAGCACTTCAAAATTATACCTGCGAAGGTATAAAAAGAAAAGAAAATAATAATTCTGTGAAACGTAATTTTTGTCCTAATTATTTTCTTCAGGTACATACAACTCATGTCATATTTTTTGTTATTAACATTATTGATTTTCATTTAATTGGGTAAAAAATTCGTTAGGTAAAACCGGACGAATTTAATCTTTAATCGTTAATTTTTTAACCTTTCTAACAAGGCTTTGTTACATTTAAAAACATTTAGATTCCTTAATATTAAATTAAAAAATTATGTTCATTTAAAAATAAATTTTAAACCTCACCAGGTTAAGACCAAAAATCAAAATTGAATTGGTTGGTTGGTTTATTACCCTACCGGCAATAAACGGGCGGCTCCAGGTAAGGGTAGTAGTCTCGAACCACGGTACCATAAATTTAACTGCCATTTCATTTTTCTTCGTTTTTATCCAAAATAATAAACGAAACTAAAATTTTTTTGTATGAATTTACTTTACTATGACTACCATAGTAAAGTAATATGGTAACAATATGGCTTATAACAATATGGTATAAGAACTGTTAAAAAATAAAACCATAAATTTTATCATTTTTAACATTTGCAGATTATTTGGAAACCGTGCAATAAAAAAAATATTTGACATGATCAACACCTGCTCGAGTAGGGTGGCTTAATACATACCGAATTTGGAGTTTCTATTTTGAAATTTAGACGTCAAAAAAACCAATACCACAACCGATGGTACACCCATTATATGGCGTAGCGCTTCAAAGACGCGACGAACTGGACCGATTAACCGGAGGATTGTCCCCAATAACCGGAGTAAAATTACATATGAAAAGTGTCGGTCTTTTAAATTTTGTCTGGATTAAGCAGTTGTTCCTATTAACCGGTGTACCAATTAAGTGGAGTGCACTGTAACTTGCTCAAATGCCGAAATACAGTTCTAATTCGGCATTTGCTCAAAAACATTTGAACGTTTCGCGAAATGTTGAATTATTTCGGCACTTTCTTAGTCAATAAATATATTCGGTATTATTTCTTCTATAAGCTTCCCATAACATCTGTCCATTGTCATCATCAACATAAGTATTGCGTTCGTTTTCATGGTTACCATTTCAGATTGCAAGAGAAAATTGAATATCTACTAAGCTTATTTAAATTTAAAATAAAATGTTAATTACTCAATTACTCTATAAATCGAAAAATATTTTATATAGTAGAATTTTATTTTAAAATAATATTAACAAATCCAAAAAAGATACAGTATCACACTACGAATATAATTGAACTTAATAATTAAACTTTATTATTTTAAAATAACAAATTAATCCAAGCAGGATTTAAAAAAATCTCTTTTTTTGTGTGTCCAAAACCAATTGATTGAACAAGACACGAATAATCGTTTAAAAATAATCCAAACGTACAAAAAGAATAACAAATTGTCTGTCCGGACACTATCAAAAAAGCAAAAAAATTGAGGGCATATTTAAAATTTTCTTAATCAGTCTCTTTCTCTTTTTCATAAATTTTTCAATTTCACCCCGATTTGTTAGATTTAAAAAAATTTAATTGTATCCGAACATGATAAGTTTATTTTTATTGAATATATGAATTAAATGTTATAATTTAATTTGAATCTGAATCACCACCAATTTGTTTCCTATAATTAACACGACTTTTCTTAATTCTTTTCTTAAATTTATCCTGTTTACGACATTCATCCTCAGAACTATTTTCATTATAATTAATATTCGATGACGAAGCCATTGTGTTACTCCTTAATGTACGCTTCATTCTTCCAGAAGAACTCGCATTATTATTATTATTATTAATACTAACAACATCATTCTGATGAAATTTTCTTTTTCTTCTAACCGATGTACACCTATGATTGCGATCACTATCACTCATCGAACTATCACTTTCATAATTATCTTTATTTACACTCATATTATTATTATTACTATTAACACCATCATCACAATCTTGTTGTAAATTAGACGTCGATGCATGTTGCTCGATACTTCCATTTGAAGGGTTGGTGGTGGTTCCGCCATTCGTTACTTGAACCATATTTATATAAATACGACCTCTACTACCATTTAAAGGAGTTGGAATTACATCAACTAGATTATTTTCAATGTTATCATTTGTCTCTGTACAACCATTCAATGTTGATTCTTCGTCAGAATCTTGATCAATCACACGGAAGACAACTGAGCTATGATGAGTAGTTTCTGTAATACCTGTACTTGTACTTGGGACATCTAGTGATGATGATGGCGATGGAGATTGATGGTTTTCTCGGTTAGTTTGCGATCTGGTTCGATATTTTCTTTCAATGACTTGATTTTCTGTCAACTTTCTGTTATGTTTTGTTGACTTTAATGAGGTGGTTACTGGAGGAGGTGGTGGTGGTGGAAGACATTTCGACGCATTTCGACAGGATGTTCGTTTTTTTAAAGAGAGGCCGTTGTTTTTCTTAAATTTGCAACTACTCCCAGGACAGTTTTTGAATTTATTTAGTTTTCTTCGGTATTTACTATCTGAGGATGGATATCTACAAAAATAAAAATAAAGTAACTTTAAAATCTTAATAAATTAGCGCGATTTTTATAAATGTACCTTAGAACTAAACTGGAAGACCTTCTGTGTGCCATTTTAGCGAGTTTATGTTTCTTCTGGGAAATAAGCAGTGCTATTTTATTTGGTTTGTGTTTTTTAAGCAACTCCTCCGCATTTCGCTTACATTTAAGCAACGATTGCCATGAGTTACGGATCATTTCCTTTTATTAATTTTATTAAAAGTCAAATTAAATTTGTTAGACATAAATTTTAACTTGACTAACCTGAGATTGTTTATCACTATCACTATCGGATGAATACGTATCTTCTGATAAGCTATTCCAAGCCTGTATTTCCGTTTGGATTAATGAATCGAAAAATGCCATCATCCTTAGATCTTCTTGCGTCGATTGGTCACTATAATCGTGGGATATTCTCTGCATAATAAAATGAAATTAACATTTCATCTCTTTTTAAACCTTCCTCACATACCGTCGAATTATGACCAACAATATATACATAATCATCCTTGGAATACACGTTTCTTTGTGGATCTTGATGTTCTTTTAATAAAGAGCCATTCCATGTTCCAACGGGAACTGCACTCCACAACTATAACATTAAACGAAATTTAATTAATCAAATGAAGAAACGAGTAGTGGGATAATGCATGATATGAGGTAAGAAGACTGATGAAAAGATGGAGAAAAGCTCATCGTTTAAGAGGCTCAACATAAGGAACTAAAGAGGAAATAGAAAGAAGTATGTAGAGTTAAGAAATTAAAGGAAGAGGCTGAATTAACACGCTAGCTGCTAAAATAGTCAATAAAAGTCTATCCATGCTGGACGGAGCAGTTTTAAAATTAATTAGCTTGTGATAGGACAGTAAATTATAATTCATAATTTTTCGTTTCATAACCTGCATGAGAATCAACTGTTGTTTCTCGTGGCTGTTGTGGAAATGTTACCGTGCATGAAGTTACGCCTCTCATTGCAGTAAACGTGTTAAAAACAGAAAGTTCCCCCCGCTTTATAAATAGAAGTGGAAAAATACAAGATGATGGAGAAGATCCAAGCACATTGCAGGTGAACGGAATCATCACCTATATATGCCTGCATTCCAATCTGAAGCCAATACAAGAACCGGTTTGTTTACTAACGTCCTTAGCGAAAACGAGAACGTGCACAGATCAGACTACAGATTCAGCAGATTATACTAACACTCACAGCAATAATCGGTCGAATGGATAGTCCGATCTGTGCGCATTCTCGGATCCGCTAAAGATCTTAGTAAACAACCCTACGATCTTGTTGATTTTGCGTTGGCTTCAAATTTTAATTACAACTTCTAAATATACAGTTTCTTTGACTGAAGCAGAGAAGCGACGTTTTTATAGTGTAATTTTTTACAGTGTAACAATAACTTTTATATTTTTTTTACCATTTTATTTTATTATTAACCATAAATGGTTCTTTTTTGAGCAATCACGTCGTGAAAATATTTAAGTAATTTCTAACAGGCACCGGTTTTTGCAAATACATATCAATAAACATCAAATTGGGTCTGAAAAATTCAAAATACGTCCTGTCTAAAAAAAAAAGACGTGGAGAAGATACTGGGACTAAATTGGGAAGAAAACGCTGAATAGTATATTAAAACTATCAAAATAATGTGAAATAGTAACTTCAATCTGGATAGCACAGCAACAATTCGGTGTGAGTACTCTTTCGGAATTACATATAAATATATTCTTCCAGGGACAATATCAAGTGTTCCACTGGCAATACCAAGTTTTTGGAAGAATTTCAAGTCTTCTGCAAACATTTCAAGTCTTCCAGAGGCAATATTAAATCTTTTGGAAGCATTTTAGGACTTCTGGAAAAAGTATCAAGCCTAATGGAAGTATTTCAAGTCGTCTAGCGGCAATACCAAGTCTTTTGGAAGCATATCAAGTCTTTTAGAAGCAGAATAAAGTCTTCTGGAAGCATTTCAAATCTACCAGAAGCAATATCAAGTTTTCTGGAAGCTCTTCAATTCTTCTAGAAGTATTTCTTATCTTCCAGAAGTAATATCAAGTCTTCTGGAAGCAGCATCAAACTTAATGGAAGTATTTCAAGTCTTCCAGCGGCAATACCCAGTCTTCTGGAAGCAATATTAAGTCTCCTAGAAGCATGAACAAGTCTTCTGTAAGCATTACAAGTCTACCAGAAGCAATATCAAGTTTTCTGGAAGCTCTTAAATTCTTCTAGAAGTGTTCTTATCTTCCAGAAGCAGTATCAAATCAAGTCTTCTGGAAATATTTCAAGTTTTGCAGAAACAATATCAAGTTTTTTTGGAAGTTTTTCAAGTCTTCTAGAAGCAGTATTAATTCTACAGAAAACATTGCAAGTCTTCCAGGAGCAATATCAAGTCTTCTGGATACAATATCAAGTCTTCTAGAAGCAGCATCAAGTCTCCAGGAAGCATTCCGAACCTCTCAGAGGTAATATTAAACTTTCTGGAAGAATTTCAAGTCTTCTGGAAGCAGCATCAAACTTAATGGAAGTATTTCAAGTCTTCCAGCGGCAATACCCAGTCTTCTAGAAGCAATATTAAGTCTCCTAGAAGCATGAACAAGTCTTCTGTAAGCATTACAAGTCTACAAGAAGCAATATTAAGTTTTCTGGAAGCTCTTAAATTCTTCTAGAAGTGTTCTTATCTTCCAGAAGCAGTATTAAGTCTTCTGGAAACATTTCAAGTTTTGCAGAAACAATATCAAGTTTTTTTGGAAGTTTTTCAAGTCTTCTAGAAGCAGTATCAATTCTACAGAAAACATTTAAAGTCTTCCAGGAGCAATAACAAGTCTTCTGGATACAATATCAAGTCTTCTAGAAGCAGCATCAAGTCTCCTGGAAGCATTTCAAACCTCTCAGAGGTAATATTAAACCTTCTGGAAGAATTTCAAGTCTTCTGGAAGCAGCATCAAACTTAATGGAAGTATTTCAAGTCTTTCAGCGGCAATAAGCAGTCTTCTGGAAACAATATTAAGACTCCTAGAAGCATGAACAAGTCTTCTGTAAGCATTACAAATCTACCAGAAGCAATATCATATTTTTTGGAAGCTCTTAAATTCTTCTAGAAGTGTTCTTATCTTCCAGAAGCAGTATCAAGTCTTCTAGAAACATTTCAAGTTTTGCAGAAACAATATCAAGTTTTTTTGGAAGTTTTTCAAGTCTTCTAGAAGCAGTATCAATTCTACAGAAAACATTTAAAGTCTTCCAGGAGCAATAACAAGTCTTCTGGATACAATATCAAGTCTTCTAGTAGCAGCATCAAGTCTCCTGGAAGCATTTCAAACCTCTCAGAGGTAATATTAAACCGTCTGGAAGAATTTCAAGTCTTCTGGAAGCAGCATCAAACTTAATGGAAGTATTTCAAGTCTTTCAGCGGCAATACCCAGTCTTCTGGAAGCAATATTAAGTCTTCTAGAAGCAGTATCAAGTTTTCCAGAAACAATATCAATCTTTCTAGAGACAATATCAAGTCTTCTAGAAGCATTATCAATTGTTCAGAAAGCATTTCAAGTCATCCAGGAGCAATATCAAGTCTTCTAGAAACAATATCAAGTCTTTTAGAAGCAATATCAAGTCTTCCGGAAGCGTTTCAAACCTCTTACAAGTAATATTAAATCTTCTGAAAGAATTTTAGGTCTTTTGGAAGCAGTATCAAGCTTAATGGGAATATTTCAAGTGCTCAAGCGGCAATATCAAGTGTTCTGGAAGCAATATTGAGTCTTCTAGAAGCAGTATCAAGTCTTCTGGAAGCATTTTAAGTCTACCAGAAGTAATATCAAGTCTTCTGGAAGAAGTATCAAGTCTTCTAGAAACAGTATCAAGTCCATTTTCCAGAAAACCATTTTAAATCTTCTGGAAACATTTTAAGTCTTCTGGAAACATTTTAAGTCTTCTGGAAACATTTTAAGTCTTCCAGAAATAACATCATGTTTTCTGAAAGTTTTTTTTCCCCTATCACCTTCTCCGAAAATATTTTACTTACTTTGGTCAGTAAACTAAACTGCTTTCCTAAACTCAATGTCACTTGGCAGATACTTTTTAGGAAATTCAATCTTATCTCTTCTACCAGTTTTGTTGGGAAATGCTTTTCTTCGCGGAATTCATCCATCAAATTCTTAGGTAGAGTGTTATGACTTACACTTTACGTACAGTTTCAGGATGTACGACTTTATACTGCATACTTTATGATAGCTTGTTGAGTTTCTTCTGCCAATTAAAAGCCCACGTTCTGAGATGTTTTCTCATCCGTTTAAAAATTGTTGATCAATTGTATTAACTGTATATATTTTAGTTTTCTACTTCTTTTCTAACATATGCGATTTTGTTATATTTAAAACGTAGATTTGGCTGAAATCGAGTAGCATACTGCTCGAAACTGGTCCCGTATAAATAAATTATTTTTAAGCAAACAAGAAGATTTTTTACAAATTTTGAAATATTGACGATTGAACATAAGCAACTTGAGGAGAGAAAGGTATGAAGTAATAACGTTTATTGAATAGAAGGGAAAGAGAGGAGGCTGACAATTATGGAAGTGATGAGTAACAATAAAAGGTATTATACGGAGTGATTCACCTAAGAACCGACGCTAAGAACCGATTAAACGCAATTTATCTCTATACTAAGTTGCATTATAAATGAAGTTTTTAAAACACATAACCAGCTTCGGTATACGTTATGAGAGTACTAAGGGTATTACTTAATAACAATCAATTAAGGAATATTAAACGGTTGATTAAAGGTGATGGTACCGTAAATTTCGATAGATTTCTTTAGCCTATTGATAGAGTTGATACAGCATTACCTCATTTCATGTGGAATTTAATTCTAAAACTTTTACATTTTCATTACTTTAAAAAAAAACATTGTCATTTCCTTAAAAATAAGAGAATCAGAGTAAACGCTTTACATTACATTAATGTTACTTAAAATTATTAAAAATTGAGTAGTCATCTATAAAATCGTCAGTATTGACATTAAAAGTTTTCAAATCATTTTTGAACAAAATTGAAGCTAAAGTTTTGTTGGATTAATTCTATCAAATGAGTTCATATTTCACTATCGCAACAATCGTTCTCATCTGTTTCTAAGCCACATCTAAGACTAATTTGTGACTTTACTCCTAATCTTACTGTACCTACTGCAATTGCTGCAGCCTCAGAATCGTCATGTCTTCGAAAACATGCCTACTACTCTACCAAATCTCGATCATTCACTATTTACATCATCATCTGAACTCCTTCAGCAGATAATTAGCAACCTAATCTGATCATTTTGCCATAAGGTGCTGAAAAGAAACTGACTTAGGAACAACGGTTCCCCTATTAACAATTTTGTATGGGTGCTGTTTTGGAAACATTTCAAGTCATTCATATGAAAAATATAGTCACATGCACTATCAAGTCTTCAGGAAGCATTTCAAATCTTCCGGAAATAAATCAAGTATTCTGAAAATAGTACCAAGAATTCTGGAAGCATTTCATGTCTTGTGGCAGCATTTCAAGTCGTCTGGAAGCATTTCAACTCTTCTAGAAGCAGTAGCAAGTCTTCTGGAAGCAGTTCAAGTCACCACAATCTTCTGAAAACAGTATCAAAACTGCAAGAGGAAGTATGGAGTCTTTTGGATGCATTTCAAGTCTTTAATATCAAATCTTATGAATGCAGATTAAGTTTTCTAGAAGACAGTATCAAGTCTTCTGGAATCAGTCAAGTCTTCTAGCAGCAGTAGCAACTGTTCTGGAAGCAGTTCAAGTTTCCAGAGGCAATATCGAATCTTCTGGAAGTAACATCAAGTCTTCTAGGAGTATTTCAAGTCTTGTGGCAGCATTTCAAGTCTTCTAGAAACAGTAACAAGTCTTCAGGAAGCAGTTCAAGTCTCCAGGGAAGTATCGAGACTTCTAGAAACATTTCAAATATTCTGGAAGCAACACCAAATCTTCTGGAAGCAGATTATGTGTTCTAGAAGCAGTATCAAGTCTTCTATAAGCAATTGCGAATGCAGCAGTTGAGTCTTCTGGAATCAGGAACAAGTCTTGTGGAAGCAGTTCAAATCTTCCAGCGAAAGTATCAAGTCTTCTGGATGATTTTAAGTCTTGTAGAAGCAGTCTCAAGTATTTTGGAAGCATTTCAAACCTTCTTGGTGTATTTAGAGTTTTTGAAACCAGATCAAGTCTCCTAGAAGCAGTATCATGTCTTGTGGAAACATTTCAACTGTTTTGAAACCACATCAAATCTTCTAAAAGCAGTATAAATTCTCAATTCAAAGTACATTCTCTACATAAAAAATGTTCACACCAGATGCTGGGACTGGATTGAGAAGAAAAAGCTCAATAGAATGGTTGTTTGTACACCTAGAGAACCCATGTACCCGTGCCTACTAATTATTTTTGTTTTAAAATCATTTTAATAAAAAAAATACAGATATAGTGGAAAAAAACTTGCCAAGTGTAAAACTTGCGGAAGTTTGCTGGTGGAGTAGGTATGTGCTCAAAGGTGTGGGTGAATCTGATGATGAAGAATTCAGAGGTAGTGGGGTGGAGCCAGCAGTGGAATGACAAAATAATGTTATGTGCAGCTTAGAAACTAATTATTCGATAGCGACGATCTACCTCCAATATCTAAGCAGCGCCGTGGGCACTTTTTATTTACTGCGATGGCCATTTCAAAAATTTTAGGACAATTTAGATGATGCCTTTAGAATTTCGAAATTCGGACGCGCTATACACCCTCAAAGTTTAATGCTAGGTCCATATTCTCGCCGAGATCATACGAGAGCGTGAGTTTGTATGGACGCTCGTCTTGCCTCGACCTTCCTGATCTCGCCTCAGCGCCAGGGTTACAGTGTCTTCAAAATTAATAAAATTACTTAATACTGTGTTATATTGCGTGACAAGAGCTGTTTTTTTAATAAATAGGGGGTTGTATGCTGTTCTTGAGGGTAAAAATATCCCGTATTTGAAATTTAGTAATCAAAATCTTATTGGTTATAGTTATGGATATTTTAAGTTTGTGGCTGGGGTTAGTTAAGTGTTGGGATCTGTGGTTGATAATTTCCCAGCAGTTCTACAGTCATAGACGCTGAATACATAGGCTCTCTGGGTGCAAAAGCACTTATACAGAATTGTTAATGATTTTATCATTTTCAATTAATATTTTAATTTTAATGTACTATTGAGATTTTTTCCATGTGAGAAATACTTCCTGAAGCTTTGATACTGCCTCTGGAAGACTTTAATGCTTCCAAAAAACTTCCTACTGCCTCTAGAAGATTTGATACTGCTTCTAGAAAACTTGAAATACTTGTTTCTATATTTTTATTAACAATGCTTGTAAAATCAATGCTTTTTCATAGTTAGCATTCGTAAAATATGAGTAGACGTTGTTTTTCAGAGTATTTGTTTATCATTTGACATAATTTGGTAATATTTTGAAAATTTGATTCAATAAAAATTATCCATCTTAATTTTTTACATGGCTATTTTACAGTTATAACTTTGCTGAAGAATGAAATGAGAAATCATTGATGGTTCTCAAATTATAATTGAAAAACTAAGCAAGAAAACATCAAGATAAGGAAATATTATAAAAGGTCATAAAATAGTATATCAGAATGCCAAATTTGGGCTTTCTAGCTTAATATATGTATTACTAAATTTAAGATCCAACTTTTAAGGACTATAACTCCTCAAGGGTTCAACTTGTTATAGAGATAAGTTGCACTAAATCATCTTCTCTTTATTGTCAATCACCCCATATATACACTAATCCGGATAGTTTTAAGAAAACATTAAATTAATTACCTTAACCATTTTTTCAACTCCAGAAGAGGCAATAAAATTATTATGTTTATTATAACGAACTTGGTTGACGATTGATCTATGACCCTGTAAAACAACATGAGGTTCGCCCCATTCCACCATGGTATTTTGAGTATCTGGAACTCGCCACATATATAAACTAAAATCATCAGAACCACTTAAAACATATTCATCATCACTGCCGGCGAAACAACATGTCTTCATTGTGCAAGAATTATAATATTGTGGATGATAAAATTGACAAAGGGCGTTAGGATTGTGCGTTTCATATAAAACTGGAGGTAATCTTCTTCGTAAAGCCAAAATTCGACTTCCTGACGAGTTAAAACATGCGCTTATTCCGCTTACTCTCCCTGCATTTCGATCGTAAATTAAAAGTTCCCTGAATAAACAAAAAAAGGGTTATGATTTTTTGATGATTTTTTTTGGTTTTTTTTATTTACTTTTTTGTAATGCGACAATCCCATAATGCGATTCCTTCATCAGCGTTTGATGTGACTAATAATCTTGGATTTAGTGGATGAAACACTACAGAATGAAATCCTGATGATTCCTTGGCGAGAATGATTGGTTCTACAATGATAAATATAAAAGATTTCAATCAAAATTTTTCCTTTTCAAATCAAAACCTGGTTCATGTTCTCTTATATCATAGATTAGAACACGACCATCATCACCAGCAGTTGCAAGAACATTATCATCCTGTGGGTTAACACTTAAGCCGTAAACAGGATTTCTATGTGGTAATTTCATTACCAATTGACCACTAAAAATAATAATAATAACTTTGATAAATGTAAGGTTACATTTTTGGTGAAATTTAAAATGACTTTTAAGTCAAATTGTTGTGTTTCTACTTTACCGGCATTTTTTGGACAATGTCATTTTAAATTTGAAATATAATTTCAATTTATTTTAAATTATCAATAATTTATGATTCATTTTTAATTACGTTCATATTTTAAATTTTTGGTATACTTACGTTTTAATATCGTGGACAATCACCTGATCATCATTACCACCAGAGAATATTTTAGTATTGAATCTATCGAAAGCAAGACAAAAAATGTTGCTTGTATGATTGGTTTGCATAACAACGGGGGCCCCTTTATCATAAATCGCATCCGGGACAAACCAAAGCAATACCCTTCTATCATCCCCACCTAAAAATCATTAAGAGTTTTCCTTAAAAAAAGTTAAAAAAAACTTTTAATCACTAGTAGAAATACAATACGCACAATCTAATCAAGTTTACAATAAATTACAATAAAGAATGCCAATATTTATAAACAGTATTAAATTTCTTAACTTACCAGAGACCAAAAGGTTACCTTCTTCGGAAAATTCAATAGCGTTAACACATCCATAATGGGCAAGAAGATCCTTTCTGTATAAGTTCTTTGCATTTCGAAGCCGTTCCTTAAATAGTTTTTCTCTAATACGAGCCGAATCGTTATATTGCTGTTTGATAATGTAGTTGATGGGGTTTATGTCCGAGGAACTAGCCATAATGAGAACCGCGGGGACACGGCAGGGTCTCTGGCACCGAGGAAAAAGTGAAAAACTCGCACACGTTGTCGTTGAAAATTTTTCTAGATACGAACGTTCTACACGGAACACGGGCATACGTCAAATGCCTCGTATGTGTCAGGATCAGCTGTCTCGACGATGGTCAACTCGGCAAGTTTATACAACGTGATTCAACATGCGTGCGCTTGCCGCTTACTACACATTCAAATCAAATTTTACCCCAATACGACAAATGGTTTTATCAAACGTAACGAAATCATGTTACATTACATTTCAAGGTAATCAAATTTTAAGAGGAACTATTATCGTAAATCGATTATCGTTAAAATTATTAATTTATTGTTACTTAAAAAATAGATCCAGACTGACAGTTTAATTGTCAATTTGACAATTAGATAACCTACAAATTTGAATGTAAGTATAAAAAATAAATTTAAATTTTTTAATAAAAATTTGTAAAATAATCTACAAAAATAAAATCATTTCATTAAAATGCAATATCATAAATTAAATAATTTGTGAAAATAGGATAATTATAAAATCATTCTGGTTTTAATTAAGTGTTTATTTAGTTAGATTAGGTTGGTGAACAAACCAAAGTTAAAAGCATATTGTGTTCAATAAATTGATAGAGATTATTTGAAGTATTAATTTAATTGCAATAAAGGATTTTTAATTTCACTTACAAAACATTTATCATGAATAAATTATAGTTATAAACATTAAACTTTTGCATTAAATTATACAACGAAATAAGGTTGGCAGACCTTTTCAATATTTTCAAATATGAATTGATTAATGCACTTGAAAAAGTATTGTATGAAATTAAAATAAGTTGTTTAATATTTCCGGTTGCATACAAAAGCCTGTTTATTTTTCCAAAAAAGAAACGGGAGAATTAGTAGTAGATGTAAGTATATGTGGAAAAATCTGTATGACAAATAAAGAATTACACTAAATTTACCTGGAAATTGAGGTCCAGGAGTTTGAGAACCAAACGAAAGAGAACAGAACTATACCATTGTGAAGAAATACTAAAAAAATGTGCAAAAATTCCATGGAAAAAATTTGGAATTGTTCAAGAAAGATATAGACTAAAATATACACAAATGTGTGTATTAAATATGCTAACAAGTCTTGTAGAAGGGCAAAAAAGTGCCTACCTTTCAGAAATTTTCACATGGCTTGAATTGGTTTATTTTTCAGAAAATCAAAGAGTTCTTTTTTAATTTCCAATATTACTACAATCTATCGTAAAAACAACAATAAGTAGTAAGCTTATCATTTTAAAAGTAGAGTAAAATAAGACGTCAACGTTAACATAGTAGGTACCCATTCAACAGTAGGTCCAAAGGAAACCATGTTCATGCATGGTAATACAACAATTTTTTTTATTATTTTATGTAAGATACAAGAAATAGATGAAATATAGGTATATCTTTATTCAGACTTGGATAGTTTCGGAAGGTTCTTTCGTTTCCATCGTCGTTATCAGACAACCATTAAAAGATAATGGTTGTTTGATGTAACAAATTTTTTGCTAAGAAAAGAAATGCTGGGCAATTACTTCCTTTACAGTAAGTATATTAAGGTCTTGGTGTATGACGTAATTAAAGTCCGTGCCAAAAGTCAGGGCATGGACTCTAAAGTGAGGGACTTTAGAGATCGATATCTTCATAACTCCACGACAAAAAAAAATGTAAAAATTATTGTCATCAGTGAATATTTTTGCTATATCTGCGGTTTTGCTTTAATTGCGAGTTAAGTAAAAAGAGTACCCGATTTTTGAGTGTGCCGGCAACTTTGTCTACTTTGCGATTTTTATTTTTAAAAACTATTTCACGAAAAATATCAAATTTGAACTGGTGATAACACGAAGTATTCTTAATGTGAGGCATATTGTATTGTAACAATATTGCACGTAGTTTCGTGAAAATCGCGGTTTAGTAATATGCTGTTATTTCGAAAACGACCGACCGGATTTCATCACGGTTTTTATCAAAATGTGTCAATTGATGTCGTTTGTCGAATTCCGCAATCAGTTTTTCAAAATTAACTTTCAAATTTTTTACGAGCGATTTAATGGACTTAAGTAAAATAAAGTAAAGAAAAGTAGAAATAAGCTGGCGATATTATTACCTTCTGTATGCTGGAGTCCGTTTCAAACTCAGACTTCTGAGTTTAAAACGGCAAAGTACTGCTCTAAGAAAAAGCGATTGCCCAAAGCTAGAGAAATGCTTTCAAATAATCCATTGTGCGCATTTGAAAATCTCCATCCGGTATTATTAAACTTTTATAAGTGGCAATTACATGTGGCAAAATACAAAAAAAAGATGAAGATACTCTGTACGGGATAAATTGTTCAGACTTGGATAGTTTCGGAAGGTTCTTTCGTTTCAATCTTTTAATGGTTGTCTGATGTAACAAATTTTTTGCTAAGAAAAAAAAATGCTGAGCAATTACTTCCTTTACAGTAAGCATATTAAGGTCTTGGTGTATGACGTAATTAAAGTCCGTGCCAAAAGTCAGGGCACGGACTCTAAAGTGAGGGACTTTGGAGATCGATATCTTCATAACTCCATGACAAAGAAAAATGTAAAAATTATTGTCATCAGTGGATATTTCTGCTATATATTAAGATCTGCGGTTTTGCTTTAATTACGAGTTAAGTAAAAAGGGTACCCGATTTTTGAGTGTGCCGGCAACTTTGTCTACTTTGCGATTTCTATTTTCAAAAACTATTTCACGAAAAATATCAAATTTGAACTGGTGATAACACGAAGTATTCTTAATGTGAGGCATATTGTATTGTAACAATATTGCACGTAGTTTCGTGAAAATCGCGGTTTAGTAATATGCTGTTATTTCGAAAACGACCGGCCGGATTTCATCACGGTTTTAATCAAAATGTGTCAATTGATGTCGTTTGTCGAATTCCGCAATCAGTTTTTCAAAATTAACTTTCAAATTTTTTACGGGCGATTTAATGGACTTAAATAAAATAAAGTAAAGAAAAGTAGAAATAAGCTGGCGATATTATTACCTTCTGTATGCTGGAGTCCGTTTCAAACTCAGACTTCTGAGTTTAAAACGGCAAAGTACTGCTCTAAGAAAAAGCGATTACCCAAAGCTAGAGAAATGCTTTCAAATAAGCCATTGTGCGCATTTGAAAATCTCCATCCGGTATTATTAAACTTTTGTAAGTGGCAATTACATGTGGCAAAATACAAAAAAAAGATGAAGATACTCTGTACGGGATAAATTGTTCAGACTTGGATAGTTTCGGAAGGTTCTTTCGTTTCAATCTTTTAATGGTTGTCTGATGTAACAAATTTTTTGCTAAGAAAAAAAAAATGCTGGGCAATTACTTCCTTTACAGTAAGCATATTAAGGTCTTGGTGTATGACGTAATTAAAGTCCGTGCCAAAAGTCAGGGCACGGACTCTAAAGAGAGGGACTTTGGAGATCGATATCTTCATAACTCCACGATAAAAAAAAATGTAAAAATTATTGTCATCAGTGGATATTTCTGCTATATATTAAGATCTGCGGTTTTGCTTTAATTACGAGTTAAGTAAAAAGGGTACCCGATTTTTGAGTGTGCCGGCAACTTTGTCTACTGTGCGATTTCTATTTTCAAAAACTATTTCACGAAAAAATTTCAAATATTGTAACAATATTCCACGTAGTTTCGTGAAAAATCGCGGTTTAGTAATATCCGGTTATTTCGAAAACAACCGGCCGGATTTCATCACGGTTTTAATCAAAATGTGTCAATTGATATCGTTTGCCGAATTCCGTAATCAGTTTTTCAAAGTTATCTTTCAAATTTTTTACGAGCGATTTAATGGACTTAAGTAAAATAAAGTAAAGAAAAGCAGAAATAAGCTGGCGATATTATTACCTATTGTATGCTGGAGTCCGTCTCAAACTCAGACTTCTGAGTTTAAAACGGCAAAGTACTGATCTAAGAAAAAGCGATTGCGCAAAGCTAGAGAAATGCTTTCAAATAATCCATTGTGCGCATTTGAAAATCTCAATGCGGTATTATTAAACTTTTGTAAGTGGCAATTACATGTGGCAAAATACAAAAAAAAAAGATGAAGATACTCTGTACGGGATAAATTGTTCAGACTTGGATAGTTTCGGAAGGTTCTTTCGTTTCAATCATTTAATGGCTGCCTGATGTAACAAATTTTTTGTTAAGAAAAAAAAAATGCTGGGCAATTACTTCCTTTACAGTAAGCATATTAAGGTCTTGGTGTACGACTCTAAAGTGAGGGACTTTAGAGATCGATATCTTCATAACTCCGCGGCAAAAAAAAAATGTAAAAATTATTGTCATCAGTGAATATTCATATTAGTCTCACTCATGTTTCCCGTTCATCGCACCGAAATATATCATGGGTCATACACAGTGGAATAACTATAACACTGGGGAATAACTTACCCACTGAATTGCGTGAAGCCCGCAGTTTTTTCGTATCCAGAGCTTCGCTTAGAGGTCGCCGGTTGTCTCAACAGTTATCTCAGACTGTTTCCTGATACAATCTGGTTCTTCTCTTTCCGTTTTCAACTGACTCTTTCCTTCTTGTTTTCTCGTATTCTTTTTCTACTACTTGACATATAAACTTATTTTTTTTACATACATTGGTGGTTGGGTCGTTTTGAAAACATCGCCTCTGGCGATAAATCGACCTTTTGTTACTAATGTTAGAGAATAATGTATATATATATGGTAATTCGGATGCTTCACGGATGGAGAAGTATGTGTTTTGGTTGATCCGAGGTATCATCCGTTCATCTTCTTGGTTGTTTCATGTGGACAGGGGCAGACGTTTCGCCAAGATCTCACTTGGCATCTTCAGTGCTTTGTCGTAGTCTCCTGTTGACAGTTTGTCAACAGCAGAAAACATATATATATATATATATATATATATATATATATCATAGTATCCCGATCGAAGAGGCCCTCAAGCAGATCAGAGAAAACGAAGACATGCCCAGCCACATCGTAGACCTCGCCAAACACTGTCTCAACAATGCTTATTTTCTATTTGACGGTCAGATTTACAAGCAGGTAGAAGGAGCAGCTATGGGTTCTTCACTATCCCCGGTCATCGCCAACCTGTTCATGATTTACCTCGAGAAGAAAGCGTTAAGGGAGGCCAAATACAAACCGAAGTTATGTATTATGTATCCGGTACGTTGATGACATCTTCGTCATTTAGTCCATTGGAAAAGAAAAGCTCCAGGAATTCTAAGAATATTTGAATACCATTCATCCAAAGATCCAGTTCACCACGGAAATAGAAGAAAACGGACAGCTACCTTTTCTCGACGTATTAGTAAAGAAATCTCTCAACAGCCTGCAGCATACTGTATACAGAAAACCTACCCACACGAATCAATACTTAAATGCCTCTTCTCATCATCATCCTTCACAGATCCAATCAGTCGCCAACTCACTAATCTCAAGATCCATTCGACTTACAGATAAAGATAACAGATCAGAAGAAATGACAAAAGTCACCTTGGCTCTTACTCAAAACGGCTACTCCAAATACATGATGAAGAAATCAATCGATCGACAATTCAAGCCGAAGGACCCACATCCACAAGAAGAGACCAGAAGACCCAACGTCGTACTACCCTACATCAAAGGAACAACAGATCGCATAGGAAGACTTCTACAGAAACACGACATCAGAACCACCTACAAATCCAGCAAGACTATAGGAGCCTCTCTCAGGAATCCAAAAGACCAAATAAAATTGGAAAATCTAGGAGTTTATTCCATCCCCTGCGGCTCATGCGACAAGAACTACGTGGGACAGACCAACCGAAGAATAGCTGCCAGAGTAGAAGAACACAAGCTGAGCATCCGAAACAAACAGCTCACTTCTGCTCTCTTCCGCCACCATCTGGACACAGGCCATCCCATCAATTTCGAGGGTTCCAAGCAGGTAGCCAACGTTCCGCATTGGAGAACCAGATTGATCCGGGAATCCATTGAAATAGCGAAGAACGGCACCCTCAACAAGAGGGATGATGCCCTACACTTGTCAGCTGCGTGGAGGACGGTCCTAGAGCACTCCAGGCCCATGGCTGCTTTCCTGAGGCAAGGACCATCCAATTCGGAACGGTAGGACGCCGAGCGTTCAGTGGGAGCAGCCCAGGTCCAGCAATCAAAGCCATATCCGGTGGAAAATCCCCAGGACCGTTAATCGCCGTACGACAGGTCAATGACCTCCCCCCACCACCCACGACTCACGTCACGTCGGACATAAACACCCCCACCACCCCACCTCCGACCAATCGCTATCACCTACGACCAAGACGACCTACTATAAAAAGGAGCCAGAGCACCGCTGTACCTCAGTCTGTCAACAGGAGACTACGACAAAGCACTGAAGATGTCAAGTGAGATCTTATGATACCTCGGATCAACCAAAACACACACAGATATATATATGGAACGCTACTTCAGGTAATGCGTAAATGAAACCACGGTGTTCTTCGTTGTAGGTATATCCGCTATGTATATCCCTGAGAAACCGCAAAATGTATTTTTAGCTACGGAGATATACGCGTCATATTGTTTAACAAAAAACTATCTCTCCGTTAAATATGATGCGAATAGAATACACATTGGGTGAGCTACATAGGTTTTAAGTTTGGCTGTAAGACCTTCATGCCATACTCTATCAAAAGCTTGTGACACGTCTAGAAATGTAGCTGTACAATATTTTTTGCCCTCTAGGAAATTTCTTGTTGATCTAACTACTCTCTGAATTTGTTTTATAGTGTTATGTTGTTTTCAAAATGCGAATTGATAGGTTAATTATTTTTTATTTACAATGACATCCTGAAGTCTTTTTAATAGAAGCATTTCAAACACCTATGACAACAACGGAAGTAGACTTATTGAACGGTAGGAAAGCACATCGTTCACATTTTTATTTGGTTTCAGCACCATAGTTATCTGAGACACCTGCCATTGGATCGGAAATGAACCTAGCCTAAATATTGCAATGAAGATGAGTAGTACCATACGTAACCCATGCTCAGGAATATGTTTAAGAATCAATTCAGTTATGAAATCGTAACCGGGCGATTTCTTAACTTTTAGGAAACAATGAGTGTTTTAAGCTCATTGTCAGATAAAGTAAATTTCTTTATTGGTATTCCATAAGAGGTACTTAGTGGGGTTGCATTTGGTTCGCTATGCTGGGATAATTGTTTATCTGGTTAGAAGACGTTATTCAAGTGTTCAGTTTTTGCGAAAAGAGACATTATATGTTCGTGTCTAGAACAAATTAATGCATTGTCTATTGAGCTGAATTGTGAGGTAGCTGCTGCCTCTTGCGAGATATTTGATACGGTCATTGTTTGGTTATATAGATCACCAAGCGGAAATTATGATATTTTTCGTGATACATTGGATATGTACAGACAATTTTTGATGCTATTTTTATTGCTAATTGCTTAGATAATATATTTATTAATTTTTCAACTGATGAATACTTGGCTGCTTTTGTCAGTAGTAATTTGTCTGATCACCAGGGTGACCGCATTGGATTTCCATTCTCAAAATGTTGTAATACTTTGTATATCTCCAGAGTGATTAAGCCAATTACGATGCTTGGTGGTTTGGCTTTCTATAACATTATGTCCGGCAAATGTTGGTATGTTTTAAGTGATCCGCAACTGGATGTTAATGATAAATTCAACTTATTCCATTATGAATTCTTAGCTGCTTTTTATTCTGCCTTTCCTGAAACTTCTTTGGTGAAAGTTTCAGGCAATTGAGGTTGCGGTATGATTTTGTATGTGCACTTTACAATCAATTTAAAATGAATAATTTACTGAGTTTACGTAATATAATTAGATCTGAGTATAGAAATGCCATAACAACCGTCAAAATTACAGCTACTGGCGATTACATTTACAACTCCAATAATAAACTGCATGCAATGTGGAAGATAGTAAACTCTAAGCGCGGAAAATTATTATAAGTACTGCTGCGGATACTGGCTAAAAATCGCCGCATATGTCAGCCAATTTATATAATGTCAATGTTGCTTTACACTTGAGTTTCTCTCTATCTTCTGTAACGCCAAATGAAGTACGTAAAATTTTAACATCTTTGAAATCTGGCAAGCACGTAATATGTAAGGCATTTCTACAAATTTCTTTAGAATGAATGTTAGTTTGGATGTTCTTCCGTTTGTCAGGCTGGTGAATGCATCTTTTGATTTTGGTATTTTTCCTGATGCGCAGAAGTAGGCGTTCGTAGTGCCAGTTCATAAAAAAGGGGATCATAATGATTATGTTAACTATCGCCCGATTAGTATTCTTCCAACTTTTTCCAAGACCTATGAACGTGCTATCTATGATAGAATAATGGACATTTTCAAGCACAACATCTTGCTACATCTAAATCAATTCGGTGTAGATGTATGGCGGACGCAAGTGTAAGCTTGGTTAACCTATGCCCATATAGTTTCATGAATAGCGTTGCGGAATAGCTAAATTCGTAGTTATTTATTTGGGGCCACCAAATTTAAAATTTGCTAAGCATGTTCAGGAATTGGGTAGTAAGATTAGTAAAAACATTTTTATACTAAGAAAGTTAAAACAGAAGTAACTCAAGAGGCGGTACATAGCACGGGGAAGCAGTCCAAGTAGTATAGAACAGTTGAGTGTCTTCGGTACACAAAAGACTGCCGAGATGTTTTTAATAGATTAAAGTTCTTAACTCTACCCTCACTTTTTGTTCTCGAATGCGCTCTCTATGCTTTTGATAACATTGAACATTTTGAGGCATGAGCATGATACTAGGAACATGAATAAAATTTGTAACAATTACTGCCGTTTATCCAAAACACAGTTTGGACCAGAGTACTTATCTCAAGTGGTACTTAATAAGCTGCCGCAGGAATTAACGAAAGACTCCAAGCGAAGGGTTTTTAAAGGTAACTTTAAAAAAATTTATGTCAATACACATTTTATTCCGTGCAGGAATTCCTAAATGCAGGGATCGAATTGTAATCACCATATGCTGTTTATTAAGTAATTGTATTGAATTAAATATTTAGAAATTGTAAAATTGTTTAGACAAGTGTATGAGCAGCTGCTTACTAATACAATAAATTATTATTTTTATTAAAATGCGGATTTGTAAGCACAAAAAAACTAGAGATGTGACGAATAGTAGTTTACACGAATACCGAATATTCGGCTAAATTACAACCAAATATTCGGCCGAATCGAATATTTCTCGAAATTGGTGCTTTCCCGAGTTCTTCTTGATTACATTCGCCTTATTCGGTACAATTCGGTAAACGACAAGTGAGGTGAGAAGTATTAAGTTTAATTAGTTAAATATATATAGCAATCCAAAAAAATCGAAGGTTTGGATGTTTTTCAATGATTCTGAGGAGGGGAATGAAGCTTTATATACAATCTGTAACGTTCTTATTTCAAGAGGTGGAAAAGGAAAATTGACTACAACTAGTTCCCACATAAAAGGTAAGTATATTATATAAATAAAATTGTGACGTGTCTTTTATAACTGTCCAACATTAACAGTCAGCAAATTAATAAAATTGCAATTTATATTATCTTCTAATATAATATAGTAGTATACCTTAGTATCTAATACTTTAATGATGAATTTTGAGAAAAATCTTGCATTAATGAAAAAAACTTTAATATTTTCATACTTTAGTAATGGAAACTGCATTGATATAATATAAAATATTTTATCTACTCTCGTTTATAAAATCGCTGTCTTCAGGACATTTTTAGTTCGTAAAATACGTCATTCAGGAAAACATTTTAAATAAGATTTACTTTAACGCACGGCGTTTCACGCAACGTTTAGCGCGTTTCCATAATAACGAGACACAAACACTTGTCAAAGCATTTCTTAACAGTTCAAAAATCGTGAATATTTATTAATATTAAGTTTTAGTTGGTAGATAAAATATTGTATGAAACTGTGCGTGAAGTGCTTTTTGTGCACTCACGCGAAATATAGCACTTGCTTCGCTCGTACTCTAAACGTCGCCTTCGCGCCGAATAAGCTTAGTAATTAGTGGAATGACAATGAAAATGGAACAAAACAAGTTCACTACGCAATTACAGAAATGATTGCCGTTGATAATACTAGTTTACATATTTCAACCAAATTTTTTCTCAAAGTCTGCGATCTATTTTTTTGTCGTAGAAAGTTGTGCTAATTCTGAAACTGTCTTCAGTTTTTCTCCATCACGTCCAGTTTTCGAGATATACCAAAAAATGTGTAAAATCGTAAATTAAAAAACACAGTAACGGTTCTGAATACATCACGTTCATCAAACTGAACGTGATGGAGAAAAAATAAAGACAGTTTCAGAATCAGCACAACATTCTACATATTAAAAAAATTTCACAGTCTTTGAGGTTTTTAATAACATAAAAATAATTTTTCTTATCGTTTTTTTCACCAATTATTAAATTAGGGTCTATATAAAAAATTTACTTCTGGTGATAATTAAAATTTATTTTTCTAAACTAGTTTCGAGCCTTGCTCTTCTTCAGTAGATACCTACAAGTTTACAACATACGAAAATGAACATATTAATATAAAAATAAAATAGTAAAATCTTACGTAATTATTAACAAATTAGAAAAATTAATTAAAATTTTTCAAAATTTACGTCAAAAGTTATTGTGTAACGTTAGGTTTTTTTGTTTTTGTTTTTATTTTTGTGTTTTAGGTACGGATCTCGCAGGCAACTATAGATTGGTTTTTGGGTCGGGATAATTTGTTCATTAAGGCTTATAATATTACTGTTAATTTCAATAAACTTGTTGATTTCGTACATTTCCATTATTTCCATAAGGTTGCTTTTATTAAGTTGGTGTAGTAATTTAATATTTTTATTTTCGTCAAACTCGTGGTTGTTGAAAATTAGATGTTTTCCGAATGCCGAATTGAACTCTTTGTATGTTCTTTAAGCCTTGTTTGGATACTTCTCCCCGTTTCACCTATGTATGTGGCTGAACAGGTCCCACATTGCAATTGGTATATGCCACTTTTAGCGAGAGTTGTAGTCTTGTTTTTGTTATTAACTAATAATGCTTTAAGGTTGTTTTTGTTTTTAAATGTCATTGTTATGTTGAACTTATGTTTAATAGCGTTTTTTTTGTCTTTGTTTTTAATACCTCAAAAACAAAGACAAAACTCGCTCCATCTTAACGCTATTAAAACTATGCTTAAAACAAAATTTTTGTATCTTTAACGATAAATACTATCAATATCTAGATGGATTACCAATGGGATCACCATTGAGTAGTGTAATGGCAGATATTTTCATGGACAACCTAGAGAAAAATCAAATTATGTGTGACAAAAACCCTTATAGAGACGATATTATCCTATGGACAAGATACGTGGACGACATTTTAGTACTGATTAAAGACGACCAACATATTAATAATCTTCATAAATACATTAACAGTTTACACCCCAATATTAACTTCACTATCAACACTGAAAACAATCAAAAATGAAATTTCTTAGACTATACACTACGACATTCAAACAACAAAATTAAATATGACATCTACAGAAAACCTACACAAACTAGTAGCCACCATCCCATTCGATTCTCATCATGATGAAACTCATAAAATGGCAGTATACCGAGCTTATATACACAGAGCTTTACATTCAAAATTGGAACAACAAGACCTAGAAAAAGAGATCGAAATTATCCACCAAATTGCAAGCGAAAACAGTTTCCCACCGACATTTATCCAACGAATATTTTCGAAAATACAAAACAAATATAATCTTCAAGAAACAACTTCCCTATCCGACCGAAAACCTGATACACCAACAACGTACAGATCCATAACTTACCCAGGAGAAATATCTCATAAAATCAAGAAAATGTTCCATAAGTTCAACATAACAATGACATTTAAAAATAAAAACAATCTTAAGGCATTATTAGTTAATAACAAAAACAAGACTACAACTCTCACTAAAAGTGGCATATACCAATTGCAATGTGGGACCTGTTCAGCCACATACATAGGTGAAACGGGGAGAAGTATCCAAACAAGGCTTAAAGAACATAAAAGAGTTCAAAATCGGCATTCGGAAAACATCTAATTTTCAACAATCACGAATTTGACGAAAATAAAAATATTAAATTACTACACCAACTTAATAAAAGCAACCTTATGGAAATAATGGAAATGTACGAAATCAACAAGTTTATTGAAATTAACAGTAATATTATAAGCCTTAATGAGCAAATTATCCCGACCCAAAAACCAATCTATAGTTGCCTGCGAGATCCGTACCTAAAACACAAAAATAAAAACAAAAACAAAAAAACCTAACGTCACACTTACTTTTGACGTAAATTTTGAAAAATTTTAATTAATTTTTCTAATTTGTTAATAATTACGTAAGATTTTACTATTTTATTTTTATATTAATATGTTCATTTTCGTATGTTGTAAACTTGTAGGTATCTACTGAAGAAGAGCAAGGCTCGAAACTAGTTTAGAAAAATAAATTTTAATTATCACCAGAAGTAAATTTTTTATATAGACCCTAATTTGAGGTTTTTCTTGTAAACTAGTGTTATCAGCAAGACGGCTGCCCAGTTCACCTCATTTTGAGAAAAATTGATTGGACGAAATGGCCAGATCCTAGATTATGGCCAGCAGGTAGTTCTAATCTTACAATTATGGACTTTTATTTTTGGGGACGATTGATACAAATTGACACTGATATTGCAATCTCAAAGGTTGTGCTGACATCTTGCCCAATTGAAATAATTGATTTGGTAGCTGCAAGAATTGAATTTAAAAAGTCTAAATACATCCTGTATGTTATTGTTTGCTACATCCCGCCAACCACACCTGGAAAAGTGTATGGTCGTTCATTCGATCATATTGAATCGTCATTAAATATTTTGATCCTAGGTGACTTTAATATTCTATCATATTGCTACCATAAACGATGAACGAACTGCTAGTCTTTGTAACGTTCTTAGTTTTAACAATCTTTTATAATTGAATAACGCCTGTAATATCATAGATAGAACACTCGATCTGATACTTGCTTCGACACGTATAAATCTTAACGTGAAACACACCGATTTTGCCTTGGTTCGCGAAGACAATTACCACCCAACATTGTTGAGAACTCAGTATTGTTTCAAAAGAGCTAACCCGCCCGATCAATACAGTGCAATATTGAGTATAAACCGGAATTACTTGATATCTTTGTCATCAGTTGGAGTCTCCTGTGATGTTTCCTATACAACATTATATAGCCTATTAGATAAGTATGTTCTAAAAACCAACGGAAAACGCATAAAGACTAAATATCCTTTGTGGTACTCGCCTAATCTAAAACGAATGCTTAAACTAAAAAAAAACATTACCACAAACTGTCTAAACGAAACAATAATTCTTTTTATCGAAAAAGATATGTTCGGCTCCGCCGGGACTATAAATCACATATGCGTGAAGATTGTCGGCAATACGTAAGATCACTGGAGCGGAAAATAAAAGTAGACCCAAAGAGTTTTTGGAGATATATTAATATTATAAGAAATAGTACTGTCTCGCCAAATATTCTTAAACACGATGACGAAATTATTTCGGATCTACAGACTGTGGTCAATATATTTGCCGATCATTATGAGGGAATGTACCTTCATGGTCAACCTTGACAATTCTTACAATTTTTTTTTACAATTTTTAGCAATGATGAGATGATGAAGGCATTTAAGAAGTTTAAGGCAAAAACTAAGACTGGTCCAGATGGTATCCCCGCATATATAATCAAAGACGCCTGTATTATTACAGCCTTTGCAGCATATTTTCAACTTAATAATTAAAAATGCTGAATTTCAGAAAATCTGGAAATTGAATCTGGAATCTTGTTTTTAAGAAAGGTGATAAATGCTGCGTAACAAATTATCGCTCTATAGCCATCATAAATAATTTCTCCAAGCTTTTTGAGCAGATCGTGACACGCAAAATCGAATTTTATACTAAAACTCACATATCTGAGCAACAGCATGGGTTTTGCAAAGGTAAATCCACAGCTACCAACCTTCCTAGTTTTACTCAGTACGTATACGTATCGAATGCACTAGACTGACAAGGGCAGGTGGATATGATATATACTGACTTTTCTCGGGCTTTTGATTGCTTGGACCATGGTTTATTGCATGAAAAGTTGGAGAGATTTGGATATGATCACTTTCTCACGCGACTTCTAGTTTCGTATATAACGGACCGCAGGCAATCCGCCGAGTTAAGTGGTTTGAAGTGTAGGCAAATTCATGTTACTAGTGGCGTGCCCCATTCTATATACATGGCCCTTTGCTATTCAACATCTACATAAATGATTTTCAATACTAATTCACTTCTATACGCAGTATTTACAACTGTTAATTGTGAGCAGCAGTGTGAGTTACTCCAGATAGATTTAGACAAACTTTATGTATGGTTAATTAAGAACCATAACGTGGTTGAATTCCCAATAAATTGTTTTTATGTATGGTGTTTTGACAACAAGCTAACTATTCTCGCATCCTTTTAGGTCAGATGATGACATACAGCAAAAAACGCAATACCATACTTTTTGATTATATGATTAGAGTGAAGCACTAGTCACGTATCTTAATAACAAAAGATCTGGGGGTTTGGTTTGACAGCACTTTTCGTTCAATGAACATATCGACAGAACATCGGTTGGTGCCCTCAAAACGTTAGGATTTATCAGGAGAAATTCTTTGGAGTTTAGTAATTTGAAAACAATTATAGATCTTTCTTTTACGCTGGTGCGTACTAAACTTGAATATTGCTGCATTCTGTAGACCTTATCTTATTTAACGCATATCGCGTTAAATAAGATATCTCTTCGAGCCTTGATGAGCGCAGCAGATTGCTGTCTGCGAGGTTTGTGCAGGATGTGATATCGGGTGTGCTAGCATCGGAAGTTTTAGGTCAATTAAATGTGAGGGTGTCGCGGAGAAGTGCGCGAGTTTATAGTGCATATATGCCCAATCACGCTAACACAAGTATGGATCTAAACAGGGCCGTCCTAAGAAATTTTGCGCTCGTGGGCTACACATATCAATGCGCCCTTATTCTGCAAAAAAATTAAATATAAGCAGGGCTACATACATTTCGTGTCAATAATTGCCGCCCCTAAGGTCTGGTACCCTAGGGCTAAAGCCCAGTTAGCCCTGTGGTTAGGGTGGCTGTAATAATTCGAAAATTATTTAACGGTTTTAAGAATTAACCATTCGAATTAGAAATTTCTAGAGTGCATACCTTCGTTATTTTAGAAACTAGAAATCACGTGTCAAGTTAACGACAACCGGTATGGAGACCAGATTTCGTGTTAAATTTTGGGAAAAATTATGTATCCGCAATTTGATGGGAGAGATGCGAATCGACACGAAGAAGTCGTTAAAAACTTAGACGTTAGATCACGGGTGTGAAGATAGCCATAGATCCCAGCCATAAAAAATAAAAATTATTTATAATGAATTCTTCAATTTCGTATTGTTACTATAAATGTTTTCATATTCTATTAGGTTCATTTTAACACGTGATTAACGTTAAAAACCAATTTTTCAAAATTTAGGTGAATTAGAAGAGATTTCTCAAAAAACGGCATTTTGACTGCGTTACCCACTAGTGATTTGATTTTTTATGGAAAACTTGTAATTTCTCTAAGTTTCGTACGTTTTATTTTTTTTTCGCCCTTAAACGAAATATGCCCCTCTGGTTTATTGATGATTCTGAAGCAGAATGATCCGCTGAACACGAATATGCAATTTATTTTCAAATCACGAGTGGGTAACGCGGTAAAAATGGCAATTTTATGGAAAACTTGTAATTTCTCTAAGTTTCGTACGTTTTATTCTTTTTCACCCTTAAACGAAATATGCCCCTCTGGTTTATTGATGATTCTAAAGCAGAATGATCCGCTGAACATGAATATGCAATTCACTAGTGGGTAACGCGGTCAAAATGCCGTTTTTTGAGAAATCTCTTCTAATTTACCTAAATTTTGAAAAATTTGTTTTTAACGTTAATCACGTATTAAAATGAACCTAATAGAATATCAAAACATTTATAATAACAATACGAAATTGAAGAATTCATTATAAATAATTTTTATTTTTTATGGCTGGGATCTATGGCTATCTTCACATCCATCGTTAGATCACGTAAAGATTTGATGGTTTCCACTGTTTGGAAATTACTTGACGATTTTTGGGATTAGCTAGTGGCGGATGTTATTATCTGGTCTTGTGGGCGAGGAATTCTTCCCTTCCACAAATTGGCTCAGAAAATTATTGTAACATATCCGCCCCGTATTGTGGATTGGCCCCAGGTGTCGGGGATGTCCAAACGTTAGGGATCGCCTCATGAAGATTTTGCACCCCTCCAAGACCCGAGGTTACTTAAGGCGTTGCACACATCAAAAAAAAAGAGAATTCAGAACTTAGTTTCAATCCATTTCTTCGAAAGATATCTTCTTAGTAAGATTTCGAACCAAAACTCAATCAGCGCTCTGTTAGACTGAAACTTAGATTCGTTTCAACGCCAATTCTAAGTCCCGTCGAAATTGAGAACTTTGACTCAGATTCAATGGCAACTTTTTTCTGATTCGGGCGATCGCATCGTGTTGAAAATTGTGCTCTCTTGAGGATTTGGTGCGTTTGTGACGAAGAAGTCTTCCCGGATTATTCCGAGAAGATTCCAACACGATCCAGGTTGCAACCCATTACCGAGGCCACCCAATCGAAACACACGTCCGGGGTAAGTCTGTTTGCCAGTTCTCCCTATCATTTATCGGTCAACGAGAGTTTGCTGTAGGGTTAAGTTCAGACAGGTCATTTTCATTTTTAATTTTGTTTTGTCTCCTTAAGTAACGTCGGGTATCACGTAGGTAGTTTTAAGATTAACTTTGTATTTTACTTTTTTTATCGTTATTTTTGTAAATATAGATTGAGTGGTTAAAACACTTGTTGATTTATTTCACATTTCCTGAGAGCCTTAGTGCAAGTACCCACGGTTTTGAAATAGTGGCCACGCGTTTGCCATTTAATCTTGTTTGAATAGATAGGATCAGGTAGGAGTCCTTCAGACTAAGAATTAGGTAGCGCGAAATACTGTTTCTGGTGGCAGCGGTAATTACCAAAGGTAGAAGTCGTTTCAGTGACGACCTCACCACAATATACCTGAATAAAGATTACCTCGGAACGGAGAAATAGAGAAACTAAAAGATGTTCAAGATATCATTGGAGAACTAAAAAATCAATCCGAAGATATGAAGGGAATCGAAGAACCATATCTACACGAAAGAACAATCACGATATGGACTATTTTATTATATTGCTTAATTGTATTTCTGATTGCAGGGTTTATAATTAAGAAAACTTAGAGAAAGGAAACGTTTAAACCATAAAAAGAAAAACGCAAAGAAAAATTCCAGATTATGTTTTTCTCTTCGGCGGGAAGAGTTATAGATGCCCTCCGAAGGAATAAATGCCGAATAAGCATTTAATATATATAAATATTATGTTATAATAAATATTATATTTAATAATATTTAATTATTAAATTAATTTTATAATTAATATTATATTAAATATAATATTTATTATAATATATAAACCAGAGCGCAATTACGAACGCCAGACTTAACTACAATCGCGACGTCCCGCAATTCATAAAATTCGAATATTGCTGAAGTTAGATTCACTCGCCAGACAGAGATTCGATTATTTATAGTCGACCAAACAAGTAGTGATCCTAAAATTGTATAGAAAATAGAAACAACTTTTCTCACCCCTTCCATTCTAAAATGACCCTAAATAATTAAACCAAACCCGCTGAAATCCCCGTGTACCAACAAAACCCTCGAATCTAGAGACGGGGATGCAGGGTGAGTGTTTAATTTGTGTTAATTTTGTAAAGCAACTTTATGAATTTTCTTCATATCCCTCGGGGAGTGCTTCACTCTGCAACCACGCAAAATAATTCAGTCACACCCCCTAGAATCCCCGTTCACAAAAAAAACCCCTAATCTAGAGATGGGGATACAGGGTGAGGGTTTAATTTTTGTTAATTTTATGGAGTAAGCTTATGAATTTTCTTCTCATCCCACGAGGAGTGATTCACTCTGCAACCATGCGAAATAATTCAGTCACACCTAGAATCCCCGTGCACGAACAAAACCTCCAAATCTAGAGATGGGGATGCAGGGTGAGGGTTTAATTTTTGTTAATTTTATGGAGTAAGTTTATGAACTTTCTTTCTCATTCCGCGAGGAGTGCTTCACTCTGCAACCACGCAAAATAATTCAGTCACACCCCCTAGGAGTGTGTTTTTGGAGAGAATTTTTTTCTCAAAATTCATAAACTTACTCCATAAAATTAACAAAAATTAAACCCTCACCCTGTATCCCCATCTCTAGATTAGGGGTTTTGTTGGTGAACGAGGATTCTAGGGGGTGTGACTGAATTATTTTGCGTGGTTGCAGAGTGAAGCACTCCTCGGAGGATGAGAAGAAAATTCATAAACTTACTCCATAAAATTAACAAAAATTAAACCCTCACCCGGCATCCCCATCTCTAGATTAGGGTTTTTTTTGTGAACGAGGATTCTAGGGGGTGTAACTGAATTATTTTGCGTGGTTGCAGAGTGAAGCACTCCCCGAGGGATGTGAAGAAAATTCATAAACTTACTCCATAAAATTAACAAAAATTAAACCCTCACCCTGCATCCCCATCTCTAGATTCGGGGATTTTGTTGGTGAACGGGGATTCTATGGGGTGTGACTGAATTATTTTGCGTGGTTGCAGAGTGAAGCACTCCTCGGGGGATGAGAACAAAACTCATAAACTTACTCCATAAAATTAACAAAAATTAAACCCTCACCCTGCATCCCCATCTCTAGATTAGGGTTTTTTTTTTTGGTGAACGGGGATTCTAGGGGGTGTGACTGAATTATTTTGCGTGGTTGCAGAGTGAAACACTCCTCGCGGAATGAGAAAAAAAATTCATAAACTTACTCCATAAAATTAATAAAAATTAAACCATCACCCTGCATCTCCATCTCTAGATTTGGAGGTTTTGTTCGTGCACGGGGATTCTAGGTGTGACTGAATTATTTTGCATGGTTGCAGAGTGAATCACTCCTCGTGGGATGAGAAGAAAATTCATAAACTTACTCCATAAAATTAACAAAAATTAAACCCTCACCCTGCATCCCCATCTCTAGATTAGGGTTTTTTTTTGTGAACGAGGATTCTAGGGGGTGTGACTGAATTATTTTGCGTGGTTGCAGAGTGAAGCACTCCCCGAGGGATGTGAAGAAAATTCATAAACTTACTCCATAAAATTAACAAAAATTAAACCCTCACCCTGCATCCCCATCTCTAGATTCGGGGGTTTTGTTGGTGAACGGGGATTCTATGGGGTGTGACTGAATTATTTTGCGTGGTTGCAGAGTGAAGCACTCCTCGGGGGATGAGAAAAAAATTCATAAACTTACTCCATAAAATTAACAAAAATTAAACCCTCACCCTGCATCCCCATCTCTAGATTCGGGGGTTTTGTTGGTGAGCGGGGATTCTATAGGGTGTGACTGAATTATTTTGCGTGGTTGCAAAGTGAAGCACTCCTCGGGGGATGAGAAAAAAATTCATAAACTTACTCCATAAAATTAACAAAAATTAAACCCTCACCCTGCATCCCCATCTCTAGATTAGGGTTTTTTTTTGTGAACGAGGATTCTAGGGGGTGTGACTGGATTATTTTGCGTGGTTGCAGAGTGAAGCACTCCCCGAGGGATATGAAGAAAATTCATAAACTTACTCCATAAAATTAACAAAAATTAAACCCTCACCCTGCATCCCCATCTCTAGATTCGGGGGTTTTGTTGGTGAGCGGGGATTCTATAGGGTGTGACTGAATTATTTTGCGTGGTTGCAAAGTGAAGCACTCCTCGGGGGATGAGAAAAAAATTCATAAACTTACTCCATAAAATTAACAAAAATTAAACCCTCACCCTGCATCCCCATCTCTAGATTAGGGTTTTTTTTTGGTGAACGGGGATTCTAGAGGGTGTGACTGAATTATTTTGCGTGGTTGCAGAGTGAAGCACTCCTCGCGGAATGAGAAAAAAAAATTCATAAACTTACTCCATAAAATTAACAAAAATTAAACCCTCACCTTTGCAACCCCATATCTATATTCGGGGGTTTTGATCGTGCATGAGGATTCTAGAGGATTTGATTTAATCATTTAGCGTGATTTGGAAGGGGTGAGAATACTTGTTTCTATTTACGATAAAATTTTAGGATCACTACTTGTTTGGTACTACAAATAATCGAATCTGTGTCTGGCGAGTGAATTTAACTTCAACCACATAAAATTCGATACCTACATTTAAGTAAAGTTAAAACAAACAAAATATTAAATAATTCATTTCAATTCATTGTAAGACGTAAAAGTTAAAGTTATAATTAAATATTGTAGATTTAGTGTAAAATTTAAAATAAACTTTTTTAAAAATTAAAATTCAAGACTGAATTTTAACTTGCGGCAAATCCAGTCGAGTGTCACTTTATTCTTGTTTTTCTTTTTTGTTAGAATCGATCATTTCTGTTATTTTTATGAGATTAGCTCTACACTGGATTGTAATCGGTTGGGATAATAAAGATTATTATTAAGTTATATAAAAATTTAATAAAAATATTTTTAAAATCAATTTTTAAAGTAAATGTAGACAAATTCGTATAAAATCACTTTTAACAAAATTAAATTTTAAATATCATATTCATATTGACTAATATCTCTTTTAGCTTTTAACCACTGGATGGCGTTACTGTAAGTGATTTTCCAACTTGCGCAGAAAACCAGAAAACCAACTGTCTTTATCATTCTTTATTTGATTTGTTGCTCCGTTCCAAACGAAATACTTGTTTACCCTTTCTACGACATAAATCAAACCATAAAAACAAGATTGACAACAAAAATGTTTAACCAATCCAACACGTTGGGTGGTATCTTTGGTACGGCAACAACGACTCCAAGCAGTGCAAACCCCATGAAAGATTTCGAAGTCACTTCGCCCCCTGATGATTCCGTTAGTTGTTTGGAGTTTTCTCCATCGACGATTCCGCAAAATTTTTTAATAGCCGGAAGTTGGGATAACAATGTTCGGTGTTGGGAGGTTGAGCAAAGCGGAAAAACGGTTCCAAAATCAATGCAAACATGCGGAGATCCTGTTTTAGATGTTTGTTGGAGTGATGATGGAACAAAAGTAAGATTGATTTAATACTTATTTATGTTTATTAAATTTATGATTGATTTAACAAAGGTATTTATGGCTGGTTGTGATAAACAAGCTAAAGTATGGGATTTAGCGAGTAATCAAACGATGCAAGTAGCAGCTCATGATGCTCCTATTAAAACATGTAATTGGATTAAAGGTTCAAATTATTCCTGTTTAATGACTGGATCTTGGGATAAAACTTTAAAATTTTGGGATACTCGCAGTCCATCCCCCATTATGAGCATTACTCTTCCTGAACGTTGTTATTGTGCTGATGTTGATTACCCCATGGCAGTTGTTGGAACTGCTGGTCGTCAAATAATTGTTTATCAACTTGAAGGGAAACCCCAAGAGTATAAAAGATTGGAAAGTCCATTAAAATATCAGCATCGATGTGTTGCAATCTTTAGGTAAAAAAAAACATTTTTTTAAACTTAACCTCTCTTTAAAGAAAAATTTTAGGGACAAGAAAAAAGTACCAACAGGATATGCTTTAGGATCTGTCGAAGGACGAGTTGCAATCCAATATGTAAATCCATCAAATCCAAAAGATAACTTCACATTTAAATGTCACAGATCAAATGCAACTCCAACCGGTTATCAAGATATTTATGCTGTTAATGATATTGCATTTCATCCTGTTCATGGTACATTGGCCACTGTTGGTTCTGATGGGTCATTTAGTTTTTGGGATAAAGATGCAAGGACAAAATTGAAACCGTCAGAGTTGATGGAACAATCGATTACTCGGTGTGCATTTAACCACAATGGGCAAATTTTTGCTTATTCTGTGAGTTATGACTGGAGTAAAGGCCATGAATATTACAACCCATTGAAGAAAAATTATATCTTCTTGCGACCTTGTTATGACGAATTAAAACCAAGAACATCATCTTAAAAATTATTTGTATTTCTATCACTAATAGGTATTGAATAAATTTCTTGTATAATTAAGGTATAATAGATAGAAATACATCTTTTTTCTTAATTTTTGATTCTTTATTTTAATATCTTTATCATTAATAAATACTGTTTGGTTCTTGTTTGAGGTTCTTTCTCTTACAGTTAATTTGAATGAGGTTCATATCGAGCCAAGGTTTTTGTATGGTTTTGCATTTGATCGATATTGTTTGCATCATATGGTTAGAGATGAAATATGAAAGAAGAAGTTAAACTGCCAGTTAGATTTCAAGACAGCGACAAACACCTTCTCTCAAAGTTACAAAGAGTGAACCAAGGGGTTTTATTCAAGAAACCTTTATTCAAAACATTTTTGGCTCTTAGACCCGCATGAGGGTACATTGAGATTTTAAACAACAACAACAAGACGACATCGTGGTTTGGCTTCAGGACACCGAAAAATGCGAAACAAAAACGAGGTTATTTCGTAAGATTTTTTTTATTTTTCCTTTCTTTCCTTCCTTGTATCGTTTTTAATCCAAGGGATGTGACAGAGAAACAGTAACACGAAAGTGTACTTGGAAAATTTAAAGTAAAATAACCGATTTTGAACGCATACGATCCTAAACAGGTCGACATTTTCAAGACTAAGACTAATATACAAGTATGCCAGCCAATTTTATAGGAGATTGGGGCACCAAACGAAAATCTACTCAAATTACGTCTTTTCACTCAAATTACGAAAAAAAATGTTTAATTATTTTTAAAATAGCTGAAAACATTCGACGTTAATTTTAACAAAAGTAGACGTGTAGACTTATATTGTGTATGACTGTACAATGGAGTTGAAAGTGCGCATGAGCGAATATAAAAGCAAGTGCGCATGTTATGTAAAAAGAAGAGAAGTGATGAAGTCGTTAAGAAAGTATCGTTGTTATGTTATAATAAAATAAGTAATATAGAAACGCTATTCAGACTTTTATTTCCACACCTCAACATGGTAGCAGAGGTCCGTGGTTAAAGTATTATCGAGTTTAAGTGAATTCTTGTCTACGTGGAAAATTCGAGATTTTTTCGGGTGTAAACAAAAAAAAAAGGAAAAATGGCGAAGAACGAGGTAATGATACCGGTCTTTGATGGAGAGGACTATAGTATGTGGAAGAAACGTATATCGGTGTTTTTGAAGCTTAAAAAATGTGAAGAAGTCATAAAAAGAGCAAAAATCGAAACAGATAAAGAGGATTGGGATGAAAATGATTTAAAAGCAATAAATTATATATATAGTGCTATATCAAATAAACAATTGGAATTTGTATGTGATAAAACAACAGCGTATGAAATAATCAAGAAGTTTGATGGTTTATATTTGAAGGAATCTACAGCATTGCAGATTCTATGTAGAAATAAATTGGAAAAATTGAGGCTTAAAAATTATAATGACTCGGTAACATATTTTAGTGATTTTGAAAAGACAGTAAATGAGCTTAAAAACGCGGGCGCAAGCGTGTCTGAAAAAGAAAAGTTAAATTATATGTTGAACGCATTACCTGAATCATATAGTTATATTGGCGACTTAATCGATACGTTAAAGGAAGAAGATCAAACTGTGGATTATGTAAAAAGTAAGATTCAAATGGCTGAACTGAAACATCAAAAAGATGAGCATTTTGAGAGAAAATCGAATGTATTTATGGTGAATAAAAACCGTCAAGAGCGAACATGTTTTCAATGTGGTAAGACTGGACACTTGAGAAGAGACTGTAGAAGTGGTGGCCAAGGAACAAGTAATAGGACTTCATGGCAACCGATGCGTAACCAACAAGAAGCCGGAAGAGGAAATTATGGCAGAGGTCGTGGCAACTTTCCTAGTCAACGGGGAAGAGCACATCATGCCAACCAACAAGGACAGAAGAATGAAGAAAGAAGCGCTTGGGTAGCGAAGATTGAACATGTTGAACATCACGCGGCGCATAATAGTACGGTAGATAAGGCTAATTGTTATGAAATAAATTGGTTATTAGATAGCGGCTGTACTGATCATATTATTAATGATGATAAATATTTTGATGAATTTAAAATACTTAAAAAACCTGTTGATGTTTGTTTAGGAGATGATAGGAGTGTAAAAGCTACTAAAGTAGGTAATGTAAAAAGTTACTTTAATGTTTTTGGAGAGAAAAATGAAATAAATATGCGAAATGTATTTTATGCTAAAGATATGTATACAAATTTGATAAGTTTCAGTAAAATAACTGATAATAATAATACTATTGTTTCGAGGGGTAATTTGACAAAAATTATAGATAGTAACAGTAAAATTATGGCAATAGCTTGGAAAGAGAATGGTTTGTATCCCATGAAAAGTAAATTAAAGCCTGTAAAGTTATCGGTAAATATTGCAAATAAAAGAATGGAAAACATGAGTCAAAAAGAGAAATGGCATCGTTTATTGGGTCACGTAAATTTCAAATATTTGAATACATTATCTAAAAATCAGTTGTTGGACGGTATTCCAGGTGAACTTGAAACAGAATTTATGAAATGTAAAACATGTATAGAAAATAAAATGCATAATATTCCTTTTGGAGAAAATAGAATTAAGGCTAAAGAGATTTTAGAGATCATTCATACGGATGTGTGTGGGCCTTTTCAAACAGTGGGATTTCAAGGGGAAAAATATTTTATTTCGTTCATTGATGATTATAGTAAGATAGCAAGGGTTTATACTATAAAGTCCAAAGCAGAAGTTTTTGATTGTATTGTACAACATGTAAATGAATGTGAAAATTTAACAGGAAAAAAGGTTAAAGTTTTAAGATGTGATAACGGGAAAGAATATTTGAACAGTAATGTTTATAATTTTACTAAAGAAAAAGGAATTGTGATTAAAAATTGTCCTCCATATGTGCATGAATTGAACGGAACCGCGGAACGGTTTAATAGAACAATAATGGATATATCACGATGTTTGTTAGAAGAGGCAAACGTACATAAAACATATTGGCCGGAAATTGTTTGTGCAGCAACTTATTTGAAAAATCGTACTTTAGCTAATACTATTGAAAAGAAAACCCCTTATGAGATATTTTTTAAAAAGAAACCAGACGTTTCTAATTTACATTTATATGGTAGTAAAGTTTTTGTGCGAAGACCAGAACAAATAAGAAAGTCGAAATGGGAAAAAAAGGCCGATATGGGAATTTTGATGGGATATAGTGAAGTGGGTTATAGAGTACTTTTGAATAATAAAATCATAGTTGCTAGACATGTAGACATTGTCGAAGAAAACGTAAAATGTATTGGTCTAAATGAAAATAATGAAAACTCTGATAACGACTATTTAAGTAGTAACCTTGAGGGTATTGACGAAAGAATGGAAGAAATAAGTAAAACATCTGAAATTGAAACTGAACCTGATGCGGGTAAACATCAGAGAAATAGAAATCCTCCAAAACGATTGGATGATTATTATGTTTACAATAGTAAGATTGTTGCAAATTATTGCAGAACGGATACTCCAAGTACGTTTGAGGAGGCGATTGAAAGTAATGAAAAGGAACATTGGGTAAAGGCAATGGACAAAGAAATTGAATGTTTGAATAAAAATGAAACTTGGAAATTAGATGAAAATAAAGAAAATAAGAAAGTTTTAGATGTAAAATGGGTATATACAAGGAAGTCTGATGATAGGTATAAGGCTAGATTAGTTGTTAGAGGATTTCAGCAAACTGATGTAATTGATGACATTTATTCTCCTGTAGCAAAAACGCAAACGTTGAAAGTTCTATTATCATATTGTTGCCAAATGGGTCTAGTTGTCGAACAAATGGATGTAGAAACAGCATTTCTAAATGGCAAGGTAAATTCAGAGATATATGTTCATCAACCAAAGGGGTATGAAGATGGCACAAGAAGGGTCGGTAAATTGATAAAAGCTTTATATGGCTTAAAAGAAAGTCCGAGAGCTTGGTATGAGTGTTTAGATAATTTTTTAATAAACTTAGGATTTAAAAGAAATAATTTGGATTATTGTTTATATGTTTTTGAGAATGATGATGATACTATTTATTTACTGATTTTCGTCGATGATCTATTGATTTGTGGCATGAATAAATCGAAAATACAACATATTAAGAATCTTTTGTCGGAAAAGTTTAAAATGAAAGACCTTGGTAAAATTAAAGAATATCTTGGGATTACCATAGAATACGATTCTCATAACTATGAAATGAAATTAAGCCAAACCAAATATATCGAATCATTAATAAGAAAATATAATTTAGAGAATAGTAAGTTATATAATACACCCATGGAAACAAATTTAAAAATTGAAAAGTCCGATAATTGTGAAAGAAACGTTAAATATAGAAATATAATTGGTGAATTACTTTATATAAGCTCAGCTACAAGACCTGATATAAGTTACAGTGTGAATTATTTAAGTAGGTACCAGAATTGTTACAATGAAACACATTTTAAATATGCTATACGAATTTTGAAATATTTATATTTAACAAAAGATTTAAAGTTGACATATTATAGAAACAATAATGGAGAAATCATTGATTGTTATGTTGATGCCGATTGGGCTGGTGATCATATAGATAGAAAATCCACAACTGGTTACATAATTAGATTATTTGGAAACGTAATTGATTGGAAGTCAAGAAAACAAAGGTGTGTTACAAAAGCTTCAACCTATGCGGAGTATGTAGCATTGTCAGAAGCTGTAAGTGAATTGAAATTTGTAAAAGAACTGATAAAAATATTTAATATTGAGTTAGTAAAGCCGGTTAATGTTTACGAAGATAATTCGGGAGCAATAAATATAGCAAAGTTTGGTAACTTCACAAAGAACTCAAAACATATTGAGGTTCACTACCATTATGTGCATGAAGGTGTAAAGGAAGGTTTTATAAATATTACTAATGTTGATTCAAATAGCAATGTTGCTGATATGTTTACTAAATCTTTATGTAAAGCAAAATTTGAAACCTATCGATATATGTTAAATTTAAGATAATATATAAATGTAAGGAGGCGTGTTGAGTGTATATGGTACATTTATATTGTGTATGACTGTACAATGGAGTTGAAAGTGCGCATGAGCGAATATAAAAGCAAGTGCGCATGTTATGTAAAAAGAAGAGAAGTGATGAAGTCGTTAAGAAAGTATCGTTGTTATGTTATAATAAAATAAGTAATATAGAAACGCTATTCAGACTTTTATTTCCACACCTCAACACTCACGACTGAATTTTTATTTGTTTTTTTTCTTCTCTCCTTTATTTTTTTTCTCTCTAGCGATATGTTAAATTCTCCTATTAATTTTAGTTACCTGAATAATGAGTTACTGTTAAATGATGAATCAGCTTATCAAGGTTGTGCATTTGAATGTAAGATCATTGCTTCCAAAAGTTGCCGTTGTGAAGGATCGAATTTTAATCAATAATATATATATATATATATATACAGGGTGTCTCACGTAACGTTCGGTTCATTAGAACTTTTTTAGGTTCCACTATTCCTAGAGGCTTGAAATTTTGGTAACATGGGTTGTTCATTCCGATCTATTAATCTAAAATATTTTCAAGACGGCCACCATTTCCGGTCTACCGGAAGTAGACCTCAACTTCGTTATTTTAAATGGAATGCTATAGTTTTTATTACACCATTCAATTATACGTAAGAAAATATGTGGACTTTCATAACAATTGTTAGTACCTACCGTTTTTGGTTTTCGAGTTATTTTGATTTTAAGTGTTTTTTGTCAAATATCACCATGCTCTTTACAAGCCCATATCTCAGCCAACATTAATTCAAAAATGTTTTGCATTGGTACGATAACTCTTCATATGCTGCTAAATAGATTGTCACTTGTTGTATCAGTATATCTTATACAGGCTGGCCATAAATTGAGTTACCGTTTCACTGTATTCAATTGCGTGAAAGTCGAAAATTTTAAATGGAACGCCCCATATTTTCATACCGTATCAGAAAGGGAATTTGATTCTCTACAAATTATCTATAAATATTCCTATACCTATTAATTATAGTTTTCTTGCTATTGAGGAATTTATCAAAATTATACGTAAAATGCTAGAAACCGTTTGTGTTTTTGTTAGAAGGCCATGACATTTTGACAGTTTTTTGTTTAATTTATTTAAATAATTATTAGTATTATTTCTACAATGAACTGCGATTGAATAAATTTTACATTGCTAGCTGTTATTTACCAAAAATAACCAAACAAAAACCGAATAAATGAAACAATGAAAATGACAAAAATTAAAATCAATAACATAAAAGAATCAAAAACTTACAATTATAAAAACAAATTAAGGGAATTTAATAAAGAATTAAATTAACAAACTATCTAGAAACTTTCCTGTACCTATTTGTCCTAGTTGCCCTCATATCTAGAAATTAATGAACGCATGCAATGCTAGAAAGCTTCTGGTTTTATGTTAGAAAGCTATCGAGTTTTGTCAGCTTTTCATCCATATTTATGTTATTGTTGTCATTACTTAGTTGTGTCATCATTTACTTCTGTTAATGCCTTTGAATATCATGGCGAATTATTCCAACGACAACATTTTAAATTAGTTTTATATTCATATGTAATAAAGTTTTAGATAGGAACTGCTTCTTAGTTTTGGAAAGATCAAAATAACAAGAAACAATAAATCTCTATCACCAGCAGATTAAGATAATGGAATAAATGTTTTGACATATTTTGTTTACCAAATTCTTAGGTAAGAGGTGCTTCGATCGAATATTTTCCAAGAAAGCACCGTTAATAGATAAAGTGAACTCTCTAGGAATATTTCGCCCATCATTTTGTCGAATATTACGCCATATTATTGTTTTTCATTGGTTCATTTATGCGTTCTTCTGCTGGTAAATAGAAGCTAACAAACTAAAGTTTATTTAATAGCAGATCATTCTAGAAATAATACCAACGATAATTTAAATAAATTAAACGGTAAACTGTCAAAATGTTATAGCTTTCTAATAAAAACTGAACGGCTACCAGCATTTTGTGTAGGATTTTGATAAAATGCTCAATATGAAGAAAACTATAATAAATAGGTATAGCAATGTTTATAGATAATTTGTAGAGAATTATATTCCCGTTTTGATAGGCTAATAAGATGTGGGGCGTTCCATTTAAAATTTTCGACTTTGTCGCAATTGAATACTGCGAAACGGTAATTCAATTTTTGACCACGTTGTATAAGGTACACTGATATAACAAGTGCCAATCTATTTGATAGCATATGAAGAGTTATCGCACCAATGCAAAACGTTTTTGCATTAACGTTGGTTGAGATATGTGCTTTTAAAGAGCGTGGTGATATTTGCAAATAAACACTTCAAATTAAAATAACTCGAAAACAAAAAACGCTAGGTACCAATAACTATTATCAATGTCAATATATTATCTTACGTATAATTGAATGGTGTAATAAAAACTATAGCATTCCATTTAAAATAACGAAGTTGAGGTCTCCTTCCGGTAGACCGGAAGTAGTGGCCATCTTGCAAATATTTTAGTTTAATAGATCGGAACGAACAACCCGTGTTGCCAAAATTTCAAGCCTCTACGAATAGTGGAACCCAGAAAAGCTCTAATGAACCAGTTACGTGAGACACCCTGTATATGTCTTGGCTCTGTCTGAAATTTGTTTACATAATGAAATTGCAGATTCTGCAATTAATATAAATGGTTTTTCATTGTGTCCGTGGAGATGGTGAAACAAGGGGTGTGGGGAGTCTGTTTTTATATTAGGAATGACCTCCAATATGTAGTATAAGATAAAAGTTTGTTGTGGTGGTGTAGATCTTTTTGTTGGTTACGTGTATAAACCGCCTAACGCGTACATTTTTTCAATGAATTGGATAATTCTATTACCAATTATTTAAGTATTCCGGATAAAATTGTTTATTGTGGCGATTTCAATATATATGATACCATTGAATTTTTATCTCTGATGGATTCATTGGGTGGGTATCAGCTCATTGATGCACCTACGACGACGGCGAGGAACTGCGTGTCATTAGTAGACCCAATTATTACCTCTGACGTGTCTTTAATTTTGAGTGGTGGAATTGTTATTTGTGACATTTCCGATCCTGACATGGTGTACTGTGTCATGCGGTGTGAATGTTCCATTACATAGAAATATGCGCTTGTTAAGTCGCATTAGCCAGGAACAATGTTTGCTTGATTTGCAGTCCATACCATTTAATTTTATGTTTTATATAGATGATATTGATCAGAAACTTAAGCTCCTAAATGATAACATAATTGCCTTGTTTGATGCTCATGCCCCTCTAAGGAATTACAAATTTACTAAACCACGCAGTACTTGGTTGACAGATAATGTAAAACTTTTGATGAATTTTAGGGATCGCGCAAAAATAAGGTTCAGGAAGACTCGCAGTCAGGGTGATTGGGATTACTACAAGGTTCTACGTAACTACACTACTACAGCTGTGAGGAACGAAAATCGTGCTTATTTTGCTTACTTGACAGAACAAGGAAGTTTTAAACAGATATGGAAAGAAGTTACCGTCGCACCTTCAGAATCCTGATCGTATTAACAGTTATTTTATAGAAAGTGTAAACGAGCTTGGGGATAGTTTGCCATCTGCTAATTTGGATTTTTGTAAATATGATGTAGGTCAAAATCAATTTGTATTTAAAAATGTAGATGAGGCAGAGGTGTGATCTATTTTGGCTTCTATTACATCCGCTTCAGTTGGGTGTGATGGTATTTCCATAGGAATGCTGTCTCTGCTGTCCGTATCTGACTCATTTTGTCAATTGTTGCCTTTCGGAGAGTAAGTTTTTAACGCTTTGGAAGCAAGGGATTGTTATTCCTTTGGCATAGGTTGATGATCAAAAGAAATTGAAAGATCTTAGGTCCACATGTATTCTTCCAACGTTACCTAAGATGCTTGAAAAAATTATGAAACAGCAGTTGGTGAGTTACGTGGAGGATAATTGCCTATTGCCTCAGGAGCAATCTGGCTTTCGAAGTGGCTATAGTTGCATAACTGCAATGTTGCGCCTAACTTATGGTATCCTCATGAGCACGGACAATGGTTTGGTGTACAAACCATGACCGTGCTGTGGTCTTCCTGAATTTTTCTAAAGCGTTCGATACTGGGAAACTACTATCATGTAGTTTTGGGTGAGATTTCGGGTTGAATTCAGAAGCGGTATCTTTGTTGGGTGACTACCTTTATAACAAATCGCAAAGAGTGAGGATCGGTGATTATTTGTCTCGCGATGTTAGAGTTTTGAATAATGTGCCACAGGGTTCGGTTTCTGTTGTTTTCTTTATACACTTCACAGTGTAGTAGACGGGTTCAATATTGTAAAGCGAATATGTATGCTGATGATATACAGTGTTATTATCTATCCTTTCATGAAAATGATAAGAATCTAGCACAAATGCGTATCAATGAGGACTTGTCTACTATATTTAATATTGCTACGCTTCATAAACTAAAGATTAATCCTGATAAATCTGCATGTGTATGTTTCGGTAGAGAGAGAGGGGTCACAGAGACGAACTTGGATCTTGATATTAATGTAAATGAATCAAAAATCAATGTTGTTAAGGAAGCAAAATGCTTTTTTTAATATTACATAGCACCTTCAGATTTAAAAGTTTAATTAAAATTTACTAATAACTGTTTAAGAAAACTTTATCCTTACCGATCCGTTTTTTCAATAAAAAAACAGTTATTTGATTCTCTTGTGCCTCGAGTAACTTCATCTAGATGACTGACATCCCTAGTCCTAAGCTTAACTATCCTAGGTTTGAAAGCATTCTCAATCCAACCACAAAAAGTCGGTCGTACTTTATGCTATAGCAATGCATCATTAGTACCAGAGAAAGTTGTTTTGTCAAAAGCTCGCTTTATATCTATGAAAACACCCACACTGGACTCCTTTGAGTTCAGCACTCCACTAATAAAGCTGGTCACCGAGTCAAGAGCCGTTAATGTGGACTTGCCCTAAGTGTATGCATTTTGATTAGCATTTACTGGTTTACTTGGAGAAACCTTTATTCAAAACAAATACTATTGTTTAACCATTTTTGAATTAACTATAATAATACACTGATTACAACACTTTAATTCTTATTTATTATACAGTTTACTATACAAATTAACAACTTAATGTCCACCATGGCCATGTCCGTGTTTAGGTGGAAATGCTTTATCATAAGCAGCAGTACCAACAAGGGTAACAATTACAGCAAGAACACCCCATTTAAAACCAGTAAAGAAAGTTTGTGAAAATCTTGCTTTTTCCGTTCCAAATGCTTTTACATCATATCTCCATACTTCATTTCTTAACCATGGATCTTTTAAGCCTTGTGCTGCCAAAGCACGTTGAGTTTTTAATAATTCCGGGACATTTTCCACTTTGTATATTCTATAATCAGGAATTGTGTAAGGCTCACCATGTCCATGACCATGACCTCCCATTTTTTCCTAGAAAAAGACAAGTTTGTGTAACAAATTAAAATTGATTGTTAATTACTATGTAATATAAATCGATTAATTTGTTAAATACCTAATATAAAGATTTTATTATGTAAGTTATGTTTATGGAGGAAATACTACAGAAAATTTAGAACCAAGTTTAGTTACTTTTATGTTTGGGAGTGCCAACTTAAATGGATATTAATCGATTGTGATATGGTTCTAATAAATACAAGTGTTAGAACCATTAATTACAAAATTCTAAAATTCATCAAAGTTCTAAAATAACTTTTTATAATAAATCATAAATTTCTTTTTATAATAAAAAGCGTTTTGTACAAATTTGTAATTGATAAATAAAATAATGTATAGGTGGGGCTACTTGACATCTAATAAATATATATTTTTAATTTAAACTAAAATTTAAAAAAATGCGATATTTAAGATGTTTAAACGATTGTATAATAAAATTTAGTATTATTTTTTATTTATTATTATTTTTTTAAATTTTATTTTAATACTTTAATTTACCCCTATTTAATTCTCAATTTAAAGTATAGATGGTGCAACAAGATGTACGCATATCACAAAATAAAGCGTTCTCGAACCATTCTCGATTCTCGTCTTTAGGAAATAAGAACTATCCGGTGATATCTTATTTTCTGGATCGGTGCAGTGCCGTCGGGTTTTACACGAAATATTCCAAGCAGTGACTGAACAACAAAATCTTTAGTGAGTGCATTAAAAGTGGTGTTAATTCAACGATTAATAATTATTAATTTTAATATTATACCAGTTGTAATACGCGCTTTGTTCTAAAAAGTGCTAGTTACGTTTTAAAATGTGAAAATTATAAATGAAAATCGGCAAGGTTTTACCCGGTTTAGTGACCATGACCCTTTCGTACTTGCTTGTAATCGTTTTCTTTGGTTTTCAAGTGAACGCTTTATTTACGAAAAAAGTTAATGATAAACCCATCGTGAAATACCATGTAAATACAACAGGTAAATTAATTAGATTAATTTATTTATTAGATTAAAATATAGGTTCTGCGCGATATATTGTATGAAGGTAATCCGGTGTAAATTGATACACATTTGTATTCTTTTGTTTTTTTTGCTTTTTCTTTTTTTTTCTTTTCGCAAAGAGACCTTGATTCAGGTCCAAAAATCCACGTATTATGAATTGTATTTTATTTTTAATGATTTATTTTTCAGAAATAAATTCGAGATGTATATAAAAATTTTACCAACTAAGTAACCTAGAGGTTATCGTTCGAAAGTGATTAAAACCGTTTCACTTTTTTTTATAATTCCTAAACGTAAACCTTTTTCAACTTTTTTTGAGCAAATGAACGCTTGATCATCTCAACAGGTTTTAACACGGACAAAAAAGGACGCCTCGATTTTTTTATTCATTGTATCAACAACCTGTTTTCAAATAACAATTAAGTTATTAACTGTTATATTTTGTTGTGAAGATTTCTAAAATTGAGATGATAAATAATCTGCGTAGTTTTGTAATCTGGTGTGAAATGTGTAAATTTGTGTTCCAATCAAAATTTTAATGTTTATTGATTTATGTGAGAACAAAAGATACATAGTTTATCCATCAGAAAAAAAAAATAAATCTAAGGAATGCGGTATACACTAAATTTTTTGGCTTTATGTTTTTAGTCAATTATAAGGCCCATCTTTATCAACCTTCAGTTAAACTATCTAAAGTTCTTTCTTTTTTATTTTTTTCTTTAAAGCAGGTTCTTTCCTTTAAATAAATTAATTGAAACACAATTGAAAAAAAACATATCAAACCAAAATTATTAGTAAAATATATAGACGAATTATTGACAATAACAGAGAAAGATAAACATGATCAGTTATTAGCACTTTTCAATAACTACAATAATAGTTTACAATTCACAGTAGGAAACCCAAAAAACACAATTACTTTTTTTGGATTTGAAGATAATAATAAGTAAAAATGATGATAATAAATAATGATAATAAAATATACACTACATTATTTGAGTAATCATCCAAAATCACAAATTTTAAATATCATGGAAAATTTAATTAGAAGAGCTATTGCATTGGCCGACGCACACTGACGAATTTTTTAAAAATTTTGGTCAAAATTAGTAAGTTAGATTCGAAAAGCAATTATTACTATTCGATTAAGTAAACATTAGGGTGTCTTGAAACACCTTCTTTATAATTGTTGTAATAATAGTCGCTGAAATATTTTAGTTGCCAATTGATTGTTTAGTAAACAGTTATTACGTAAATGAAATAATTTTTTCATTTACTTTATTTCAATATATTTTCAAAATTTATCATGGAAACTACTGCTGGTGATAAGCAGTATTTTATAATATACAGGGTGTTCCCGTGACTCGGGGCATAAAATTAACCACATATACTAGAGCAAAAATGATGACGATTCGCGAAAAAAATTATTATAAAAGTCTTTAAATGGCCAAGATATGGGCCATCAAAGTTCAGAAATTTTAACACATTTTTCTAAATATTTTCAAAACCATTTATGGTAGAGGGTTGAAATTTGGTACAGAGTAAACAAACATCATGTAAAATCATTGAACCAATTTTGACTTTGATCGGACGACGGCAACCATGTTATACAGGTGTTCCTAAAATTTGTTTGCTCAGAACTTTTTTGTTTGTTCGTAACCCTACATTTTTTTTGTACTTTTTAATAGAAAATTTATATTCGAAACTTTTTTCACTCTTTGAAAATTTTGATAACATTGACTGTTTTCGAGTTATACGCGAAACTGTTAAGCTTTGATTTCAATCGTAACAAATAAAACATATTCCGCAAGATCTGAGAAGGAGATTTCAATGGTAACACTAAACACAATAATTTTCGAAAAAGTTGGCCATGGCAATTAAAAAAAAAAACAAATTGAGCCGTCAACTTGCTTATGTAGTTTAAACATAAAGTTGTTTGTTAATGAAGTTTTTATTAATTTTGCGTGTTCAAAATGGACAATTACACATTTAGTGAACAAACTGACATGATTTTGACATTGGGAGAATGTCATGGAAACGCCGTAGCAGCCGCTAACCGTTATCGGGAGAAATTTCCGAACCGCAGAGCGCCAAATCGAAAAACATTTTTAAGAATTGAAACCCGTTTAAGGGAAAATGGGACGTTTAAGCCGAATTTTAGTAACAACGGTAAAGTCAGATCAGTCCGAACAACCGAACTAGAAGAAGATATTCTAGACTACGTACAAGAAAATCCTACAGCTAGTACTTTGGATATGGCGAGGCATTTTTTAACGTCAAAAACAACTATCTGGCGTGTTTTTCACGAGCAACAGCTTTATCCATATCATAGTTATAAAGTTCAGGAAGTTCGACAGGCTGATTACCCACTACGACTGCAATATTGTCAAATAATGCAGCACAAAATCCAAATTGATGATCAATTTTTAGAAAAAATACTTTTTGCAGATGAATCGACATTTTCTAAAGATGGAATCATCAATTTGAGAAATTCACATAGTTGGGCGGACGAAAATCCAAGATTTAAGAAAGCTTGGAAATCGCAATGGAGGTTTTCTCTTAACGTTTGGGCTGGCATTGTGGGCGATGTCATTATAGGACCCGTTTTCTTGCCGTCAAGGCTGGATGGCCATACATACAGGGGACATTTAGAGCAATTAAATGATTTTTTAGATGACCTTCCTTTAAACACAAGACAAGAAATGTGGTATATGCATGATGGTGCTCCTGCGCATAGTACACATGCTGTCCAAGAATTTCTATGTGAACGGTTTCCGGAACGGTGGATTGGACGAGGAGTGGATGCACCGATAAGTTGGCCCCCCCGATCGCCGGATCTTACACCTCTAGATTTTTATTTATGGGGACGCATAAAATCGCTTGTGTACTGCGTTGAAATAACTTCAGTTGATCAACTGAGGTTACGAATTGTTGATTCATTTGATCAACTTCGAACTGAAATCAACGTCCTCAGCAGAGTGCGCTTTAATTTAAGACGGCGATATCAGGCGTGCATTGAAGCCGGCGGGAGTGTTTTTGAACATCTGCTTTAGTATTTTTTTTTGTTCTGTTTTATTTATTACCATTTGTTTATAATTTTATTGTTCTTGTTCATATTTTTGTTAGAATTTTTATTATGTTCTTGTTTGTTGTTACCGCGAAAATTAAATTTATTGTTTTGGAAATTACATTCTTTTATTCAATTAAAATAAATTAACACTGGATTTAACTAAATCTACACTGAGAAATTTATGCAAATAATGGTTATTAGATCAGTTCGTTTTTCAATTGTCATCGCCTTCTCAGATCTTGCGGAATATGTTTTATTTGTTACGATTGAAATCAAAGCTTAACAGTTTCGCGTATAACTCGAAAACAGTCAATGTTATCAAAATTTTCAAAGAGTGAAAAAAGTTTCGAAAATAAATTTTCTATTAAAAACTACAAAAATAAATGTAGGGTTACGAACAAACAAAAAAGTTCTGAGCAAACAAATTTTAGGAACACCCTGTATAACATGGTTGCCGTCATCCGGCCAAAGTCAAAATTGGTTCAATGATTTTGCATGATGTTTGTTTACTCTGTACCAAATTTCAACCCTCTACCATTAATGGTTTTGAAAATATTTAGAAAAATGTGTTAAAATTTCTGAACTTTGATGGCCCATATCTTGGCCATTTGAAGACTTTTATAATAATTTTTTTTCACGAATCATCATCATTTTTGCTCTAGTATATGTGGTTAATTTTATGCCCCGAGTCACGGGAACACCCTGTATACAATGCGAAAATTCGATGATTAGTTTTTTTGTAAAATTCTTTTACTACATCATATGTTAAAATGAGGAAATATTGAATAGGCAAATCATAATTTGTTTAACATTGTTCAAAAGAAATATTGTATATACATCTTGTAGTATAAGGCGTACTGTTGTAGATTTCATTAAAATTTCTTGCGATGTACATAAAATTTGAAAAAATTGTATAGAATTGCTACGTGTTTTTGTTTGAGAAGCGCATCTGCAGATACAAAATAGATATCAAGGGAACCTTTTCATCACAAAAATTGATATTACATAGTACATTATTTGAGTAATCATCCAAAATCACAAATTTTAAATATCATGGAAAATTTAATTAAAAGAGCTATTGCATTGGCCGACGCACACTGATGAATTTTTTAAAAATTTTGGTCAAAATTAGTAAGTTAGATTCGAAAAGTAATTATTACTATTCGATTAAGTAAACATTAGGGTGTCTTGAAACACCTTCTTTATAATTGTTGTAATAATAGTCGCTGAAATATTTTAGTTGCCAATTGATTGTTTAGTAAACAGTTATTACGTAAATGAAATAATTTTTTCCTTTACTTTATTTCAATATATTTTCAAAATTTATCATGGAAACTGCTGCTGGTGATAAGCAGTATTGTATAATATATACAATGCGAAAATTCGATGATTAGTTTTTTTGTAAAATTCTTTTACTACATCATATGTTAAATTGAGAAAATATTGGATAGGCAAAACATAACTTGTTTAACATTGTTCAAAAGAAATATTGTATTCATCTTGTAGTATAAGGCGTACTGTTGTAGATTTCATTAAAATTTCTTGCGATGTACATAAAATTTGAAAAAAATGTATAGAATTGCTACGTGTTTTTGTTTGAGAAGCGCATCTGCAGATACAAAATAGATATCAAGGGAACCTTTTCGTCACAACAATTGATATTACATAATGCCCACAAAAAGGTTTTTAACCAAAATTACAATAATTTTTATGGAACACTAAATATACAAAAATCAGCTTCAGGAAAGGAAGAAGATGATGGCAGCAGACCAGAAGTGTTCTTCCACGCTGTAGCGAACGAACCAAAGAAAAAAAATAGGAGAGCTTGTGTTTGATTTTTCTCTTGAAGAAATTACTTATCCTGCACAAATGGAACTTAGGTCATAAGGTAAATTAGATGCAGCAGATGTAACAAAGGAAATAGTTTTTTCTTCTCCCACTCGCGCATCAAGGTTCAAGCTTAGGTTTTGTGTTAGTCAAACAAATCTTTGACTAACATAAAAGCATGTCCACTTTCCAAAGACGAAGAATTCGAAGAAGCAGGTTCTTTTCTTTAAATAAATTAATTGAATCACAATTGAAAAAAAATATATCAAACCAAAATTATTAGTAAAATATATAGACGAATTATTGACAATAACAGAGAAAGATAAACATGATCAGTTATTAACACTTTTCAATAACTACAATAATAGATTACAATTCACAGTAGGAAACCCAAAAAACACAATTACTTTTTTTGGATTTGAAGATAATAATAAGTAAAAATGATGATAAAATATACACTACATTATTTGAGTAATCATCCAAAATCACAAATTTTAAATATCATGGAAAATTTAATTAGAAGAGCTATTGCATTGGCCGACGCACACTGACGAATTTTTTAAAAGTTTTGGTCAAAATCAGTAAGTTAGATTCGAAAAGCAATTATTACTATTCGATTAACTATACATTAGGGTGTCTTGAAACACCTTCTTTATAATTGTTGTAATAATCGTCGCTGAAATATTTTAGTTGCCAATTGATTGTTTAGTAAACAGTTATTACGTAAATGAAATAATTTTTTCCTTTACTTTATTTCAATATATTTTCAAAATTTATCATGGAAACTACTGCTGGTGATAAGCAGTATTTTATAATATACAGGGTGTCTCACGTAACTGGTTCATTAGAACTTTTTTAGGTTCCACTATTCGTAGAGGCTTGAAATTTTGGTAACATGGGTTGTTCATTCCGATCTATTAATTTAAAATATTTTCAAGATGGCCGCCACTTCCGGTCTACCGGACGTAGACTTCAACTTCGTTATTTTAAATGGAATGCTATAGTTTTTATTACACCATTCAATTATACATAAGAAAATATGTTGCCTTTGATTACAGTTGTTGGTGCCTACCGTTTTTTGTTTTCGAGTTATTTTGATTTTAAGTGTTTTTTGGCAAATATCACCATGCTCTTTACAAGCCAATATCGCAGCCAACGTTAACTCAAAAACATTTTGCATTGGTGCGATAACTCTTCATATGCTGCTAAATAGATAGTCATTCGTTATATCAGTATATCTTATATAGGCTGGTCAAAAATTGAGTTACCGTATCTCTGTATTCAATTGCGTGAAAGTCGAAAATTTTAAATGGAACGCCCCATATTTTCATACCCTATCAGAAAGGAAATTTAATTCTCTACAAATTATCTATAAATATTCCTATACCTATTTATTATAGTTTTCTTGCTATTGTTGAAGCTTCTTGTTTTTATGTTAGAAAGCCATGGAGTTTTGATAGCTTTTCAACCATATTTATGTTATTGTTCTCATTACTTAGTTGTGTCATCACTTACTGCTGTTAATGTCTTTGAATATCATGGCGAATTATTCCCACGCCAACATTTTAAATTCGTCTTATATTCATGGCGGGTGTAATAAAGTTTTGGATAGGATAAGATACGTGTCTCTTAGTTTTGGAAAGATCAAAATAACAAGAAAACATAAATTTCTATAACCAGCAGCTTAAGATAATAGAATAAATGTTTTGTCATATTTTATTGCTTTACCAAATTCTTCGGTAAGAGGTGCTTCGGTCGATTTAGATGAATAATATTTTACAAAAAAGCACCGTAAATAAATAAACGGAACTCTCTAGGAACATCTCGCGCATCATTACGTCGAATATTACGCCATATCATTGTTTCTCATTGTTTCATTTATGCGTTCTTCTGCTGGTTATTTTTGGTAAATAAAAGCTAACAATCTCAAGTTTATTCAATCGCAGATCATTCTAGAAATAAAACCAATGATAATTTAAATAAATTAAACAATAAACTGTCAAAATATCATAGCCTTCTAATAAAAACACGACCGGCTTCCAGCATTTTGTGTAGGATTTTGATAAAATACTCAATATGAAGAAAACTATAATAAATAGGTATAGCAATATTTATAGATAATTTGTAGAGAATTAAATTCCCGTTTAGATAGGCTAAAAGGATATGGTGCGTTCCATTTAAAATTTTCGACTTTCTCGCAATTGAATACAGCGAAATGGTAATTCAATTTTTGACCACGCTGTATAAGGTACATTGATATAACAAGTGACAATCTATTTAACAGCATATGACGAGTTATTGTACCAATGCAAAACATTTTTGAATTAACGTTGGCTGAGATATGGGCTTGTAAAGACCATGGTGATATTTGCCAAAAAACACTTACAATCAAAATGACTCGAAAACAAAAAACGATAGGTACTAACAATTGTTATGAAAGTCCACATATTTTCTTACGTATAATTGAATGGTGTAATAAAAACTATAGCATTCCATTTAAAATAACGAAGTTGAGGTCTACTTCCGGTAGACCGGAAGTGGTGGCCATCTAAATATTTTAGATTAATAGATCGGAATGAACAACCCGTGATACCAAAATTTCAAGCCTCTACGAATAGTGTAACCCAAAAAAGTTCTAATGAACCAGTTACGTGAGACACCCTGTATACAATGCGAAAATTCGATGATTAGTTTTTTTGTAAAATTCTTTTACTACATCATATGTTAAAATGAGGAAATATTGGATAGGCAAAACATAATTTGTTTAACATTGTTCAAAAGAAATATTGTATACATCTTGTAGTATAAGGCGTACTGTTGTAGATTTCATTAAAATTTCTTGCGATGTACATAAAATTTGAAAAAAATTTATAGAATTGCTACGTGTTTTTGTTTGAGAAGCGCATCTGCAGATACAAAATAGATATCAAGGGAACTTTTTCATCTCAAAAATTGATATTACATAGTGCCCACAAAAAAGTTTTTAACCAAATGTACAATAATTTTTATGGAACACTAAATATACAAAAATCAGCGTCAGGAAAGGAAGAAGATGATGGCAGCAGACCAGAAGTTTTCTTCCACGCTGTAGCGAACGAACCAAAGAAAAAAAAACAGGAGAGCTTTTGTTTGATTTTTCTCTTGAAGAAATTACTTATCCTGCACAAATGGAATTTAGGTCATAAGGTAAATTAGATGCAGCAGATGTAACAAACGAAATAGTTTTTTCTTCTCCCACTCGCGCATCAAGGTTCAAGCTTAGGTTTGTGTTAGTCAAACAAATCTTTGACTAACATAAAAGCATGTCCACTTTCCAAAGACGAAGAATTATCGCTTTTTATAGAAACTAAATTGACAAAAACATCAGTACAATGTCAAGAGAAGTGTTGCAAAAAGTCGCTATTCAAATTATGGTAAAATTAAGGAACTTTTCCAATAAAAGTTGCAATCCAAACAGTCTGTTAGACAAAACGAAAGTGTTTCTCCAAAACTTGTTGACAGCAGGGCAGTGGCATAAGACATGCTCCACCATTTAATCAAGTTAATGTTCAGTATTCAGTAAAGATACCCATTTGAACTCTAATACCAGCACGTGTCAGTTCTAAACTGTTTCCGGGTTTGACAGCAACGATGTTAAATAATTTCGCATATCTCAGAATTGGTCCATCATGTCTTTAGCATATAGTCCAATCGTGTGTTTCTTTGATCCGACAAATACATTAACGCTGCCTTCTCGTGCTAGCTCATCTGCCGCTTGATTACCTAGAGTGACCTGGGACCTAGATCAGAGAGACTCAGTTCTCACTCTTACAGTAATTAGCCAGAGCCGTTACTAATAAACCAGCCAATTTTCGCTTTCAGACCAGATCTGCCAACATATCTGAGGGTATTGATAGCTTAGTATTAGTACCTCTATTATATGTACCAGAAGTCAAGGCCCCTCACTTTAGAGATCGATATCTTCGAAATTGCTCGATGAAAAAAGTTGCGGTAAAATTTTTTAAACAGTGATCACTTCTGTGTATCACAGTTTAATTTGGAAATTAGATTAGTTCAATTAAATTTATACTACTGGTTTTGTTTTTTGTTTTTATTATTATTGCCTGACTAGTTTCGACATAGGAGCCATCATCGGAGGCCTACAAACAATTAACATGGTTGTGAGATCAAAAAATATATATAAAAACAAGTAAAATAAAAATTAGTGAATATCAAATATAGTTAAATCTTAAAGAGAAACAATACTCACATCATCAGTATTAAATAAATGAAAAGCAAAACAACATTATAAAATTTGTCCACTGTAAAAATGATGTTAGGTAGTGAAACAAATATCAAAACAAGTACATCGAATACCTTAATGATCAAATAGAGTTACACCACCACTATACAGAACTCTAAAACAACCTTTCCCAACAGAACCTACTTAACTTGACTATGAAATAATCCACTTACATCCATTTCCCTCACCCCTTTTTTCCTCAACAGAAGAGAGCTCCAACTAAAGATTGTATAGTTGGAGCTGCACTGATTGAGTTCCTTGAAAATCAAATTCCTTTCTACATTTCTTTCACGACATATTTTTTCAGTTTTCTCCTATTTCCCTATTCCTCTCTATCCTATACTGATATTTTAAATTTAAAATTTTCTCTACCACGTTCTTTAACCACATGATGTGAACATACGCACAAGACATAACCTTAGTGCTCAACAACCACATTGCTAATAATAATAACTGTGTATTCCATCACAGTAAAATTACATACATTCTGTTATTGTAAAACCAACACATCACTACCTAACATCATTTTTACAGTCAACAAATTTTATAATATTGTTTTGCTTTTCATTTATTTAAACTAATGATGTGAGTATTGTTTCTCTTTAAGATTTAACTATATTTGACATTCACTAATTTTTATTTTACTTGTTTTTATATATATTTTTTGATCTCACAACCATGTTAATTGTTTGTAGGCCTCCGATGATGGCTCCTATGCCGAAACTAGTCAGGCAATAATAATAAAAATAAAAAACAAAACCAGTAGTATAAATTTAATTGAACTAATCTAATCCTATAACTAGTTAAACAATGGATCTCATTTCAAAATAATTTGGAAATGTTTGGAGGTGCGGCTTTTCTTTTATCGCAATTTAATAAGATGTGGTTATTTCGAAAATAACCAGGCGGATTTCTACGCGATTTTTACCAAAGTGTGTTTAATAATGTTGTATGTCGGATTCCGTTAACAGTTTTTCAAAATAAGAGCTCCCTAATTTTTTAGAAGTGATTTAATGGGAATACAAGTTAAAGAAAATCCGCAATTATCCACGAAACTGTATGAATTATCGTTAAAATAAAATCTGCCCCACATTGGGTTACCAGCAATTCAAATTTGAAATATTTTCGTCAAATAGCTTTTGGGAAAAAAATCGCAAAGTAGATAAAGTTGGCGACAACTTTGTCTACTTTGCGAAAAAGTAGATAATGGTAGTCTCGTAGCAGACTCTCAATAATCGGGTGTGATACGCAGAAATATTCTTTGGTTACAATAAACTTTACCATATTTTTTTTCATCGAGCGATTTCGAAGATATCGATCTCCAAAGCGAGGGGCCTTGACTTCTGGCACGGATAGTACCTTCTACAACCCATTGGTAAAACATTTTGGAACAGCTTAGAGAATATTACTTAAACCTATAAATGGTAATCTAGGCTATTTTCCGTATATACACGTGTAAAGGAGTTAGGGAAGTTAAGCTCGGGATTCTACGTACTAGAGGTTTCATTACATAAGTATTACAACCGTTAAGTATATCATAAAGTACTTCATATTTGTTGATTGTGTAGATTTTTTTTAATTTCCACCATTTTTTACCACTAATAAATATAAATATGTTTTTGACCATGATTTTTAACTAATTCACTTCTGTGCGACGAACCATTTGTTAAAGATAAGAAAACAACAATTTTTAATATTTTGTTAGAAAATGATTATCCAAAGACTTAACGTCTAAGTAAAATTTGGTATAGTTTATACAATCATAATGAAAGTCAAAGCGTTGACCGCTTAAACATCAATATAGGTATAGCATCAATAATGCACCAACTACCAAAGAAAATCATCAAAATAATTTAAGAGAGAGAAAAGATAAAATTGATGATAAAAATCAAACAAACAAGAAACGACACTTAATTACCAATTATATGAGTAGAAATAAGAGAGACATCATTATACAAACGAATAAAGAAGAAAAAAATACACAACAAATAAAAATGGACGATATTCCTCAAATAAAATATCATAAAATTAAATATATACCTGAAATGACTAATAAAATAACAAACATTTTTAAAAAGTAAATGAAATAAAATTCGCACAGTATAATCGTAATAAGTTGCAAACTCTGATGATAAATATGAAAGACAAAATAAAACCTATAGATAAAATAAATACAATTTTTCAATTTGAATGTTACGACTGTAACAAACTTTACATAGGTGAAACAAAACGACATATTCACAAACGTTTAAAGCAACATCAATATGATGTAAAAAGTTTAAAAACTATAAATAACACAGCATTGCGCCAACATTCAATAAAAAAATAACATCATTTTAATTTTGAATAACCAGAGATTTTAAGTAAAGAAAAAATACATTTAATAGAAAAAAATTGAAAGGAATATTTATAACCGAAAATATAAACAAAACAATTAAATTATCATTAATTAATTAATTTTAAATCAGATACGGGAAATTTTTCCCGTATACAGCTTTTCTTCGGCGTGGGGATTTTGCAAGAAAAACCAAATAATGTATAAATATACATTATTGGTTTTTATATGTATAAATATACATATAAAAACTACATTGATGGTATATTTTAATTTTTGATGTTGATTGTTAATGTTGTGATTTGTGCTGATTATTGTTTAGGTATTGATTCATTGAGATAGCGTGGTAGTTTACAGTGATTTGATGTTTTGTAGATTGTTATGTACCCGATGCTGGGCAAATCGAAACGTCGCACAGTGGTTCAAAATGGCAAAAAGTGACGCATAGACCTTTAGAAATTTATTACGTTGATGAAATTTGGTATATAGGTATTATAACAAATATGATGATTTGTATCAAAATTTAGACCAAATTAGTTAACCGAAAGTGACACTTTACCTGAACACCCCACCTCCACATTTTCATATAAAGTTGTAATTTAAATTGGTGTAGATGAATGCCATTTTGTATGATCTATTATAATCTTGCAAAATATCCAAATATCAAATTTCAATCAATTCGCGTAACCGGAAGTGTACCGGAAGGTACTTTATCTGAGCACATCTCCAATTTTATTCATAAAAATTGTCACTCTAAATTAGAATAAAAATAAATAAAATGAATTGTAAAATTGTAAAATTTCTAAAATTGTAGTTTCTATGGCCCTCCAAAATATTCTGACATCATAGTTTGGTCTTGTTGTGTAATTGGAACTAATAGAAAGTAAAGGAATAAAATATTCCATAGAATAGATTCAAGTAGTTTGGACGATATAAAATAAAAAAAGATATGTAATGAGAATAGTATATAGAAGATAATATACCTACATGTATTGGTGCAGAAGATAAGTATACCTACATGTATTTATGCATAGGTAATTGGTTATGTGTAGGTATTATATATAGGTATATATATATATATATATATATATATATATATACAAAAAAATGAAATACAACCAGTTTATTAAATTCAATAAACATACTTTACTATATTAAATGGTGTCTTCAAATTCTTCTGCGAAGACTGGTAAGGGACTTTCCTCATCGAATTGTATGTCGTCATCAGAATCTGAATCATACGATTCATTCAAAGGAGCATCTTCAAAATCAGCAGTATCATCTATGTGTAGTTTTTTTGTTGAAGATTTACTCTTTGCAGATGATCTATTAAATGCTCTGAATATTTTAAAAAATAAAGGATCAGACGTTAACATGAATCTGTTAAAAATATCTTCAAGTGTATCTTTGCGTGATGTTTTTCTTGAAAAGTCGGTCCTATATTTCTTGAAATCTTTGTTTCTAGACTCCAGTGGTTCTTCACTTAGAGCACCTATAAAATAAAAACTATAGTTTTCTTGTTTGTTGTCTATTCAAGTATAATTTACCTAATGGAATTGATCCAAAATGTTGAATATATTCATGCCCGTGAAACAAAATTTTATGCACAGTTGGAGAAAATGTGAATGAGGGGTATGTTTTCGAAAACTTTTGTGCTGTTGCAATGCCGTACATTTCATATTTCTTGAAATTAACTACTGTGTTGCAAGATATTGCCGCTAAAAGATTTGAAAATCGCTCGATAATTTCAACATCAATTCCTGTTATTTCTGATGTTAATTTACAATCTTGAAAGAATCTTCTGGCGGTATTCCCATCATGGGAAATTCCAAAACCTGGCTTGGGTTTGTCTATAATTAGGCCAGTTTTTTCCTTGAACAGTTTTTGAATTTCCTTCTTCCGCACATCTGTTTGCTTGTTTTCGTCCAATCTAGAAGAAATTAGTCATAGAAAATAAAGAAGTATTAGAAGTAAATCTCTTACTTATAGGCACATCGTAGTAAAAACTGCATCATATTAATTTTCGCATGTAATGGCGATATACCAAAGCCAAAAACAGTTTTGTTAATTGCTCCTTTGTCTGGAAATTTATTTAAGTCTTTAGGTCCAGCTAAACATACTGGACATCTCTAAAATCATTTAATTTTAGTTATCTTATTGACAAAAGAATTCTTTCGTTTCTGTCCCACGTGTAATATAATCATGAACACACTTACCGAAGTTGCGGGATTTTTAATAATAGCGTTGATAACTTTTCCATTTATCATGGTGAACAGAAAACTATGTGTCATTTCCACCTCGTATGATTCCGACATCTTAATCATTGATGGCCTTAAATTTTCTATTACTGTCATCATTCTTGTGTACTCTGCCGTTATGGAATTTGGATCTTCTTTACAGAATGCCATTCGTATTGGCCTACATAGACTAAATTAAAAAAAAACAGGAGATTAGAGCCTGCGTTACAATATTTTATATGAAAAAATACCTTGACGAATTAGGAGAGTCATTATTCCAAACAATGACCTTATCACCTTCTATAAATAAGGGTAATATGTGCGTACACATTACGGTGGCATCCGAATTTTCTGGATTAATAAACCTTTGTTTAAATTCAGGATGACCACTGCTGCCATCCATACCCCATTTAAATGTTATTTTCAACCTGTTTGGGCAATTTTCTATTGGAATATTTTTCAAAATTCTTTCGGCTGTTCTGTCCACCATATGTTGAAGCGATACCTTTGCCTCTATTTCCGAAAAGTTATCGGGATTTAAAGTGGGATAGCTTTCTTTTTTAGCTTTCAATATTTCGTGGTATGTTGGATATATATCAACTTCTATAAAATAAATACAATCAAGTAAATTAGGTCTACATACTTAATAAAATGAATATTACTTTTCCACAATGCTGCTGAACGCATATTTTGATACTGAGCCTTTGTTTGTTTGCCATTTATAATAAATAAGGCTATTGCTTCTTCCGGAGAAAATGGTTCGGGAGCACTGCGCTCCACAGCGGACAATACGTCTTCTGGGACTAAGCTAGCCAATTTTACAGCTTTTGCTGCATCGATTTTATGCTCTTGTCTAAGGGCAGATGTGGCGGCATACGCTAATTCTTCAGACGTGTAACTATCTCTTATTTCTAAAAATAAATTTTATAGCCACATTATATCAAACACGTGCTGATCTATTACCTTTGGTTACTCTATTTTTTTGAGAGGTTGACAAATCTGCAAAACATTTTCGTTTCGAAGGTCCAGGTTCTGACACATTCTCATCACATAATTTGTTAAATGGTTTGTCATCTAACCAAAGTTGATTTTTGGCAACAAATTTTTCCCAAGAATATCCAGAATTTCTCCATTTTTCTGCCCATTTCTTTAAAAAAGATTTTATTTGGGTTTCATTTGGAAAAAGTCCGCGCCCGTTCATGTATGTTAGTATTTCGTTAAATACCTCTGTTTTAGTTCTATTACTAAAACCTCCCTTAAGAAATTTATTGCATAGATCTATACGCGTAATTTCAGCTGTAATAAAAAAAATACATTAGCAAAAATAATAGCACTATACTATACAGGATATGATATGAAATAAACTATTACCAAAAATTTAATGAACTGTTAGCTATACTTACTATAACTTGATCAGTGATAGTGGCAATGTGTGAAGCGGAACATCAATATCATCTCACTTGTTGATTATATTAAAGGAGAAAAGATTTCTAATGATATCGAGGAATGACAAATTTGTAGCAAATTTTTTTCCAACTTTTGAGGGTTGTAGTTACCTAGGGGTGTCGATGTGTATGTGGTTCTTGTATATAAATCATCTACCTTAATTTTCGGAAAACAATCACTTCCCAAAGTTTATCGCATTTGCAGCGAAACACTATAAAATAAATCAAAAGTTGGATCCAGATGGTTTTAAATTATTCACCACTGATAAGATAATACTCAAAATTATATTTACAATCAATAACTGCAGCAGGCTGAAGCTGGCGTAAACATTTATTATGACTTATTTCCTAATAGTTGCGTATTTTACGGATATGTAGTGTTAAAATGTAACATATTTTCGACAGGCGGATCATGGTGGGTCTAAATCATATACCTCCAGGTACGTAATACTTTAAACTATATTTACGATGAAAATTCAAAGCGGGCATAGGTGGGCGTCGAGACTTATTACAGTTTATAACTTAAAAATTGTCATAATTCATGATACACTTTTTCATAATGTTAGCTGATAATCAAGGCATCAATTGAAAAACTGTTATATACATATGATAATACTTACCTAAACGCTTGGATTCCATATTTTCTTCAGAAATAACTATCACTCGAAACGTCACAAAATTATCTTAATGTGCGCTAATGAAGCGATAAGGCAAAGTGACCTAAAAACCTGCCCGACCTCCTTATAAGCAAATCCATCTTACTCAGGTAGATTTGCATATAATTGACTTTGGGTATCGGTTTTTCTTGGAAAAAAGTGTTATTTATAAAAGGGCTTTCCCAAAATTACCTAGGGGTAAATTTGTTTTTTACCTCTATGCGTCACTTTTTCATGTTTTGAACCACTGTGCGTCGTACTATCTGTTTAGACATGTATTAATTTAAATACAAGAAAATTCACAAGGAGAAAAAATGTGTTTTAATAAATAAAAAAGTATATATCTATAGTTCTTTTAATTCTATAATACCTGCCAAATTGTTGTAAAATTGGCAGAATTGACAAGGAATTTTGTTTTATCATATTTTGAAATAAATACAGTAGCTCACAGCTTATTTGATACAGTTCATAGTTCAAAATTTAAAGAGAAGTTAATTTAAAACGGAGATTTGTTAGACAAAATTTGAACGTAATTGTAAAGAATAATAGTTTAAAATTAAGTAAAAATCTTTATTTATTAAACAAATTGGTTTCTAATAATATACAAACTAGAAAATAGCAATTTTTTTATTCAACTTTATAATCACAACTTATTTGATACAGTTGAATTTAGAGATTGAACTTAGAAATTGCTATTAATTTTTTTGGCATTTATCACCGCCTTTAGCCGATTTGGTATTGACTCGACCACTTTTTTGGTTACTTGTGACCTAATATTCTGCCATTCTTCCTATAGTGCTTTTTTTTAAGTCTTCTTTGTTGGATATTTTACACTTGCATATATTTTCATCCAAAATTGCCCATAGATTTTCAATGGGAATCATATCCGGCGATTGTGCTGGTGGTGCCATTAAGTGAGAGCAGTCCCAGATAAGCCACGACTGTACAATTCTTGATTTGTGTTTAAGATCATTATCCTGATAAAAGCGAAAATTGCGTCCTATGCCTAGATGTTCAGCACTTTGAACCAAATTTCGCTGTAGAATTTGAAGGTATATGTTGATTGTACTGGTGGTGCCATTAAGTGAGGGCAGTTCCAAATAAGCCACAACTGTACAATTTCTGATTTGGGTTTAGGATCATTATCCTGACAAAAGCGAAAATTGCGTCGTATGCCTAGGTGTTCAGCACTTTGAACCAAATTTCGGTGTAGAATTTGAAGGTCATGTTTTTATTTGTAATTTCGTCAATAAAAACTAAGTTTCCTACGCCGGCAGCGGACATGCAAGCCCAAACCATGACGCTTCCACCACCATGTTTAACCGTAGCTTTTAAATTTTCCTTTTTTAATTCCGTATTTGGTTTGCGCCGTACATAGGACAAACCATCCGAGCCAAAAATGTTAAATTTAACACAAAAATTACATCACTAAAAACTCTAGGCTCTTCCAAATATGTTCTTTTGCAAAGTTAAGTCGACTTAGCTGATTTTTTTATTTATAAAGGGTTAGGTGCTATTCGCCCGTGAAAGTTATGATGGCGCAGTACTCGTCGAACAGTTTCGACGAGTTTCGTCGACTTTCGTCGAACTGCTCTTGGATCTCGACAGCCAATTTTGAAGCGGATAACTTTGGATTAACTTTGATTTTCCGAATAATCAATCGCTCGTCAGTTGCGTTAAAAATCTTATTTGGCGCAGTTCTCCCCTTATTTACAATACGATTCTTGTGCACAAATCTTTCTATAATGTGCTGTACTGTGGATGCACTTAAAAATACCATTTTCGCAGTTTTTGTAATAGACTCCCCATTTTCGAAATCGTTTAAAACCAGTCTCGCTGTTCAACAGTTGTTCGACGACCCATTTTTTAAACTCTAACAATTCACAAATTACCAAATTAACAAATTACCGTAATCTAAGTTCCTCTATTACCGTATTTTCATGTAAACAAAGTTGATGTAATTAATTCAATTGATTTTAATCAAAACATTCATCAATATAACAAGTCTTGTGTTTGATATTTTAAAACAAGGTTGAAATTATATAACAACAATTCTTTATTGGTGACCTCCACGAATGAACTATAACTAACACTAGCAAGCAAAAGGATTGCTACATATTTTAACCTGGATCTCATATCCAACCTCGTTGCCTCAATCCCTTCGGCTACGCTACGCTTTGAACTTGCCTTACAAATTAGATTTTGTATTTTCTATAATTTTTTATATATTCACTCTCAAAATTATATATGGGATGAAATCTTCAAAAACACTGTCAATACATGTCGACAAAATCAGCAGCTGATTTCATGACAAATCCAAGCATACGGGAAGCTTTTCCTAAATTAATGTGCTCACTGAATAATAGCTTGGTATGAAATGTCACAATTTCGTGATGGATTCCTTATCGAAGTAACCCACTCAATTATTCACCCCTCCCCCATAATGTGCTCAAAGCGTATAGGACCAGGGTTTATCTAAAAGTAATTGTAAAGCATTTGCTATATTCAAAATGATAAAGTTTGTTACACAATTTTGTATTAGTAAGTTCACAGAGATCTCTCTGAAGAGCAGAACTGTCTCTAGAATTGGCCATATGGCAGAAGATCTTTAGATCAGTATACATTGAACTAACCGATTGCGTTAACCACATAAGCAAGCCTCTATTGAATGCTGTAGGGTAAACCAATTTTGCTGTGTGCTGTGACCATCTCTTTCCCCTGATCTAAGGGCGTCCCATTCTAGTCATCGTCTATAAAGCTAAAAATCTGCAAGAGTTGAAAGAAGCTATCATAGTACAAATGACGGGAATTGGTGTGGACCTGTGTGAGAAGGGTTTGAGGATCGACTACAAGCAGTGCATTGCAGAAAACATAAAGATAAGGAAAAAATATAAAAGACCATATCAAAAAAGTTTGGCCTAGTACTTTTACCCTGATTTGAATTTCTCACTCCTTCGAGAATGATCTCGAAAGTGTTCCACAGTGTAGTTGTTAAATAGTTATTTACGAAACCAGTAATAAAAAGATTAATTTCACGAGCAAATCTCGTTTCTAAATTTAATCGGATGATACAAAATGATGAAATTCGGATGATTGAAATTTTTTAACACGGCATTTCCTTCTTACGTTAAAGTTCTACCAGTTAACGGCTTTAGGAACACAGCTGTAGAGTTTCTAAGCGCAAACGTTTTTCATAGTTTTGACGACTTTTGCGCCGATTTTTTTCAATTGACCAGGCCCTTGCATAGTAGCCCATGTGCTTGGACTATGATGTATCTTTTTTTATTGTCTCTATGTATTTTTTATGACGTGTGAAAATACGTAATGTGTATGCAAATCACAAATAAATAAATAATTGTGATTTAACATAGACAGGACTATTTCTTTGCAAATAGTTTTAAATATAAGACATAGAGAATAACAATGAATAACATTTCCAGCATAGATTTGGAGTATATATGAAAATTTTGAATTAAATGCTTGTTAACTATCAATACCTTTGTCAAAGTTAGTTGATTAGATCATGTGATTTAATGTTGTTGGCTATTTCTTCTATGACTTTTTGAAATCACAGAAAAATTTTCTTTTTGAATGAAGGTTTATATTAAGACAGGCAGAGATTTGGGGATGGAATTTAAGTTCTGCAGATCAAAATTTCTAGCAATCCTGGAGTTTAATCAGAATTTTGAATTAAATGCATATTAGTTATCAAAATTTCCAGTCTACATTTTAGACAAGTTCTTGAATTGAAGAAACACTTTTTTTAAATCAAATAGAATATATTGTTGCGCAATAGATTTTAAAACCAGACAACCTTGAATCGTTTTTCTAAAATACAGAAAAATAGTTTAGGAAGTAGTCTTTAAGGATTTGATGAAAACATTTATTTTTATTAGTCACACAATTAGTAATAAATTGTAAAAAATCTTTTGGTTAAAAATTTTTATTCGTCACGCATTAATAAATATTATTCATTACATACCATAAATTGAACTTAACTAACTTTTTAATAACTAAACTTTTTAATTCGGACAAAAAAGTTCAATTTTTATTAAAAATGGGAATAATTAATTAACTTTTATAATCAGAATATAAAAGTTGAGCGATTTGGTGATTTGAACATGCAGGACGCATTATTTATGCTGAAATAAATTTGATAAATCAGTAATAAAATATTTTTTCCTCTTTGTAACTCGATCCGGGGACATATTGTATATTGTAATAAATAAAATCTTATTAATATTTAAGATTCTAGCTAATTCAATCATTATTATAATTTAAAATAATGTTTTTTTATAAAGTTTTTTTAAGCCATGTTAAGACGGTAAATACGAGAAGTAATGCATAAAACGGCTTGGAAATGTGCCAAAAACCGCGATTTGCAAATATACGGTTACAATATAAAACTTACATTTTCATTACGACACCAAACAAAGAAAAACTACACATGTCTGTATTTATAGCTGATGACATAGAAATTCAGAAATCAATAGAATCTATCAGAATATAATATAAATCATGTCGAAAACGTAGTGAAATTTAGAACCACATTGAAATATTTGTTTTTGTATGGTTTCCGGTTTTTAGTTCAGTTTCGACTCATATTTCAGCAGTGTAAAAGAAAAAGATGCGTTTATATTCAAAATCACAATTTAAGTTTTATGTAAACACATTATCTTTAAAATTTTACATTGACATTTCGGTATAAAAATGTGATATATATCTCAAACGAAAGCTGCAATATAAATTTTTTTTCATCTTCCATAATCAAATTTTCCAAAAACTATCAAACCTTTCTTAAATTTTGTGATTTTTGCAATAAACTTTTAGGATATTAAAACAATTTTTTTTGTATTACTAAGTGAAATAGCTGTTATTTTTAATTACATCGATTTAAGTGAACGAGAGACAAGGTCAAGCCATTATCGCATCACAAGCAATTAACTGTTTATATTTGTAAACTAAGTAAATTATAATTAGACACCAGTTTATATTTGTACATATATAGACCATAATAGGTACGACGACAAATATAATGGCAACAAATTTAGTCAGCAAGACTTAATCGTCGTAAATCATATGTGCACATTAAAAAAAGCAAGAGACAATGCCACCATTCTAAATATAAATATGTATTCACATGCGGTTTTTCGTCATTTGCAATCAAGATGGGTACATGTTGGCGGAAGCCTTTTCTTGAAATAGCTCGCTTATTAATAGATATTAAAATACAGTGCTAAATGGAAAGAAACTTTGTCCTACTTTGATTACGATCTATAGAAACTTCATATCGATTTCGTATCAATCAATAACTAAGTATTATGTGGTTAAATTCTTCATTCTTTAAGGTTAAATAAAAGTTTAACGCGGAGAATAGACGAATCATATTGAATAGTTTCGTAGAAACTCAATTAATCTAGAGTTTAGAACGTTGACCGTGCAGTAAAACAGAGAGTTTATAGTTTAACGAATGCTCTGGGGACATAATTTAAATTTTAATTGGGTAATAAAACGTTTCGTTGAAAATATTGGAACTTTGTTTTGCAAAATTCGTGGAAAATACGTGTTAAATAAAAACAAAGAAATTGGAATTTATTTTATATATTTATTTTATATATTTTTTGTGAATACAATTAATAATTCAGTGAAATTTATTGAAAAGTTTAAAAAGATGTTTGTTAATAATATAAGGAAACAATAAATTAATATTCAAGGATATTCAAAGAATCGATGTCATTCTAATACCTATTAAATTTCCCATACAGCACCCCAATGAACAACAACGTTTGTCTTGTAAAAAATGAATAGTAAAATAATAAAATTACAAAATCGTCATCTAGACTACTAGGAGTGTCCCATTTCTTCGTAGTCCTAATTCTTATAAAATCAGCAAGTTTTTGTTTTTGTTTGTCAGGGTCTTCAATAAATGTTGATATTGTAATTAAACTCCCTACGATTTTCCTGCTATTGTTTTGAAGATACCTTAGAAAAAAGCTACAAATGCAAGCAAGTTTAAAACACAAAATCTGTTATAAGAATAGAATGACATCAATTGATATAAAATTTTTTTGTTTATCTAAATTCTTTTGTTTTATTATTTGTAATGATCTAACAGATTAGTCTCACTTAAGTCTATTGGGTTGGGTTGGATTGAGCTAACTTGGTTTGCGTTGGATTGATTTTTTTGAATCAGTTGGCGTCGTATCAAGTATGTTAACTTCTTTTTAATTCTACGAAAAAGAAACTACAAAAACACTTGAAATAGAGGGAGCGGTCATTCATGAAATTCAAAATGACCACAAATATTTAACATTTTGTATGTACTTGTCTGGAAGATTTTAGTAGAGATTTACTTACCCTTACCATATTCAAAGGGCCCAAGCTTTATTCAGAAATTTTGCATATTTCAGACTTCAGTCATGACCCCCAGACAGTAAATCAATAAAAAAGAACAAGTAAATCCTGTAGATTTACGTGCATAGTTTTATATCTGCAGTATGCTGTCTTTTGCAAGTGGTTTGGTGGTATGTAGTTTCCCTCAGCAATATCAAGTCCTTTGGTTATTTGCACATGTATTTCTCTGGCAATCCCTCATTTATGATCGATTTTAATGTTTCTGTTAGGTTGAATTCTTTTTCTATTCTATAATTAGTTAAGTTTAGTATTTTCCCTGAGTTTTTACACCATAATTTTATAAGCAATAAATAAGATATATAAAACCGAAATAAGATCTGTAACGAAACAAGATGTTATTAAAAAATAACATAAATAGTAGTTACCTTCATCATTAAAGCTAACGTTAGAAATCAGCGATGATGTAAAGATTGAAGAAATAACGGTTTCTTTATCTTTGATTTGAAGACCAAGGTCATCAGAATTAATGAATAAATTCAAGGAGTTTTATCAAATTTTTTTTGGTAATATGGATTGTGCTGAAGAAGTTTGTAAAGTTGAATGGTTCGAGAGATTCAAAACTTGTTTTAATTTCCATAACGTTATGTTGTGTGGAGAATCAGCTTCAGCAGAAAAGTTACAAAATGGCAATATAAAAGATGTGTGACAATTATACCAACATTGAGCATGCCTGCGCTTAGATGTAAGCATAATCTGCGCTTATGATTTCATGTATATAATTTACGTACTTGAAATGACATTAAAGTGTCAACCGTACGAAATGCATGCAAAAATGGTAACAAAGGATACTGCCCAAACTGCAAGTGAAGTTGATGAGGCAATAAACAGCTGTTCTTTCTGTACGGTTACTTTTCAAATCATTGTAGTAGCTGTTGTCGAATATCTCTCAAATGACTTTAATGCATATTTAGAACCGCTACTAATAGAAACTGAATCAGGAACGGATGAAGAAGAAATTAATTCCTCATGTAACAAATTAACGTTTAATGCAGCACAAAATTTTAAAATGGCTTCAATTCTCTTCTTACTTTTTACAAAGAGCTTCAAAAGTATATGCAACAAAAAATGTTCTTCTAAAGCAGTTATTGTTGATGAGAAGAAATTCGAACCTATTTCTAATAATACATATAATAATACATATAATACATATAATTCAAAAATACAAAATATATTAAAGCAATAAATTATAATAGTTAAGTTATAATCAGTAAAGAGCTTTTACAAACAAAAATATAAAAAGAATTTACGGTTGGTACAACCTCATTTGCCTGAGCTTTGTCTTCCCAATTCAGTCCCAGCATCTGTTATGAATGTTTCTTGGAGAACATATATTTTGAGATGAGACTCGAAACTGGGAGATGAAACAGATTTGAGACTAGCTTGATATTGCTTCTAGATCACTTGATACTGCTTTCAAAATACTTGAAATCCTTCTACAAGACATGAAATATTTCTAGAAGATCTGATACTGCTTCTAGAAGACTTGTTACTGTTTCCAGAAGACTTAATACTGCTTCTAGAGGACTTAATACTGCTTCCAGAAGACTTGATATTGTTTCCAGAAAACTCGATACTGCCTCTGGAAAACGTGAAACTAATTCCAAAGAATTGAAATGCTTCCAGAAAAGTTGATACTGTCCCTGGATGACTTCATACTGTTTCTAAATGATATAATATTGATTCTAGGAGATTTGATACTTATAGAAAACTTGTAATGTTTCCAGAAGACTTGAAAAGCTTTGAGATCACATGATACCGCTTCTACTCGACTTGACATTGTTTATTAAACTGCTGGCAGCATATTTTTATGGCAAAACACAAGATATTGTTATTACATACTATTGTACAAAATGCAATATCTTGACGTAAGTAGTTCAAAAACTGTTAACTAAAGACTAAAAACTGCTAACCAACGACATTTTCATTGCAAAAGGCAATGCATTATTAATAAAATTTAATGTTGCTTCTAAAATACCACATATTGTTGACAAAATACAAAAGCTTCATGTTAGAAGTTGAAAAACTGCTAATAAGTAAATAAATTATCTTTAATGTCGGCCGATCATTTCAGTCAGAATACATTTAAAAAATCTCTTCGAACGTCGCTAACCATTATCGTTTACATTATAGACATAGGATGTAGGTAATTGTTATGATGATATTAAGTAGTAGTGGCGGCTGTGATACAATCTTCGTATAGGGCAACTCAATTGGCGAGAGAGCGGAAGCCGTCATTCGTTGTGGTACAATCCAAAACGGTTATTCATTTGGTTTGTTTACGTCTACTAAGAATATATCGATCTGCTTGCGTTTATACCAGTGTTGTTAAATATCCGGATATTTATTTTCAAGGGAATATACCCTGAGTGTATATCCATCTTGGGTAAGTACCCCCACCCAAGATGGGTATTTTGAGGTATTTATGAAATTTAAAGAAAGCGGAATTTTTTCTGCGGCGCCCAAAATACATCCGATTTTTTTAAATTATTAAGATCGCTAAACCCTAATATTTCTAGATATAGGTCTAGTATTAGTTCTAAAGCTAGGTTAGGTTGAGTTGGATTGGGTTCCGTCTTAATAGAGGTAGGGCTAAACCTAAATGTTTTTCGTTCTATATCTTGTATTAGCCCTAGCGAATGAAGACGCATGGCTAAACCTGAATCTTTCTAGTACTCGGTCTAGTGTTAGTCCTAGTTTTAACCGTCATTCAGTGCTTACTTATTATCAATTCTTCTGGAATTAAAGATATAACTAATACTAGACCTACAACCTAGCTTTAGTATTAATACTAGACCTAGAACTAGAAACATTAGGATTTAGGCATTCGTCTTTTTAGACGGCTAAATTCTAATGTTTCTAGTTCTAAGTCTAGTGTCAGTTCTAAAACTAGGTTGAGTTGGGGCAAATAATGTTTCAATATTTGAATTGAAGTAAAACTACACCTAGAACTAGAATCATTTGGGTTTAGTGGTTATTATTTATTAGGCTAAACCCGAATGATTTTAATTCTAAATCTAGTATTAGTTCTAGTTTTAGAATTAGCTCTACTTCTCGTTGCAAAGTGACTTGTCTGTCACATATTGGTCGTTACATACAGCAGGAATTTGGAAAACTTAAAACAGGGAGCAATATTATTAGAATATAGAGCTGCGTTATTAGCCTCCAAAAAATGTTCGGTCGAACAATATATTCAGAATTCTAATAATAAATTAAAGGCTAGCTGGGAAATGATAAATGTAAATCGTTAGTAAAACCGTCTGCTGATTTCGATCCTAATGTATTGAATAAATATTTTGTGGAGTTACCTGTAAACATAGTTAATTCATTGCCAGCTCCGGATGATACGCCATTGAATATGTGCTATATAACACTATGTTCAAAGACGAACCTTACTCTAACTGACGTGTCATACATCGAAATGCGTCAACTACTTAAAGGCTTGAAAAAGAGTAATTCTAAAGATGTATATGGCATTTCATCTAATTTTGTCAAAAAAAATATCAGCTTATATGTGTCCCCCTTAACTAAGCTGGTAAATTCTGCTTTTTCCTTGTCTCAACTGCCGGATTTTTTGAAATGTGCATCTGTTGTCCCTGTATTCAAGGAAGGTGGTATTCAATGGATGTTGGCTGTTATCGCCCAATTAGCATACTGCCTACCTTCTTAAAGATTTTTGAACGCGCGTTGTACAACTGCATATATGATTATGTAGAGCGTAACAACATGTTGTACATGAACCGATTTGGTTTCCGTAAAGGTTTTGGGACGAAAGATGCAGTAGTAAAGTTTGTAAACACTGCGACGAAACAAGATGTTATTAAAAAATAACATAAATAGTAGTTACCTTCATCATTAAAGCTAACGTTAGAAATTAGCGATGATGTAAAGATTGAAAAAATAACAGTTTCTTTATCTTTGATTTGAAGACCAAGGTCATCAGAATTAATGAATAAATTCAAGGAGTTTTATCAAATTTTTTTTGGTAATATGGATTGTGCTGAAGAAGTTTGTAAAGTTGAATGGTTCGAGAGATTCAAAACTTGTTTTAATTTCCATAACGTTATGTTGTGTGGAGAATCAGCTTCAGCAGAAAAGTTACAAAATGGCAATATAAAAGATGTGTGACAATTATACCAACATTGAGCATGCCTGCGCTTAGATGTAAGCATAATCTGCGCTTATGATTTCATGTATATAATTTACGTACTTGAAATGACATTAAAGTGTCAACCGTACGAAATGCATGCAAAAATGGTAACAAAGGATACTGCCCAAACTGCAAGTGAAGTTGATGAGGCAATAAACAGCTGTTCTTTCTGTACGGTTACTTTTCAAATCATTGTAGTAGCTGTTGTCGAATATCTCTCAAATGACTTTAATGCATATTTAGAACCGCTACTAATAGAAACTGAATCAGGAACGGATGAAGAAGAAATTAATTCCTCATGTAACAAATTAACGTTTAATGCAGCACAAAATTTTAAAATGGCTTCAATTCTCTTCTTACTTTTTACAAAGAGCTTCAAAAGTATATGCAACAAAAAATGTTCTTCTAAAGCAGTTATTGTTGATGAGAAGAAATTCGAACCTATTTCTAATAATACATATAATAATACATATAATACATATAATTCAAAAATACAAAATATATTAAAGCAATAAATTATAATAGTTAAGTTATAATCAGTAAAGAGCTTTTACAAACAAAAATATAAAAAGAATTTACGGTTGGTACAACCTCATTTGCCTGAGCTTTGTCTTCCCAATTCAGTCCCAGCATCTGTTATGAATGTTTCTTGGAGAACACATATTTTGAGATGAGACTCGAAACTGGGAGATGAAACAGATTTGAGACTAGCTTGATATTGCTTCTAGATCACTTGATACTGCTTTCAAAATACTTGAAATCCTTCTACAAGACATGAAATATTTCTAGAAGATCTGATACTGCTTCTAGAAGACTTGTTACTGTTTCCAGAAGACTTAATACTGCTTCTAGAGGACTTAATACTGCTTCCAGAAGACTTGATATTGTTTCCAGAAAACTCGATACTGCCTCTGGAAAACGTGAAACTAATTCCAAAGAATTGAAATGCTTCCAGAAAAGTTGATACTGTCCCTGGATGACTTCATACTGTTTCTAAATGATATAATATTGATTCTAGGAGATTTGATACTTATAGAAAACTTGTAATGTTTCCAGAAGACTTGAAAAGCTTTGAGATCACATGATACCGCTTCTACTCGACTTGACATTGTTTATTAAACTGCTGGCAGCATATTTTTATGGCAAAACACAAGATATTGTTATTACATACTATTGTACAAAATGCAATATCTTGACGTAAGTAGTTCAAAAACTGTTAACTAAAGACTAAAAACTGCTAACCAACGACATTTTCATTGCAAAAGGCAATGCATTATTAATAAAATTTAATGTTGCTTCTAAAATACCACATATTGTTGACAAAATACAAAAGCTTCATGTTAGAAGTTGAAAAACTGCTAATTCAAGACTAGATACTGCTTGTAAAACGCTAATGGCTGCTGGTAGAAGACATTGCCATTACAAACAAACCATAGGTGACAGATACGTACAAAATTTTATATACATTTTTTTTACACAAGCATCCAGACTTGATATCACTTCAAGAATTTCTTATAGGAGACTTGATATTTCTTCTAGATGACTTAATTCTACATCCAAAAGACTTGAAATTCTTAGACAAAGCATGAAATGTTTCAAGAAGACTTAAACCGTTTCTAGAACTGCTTCCAGAAAAGTTTTCTTTTCTGGATCTGGAAGACTTAATACTATTTCTAAAAGACTTAATATTAATTCCAGGAAATTTGATACTGTTTCTAGAAGACTTGAAATGCTTCCAGAAGACTTGAAATATTTTCAGAATTGGAAGACTTAATACTATTTCTAAAAGACTTAATATTAATTCCAGGAGATTTGATACTGCATCTAGACGACTTGGAATGCTTCCAGATGACTTGATATTACTTATAGAAGACTTGAAATACTTCCAGAACACTCGATATTGCCTCTGGAAGACTTGAAATGCTTCGAGATCACTTGATACTGCTTCTACAAGACTTGACTTATAGAAGACTTGAAATCCTCCTAAAAGACTTGATACTGCTTGTAAAACTGTTTGCAGAACATTTTCATCGCAAAATACAAGATACTGTTGTACGAATCATTTGAGTTTGCTTGGAAAATGTTACATACTATGGGATAAAATGCAATATCTTGACATATGTAGCTCAAGAACTGTTAACCAACGACATTTTTATTGCAAAAGGCAATAAGTTATCAATAAAATTGTATGTTGTTTCCAAAATATCAAATACTGCTGAGAAAATACAAAATCTTCAGATTGGAAGTTGAAAAACTGCTAATTCAAGACTAGATACTGCTCGTAAATCTTTTAGAGTTTTAGTAGGCTACTGGCAGAAGACATTTCCATTACAAACGAACCATATGTGTCAGATACGTAAAAAATTTTATATACAATCTGTGCTTAGCCTTGACCACTAGATAGTTTTTTGCAAACACTATCTACCACTTGTGCCAGCTGTCAGATTTAGTTTTTTAAAAGTAAAGTAGTCTCTCAAGAGTAATTAGTCATGCTTTCGCAATGTCTTAAGCCAAAAATAAAAATATAAGTTTTAAGCAAGCTGTACATTTCTGCAAGCAAAATGTAGCTTTTTGTCAGCAGTGTTTAGTAATCAATAACGCATTATTAAACAAATTGTTTTTCTGCAATTTTCAAGATTGGTATCGATTAAGTCATACAAATCTTTAAATAATCTTACATACAGTAATGCACTGACCAAGTGTTAATACTTGAAATATATTGATCAACAGATTGTTGTAGTGTTCTTTTGGCGCTCATTTGCTTAATTAGAACGGTTCGAATAAGATAAGATATATCTTTTGTAAGCTTTTCAGCTACAATCGCAAATTTCTCCTGCAGCATCCTTTGAATCTTATAGCAACCCAACCCATTATGACATTCTTGTTATTATTTTTGCTTTAATAATTCTTCAAGCTATTTCACAGCTTGTGTGCTCTGAAGTGTTAATCGCTTTGTGTGACAAATACTGTTTGTGATATTTTGCATTGACATAACAAGATAAAAAAATCGCGAAAAATCGTTTTCAAACGCTTAGAAACATGATTTTGTGTAGGTAAATTGTATCCTGCGAATGAAACATTTTCAGGTTACCATATTTTTAGTCACCTTTTGAGACATATCAACAGAAAAATTTCCAAGATCTTACCTGATAAATTTGAAGTGGTATTTAATTAGTACTATTAACAATCTACAGCTAATTAATTATGAGTATTAACAAAACTTACTTTTTAAGGAAGTAAATTTTAAATATTAACATTGGTATCACATTTTTATATTGATATGTATGTAATGTTCTATATATATGTTATAGGCGAAATAAAATAATAAATATATATCAATTTGATATTTGTTTAGAACATTCTCTGTAACTGTATAACCGTATAACTGTAAAATCGATATTAATTGAGCGTAATATTAAGATAAATGCCGAATAACAAAAATAAGGCCGAATACCGCATTAATTATACGGCTTCGATCGAACTCTAGTTTGAAGTTTTGATTAAATTGGTGTGAACACGAGGTTATTAATGTAATGTTATTAAATTAGAGATGGTTAAAATGTATGTTGTATTAAAATTTAAATAACGGTTACACAAGTTTTACTTTAAAACTTATCTCTTTATAAACATAAACAAATCTCAAAGAATTTCGATAACACTTTAAACATTTAACGATAATATCGAAAATAAGTAAATAAATTATCTTTAATGTCGGCCGATCATTTCAGTCAGAATACATTTAAAAATCTCTTCGAACGTCGCTAACCATTATCGTTTACATTATAGACATAGGATGTAGGTAATTGTTATGATGATATTAAGTAGTAGTGGCGGCTGTGATACAATCTTCGTATAGGGCAACTCAATTGGCGAGAGAGCGGAAGCCGTCATTCGTTGTGGTACAATCCAAAACGGTTATTCATTTGGTTTGTTTACGTCTACTAAGAATATATCGATCTGCTTGCGTTTATACCAGTGTTGTTAAATATCCGGATATTTATTTTCAAGGGAATATACCCTGAGTGTATATCCATCTTGGGTAAGTACCCCCACCCAAGATGGGTATTTTGAGGTATTTATGAAATTTAAAAAAAGCGGAATTTTTTCTGCGGCGCCCAAAATACATCCGATTTTTTTAAATTATTAAGATCGCTAAACCCTAATATTTCTAGATATAGGTCTAGTATTAGTTCTAAAGCTAGGTTAGGTTGAGTTGGATTGGGTTCCGTCTTAATAGAGGTAGGGCTAAACCTAAATGTTTTTCGTTCTATATCTTGTATTAGCCCTAGCGAATGAAGACGCATGGCTAAACCTGAATCTTTCTAGTACTCGGTCTAGTGTTAGTCCTAGTTTTAACCGTCATTCAGTGCTTACTTATTATCAATTCTTCTGGAATTAAAGATATAACTAATACTAGACCTACAACCTAGCTTTAGTATTAATACTAGACCTAGAACTAGAAACATTAGGATTTAGGCATTCGTCTTTTTAGACGGCTAAATTCTAATGTTTCTAGTTCTAAGTCTAGTGTCAGTTCTAAAACTAGGTTGAGTTGGGGCAAATAATGTTTCAATATTTGAATTGAAGTAAAACTACACCTAGAACTAGAATCATTTGGGTTTAGTGGTTATTATTTATTAGGCTAAACCCGAATGATTTTAATTCTAAATCTAGTATTAGTTCTAGTTTTAGAATTAGCTCTACTTCTCGTTGCAAAGTGACTTGTCTGTCACATATTGGTCGTTACATACAGCAGGAATTTGGAAAACTTAAAACAGGGAGCAATATTATTAGAATATAGAGCTGCGTTATTAGCCTCCAAAAAATGTTCGGTCGAACAATATATTCAGAATTCTAATAATAAATTAAAGGCTAGCTGGGAAATGATAAATGTAAATCGTTAGTAAAACCGTCTGCTGATTTCGATCCTAATGTATTGAATAAATATTTTGTGGAGTTACCTGTAAACATAGTTAATTCATTGCCAGCTCCGGATGATACGCCATTGAATATGTGCTATATAACACTATGTTCAAAGACGAACCTTACTCTAACTGACGTGTCATACATCGAAATGCGTCAACTACTTAAAGGCTTGAAAAAGAGTAATTCTAAAGATGTATATGGCATTTCATCTAATTTTGTCAAAAAAAATATCAGCTTATATGTGTCCCCCTTAACTAAGCTGGTAAATTCTGCTTTTTCCTTGTCTCAACTGCCGGATTTTTTGAAATGTGCATCTGTTGTCCCTGTATTCAAGGAAGGTGGTATTCAATGGATGTTGGCTGTTATCGCCCAATTAGCATACTGCCTACCTTCTTAAAGATTTTTGAACGCGCGTTGTACAACTGCATATATGATTATGTAGAGCGTAACAACATGTTGTACATGAACCGATTTGGTTTCCGTAAAGGTTTTGGGACGAAAGATGCAGTAGTAAAGTTTGTAAACACCTGTTTAAGCACCTTTGAGGCGGGGGAGCATTGTGTGGTCATGTTCCTGGATCTCTCTCGAGCGTTTGATTGCGTCTCCCATTCTATTTACTGCATAAACTTGATCACATTTACAATTTTGATCATCGCAGTCTTGAACTCATTAAATCATACTTATCAAATAGAAATCAACGTGTTAATTGTAACCACATGATGACTGATAATTCACCGGTGGAACGAGGTTGGGTTGGTTGTTTTTGTTTTTTTAATGATTTTCCATTTTACATCGGTAACAGAGTGAACTGTTATCTTTATGCAGATGACGCCACCCTGTTAATTAGGGGCCGCAACATTGATGAGATGTTTGATCTATCGGATATTGTACTTGATAGGGCACGCAGTTGGACTGTTTCTAACGAGCTGTCGTTAAACGAAAAATGACCTTTAGTCTTCGAAACTCAAATCTTCTAACCTATAACGGCACAAAATTTCTAGGGGTATACGTTACACCACCTAATTTAAAATTTCAGGAACATGGAACATACCGCTTTCATTGGGGGAAAAATAAGTCGTAATATTTATGCATGAAGACGTTTGATGAGTACTTTGTCGCTGGATGTAGCCAGGATGGCGTACTTTGCGCTTGTTGATTCGCTGACTACCTACTGAATTTTAGTGTGTGGAAATAACCCTTCTAGTGTTCATATCTTTAAACTTCAACGAAGTGCCATACGCATCCTTGGCAACGTGAGATATCGAGATGACTGCCGATATCTATTTACTAGATTTAATATTCTTACGATTCCTTCCGAGTTTATATTGGAATATATACTGTATGCAAACAAAAATAAATCAGTATATCAAGTCCAATTTGTAGTGCATAAATACGGGATTAGGGGTAGACATAACCTCAGGCCGAAACGTTATCGTTTGAAGGTGTCACAACGAGGACCGGAATTCTTGTTCCAACAGTTGTTGGAAAAGATTTATATAAACTGCAATTTTGAATTTCTGTTAGTGATTTACAAAAATTAATATAGACTATAAAAAAATAGTAAGTTGAAAAAATAAGTCGATTTCGAGTCTCGATCCTTGGACTTCGAAACCAAATTTCGGCGATCACCCACCGCACTATACGCAATCGTTAAAAATCGATTTTTCCTTGCGATATATAAAATGAACTTTAAATGTGTTGAAACTTAAAAAATAAATTACATCCCTTAGAAGGGGCATTGGATCAAAAGCTCTGGTAAAAGTGAACTGGTCAACTGCGATGTCTCCTTGTAAGTACACAAACTGATATATTTATTTATTTGTGAATAACTAAATAAATTCAAATTGAACAACATATTCATGTAATACCATAAATTTTTAATTAGTTAAGTACCCACGGTTTGGGTTTTTATCCTAAGCCGGGATATATACCCAGTTTATAAATCACTTTTTACATTTATACGTCAACCAAAATTATCATTAAATACAGCTTTCAGCTTTTCAAACGGATATTATAGTTTAATCTAACAATATACATCAATTTAATTTGCAAGCATTTGTTTGCAAACGAATATGAATCGTTTTGAATTTAGACATGGTATAGATGCAAAGAAGAAGAAATAACAACCTAACATTCAGTTAATTTGCGTGTCGATCTGTTCGTTTAAACCAATTCAAATGGGCTATTGTACATTTTGTATGGATTCAATTAAATTGTTAGGAAAAGAAATTTGTACCAATTTAAATGCTTTATAAATGTTTATAGATTATTTACATTTAATTTTTTTCTAAAAGATTTTTTTTTCTTTTTCAGGATGCCCATTACACGAATTTGTTTGCGGGTCAATATGTTACAACATAAATCAATATTGTGATGGACACGTTGATTGCATAAACGGTGCAGACGAACCAGACGGTTGTAAACCAATACCACAGGAACAACGCTGCCTTCACGGTCATTTCGCATGTCAAATATCACATCGATGTATCCCACTTGGTTGGGTTTGTGATGGCGAAATTGATTGTGGTCCGACTCGAAACGGAATGGACAAGTCCGACGAAGACCAGTGTAATATAATCAATTCGTGTCCTTGGAACCATGCCCATTGTGGTACTGTCAATAGTCAATGCATTCCTATACCGTCGTTTTGCGATGGTGTTCCCGATTGTTTAAACAGTGTCGATGAAATGGAATTTTGTGATCTGTCAACCGATATATGTGAAGAAGCACAATGTGTTCATGGGTGTAAATCAACGTTTGATGGGCCTAAGTGTTATTGCCCGGAAGGATATCGTCCAGAAGAAAATGGCACAATTTGTGTTGACGCAGATGAATGTGGATTGGGGAACACTTGTGAGCAAGTTTGTATAAACACGATTGGGTCATATCAATGTAGCTGCGTTTCTGGTTATAAAATGGTAAATGAATCTTGCGTAGGACTTAATGGTACGGAATAAATTATAATTAATCTATTAGGAAATATAAACCATAATTACAAAAAACAAGGTTTCAAAATGGAGTTTTATTTTTAGTTCCAATCAATGAGCCAACATCGATTTTATTTTCAACGCTTAACACAATTCAACGAATCACCCCAGATGGTAGAAATTGGTCAAATTACTCGAAATTAAATGTATTAAATAGTCACGGGTTAGAATTTTCACATCGAAACAGATCCTTCTATTATATCCATCATAACGTGAGTGAATCAACGTTTATGGGTGTAAATGTTGATAATTTCACCGACCGTTGGCCGTTACCAAAACCCGTTGTTTTCAATAACTTAGATTCAATTCAACAAATAGTTTTAGATTGGTTAACTGGAAACTGGTATTTTTTGGACGATCAAAGAGAAATGATCTTATTATGCAATAACACGTTACGATGGTGTAAAATTGTTGTCGACGTAAATATAGATAAAGGTAGAGCGATGGCGGTGAATCCTTTAATAGGGTTTATGTACTTTTCAAAGTGGGGAATGTCCGCGCCGGTTATCGAAAGATGTAAAATGGATGGGAGTGAAAGAAAAACTTTGGTTGATAGAAAGATTGTTTACCCTTACGGGGTTATTGTTGATTATGCAACACACGATGTTTATTGGTTAGACACGTATTTAGATGTGATTGAAAGCGTTACTTTCGACGGAAAATATCGAAGAACGATCATGAAGGGATCTGCTGTTCAAAATTTAAATGGTATCAGTATGTTTGAGAATACTTTATATGTTACTTCATGGAAGGACAATAGTTTATTTAAGATAAATAAAAAGACGCTTGATACACAAATTGTTAAAACTAATATTTCTAGACCTGTTCATATACATGTTTTTCATCGACAAAGACAACCAGATGGTAAGTTTAATATTAAATTAAAATCAATGATTTTTTATTGAAACAATGTGTGTAATTTTTATTGTTTAATATCTCTAAAATTTGCGATTGGCTAACACTTCAAAAGGAAAGTAATTCTGGTGTAATATTGTAAATATGTCGCACAACATATAGTCACGCTTTATCATTCGATTTCATGCGCTGGTGAGTTAGTGTAAATAATTGGGTATTTATTAATTTTATATATTGCATTCCATTTAACGTGATAAAATAGAACAGTTCAAAAATTACTCATTGTAAAACTTTCTCAGAAAGGAAGCAGAAATAATTTTACATTGGGCCATTTTTTTATTACAGATTCAGATTGAATGCTACAGAATTTTTAAAAAAATCAGTTTCTTCACCTCTTACTTATTGTTAATTAGAAATGAATGTTTCACAGCTGTGTTCTACTACCGTGCACGTGTTATTGATGAACAATAGGAATTAATTAATAAAATTACCATTAATAAAATTAATTAAAAGAATGTTATAAAAAGATATTGAGTAATTATGGTTATTATGCTATTAATATTTTTATTATGTAAATCAATAAAAGTAATTATATTGTACGTTTCTACAAATCTAATAGAACTCGATTATTTTAACATTTAGCAATTTTATATCAAATAACCAAAATACATTTAAAACTAAGCTGAGTCAGATGATGGATTATGTATTTTAGGTTCATAAAAGACATTTTATTTAAACAAACTTTCTTCCAACGCGTTTATTTTTGGAATTATGAACGATCTTAACGAGAAAATAGTTAATTTTGACATTTGCGATTTTACAACTTGTAAACAAAAAAATAATTATAACGAAGCTTAATTAGGTTCACACCGGTGTAATACTCGTGAACTGCAAGAGAAGACATGATACTGGCCCTGGAAGACTTTACTACTGCTTCTAGGAAACGTGACACAGCTTCAGCAGATTTGAAATACTTCAAAAGACTTGATATTGTTTCAAGAAGGCTTGAAATATTTTCAGAAGACTTAAGCGGTTTCCAGAAGACTCACTACTACCTCTGGAAGATTTAATACCATTTCTCAACGACTGGAAATGCTTCCGGAATGTGTGAACTGATTCTAGGAGACTTGACATTATTTCCATAAACAAGCTTAAATAGCTTCCAGAAGACTTACAATGCTTTCAGAAGTTTTGAAACTTCTTCTAAAAGACTTGATCTGCTTCCAGAAAACTTGATACTGCTTCTAGATAATCTATAACTGCGTGTAAAAGACTTGAAATGTACCCAGAAGACCAGAATTGCTTCTAGAAGACTTGAAATGCTTCCAGAAGGCTCGATACTGCCTCTGGAAGGCTTGATACTATTTGAAATGCCTCCAGAACACTTGAACGGCTTCCAAATGACTTGAACTACTTCCAGAAGACATGATACTGAATCTATAAGACTTGAAATTGCTACTTGGTGATTTGACACTGTTTCCCGAAGGCTTGAACTGCCTCCAAAATATTCGATATTGCCTCTGCAAGACTTAATATTACTTCCAAAACGTTTGAAGTGTTTCCAGATGACTTACCTTTTAGAATGTTTCTAGAAGACTTAATATATTTTCAGAAGACTTGATGTTGCCTCCTGAAGACTTGAAATGCTTCCAGAAGACTTGATACTGCTTGTAGGAAACTTGAAATGTGTCTTGAACACTTGATATTGAAGCTGGAAGAGTCGAAATGCTTCCAAAAGACTTTAAATAAATCCTTTCAAAAGGCTTGAACCGCTTCCAGGTGACTTGAACTGCTAAAGAAGACAAAGCACTGGCTCTGAAAGACTTGGCAATGCTTCTAGGAAACGTAACTTGATCTGTTTCCAGAAGATACGATACTACCTCTGGAAGACTTTGGAAACAGTTTTCCAAAAGACTTGAAATGGTTTCAGAAAGTTTGAACTCTTTCCAGAAGCCTAAAAATGTTTCCAGAAGACTTACAATGCTTTCATGCGACTTGATACTGCTTCTAGAAAACTTGATATTCTTTCAAAAGGCTTGATGTTGCTGTTGGTATACTTGAAATGTTTCCAGAAGACTTGCTACGGTCTAGATGACTTACAATATTTCCGAAGGACTTGATACTGCTTGTAGGAAACTGGAAATGCTTCTTGAACACTTGATAGTGCCGCTGGAAGATATGAAATGCTACCAAAAGGCTTTAAGTCCTTTGTGAAGGTTTGAACCGCTTCCAGATGGCTTAAATTACTTCCAGAGGGCTTGAGTTGCTAGAGAAAATATGATGCTGGTCCTGGAAGACTTGGTATTGCTTCTAGGAAACGTGATACTGCTTCCAATATACTTGAAATACTTCCAAAAGATTTGATATTCTTTCGAGAAGACTTAATCTGTTTCCACAAGACACGATACTACCTCTGGAAGACTTAATACTATTTCCAAAAGACTTGACATAGTTCCAGAAAGTTTGAACTCTTTCCAGAAGCCTAAAAATGTTTCCAGAAGATTTACAATGCTTTCAGAGGACTTGATATTGCTTTTAGAAGATTTGATATACTTTCAAAACATTTGATGTTGCTGTTGGAACACTTGAAATGCTTCCAGAAGACTTGATACTGTTTTTAGATGACTTACAATATTTCCGAAGGACTTGATACTGCTTATAGGAAACTGGAAATGCTTCTTGAACACGTGATAGTACCGCTGGAAGATATGAAATGCTCCCAAAAGGCTTTAAGTCCTTTGTGAAGGCTTGAACCGCTTCCAGATGGCTTAAATTACTTCCAGAGGGCTTGAGTTGCTAGAGAAAATATGATGCTGGTCCTGGAAGACTTGGTATTGCTTCTAGGAAACGTGATACTGCTTCCAATATACTTGAAATACTTCCAAAAGATTTGATATTCTTTCGAGAAGATTTGAACTGTTTTCAGAAGACACTATACTGCCTTTGGAAGACTTAACACTGTTTCCAAAAGACTTGAAATGGTTCCAGAAAGTTTGAACTCTTTCGAGAAGCCTAAAAATGTTTCCAGAAGACTTACAATGCTTTCAGAGGACTTGATACTGCTTCTAGAAAACTTGATATACTTTCAAAAGGCTTGATGTTGCTGTTGGTATACTTGAAATGTTTCCAGAAGACTTGCTACGGTTTCTAGATGACTTACAATATTTCCGAAGGACTTGATACTGCTTGTAGGAAACTGGAAATGCTTCTTGAACACTTGATAATGCCGCTGGAAGATATGAAATGCGCCCAAAAGGCTTTAAGTTCTTTGTGAAGGCTTGAACTGCTTCCAGATGGCTCAAAATTACTTCCAGAGGGCTTGAGTTGCTAGAGAAGATATGATGCCGATCCTGGAAGACTTGGCATTGCTTCTAGGAAACGTGATACTGCTTCCAGTATACTTGAAATACTTTCAAAAGATTTGATATTCTTTCGAGAAGACTTGAACTGTTTCCACAAGACACGATACTACCTCTGAAAGACTTAATACTATTTCCAAAAGACTTGACATAGTTCCAGAAAGTTTGAACTCTTTCCAGAAGCCTAAAAATGTTTCCAGAAGACTTACAATGCTTTCAGAGGACTTGATATTGCTTTTAGAAGATTTGATATACTTTCAAAAGATTTGATGTTGCTGTTGGAACACTTGAAATGCTTCCAGAAGACTTGATACTGTTTCTAGATGACTTGAAATGTTTCCGAAGGACTTGATACTGCTTGTAGGAAACTTAAAATGCTTCTTAAGCACTTGATAATGCTGCTGAAAGAGATGAAATGCTTCCAAAAGACTTTAAATCCTTTGAAAGGGCTTGAACCGCTTCCAGATGACTTAAATTGCTTCCAGAAGGCTTGAGTTGCTAGAGAAGACATGATACTGGTCCTGGAAGATTTGGCATTGCTTCTAGGAAACGTGATACTACTTCAAATATACTTGAAATACTTCCGAAAGATTTGATATTCTCTCGAAAAAACTTAAACTGTTTCCAGAAGACACGATACTGCCTCTGGAAGACATAATACTGTTTCCAAAAGACTTGAAATGGTTCCAGAAAGTTTGAACTCTTTCCAGAAGCCTAAACATGTTCCCAGAAGACTTACAATGCTTTCAGAGGACTTGATACTGCTTCTAAAAAACTTGATATACTTTCAAAAGGCTTGATTTTGCTGTTGTTATACTTGAAATGTTTCCAGAAGACTTGCTACGGTTTCTAGATGACTTACAATATTTCCGAAGGACTTCATACTGGTTATAAGAAACGTGAAACGCTTTTTGAACACTTGATATTGCCGCTGAAAGAGTTCAAATGGTGCCAATAGACTTGATACTGCTTGTAAAACTGATGGCAGAAAATATATTTAACGCCAAGAAATAAGATACTGTTTATAAATCCTTTGAGTTTGCTTTAAAATATTAAATACTATTGGACATAATACATAATCTTGTCGTAAGTAGTCCAAAAAGTGTTAATCAAAGACCCAATACTGAGAACATTTGATTTTATGGATGATTTTAATAATGGAAATCGATAGTTTTGACATTTTGCGATATTACAAGTTCTAAAAAAAAAACAGTTAAATCCAAGCTGAGTCAGATAATGGATTATGTATTTTAGATTAATAATAAATAATTTATTCCAAATACTTTTTCATCCAACGCATTTAGTTCCGGAGTTATGGATGATTTTAGTAATCGAAATCGATAGTTTTGACATTTTGTTATATTACAAGTTCTAACTAAAAAAACAGTTAAATCCAAGTTGAATCAGATGATGGATTATGTATTTTAGATTAACAATAAATATTTTTTTTCAAATACGTTTTCATCCAACGCATTTAGTTTTGGAGTTATGGATGATTTTAATAATGGAAATCGACAGTTTTGACATTTTGCGATATTACAAGTTCTAACTAAAAAACAGTTAAATCCAAGTTGAATCAGATAATGAATTATGTATTTTAGATTAATAATAAATAATATATTCCAAATACATTTTCCTCCATCGCGTTTAGTTTCGAAGTTATGGATGATTTTGATACCAGCCTGTACATCGGGCAAGACAGAAATAACATTGAATTAACTTAATATAGAATATAATAACTCAGCTTGTTTCTCATATTGACGCAATTAAGTTTGATAAGGGTGTGCGCTATTCGTTTAAATTTACGAATTCCAAAAATAAGTGTTAATCGCTTCAAGTGTGACAAGCAGATCAAAACAAGAGCATGTTTGGGAAATGTAAACATGTTTGTTAAACAATAAAAATTATATAAGTGATTTGATAATACCTTAAATGTTTTTAAGTAATAAACGTTTTACGCAGCGATTTATTTTTATTAATTAATTTTGTTTTTAGTTGCACACCCATGCCGACAAAATAACGGTAATTGTAGCCACATTTGCGTAACAAATTGGAATTCCAGTATCGCAGTAGCAAAATGTTTGTGTTCGATGGGCTATACATTAAACGCAAAGACGGGCGAATGCACGTTAAAATCCGCTTCAGTATCATTAATAACAGCAAAAAGCCGTCCACCTCTAATACAATCGATCGACATCGAAAATGGAACGGAAACAATCATTCCAATAGTGGGAATCCGTCCAGCAGTTTTACAAGTTAACGTTCAGGAAAAATGTATTTATTACGCTGAAGGAAACAGCAATACAATTTATTCAATTTCTTTAAATGGTAGCAATAAAGTTGAAGTTTTATCGGTTGGTGCTGATAGGTGTACTTCGATTGCTTATGATTGGATGGGTGGTAATTTATATTGGGCTGATAATATAGGGAATAGGGGCAGAATTGGAGTTGTAAAACTCGCAGATGTCACAAAAAAACGTATTCTTGTGTCTGAATACTATACATTCCCGACCGATATAGTGTTAAATCCGAAAAAAGGGATTATGTACTGGATAGGTCATGATGGAACAAACGAGACAGGAACGATTTATTCTTCATGGATGGATGGAACACATACAGAAATCTTTGTTGTCGAATCAATTCCAGATTTTTCCCCATCACAATTAGCGATCGACTTCATTGGAAAAAGATTATATTGGTGCAGTCCTTTAAATCGAATCGAAAGTATCGACTTTAATAAATCAAATCGCAAAATTATCGCTCAGGGTTTAGATACAGTTTTTACGTTAGCTTTCCATAAAAGGAATTTATTTTATACGAAATCAAATAATTTGATTTCTTTAAATGTTGATACCAACGAGAAAACTGTTTTACACCAAATTAATCCCTTTATCGTCGACATGACCATTTATAACACAAAAGGTCAAACTGGCGCAAATCATTGCACCAACACAAGCGATTGCCAAGAAATCTGTCTTTTAATTCCAAAATCAGTAAAATGCGAATGTGCCGATGGATTCAATTTCATCAACTCAACATGTGTTAAATCGACAATTTCATGCGAACCTGGTCAATTTCAATGTAAATCAAGCGGTTATTGCATTCCAGAAAGATTGATCTGCAACGGATATAGAGATTGTGACGATGGAAGTGACGAATCATATCTAAGTGGAGGACCATGCGGAAAGAAAAGCTGCAGTGAAGACGATTTCAGTTGTGATGATGAAACGTTTTGTGTTAATCAACGATTGGTTTGCGATGGCGATATGGATTGCGAAGATGGTACCGACGAACTACCCATGCATTGTTCGAAAAATTGCACAGAAACTCAATTTAAATGTGCGACATCGAAACGATGCATTCCAATGGCATGGAAATGTGACAGTTTTGTTGATTGTGGTACAGACGATAATTCGGATGAAGAAAATTGTGGTTAGTTTTAGAATTAATTTTTGCGTCCATTTTACGGAGATTTAAAGTGTTTAAATGATTTAAAGTAACCAATACAAAGTTAGTAAAGAAATTGTATATATAGAAGCAGTTGTAAATACCAAAACTTAAAGTTAACGTAAGACCTGGTTTGTTTAGTAACATCCTTAGCGAAATTGAGAACGTGCATAAATCGGACTATCGATTCGGGCAATAATCCGCTGAATGGATAATCCGATTGGTGCAGGTTCTGAGTTTTGGTAAGATGTTAATACGCAATGCGGCTTTTATGTTTACAATTTCTTTGGAAGCCTTCAATTTCTAACCCCCAACTTGATAGTATTTTACATGTATTGATAGGATTTGATTATAAGAAGAGAACAACTCGACCGATTTCCATAAAGATTGTCTCATTCGAAAGCTTAATTCTTTGTCAATTAGGTGTGGAGATTCTTGATTTGAAAACTTTCGATTTCCGCTGAAACGCCAAAACATTGCGAAACTAACACAAAAATGATGATTTTTAAGTTATCATAACTTGTAAACAATGTACCCACTCGTTAAGATTTATACATCATGTGATTGTTTATAGGTTTTTCTATTCATTTATCACCCATTAATCTTGTTCAACCTTTGAAATTTCACCATGTTCCGCTCGTTAACCCAACATGAAACCATTAATTTAAATTAAATCGAAGGTTATGTTGAAATATCCAAATCAAAGTATTTAAGAATTTTTATTAAAACACAAAAAATCAAATAATCCAGTTAATAACGGATTGATTCAACAATTTTAGTCATCAACATCGAACGATCGAACGTTTGATCACACGTAAATGGAAAGCTGGAAATGTCCCATCTCAAAATTCGTTAATTAAATACGCACGATTATTTAAACGAAAAATAATTTAGATTTAGAACATATCGATTTTTACTATATACAAGTTAAGGTTTAGATATTCGATTTGAAAACAGAGAAAATATATTAATTATGTTGTTAGAATGAGAAACTGCTATTAAATGTTACCGAGACCACTAAAAATAAGAAATTCAACCTAAAGTAATCCATTCATTGAGTCGTTTAAACAACCGTAAAACCTCACTTATTTAGATACCAAACTTAGGTATCTGGAATTTTCATCTTCACATTCATTGTGATTCATATTTTCGAATTCATCTAATTTTCGTCTTTTTTCAGTATTGATTATAAGTTTTTTGTAACTTGTTTGAAAAGTCGTTTTTTATAATTCTTAGAACTATATTATCAAACTAACAACGAAACCTTAATAACATTAGAGCTCAACAAGAGACGAAAGAAGCCGGAAAATTGAAGAGTCGCTCGAAATGAGATGGAGGTGTCTTCATATCTTCTCAATAGTGTTATTAATACCCGGGTATTTATTGTTAAGGGAAGATACCCACAATGGGTATTTTGTGGTTTTTATAAAATTAAAAAGAAAGGTATAACAAAGACGAAAAGAAGAACTTGTATTTTTGGATCGTTTAAACTGTGTAATCTAAATTACGTCAGATTTGTCTAATAGTAATGTATTGTTGCCAAAATTTATTGCCTTTTTTAAACAACCAAAAAGTTAATATTTTAGTTAATTATCACATTATAAAAAATTGTTGGACATCAAATATCTTCTTTCAATCTCCTATTATGATAATCGTTTTCACTGTTACGATCAGTGAAGTGAGTTTGTAATTTACCTTGTAAATTAATAGAATATTTACCGTGATTTACTGTAAATTACAAACAATTTTTTTCATAAATTAGCGGTGAAATGATCTACGCATGCGCATATACGTTTAAGTGCTCCTTTTGAAGTTTAGACAAAGGTTTTATTAAATCAAAATAATAAAAAAGAATGTTTATGCGCACAAAAATGTTTCTAGTTTGTATAAAGGTTTTATTAAATCAAAATATTGAAATGATTACAGTAGATTAAAACATACCATCCCCGGTGAAAGTGGGCCTTTAGAAAGCCCCCTCTTTTGTCCTCCTCCATCGTCATCATACCAACATGTTATTCTGCACTCTCTTCTTTGCCTCCTTCTCGACTATGATCTCCCTCACGAACTTTTCCACTGTATTCCAGCTTTTCGCACTTTCCACCACCATAACACAGTTGCTTGGCGTTGATATTGTTTTTACTTTCTTCCAGGCTACCTGTCTTTTATCATCCCATCTTGTACACTCGAAAAAGGTGTGCTTAATATCGTCTATTTTGTCTTTACAATAAAAGTAATTTTCGTCACTACTCCTTTTGTGTTTAAATAGGTAGGCTCTGAAGCAACCATGTCCAATAGTTGACTGGTAAAATAGTTTACCTTTCTCCAACGTTTAGATAATCATATTTCCAATTGTCTCTTTCCCATTGGTTGTTCCAAACTTAAAATATTTCTAGCCTCGGTGGAGACAGTTCTGTAGGCAGTAATGATTCTTACCAAAACATGTCCCTGTATTCTTGACAATTTTTGTTGATGCTTTTTTTGTATCGCCCGCCTCTCCCCACGCTTTGCAGGCATATAACATCTTCAATTATCTTTTTCTTCTCCATATTTGGTCCGTGTGTGGATCCCATTATTCTGCGAAGTACGCTAGCAGTCTTCTGCTATTTGGTATAATATACATATTTCGCTTGTTTGTTCCACCGGAGATTCCTCTCCATCATTACTGCTAAATATTTTAGGGAAAGCCCCGTTTCGATCATATGTTCTTGCACCTTGAATTTTGCTCCTCTGCCACATTTCCGACTCTTGATCATAATAACCTCCGTCTTGTCGGGTGCCACCTCCAATATCCTTGATCTTCTGTATAATTCATTCCAGTACAGGTTGTGCTGTCTGTTCAAATTCCCATATCTCTCATCCGTTAATGATTATTGCCGAGTCGTCTGCGTACGCAATAATTTTGGCTTTCTCATTCTTTTCCTGTATTTCAAATATTTTATAAAAGCAATTTTCGTCACTACTCCTTTTGTGTTTAAATAGGTAGGCTCTGAAGCAACCGTGTCCGTTTAACAGCTGACTGGTAAAATAGTTGACCTCTCCCCAACGTCTCGATAATCATATTTCTAATTGTCTCTTTCCCATTGGTTGTTCCAAACTTGAAGTATTTTTAGCCAATAGTTTAATTGACAGTATAGTGCCTCGGTGGAGACAGTTCTGTAGGCACTAGTGATTCGTAGCAAAACCTGTCTCTGTATTCTTGACAATTTTTGTTGATGCTTTTTTGTATCGAACGCCTCCCCTTACACTTTGCAGACATATAACATTTGAGAGAAGGCAACCGAATCAATTATTTTTCTCTTGAAGAAAGATGGCTGCTAGCGCCACTTCGCAGAATAATGGGCAACACATGCGCACCAGCAATGCAACACATTGCACAACAGTGGGTCTAAAATAGAGCCCTATGGAACTCCCTTAGTTATCTCGTATATTCCTCAGTTGTACTGTATGCCAAACTGATTTTCAGACAGCCCTCTCGTCTAATTCTTTCTGTAGTCTATCTTTTATCATGTTTTCGCACACCTTTCCATAACAATTTAATAAACATAGGGACCCGTACTTATTTGCTTTAATTGTTTTTCTATAAGCATCAATTTACCTGTCTTCCAGATATTCAGAAAGATATTATTTTTTACGAGGTCATTACGGTGTCCTTGATTATCTCTGGTGTAATCTTGTCTGGACCAGAGATCTTTCCATTTTTTAGTTTATAAGCTATATTATTTATTTCCTCTTAATTAAACGTTACCTCATTTCCATCAGGAAACAGCTCTTTAAATAATACCCCAACTTGTTCCTTGGCCAGTGATACTTTAGCTATATTTTTTGTCTTTTTCACCGCAACAATGTACGCATCCCCCTTGTATTGTTTTGTAGCTCGTCGCATAATTTCCTCCAAGCCGTTTTCTTTGCGTTTTTGATTTCTTTTCAGAGCGTTTTCCTCGCTTTCTCGTATTCTCTATGTGCGTTTATTTTTTCTGTTTCGTTACTATTTTTTGTATTTACTCTAGTTGTTTAACTCTGACTGTTTCATTCCGTCAGTATAAATTTTCCTTTTCTATTGCTGGCTTCTTCGTCCTACCATATGTTTCATTACAACACTGCGTTGTTATTGACATCAGCAGTTCCGGCGTTAATGACTCTGTTTCTTGTAACTTTTTTGGATTTTGCCTTGGTATATCTTCACCAATTTTTTCTTCTCTTCTATCGTTTATCCCCGTTATCTTTTTCTTTCTTTCCCGTTTCGACACTGAAACAGATGTTTAGATGGTCACTCAGATTCTCTTCATCTTCTATTCGCCGACTCCTCATACTTATAATCAATTTTTCATTACACATTGTTTTATCTATGCGGGATTGTTGTTTTCCTCTTTTCCATATATAATAGACCAACTATCTTCCTCATTTGTCACTATTAATCAATTTCAATTTTTCGTCATCCATTCTCCTAGAAGCATTCCTCTCTTATCCTCTTTATTAGAACTCCTTGCCGCAGACTTGGCGTTGAAATCACCTGCCACCAAATTTTTTTTTTACTCGTCTTTTTTATCTACTATCTGACTAACCTCTTCCAGCTGTTCTTTGAAATACCTGCATATATACTTACAAATGTCTACCCAGTGGGTATTTCACTGCCTCTAAACAATAGAACATCTTATGTACGGCCCGGTAATCGCAGATTGAAAACAATTAGAAAAATATTTAGTTTGAGACGCCGACGCACAGTGGTTCGAACGGCATGAAAACCCAATCGAAAATATTATTTTGCTGTTAGCAACTAGATATCATTATGAAACATACCATTAAACGACCAAAAGGACAATGTTGTGTGAAAATTTGAATTAAATTCGTCAACCGCAAGTAGTATTACTGATGTAATATTTTACTTAAATACATATTCATTTTCTTTTCATATATATTAGGGCTTTAAAGAAGAATATTACTTTGCTGTACAAAACATTAGACATGTAGTATTTCACACTTTAGCATGAATTTACGTGACCGGAAGTTCTAAAACACACGTATCTAAAATGTTTTATAGAGAAAGTATACAGGTCGTTCAACTCAGCTCCCGTCTTCTATAGCTCAGTTATTAATTAAGTTAAGAGTTTGATATTTTGCAGGATTGTTGTATATTAGACCGCGTTTCAGGAAACTATTTTTGATTATACAGCCTGTCCCAAAAATGCATGACCCCATAATGATATTATATTTTTAAATTGCACGATATGTATTTTCTCACATTTTTTAATGTCTTTTATGGATGCCTACACACTTTACAATTTCATTGAAATCGGTTGAATGATAGCAATACAAAAAATAAATACGAAAAATAATCGTATTTGTTCTTATCTGGTTTCAGAAAGTAGTTAATATTACAGTGTCTCGTGAATAAAATTTCATGACAAACTTATTAAGTAAGGTGTAGTGGTATTATTAACAAAGTTCTATTGGTTTAAAATTATACAGTTGTTGTATCATTTAAACTTTTAGGGAAAAAATGTGGATATGTCGAATCGAGTTCTCTTTGATATGCTGTACCATTTTCGCTTCAAATAAAATTAATATCAATAAATAACAGAAAGTGACGCGATAAAGTAATTATGAAAATAATTTTACAAGGTCACTACCGCTGATCACTCTTAATTTAAAGTGATGTTGGGGAATTTTTACTATGAAGGTGTACATGTAACACAATTTATTTTAATTTGAAGAGTCTTCTTCATTATCTTGGTTTTCTTTCTCTTCATTGTCCTCCTCATCATTATTATTCTTCTTCACCATCATTCGTTTTTTCATCATCATGTTCGTTATCATTTTCTTTTTGATATTCGTTCAATATAATCAAACTTTTGGCATCTTGATTAAATTTTTTTATTTTTTTAAACTTTCTTGATGGAAGTTACTGATTAAAGGATCAGAACTGAGTAATAGCCTCTTAAATAAATCTTCATTGGGTTGAAGTCTACCACATTTTCTTGTGTGGCATTCTCTAAACCTGCGGACTTGTTTGTCTTTCGCCTCTTGAGCCCCTTCAGATAATTCGCCAATTGGTAATAATGGCTTTTTGACAACTGCCGCTCCATGAGTTAAAATTTTGTGGACACTAGTAGGCATATGAGTGGACACTAGTACCACTCATTTTTAACAAACATTTCCGCAGTACTAAAACAATATTTTTCAAATTCTGTTTTATTTAGACCATATCCACTATTTATATGATTTTAATTTTTTCAGCAAACTTTTTGAAAATTTTAATGGCACAAAATGTGGACCTTTCTTCACTTTATAAGAAACCATAGACAAAAAATTATCTAGTAGTGGTATACCATGTTTTTTTTAACCAAAGTTGTGTCATTTTGTAGAAAATTTCATCATACAAAACAGCAAATTTCAATAGCAAGTTATTTCGCGAAGTAGCTATTATAAAACACCCAAGTCTTTACAATTATAATTTAAAGTCTCTAAACAGTTAAAATGTATGTAACATTAAAAAAACCCAAAAAATTTTTTTTTAAAAATTATTTTCGATCGGGTTGTGACGATGTACTGTTTTTTCATTCGCGTTTTCCTCAAAACCACTTTTTTCAACTAGTGTCAGTAACACGATATGTCACGATCTATTTAATCAATTTGGTTCAAATTTATGGCACTTACGAGTTGTGACAACTTAAAAATCGTCGTTTTTGTATTAGTTTCACATTCGCAATATTTTGACGTTTCAACGGAATTCGAAAGAGACGTAGATTAAGACTCATTCTCTCATCTACTCTTAAGATTAAGCTTTGGAATGAGACATTATACGTAATATGTACATGTAAAATTATATCTACTTTTATTATTCTTATCTTTTCTATCTTATTGTATACTAACTTTGCATCGGTTTTAAAGTACTTTATCTGGGTTAATTGACCAAAGGGAATGTTATATACATATTTTATAATGTTAATTGATTTATGCTAGAAAACTGTTGTTAATTTTCCCCATTGTGTGACATTAAGCCTGGGACCATAACAATATTAAATTATTACTTTAATGAAATCTTACTCTTTTATAAATGATTAAATAAAATTGTGAAACATATTCGGGGTCATTGTTTGGGAGGTGAGAAATTCTAATTGTAAGTGAAAGTACTAGACCAATATAATAAAACCTAGAAGCATTTGGCGTTCTCAGGCCAAACTTTTTCAGTATGACCTTTTATATATTTTCCTTATCATGATGTCAAGTCACTTACCCCGAGAATTGTTTATGATAGAAAAAATAATCTAGGTCGACTTCGAACACGTCGGCCGCTCCATGTAACAGGAACAACACTTAGAGCTGCCGACGTCTTCAAAGACGGACATAACTTGAGCGACTGATATCTTTGCAATAAGCCGAGATACCCTTTCTACAAACTCTAATCAGCGTAAACTTGGGATCATGCTCAAAATCGAAATTGAACCGAAGTTCACATTATTTACAATTTATGAAAAAAATATCTCGGCCGAATTCTTCGTCGGCTGCTTTAGGTATAGTTCCTGCCACCAGGGATGGAAGACGATATCGAAGTCGGCTGAGATTATTTCTTATATCACAAATAATTCTCGGTATAAGCCACTCAGGTTGTCGAAAATTAGCACAATTCGTAGTCAACTCTCAAGATTTTGGAACCCAACTTTACTCTGATTAGAAGTTATGAAAAAAGTATCACGGTCGACTTCGAAGACGTCGGTCGTTTTAGGTATTATTCCTGCTACCTGGAGCAAGAACAGTTTGCTTAGTTTTTTAGTTATAAGATACTGAGGATAAATATCACTGGGCTAATACTTGCGGATTTTTGCTGGCGGGTTGGGTTGGGTAATAAAGAATTCTTAAAAGAACAAATGTCAAACAAATTTATGTTTATTTACTGCTGACATATTGCACCTTCTGAAAATTCTTCATCATCAGAATCATCTATGTCTTCAAAAACATGCCTACTAAAGTCCGTGCTAAAACTCAAGGCCCCTTACTTTAGAGATGAATATCTTCGAATCTGCTCGATGAAAAAAAAAAAAATTGCGGTAAAGTTTATTATAATCAGTGGACATTTCTGTGTATCATATGTTAATTTGAAAATTTTCGTATCCGTGATTTTTGTTTTATCGCGAGTAAATTTAAAAAAGTAGCCGATTTTTTAGAGTGCCCCAGCAATTTTGTCTACTTTACGATTCTTTTTCACAAGAACTATTTTTAAATTTAACTTGGTGGTAACCTGATTTTAAGCTTATTTTCTTTTGTCGATATTCCATGTAATTTCGCGGAAAATCGCGGTTTAGTAAGGTGCAGATATCTCAAATTAGATCCCACGAATGAGCACCTCTCTCTGAAGTGTTATTCCTGTTTCTCTTTAACTTGTATTCTCATTAAATCGCTCATATAAATTATTGAGACCTAATTTTGAAAAACTAATAACGGAATCCGACATAAAATATTATTAAGCACATTTTGGTAAAAATCGCGTTGAAATCTGCCTGGTCGTTTTTGAAATACCCCCATCTTACTAAACCGCGATTTTCCGCGAAACTATATGGAATATCGATAACATAAGATATGCCCCGCATTAAAAACACATACCACCAAATAAAATTTCATTACTATTCCTCAAATAGTTTTTGAGAAAGAAAATTGCAAATTGAACAAAGTTGCCGACAATTTCAAAAATCGGGTCTAGACAAATTGTTATCATCACTATCGCAATCTTCGCTGTCATCTATTTCTAAGCCAAAGTCAATTTGTGACTTCACTGCTAGTCTAAAAATGTTGTATCATAAGGATCATCCATGTTATCGAAAACATGGCTACTACTCTACCACGACCATGACAATTGTATGACACATCACAGTCATCTATTTCTAAGCCACACATAAAGTCAATTTGTGATTTCACTGCTGGTCTAAAAATTTTTCATCATCAGGATCATCCATGTTCTCGAGAACATGCCTACTACTCTATCACCTTGACAATTGTATGACACATCGCTGTTATGTGTTTCTAAGTAACATATGATGTCAATTTGTGACTTCACTGGTGGTCTAAAAATTTTACAGCATCAGAATCATCCATGTCTTAAAAACATACCTACTACTCTATCACGTCCTAAAATTGATTATTTACGTCATCATCTGCACTACTTCAGTTGCCAACTTTTAAATATTGACTAATTTCTTGAATTGTAACTGTGTGGCAACATATTGTTGATGTGGTGAGATCGTCACTGAAACGACTTCAACCACTGGTAATTACAGCTGCTACTAGAAACAGTATTTTGCGCTTCTTAATTCTTAGTCTGAAGGACTTCTACCTGATCCTATCTATTCAAACAAGATTAATGGCAAGCGCGCGGTTACTATTTCAGACCCGTGGGTTCTTGCACTAAAGCTTTCAGGAAAAGTTGAATCAAACGACAAGTGTTCTCACCACACTTAATCTACATTTACAAAGATAACGATAAAAAAATACAAAGTCTTAAGCAAAATTACTTGCCTGATACCCGACGTTACTTAAGGAGACAAAAAGTGACCTATCTGAATTTAACCCCTACAGCGAACTCTCGTTGACAGATATATGATAGGGAGAACTGGCAAACAGACTTACTCAGCACGTGTGCTCCAATCTGGTGGCCTCCTTGATGGATCACGACCTGGATCCTATTGGAATCTTCTCGGGATAATCCGGGAAGAGTTCTCCGACACACACACACACACACATCAAATCCTCAAGAGGAGCACTATCTTAGTCAAAGTTCTCAATTTCGACGGAACTTAGAATTGGCGTTGAAGCGAATCTAAGTTTCTGTCTAACGTAGCGTTGATAGAGTTTTGATTTGAAATCTTACTAAGAAGATTAATTGAATCTGAGTTCTTAATTCACCAATTCTGACGTGTTCCTAAAACCTTCTTGAGGTGTTCCTAACCTCAGGACATCTACGACACCTGGAACCAATCCAACATAGGGGGCGGATATTTTGCAACAATTTTCTGAGCCAATAAGGTAATTTGTGGAAGGGAAGAATTCCTCGATCACAAGACCAGTATTTAACATCCGCCACTAATTAATCCCAAAAATCGTCACGTCATTCCTGGTCTGTGGGAACCATCAAATCTTTACGTGATCGAATGTCTAAGTTTTTAACAACTTCTTCGTGTCAATCCGCATCTCCCCTATCAAACTGCGGATACATAACTTTTTCAAAGAAAGGTTGCACGCTAGGGATTTCTAATTCGGCTGGATTATTCCTAAAACCGTTAAATAATTTCCAAATTATTACATTGATACTGACATTACTATTACTAACATTTCTTGTGGTAATTAACTATCGAAGCAATTAGTAATTTTCAAAACTTACTTAACCTCTTATACATTGTATCTGTAACTATTTTTTTACACTGTCAAAAATATTTTAGACACTCAACAGCATGCATTTTTTGCTTTTCTTTCTTTTCATAAGAACTGTCATGTGGGCTATATCTACACTGACTTTAGTAAAGCATTTTAAAGTTGTCTGCTTTTGCTAAAAAATTGTCCAAGATTATTTAGCCTACAGTATTCAACACAGGCTTGACTCTTGTATGGTTGACAGGACGCAATTGGTGGCAGTCACATCCATCGTCCCTCAGGGAAGCATTCTTGGACCTTTAATTGTTAATATTTACAATAATGACATATTTAAGTGTTTTAAATATGTGAATTGTTTAATGTATGAGAATGAGCTACTACATAGTTATTTCGTACAGTGTGTCCAATCCAATTCAATATTGGTCATCACCACAAACTTTATCACCGTTACTATGATAACTACTTTATAATGATTTTTACAAAAAAGAGTAGTCTTATACACTATGACTACATCATTGTAGAAAAGTTGTTAAACAGGGGTTCTTATAAAGGATTTTGGACGTCATGTTTGATGCTAACCTATTATTCAATGAATACCTCGATTTAGTGGTAGAAAAAGCTTTTCGTATGCTTGGATTTGTCATGAGATCAGCTGCTGATTTCGCCGACACTATTACGATTCGTTAAAGACTGTCTCTTATATGTATGTTTTTAGCATTTTGAATTATTTTCTTATTTAACACTTAACAACAATTGCTAAAGAATTAAATGAAAAATCACCAAACGTTCTTGAGTTATAACTGAAAAACTAAGCAAGGAAACGTTAAGATAAGGAAAAAATATAAATTAATATTAAATATATATTAAAAATGACTGACTTTTTTAAAAGTTTTATTATACTGGCCTAGTACTTTCACACTGGCTTCAAATTCTTCAACCCCCAAAATGGCTATTACACTGTGTAATTTGCGTCTAATAACAAGTTAGGTTTCAAATCAAAATTGGCGAAATTGGAGTCGAAACGATTTTTCAGAAAATTTTCATTCTCCGCCCCGCCTCCTTTCGATTTTTTGAAAAACGGTTTTCATCATCTTTTTCCCCGTCATTTAATTATATAATGACGTGACTTTCAGCGGAGTCGAAACGATTTTTCAGAAAATTTTCATCCGCCACCCCCTTCCATTTTTTCAATAATTTCATTTACACTTTTTGGAAAAACTAAACGCTTTAGGGAAAAACTGTTTTCACCATCTTTTTCCTGGTCATTTAATTATACAATGACGTGACCGTCAGCGCAATTGAAGTCAAAAAGAATTTTCAGAAAATTTTCATTCTCCGGCCCCCCCTTTCGATTTTTTCATTAATTTCATTTACACTTTTTGGAAAAACTAAACGCTTAAGAGAATAGCGGTTTTCACCATCTTTTTCCTCGTTATTTAGTTATATAATGACGTGACCGTCAGCGAAATTGGAGTCGAAACGATTTTTCAGAAAATTTTCATTCTCCGCCCCGCCTCCTTTCGATTTTTTGAAAAACGGTTTTCATCATCTTTTTCCCCGTCATTTAATTATATAATGACGTGACTTTCAGCGGAGTCGAAACGATTTTTCAGAAAATTTTCATCCGCCACCCCCTTCCATTTTTTCAATAATTTCATTTACACTTTTTGGAAAAACTAAACGCTTTAGGGAAAAACTGTTTTCACCATCTTTTTCCTGGTCATTTAATTATACAATGACGTGACCGTCAGCGCAATTGAAGTCAAAAAGAATTTTCAGAAAATTTTCATTCTCCGGCCCCCCCCTTTCGATTTTTTCATTAATTTCATTTATACTTTTTGGAAAAACTAAACGCTTAAGAGAAAAGCGGTTTTCACCATCTTTTTCCTCGTTATTTAGTTATATAATGACGTGACCGTCAGCGAAATTGGAGTCGAAACGATTTTTCAGATAATTTTCATTCTCTGCCCCGCTTCCCTTTCGATTTTTTGAAAAACGGTTTTCACCATATGTTTCCCCATCATTTAATTATATAATGACGTGACTTTCAGCGAAGACGAAACGATTTTTCAGAAAATTTTCATCCTACCCCCTTCCATTTTTTCAATAATTTCATTTACACTTTTTGGAAAAACTAAACGCTTAAGAGAAAATCGTTTTTCACCATCTTTTCCCCCATCATTTAATTATATAATGACGTGACTTTCAGCGAAATTAAAGTCGACACAATTTGCAGAAATTTTTCATCCTCCCCCCTTTCGATTTTTTCATTAATTTCATTTACACTTTTTGGAAATTATTTCTTTTAACATTTACAAATTTTTTAGAAATAGAAAAATGTGACGTGACAGATTTTACGTGCGACAATGGCCAATGTATTTCAATGGATCTTTATTGCGACGAGCTCGAAGATTGTGCAGATGGTTCTGACGAAAAGAACTGTATACCTTCAACTGATTGTCATGTTCCGAAGTTACATTGTAATGGATATAGAGATTGCCCTGACGGATCTGATGAGGATTTCTGTCCCCCTGTTATTAACGATTTTTGTGGAGATCAGATGTTTGATTGTGGTGCCGCGGAATGTATTCCAAAGGTAGTTTTTGGAAAACTCCAGTAATGACAATTAAAGGTTAACAAAATTCGTTTTTCATAGATATATGTATGCGATTCCTTAGAAGATTGTTCAAACGGTCGCGACGAAAAAAACTGTTCAAATACAGACCATAAAAGCAAACCTCACTCTTTTGATGTGGATGAGACCTTTTTAAATTGCCACCATCCTTCCCGTTGGTGCGATAACAATACAGTTTGTATAAGCGTGAATTTACTATGTGATGGAAAATATGATTGCAACGATTATTCCGATGAAGGAATGCGCTGCGACGACAAAGTCTGCTTAGTATCGTCAGTTTGTTCGCATAATTGCCACAATGCCCCCGAAGGCGCCGTTTGTTCATGCCCCGGCGATCTTTATCTGCAACCAGATAAAAAGCATTGTTTAGAAATGCATCCGTGCGAAGCTTGGGGCGTGTGTTCGCAGATATGTATTCCAGTAGGGTCAAGATATAAATGTGCATGTCACCCTGGATACAGCTTAATGACAGATGGCTTTACTTGCAAAAGTGAAAGTAATGTTACAGCATTTGTTCTGTTCAGCAATCGATATGAAGTGAGAAGTGTTGATATACATTTATTTAATGTGCGATCGTTAATATCTAGTTTGAAGAATACTATTGCGCTGGATTTTTATGTCCGAAAAGATACGCAAATGGTAAATATTATGATTTTATTATATTCATTTTATTCATTTCTTATAATTGTTTTTTTGTTTTAAGATCTTTTGGACAGATGTGCTAGATGATAAAATTTATCGTGGTACTGTCTCAGGAAATTCATTAAGTAGTATAGAAGTGGTGGTCCAAACCGGTTTGGCTACAGCTGAAGGTTTAGCTGTGGATTGGATAGGCGAAAATTTGTATTGGTCCGAAAGTAAACTCGATCAAATTGAAGTCGCAAAATTAAACGGAAGTTTCCGCCGAACGTTAGTAGGAGGAGAAATGGACAGCCCTCGCGCGATAGCGTTAGATCCCCGACGAGGATACTTATTTTGGACAGATTGGGATAACGATGCGCCACGAATAGAACGATGTTCGTTAGCTGGTCTTGATAGAAAAATAATCGTGCTAACTGACAGTATCGATGGTGGATGGCCTAATGGAATAACATTAGATTATGATTCCGAACGTATTTATTGGATTGATGCAAGATCCGATTCGATTCACACCGCTACTTACGACGGTTCAGATAAACGATTAGTACTGAGAAATCACGACATGTTATCACACCCATTTGCAATTTCATTATTTGAAAATTACGTTTATTGGACCGATTGGAGAACGAACAGCGTAGCTAGAGCAAATAAATGGACTGGAGCTGATGTTTTCGTCATACAGCGAACATTAACACAACCATTTGATATTGAAATATTACATCCTAGCAGACAACCTAGAGATGGGCCTAATCCTTGTGGGGATAATAATGGAGGATGTTCTCATTTGTGCTTAATCCATACAAACCAAACTTTTAGATGTGACTGTCCACATGTTATGCGATTAAGTATTGATAATAAAACATGCGTTGGTAAGTATTATTTTAATTACTATTTTTTATGATTCCCTCTTCAAATTATGGTATACATTTCTCTAGAATTTATGAATTAAGCAAGAATTAATGGGTTTCTATTTATTTAATATAATCTACATGAGGTGATATTGGAGATATTTGTCATCAAAAGTATAAAAACAAAACAAACGAAAACACGAAACAACTAATTCATACATTAGTGACTAGCATTAAATTTTACACTTCTTCTTACAATATAAAATCGAAAGCACATTGAAGCGCTGTATTGTTGGTCAAGCTGCAAAGACGTTTGATGTTTCCCAATTAATTATACGCCTATTTGAAATTAGATGAAGGAAGAGTACAGCGAAGGAAATATTTGTGTCTATGTGGCTCCCAGAAAAAGATATTGTGATTGAAAGAATCAGAATCAAAATCAAAGGAAGTCCACTTAATCTCTGAAGACACAATGAAGAAGTGAGTTTGAACAATGAAGAGTTTGTTGTTTACAGTTTACATTCCAAAATCGAATGTTTTTCGCATTTGCAAAAAGAAACGACACTTTCAAAGAATATCTTTAACGAAACTCGATGTTTCGAGGATATCTACGACAGTAAACAGTACTTCTCAAAAGTATATGATAATTTGGTTTCTCTCGCATAACTTTTCTAATACTGGGCGATTAAACACACAACAAAAGATTTATTGCGGATACTCTAACAGTCGCTATGTTTCGCGTTATTTTCATTTTATACTTTTCGAAAGTTATGAGCAGAGCGCAGCAAATTTAGCGAAAAAGAAACGGACATATGGACATTGATCGGTCCATTGGACGGTTGAAAGACACGAACGAGTGCGGCGCAGCCCCAACCGTCTTAATAAACGATTAATCGTTGATTTGTGAAGAATCAAGACTTATTGGTCGACATCTTACAAAAGAAACCGTTCGTTTCAGCTAAGAACAGCAAGGCAAACATGCAATTGTCAAACACGCTCCTCAACTGGACGTGATAGCAGTTCTAGAAGGTTCTGTGGGGGCGTAATGGCTCAATGTGTTAGCTTTGGAGTTAACACCTGGTTTCAAACCCCGCGAAAACCACTTTGGGCCGTCGGCCCCGACAACCAATCTAACATCTCTGGTTGTTGTTGATGTTTTCCTGTATGTATGTAAGAGGTTCGATTATTTAAAACCAAACACAACACCTCGAGTCTCAGAAGGTAGAGAACAAGGAATCCGCTGGGGACTAAGTGCGCGCGTAAAAATTGAGCGACTTCAAAGAACAAGTTTCTACTATTTGGAATTTATGAATGAATACAGAGACATCCTGCGGGATCACATGTTTCCCTGGGCATGCAAAAAGATGAGTCGATAATGGATGATGTGTATCTCAATAAAACACAAGTTCCTTAACAAACTATTTATTCCAATACTCATTACACTTAATTATACTTTGGACTCAATGAAGGAGAATATTCATATTTCTATAATATTCCAGATTCTTATACGTTATCCGGATTAATATGAACTTACACTGTATATTATAAATTTAATCTAATGGGCGGTTTAACTATTCTATTGCTACATCTTAACATTTTATGAAAGATAGGAGTTTCGTTAATTTTGGGGTTTATATTAAGTTTAGGAGACTGCGCGTTATTTTCTAGCGTCTTTACTTTCGTCTGTATTTTCTTTATTTACAATTCCTCCCTGCTTATTTCATTCGCATTTTCGATGTTAATATGTCCTTCTTCCCCTCCTTCAACCAATAACGCTGAACGTTGCATTTCTTTCTGAACTGTTTCCTGAACTGCTGATGATTTGAAGATCAATGATCATAAATTGATCTTCAAATCATCAGCATGAACAAATAAGATTTTCCTTCTTGTCATAATTTCGTGTTATTTCTTTTATTGCACATACATTAGTACCTTCTATCCCTTTACAAAAATATCGTTGTTCTTTTTCTTTACATTTACTTTATTTCCTTTGGATTTTCTTTGTGTTATCTGATTTTCTAATTTGGGTTTTAATAAATCTAATTTCGTTTTTGGAATTTGTATTTACAATGTATTTTCGTTGTTCCATTAGATGTAAGATGCAATGGTGGTGTAAATGTGCATTTGATTTCATTAGAAATACAAAATTTCTTATATTCATTTCCATTAAATGGCGGACCATTATCGGACACCTATTCGTTTGGAAGACCAAAAATAGTAAATACATGACGATCAAGCAAATTAGCTAATCGTTTCTTTTGAATTTGTTGCATTGACTTGATAAATGTCAATGTATCGGGAAAAACTGTTCACAATAATTAAAAAGTACATTCCAAACTACTGTACAAAATCTATGTGTACTCGTTCTCAAAATTTTGGAGAGACCTTCCAACTAGTATTTTAACATCAGGATCTTTACTACGAAATGTTTTACATGTGCTACAATTATTGTCGTAATCCTTAATATCTATATCTATACGCGGCTCTATTTCCAAATCATACAATGGTTTCAATTTAGATATTTTGAGATATCATTAAACAATAATAGTTTGCTAAATATAATAATAGTAATAGTTTGCTGGGTTATTAAGATCTTAGTCGTTGAATGTTTTTCGACACTGAAAGCTGCCTCTGAAAGAGAATTAATTTTACTGTTTAGTGATTGTATACCACTTGATCCCAACTGACGACCTACATACTCAAAGTTGACTCAAAAAATTTACATTTTTCCAAATTCATCTTCACACTATACTCATTTAATCGAGAAAGAATCATCTTCAAATTTTTTATACATTAAGAAAAATTTTTACCACTTACAATTACATCTTCCATATAACAAGCGCACATTGGAAGTCCCTTCAGGGTTTGATCCATCATAAATTGAAAAATAGCGGGTGCACATGGTATTCCAAATGGCAATCGTACCATATTGTTTTTTTTTCTTTCTTATATTTAAGACTTCTTTAGATTCTTTCATTTTTCTTTTGATCTTCGTCGCCAAATTGCTGTGTATCTCAATAAAACACAGATTCCTTAATTTTACTTTTTAGTAGCTATATACCACTTAATCCCAACTGATGACCTAGATATTCAACACTTGACTCAAAAAATTAACATTTTTCCAAATTTATCTTCGCATTATACTCATTTAATCAAGAAAAGACCATCTTCAAATTTTCTATACATTCAGAAAAATATTTACCACTAACAATCACATTTTAAAAAAAAGAAGCGCACATTGGAAGTTCTTTCAAGATGAGATCCATCATGATTTGAAAAATAGCGAGTTGGGTTTGGTGGTGTTCATATTACGCTTTACACTGATGTTAATAGATTAGTACAGTCAGAGCCCGGTTCTTAATATCATCAAACAATTGTGAGACGTTTTTGGCGCAACTTCAAGGGCATGCGGGTCACTTCCGCCGATGAGAAGTTTTGACCGCTGTAGGCTAAGTGAACAGTAATGCAAGACTGCTGAACAGCAAGGATTATCCGGTCAAGAGCCAAGTCAGGTATAGCAAAATAGAACACAGGCTTTTCGTTCATAAAGAATCTACAAAAGGAAACAGCAAGGATCAGGCAAGAAGAACATTAGTGACCATCATCACATTTGCAACCATCTTCCATATCCTTCTGAGTTCCTACCCATCCTCTCTGTTGTCGTTATTTTTTATGCCGGTCAATTTCTATGGCTACAAGTTGGCAATATTTGTTAGACCAAATAAAGGTGCTAGCTAGGGCTAACAAATATCGCCAAGGCTAACAAGAGACGCTGTAAAAATACATAGGTATAAAAATAACGTTAGCAGAGAGGATGGCTGGGAACTCAGCAGAACATGGAAGATTGTGGTAAACACGAAGCGGAATTCCTTCCCCTCAATACAGAACTTGATTTATTGATTTTTATTTCGCATCAATCGCGTACTAAATGATATGACGTCATCAAAGTTTTGCAAATTTTCACTGTTGTTTTTATGAAAAAGTAAAGCCCAGTTTCTTTAATTTTGCAAACAAAACATTTTTAATCGTGTTTAAATGTGTGAAATTTTCATTAATGTATTTTTAAATTAAGTTACAAATTGAATTACTAATTTACAAATACAATAAAGGAGTTTTCAAAGCTTTGTATACCATAATTTGGGGCTAATTGTAACAAGAAATGTTGTTTTTGCATTTAATTTAATGTCTAAATCTCTGTTTTTAGTCAACGAACGATTACTTCTAATTTCACGAGATCAGGAAATACGAGGCGTTGATTTACAACAACCCTATTACCACATGATGCCAACAATAAGAGCACCGGAAGTTATGCATGCTCAACAAATTGAATATTTAGCAAAGAACTCCACAATTTATTGGGTCGATATTGTGTTAGAGCAAGTAAAGCGTTCCGGTTTAACCATGGATCCAATTCAATTAATTATCGACACTAGAATCAAGAGTCCAATGGGCTTAGCTCTTGATTGGTTATCGAACCTTTTATTCGTCGGTTCACGTCAAGGAATCACAGTTTATAACCTTGAAGGCGAATATAGTTCCATTATCATTAAAGATACGCCTGTTTCAAGTGTGGCGATTGATCCAAGTAATGGTAAATTATACTGGATTTCAATAAACGAAACTAATTCGTCGGTTGATCAGAGTTTAATGGACGGAAGTGAAAGAAAAACGTTAGTGATGAACTCTGTGGCGAATTTTATGTTTGGTTTAAGCTTTGATAAAGATGACAATCGATTGTATTGGATTAGTAATAATATGATTAGTTATTATGACTTAAGATCTGGTAAGGTCAATACGTTAAATTTACCGTCTCAATCACATGTGGTAGCCGCCACTACCTACAAAGGACTTGTATATTACGGCGATTATAATGACCAGTCTATTCATACAGCTAATAAAACAACCGGTGAAAATAACACAACAATCAGAAACACAACGGGAACGTTATCTTTAAGAATTTATGATCCTTCAGAACAAAAAGGAAAGGGTCCATGTGACGAAAATAAAAATGGTTGTGATCATCTATGCATTCCAATGTCTTCAAATGAAAGTCGTTGTATCTGCGCAACTGGTTACACGAATGATCCCGGTGACCCAAAACGCTGTTTAGGTGTTCCCGAATTTATATTCTATTCAAAATCTTGGGAAATCATCGGATTGAAAATTAATGAAAGTTTGAATGAAATGGACACGTTGGGACCGATTTCGAAAGTTTATATGGCTAATTCTATCGATTATTTAGCGGCGGAAGATTTAATATTTTGGGTTGATAGTGATCGCGGGACTATATTTAGTATAAAAAGAGATGGTACAAACAGAAAGATTATTATTGATCAACATGAAGGAGTTGAAAATGTTGCTTCCGATTTAATATCAGGTAAAATTAAAATTATACTAATATATACAGTGTTTCTGTAACTCATGGCATTATTTTAATAACAATTATTATAGTAAAAATGATGATGCATGTTAAAATTTTTGGTTTTATAACTTTTATGAAATGGTAAAAATTTAGATTGAATTCAAAAGTTGATATCTCAAAAAGCAAGTATAAATACAGGGTGAGTCTACTATCAAAATTTTACTATTAAAATTGCATCGATTAAAATTATTTTCAACTATACAGGATGTTTCACAATTCCAGAACCCTACTCAACTTCATTGTTTTAAATGGAACCCTATACATCTTTTTACATATATTGATTACCTGTCTTAAATGTTATAAATGCGTATCTTGTTTTAAAATTTCGTATGCACGGTTGCCATGTTATTAATTATTTTGTGAACATTTTTGAAAAATCTTGTATTGACTTAAAATTCATTATCACCATTATTATTAAATATTGAATATTGCAATTTAGCATATCGATAAAAAAAGCTTTGGTCTTTTAAACCCCACTAATACTTTTGGATAATATTATACAGGGATGGTTACCAGAACCAGTTAATTTATGAAACGTTTGAAGGATCATAACTTTGTTATTTTGTATGAAACACCTATATTATTTCAATGCCTCAGAAGGATTTATTAATTACCTTTCATTTTTGTTAAGCATATGGTATATCTAACATGTGTACTTTTTGAGTTAATTACACTATTTCAAAAAAGTCGGCATAAACTTGATTTTTTACAAGAAATAAACTATGAAATAGACATTTTTAAACAAATTTATTACTTAATTATTAGTTTATTTTGTAAAAGATGGAACAGTACTGATCTGTGTACAGACAATAGTACTAAGAAAACAGCTTTTCAAAAATTCTATTTAAATATGTTGCAAAAATCCCATCATACTGAGGAGGTCACATCTTAAACATCTTCTAAAAGGGTTGTCAATTGATTTTCTAAGAAATTCAAAATGATTATCCATTGACGGTTGCCTCAAAGAAATATGATCTAATCAAATAACATTCTTGAAACCCCGCCCAGACATTTTAGGACCATCGATATTAGTTATTTTTACGAAACATCACTTATTCACTATACCTATAGAAAATAATCAAAAAAATTACACTCTTGTTGATCTTTTTCTAATTCCCATTTCGAAAATTCTAGTCTTTTTTGAACTGAATATGCATACACGTATACTTCTTCAACTTTTACAAAACAGACGCACCTGCATTTATTTAAAAATGTCTTCTTCATAGTTTACTTCTTGTGAAAAAATCAGGTTTAGGCCAACATTTTTGAAATAGTTTAATTATCTCAAAAAGTACATGTGTTAGACATACCATATACTTAACAAAATGAAAGGTAATTAACAAAGCCCTTTGAGGCATTGAAGAAATATAAGGTGTTCCATTTAAAATAACAAAGTTATGATCCCGCAAACATTTCATAAATTAACCGGTTAATATTGTCCAATACTATTAGTGGCGCTTGAAAGACTCAAGCTTTGTTTATCAATATACTAACTCACATCCTTCAATACTTAATAATAATGCTGATAACGAATTTTACAAAATTCGACCAATAACTTGGCAACGTTACATACAAAATTTGATAACAAAATATGCACTTATAGCATTTAAGACAACTAATCAGCATATGTGAAAAGATACATAGGGTTCCATTTTAAAAGATTAAGTTGAAGACGGGCCTGAAATAGTGAAATAGCCTGTAAGAAATAGAAATAGCTGAAAATAACTTTAATCGATGCAGCTTTACAATAATGTATAATGACATAAATACATTTTTTAAATTTTCAATGGTAAAGTCACAATCTTTCGTCCCCTCACACTATTGACTCACTCTGTATAAGTCAGACATGATTTTGTTCTTGGAAAATGAGATTCTTTATAAATTATAAAAAATTCATGAAGACATCTTAAGAATTCAATTTCTTATGATTTCTCTGACTGAATAATTTTTGGAAATTGTTATTTTTATAAAATACGACAAATTTAGATAGAATTAAAATCTTGATATTTTCGATAATAATTAAGGAAATTGTTATTTTCATCAAATGTTACAAATTTAAGTTGAGTTGAAAAGTTGATATTTCAAAAATGCAGTGATGAAAGTACAGGTGTCTAAATTTCGATGGGTTTGCAGGGTATCTTGGTAATTATGAAAGATACAAAGTTGAACGTGAGCTACTTTTTTGTGAAACTTGTAATGCCGCAAACCAAATTTTCATAGCCCTCTTCGTTTCTGATATACAGAGAGTTTTTCAAAATATACGATTTTCAGATATCCCCTGTATTTCGGCTACCTGGAAACTGAGCAAAAAAGTAAAAACGATTCTAATAGATTCTAATAGATTTTATCTAATAGATTTTTTCACGTAGAATTCAATGGTGCACGTAGAACTTTTTTAGTCATCACGGTTTTTGAGTTACAACTTAAGTTTTTTTAAATGGAACCATCTATATTTTATGTTTTTGTTGAAATAGATTTTTTTAAGCTTTTCAAAAATATGTAATACTCTATAATTAGCTTTATAATTAACCTCAAAAATTAAAAAAGAAGGGAATACCGGAATAAACAAATACGAATTTTGAAAATACTATAACATTTTCACTACTATAATATTTTTATTAGTAGTAATTGTTGTTTGCAAAAATTGCAAAAAAATAATCAAAAACTAAAGCTGATGTTAATATGGCTTCAAGTTACCTTTCAAGTTTAATTAAAGTATCATTTACAACAATTTATATCCGCGATTCTTTATACAGGGTGAGTTATTAGTATCCCGGCGGACGATAGTTACTAGTGATGGGAATACCGCTCCTAACCCTGTCGCGCTCCAGAAACGGTCGTCACACAAAAATACCGCTCCAAAATACCATGACCTTGGAAAAGTTGCAACAGTTCCAATGCAACGTACCTGTATGAATAAAAAGGAACGGTTCATAGGAAATTGTGGCGTAAGAAACCGTACAATAAATCGCCTAATACAAAACTATAATTTTATATAAATATATAGGGGTACATTTTCTTGTAAATATGTTACATAATAAGGATACATCTTGTTTAACAAAAGCAAAAACATACCTGGTTTTGTTGTGAATTAGAAAAAAAACTACATACACTCAGCAGCAGAAGTCTGCGTACAAAAAACTTGTAATACTTTAATTGAAAAAATAAGAGTCATAATCTAATGTGATAAACTTGATTTTTTTTTATTTTGTATATTAACTACATATAATTCTATTAACAAAATATGCTTCAACAAAACAGAAACAGTAGTTACAGAAAAAAATCAAAACTAAAAATTCTACAAATAACGGGTATGCAAAAATCTGCGTACAAGTCAGGACAGTATTTATAAAAAATTCATAAATGAGATCATTGTTTCTATATTAATATAAGGTCGGATCACCTTTACGTTTAATGACCTCCCTTAAACGTTTAGGCATGGAGTGCACTAATTTCTTCGTTTCGTCCGAACTGATTTTGGCCCATTCCTCAATCATAACATTTTTTAACGTTTCCTTAGACGTTATGTTGTGTTGCCGAATTCTGCGTTCCAGTAAATCCCAGAGGTATTCGATGGGATTCAAGTCCGGCGATTGTGGAGGAGTTTTAAGTTGCTTTGGGGTATTGTATAGTAGCCAAAGCTTAGTCACAGAATAACCAGAAAGGACAAAACCGGCGGTGCCTTTGATGTTTCACCAGCTATTTTGTTTGACCTTCAGCCATAATGTTGGCGTGTAGGCGCCAATTTTAAACGTAAAGTACTCCTCTGTTATAGGAGAGTGTCCACTAAACTGATTTTGAAATTTACTTTTACTAAATTCTATTGAAGATATAATTATGGTTATTGTTATGAAAATTTAATACATTATATAAAATTCATTTAGTACAGCATATTGTTAATTAAAAATATTAAAAACTTTTATTTTATAAATTATTTACAATTTAAAATTTTGCACTAGGTGCTTTTTTCATATTCGGATTGTGAAACGTTATTGTATAAAATAATCTTAATCTAATAAATTAGCTTAATGAATTGAGTAAAATAGTGACTACTAAAGAACTATTATTAAAAAAATTGAAACATAAACTACGCTAAAAGATAAAAAAAAACAATACTACTTTAAAATATTAGAAAAAATAGAATAATATACTAGGGTATAACTCGAAGAAAAACTTTCGCAATCAAATAATTTCAACAAACGTACGTGGTAACAGAGATGTAAATAAACTCCAACGATATGGCGGACCAGTACATGCGCATAAAAATGAGTTTTGGCGGGAGAGCCTCTTTGTCCTTTCTGGTTATTCTGTGGGCGCAATGTTTGGGGTCATTATCTTGTTGAAAAAAGTATTCGGGCCCCAAGCCCAAGTTTTCGATGCTAGGCTTCAAATTTTCTTTTAAAATGTCTATATACATTTTATGGTCCATTGTCGATGTTATGAAAACCAACCTTCCCACCCCTTTGGTGCACATACACCCCCAAACCATAACTCCACCACCTCCGTGTTTTACAGTCGCTTTCAAATTTTCGGGATTAAGGGCAGTATTAGGTTTTCTCCATACAAGTTGTTTACCCTTAATGCCGAAAATGCAAAATTTGCTCTTATCTGTAAAGAGAACTTTCTCCTAGAATTCAATGGGCTTGTCTAAGAGTTTTTTTGCAAAGGCGATCCGCTTCTGACGATTGACCTCTGACACAAATGGCTTTTTTCGTGCAACGCGACTGTGATAGCTTTTTTTAACGTCCTTCTCACCGTATCTTTGCTGATAGTTTTATGAAATTCTTCTTGTACATTTTCTACTATTTTTTTTTGCCGTCAGCCTAGGTTCTTTTCTAACCTGCTGTACAATTTTTCGCTTCTCTCGGTTTGTTAAAAGGGGTGGTCTACCAGATCGCGGACGTGAGAGGTAATCTTCAGTGTCTTTATAATTATTAATAACTCTTTGAATGGAAGAGTGTGACCTGCCGACAGTTTCTCCTATTTTTCGAAAAGATTTTCCCTCTTTCCATAACTTTACAATAATTTTTCTCTCTCCCAATTCAATTTCCTTTTCTTTCGTGTCCATTCTAACTTTTAGCTTCTAAGCCTCTGCTAATATAATTGACACCGATTATCTTTTATTTAAATCGGAAAGCGTACATCGCCAACTACGTATTTAAGTAAATAAGTATATTTTGGAGAAGGCGTCTTTATTTGTACGCAGATTTTTGCATACGCATTATTTGGAGAATTTTTAGTTTTAATTTTTTTTGTAACTAATATTTCTGTTTTATTGATGCATATTTTGTTAATAGAATTATATGTAGTTAATACACAAAATAAAAAAAATTGAAGTTTATCACATTAGATCATGACCCTTATTTTTTCAGTTAAAGTGTTAGAAGTTTTTTGTACGCAGACTTCTGCTGCTAAGTGTATTTTCTACCCCTAATTATTATAATTTTGAAAAATTACACGCTATTCGAAAATTTTAAACAATATAAGTACGAAGGCTTTCACGACCGGTGTTATTTGAACTAAAATTAAAACTAACACTAGCACTAACACTAGAACTATCACTAGAACTATCACTAGGACTAACACTAGATCTAAAACTAGAAACTTTCGGGATTCGCCGTGCGTTTTTTGAAAAAATGTTTGACTGTTTCTGAAGAAGGTTGCAATATGGCATCCGAAACGTCAAACATTTTTTCAAAAAACGTACGGCGAAACCCGAAAGTTTCTAGTTTTAGATCTAGTGTTAATCCTAGTGATAGTTCTAGTGTTAGTTCTAATTTTAGTTCAATTTTAAACAAATTATAAATGTTCGAAATTGCATCATTTCGTTCCTCGTTCTTCAAATAGCGTACCATCACTATAAATAGCGTATATTGGTAACGATCAAAATTGAGTATTTTAAAAATCGTGCCGGATGTTACATTCCATTAGAATAATGCTCCAAAATATCGTTCCTTAAATACCGTACCATCTTGTAGTGATAGTAAATATGTAATTCGTTACGTTATGTAACGGTATTTTAAAATTGCGTGGAATCGGTACGCTCCTCATAAATACCGCTCCAAAATCCCGTTCCTCAAATACCGTCCTATCACTAATAGTTTGAGGAAGAACAACATGTTTTTTACAAAAGTTGTTTAACTCACTACTTTCTATTACCTAAAATTATTTCCCCTTATACAGAATGTTCTATTTAGGTGTAACAGAGAGTATGTCATTTTTTTTTAAATAGAATAGCCTGTATATTTTATCATATTATGAATACTACTAAATTTGTTATTACAACCGTATATCTTACTAACTCATAAAATTTTGAGATATTCAATTGTTTCTCCAAAATGTGTCCATTAAGGGCCTTCTTAAAATCGCTGTAATAACGACATTTTATCCGATTTTGCTTTAAAACTGTGTCAAATAATAATCAAAGCCAGTAGGTCTATGACAGTATAAGTAGGTCCAAAGTTATTAGATACACTGTACAGCGTGTTCGTAAAGATCACTTACTTTTGATGTTTTTCAAATAATGTTTTCTTAATTTTTTAAGTGGAACACCCTGTATGTTTTGTGTTAGTTGAATTGCCCATCAAATTCTCTTTAATTAATAATAAGCATATCATATGTCTAAGTTTAATAATTTTCCTGATATTTACAATTTAGAGAAAAATGTGTAATAAAATACGCCATTATTGCACTTAATATTATATTCTCTCTTTTTTTATCATTTTTCTGTAGTTTGTTTATTATTTGATTAAAAATTTATAATGTAAAACAATTTTGCTGTCATATATCCAATTTAAATACGACTTAGTACTTTATGAAATTTAAAAGCATTTATGTTATAAAACATGCAATTATGATGCAATATGATTTTATTTTGTTTTTTTTTTTTCAAAATAAAAAAGAATTAATTACCTTGATCTACATCTATGGCGAAACCGACTGGCTCACATGCAGTATCAATGTAGTGTTTACTTAAATTTTGGAAATTTCAGCAAAATATTATTATTGATAAATAAATAAGCAAAACCTGATCAAAATATAAAAAATAAGTTTTCATGGTACCACAATAACATATTTTATTACATAATTCTTTGTAGATTTCATAAAGTACAAAGTTGCATTAAAATTTGGTATATGAAAGAAGAATTATTTTACATTATAAAGTATTAATCAAATAATAAAAGGAAAAATAAAAAAACTGATAGAAATAGACAGAATATAATATTAAGTGCAATAATGGCATATTTTATCACATATTTTTCTTTAAATTCTAAATCAGGAAAACTTAAAGTTTGACACATATCATACTTACCATTATTTAAAGGGAATCTGTTTGGAAATTCAACCAGCACATGATATACAAGATGTTCCATTTAAAAAACTTATGAAAAAGCCATGTTTGCTCGAAATTTGTTCGGAAACAATAGATAAAAGTGCCGATTCAAAATTCATAAAGTTCATAAAGAAAAAATAAATAAAAATGAAATGTTTAAAATTCAACCTGGTATTTATTACGTTGCCCTCCCTCACAATCTACACGATACGGTTTTAACACTGACAAAAGATTTACAAGACGATATATAAATTTTTACGCGAAACATTTAAATCGGTGTAAGTTGAAGTGTGCGAGTGGTTTTAAACAGGGATCTGGCCCGTTTCAAATTTCGGTTAATTTTGAACCGGTTTATGAAACGAAAAAATTAATAGCGGTTAATTTTGAACCGGTTTAAAACCAAAAAAAAAATATATCGGTTCAGTTCCGGTTACCGGTTTGTAAAATAAAATTTAAATAAATTCGAAAATTATGCTACATACCAGATATTTATTTAAAAATTTAAAATAAACTAAACGAAAAAATACATTTAAAGAACGTAAAAATAGCAACATACACGATAATTCAGAAGTAGATGACTTCAAACTTTAATTTTCAATGTGAGGGTAACAATTGCAAGTCTTGAAACTTTAAAGTCGATTATCCTCAAAACAAAAGCCGATTAAAAAATGTTTCAATTTAAATATATTTTTTTAAGAAATATTAACTACTCTTTTAAATTTTTATAAAATTTTCAATTATTACCCTCATACAGAAAATGAAGGTTTGAAGCGGATTATCTGGAAAACGTATTAGGAAAAAAATGTCTCTTTAATTTGAACTTAAAATTAGCTGTTCTACATGAGGTTTCATTTTAGCCATCTACTTTTGAATCATTCTGTAAAAGTAAAAGCTGGTAATAATCAACTTCAAACAATTATTTTCTGGTCTCATCGCCTGTGTTTGCACGAATCAATAAGATATTTTCTAAATTATCTTTGGATATATTCGTTCTTAATTCGGATAGTATGTAGCGAAGACCTGAAAAGCACCTTTCCACGCTTACTTGTGTTACTGGTAGGGCTTGTGTTATCATTGCCACATTATAAAATTGAGTATTCTTATGTTTAATATTTTCCCAGTACTTTAGAATATCTTCATTATATGGAATTCGAGGAGTACAGGTACAAAATTCCTTAATTGCAAATTCAATGTCAGAAGAATTGACATAGGTTCTGCTTGAAGATTCTCTTTCTTTAGATTTTAATTTTAACATTTTCTCAAACTCATCTTCATCCGAATTTGAATCCTTCAAAAATGTTGTATCTTTTGCGTTTCTAGTATTTACGTCTTTATTTATGTCAGTGTATGCAATATTCAATTCTTCATCGGTTAAAACACAGACGAATCTTGGATCTAAGTATATCGCAGCTAAAAATGCTGTATTAGTCATTAGTTTAGTTTGGCGAGATTTCATATTGCAATAAAGCCTTCTTGCCAAAGGAAGATCAATTTTACTAGTTTCTGAAGTACACTCCCACCAAATGTGATAAAAATCACCAGGCAATAAATTTTCTTTCTGAAGAAGAACTGTTGCAGTTTTTGAAGGTTTGAGAGCCACAACAGCGTTTTCGATTGATTTCCAATTCATTTCAGACAAATGTAAGTCCTTATTTGTGGCTCCTAAATCTACCACTACATCTTTAATAGCCAGAAGACGTTTCAGCATAAGGAATGTTAAACTCCACCGTGTTGGGCAGTCTAAAATAGGTTTACGGCAGTTCATTTTATTTAGAAGGCCTAAAAATGTCGGTGTTCTTAATTTCTTGATAACCTTTCTTGCCACATGTATATATGCTCCTTCATCTTTCAAAGCATCAGTTACAGCTAACTGAAGTGTATGAGCGGCACATCGCACACCAATTGTTTTATTGGTTTGCTTTACTTGGTCCTGAATTATGGCATCTACTAACTGCCTAGTTTTATGCTGAAACAAATTATTCTCGTTAATATCATTAACTTCCTCCTGATCATTGTCACCAAAATCAAGATAACTCTCAATATCAGCATTATCGTCTGATATATTCATTTGGTCTATTGCTTTTAAGATGTTTCGCCCATTATCAGAAGTAACAGTATAAATTTGAGAAAAAGATAAATTATATTTCTTCAAAATTTGTTCTGTGATGTCTTTCAAATACTCTCCTGTGTGGCATGCTAAAAGTTCTCTCATCCCTAGCGCGATCTTTACGTGTTGCTGTGTCAATTTTCAGTGATAATAGTTTGTTCGAAAGTTCTGAACTAATATCTTTACACAACATACTTGCTTTCTCAGTTATGAATTTTGATATAGTTGAGGGATTCATAACAATGTCAAGTTTTTGAAAAATGGGACCGGTAATTTTTTTAAAACCACTGTCTTCCAGTAAAGCAAATGGTCTTCCATTTGTTGTAACCATCTCAACGCATGCATTGATCATTTCTTCTTTTGAAAACTTTATTGTTACAGAATTAGTTTCCCAAAACTCTTGAAGTTTCATTTTCTTTGAAGAAGTGTAACAATCTTCATTTTCAATAGGTTTTCTAGTGGTGTTCTCTACCTCCTGCTTTTCCACTATGTATTGATTTGGATGTTTTCTTTGTATATGCCTCTCTAGATTAAATGCGTGTTTTCCCTTAATTTCTGTTTTACAAAATTTACAGACCGATTTGTCCGTACTTTTGTCATAATCAAACATTTTAAGATACTTATTTGTTTGTTTCCTTCCCATGATATCAATATATATAATTTTCGTTTTGATTAATAACTGCAGGTAGGCTTTAAATCACTAAATGCAGTACCACGTAACCTAACAATTTAGAACCTGGGGTATTATGATATTACACATGGATTTAACTTACTCAGTACTTACTCAAATATCTGTTGAAGTTTTGATTACGGTTAACGCAATATAAGAATGTCTTAATACAGTCTTAACTCATACATTCAACTCGCTCGATTTACCGAAAGAAACCTACTCAGCGCCCTTAGCTCTCAGCTTATGACATCTATAGACTTAAACATGTAATACGGGCACGTTTTTATGTACGACGACCAATACCAACCCAGTCGTGCCGTGCAGCAACCACTGTGGGAGTTACATCGCGGCGTATTAGATAATGAAAAAACCGGTTTTTTCATTTTTCGGTTAGCGGTTACCGCTCTTTTTAAGGAAATAAAATTTCGGTTAAGGTTTCGGTTACGGTACGTTAAAATAAGAGGTTACCGATTAATTTAACCGGTATTTTGAACCGGTTCATGATCCCTGGTTTTAAATATATCTCTTTTTGGTTAAGCGCTCCAGCGTTGTACAGCGTATCTAATATCTTTCAACAGTGTCATTTACCCATTGGTTTTAACTATTATCTGGCATAGTTTCAAAGCAAAATCTGAAAATATGGCATTTTTAAATCATTTTTAAAAAGATACTGCAATGGGCACATTTTGGTGATATAATTGAATACCTCGAGAACTATGAACTTTAGGAGTTAGTAAAACAAGTTGTATTAACAAATTTAGTAATAATCATAATATAATAAAATATATTGGGTATTCCATCTAAAAAAAAGACATACTGTCCGTTACGCTTACATAGAACAGCCTGTATAAGTGAAAATAATTTTCAACCTTATAAATAAGTCAAATAACTTTTTTATAAAATTTTGTTTTCTTGTCAAACGGTTTAGTGACTATTGTCCGCCGGGATACTAATAACTCACCCGGTATATCCACATACACTCAGCAGCAGAAGTCTGCGTACAAAAAACTTGTAATACTTTAATTGAAAAAATAAGAGTCATAATCTAATGTGATAAACTTGATTTTTTTTTATTTTGTATATTAACTACATATAATTCTATTAACAAAATATGCTTTAACAAAACAGAAACAGTAGTTGCAGAAAAAAATCAAAACTAAAAATTCTACAAATAACGGGTATGCAAAAATCTGCGTACAAGTCAGGACAGTATTTATAAAAAATTCATAAATGAGATCATTGTTTCTATATTAATATGAGGTCGGATAACCTTTACGTTTAATGACCTCCCTTAAACGTTTAGGCATGGAGTGCACTAATTTCTTCGTTTCGTCCGAACTGATTTTGGCCCATTCCTCAATCATAACATTTTTTAACGTTTCCTTCGACGTTATGTTGTGTTGCCGAATCCTGCGTTCCAGTAAATCCCAGAGGTGTTCGATGGGATTCAAGTCCGGCGATTGTGGAGGTGTTTTAAGTTGCTTTGGGGTATTGTATAGTAGCCAAAGCTTAGTGTTGTGGGCGCAATGTTTGGGGTCATTATCTTGTTGAAAAAAGTATTCGGACCCCAAGCCCAAGCTTTCGATGCTAGGCTTCAAATTTTCTTTTAAAATGTCTATATACATTTTATGGTCCATTGTCGATGTTATGAAAACCAACCTTCCCACCCCTTTGGTGCACATACACCCCCAAACCATAATTCCACCACCTCCGTGTTTTACAGTCGCTTTCAAATTTTCGGGATTAAGGGCAGTATTAGGTTTTCTCCATACAAGTTGTTTACCCTTAATGCTGAAAATGCAAAATTTGCTCTCATCTGTAAAGAGATCTTTCTCCCAGAATTCAATGGGCTTGTCTAAGAGTTTTTTTGCAAAGGCGATCCGCTTCTGACGATTGACCTCTGACACAAATGGCTTTTTTCGTGCAACGCGACTGTGATAGTTAGCTTTTTTTAACGTCCTTCTCACCGTATCTTTGCTGATAGTTTTATGAAATTCTTCTTGTACATTTTCTACTATTTTTTTTTGCCGTCAGCCTAGGTTCTTTTCTATCCTGCTGTACAATTTTTCGCTTCTCTCGGTTTGTTAAAAGGGGTGGTCTACCAGATCGCGGACGTGAGAGGTAATTTTCAGTGTCTTTATAATTATTAATTACTCTTTGAATGGAAGAGTGTGACCTGCCGACAGTTTCTCCTATTTTTCGAAAAGATTTTCCCTCTCTCCATAACTTTACAACAATTTTTCTCTCTCCCAATTCAATTTCCTTTCCTTTCGTGTCCATTCTAACTTTTAGCTTCTAAGCCTCTGCTAATATAATTGACACCGATTATCTTTTATTTAAATCGGAAAGCGTACATCGCCAACTACGTATTTAAGTAAATAAGTATATTTTGAAGAAGGCGTCTTTATTTGTACGCAGATTTTTGCATACGCATTATTTGGAGAATTTTTAATTTTAATTTTTTTTGTAACTAATATTTCTGTTTTATTGATGCATATTTTGTTAATAGAATTATATGTAGTTAATACACAAAATAAAAAAAAAATGAAGATTATCACATTAGATCATGACCCTTATTTTTTCAGTTAAAGTGTTAGAAGTTTTTTGTACGCAGGCTTCTGCTGCTAAGTGTATAAAGAAATCCGAAATAGATAAAACGGATGATCTTGCTGGCCATCGCGTTGGACTATGCATACTTATCCATCTTCCAGGAAATTTTGCATTTAAATAGCGACTCACTGCGCATTTTAATAAATAAAAAAATTTACTTAATTGTATTGAAACTAAAATAATTACAAATACTTACAGTCAATATAAAAAATTAATTTGTAATATGCAAATCGGTTTTCATGTTCACAATTATAAGTTAATTAAAACAACTTAAAATGTAATAAAGACGCAGAACACATATTATAAACTTAACGAACGTGAGTTATATAAAATCTGTGATTGCGACCGAGTTGGTGTATTATCGAAAAACTTGAAACTTGATGCGCATGTGGAAAAGAACTGGTTATTGCAAAAATAATTTTGAAATTTTGAAATGTTGAAATTAATATAATTATTATAACTTAGAGGAATAGTGGATGGGGGATTAAAAATGGCGATTAGATATAGGTGACGAAAAACCATGATGACTACAAAACTTATACGTGCACCATTAACCTGTCTTTACTTTTTTGCTAAGTTTCCAGATAGCCGAGATACATGGGGTGTCTGAAAATCGTATATTTTGAGAAACTCCCTGTATATCCAAAACGAAGAGGGCTATGAAAATTTGGTTTGCGGCATTACAAGTTTCACAAAAAAGTAGCTGAGGTTCGTGAAAACCGCAACTATCTATCTTTCATAATTGCCAAGATACCCTGCAAACCCATCGAAATTTGGACACCTCTACATACATCTTTCATAAATATTTGTCAATAAATAAAATATTTGTTTTTCAGGAATCGCTGTTGATTGGTCAGCCCGAAATATATATTGGATAGACATAAGACACGGTGTAATCGAAGTATCCCGATTAGATGGTTCATCACGTTACGTTGTAATTTCTCAAGATTTAGGTACTCCCAGCTCAATAGCGGTGGATCCCCATAAAGGAGTTTTGGTTTGGGGTGGTCGTTCAAAATTGGAAACATCGAAACTAGACGGTTCAGAGCGTACAACCTTGATAAACGAAGCCCTCTTAATAACCGACCTCAGCTTGGATTCGAAACGCGAGCACATTTACTTTTGCGATCATGGCAATCGAACAATCGAACGAATCGATTACAACGGTTCGAATAGAATCGTTGTATTAAATGCAACGAACACGATATCTGTAGCGTTTTGGAACGATATGTTATATTGGCTAGATGCTTCAACACCAGGCTCATTAAAAGTGGCTCCTGTACAAAATTTATCGAATGTTTCGGTTTTATTGGAGATCAATCATCATGAAAATTTAAAAGATGTGCAAGTTTTTAGTTTAAGTAGGCAGCAAACAACGAATCCTTGTATTCATAATAATGGTGGATGTCAACATTTATGTCTTTTTAATGGAACGTATCCTTTGTGTGTTTGCCCTCATGGAAAAGTTGCGGAAGATGGGACTTCTTGTGAAGATTATGATAGTGTGATAATGTTTTCTAAGGTGGGTATATTAAAATTAAAAAATTAATTCAAAATGAAAACTTCAATGGTGCTGTTTTGAAAGCATTTCTAGTCTTCTAAGAGCAGTATCAAGTCTTCTAGAGACAGTATTAACCCTTTGCTTACCAGCGGTACTTAGAAGTCTTCCAAATTTTGAATATTAAAAAATATTAATAAAAAGTTAACAAAACTACATAAATCATGTACTAATTTCTAGTATTCCTTAGATACTGTGGACTCAAAGTGAAAAAACCAAAACAGATATTTTTATTAGAATTTAAATGAGCCTTAAAAGTACCACTAGATTATAAATGATAATTAATAAATTAATAAAGGCAGGCAATGGTTAAGTACTTAGATGGCAATTTTCGATGTTACCAGCTTCATTTCCTCTTCTTTGTAAATAACAATAAACGTTTTATGCATCTTATCTCCATCATCATATCTCATCCCTCTTTTCTTCGTTTTCCATATCTTTTAACGTTCGTTCTAGGTACTAAGACCGAAATATTTTATGTTTCCAAGTTTGTTTCTCTTTGTAACAATGAACGATTTCGCATCTCATCTTCATATCACTGTCGACTTTTCAGTCATCATTTGTTCATTTCTGGACGAAGGCCTCTTTAATATGCTCCCATGTGTTTTTTCTTGGGCCAACCCATCTGCTTCTTGTAATTGTCTTTGTGTCGTTTATCCATCTTCTTGGAGGTCTATCCGTATTGGGCAGTCATTACAAATCTAGCTCTTTATTGCATCAAATGTAAAATAGTTATTAAAATAAAATGTAAAGAGTTATTAAAATGACGTTTAATAAAATTTAATTTTGATAGGGAAAATTGTTAAGTCTTTAAACATTTCAAGTCTTCTAGATGCAGCATCAAGTTCTCTGGTAGCACTGCAAATCTATTGAAAACATATCAAGTCTTTCGCAAGCTGTATCAAGTTTTTTACAAGCAATATCAAGTATTCCGGGGGTATTAGTAAATGATCTGGAAGCAGTTCAAGCCTTCTGGAAGCAGTTCAAGCATTCTGGAAACATTTCAAATCTTCTAGAAACAATATCAAGTTTTCTGGGAGCAATATCAGGTCTTCTAGAAACATTTCAAGTCTTGTGGGAGTATTTAAAACCTTCCAGAGGCAGTATCAAGCTTTCTGGAAGCAATTCTAGTTATCAAGTTTTCTGTAAGCAGATCAAGTCTTTTAGAAACATTGCAAGTCCTCCAGAAGAAATATTAAGTCTTCGGGATGCATTTTAAGTCTTCTAGGTGCAGTACCAAGTCTTCTGGTAGCAGATCTGCTAAACGCATTTCAAGTTCTATGCAAGCTATATCTAGTTTTCTAGAAACAGTATCAAGTCTTCCAGAGGCACTAGTAAATCTTCTGGAAGCAGTTCAAGTCTTCTATAAGCATATCAAATTTCCTGGAAGTATTTCAGATCTGTTAGAAGCAATATCAAATCTTCCAGAGTCAGTATCGAATCTTCTGGAAGCATTTCAAGAATTCTAGAAACATTACAAATCTTCTGGAAGTATTTCAAATCTTTTGTAAACAGTATCAAGTCTTACAGAGTCAGTATTGAGTCGTCTGGATGCATTTCAAGCCTTATGTGTGGGAAGGAGTCTTCCAGAGGGACTATTAAGCCTTCGGAAAGCATTTTAAGTCTTCTAGATGCAGTACCAAGTCTTCTGGCAGCATAACTGATCTGCTGAAAGCATTTCAAGTCTTCTGCAAGCTTTGTCTAGTTTTCTAGAAGCAGTATCAAGTCTTCCAGGAGTAGTAGTAAATCTTTTGGAAGTAGTTCAAGTCTTTTGGAAGCATATCAAGTCTTCTGGAGGCATATCAAATCTTCTGGAAGTATTTCAGATCTTTTGGAAACAATATCAAATCTTCCAGAGTGAGTATCGAGGTATCTGGATGGATTTCAAGACTTCTAAAAACATTTCAAATAATCAGTATCGAGTCGTCTGGAAGCAGTTCAAATGTTCTGGAAGCGTTTCAAGTTTTCTAGATGCATTTCAAGTCTCCTGGAAGCAGTATTAAGTTTTCTGGAAGCAAATCATGTCTTAAGTGTTCTAGGTACAGTACTAAGTCTTCTGGCAGCCTAGCAGATCTGCTGAAAACATTTCAAGTCTTCTGCAATCTATACCTAGTTTTCTAGAAGCAGTATTATGTCTTTTAGAAGCAGTAGTAAACCTTCTGGAAGCAGTTGAAGTCTTCTGGAAGCATCATTCACATGGAAGTCTTCATTCTGGAAACATATCACATCTTCTGAAAGTATTTTAGATCTTTTGGAAATAGTATCAAGTCTTCTAGAAGCATTGCAAGTCTTCTGGCAGCATAGCAGATCTGCTGAAAGAATTTTAAGTAGTCCGCAAGTTGTATCTAGTTTTTTAGAAGCAGTATCAGGTGTTCTTAGCAGTACAGTGTTCTTAGCAGTACAGTGTTCTAAGCAGTATCACTAGTAAATCTGGTAGCAGTTCTAGTCTCCTGGCAGCATATTAGGTCTTCTGGAAACATTTCAAATCTTCTGAAAGTATTTCAGATCTTTTGGAAGTAGTATCAAGTCTTCTAGAGTCAGTGTCGAGTTTTCTGAAAGCAGTTCAAATCTTCTGGAAACAAAATCAAGTCTTCTGGAACCATTTCAAATCTTCTGGAAGCAGATCAAGTCTTCTAGAAGCAGTATCAAATCTTCTTGAAGCAGTATCAAATCTTCTAAATGCAGTATCAAATCTTTCAGAAGATTTTTCAGAGATTTCACATCACTAACAACAACTAATACATATTTTGATCAATTCGAACCAGTTTCTCAAAAAGGTTGCAGCGTGGCATCCGAAACGCCAAACATTTTTTCAAAAAACGCACTAAAGTTTCTAGTTTTAAATCTAACATAGTGATACTTCTAGTATTAGTTCTAATTTTAGTTCTATTTTCGTAAATGTCAGAATATAGTCTGTGAATCTCTGAAAGTAATCTAAAACTAAAACTAGAAAATGTTGATGAACTCACACAAATCATCTTCGGAACAAATTAGGGCCTTATAGCGAGCGAATTCGATTTGAATCAGCATCATTCTTTGAAATATTCGATTCTTCTTCGCTTTCTAGGATTTTTTTTGTTTCGCCATGTTTAATTCATAACGAAATAGTCTTTCAAAATATAAACAATAAAATGGCTATAAAAGTTGGTCGATTTCCCATACACTTTCAGCATCTCATCGTCCCTGGCACTGCTCTTTTCTGATTCCTCAACTTTTTATCTTAATCTTTTAAGTTTTTTGCTTTCTCTTAGAGCAGTTGCTTATTGCTTTCGCCTTGAACCAATTATTGAAGTATATGGCCAATACCTTTTACACTGTAATTGGCCTCTACCAAAAATTAGGTGCCCCAAGCATGGTGTCCCGTTCCCCCGTGCTATTGGAATCCAGTTTAGGGTAACTGGAGCCTAGTGAATACTTCCTATGGCTTCAATTCAATGACCCTGAATCATATAACTTTCTTTTATATAACTTTCTTATTTGTTGTGAAGAAAGCAAAAATGACAATTCTGCTTACTCAAATGAATGAATTTGCGTTTATATAATAATCTCTTGTACTTTGTAATACAATACATTATTTTTATTATAGGTTTTAAGTATCGATTCGATTCATATCCAAGACGACAACATTCAAAATGCGCCATATCCCAGCATAAAAAATTCGACGTTCTTAAAAAATGCCATCGCCTTATCATTTAACTACGAAGCAAAAAGATTATTTTATTCCGATATACAAAGAGGATCGATTAATTCCGTGTTTTTCAACGGAACGGATCATCGAATACTCGTAGAAAGACAGGGTTCCGTTGAAGGTCTTACATATGAAGAGGTTTACAATACTTTGTATTGGACGTGTAATAACGAGGCTGCGATAAGTCACGCGAATTTAACTGAGTTTGGAACGAGTGCAGGAAACGTTGAGGTTGTAATAAAATTGCGAAGTGATGATAAACCACGTGGTATAGCGGTAGATTCTTGTGGTGGAAGGTTATATTGGACTAATTGGAATTCGCTTCAACCAGCCATAGAAAGTGCTTATTTATCGGGATATGGTCGCCGTGTAATAATTAGCACTGAAATTCGCATGCCCAATGGAATAACGCTTGATCATAAAGCACAAAAATTATACTGGAGTGATGCTCGACTTGATAAAATTGAAAGATGCGAATACGATGGAAGTAATCGGGTAATTTTGGCTAAAGTTACGCCGCAGCACCCATTTGCGTTAGCTGTTTATGGAGATTACATTTATTGGACAGATTGGCTGTTACACTCCGTACTACGTGCGGATAAATTAACAGGGTTAGACGTGGTTTGGCTACGGAGGGATGTCGATAAACCAATGGGAATCGTCGCAATTGCAAATGATACAAACGATTGCTTAAGAAATCCTTGTTCTATACTAAACGGTGGTTGCGACGTACTCTGTAGTTTAACACCTGCAGGCGAGGTAAAATGCTCATGTTTAGAAGGATACACATTGGCTGAAGATGGGATCCGATGCTTTCTTAACACAACCACATCATGTACAGGAGATTCTTTTCGTTGCTCCGACGGGGGATGTGTTCCATTTGAACAAACTTGCGATACAATTAAACATTGTATTGACGGATCTGACGAAGAACCTGGATATTGCGGACACAGAGTTTGCCCTCAAGCATGGTTTATGTGCACAAATAGGCGCTGCATACAAATGTCATATCACTGTAATGGAATCGATGAGTGTGGCGATTCAAGTGACGAAATAAACTGCAAATGCCCAGAAACTTCTAAATTTAAATGTACCTCTGGAGAATGTATTCCACTAAACTTCACGTGTGATCGTGACCCCGATTGCCGCGATGCAAGTGATGAAAAAAATTGCGGCGTACTGCCATGCACAGATCTATATGGTGACGAATTTTTCTCTTGCAATGACACCTATACTTGTCTTCATCCGGAATGGATATGTGATGGCGAGGACGATTGTTGGGATATGTCAGATGAATCGAATTGTGGCACAAAAATTGGTCCTAAGTGTAAACACAATGAATTTGCTTGTTTAAAAAGTCAGAAATGCATTGATTACTCAAAACGTTGCGATAACATCGATGATTGTGGAGATGCCGAATTTGGAGAATTTAGTAGCGACGAAAAACTGTGCAATCGCGAATGTTATAGTTGGCAATTTAGATGCAATGACACGACGACATGTTTACCACAAAGTGTAAGATGCAATGGTCGAAAAGATTGTCCGGATGGTTCAGATGAACACCAATGTTCAAAATCTTGCCGCCCAACATGGTTCACTTGTGGCAGTGGGGATTGTATACCTCAAGCGTGGGTATGTGATGGTCAAAATGACTGTCTGGATCATTCTGACGAAAACCAGCATTGCCGAAGGCGCACATGTTCCTCAAACGAGTTCACTTGCAGTTCAAATAAATGTATCCCAAAACAAATGGTATGCGATGGAGAACCTGATTGCGATGATCATGGAGACGAATTACATTGCCCCGAATTTTGTGACATCTCAGAATTTCAATGTGCCGATGGTACCTGTATTTCTCTGCTTTTATTTTGTAATGGTTACGAGGATTGTGGCGATAAAAGTGATGAACCGTCATTTTGCCCTTCGCAATGCAACATCGGGCAATTCCAGTGCTCGCATGGTACTTGTATTTCCTCTGATCTCCGTTGTAATAATAAGAAGGACTGTATCGACGGAAGTGATGAGGAGGGGTGTGATGATCATCAAAACGACGATTGTAAAGATAAATATAAATGTAAAAATGGAGCATGTGTAAATGAATCGTTACTTTGCAATGGAGAGGACGATTGTGGAGACTATTCTGATGAACATTTATGTAGTAAGTACACATTTTTTTTACATTTAGTATTTTATTTTTATAAGGATGATTTATAACATACAGAAGAGACTAATTGGTTTGAGTTGGGTAGTGAATTATCTTAATTTTTTAAATAAGTCAACGTCCACTTTTGAGAACTACAAATAATACATAATTTGTTTTAGAAAAAAGTAAAGATGTTAATTTATAAAATGTTCAATCCAATTAACCAATAATCTTGGACGACCGAGCGATCTCGTAATTGGTTGATTGCGTTAACCTCGGTGGCGTAATTTTCTTTCATAAATCCCCATAAAAAAGTGTAATACATTAAGATCCAGTTTGCGTGATGGCCACACATTAAGACTACAGTATTGCGTTAGGGGGCAAAACTGTTTTGACAAGTCTTAGATATTGTATTGCGTTAGGGGGCAATACACTATCAAGTGTTCTGAAAGCATTTCAAGTATTCCAGAAGCAATATCAAATTTTCTGAAAGCATTTCAAGTACTCCAGAGACAATATCAAGTCTTCTAAAAGCATTTCAAGTTTTCTAGAAGCAGCATCAAGTCTTCTGGAAGCAATAGAAGTCCTCCAGAAGCAATATCCAGTCTTCTGGAAGCATTTCAAGTCTTGTGGACGCAATGTCAAGTCTTCTAGAAGTAGTATCAAGTCTTCTGCAAGCATTTCAAGTCTTCCAGAGGCAACACCAAATTTTCTGAAAGCATTGCAAGTCCTCTAGAGGCAATATCAAGTCTTCTAGAGGCGTTTCAAGTTTTCTAGAACCTTAATATTGGTTCAACCAAAATATTGTACGGGTGCTCTTTTGGAAGGATTTTAGGCGTTCAGGAGGTAATATCAATATTTCTGGGAGCATTTCAAGTATTGTGGAAGTAATGTTAGTCTTCTAGAAGCAGTGTTAAGTCTTTTGCAAGCATATCAAGACTTCTAGAGGCAATATGACATTTTCTGAAAGCATTTCAAGTCCTCCAGAGGCAATGGTAAAGAAGCAAAAAAGTGTGTCGATGAATGAAATTTATTAATTTCTTATATTAAATCGGTGCTATACGTATTTCGAGCTATAAGTTCTTAAGCTCTTCATCAGGCACGACGTCAATTAAGGATTATAACAACAATAAGATAACACGTAAAGACTTTTGAGAAAATCTCGTACATTACGACAAAATGTGCAAAGCAACCATTGTATGTAAACCACATATTATGTTGTGTAAGTAACAGAACATCTTCGAGGTGTTTTGGAAAATTTTCTTGCAAAAACTGTAAATAAGCATTTCAGTCAAGTATTGCTGATAATTTAAAAATTCCTATTAAAATATTTTTCAGAACTCTCGCTCCTAAATTCACTCTAACGCGCTATTGAAACAAACCCTGGTGAAAAGTGAATGGATTTTCCACCAATCACACATGAGAAGAGTGATAATTTAGAACACTGTTTCTGGTAAAACGGCATTCATCGGTTACCAGTATACTCTTGTATCACAGATGAATGCATTGCGTGTTCTGGGATACTACGAATTATTGAGCAATTTGATGACTACTAGAACAATATTTCTTCTGGTTTTTTACACCCTAATTTTCTAAGCAATTAAACAACAAATTAAAGACACAAGAAGATGTAGTCAGAAATAGCATAATAGGTGGCTTTTACATTCATTATTAAAAGTAACGTCACCAGTTTGCAATGAAGAAGCCTCCTATCTTTGATTATCAGCAAGTTGTAAAATTTGCTGGTGAAATAATAAAATCAATAGAAGAATTGAACTAAAATTAGAACTAATACTAGCAGTAACACTAGAACTATCACTAGGACTAAAATTATACTAGATCTAAAACTAGAAACTTTCGGGATTTGCCGTGTGTTTTTTGAAAAAATGTTTGACGTTTCGGATGCCATTTTGCAACTGGTTTGAAGTACATCGAACCAGTTTCAAGATATGAGGTATAATCCATCGAAATTTGTGCTTCAATTGATCTCATCTTGCTACCAATTAATACCCTTGGTACACTCATAACGTATACCAAATTTAGTTTTCCGAAGTGCTTCGAACCAGTTTCTGAAGAAGGTTGCAACATGGCAATGATTCTGTTCTAGTGCTAGAGTTAGTTCTAATTTTAGTTCAATTAAGACCGGTCGTGAAAGCCTTCACACTTTTAATAGAAGAAAGAGATTACTGACCTGAACCAATGCTAACATGAACATACATTTAAAATCATGAAAACAGCTCTTGGTTTTAAATTAGCTGAGGTTGGAATTACACTTTTATTTTATGCAATTGTAAGATTTTATTAAAAAATAAATTTTAATATGTTAGCAGCTAATACACGAACTTTAAAGAGCAAAGACAATTAAGCTCTTCCTACATATTGGCGAACTAATTCAAAAGGTTGAATGACTTCTCAGGTATACAAGAAGTAAATAATTTTACTGTAAAGATAGTAGAACATGATTCATTAATGGAACGAAGCACACAATTTAAGAACTTTAAGAGAAGAATGATATGCAACATAAAGCATTGTAACCACCCTTCATTCATTTTTTTTAAACATCACAACATCAGGTGCTGGGTACTAAAAAAGAACTTAATTGGAAATAGATTCAAAATGACTAATGCCGACTCTTGAAAAACATTCTATGTGAAAAGATCTGAAAAATTCAAAATAAAATTCAAAATGTTATAAACTCACACACTCTTTCACATTTGGAAGTATTTCAAATATGAAGAAATGTTGAAATGTGAAGAAACATCCTGATTTCTTCCAGAAGCATTTGAGGTCTTGTAGAGGTAATATCAAATTTAAGGGGCAGTATCAAGTCTTCTGGAAAAATTTCAAGTATTCTAGATTCAATATCAAATTTTCTGAAAGAATTTCAAGTCCTCCAGAGGCGATAACAAATCTTCTAGAAGTATTTCAAGTTTTCTAGAAGGAGTCTCAAGTCTTCTGGAAGCGTTTCAAGTCTTGTGAAAGCATTTCAAGTCCTTCAGAGGCAACATCATGTCTTCTGAAAGTATTTCAAGTCTTGTGGAAGCAATGTCAAGTCTTCTAGAAGCATTTCAAGTTTTCTAGAAGGAGTCTCAAGACTTCTGGAAGCATTTCAAGTCTTTCAGAGGCAACATCATGTCTTCTGAAAGCATTTCAAGTCTTGTGGAAGCAATGTCAAGTCTTCTAGAAGTAGTATCAAGTCTTCTGCAAGCATTTCAAGTATTTCAGATTCAATATTTCAAGTCCTCCAGAGGCAATAACAAATCTTCTAGAACCACTTCAAGTTTTCTAGAAGGAGCCTCAAGCCTTCTGGAAGCATTTCAAGTCTTGTAAAAGCATTTCAAGTCCTTCAGAGGCAACATCATGTCTTCTGAAAGTATTTCAAGTCTTGTGGAAGCAATGTCAAGTCTTCTAGAAGCATTTCAAGTTTTCTAGAAGGAGTCTCAAGTCTTCTGCAAGCATTTCAAGTCTTTCAGAGGCAACATCATGTCTTCTGAAAGCATTTCAAGTCTTGTGAAAGCAATGTCAAGTCTTCTAGAAGTAGTATCAAGTCTTCTGCAAGCATTTCAAGTTTCCGGAGGCAATATCAAATTTTCTGAGAGCATTTCAAGTCCTCCAGAAGCAATATCAAGTCTTCTAGAAGCATTTCAAGTTTCCTAGAAGCAGTATTAAGCAAGATTTGTATGAGTGCTCTTTTCAAAGGATTTTAAGTCTTCAAGAGGAAAGCTTTGAATTTGCGATGCTTCTCCTGGAAGCATCGCAAATTTTCTCCAAGCAATATTAAGTTTTTTAGAATAAGTCTTCTGGAAACAATTTCAAGTTTTCTGAAAGCACTATCACGTCCTAATTCAAAATACGTGTTCTCCAATAATAAAGTTTGCAGCAGATACTGGAACTGAATTGCGAAGCAAAATCTCAAGCTATATCCTCGCCTATCCGTATGCGTGCATTAAGAATTTTGTATGGGTTATTCACTTCTTTTGTGTACTTAAGCAGTTATTCTTGAACAGAAGAAATGGAAATTTGTTGATTTGGAAATTGTTCAAAATACAAACGTTTTGCATGTGCAGCATTTTTATCAGCAACTTCATAAAGAATAAGCTTATCTACATATTCCTCGTTACTGTAAATTGCCATTATACTTTTTGATTTGTAATAGTGCTAATTTAGATTATTAAATGGCACGTTAATAAAACGATAAATTCATTGCCACCGTTAGGCAACTAAATCAACTGGTAAAAATGATATCAGCGCTTCTCAATAAAAAATACTAGTTTCTGAGCTTTTTAACGAATTTTTAATTAACCATATTTACCACATTACAAAGACTTTATTAGTTTTGGTAATTATGCAAGTTGTAAATCATCCTATAAAATTACAACATATTTTCTTTTTTATTTTTAGATATCAATGAATGCACATCTGATCAAAACATTTGTACTCAAAATTGCACTGATAAACCGATCGGTTTCGAATGTAGCTGTCTCCCTGGTTATAAATTAAAACCAGATAAACCAGGAAAATGTGTCGATATAAACGAATGCGAAGATCGTCCTTGCAGTCAAAAATGCAGAAATCATCACGGTTATTTTACATGTTCATGTAAATCGAATTATATCCTAGGACCAGATAACAGGACTTGTATAGCGGTAACAACGGATACTCCTAAAATAATCGTCGCGAATAGATATTACATAAGACAAGTTGATTTAGTTGGACGAAATACTCTTTTGGTGCATAACTTATCTAACGCAGTCGCTTTAGATTTCGATTGGAAATCGCATTGTTACTTTTGGTCTGATGTAGTTGTCACTGGAAGTAAGATTATGAAATTGTGCGAAAATGATACAAACAGAACTAGCACGGTTTTACATGGACCCTCCTTGCAAAATCCTGATGGGATGGCAATCGATTGGATTGGAAGGAATTTATATTGGTGTGATAAAGTAATATTGAAATTAAAATAATCATAATTTTTTTTTATTCTTTCGATATTCTTTCAGGGTTTAGATACAATCGAAGTATCCACAATGGAAGGGAAATTTCGTAAAGTTTTAGTATCTGTTGGCTTAGAAGAGCCAAGAGCTATAGCTTTAAATCCATTAAAGGGCTTCATGTATTGGTCAGATTGGGGCGATAACGTCCACATTGGAAAAGCTGATATGGACGGATCAAACCCTAAAATCTTAATACAACAGAATTTAGGCTGGCCGAATGCTTTAACAATCGACTACGAAACTGACGAAATATTCTGGGCGGACGCTCGCGAAGACTACATTGCAGTCGCTGATTTGCATGGAAAAAATATTCGCATAGTAGCCGATAGAAATTCAAATGCAGGTTTAAAGCTACATCACGTCTTTGCAATCACCATTTGGGAAGACCGCCTTTATTGGACCGATTGGGAAATGATGTCTATTGAAAGTTGTCATAAATATTATGGAAATGATACGAAAACCTTATTTAAAATGGTGCATCGACCCATGGATTTAAGATTACACCACCCGTTTAGGCAACCAGAACACAGCAATCCATGTGAAAAAGCGAACTGCTCAGCATTGTGTTTATTAACTTCAATAAAACCCTTCTACAAATGCGCGTGCCCTGAAAATCACTATCTTGGAAACGATGGAACATCATGCATATCAAATTGCACCTCTGCTCATTTCGAATGCGCCACGTCGTACAAATGCATTCCATTCTGGTGGAAATGTGACACCCAAGACGATTGCGACGATAAATCTGATGAACCTAGTGATTGTCCCGAATTTCATTGTCAACCAGGACAGTATCAATGTAATAATAATAATAATAATACGAATATAACAAGGTGTATTCACCCATCAGAACTTTGTAATGGAATTGACAATTGTGGTAATAATGATGATGAAAAAAATTGTTATAACTACACTTGTTTAAATACTCAATATAAATGTAAAGGAAATGATACTACTCCGCCAAAGTGTATATCAAGTGTAAATCTATGTAATACAATTGATGATTGCCCATTTGGTGACGACGAAAAAGACTGCCCGCCTAGAAGTTGCCCAGTAAATAATTTTCAATGTAAAAACAATCAATGCGTTCCACAAGTTTGGGTAAATCGCTTTTTTTTATTTAAATAATAAACAAAACAATATTCGAGCTTCATTTAGACCAGTCATTAATAAAATATTTTTTAGGTTTGTGATGGTGAAGTAGATTGTCGAGATGGCTCGGATGAAACGGATTGCGCAAACCGTACCTGCGATATAAACCAATTTAGCTGTACAAATGGACGTTGTATTCCAAATTCGTGGAAATGCGATGGCGATAAAGATTGTCCCGACGGAGCGGACGAACCGGAATCTTGTCGCGGCTCGAATTATCACACCTGCGAGCCTTCCTATCATAAATGTCTAAACGGAAAGTGTATACCGGGACGGTGGCGTTGCGACTACGTGAACGACTGCGGCGATTGGTCGGACGAACATAATTGTACGATGAGAGAGTGTTCCGAATCTGAACATCGTTGCGGAAACGGCAAATGCGTTCCCTCTACAGCCATTTGCGATGGACAATTCCAGTGTGAAGACAAGTCTGATGAAGCTCTGTGCGATCCAAAATGTGGTGATAACAAGTTTCAATGTGGTGATCCTAAAATGTGCATTTATATGTAAGTAAAAAATTATTCAAACTGAAAAATCGGTGCACATGTATTTGAGAATATAGAGTGTACAGGTGTCCAAATTTCGATGGGTTTACAGGGTATCAGAAAGTTGCGGTTTTCACGAACATGAGCTACTTTTTTGTGAAACTTATAATGCTGCAAGCCAAATTTTCATAGCCCTTTTCGTTTTTGATATACAGGGAGTTTCTGAAAATATACAATTTTCAGACACCCCCTGTATCTCGACTATCTGGAAACTTATCAAAAAAGTAAAAACGGGTGCTAATAGATTTTTTCACGTAGAATTCAATGACGTAGAAGTTTTCTAGTCATCACGGTTTTTGAGTTATATATACAATCTTTCTTTTATTATAGAGGGGATTAGGAAATCTGTAAACAGACACCTCAGAAATCTGCAAACATCAAGTAAACTTCGACCGTCTAAAACCCTTCCCCCTTAATATCCCCCTTTCAGGGAATATTAATAATAAACTATTTATTATTCTTCAATGTTGTTTTCCACAACATTCTCCAAGTTCTCATGTTCACCATTTTCAACTCTTTCTAGGAATCTTTCATGGCTTTCAAGGAAAGCCATTAATTTACTTTCATTATTTTCATTGCCATTTATGTTCCACAATTCTTCAGTTTCTAACATCACTTTCACTATGTTTTCTCGATTTAATAATCGACCACATTTCCTTTCACAAATATGCCTTTCACCACTAAACTTTTCACAAACAAATAATGTATGTTCCACTGTGTCTATACTATCACAGAACCAACACACCTCACTTTCCGACTTTTTAATTTTAAAAAGATACTTTTTAAAAACTCCATGACCCGACAAAACCTGAGATAAGTAGAAATCTACCTCGCCCCACTTCCTATCAAACCATGGTTCTATTTCCAGCATAAGGATTCTTGTCCATCCCTCATGTAGATCCCATCTTTCCTGCCAGGCCTTCAATAAGCTTACTCTACATTCACGTTTTGCTTCTTTACCTCTCCTATATAACGCTGTTCTTTCTTCAGCAAGTAAGTCCAGCGGAGGCATACCAGCAATAACTTAGATCCCTTCAGCAGAAACCGTTCGATATGCGGAACAAATTCATATTGCAAGTTTTCGATTCACTCTAGTCAACATATCACGATACCTTTTAAATTTAAGGGCTCTTTGCCAAATAGGTGCGGCGTAAAGTACAACTGACTTCACCGTCGATGCAAGAAGTTTCCTACTTCTTGATCTTGGTCCACCTAAGTTCGGCATCAACCTTAAAAGTAAATTACTCATGAATGTTGCCTTACTTGATACCTCTTCAATATGTTTCGTCATGGTCATGTCTTTATTTATAAACACTCCGAGATACTTGACCCTTTCAGCACTTTCAATTACAGACCCATTTACTTCAAGGTTAAGAGATCTTATCTTTCTTCTCCCTTGAAGTAAAACCATTACCATAAAACCTCCTCCAGTTTATTAATAATCTGTTTAACCGCATACGACGACTTGTCTTGCAGTTCACCCTCATCCCGACCAATGACCAACAATGCCAGATCATCAGCATAACCAATGATCTCTACTTCGGCTTCCAATTCCACTCTTAGAGTTCTATCATAATATAGATTCCATAAAAGTGGACCTAATAAAGATCCTTGAGGCACTCCACAAGACATGTCGTAAACTTTCCTTTTTGGAGCTATGATGTTTCTCTCCGACAAGTGACTTCTTATCATTTCTACCAGATAGGGACTTATATTTCCATTAACTAAGGATCTGATTATTTCCTTCCACGGTGCAGAATTAAAAGCATTTTTGATGTCCAAAAGTACTAAGGCACAGAATTTTCTATTCTTTAATGCCTTTTCCTTTATCTTATCAATGCTTTTCTGCACTTTTTCAATCGCTTGTACAGTGGATCTTCCCTTCCTAAATCCATATTGGTTTTCATGTAAAAGGTTATTCTCCTCCGCTTCTACAACCAATCGTATTCTCAGTAATCCTTCTAAAAGTTTCCCCGTCGTATCCAATAGACATAGAGGTCTATACGCCAAAGGCTGTCCTGCTTTCTTCGGCTTCTCAATAAGTACAAGTCTTACACTTTTCCAGATCTTCGGAAATATACCTTTAGACACACAGTCATTGTATACCTCTAAAAAATCCTTTGAATACTTCGATGCCAACAATCCAACTATTTCAGATGGAATGGCATCCGGTCCCGGGGCTTTCTTTTTCCTTAAATTACTTACCGCCACTGAGAGTTCCTCCACTGTAAAGGGAATTGTGTTTAGTGGACCATCCCTAGCCTCCCATGTAAAAGCTTCATGTTTAGGAAACAGTTTACTGACTTGTTCTTCCACCGTCTTATCCTCAATACCATTTCTGTTTTTCAGTTTCAATCTTTTGGTAATTATTTGGTATGCCTTTCCCCAGATATCTTCTTCAAGATCTGAACATAGTTGGATCCATTTATCTTTCTTACTCTTTGCAATGAGTTTTTTTAGTTCTTTTCTTTTGTTTTTAAGTTGTAACTTCAAATTTTCAATTAATTCCAAATCAAAAATAGCCCTTCTTCGTGTTAAGCTTCTTCTTATTCTATTGCATTCTTTTCTTTTTTCTGCAATTTCGTCGTTCCACCAGTGTACTGGTTTGTGACTAAAATTTCTGCCACAAACAAGATTTTATTAGATTTTATTTATTCTTTTTTTTTATTTTATTTATTTTATTTTATTTTTTTATATATACAACCTGGGTTTTCTTAATGGAACCACCCATTTTTTATTTTTGTATTGAACTAGAATTTTTCCAAGCTTTTCAAAAATATATTACACTTTATATTTACCTTTATAATCAACATCGAAATTTAATAAAATTCATCATATAAGTTGGGTATGATAAATTAACTTGTCACACCAGAATAAACACAGTAAATTTAGTTAATTATTGTCAAACTTAATTTTGAGTTTCGTACTCACAATTGTTACGCGCACAAAACCGCAATTGACACAATGAACAAAGTTAGACATTCTCGACAAATTCAAACTTTATCTCTGAAACAAATTGAGATATTCAATGTCGGTTTTGTTCATGAAATGTATACACTTTCTGCTAATGTGGCAAAACTACAAGAAAATATTTTATGAACTGGATTTTTGGCGATTTTTTACCGTCGAAGTTAAGATTGTTATCTCAACAAAGTTAGACATTCTTGACAATTTCAAAGTTTGTTATCTCAGAAACAAATTGAGACATTCAAATTTGGTTTTGTTCATTAAAAGTATACACTTTCTTCTATAATGTGGTAAAGCTACAAAAAAATATCTTAAGGATTCGATTTTTGTCGATTTTTTGAAATCGAAGCAGAAAGATGTGTTATCTCAATAAAGTTAGACGTTCTCGACGAATACAAAGAAAAAAAATTTTTTAATAATATTCCAACTTATTCGATTAAATATAGACATATAAAGAATCGCGTATATGGTAGCTAAAATAGAACTAAAGTTGAATTGAAAATTGCTGTAAATGATTTTTTTCACTTTTTCACATTTACAACATTCCATAATTTTAAATGCAATTAAACGCATTACTAAACTTTGTGAACAATGTGTGCAACAAAATGGAACTAACTTTGAACAATTCTTATAACATGAAACCGTATTAGCATCAGCTTTAGTTTTTAATTAATTATCAATTTTTGCAAACAAAAATTACCACTAATAGTTATGTTATTTAGTAAGATAACAATAAAATAAAAGTATTAGTGAAAATGTTATAGTATTCTCAAAATTCTTTATTATAATATAACGTATTTTATTAATTTTCGAGGTTAATTACAAATGTAAAAGTAGAATATTATATATTTTTGAAAAAAATCTAGTTCCACGAAAATGTAAAAAAATAAGTAGTTCCATTTTAAAAACCTAAGTTGTATTTATAACTCAAAAACCGTGATAACTATTTCTACGTAGACCATTGAATTCTACGTGAAAAATTCTATTAGAACACGCCTTTACTTTTGTGCAAAGTTTCCAGATAACCGAGATACAGAGTGTTTGGAAATCGTATATTTTGAGAAACTCCCTGTATATCAAAAACAAAGAGGTCTAGGAAAATTTGGTTTGTCGGATAATAAGTTTCACAAAAAAGTAGCTCAGGTTCGTGAAAACCGCAACGTTGTATCTTTCATAATTACCAAGATACCCTGCAAACCCATCGAAATTTGAACACCCTGTACTATCAGTTGTGGTATTGGCTTTATAATATCTAAATTTCAAGATAGAAAATCTAAATTTAATATACAGGGTTTATAGATCTCCTTTTTCTGAACAAAAAATACTTATAACACAATGTCCCACTGTCTGTCCTTAAGATATTACACAATACAGTGAAGAGACATGAATAACATAAAGTCATTTTTGATATATGTTTAGAGGTATTTTATATGAATTAAAATTTATTTTATTAATTTTTATCACTTCTCTTTTATCATTCTTTAATGTCAAAATTACAAATATTTAGGTTTTAATAATAAACTGCTAATAATAACGAAATTACTAAACTAGAAACAAATTTTGCTCAAAATATTCTCCTTTACTTTTGAAGATATTATTTAGATTTAGCCTTGCACTTTCAAAGGCGTTTTTACTTCTTAAGCGTAAATTTATCAGAATTAAAATGTTCACTTTTTCACTCTTTTTCATTTCTTTATACTTCTTATTCATTGTACACAACTCTCCTTGCCAGAGGTTAAGGCCCCTCGCTTTAGAGATTGATATCTTTGAAATTACTTGATAAAAAAAATTGCGGTAAAGTTTATTGTAATTAGTGAACATTTCTGTGTATCATATGTTAATTTGGAAATTTTCTGGTTTGCGGTTTTTCTTTTATCGCGAGTTAAGTGAAAAGAGTACACGATTTTTGAAGGTGTCGGAAACATTGTCTAATTTACGATTTTTTTTTCTCAAAAAATAATCGACGAAAAAATTTCAAATTTGAATTAGTGACAACCTGATGTGTTCTCAATGTGGGGCATATTTTATTTTATCGATATTCCACGTAGTTTCGCGAAAAATCGCGGTTTATTAGTAAGATACGATTATTTTGAAAATGACCTTTAATTTATTTTGACAAACCGTAATTAGCTTTTCAAAGTTATCATATTAATTCTAGACTTCTTGCAGACAGATTTTGAGGATCGAACTATTCTTCATTGCTAATGTTATATCTTTAAAAGTATGAACTGTATTTAATTTTTAAACTATGTTTTTAATCAATTAAAATTTTTCAATTGTAATCTATTCCACTCAAAAAAAGTGTCTTTAGAATGTACTAACCGCTCTTCTTCAATTTTGAAAATAAACAAAATATTAGCATTTTTTGAAATGACGAAAATCGGAGTTTGCCATAAGTTGCTTGGCTATAAGTTAAAATCAAAAGAAGATAACAGGCTTTGTCTTTGCGGGATTGAATTTGTCTCACAAGGGAAGTATCACAAGTGTCCCTCACCGATTTTGATGCAATTTGGTATAGTGGTAAAATGGACCAAATTAAGGTTTCCTTAATTTTTTATACGTGCGGTAAAAGCTCCTGGGGCGAGATTTAGGGGTTGATAGTTTGGGTAAAATGAGCATTTTTCGGCTGTATTTGGAAACGAAACGGCTAATCAAAATTTGGGGTGATCAAACTGATATTCTTTTTTAGAGAACTTTCTTTTGATGTATCATACATATACAAAAGTGTGAAAAGGGGTAAACTACCCCTACTTCCTTGGAATAATTTAAAAACTACAGTATCGATTTTTTTGGCTTTAAGTATGCTTATAGTACGTTTAAAAATATTAGTTACGTGTTTTTTCCCATTCACCCTCGACCAACCCCGACGAAGTTATGGGGGTTAATACATAATCACCTTTCATAATAATAACGCGGTAAAACAAGTTTGGAATGAGAAAAAGAATTTAAACAAAACCGTGAATTAAATGTTATTGCAACGCATTAAAATGTTTATTACTAGAAAATACCTTATTGGACATTTTGGGGTGGGTGGAGATTAACTACCCCATTATTTAACGCGGTGTTTTTTTTATAAATAAAGTAAAATTTTTAGGATTATTTTGTAAGGATTAGAAGTTAGGGGAGGAAACTGTATTTTCAGTTAAATCTCAAAAATGAAAGCTGTTATCAAAAAAAATTTAAACAGTAATTAATCATTTTCTAGTAATACGAAAACAAATAGAAGTTATCTGTATAAATAAATATTTATTTATTTTATTAGTTTAAAAGCAACAGGCAGAAGAAATGATTAAATATTTTATATTATTACTTATTATTAAATTTCGGCATATAATATATTTTATTTTATTTTACTTTACATTTTATAATTTTAATTCTATTCGACATATTGTTGGCAAAAATGGTAATCGTGAAAGAAATGTTTTAAACATAGTGACTGTTTGCACCAAGCACAAGTTATTACGGCTATATCTCCACAAACATGGCACGTTGGCTTCTCACTTAAAAAATAAACCTCTACTGGATTTTCAAACTGCTCTGGTCTTTCTTCAATGTATCCACTTGCAAAACATGCGTATTTAAAAAGATTGATAAATCGGGGGGAAGATAATTGGTTGTGAGTTAGGGATTGGAGTTTCAAAATGTTGTCGCGTTGATGTAAATTTACATCGTGTTGATATAGTATAATCTGATTAGAAAATCTTCTGTTAAAATTTTTCCATATTCTAAATAATCAAGAGTCCAATAATAATAACGATTTGGATCCCGTATTTGGAAAATAAACATTTTGTAGAAAATTCTTCATATGTCCTGATGTTAGCTTTCCAGATTTGAATGCTAAAACGTATATATTGTCTGCTTTAAGCATTGTGTTTGCTATTCTTGGTCCAAAGGTTCCAGAGGATTCTTTTAAAACAATTAAAAGGGGTGAAAGAAGTTTCCCATCCGCAGATATAATAGGCTGAATTGTGTAACTATGTGTCGTCAAAGACACTGACGCCACTACACGTTCTACGGTTTTAACACCTAAATTACTTAAAGTTCTACCTGAATGAAATTCCAAGTTAAAACCGCTCTGATCTGAGTTGTAGGTGTTTTCAGGGCCATATATTTCGATATGTGTCTTCTCATCTTTTCCAAATTCTTTAGCTAGGATTTTGACTCGGTCAACATTTGCTAATTGTTTCTGTGACACAAATTTTGTGATTTTTCTACTCACCAACCTATTTGCTTTTTTAAAGCGCTGAACCCGTTCATGAGATGCTTTAAACTGTTGCGGCGATAAGTTTTTCTCGTTTCTGGCTTGTATAGCCCATCTGCGGATGTGTCATGTAGAGGCAATCTGTTATCTATGGCAGTTCTAGCTTAATTAATAACGAATTCCGCAATATCTCTTACCTTTTCTCGGTAAGTACCTCTCTTTTTAATATGTTTCGCCCACCTTTGTAATTGTTTCTTTGATGTGACCTTTCTGTATTTACTTTGGACAGTTTCTAGTTTTAGATACCCTTTCTTCCCACTTGTCCAATAATTAATAGCTTCCAATTTGTAATCGTAGTCAATATCATCGTTTAATGGGCAATGAGCTTCTTTCTGTTCCTGCTAGTACACTTTCGCTCGGTCCTTCGCCTTCACCATCTTCTATAACTTGACCATCTTGACCATCATTAATGGTTGTGGACGTGTCAAAGACTAATACAGTTTCGTCTTCAATTTGCATATTAGAATTCTCCATGCCTTGCATTAATATATGTTGAATTCTTTCCATTAATTTGACTTCGTCTTCATTCATAGGACTCTTCGGGATGTTCATAACAGTAAAAACTGTTAGCAGTAAATTTAAAACGTTAATTGGATTGATGAGAACCATTGCTTCTGTCAGTTGCTTTAAAACTGAAATCTTCCAAAACAATACTCATCTATTTATACTAAGCAAACGCTTCGAATAGAGTACATGTTGTAAGATTTGATATTGAACCCATGCACAGTGGACTATTTGACCCAAATTATCGATCAAAACTATATGTGCATTACTTTATTTTTATTTGAAGCTATAGTGATAAATTATTGCCATTAAAAGCAAAGCTCATTGAAATGGGGTTGGAAATTATCTAAAAATGGAAGAATGAAACAAAAATATTTAATAGGTAATTAATACAGAGTGTCGTACAAAAAACGCCCCAATCTGTAAGTTAGTCATTTATATTTCGATGTTTGTGAGCTAGGTATCAAATGAAATGGTTTAATGAATACTAACATGCTACAAATATTTTTTCCCGACGCCATCTTCAAATTGCAGCAATTTCAACTTTTGTTTTTCAAATTGCTCGGTATATTTTTCTTCACGAAGCGGAGACATGGCTAAGCTCTATATGTAGTTGTATTACTGGTAACCCATGTCACCATGTCTTGAAATCTCTATCTAATCACATAAAGAAAGATATACCGAGCAATTTAAAAACAAAAGTTGACAATCGCTTGAAATTGAAGATGGTGTCGGAAAAAAAAATTTGTATCATAAAACATACCATTCCATTTAATTCTAGGTTCATGAAAATCGGAATGTACAGCTTTGAGCGTTATTTATATGACATCGTATTTTTTATATAGTAACAAAAGTAATTAATATAACGTATTTCTTTAATAAAACGATAAATTATGACGCACTTCATTCATTTCCATCTAACTGCTCATCACTTTCGCTAGTTTCATCTTTGTCATACGCATCCCATGGAAGTAACATTTTAATTGTCTCCGGCCTGAACGGTTTTGATTTTTTAATAGATTTAGGTCTACTGCAACTTAAAAATGGATCTGATGTTAACAAAAGCCGATTGATTACATCCATATTGCACTGGACCCGGCAAAATTTTCGTGCATATTTTTCCCTGTATTGACGAAAATGTTTATTTCTGCTCTCTGCCGCCTCTTCTGATAGAGCACCTATAGGCAGCAGTGCTTGTTCTATTACTATAGGGCCATGTAGCAAAATTTTATGGAGGGTTGGTGACATTGGGTACCAGTAATACAATTGGATGTAGAGCTTAGCCGTATCTCGACAGTACTCTGAAAATTTATTTATGTCAATTTTATGACCACTGGATATTACTTCCAGAATTGTAGCCACTCTTTTAATTAGCGCTTGATCGATTCCTGTTATAGATGCCGAGATTTCTACGTTAGAGAAGAATCGTCTGCTGGTATTTCCATCGTTGCTGTTGCCGTAGTTGGCTTTGGGTACGTCAACGATTAGACCAAGTTCATTTCTAAACCTTTCTTGAATAGTTTGCTTGCGTTCTTTTATAATATTCTTTTCTGATTCTGTTCTTGTTTGCCACTTTTTTATTGTAATTTTATAGGAAATATGCAGTAATGTTTCGAACAGTCTTATTCGCGCATGTAAAATCGATAGTCCAAACTCCAAGTTTTCTGAGTTTATAGGTGCTTTTTCACATTTTTCCAAATCATTAAAATCTTTTGAAGTAAGCGTACATATGTAACATCGCATGCTCGAGCCTGTATTGGTAGCGGCATTGCAGACTTTACCATCTACCATGGTAAATAACATTCTATGGGTGACCGTCACTTCTTTATCTCCGATATTATTCTTGGTTGTAGTTAAATGTTTTATCTGATCTTTGTGATAACTTATCTCTTCATTTGTCACATCTTTCGATTCCCTAATAAATCTGATTCTCATTGGTCGGCAAAAACGTGGTGAGGAGGGCGTTGGGTTTTGCCAAATTATTTTCTTATTTGTCTTACATATAAGCTGAAGAGGTACTAGTGATGACTGGAAAATGTTAGAATCGGAATCGTTATTATTTGAAAATGTTTGTTTGAATTGTGCTTGTTGGGAACCATCACAACCCCATTTATACGTCAACTCCAAGGATGCCAATTCTTTTTGTGTGAGAGATATCAATACTTCCTCTAGGTAAATAATAAATCGTTTTACAGTATGATCTGCTAAGGCTTGTAATTTAATTTCCTCGCAAGTTTCAGTAACTTGATAAGCATTCGAGTCTGGATAACAATCTTGTTTTGCTCTCTGTAAAAGTGAATAAGAGGGATATAGTTTTCTTGAGCTTTCTCTAATAATTTCATATTGTCTTCGTGTCGATGACGCTTCTACAAACATTGATAACGCTTGTGTTGGTGTTAACTTTTCTGATTCAACCGTGTCTCTTTTTCTAAAAGCTTTCTTATATTTATTACCACGTGACGGCGATGACATGATGTCCTTTAACACTTGTGCTTCACTCACATTTCCAGATTTTCGAAGTGCCATTTGACCAGCAAACAAGAGAGCTTCAGCTTCATTTTCCTTCCTCAGAAGTGTTGTTTTGCGGCGTTTACTGCAATCGCTTAAATCTTCAAATGCGCTTTCCGGACGACCACCTATATTCGACATACATTTCTGTGTTATTTCAACAGTCCCTTGCAACCAATTACGATTTTTTTCTAAGAACGCTTTTTCTGTACGGTTTGCAGCTTGCCATTTACTTTTCATTTCCGACTTAAGTCGCGAAAATGTTCGCAAAAATTGTTGCTTTTGATTATCCAAGAACTTTCTCTGTTTTATGATGTTTCTTTCCACTATATCCAGTTTCTTCGCAAAATCTCTTTCATTACATTGTTTTGTAAGATTATATATGCCTTCTCGGGTCATGACATTCAAACCAGAATAACCTACACCGAAGAAAAGATTAGAATAGTAAAGAACGCAGCAAAACTAAGTTTGCCTTGCCTACATACCACTAGTTTAATTTATTTTTTTTTATATATTAGGCAGTTGTTGGCAATAGTTTTTTATAGTATAGTAGAGTAAATTCTTCAAACAAAAAGATGTAAAAAGAAATAAAACCGGGAAGAATCCGGAAATAAAAAAAAAACACTTCATAATATAGAAGAAAAACAAAAGTAAATACAAAATATGTGCAAATAGAATAAATAAAAAATTACATAGACTATAGAATTAAACTTGATAAAAGTACTTGATTCTATTTATACATACCTGAGTATATAACATCCATTACAAAAATTTCAACTGCTCACAATAAAATACACAGGAACACCTATAAATATATGCCGTTGATTTATTGCAATAATTTGACGAAATACGCGCATACATCGAAGGGCGTAAAAGACAAGTGATTACGCAGTGTTAAGGAACCGGGCACCAATAAAATATGCAGAAAATTGTTTTCTGAATATTTGGTGAGGCTAAGTGACAGTAGCCGCCTTGATTTTTGTGTATCTGTATTCCCGACTTTTAATCATGTTTCTATGTGGAATACCCCACTGTGCCATGTCAAACTTTTTTAGGAGACGGTTAACGATCTCATACTTTATAAGGATTCGGCTATCGATATGTGTGTACATATAGGATTTCAATTCGCACAGAAAGTTATTTAAACAAAAGGATTAATTAATGTTTAAAATTTTTTTGATAACAGTTTTCATTTTTGAGATTTAACCGAAAATACAGTTTCCTCCCCTAACTTCTAATCCTTACAAAATAATCCTAAAAATTTTACTTTATTTATAAACAAAACACCGCGTTAAATTATTATAAATGTTAATTAATTAATGGGGTAGTTAACCCCCACCCACCCTAAAATGTCGAATAAGGTATTTTGTAGTAATAAACATTTTAATGCGTTGCAATAACAATTAATTCGCGGTTTTGTTTAAATTCTTTTCTTCATTCCAAACTTGTTTTACCGCGTTATTATTGTGAAAAGTGATTATGTATTAACCCCCGTAACTTCGTCGGGGTTAGTGGAGGGTGAATGGGAAAAACACGTAACTAATATCTTTAAACGTACTATAAACATACTTAAAGCCAAAAAAATCGATACGGTAGTTTTTAAATTATTCCAAAAAGTAGGGGTAGTTTACCCCTTTTCACCCTCTTGTATATGTATGATACATCAAAAGAATGCTCTCTAAAAAAGAATATCAGTTTGATCACCCCAAATTTTGATTAACCGTTTCGTTTCCAAATACAGCCGAAAAATGCTCATTTTCCCCAAACTGTCTGAGTTTTAGGGGTTAAAACTCGCCCCAGGGGCTTTTACCGCACGTATAAAAAATTAAGGAAACCTTATTTTGGTCCATTTTACCACTATACCAAATTGCATCAAAATCGGTGAGGGACACTTGTGATACTTCATTTGTCAGAAAAAGAAAACGGAACGGGATGGTACCTAATTTTTCGTATCTCATATAGTTTTTGATAGTGCTGGGAAAAGTATCGAGTATCGAAAGTGTCGAAGCATCGAAAGTATCAAAAGTATCGAAGTACCAAAAGTATAATTCCTCATTATTTCAAAACCTTTTACGGTTAATAGCTCAAAATTTCACGTATCTACTTGGTTTTACGCGATCAGTACGATAATCTAGGGAAATTATCAAGAACATATTCACCCCATATGTTCTTGATAAGGGTTAGAGTGCGGAATTTATTTCCCTTTTGTTTCCCTTTTGCGCATTAAAATCTACGAAGAAAAATACATAAAAGTATGCTTATTATGTCTTATTGTATTATTAAAATATTATTTCTAATAATTCGATACCTCGATAATTTCTTTACTTTGAATATTATCAATACCTAATTGTAATACCTCATTTAAAGTATCGCAGAGCCCTAGTAGTTAAGAAATAGAAAATTAATGGAAAAGCATCACCTATATGTGATTAGCTATTCATTATTATATGGATTTAATATTAGCATAATTTCCCTACAACTTGTAACTCAAGGAACAATTTATTTTATAAGCAATCTGTTCGAGCTGTGACAAAATACGGTAGTAGTTTGCAATTAATTGTCACTTGTGCATGTGCAATCTAGAAACCATATTTTTTTAAGAAATACGTAATCTTCTGCTCGAAAAACCTACTGTAAACAAGTTGGCACCCTTCAAACTGATATTTGCACTTATACTACGAACATGTTAGCAGTCTTTAAGAAATGTACAGTGTTTGGAACAGCTCACACTGCCAACAAGTTGACAGATTTCAAATTAATGACCATAACTTTGGAGGCGTAGTTATGTAATGTACAGTGTTTGTAACAGTCCTTACTCATTCTGGTAACAAGTTGGCAGATTTCAAACTAATAAGCAGGACTTTGGAGACACAACAAGATGACAGTCTTTAGGATAATATATAGTCTGTGGAGCAGTAATAGCTCATGCTGCCAACAAGTTGGCAGACTTCAAACTGATAGATAGGACTTTGCAGATATAAACTTTAATATAATGTATAGTATCCAAAATTAAAATCTACGAAGAAAAATACAAAAAAGATGTACTTCTTATATTATTAAAATAGTATTTCCAATAATTCGATACTTTCGATACTTTGAATAGTATCGTTACCACGAAGGTAACGATACAGGATACCTTATTTATGGTATTGCCCAGCCCTAGTTTTTGAGACAGCCTATATCACCAAACATTGTCCCACCCTGTACACTATAGTCAAACCATCTGTGTAGTAATAAATCACCGTAATAGGTACTTACAAAAAGAGGTGGGTCGGTTCCTTCGTTATGTAGGCGGTTACATACATACTTCCACCAGGGTCTATAAGGCGCAGTTACAGTATATGAGACCTATATGACCTTCCATTACAGTGAGATAAGAATTTGAAAAAATGGTTGCATCCTGGATTAATTAAAGATAAAACGATGAATAATTTTAATGGGGTTAAAGTCAGGGAACCAATCAAGATAGTTAATGACAAATAAGTGCAGGAATTTCTTTGTTAATTTTACTGGGAAATTTGTAACTTAAACTCAGAACATCAATTAAGATACAGTAAGGCCCCAACATTCGCGAGGGTTAGGTTCTAAAAATACGCCGCGAATGTTGAATCCGCGAATATTGAAGCACTAGATGTTATGAAGGATAAACTACTACTTCTATGTTCTTTTAACACGTTAACCGCCAAATGGTCACCGACGCCAAAAGTTTCATTTAATTTAATTTTAAAAATTAAAAATTTCAAAAATTAATAAATTATACATACTAAATAAAACGCTTAAAATTGCAAAATAAAACGACTGGTCTTAAAACTTTTGTATTCGGAACTAATACAGATATTAAAATAATTACAATTGTTTAAAATATAAAAAAACCTAAACTCGATAGCAATAACAAACTGCAACAAAATAAACTAAAAAAAGAAATAAAAGTTAACATTTCTACTCATCAATAATAATTGCTTTAGAACACGATGGTTTAAAAAATGAAAGGATAGTAGGTTGCAATGCTTTGTGTTGCATATCCTTTTGAAGCTCTTTGTAAGAAGCAAGAAGAGTATTCAGACCATTTCTAAATTTTGTGCTTCGTTCCGTTGATGGATCATATTCTACTATTTTTTCAGCAAGATTATTTGCTTCTTGTATAAATAAATTAAGTTCCTTCAACGTTAATTTATTACATAGGGAATTACTATTATCTTCTTCATCCGTTCCTGAAACATTTTCTATTAGTAGCGCTTCTAAGTCTGCACTGGACAACTCTTCCTCTTGATCATTGACGAGAGATTCGATATCAGCTGGTACAATGGTATGAAAATCATCTCCCGGTAGCAACCGTGCAGAAAGAACAGCTCTCTCTATTGCCTCATCAATTTCGCTTACACTTTGCGCAGTGTCTTTTTTCAACAGTTTTTTCCATGCATTACTTACGGTTGATACTTTAATGTCATTTAAAGCAAGTTTTATAGATGTAATCGCATGGTCAATATTGTATAATTTCCACACATCTTTTATTGAGAAAACACTATCATTTTGTATTTTCTCATGTACAAAATCGAACATGTGCCGGATATAATGACTTTTAAAAGCTTTTATAACACCTTGATCTAAAGGTTGTAATAAGGATGTTGTGTTGGGCGGAAGAAATACCACCTCGACACATGGATGAGCTAATTTGAGAGCATCTACTGGATGAGATGGGGCGTTATCCAATATCAATAAAACGTGAAATGCTAAATTTTTAGATTTTAGGTAACGCTCCACTTCTTTAACAAAGCACTCTTTAAACCACTCTATAAATAGCTGAGAAGTCATCCAAGCTTTTGAATTAGCTCGCCAATAGACCGGAAGAGCTTCTTTGTCCTTGTTCTTTAAAGCTCGTGGATTAGCTGCTCGATATATTAACATTGGTTTTGTAATAAAGTCTCCGCGTGCATTTGCACAAAATAAAACTGTAACTCTATCCTTAGCCGATTTAAAACCAGGTGCTGTCTTTTCATTTTTTGAAATGTATGTTTGTGTGGGCATTTGTTTCCAATAAAGCCCGGTTTCGTCCGCATTAAATATTTGTTCAGGACGGTAACCTTTTTCTTCTATTAATTTTATTATTTCATCAGGAAATTTTGCAGCCTGTTGATGATCTGCTGAAGCTGATTCTCCACACAACTTAATGTTATGAAGATTAAAACGAGTTTTGAATCTTTCGAACCATCCTCTGCTGGCTTTAAATTTACAATCGTCTTCAGCACAGTCCATTCCACACGAAAAATCTTGATAAAGTTCCTTGGCTTTATCCATTAATCTAGCCCTAGTTAATGGTATATTTTTGCGACCATGGTCCTCAATCCAAAGATAAAGAGACTTCTCCATTTTTTCAATATTAACATCACGAACTTGTGACGTTACCTTTAATGATGACGGTATGCCACTTTTTACGCTATTTCTAATTACCTCTTCTTGTTTCTTTATAGATCTTATCGTAGATTCATTGACACCGAAGACCCGGCCTACTTCGGTAGCTCTTTTCCCTTCCCGGAGCATATCAAGAACTTGAATTTTTCTTTCTAGAGTCATAACTGACTTTGCACGTTTGGCAATTAAATTTATTTCCATCGCAGGCCTTTTTGTACCCATTTTGAGTACTGTTGTGAGATTAATTTATTGTTTATAAAATTATAGTAAAAAAACGGGCGAAACACTAACCTGAACGAAATACAGAACACAAAAATAAGCACCTAACACAAACATTAAAATCGATCATAAATGAGGGATTCCCAGAGAAACGCATATGTGAAGCTGGTTGCTTGTACAGTAAACCTACGGTAAACTTCGTTTTAAATTTTTAAAAAATGACATACATACTTGCTATGTATTCGCGAATAATCGAGTCGTGAATGTTGAAAAAGGCAGCAAAATTTAAAACGCGAATATGCGAATCCGTGTAATTTGAAGCCGCGAATGTCGGGGCCCTACTGTAGTTCATAACAAACAAGTGCAGACCTTTTTTTATTAATTTTACCTGGAAATTTTTAGTTTAACTAAAGTCGATTCTAAGTTTATCGTGAAATTATTTTACAAAAAGAAAAACCATAACAGTTACGATGAAAATTTATTTTAGATGATATTTCAGTGCTGACAATTGTTTCGATCAATTGATTGATCTTCTTCAGAAAGCACGAGTGAGGAGCAATACAATTAAAATTACTTATAATATGAAATACAAAAAACACAAAATAATTACCGTCTATTGTAGCCTTGACTCGTAAAGATGAGTGTCAAACAATAAAATTACAGTTTGTAATTCAAGCAGTAAAATTACAGTTTTTAATTTTATTGTTTGCCCCTCATCTTCATGACTCAAGGGTACAATAGACGGTAATTATTTTATGTTTTTTTGTATTTCATATTATAAGTAATTTTAACTATATTGCTCCTCAGTCGTGCTCTCTGAAAAAGATCAATCAATTGATCGAACCAATTGCCAGCACTGAAATATAATGTCAAATAAATTTTCATCGTAACTGTTATGGTTTTTGTATATGGAAATTTGTAGGTTAAACTCAGAAAATCAATTAAGATAGTTAAAATGTTATAAGAAGTTATGGATATCGTTCACAGAGCGTCGGCGGCTTTTATTATATTTTATCCCCACTAACGCGCTCAGTCTCTAAAGAGGTGTGCTCACTTACTTAGACGAATCCGGACAAGGGGATCGACAATACAAGAAATTTACCTACCTGTCACGGTGAATTATCACTGCACGGATTCGACAGTTCGACTATAGAAATTTTACGTAACTTCAAAAGAAGAAATCAAACGAACTTCAACAAATTATCTCGAGCCCGACTCGTGTCACTGTCTCCTCCGCCACTTTGATTGACTTTGTGATTTTGAATATGGATGCTCCTGTTCTTGATTCGGGTGTGATTAGTATTCATAACATTGCTGATCACTCGCTTGTCTTCGTTACCTTGTCTTTTGATTTGCCTATTTCTACGGTTAAAAGCATTACTTACAGAGATTTCAGAAACTTTAATCCTGAAATTTTTCTGGATGAGCTGAAAGCACTTCCTTGGCAAGAATTTCTGCTCTTGTCGAATATTAACGAAAAAGTTGATTTTTTCAATTATCATATTCTTAATCTTTTTACTGTTTATGCACCCATCAAGACATCGGTTCTACATAAGCATTATCGCCCTTGGGTTACGGACAACATTAAACTTCTTATGAGACTGAGAGATACAGCTTATAGGAGGTTTAAGTCCACTAAAACATCCTCTGATTTTACTTATTACAAGCAACTACGTAACTATATCAATATTGCACTGCATCATGAAAAGAAAGCCTTTTTATCTCACATATTCGGGCATAATAACTCAAAAAAACTTTGAAGTGCCTTTAGGTCATTGGGAGTCTGTACGAATAAGAATGGTGACGTTGGCGACGCTAATTCTATCAACAATTTTTCCTTGTCTTCTCAGGTTAACAGCCCTGGTGACGCGGATCTTATACAGTTTTATAATAATAACATACTGCCACAGGTCTCTAGTAGGCTGTACTTTTCGCTCGCCTCGGAAGAGGAGGTCCTTGGTACGTTAAAATCTATTTAAACGAATGCAGTTGGGTGTGATGGTATCAGCGTAAAAATGTTGTTGCTGTGCTGCCCTGTTGTTGTTCCTTATATGTGTCATATTATCAATTGTTGTCTGGAATTTGGGGTCTATCCCTATAAATGGAAAACTGCATTGGTTTCTCCAATTCCAAAAAAAAGAATCCGAATGCTTTCGTTGATCTACGGCCTATCAGTATTTTAAATGTTACGTCGAAAGTTTTGGAAAAGATTGTGGCGGCGAGAATGTGGGACCATCTTAATACATTCAATATATTACCATCCAATCAGTCTGGGTTTCGCCCTGGTTTTAGTTGCAGCACGGCTCTTCTTGATGTTGCCGATGATATCTTGCGTGGGATGGATGATGGATGTGTCACTGCACTAGTTCTGATCGATTTCTCTAAAGCTTTTGACACGATCCATCATTTAACACTCCTATCAGTGCTTCATTATATCGGCTTCTCTTCGTTGGCTGTTGATTTCTTTAAAAATTATTTTTTGTAGCGCTCACAAATTGTAAAATTTCAGGATGTCTTATCAGAGAGTGGCCTTATTACTTCCGGAGTACCTCAAGGATCAATTTTGGGACCTATACTTTATCTTATTTATACGATTAATTTGTGTTCTAACCTCAACCACTGTAAAGCCCACATGTATGCTGACGATACACAAGTGTATTTCCGCTTTAATGGGGATAACTTTGGCGAGTCGCAATCTTTAATTAACAATGATTTGAAATTACTCGTTCACAACGCCACTCGCCATTGCTTGTCCATTAATGCTTCGAAATCGTCTATTATTATTTTTGGTACTGGTGCTCTTGCGGCTGAGGCTTGGCTATCTTTCAAAATTTCTCAATGATGAACAAATAAAATTTACCCCTGTTGCACGCAATTTGGGTATTGCCATGGACGCTGACTTGAGATTCAGGGGACATGTCAGTAATCTCCTTCAGAGAGCCTATTCCACCCTTAAGCTATTATATTCTAACAAAACTATTTTGCCTCAACAATTAAGAATTCATTTATGCGAATCACTTGTGTTATCCATCTTTAATTACGGGGATGCCCTTTACCACTCTTGCATCGACGCCGCGAATCGATCTCGTATTCAGCGCGTGCAGAATTCCTGTCTTCGCTTTATCTTTGGTATCAGGGGACGTGAGAAAATATCTCATACGCTCGATTGGGTCGGTTGGCTGAATATGTCACGACGTAGAATATTATACTCCGCTTGTCTGTATTACAAAATTCTTACTTTCAAAACTCCTCCGTATTTATACAACAAAATTAGCTATCGTACAGATATTCATAATATTAATGTTAGACACCGTTATACGTTAACAATACCGAAGCACCGACTTGAAGTATTCAAGCGATCCTACTCCTACTGTGTGCCTAACATTTATAACAATATCCCACTTTGTATAAAGCTGGAGAATGTACGTGGCTTTAGCAAAAAACTAAAAATTAAACTACTGAGACAGCAGGTGGAGGCGAGCAATCATCATCACTAAGCATGTCATGAATATCAGGTTTGTAAATTGGCAATGCACTTGGGGTTGGTTTTGGAATGGGTTTTTTATGTTTAATTTCATTTATAATATTCGAGGGCCAATGAAAAACAGTTTGCGATTTCGCTAATTGACTTGGCTCTCTTTAACTCTTTAATTTCATGAATTACAATTTTTTTTATTATTAATGCAAATTTTTCGTTTCTTTGTATCTTTTATGTTTTTTTTTGGATATATGGGTTAATAAATATATATTATTATTATTATTATTATTATCCATCATATTTAATTCTGGGCTTCTCGCAAACTAATTTATAGCATGACGTCCAATCCAATGGTCGGAAATTGTTGCATTCAATCAATTACGTACATTTGTATACTAAAATATTTCAAAAATATTTGTGCATTTGTCGAACCATCGATTAGGAAACTGCACTAAATATGTTGTATGGCAGCATAATCACTGAAATCGCATTAATCATACAATAGAAGCATATCAGTGTATTCGTTGTTGGCATACAGCATTATTAAAAGGTTATTATATTAATTATTTCATTTTCCAGCAGTATTCAATCTTGTGAACCCTTAACTTTATCGTATCATATTTTAAAAAGGACGAAGAATGGAACATTGTGTTATAAGAATTTTTCTTATTTAATATACAGGGTATATTTTCCTCACACATCCTGTATTTTTTATCTCATAATTTGCAAATAATTTGCAAAAATGTCAAAACTGACAAAATGTATGGTTTTACTTTTTATCGATTCTCATCTCATATGATGTGGGAGTCATAGTACACCAAAAAAATTGCGAATAAAAATTAAGAAAAATGAAATGACAGTAAAATCTATAGTACCATGATTCGAGACTACCACCATTACTAAGAACCACTTCTTTATTACCGGTGTACTAATAAATCAATTGAACAGCTCAGTAGGATCAGCTTAAGAGACAAAATCATCCACACCACTGAGTTGCTCGGTTGATTTATTACCCCACTAGCAATACACAAGCGGCGTAAATATCATGAGAAATCGTTTAAGATCCCTTTTAAAAATATGCGACCTCGGTTACAATGCTAGACGGCTGTTCACAAAGTTTATTTCCTTAAAACATTTTTATTATGATTTAAATTCTTAAATTTTCCAACTGATTGAAAAAGCCGATTTCTTTTTAAAATTATTTTTACTCTTCCATTTTTTACGATTTTTTTAAAAGTAATCAAGAAAATTGTTAATTTTGTGAAATACTACAAATTTAGGTTGAAATTTTGACATTTAAGAAAAAGTGAGTACTTTTTTCCCCAACATGCATACATAAAAGTCATATATAAAATTATTTACTTTTAGGTTATTTTATTATGTAAAAATTACATTTCCTTTGCACTGAAAGAACTATGGTTAAATGTGCATTGCATAAATGACATGTTTTTGGAATTGTCGAGTCGATAGTCGAATTTTCTGCTGTTGAAATTATATTTTTTTGCTGTTAAGGACACTTTCAGTAATGTACTTAATCGCAAATCGGGCGTTACTTCAGTAACGCCCGATTCTGCCCTGTATGCCGATTCCGATACCGATTCATCAATATACTCTTATGCAACTGTTGATAATTTCCAACTGCCATGTTTCTTTAATGTCTATAGCCTCTCCCAAATTCAACTAAAAGTGTTGCAGACTATCTTCGAAATGAATGACCGGTGTATAAGCACGCATTTTCAAGTTGAAGAAAATTAGCTACTGTTTGTACCTTATAACTGCTGGACGAAGCACAATATACATTCGATAAAATTTAATCTATTCTTCAGTAACTACAAATTTTGCTGCTAACATCATTCTTTGTTTGCACAAGTTTCACAATCAATAACGTTCTCGAATCTTAAATATCATCAGTTAATTGGCAGATTACATAAATTCGACAAGCTCCTGCAATCACATATAATACAACAACCTTGGCCATTAAATAATTTGTGTACTTGTAAAGATTGCAGCTTTCTTGAGCGTGTAACCTTTCTCATTTTTATTCAAAAACGTAATCAGTTTGAAATATTTTGAAATATCTATTATTGGATTGTAACATGGTCTTGATAATTGAATAATTCCACCACACTGTTGATGGCTTATGTTGTTGTATCAATTCCGAAAAATAAGCTAATAATATCATCTCTAACAAAGAGCCGCATTTTTCATCTCCCAGTCCATAAATCTTGAATACGCGGTTTACCAAGATTTAATTGGTAATAATTTTTGTGGCGCTACTATCGATGCTTCCACTAATTCTGGTGGAGTCAAAGAAAAATCGTAATCAGACATTTTTCAATTATATTATTATAAATATCCACTATACAACTATTAAGTTCTTAAGCTTTAATCACAATTAAATTAACAAATAGGAGTATTTAATTATTTTAAAGATTTCCTTATTAACGGAGGTCTAATTCAAATTTCATTTTCAAAAATATAATATATTATTTCAATATTAAATCGTTGTTTTTCCCGTTACAGAAAAAAATAATCCATGAGTTAAATTTTAGCTGTCGGTTTTTTGTTTAAAAACAATCTCAAGCTAAAATTTAGTACTATTTTCCCTGGTATAATAAATAAATATAAAAAGAAACGTGCTTTTAGAATCAGTTAAAAAATTTAGGATTTAAGACGTAATAAAAATATTTTATGTAATAACCTTTATGACCACCTGTATAGCGTTGATGCCTTAGTTGCATAATTTCGAAATTGATCTTAAACGATTTCTCATCATAACTGCTAAATTATCTATCTTTGTGATAAAATGAGTAAAAATTTCAAAGACTCATATCTTAACCATTTACAGGTTTAGATTAAAAATTTTCACGCAAATCGTTCATTTGTGCTCTAGTATTAACGGTTAAAATTATGCCACGACTTACAAAAACACCTTTTATAAAGTATTCATAAAAATCTAAATACTATTAATAATCATTTTATTTAGTGATTGGCGTTGTGATGGCGAAATAGATTGTGCAGACGCATCCGACGAATTAAACTGCAACAAAACCTGTCCAAACAATGGATTTAAATGCTCAAATGGATTTTGTATAAACGAACAATGGGTATGTGATGGCCAAGATGATTGCGAAAATAATTCTGACGAAAGCCCAGAATTATGCTTAAACCGTCCATGTTTACCAAATTACTTCCGTTGCTCCAACCATCTTTGCGTTCCAATGCACCAAGTCTGCGACGGCGTCGACAATTGTCGCGATGCAAGCGACGAAGTCCAATCATTATGTCATTCAACTCGGACGTGTCGATCGCATGAGTTCAAATGCAATTACGGACATTGTATTAGCAATGATTTGGTGTGTGATGGCCAAAATGATTGTTTTGATAACAGTGATGAGGTGAATTGTGCTAAAAATGGTCATTGCAAATGGAACACTTGCTCGCAAATTTGCGTCCAGGAAAGTGAAAATAAGACTATGTGTAAATGCGCTGATGGGTTTCAGCATAATTCAGATACCGGTTGTTCGGCGACTGGGAAACCTGCAACTTTAATTTTAGCGGTTGAAGCTGAATTGAGATTAATCTCGCCTTATAAAGCTGATGAACCAAATGAATTGTACAACAAATCTGTGCTTATGACAATACCTAGATACAAAGTTGGTTCGATTGATGTTTATAACAATAACAAGGAATTAACCGTTTTTTGTACAAACCATCAAAATAAAGAAGTTGAAAGTATTGACTTCTATTTAGTATCACATGAGCATATTAGACCTGAAAGGAACTTAGTAACCGTTCTTAAGAATTTAATAGAACCAAGAGGATTGGCTGTTGATTGGGTTACAAAGAAAATTTATGTAACGGATACTAATCGAATTGTAGTTTCAACATTTAATGGTTCACATTCTTTTACATTGATTAATGGGAATATGAAACAAGCAAGAGACATAGTTGTTGCTCCTGAAGACGGATTAATGTTTTGGGCCGATTGGGGTCCTGTTGCTGTTATAGAAACTTCCCATATGGATGGAAATCAACGACAAGTATTACTTAAACATGATATTCTTTGGCCAACCGGTTTAGCTATTGATTATCCAACGAAGCGTTTATACTGGGCGGACCCAAAAACGAATTATATAGGAAGCGTTAATTTTAATGGAAGTAAAAAGGAGATAACACACAGATTTAGCGCGGAAGTAAAACCGTTCAAAATAGATGTTTTTGAAGATTATATTTATCTAACAACTTATAGGACGCACAATGTTTTTCGTTATCATAAACATGGGAAGGATAATAGGACATATTTAGCGATGGGTTTAGCTAGGTTGTATGATATACAAATATTGCAAGAACACAGGCAAACTAAAAATATAACGAATCGATGTTTGGATGCTTGCCATAGTTCTGAAATATGTCTATTAAATCCAAATGGAACGACGTGCGTTTGCCCGGATGGTTATTCAAAAACAAACTTCACTTGTCAAGTGATATCAGAACCATGCCCATTAAACTGTAATTCCGGAAAATGCATCATGAATAAAGGAGAGGAACCTAAATGCGATTGCCCCCCGAAATACTCAGGTCGTCTTTGCGAACATTACAGATGTTCCCAGTTTTGCCACAACAAAGGAATGTGTTACGTTGATTACCTTACAACTGACCCCACCACATCAAAACCGAAACTTCGTTGCTACTGCCAACCCCAATTCACCGGAGAGCATTGTGAGACACCCCTCTCAGTTTGTCAAGAAACGTGTTATAACGGAGGAACATGTTATTCAACACATCCAAACGTTTACCAATGTAGCTGCCCAATTGGATTTTCTGGAAAAAAATGTCAACATTGCTCCCGCTTACTCTGTCATAATGGAGGTGTTTGCAAGACAAATCAAAACGGAGAAGGGGAAACTTGTACTTGCCCTGTTGGCTATAAAGGCGATTCTTGCGATATTTTCGTTTGCGAAAACTTTTGTAGTAAAAATGGCAATTGTATAGCGACACCAGATGGGCCAACTTGCCGTTGCAATCCCGGTTATGCAGGCGTCCGGTGCGAAAAAGACTTATGTTCTCAAAAATGTTGGAACGGCGGAACCTGCATTATGGGAAGTGCCATAAAACAGCTTGAATGCGAATGTCCACCGTTCTTCGCGGGACGTAGATGCCAAATCAATTTATGTGAAGGCGATAACCCCCCGGCAGGATGTCCTAAAACTTGTCCCTGCTTAAACGAAGGAAAATGTATATATAACAATAATTCATTTACTTGTACGTGCCCGCCAAGATGGACAGGAATTCGTTGCGAAATTTACATTTCCGCTGATAACAATACTGATACTCGATGTGATAATCTTTGTATTAACGACGGAATCTGCCGAATAACTACGTTCAACGAAGTCTTTTGTGTATGTCGAAAACCTTTTGAAGGAGTACGTTGCGAATATTCGACAGTAAAATGCGAACCCACTTGTTTAAACAATGGTACCTGTGATATAGACGTTAAGGGGGGGCCTAATTTTTGTAGATGCCCCGATGGTTTTGAAGGTCGATCTTGTGAAATTCCCAAATTAATTGAAACGACTCAAGCAAATAAAGGAGATGGAAATTACGTTCTCATCACGTTGTTAACGGTGATTTTTTTGGTTGCAATAGCTAGCACCTTTATCGGGTATTTATATATTAGGAAACGAACACCATTTTCACATGAAAGGTTACAGGAGAACGATTTTAACAATCCAATTTATCAAGATAGAGATGCTGAGCCGTTTACTTTAGATACGGATAGGGTAAGTTTTTAAATTTCCGTTGGGCGCGCATATATTCAGCAGGTACATGCATAAAATTCCTTGCCTTATGTTTAGAGATCAATATTTTCGCAATCGCTTGATGAAATAATTTGCAATATACTTTTTTCTAATCAATTAAATGATTAACGTGAATTTAATAATTTTTGGCTTCTCAGTTCTTTTTTTATACCGAGTTAATCATAGAAAACTACTTGATTTTTGAGATTATCATATATAACCTCACTTTATGATTTTATTGATTAGAAATTATAAGAAAAAAATTTTGCATTTCAACAGATGATAGCCTAATTCAAGGCATATTTTATTCTTTTCTATATCTTGTATAGTTTCCCGAATATCCGTGGTTTAAGAGGATGCTGTTATTGCGTAAACGACTGGACGGGTTTCAACGAGTTTTTGTTTTTGCACAATTTTTATTTTTTGCCAGATAGTACTTATGTATGGAAATAGAATTTATATATTTCTAGAGATGACACTTTAATCTCAAGTTGAAAACTTCGAAAAAAATACATAAACAGTGCATAAAAATTCCAGTGGCGCCGACTTTTTAATATTTAAGGGGAGGCTGAATTTTTTCAAATGGTACGTTTTAGATAATTGTTCTGAACTTTCTCTTTGTTGTATGCAATAAAGACGTTTTAAACCTTTAAATACGTTATTTTGCTCATATAGTAAGCTTCAGATGTTTTAATGACTTCCTAGTTCATTGACTAAAGCAAACTGATTGTATTTAGTTGCAAATACAATACAGGCTTTTTTGCCTGTTTTTGCAAATGAAATGTATGGTGTTCCCATTATACATGTACCCAGCGTCCCCTCTGAAATGCGGACCTTTTTTTTATTACATTTTGTATATATGAAGCGCCGAATATCTTAAGGTCTCTACTCTGATTCAAATATACAGGGTTAGGTTGGATTGATTTTAGTCTTCAGACGCACGGCTAAACCCAATACTTTCTACTTCTAGGCCTAGTTCTAGTTTTATATCATTAGATCTAACTCTAGATCTAGAACTAGAAACACTCGTGTTAATCGTATAAGGCTAAACCCAATGAAGTCCGTGGCACCAACAACAAAGGGGCTCGAGCTCCGCAGCTCCTCCGCAATCGATGCCACTAGATGGTCCACAACCCCTTGTTTCTAAAATAAATAATATTTAGCAAAATTATCAAATTTAGATGAGGCAATTAAATTGAATCATGTAAATATAAAAGTAAATCGTGCAATGTAATTGTGCAATCGCATTGGGCTAGATTAATATTTTCACTTTTGAAGTGAATCATTCAGCGCAAACGAAAGAGAATTATGTAAACGTGTAACTCATGTATTGAATGATGAGTCTCATCAGTCCGTGTTCATTCTAGCGCGCTGATGTTTAACTTGAGTACGGTAAGAACTGTCGATCCAAAACAATCACCAGTATGAGATGTCTGAAGACGATTTACAATTTTATTCGCGTATTATTTGTAAAAGGGCTCCTTTCAAAAATGCACTAATAAATGCCTGTTATTTATTGAATAAGTTACAAATTGTAAACTAACAATATAAATTTCGTGAAAATGTATCTAATATGTAAATGTGCATCGAAATATACAGCCGTAAATATAGGATATAGGCTATAGAATCATGGCTACTACCGTTTGCTAAATTCATTTATAGGTAAAAGTGGATATATTACACTCTAATAGCTTATTAAAGTATATGTAGCTTACTTTAAAAGCAAACTGTCAAGAGTATTTCCTATATTATGACACTGTTTTAAAAGCGGATATATCCGGTTTTGCACGCGAACTCCTCATTTATTGCTTTGTAACCAAAATCAAAATTTAATAGTTTCTTGCCTTTTGCAATAAAACTGTCTTCTGTCAGCAGTATTTAATCTTTAATTAACAGTTTGTGGACTACTTATGTCAAGATTTTGCATTTTGTCCAATATTATTTAATAGTTTCGACACAAACTTAAATAATTTATCAACAGTATCTTATTGCTATAAAAACATTTTCTGCCAACAATTTTCAAGCAATATTAAGTCTTCCAGAAGCAATATCAAGTCGTCTGAAAGCATTTCAAGTCTTCTGGAACCATTTCAAGTTTTGACAAGAGTATAAAGTTGAAGCTCTACCCAACCCAACTTGATACCATAATATCAAACTGATTTCTTGTAATTTCTTCCCAAATTGCTTAATTTCATTCAATTTCATAACAATTAAAATAGTCAATTTAATTTAAATACAGTTAAGTCATGTTTTTTTTAATTTTTGCCAAATTGTTACACATTTTGCATAATATTATCCAGGTATGTATACAGGGTGTTCCCGTGACTCGGGGCATAAAATTAACCACATATACTAGAGCAAAAATGATGATGATTCGTGAAAAAAAATTATTATAAAAGTCTTCAAATGGCCAAGATATGGGCCATCAAAGTTCAGAAATTTTAACACATTTTTCTAAATATTTTCAAAACCATTAATGGTAGAGGGTTGAAATTTGGTACAGAGTAAACAAACATCATGCAAAATCATTGAACCAATTTTGACTTTGGCCGGATGACGGCAACCATGTTATACAGGGTGTTCCTAAAATTTGTTTGCTCAGAACTTTTTTGTTTGTTCGTAACCCTACATTTATTTTTGTAGTTTTTAATAGAAAATTTATTTTCGAAACTTTTTTCACTCTTTGAAAATTTTGATAACATTGACTGTTTTCGAGTTATACGCGAAACTGTTAAGCTTTGATTTCAATCGTAACAAATAAAACATATTCCGCAAGATCTGAGAAGGCGATGACAATTGAAAAACGAACTGATCTAATAACCATTATTTGCATAAATTTCTCAGTGTAGATTTAGTTAAATCCAGTGTTAATTTATTTTAATTGAATAAAAGAATGTAATTTCCAAAACAATAAATTTAATTTTCGCGGTAACAACAAACAAGAACATAATAAAAATTCTAACAAAAATATGAACAAGAACAATAAAATTATAAACAAATGGTAATAAATAAAACAGAACAAAAAAAATACTAAAGCAGATGTTCAAAAACACTCCCGCCGGCTTCAATGCACGCCTGATATCGCCGTCTTAAATTAAAGCGCACTCTGCTGAGGACGTTGATTTCAGTTCGAAGTTGATCAAATGAATCAACAATTCGTAACCTCAGTTGATCAACTGAAGTTATTTCAACGCAATACACAAGCGATTTAATGCGTCCCCATAAATAAAAATCTAGAGGTGTAAAATCCGGCGATCGGGGGGGCCAACTTATCGGTGCATCCACTCCTCGTCCAATCCACCGTTCCGGAAACCGTTCACATAGAAATTCTTGGACAGCATGTGTACTATGCGCAGGAGCACCATCATGCATATACCACATTTCTTGTCTTGTGTTTAAAGGAACGTCATCTAAAAAATCATTTAATTGCTCTAAATGTGCCCTGTATGTATGGCCATCCAGCCTTGACGGCAAGAAAACGGGTCCTATAATGACATCGCCCACAATGCCAGCCCAAACGTTAAGAGAAAACCTCCATTGCGATTTCCAAGCTTTCTTAAATCTTGGATTTTCGTCCGCCCAACTATGTGAATTTCTCAAATTGATGATTCCATCTTTAGAAAATGTCGATTCATCTGCAAAAAGTATTTTTTCTAAAAATTGATCATCAATTTGGATTTTGTGCTGCATTATTGGACAATATTGCAGTCGTAGTGGGTAATCAGCCTGTCGAACTTCCTGAACTTTATAACTATGATATGGATAAAGCTGTTGCTCGTGAAGAACACGCCAGATAGTTGTTTTTGACGTTAAAAAATGCCTCGCCATATCCAAAGTACTAGCTGTAGGATTTTCTTGTACGTAGTCTAGAATATCTTCTTCTAGTCCGGTTGTTCGGACTGATCTGACTTTACCGTTGTTACTAAAATTCGGCTTAAACGTCCCATTTTCCCTTAAACGGGTTTCAATTCTTAAAAATGTTTTTCGATTGGGCGCTCTGCGGTTCGGAAATTTCTCCCGATAACGGTTAGCGGCTGCTACGGCGTTTCCATGACATTCTCCCAATGTCAAAATCATGTCAGTTTGTTCACTAAATGTGTAATTGTCCATTTTGAACACGCAAAATTAATAAAAACTTCATTAACAAACAACTTTATGTTTAAACTACATAAGCAAGTTGACGGCTCAATTTGTTTTTTTTTTTTAATTGCCATGGCCAACTTTTTCGAAAATTATTGTGTTTAGTGTTACCATTGAAATCGAAGCTTAATATTTTCGCGTTTAACTCGCAAACGGTTAATGTTATCAAAATTTTCAAAGAGTGAAAAAAGTTTCGAAAATAAATTTTCTATTAAAAAGTACAAAAAAAATGTAGGGTTACGAACAAACAAAAAAGTTCTAAGCAAACAAATTTTAGGAACACCTGTATAACATGGTTGCCGTCGTCCGATCAAAGTCAAAATTGGTTCAATGATTTTACATGATGTTTGTTTACTCTGTACCAAATTTCAACCCTCTACCATAAATGGTTTTGAAAATATTTAGAAAAATGTGTTAAAATTTCTAAACTTTGATGGCCCATATCTTGGCCATTTAAAGACTTTTATAATAATTTTTTTCGCGAATCGTCATCATTTTTGCTCTAGTATATGTGGTTAATTTTATGCCCCGAGTCACGGGAACACCCTGTATATGTAGGAAAGGGTATGCTTAGGCATACAGTACCTAGGTCTCAACAGGCCCTTGTACGTCCTTCTACACACTATTCGACTACATCAACCAGTCTAAGGAATTTCCGAAGGCTAAGATACAGCTCAGAGGTATGTTCCTGATGCCAACCGTGCTTCTCCATTTTTCTCCAAAGTCTCTCATTCTGAGGTCTTGCAGAGTGGAGCAATCACACAAGATTTGTCGAACAGTTTATTCGCTCTCTTCAAAAAAGCAACAGAGGGGACTAGCAACAAACTTAAATTGGTAAAGACGCGTCGTTACCTCACAATTACCCATGACGAGTTCCGTTACAATTTGTAGGGCGTTCCTACCGAGTCTTACGAAAGACAAGGCTGTTTTTGCTGTGGGGTAACGCGGCAGATCTTAGTCAGATAGCAGCCCTTCGCTCTGTCCCAGCAGTTTGGAAAGTTAAAATTTTTAATTAGCTCAATTTGAGTTGATAAGAACGGAGCGATTAACAGTCCAACCGAACAGATCGCCTATTTGGCAGCTGCTTTGACAATCCTATCAGCCAGTAAAACACAGTTACGTTCTACGGCCTTCTCTAGTAGTAAAGTGACAATCGATAACAATTCCTGAGGTAATTGTTATTTTACCCAAAGCTAAAATAGATTGTCTATTGACAGTGCAAAAGTCTTACTTTCCAAGTTGGTAATTAGCTTCGCCTGTATGACGGTAGTACCTTTACCTAATGGAGTAGATATGTAGAGTGGGAGGTCGAGCGAGAAAATTCCAGCTCGTTCTCGTCTGGCTGAACCATCAGTGTAGATTTTTTGACTTTTTTTACTTCTATTTGTATGGAATATAACTATTCGTAAAAATGTGTTGTAGGGGTGTGAAGTCCGTTTTACATTCCAGAATTCGCGAGTAACTCACCATTTAATTCCAGAATACGGCATTTCTACTATTTCTCTCACCCATTAGAATTTCTACTGCACGCAACTCTTGCATGAACAGATGAAGTTGTATTATGTTCAACATGTTTTCATAGCTGCAGTGAGGATAGACCGCAGCGCACCTGTAACATTTTATATGTTTGCACGCAAGTCTCTGTACTTTATTAAGTACAGCAGGGGATGTAGATTTTAAAGTGTTTGACCACCATACCAGTTCACCATATGTAAGCTTAGGTTGGATTACAGCTGTATAAATCTAGAGGGCAGTTTTAGGTGGTATGTCTTACCTAGTCCTCTGGCCTTGTCTGAATTTACGTACGCTTTCTTTATTTTATTATCTAGGTGGTCTTTCCAAGAGATTTTGTTGTCAAGTGTAATGCCAAAATATTTGACTTCTTTTGACAAAACTAATGGAGTATTAGCAAGATATGGCACTCTGAGCTTACCAAACTTCCTCAATCGTGTGAATAGAATCAACTCTGCCTTCTTACAGTTCACAGAGAGTCCGTGTCGGTCACAAAAAGACTCAATTTGAGAGCCACTTGCATCCTATCAAAAAGTATATTTATGAGCTTACCTTTAACAAGGATGATTAGATGCGTGTTGTATAATACACAATATAATGTTATATCATTATATGCGATATAAAGATCATTCAGGTTTACCATTGGATTCTAGAACTTCGTTAAAAATGCCCTGCCATACAGTCACTGAAGTGTTTTCTTCATACCGCACGTTTGCTACAATACAGGCACAATTCAAAATCTAACAATTTTGAGATTCTTACATTAACATACGCGACAATGTGCATACTTTTTAGACAAACAATAGCACTTCGTTCATGCGGTGATTAGCGAAAAGAAAGCCATCACAAAGTGTAAGGGCCATAATGTATTCAAATTGATTATTTCAAATTTACATTTTTTAACTTATGTCTGTTTTTTCGCAAAGACTCGCAAATGAGTGAGTGCTTGCGAAATGTAGTTGCGACTTTTTAAATAACGATAAACTGACGTAATATTAACGAGAGCTTGCTGACTAAGTTATGTTTAAAATTCTTATATTGGTGCATTTCACAGAAAAGTCCAAAATGTTGGAAGGAAATGCGCATTAACCTTATTCACCATTGTTGACATTGAAGTGCGTCAAAATGGGGTAGGTAGCTACAAAAATATTGGCAAAGGATAGACATTTTAATACAAAAACCGGTATGTATGGTAGTCTTAAAAATCGGGTGTATTTCTATGATTAAACTCTGTGTAAAAAAGAACTTAGGAATCAAAAATTATCAAATTCATGGTAATAATTTAATTCAACCATGAATTGCGAAAACACGTACATTTTCTGTATATTTGCGCGCCTAACGGAGCTTTAAAGAATATTCTATTTTTTATTTTTATTTTATTTCTTTTTTTCCTTTTTTCTTCTCAAATTTAGTCAAATAATTTTGTAAATCCAGTATATGAAACCGTCTACAATGGAACGACCGGGGTTAAAGAAGAAAAAACCGGACTGTTACAGAACTTACCAGAAGGAACAACTCCGTCTCCTGTTGAAGGATTGTGACTAAAACTGAAAAGAACATAATTAAAACGATACTTGATTAAGACAACTATTATTTAATTGCTGTGAAATGTGCCATTTTTTTGGAAAGGCAGCTGTGTGTATATATATAGCTGTTAATTGTATACTATTAAAAGTTTTGTGTTTTTGATGTCGTTTTGACACATATCTGTGTTTATTGTTCGTAAACGTACGGATTTAGGTAAAAATATGATAATAATTTAACAAAAAAAAAAGATAAATTGCAATAAGGTTTCGATGAATGTAAAATAAATCTTGCCAAATTCTTCATCAACACTATTTTCTGAGAGGTGAAACGATAAGGGTTATTAAGTTGAGATCCTATAATTGTGATTGCAAAAAGAGAAACTGGAAACAATTCGTCCTGTATATAAATACAACTGAAAACTAAAATGACTGAATAAAATACAATTTATATTTAAATTATAATAATTATATATTTTATATGTGACGTGCGATTTTACAAACTGCAAAACTCTCGATCAATGTTTATGATTATAAACGTATGGATTTAATTCGTTTCTTTTTTATTAGCACCTATGTAATGATATAAATGTGTAATTTTTCGTTCTCAAATTGTAAACAGTGCATAAAAATAAAATTCTGTAATCTCATGACCGTTAGGATAAAATAATTTATGCTCAAAATAAGGTATCAAAGAGGTGTTATCTTATTGATGTGGTATTTTTTTGTATTTGTATCTTTTTATAAGTAAACTCAACTGGATTTTTAAACTTAATATTTCAGTTTTACTTATTTGCAATCCCATATTATGAATTATCTAGATGATTTAAAATCTAATATTAAATCATGTAATAATAATAATAATAACAATTTAAAAAGATTATTTGATGAATTAGTTATTTAGCGCCATCTCTGTTTAAAAAGCCGTACTTGGTAATCAAGACCAATATTTTTAATGTTATTTGTTAATATTAAAACATTTTAACATATATTAAAACATATTAAAAAACATTATTACCATCATTAGTTAGTTAATCATAAAATTTAATCAATTAAATTGTTTAATTTAAAATGTTTATATCATGTTGGTTACCTTGCAAGTGACTTTACCGGCTTAGATATGACAACAACGCCAACGGGAACGTCTTTTCCCACTCTTTCCACTTTGAACGGTGTTCGAGGCAAGTACATGAGGTAATTTTTCCCGATTAAATCCTCATTCATCTACAAAATAAACCCAAAATCTTCTTAAATTTTATTATAAATAAGCCGTAATAACCATTCTCAATCAAATTAACACTATATTTCTTTAATTTCAGCTGAAACCTCAAAATGTCTGATGTTGATGTGTAAGTATAACCTAAAAATTATTTTTTTTACTATTTATTCAAAAATGATGAATCTGTAGGCTCCCTCTTCTGAGGAACCCAAATTAAAAAAACCATGCTGTAAATTCCTACATCTGAAACAAAACAAAATTTATTCATAATCCCCCCATAAAACGACATTTATCTAACATAACCTCATTTTTGTTGCAGCGATGATGCTCCCTCTGTGCCAGCCGCAACTGGCGGTACGATGAATGTTAACGAGGCTTTGCAAGAAGTCTTGAAGACAGCCCTCATTCACGATGGGGTCGTACATGGCATTCACGAGGCAGCTAAGGCACTTGACAAAAGACAAGCTGTTCTGTGTATACTTGCTGATAATTGTGATGAACCTATGTACAAAAGGTTAGTTACGGCTCTTTGCTCGGAACATGAAATTCCTTTGATTAAAGTTGACAACAACAAAAAACTTGGAGAATGGGCCGGATTATGTAAAATTGATAACACAGGAAAAGCCAGAAAGATTGTTGGGTGTTCATGTGTTGTAATAAAGGTAAAAAATTATTTTTTTTTAAAGCTAGTAAAGTAAATGAAGGTGAGTTGGTGGATTTGCTACATGATTCTTGTTTTAGGACTTTGGGGAAGAATCACCAGCTTTAGATGTCCTTAAAGAGATGTTAAAGAGTAATTGACTTTGTTAATTTAACAAAATAAAAACTTTCTAAAAATGGTAGTTTTAAAATTTTAGATTTAGATCATGTCCAAGGTATTCAATGTAATGGTAAAAATCTAAAATTCCAAATTTCATCTCATATTTATACAATGTTTTTGGAAAAAGTGCTATTAAATTCTCACTCATTTGAGATATAGACTTAGTGGTATTAATTAATGATATTTGAAATGATCCATTTCCATGATTACTGCCACTTGTCTATCTTATTGTTAAATTGGGAATTTGTATTACTTATGTTATACATTGTATACATCCTACATATATTACTCTTCTTTTTAAGGCATATATATTAAGTGCAAATAACATCAATTTTTAAACATGACAATAACCACCTATTTGTTGAAAAATCCTTTCATTATTAGGGCTCAGATTTATTTTTTATCAAACTTGTAGCATTTGCAAATGATTTATCCTTACCGCTGACAATCAACAAAATCCTGTTGTCTACAGTGTCCAAATTTTGATGGGTTCGCACGATATTTTCGTAATTATGAAAGATAGGAAGTTACGGTTTTAACGAAACTGAGCAACTTTTTTACGAAGTTTATAATGCAGCAAACAAAATTTTCTTAGCCCTCTTGTTTTTGATATACAGGGAGTTTCTCAAAATATATGATTTACAGACATCCTTGTATCTCAGCTATCTGGAAACTTAGCAGAAAAGTAAAGACGGGTTCCAATAGATTTTTTTTCATGTAGAATTCAATGATGCAAGTAAAAGTTTTGTAATCATCACAGTTTTTAAGTTATAAATACAACTTAGGTTTTTAAATGGAACCACCTATATTTTATGTTGAACTAGGTGTTTTTTAAGCTTTTCAAAAATATATAATATATACTTACCTTTATAATTAACCTCAAAAATTAATAAAACATTATTTACTATACAGGTGTCTCACGTAACTAGTTCATTAAAACTTTTTTAGGTTTCACTATTTGTAGAGGCTTGAAATTTTGGTAACGGGTTGTTCATTCCAATCTATTAATCCAATGATAATTTAAATAAATTAAAGGATTAACTGTCAAAATGTCATAGCCTTCTAATAAAAACACGAACGGCTTCCAGCATTTTATGTAGGATTTTGATAAAATACTCAATATGAAGAAAACTATAATAAATAGGTATAGCAATGTTTATAGATAATTTGTAGAGAATTAAATTCTCGTTTTGATAGGCTAAATAGATATGGGGTGTTCCATTTAAAATTTTCGACTTTATCGCAATTGAATACAGCGAAACGGTAATTCAATTTTTGACCACGCTGTATAAGGTATGCTGATACAACAGGTAACAATCCATTTGACAGCATATGAAGAGTTATCGTGCCAATGCAAAAGGTTTTTGAATTAATGTTAGCTCAGATATGTGCTTTTAAAGATCATGGTGATATTTGCCAAAAAACACATAAAATAAAAAATAACTCAAAAACAAAAAATAGTAGGTACCAACAACTGTTATCAAAGTCAACATATTTTTTTACGTATAATGGGATGGTTTAATAAAAACTCGATTATGTATACGATGATTATTGTATCAAGATTCAGATATTAAATTTAAATACATATTACTCAGAAAACCAACAAATCATTGAAATTAATTTAACCCAGGCTAAAAATATACAATGAAAAAAATTGAGATAGTAATGCAAATACCATATTAGGATGTCTAGAAGCCAGCCCTAAAATATGTAGGGAAATTGAGTTGCAGGTTGGAATTAAGACATCTATAGCCCATGCGATACTAAAAAACAAGTATAAACCCTACAAAGAACAAATAGTTCACCACTTACGTCCACGCACGAAATCATATTGAATTTAGTTCGTGTATTATCTGGTCAAATGACGCATGTTTTACTAGCACAGGAATTTATAATCGTTATCACAATAGGCATTGGCATCAAGAAAACCAACATATTTTAATTTAGCGGGAGCGTCAAGAAAAATATGGGTTTAGTGTGACATGATTTATTATTGTGCTCAGAATTGTTTATAAATAAATCACTATTTGGACATCTCCCGATTTATCTATTTTCGCTTTCTTTTAATGTGGATATATAAGTACTAGATCACTGTAGACCAACCTCCAAAAGGTTTGACGTTCTCAGGTCAATGTTTTTATGTACGAACTTTTATATTTTTTCTTTATGTTTACGTTAGTTTGCTTAGTTTTTTAATTATAACTTAAGAATCATTCTTCGGAAAAATTACAATTAAGTCTTTAATAAATAATATCTCTTGATATATCTACCAATTAGCAGTAGTAGAGCAAGTAGTTTCGGCATAGGAGACATCGTCAGAAATAAGTTAGTGTAAAACAAATTAACATTACTCAACAACCACATGTTGTTCTTAAGTGTGCTCCACCACAACATTTTAATATTTTACATTCCATTATTATTTATAAAACCAGCACACCATTTTTATCATAGTTTCTACATATCAACAAATTTTGTAATGTTAATTTGTTTTACACTAACTTATTTCTGACGATGCCTCCGATGATGGCTCCTCATGGATCTCATCATTTCAAAATTGTAATGAGCGCGGAGCACCAAACGCATAACCACCGAATTATTAATGTACTATTGAGCTCCTTCCCAATTCAGACACAGTATCTGCTGCGAATAATAATACTTAATACTACCCCTCGAAGTTTTGATATTGCTTCCACAGCTCTAGATAATACTCCTAGGAGACTGATACTACTTCCAGAAAACTTGATATTGCTTCCACAAATCTTGATACTGCTTCCAGGATACTTAATACTGCTCTTCAAAGACTTGATACTGCTTCTAGATTACTTCTTATTGCTTCAGCAACTTTAGATACTGCTTATAGGAGACTTAATACTGCTTCAAGAACACTTAAAATGCTTTTAGAAGATTTAAACTGCTACCAGAAGACTTGACATTGTTTCCACAAGTCTTGATACTGCTTCCAGAACACTTAATACTACCCCTCAAAGACTTGATACTGCTTCTAGATAACTTGATATTGCCTCCACAACTCAAGATACTGCTTCTAGGAGACATGATACTGCTTCCAGAAGACTTAAACTACTTCCAGACAGACTTGTTGACAGGATACTGCCTCTGGAGGACTTGATACTGGTTTTAAAAGACTTGCTAACTGAGATGCTTTTAGAAGAGTTAAAATGCTTCGACAAGTCTTGAACTACTTCCAGAAGACTTGATACTACCCCTGGAGAATTGATACTGCTTCTAGAACACGTGATATTGTTTCCTCAAGTTTTGATGCTGTTTCTAGGTAACTTGATACTGCATCCACAAAACTTAAAATGCTTTCAGAAGCCTTAAACTGCTTCCAGAAGACTCGATACTGCCTCTGACAGACTTAATACTAACTTTAAAAAACTTTAAATGCTTTCAGAAGATTTGAAATGCTTCGAGAAGGCTTGAACTGTTTCCAGAAGAGTTGATACTACCCCTGGAAAATTTGATATTGCTTCTAGAAAACGTGATATTGCTTCCTCTAGTCTTGATACTTCATCTAGGAGATTTCAAATGATTTCAAAAACTTAAACTATTTCTAGAAAACTCGATGCTACCTGGAAGACATGATACTGGTTTTAAAAGACTTAGAATAATTCGAAAACTGCTTCCAAAAAACTTGTTACTGCCCCAAGAATGATTTTATACTGCCTCTAGAACATTTAATATCTCTTCCAAAAGATTTTGAATGGTTACTTGATATTGCTTCCACAAATCTTGATACTGCTTCCAGGATACTTAATACTGCTCTTCAAAGACTTGATACTGCTTCTAGATTACTTCTTATTGCTTCAGCAACTTTAGATACTGCTTATAGGAGACTTAATACTGCTTCAAGAACACTTAAAATGCTTTTAGAAGATTTAAACTGCTACCAGAAGACTTGACATTGTTTCCACAAGTCTTGATACTGCTTCCAGAACACTTAATACTACCCCTCAAAGACTTGATACTGCTTCTAGATAACTTGATATTGCCTCCACAACTCAAGATACTGCTTCTAGGAGACATGATACTGCTTCCAGAAGACTTAAACTACTTCCAGACAGACTTGTTGACAGGATACTGCCTCTGGAGGACTTGATACTGGTTTTAAAAGACTTGCTAACTGAGATGCTTTTAGAAGAGTTAAAATGCTTCGACAAGTCTTGAACTGCTTCCAGAAGACTTGATACTACCCCTGGAGAATTGATACTGCTTCTAGAACACGTGATATTGTTTCCTCAAGTTTTGATGCTGTTTCTAGGTAACTTGATACTGCATCCACAAAACTTAAAATGCTTTCAGAAGCCTTAAACTGCTTCCAGAAGACTCGATACTGCCTCTGACAGACTTAATACTAACTTTAAAAAACTTTAAATGCTTTCAGAAGATTTGAAATGCTTCGAGAAGGCTTGAACTGTATCCAGAAGAGTTGATACTACCCCTGGAAAATTTGATATTGCTTCTAGAAAACGTGATATTGCTTCCTCTAGTCTTGATACTTCATCTAGGAGATTTCAAATGATTTCAAAAACTTAAACTATTTCTAGAAAACTCGATGCTACCTGGAAGACATGATACTGGTTTTAAAAGACTTAGAATAATTCGAAAACTGCTTCCAAAAAACTTGTTACTGCCCCAAGAATGATTTTATACTGCCTCTAGAACATTTAATATCTCTTCCAAAAGATTTTGAATGGTTACTTGATACTATTTATAGTAAACTTAAAATGCCTCCAAAAGACTCGAAGATTTGAAATGCTTCCAAAAGACTTGACATATCTTATGTTAAGCTTTTTACGCAATTCTTAATTTTCAGAATTTATTTAAATAATTTCACTTTTTCATTGTTAAATGATAATATCTAAACTTTACTATTTTATAAACTGTTTTTTTTTTTCAAAAGATGAGAAAGTTTTTTCTGGATAATTCTCATGAAAACTCTTCTGTTCTGATGAAATCACTTCATGAACGCTTTTATTTTTTTCCATCTTCCGCTTACAACATATGCGAAATAGTTCTGCTTTTCACATTTCTTTCATTCTTTGCTGTTAGGCACGAGCATTGTTTAAAATCTACTGTGCTTTTTGACGTTTATTCTACTTCTTGCCTGTTTTTACTTCTTTATCTCATCCACAATCACCTCAGTTTGTAGTACTTTTTATTGGCCTTATCCTATGTTAAATCATTCACATGAAGTAACTTTTCGTGAGTGGCTGTTACAAATATCAATTATTAGGAGTGCTCTTCTTTTTTGGTTTATACTGTTAAACATAAGCCTATCAAAGATTATGTTTTTTTTTGCGAAACAATATTTTATCAAACTTCTTTATTACTGCTTTTATAGATTTCTTGTCTGATTGATAATTCAAAAGTATTAAACAATTCCATTCCGTCATCACCAACTAAGCCGTTTTTTAAAAAACGGCAAGATATTTTTCTTAGTCCTTTTCATGTAACGTTTTTTTGACAATTTTTTGAAGACTTCCTTCGATGAAATTTGTCCAAGCTTATTTTTTTTTGTATGGATATATTGATAGAAACTATATATTTAAGAATAAGCTACAACTTTGCTGAAGAGTGAAATATGAAATCATCAATAGTTCTTGAGTTCTAATTAATAAACTAAGCAAACAAACAGCAAAATAAGGTCACAATTTAAAAGGTCATTAAAAAGAAAGTATGGTCTGAGAAGGCCAAACTTTTTACTCGCATCGGCATCGTTTAGAATCGGTATCGACAAGTATAATCATATTCGACGTCATTTCGCATCGTCATTTGCGCAATTTGTTTGTGCTGAAGGAATGGATATTATATGAGACATTTATACTATAGTGAGAAATGGGACATAAGACAAATTCAAAAACGAAATATTACAGTAAGTTTATGGCGTTTATGGCGCCAGTTTCTATTGGCGGTTATTTGTATAGAATGTAATCCATTCTATACAAATAACCGCCAATAGAAAAAATGTAATACTCTTGAATGTAGTGTGTCTTGAATTAAAAAAGAAAGTGGTCGTTGATGTTATCTTAGACAAAGGTTTGACTTCACACATCAGTAGCCAAACCAAAAAAAGCAATGATTGTACTAACCCAGTGTCGAAAGGCTAGCGGGAATACTTGGGGATTAAATCCCAGGGTGATAATGTGGATTTACACTTCTGTGATAAGAGCCATGGGAGGAGACCGTGATAGCGTTACTTCGATTACGATCAGGAAATGATAAGCAAACTGTTAAGATGGGAATAGTCCCGAGCGAGCTTTGGAGCGAGGCAGTTCATAAACAACTTCTCGTTGAAGCTCACACAGCTACATCACACCTACTTTCTTAAGTAGCTACATTTTGGCATTGAGAGGATACTCCAAAGCAATATAACCTAGGGCAAAACGCTAACTATCTACTCTGATAGATCAAAAAAGGCAGGCGGTTGTAGAGCGTGAATTTTCTTGCATGATCTCCAGCTATAACTTCTCACTTTACAAGAAGATGAAATAGTGGCAGAAAAATTTTCAGGATATTCGAGAATATAATTTCAGTCCAATGTTGTTTATATTCGAGCCATAAGGACGAAATTATTTTTTGATACATTAAAAATACACCCAAATAGTTAAGAATGTCTACTTGCCATTCTTGACAAGTAGTGTATGACAAGCTGACACAAAACTTGTGAAACAATAAAATCCACGATCCGACGATTATTCACGATGCGTACTCGTCACGATACCCGATACTAGGATGCAGTTCAGATGTATATTACTCATAATCAGAATGAAAATGTAATCGGCGATGTATTGCCGAACGATGCCGAGTATGTGCTCGCCGATTATTTATCCAATTACTTTTGACGTACTCGTGCAGTTCTCTATCTAGTACATACGTACAGGTTGGCAACTTCGATGTCCGAATAGGCTTTCTTGTAAACTACAAGAAGACTTCATATGACATCTAAAAGACTTAATTACCAGAAGACTGCTTACTGCCTCTAGATGATTTAAACTGTTTCTAGAAAACTGGATATTACTTCCAGAAGATTTGAAATGTCTAGAAAACTGACGCTGACTCTAGAAGACTTAAAATGTTTCCAGATGCCTTACAATGCTTCCAGATGACTTACAATGCTTCCAGATGACTTACAATGCTTCCAGATGACTTACAATGCTTCCAGAAGATTGATATTGCATCTAGAGGACTTGATTAACTACGAGAAGACTGGATACTACCTCTAGATGATTTGATGCTGTTTCTAGAAAACTTGACATTGCTTCCAGAAGATTTAAAATGTTTTCCAGACAATTTGCAATATTTCTAGATGATTTGATATTGCATCTAGAAGGCTTGAAATGCTTCCAAACGATTTACGTTGCTTCCAGAAGACTTGATGTTGCTGTTGAAACACTTATGATGCTAACAGAATACTTGATATTGCATCTAGAAGACTTGATTTGCTACCAAAAGACTGGATACTTTATCTAGATGATTTGATGCTGTTCCTAGAAAACTTGACATTGCTTTCAGAAGATTTGAAACGTTTCCAGAAAACTGACACTGCTTCTAGAAGATTTAAAATATTTCCAGGTGATTTACAATGCTACCAAAATACTTGATGGTGCATCTAGAAGACTTGATTTGCTACCAGAAGACTGGATACTGCATCTAGATGATTTGATGCTGTTCCTAGAAAATTTTTATTGCTTTCAGAAGACTTGAAATGTTTGCAGAAAACTGAGACTGCTTTTAGAAGATTTAAACTGTTTCCAGACTACTTACAATGCTTCCAGAAGACTTGCAATGCTTCCAGATGATTTGACATTACATCTAGAAGACTTGAAATACTTTCAAACGACTTACAATGCTTCCAGAAGATTTGATGTTGATGTTAGAAGACTTGAGATGCTTCCAGAAGATTTGATATTGCATCCAGAAGACTGGATACTGCATCTAGATGATTTGGTACTATATCTAGAAAACTGAATATTGCTTCCAAAAGACTTGAAATGTGTCCAGGCTTACAATGCTTCCAGACGACTTATGTGGTGAGGCCGTCACTGAACGACTTCAACCTCTGGTAATTACCGCTGCCACCAGAAACAGTATTTCGCGCTACCTAATTCTTAGTCTGAAGGACTCCTACCTGATTCTATCTATTCAAACAAGATTAAATGGCAAGCGCGGTCACTATTTCAGAACCGTGGGTTCTTGCACTAAAGCTCTCAGGAAATGTGAAATAAAACGACAAGTGTTCTAACCACACTTAATCTATATTTACAAAAATAACAAAAAAAAGTAAGATGCAAAGTTAATCTTAAAAAAAACTACCTACGTGAATACCCGACGTTACTTAAGGAGTCAAAACAAAATTAAAAATGAAAATGACCTGTCTGAACCTAACCCTACAGCGAACTCTCGTTGACCGATAAATGATAGGGAGAACTGGCAAACAGACTTACCCCGGACGTGTATTCCAATCTGGTGGTCTCGGTGTTGGGTCGCAACTTGGATCCTCTTGGAATCTTCTCAGGATAATCCGGGAAGACTTCTTCGACACACACACACCAAATCCTCAAGTGAACACGGTTTCCGACACGACGCGGACGCCCGAATCCGAAGAAAGTTGCCCTTGAGCCTGAGTCAAAGTTCTCGATTTCGACGGGACTTAGAATTGGCGTTAAAGCGAATCTAAGTTTCGGTCTAACAGAGCGCTGGTTGAGTATTGGTTCGAAATCTTTCTCAAAAAGATATCTTTCGAAGTTGAATTGAAACTAAGTTCAGAATTCTCTTTTTATGACGTGTGCAAGGCCTTAAGTAACCTCGGGTCTTGGAGGGGTGCAAAACCTTCATTAGGCGTTCCCTAACGTCTGGACATCCCCGACACCTGGGGCCAATCCAAAATACGGGGCGGATATTTTACAATAATTTTCTGAGCCAATGAGGAAATTTGTGGAAGGGAAGAATTCCTCGCCCACAAGACCAGAAGATAACATCCGCCACTAACTAATCCCAAAAATCGTCACGTAATTTCCAAACAGTGGAAACCATCAAATTTTTACGTGATCTAACGTCTAAGTTTTTTAACGACTTCTTCGTGTCGATTCGCATCTCCCCCATCAGACTGCGGATACATAATTTTTAACAAAATTTAACACGAAGTCTGGTCTCTATACCGGACGTCGTTAACTTGAGACGTGATTTTTAGTTTCTAAAATAACGAAAGGCTGCACTCTAGGAATTTCTAATTCGAATGATTATTTCTTAAAACCGTTAAATAATTTTCGAATTATTACATTTACAATACTTCCAGAAGACTTGATGTTGATGATAGAAAACTTGAGATGCTTCTACAAGACTTTATATTGAATCTAGAAGACTGGATATTGCCTCTAGATGATTTGATGCTGTTTTTAGAAAACTTCGTAATAATAATAGTTTATTGTGTTAAGCAGCTGCTCATATACTCGTCTAAATAAGTAGAATTTCAAAACATTTAATTCATTACAATTTCCATTAGTGACTTAATAAATACACCGGTATAAACAATAGCGTATGAGTGCCAGTCGAGATAAGTACTCTGGCCCAAGCTGTGGATAAACGGCAGTAATTGTTAGAAATTTTATTCTTGTTGCTTGTATCATACTAATAAACTTGATATTTACTCCAAAATATTTAAAATGCTAACAAAAGACTTGATATTGTTTCTAGAAGACTTAATATTGCCTCTGGAAGACTTGAAATGCTTCCAGAAGACTAGTTTGTTTGATAATTTTACTAATTTTGTTTATAATTTTGAAAATCGTTTCGAATATTTCTTTTTCTTAATTTCGAGACTTTTTAGTGCTCCCAAACTTATCATTACTTTTATGAAATCCTGTGACCAGAAAGCCTTTTCTCTGGTTACATAAGTTCTTATGTGTAATCAAAATGTTATAAAAAATAAAGCAGTTTCAGAAAAAATGGGCTATTCAGAAATCGAATTTTCGAAATCGTTATTTATAACGACGCCCACCGAGCTTAATCCGGATTCTAGTTAGACAAAATTATTTCAATAGCTTCATAAAGGTTAGATGATTGGAAAAAACCCTCTGCACTTAGTTTTCATAGGTTTTATTAACTTTTTGAAAATTATTTCACAGAGATACTTTTTATATGAACAGTTTGTAATAAACCATAAACGCTAAATGACCATAAAACTCTCCTGAATATCAAGCTTTTCATAAATAATCTTGTTTCTTGCAATATTAGTATGTTGAGTTAGATAGTACATAGACTTAGATTTTTGAAAAATTCATAAGTCTGACTCCAGATTCGTAATCTCTAACGAAAACTAGAAACTCCAAAAAATCTCATCATTTCCAAGTTTTATAAAAAATCAAGAGAAAATGAAAAAAATGTTGATTTGAAATACTAAATCTAAAACTAGAAGCTTTCGGGTTTTGCCGTACGTCTTTTTAGAAAGTGCTTGACGTTTCCCATGCGAAACTTTTTAAGAAGCTGCACATTTGTCTAGCTGGAATTGGGGTTTAGCCCAGTGTGCGACGCGACGTTTATACAATTTTGTTTAACAAAATATTTCAAAAGCGCAAATATGCAATGCAACAATATGCATCAAAACGAAAAATAACAATATGCAGAATATGCAAATAAAAACATAGGCTCAAATGATTTATTTTATCGTATTTCGTGAAGATAAACGAAATTCTTCGCATATTCATATTACCAAATATGCATTTTGCTTATAATTATCTTATATTAATAATTAAATGATATTTAATTAAAAGTCGTGGTATAAGCAATGAAGTTACTGTTTTACAGAATAGATAATTTGTAATTTACAATAAATTCGCCCTTAAAAAAGTGAATACAGCACATCACAACAACTGTGATAAATTACATCTACATTGATTTAAAGAACACATTGTTTGTTGCTAAAAAAATTTCTAATTAAAATAACTGAAAAACCAAAAGCACTGGGCATGAACATATCTTAACAAAATCAACATATTTTGGTGTGTAGAATCAGAATATGAAATAAAAACTATATCATTCCATTTAAAGTAACATCATGTTTATTTCGGTACGTCGGTATGGAACAGTCTGTATTAAGAAGAATTTTATATCTCGGCTCCTTAATGACATTTATGTACTTTGTCGATTATATGGGACACCTGTATGTAATATATAGGATACGTATATTAATAAAATCCAAAGTTTTGCAATAATACACTTTTTATTTTTTAAATATTTCCTCAAACTAGTCCATTACAATTTTTTATCTGTATAATTTTATTTATATTAGAATAATACACTTTCTGAATTATAATATTATTATATAAATTACCAAATTGCTTGTATTTTCATCTTGATATATAACTACAATTTATTTTTTTCCTTATTTTGTTATTACTTCTTTTGTTGTAACTACATCATATATATTTTTTTCTTAAGCGCAGCTATAATGGTCTTGTTACTTACACACAATAAATGACATCACTTAAAGTTTTTTAAACGAAACGAATCACTTTTATAAAAAAATTTCAAATATTTTTTATGAAAAGTGATTAATTTCGTTTCTTTATATCACTCGTTTCACGGTATTTATGTTTATTTTTTCTTATATAACCTATCAGTACTCCGATATTACTGTACATTAACAAAAACACCCTTAAATATTTAATAATAACTAATAATATAATAACTTGGAAGAGTTTGTTAAATGATAAGAATTTTTTTTTTACATTTTAATTAGCACAAAGGTTTAATGACGATTTTAAAATATTTAAATAATTAATATATGAACTGAAGAAGAAACCTTGTGCCTTTTTTATATAAATGACAATATTTAAATTAAATATAACATTAGTAGTCCAAATTGTGCTCTTATTCTTATTTTAAATGTACAAAAAATTAAAAAAATTGTTTTATAGGCCACATTCTTAAACCGTTCATATTTTATTTACATTCAAATCTCATTTAACATTAACATTCTTTATTTATTCTTTTTTTTTAAATTGTTGCGATATTAAATTTACCAGTTCATCTTATATTTACAAAGTTATTTTCTGTTTAATAACCAATCAGAACTGGTAATTTTTTTCTTCTAACCTATAAAAATTTAACACTTACATTTAATAATTTCTAAATTGAGCCATCAGCAAATTCATTAAAAACCATTTTGAAAGCAATGAGTTAGATTTTTATAGGGCCACAAAAAAATCGCATTTAAAATCCTTTCATTTCATTTTCTTTAAATCTTATCTTCTAATGTGTGCGGAAAATCAGCTTTTTTTGTCTAATTTAAACAAAAAAATGAGATGTATTTTATTTAAAATCGTTTATATTATTTCTTTTTATCTAACTTGACCTACCTCCTACTAGAAGAATTTTTCTAAATATTTAAACGCGTATTCGTAAATGGAAGAATGTTTTTTTTTTGTTAATTTTCTACTTTTAACGAACGCGTTCCAATCGAAAAATTAAAAAAGAAATTATTTTCTTACATTTACGAATGAAAAAGACATATAAAAATACGATTGAACAAGTTTTAATTTAAGTTGAAGATTTCGATAGAAACTAAACTATGTGCAGTCGTTTTTTAACTATTTTCTATTTATTTTATTTTCAAAAAATCTAATCTAAAAACATTTATTCTAACATCCGCTAAGATATGTTGGAGTAAATAAAAAGTTTTCTATGGGAAAGCACCACAGAGTTTTAATTTGATATTGTTTGTAAAATTTTGCTCAAACGGAAAAATGAAGTCTTTAAAAATATCATAAATTTTTTTTGTATTATGTTAATTGCATAACATTTTTAGGTTAAACAAAGTAATTTTGTATATTAACTCAGTTTTTGAATAGTTTGAGATAAACTAACGCAATTATTTTTAATATATTGCAGAGCGCATTCATATGAGGGCTTCGAATACAAGATCCAATCCTATTCAGTTTTCAAGATGTAGTTGGAAGTGAACAAGATCAAATAGTGATAAATCTGGGGTAAGTCAATTAAATGATTATAAAAATATGTCAATGATAAGAAGGTATTAATAGACTTAGTGTACAAGATTTTAATAACCAACAATAAGTCATTAATTGAGCGGTTAAAAAAATGGCATTCAACTTTGGCAAAAAATGGCAGCAATGTTTCGTGTCTTTCTTGCCTCCATCATCTTCTTCTTTGGGACCTTCTTATAATCCATACGAATTCCGAATCATAGTAAAAATTTGTTTTGCATAGTTTCTATTAAAGTATATATCCCTAGATCTTTTCTTGTGGTTACAATTCTGAATCTATCTCACCTCATCCTTTATGTAAAACATTATTACTCATCACTTTGTTTTTGAGCTTTAAAACAATGTACGATGTTACATTCGATGAAATATTAACGCTATATGTTTAAGATAGCTGAATTTACGTGAATATGATGTTAAACATGCTGATTTTGTTCTTAGATCTCAATCAATATTACTTTGTAAAGAAATTCTTTCGTGTCAAATATTGTGAACATATGTATATGTAAATGTTTCCTTGGCATATAAATTAATGTCGAAAAATATTAAAAATTCCAAATTTTATCATAAACCTATTATAAAACTGACAAAGTATGTATATGTCTAAATCGAAACTACATTGGCGTTATCTTCTTCTGTTATCATTTTGAGTTGGGTTGAACTTTGAAATTCCAATCCATCCCAAGACTTCGAAGACATCAGCCGCCCAAAGTGGTATTCATGATATCTGCTGCTGGTGATGTCTTCGAAGTCGCCAGACATTATTTTTGTTGATTCAAAATTTTTCCTCAACAATGATCGTCTTGTACCCATGCCCAAAGATGCATCACTAAATTGGATTGGACATCGAAATTACAATCCAACCCATGATTTCAGACTTCGGCTGTCCAAAGTATCATGAACAACAAACAATTTGAGCGGCTGAAGTATTTCATATCTTTGGTTGGATTAGAATTTTGAAGTACAAAAATTCTTCCCCAACCTGAATATTCTTCTGAAACACTGCTTATAATTCTTGTCTTGAATTTATGTCTCGGCCAACTTCGAAGACGGCGCTCGCCAAAGCATTACTAAGTTGAATGGGGCTGGGTATGACTTCGAAATTCCAACCCAACCCAAGACTTCGACCATCTAAAGTGCTTTTCATGATACTTGGGAGGCCGACGTCCTTGAAGTCGCCTGAAATTACTTCTTTTGCTAAAAAAACTTCCTCAATCTGAATGTTCTCCCAAATACACTGCTTATAATTATCTTGCATTCATGTCTCAACCGACTTCGAAGACGTCGGCTACCCAAAGCATCACTAAGTTGGACTGGGTAGGGTTAGACTTTGAAATTCCAACCCAACCCAAGATTCAACCATCCAAATTGCTAGTCGTTATACTTGGGCGGCGGACGTCTTCGAAGTCAGCTCGAAATGATTTCTTTTGATACAAAAATTCTTTCCTAACCTTAATATTCTCCTAAGTACACTGCTCATAATCGTTTTTCTTTCATGTTTCGGCCGACTTTGAAGACGTTGGCCGCCCAAAGCATCACTTAGGTGGATTGGACTTCGAAATTCCAACCCAACCCAAGACATCGACCATTCAAAGTGATATTCATGATACTTGGGTGGCCGACGTCCTTGAAGTCGCCTGAAATTATTTCTTTTGCTAAAAAAACTCTTCCTCAATCTGAATGTTCTCCCAAATACACTGCTTATAATTATCTTGCATTTATGTCTCAACCGACTTCGAAGACGTCGGCTGCCCAAAGCATCACTAAGTTGGACTGGGTAGGGTTAGACTTTGAAATTCCAACCCAACCCAAGATTCAACCATCCAAATTGCTAGTCGTTATACTTGGGCGGCGGACGTCTTCGAAGTCAGCCCGAAATTATTTCTTTTGATACAAAAATTCTTTCCTAACCTTAATATTCTCCTAAGTACACTGCTCATAATCGTCTTTCTTTCATGTTTCGGCCGACTTTGAAGACGTTGGCCGCCCAAAGCATCACTTAGGTGGATTGGACTTCGAAATTCCAACCCAACCCAAAACATCGACCATTCAAAGTGATATTCATGATACTTGGGTGGCCGACGTCTGCGAAGTCGGCCAAAATTAATCCTTTAGATAAAAAAATTCTTCCTCCTGAATATTTTCCCAAATACACTCCTTTTAATCGTTTTGTATGCATATCTCGGACGACTTCAAAGATGACGGACACCCAAAACATCATCTGTTGGTTTGGACTTCAAAATCCAATCCATTCCACGTCTTCGAAGACTTCGATATTCAAATTACCATGAATAACAAGCAATTTTGGATGCTGAAGTTCTTGAAATGTTGGATTGGATTGGATTTTCGAAATCCAACTCAGTGAACTATTTAGGGCGGCCGACGTCTGCGAAGTCGGCCGAATTATTTCTTTTAATACAAAAATTCTTCTCCAACCTGAATATTCTCACGAATACACTGCTCATAATTGTCAATTTGTTGGACTTCAAAGTTCCAATCCAACACAAAGCATTGAAGATTTCAAACGTCCAAAGTGGTATTCATGATACTTGTGGCGGCCGACGTCTTCGAAGTCGGCCGAGATTAATTCGTTCAATACAAAATTCTTCCTCAACCTGAATACTCTCCAAAATACACTGCTTTTAATCGCCTTGTTTTCACATCTCGGCTGACTTCGAAGACGTCGGCCGCTCAAAGTATTACTGAAAAGAAAATTCCAATCCAACCCACGTCTTCAAATTTGGCAATGGTGGATTCAATATTCATCGTGAAATGTATAAAAATAGAATTACTCTTGGAGACGATGAAAGGATTTATTTATAAAATCAATGCGACATGTTTCGGGAATAACTTTGCCCTTCTTCAGGCACAACGTCAAAATTTATTTGAAAAAAGAGGAAACCATGTGCTTTAAAAAAATATTTGTAAAAATGTTTAATATTTTAAAAGGACACAAATATGTTACGTCGTCAAAAATTAAAAACTTATTTAATGTTAAAATTGAAACAAATTTAAAAAACAATAATCATAAAGTTAAAAATATTTCGCAAAACCAACAGTCACAACGTAAAGGTATTTGGTGGACTGGTATCTTTTTCAAATAACTTTTGACGCTGTGCCTGAGAAAGGGAAAAGTTATTCCCGAAACATGTCGCACTGATTTTATAAATAAATCCTTTCATCGATCTCTAAGAGTAATTTTATTTTTATACACGTCTTCAAAGACTTCCAAAGTATCATGAATAACAAAGAATTTTTGATGGTGAAGTCTTCGAAATCTTGGGTTGGATTGAAATTTCGAAGTCCAAACCAACAATTCCAACCCAGTGCATTCGACGTCTGTGAAGTCCACCTATTTATTTCCTTTCATACTACAATTTTTCCTCAACCTGAATATTTTTCCAAATATACTGCCCATAATTGTCTTGCATTCATGTCTCGGCTGACTTCGAAGACGTCGACCGCCCAAAGCATCACTGAGTTAGATGGGGTTGGGTTGGACTTCGAAATTCCAATGCAACCCAAGGATTTGAAAACATCAGCCGTCCAAAATGGTATTTATGATACCAATTCTTATAATACAAACATTTTTCCTCAACCTGAATATTATATTAATCGTCTTATATTCATATCTCGGCCGACTTCGAAGACGTCTGCCGCCCAAAATATCATTGGGTTGGTTTGGACTTCAAAATTCCAATCCAACCCACGGCTTCAAAGACTTAGGCGTCTTCGAAATCACTCAATCTTCAATTTTAATCCAATGATACTTTGGACGGCTGACGTCTTCGAAGTCGGTCAGATCATTTCTATTTTTATTAAAGTATCCATCCCTAGTTTCTCTTTTGTGGTTACATTTCAGAATCTATTTCTTATTGTCCCACTTATTATTTGCCTTATTACTCATTCCGTTTTTTTGTGCTTTAGTACAACCGACGATCTTACATTCAAAGATATAGATGAATTGTTAATATTATCAACGCTATATGTTTCCGATAGCCGGATTTATATTAATATGCCATTAACCATATTGATTATGATCTTAGCCCAATCAATATTACTTTGTAACAAACACTTTCGTATCCATCAATTTTTTGCTTATAATGGGATCTATAAATATGCTTGTCCAAACATTGTCTGCAAACTTTCCTTGGTATTAAACCGTTGTCGCTTCTTTCGCCCATATATGCTCACAACTTAAATAAACAAATCCATCATGCGTGAATATTTTCTTTGAAATATAATATAATTTCAGAAAACATTATTAGAAATTATATCATAAAGCCAACAATGTATGTATATGCCTAAATCGAAACTACATAGATATTATCTTCTCATTAATTTCAGGATATCATGCAATTTTCTAGTTCGTATGGATCAATTTTTGTAATCTCCGCCCCTGATAACTATCTGTTTTTAATTCCAACCAACATCCAATAAGGATGTGTGCATTTTCGATTTAATCACCTGTTTTCCATTATTTTGTGAAGTCTTTTTTGTTGTAACAAAATTCAACTTGTCAATTAAAATGTAAACTGTAATCTAAAATTAAAATAATGGATTTTTTTAAGATGTAATAAATCAATAAATAGGGAAACTAGTTATAAAAGAGATTAATTAAAGTTGTCTATTAATTGATTTGAAATTAGGTATTCAAGTGTGTAAAATAATATCACGTAGATGACGACCATCCTCTTGAATGTATTTTCAATCCTCTATTTGAATTCATCTTTCAACAGAGCAAACAAACTGTTGATTAATCGTGAGCAATCTTTGCCGGATGGCATCCTTCAACTCGTTCAAATTACGTGATTATTTTGCATTTCGACCATATCCTATGGTTCTCAAGGTCACTTAACATGCCCATATGCGACTTCTTCCTCTAGGTGTTTTTAAAGAACTCTGTGTGCACTTATAAACTCCTCCTCTTTGGTTAAGTTGAAGAATCCTATCCAATTAAATGTTCACGATTGATCTCCAGAATAAAAGCTGCATTCAAGAAGATGGTCGTCACCTACATGACATGTCACGATCTTTATTTTAGTACAAATAATTACCTTTCAAGTTGAAAATCTACAAAGTACTCTTTGTTTTTAAATCAGATGTATTTGTACTGTGTGAGATTTAATTCATTTAGGTAGTTGAACACATTTAATTATTTAAAAAATTCAAACGCAATGCCTAAAGTAGTTAGAAAAGTAATTGATAATTTCTTTTTTAATTTTAAGATGTGCTTTGTAATTGTAATTATTTTTGAAGTACATGTAGTACTAATTACATCAAAATTGAATCTTAGGTTAGCTTTCTCTTCGAATTTTGTTGTTTTAATGACTTTACCCAAACGCCATTCGTGAAATTTGTTTATCGTTAATGTTTATGGGGTCTTATGGTCCTCTTTGTATATTGTTACAGCATTGATCCCCGATCTAAATTGAATAATTATTAAGGAATAAAGTTTAATGTTCTCTTGTTTATATTACTTTTAAGATTCTCATTAACGTGAAGCTCCATTCAAATTGCCTCAAAGGCTCAAATTCGCTTCTTAAGTTTGCCTGACGAAACTATTCCAGGTAGCCGACTGAGCGCATTGTTTTAGAAACATATACATTCTTTCAGAACTCTAGCGAAATAAATGATTTCAAAACCGATTAAAAAAAGTTAAGTTTTACGCATCAACTCTGTTCTTGCCAATACTTGGTGTTAAATCCAATTTCTTCCTTAATTTGTCATAAAGCACCTATTCCTAGTTTCTCTATTGTGGTCACATTTCTGAATCTATTTCTTATTGTCCCACTTATCATTTGCCTTATTACTCATTCCTTTTTTTGTGCATTAACACAAACGACGATTTTACATTCAAAGATACAAATAAATTGTGAATATTATCAATGCTATACCAGTCTTAAGTTTGCCTGACGAAACTATTCCGGGTAGCCGACAGAGCGCATTGTTTTAGAAACATACACATTATTTCAGAACTCTAGGGAAATAAAACGATTTCCTAACCAATCGAAAAAAGTTAAATTTTACGCATCAATACTCTGTTCTTGCCAATACTTGTTGTTCAATCCAATTTCTTCTTTAATTTGTGAAGCCATGATATATTAGAAACACTTGGCGATAGTCACGTAATGTTTTAGGGGAGTATTGTTATCTTGTCAATTATATTTTATTGAAGGGATGTTAGATGCTAAAAACGCTAAATATTCAGAATTTTTGAAATAGAAATTCCAAAAATTAGATATCCAAGGTTTACTTCATTTATTTACAAGACAACAACCACAAACATACTTCGCATATAGTTAAAGAATGAATATTGAATAAGGTGCTTCCTGAGGCAGCAAACTGATTATTCGATTTATTTTGGAATTACCAAAGCAAAATATTTCCCACCATTCCTATGTTTATATCGTCTTCTGGAAGAATTATTACATTTACTCACTTATTAAGTTTACCAAATATTTATTTATTTTTTTTTTTTATTTTTGTTTATTTTAGTACCAAATTGATACTAAAGTGAGATGGTGACATTAGATCACAAAATGTATGTTCTTCAATATACAGGGTGAGTCAATAGTGCGGGGACGAAAGATTGTGGTTTTAGCGTTGAAAATAAAAATAAAGTTTTTATGTCATCATACATTACTGTCAAAGCTGCATCGATTAAAATTACTTTCCGCTATACAGGCTGTTTCACTATTCCAGGCCCGTATTCACCTTCATTTTTTTAAATGGAACCCTATGTATCTTTTCATATGCTGATTAGCTGTCTTAAATGCTATAAGTGCATATCTTGTTTTCAAATTTTGAATGCAAGGTTGCCAAGTTAATAATCATTTTGAAAAAAATTTTGAAGAATCATGTGTTCATTTAAAATTCGTTATCAGCATTATTATTAAATATTGAAGATTGTAACTTGGCATATCGATAAACAAAGCTTGGGTCTTTTGATCGCCACCAATACTGTTGGGTAATATTATACAGGGTGCCTTATTTGACCAGATCGTATTTCTTCGAGGCAACCGTCAACGATCTTTTTGAATTTCGTAGAAAATCAATTGCCAGCCTGTTTAGAAGATGTTTCACTAAACTTTGAAAAAGAATGTGGTCTCGGCACAATGGTACATCTCTAAAATTTTTGAAAAATTATTTTCTTAATATTGTTGTCTGTGCACAGATTCATACGTTTTCATCTTTTACGAAATAAACCCACTTGTATTTGTTTAAAAATGTCTTCTTTATAGTTTTTTTCTTGTAAAAAAATCCTGTATATGCCGACATTTTTGAAATAGTCTAATTACATATCTCAAAAAGTAGACATGCTAGATATACCATATGCTTAACAAAAATAAAAGGTAATTAACGAATGAATTTAAATAAAACTATGTTCCACTCGTCTTCTGGAGCATGTCACATCAGTGAAAAAACGAAAAGAAGATGAGTGAAAAAGCACTCGAAACCAGTAGAGCCTAAAATAAAACGATCCATCTAAGAAACATAGTTTTATTTAAATTCATTTGATATGGAGATAGAAACGAAACATCTTTAAATTATGTGATTAATAAAGCCTTCTGAGACATTCAAAAAATATAGGTGTTCCATTTAAAATAACAAAGTTATGGTCTTCCAAACATGTCATAAATTAACCAGTTCTGGTAACCACCCTATAAAGTATTATCCAATGGTACTAGTGGAATTTGAAAAACCCAAGCTTTATTTATTGATATGCCAAATTGCAATCTTTAATATGAAATAATAATGGTGATAACGAACATTAAGTCACCATATGATTTTTTAAAAAAATTATAAAATGATTAGTAGCTTGGAAACCTTGCAATCAAATTTTGAAAACAAGATATGTACTTAAAGCATTTAAGACACACATAGGGTTCCATTTAAAAAAATGAAGTTGAATAGGGGCCTGGAATAGTGAAACACCCTGTATAGCTGAAAATAATTTTAATCGATGACGCTTTGATTGTAATGTATGGTGACATAAAACATTTTTTTAAATTTTCAACAATAAAGCCACAATCTTCCGTCCTTGCACTATTGACTCACCCTGTATAACTACATATTAAATTGGTATTGATTAACAATTAACGTTTTCTTGAATAGTTCAACATGAATATTAGAGGATTTGTATCAATTTAATAACATTCTTTCTCGGAATTTGTCCCAATTTTATAAGCTTTAACGAGATTTTCCATGATAAGAAAATAAAAGTATAAGTAACATTAAAAAAATTAAATATTCCTGATCTTAATTTTAGTTAATATACCAAAATTTATTTATTTAACTAAAATGGTTATGTATTTAATAAAGAAAACATCAAATTTAGCAGTTAAAATTACCAAACATTTTTTACACATCTTTTCTTTCTCACTTTTAAGCAAAATTTTACAGACTCAATTTATTTTTTTAAATATACGTTTATAAATTAAAAGTATCACAATCGTCAATATTATTATTATTATTACAAACGTGAATTTGCTTTTACAAACACCGAAAATACAAATAAAAATAACCAGCAGATTAATTGTAAGATTAAAAATAAATTAAAATCTTCTCGTTTAAGGTAGTCCAAGTAATTAATGAATTTTAACAATTTACATTTATATGTAATAAATAACAAGCACTAATTAATTAACCGATTAATTAATTATTAATTAAAGTAGTTTTTTTAAATCTATTTTTTTGGAAGCCAAATGTCCCAAAAAGAATAGGGATTTTTTTAAACTATTTTATCCAACCTACTCTAAAGCTAATAATCATTTTAATAATTATTATAGCGCCCTATTTAAGAGACTAGAGTTATTTTATTTCATTTTTCCTATTAATTAATTTTCTGTTTGTAAATTTTTCGTTTCATTATTAACGTATTACTTTTTCATCATCCCCCTTTTGCTAAGCAAAAAACATTAAGATACCTACTAATAGATTATACAGAGAGAGAGAAAATTTTAATACATGTGAAAAGTGAAGTAGAGTATAAAATTGTTTTTTTTTTGTTCGACGTCATCCTCCTCGACAACGAAAAAAAATTTGAGTGACGTACGTAGGCGCCCCCCTTTTTACGATTTCAGGAGCTTGTTGGCCCTCTGGTTAGCGACGGCGATGCGAGTTTCGTTGCTCTCGCCCTGCAGGTCATCAATAACAACAACAAGAACGCAAAATAGATGTACGTTCATAAATAAAAGGGTTGTCAAGGGGCAATTAATTATTTACTTTTAGGCGTCAAATTATTTGATCAAATTCAAAAAGAATCAAAATCAAAAAGATTTAAAAACAAAACATTGCCCTGTTAATATATTTGTAAATATTTGATTGCCAATCCTTGACACCCTGAAAAACAAATCAGTGAATGTGTTTTTTGTGTTGTTATTATTATTATTTTTTTTTTTGATTATTTGATTTTTTATAATAATTTAAACTCTACACGTTGTATTGTTATTGTGGGCCACCCCACCCTGATGATTACCGGTTCGTACAGGTTTACTTGAGCAGGTCGTGCGCTCGTTGATTGGCCACCTCTATCCTGGTTGCGTTCGATTCACCCTGTAGATGTTGTTTGTCCCCAAAGTTTTTGTTGTTTTATTTATGTCCCAGTAGTGATTATGTTGTATTTTTTTTGGTAATTTTGTTGTTTTTCGATTGTAGGTGATTGTTGTTGTTCGGTTGTTGTTATTATAGTTGTAGGTGGTTGTAGTAGTTTTTTGTTGGTTGTCGTAAAGCAATGCAAAATAAAAAAAATATTCACATTATTAAAAATAAAAAAAATATTTTTGAAATATATTATGTCTGGCATTAATTGCAAATTAATTAATTAACAATAAATTTGAAGTTAAAATATTTAGACTTATTTAGAAGCAAAGTCGATAACATAGGCATCTTTTTTCAAATTTTTAAAAACCTAACTAAAATTTGTTGTTAATTAAAATGGATTTATTATTAGAATAAACTGTATTGTTTAAAATTATTATTTATTGACAGAATATATCGTACGTTCAATAAAATTAAACCTCAAAAATGTTATGGTAAATTTTATAAGTTGGCAACTTTGAAGTTTAGTTATAAATTCTAAATTAAATGTCGTGATTAATAATATGTTGGGTTGAAATATTGAAGTCCAACCTAACCAAATCAAATTCAGTGATACTTTCAACTGCAAAGACTACTTTGAAGTCGGCAAAGACTTTTGCCGCCTTTTTCCGTCTTCGAAATCGACAGAGATTAATTCTTTTCAATTTTCTGTTTCATTAAGATATGTTTCGGGCCTTGCCAATATTGCCAAATTCATAGTTTTTTTAATTATTTTTAAATTAAATCGTATCGTTTATTTTTCTTTCATAACCGTCTCATTTATTGAGGAAATGAAAATTGTAAATCGAAATTTCTAAGCAATTACATATACAAACTTATAATATCTAAAAATATATAGGTGTCCAATTTTAAAAAGAGTTTTAGATTTCTATCTTAGAAACTATAAATTTGACAACATTGCCGATGGAAAATTTGAGTTCGCAAAGTTACGTAACCTATACAGGGTGTTCAGAAATTGGCGGATAATCTACATGTAGCGACATTCTTTGATAGTCTATGAATTTTAATGTTAAAATGTTGTATCATGCTTTGTATAGTTTCAGAAAATACTTAAAAGAAATGAAAATATGGCAACATTGTAACACTGTTAGATGCTATATTTTCTGAAAATAAATCTATAAATACATTTTCTCATCAATTCATCTTAAAGTACTAATCAAAATTGTAACATTATTAATAAAATTCATTCAAAACAAAATAATTCTCATTGTTTTTAAATTTTTAATGACTTTTGAATGACAATGCTGTAAACGATGCATGTTAATTAAAGAACGTTAAAAAAAGCCATTAAACCCTAAATAAAATAACTCAAACATAAAAAACAGTTTAAAGTTTTTTATACACTAAATTTCAACCGCTTCCAACAGGTATTGAATATTAATGATTATTTATGGATAAATTATCCGAACTTTGACAACCTCGTGAAGACGTATAAAACATGGTACCACATTTTAACATTACGATTGTCGCTTTAAATAAGAATTGTCGTTAAGACTATCCGCCAATTTCTGAACACCCTGTGTATACAAATTTTTGTCCAAATTAATCAAGCCGTTTAAAAAGATTTTTTCATAGTTCCATACTTTAATCGCTAAAATATCTTTATTTTTTAAAATAAAACGATTGATGACCACAACTCCTACAATTTACCATTATTTATTTAATCTTCGACGTTTCAGGACTTTTTTCCATCATCAGGTTTAAATCATATCATTTTATTACATAACAATTGTTTAACATATATCAAACAATTGGATGTGGCTGAAGTTAGATTCATATTCGAATCTATACCAGATTCAGATTCACAAAATTACAGTTGACCAGATAAGTCTTAATCTTACCAATTGTAAAATCGTTTTCTAAAACTACAGACGTTATAGGAACTTGCGGCTGCCCTGTATAATTCGAATAGACCCTCTACTATGTTCCTTGTCTACCCCCACCCCCAGATTTACCCCCCGAATTGAATATTTTTCATGGTTAATGAAACACGTAGAAATTATTTTCTCAATAACTAGAGATTGCAGCACCCTCGGACTAGTCTAGATTATTGCCTTAGGTCCTCCTGTATCATTCAAGCGCAACCCTACCCCCAGATTTGCCGTAGGGGCCGAGGGCTGAATTTTTGAATATTCCTCGTTTTCAATGGCATACTTAGAAATTATTTTCTCAATAACTAGAGATTGCAGCACCCTGGAACTAGTCTAGATTATTGCCTTAGGTCCTCCTGTATCATTCAAGCGCAACCCTACCCCCAGATTTGCCGTAGGGGCCGAGGGCTGAATTTTTGAATATTCCTCGTTTTCAATGGCATACTTAGAAATTATTTTCTCAATAACTAGAGATTGCAGCACCCTGGAACTAGTCTAGATTATTGCCTTAGGTCCTCCTGTATCATTCAAGCGCAACCCTACCCCCAGATTTGCCGTAGGGGCCGAGGGCTGAATTTTTGAATATTCCTCGTTTTCAATGGCATACTTAGAAATTATTTTCTCAATAACTAGAGATTGCAGCACCCTGGAACTAGTCTAGATTATTGCCTTAGGTCCTCCTGTATCATTCAAGCGCAACCCTACCCCCAGATTTGCCGTAGGGGCCGAGGGCTGAATTTTTGAATATTCCTCGTTTTCAATGGCATACTTAGAAATTATTTTCTCAATAACTAGAGATTGCAGCACCCTGGAACTAGTCTAGATTATTGCCTTAGGTCCTCCTGTATCATTCAAGCGCAACCCTACCCCCAGATTTGCCGTAGGGGCCGAGGGCTGAATTTTTGAATATTCCTCGTTTTCAATGGCATACTTAGAAATTATTTTCTCAATAACTAGAGATTGCAGCACCCTGGAACTAGTCTAGATTATTGCCTTAGGTCCTCCTGTATCATTCAAGCGCAACCCTACCTCCAGATTTGCCGTAGGGGCCGAGGGCTGAATTTTTGAATATTCCTCGTTTTCAATGGCATACTTAGAAATTATTTTCTCAATAACTAGAGATTGCAGCACCCTGGAACTAGTCTAGATTATTGCCTTAGGTCCTCCTGTATCATTCAAGCGCAACCCTACCCCCAGATTTGCCGTAGGGGCCGAGGGCTGAATTTTTGAATATTCCTCGTTTTCAATGGCATACTTAGAAATTATTTTCTCAATAACTAGAGATTGCAGCACCCTGGAACTAGTCTAGATTATTGCCTTAGGTCCTCCTGTATCATTCAAGCGTAACCCTACCCCCAGATTTGCCGTAGGGGCCGAGGGGTGAATTTTCGAATATTCCTCGTTTTCAATGGCATACTTAGAAATTATTTTCTCAATAACTAGAGATTGCAGCACCCTGGAACTGGTCTAGATCATTGCCTTAGGTCCTTCCGTATCATTCAAGCGCACCCCTACCCCCAGATTTGCCGTAGGGGCCGAGGGGTGAATTTTTGAATATTCCTCGTTTTCAATGGCATACTTAGAAATTATTTTCTCAATAATTAGAGATTGCAGCACCCTGAAACTAGTCTAGATTATTGCCTTAGGTCCTCCTGTATCATTCAAGCGCAACCCTACCCCCAGATTTGCCGTAGGGGCCGAGGGGTGAATTTTCGAATATTCCTCGTTTTCAATGGCATACTTAGAAATTATTTTCTCAATAACTAAGGATTGCAGCACCCTGGAACTGGTCTAGATCATTGCCTTAGGTCCTTCCGTATCATTCAAGCGCACCCCTACCCCCAGATTTGCCGTAGGGGCCGAGGGGTGAATTTTTGAATATTCCTCGTTTTCAATGGCATACTTAGAAATTATTTTCTCAATAATTAGAGATTGCAGCACCCTGGAACTAGTCTAGATTATTGCCTTAGGTCCTCCTGTATCATTCAAGCGCAACCCTACCCCCAGATTTGCCGTAGGGGCCGAGGGCTGAATTTTTGAATATTCCTCGTATTCAATGGCATACTTAGAAATTATTTTCTCAATAACTAGAGATTGCAGCACCCTGGAACTAGTCTAGATTATTGCCTTAGGTCCTCCTGCATCATTCAAGCGTAACCCTACCCCCAGATTTGCCGTAGGGGCCGAGGGGTGAATTTTTGAATATTCCTCGTTTTCAATGGCATACTTAGAAATTATTTTCTCAATAATTAGAGATTGCAGCACCCTGGAACTAGTCTAGATTATTGCCTAAGGTCCTCCTGTATCATTCAAGCGCAACCCTACCCCCAGATTTGCCGTAGGGGCCGAGGGGTGAATTTTCGAATATTCCTCGTTTTCAATGGCATACTTAGAATTTATTTTCTCAATAACTAAGGATTGCAGCACCCTGGAACTGGTCTAGATCATTGCCTTAGGTCCTTACGTATCATTCAAGCGCACCCCTACCCCCAGATTTGCCGTAGGGGCCGAGGGGTGAATTTTTGAATATTCCTCGTTTTCAATGGCATACTTAGAAATTATTTTCTCAATAATTAGAGATTGCAGCACCCTGGAACTAGTCTAGATTATTGCCTTAGGTCCTCCTGTATCATTCAAGCGCAACCCTACCCCCAGATTTGCCGTAGGGGCCGAGGGCTGAATTTTTGAATATTCCTCGTTTTCAATGGCATACTTAGAAATTATTTTCTCAATAACTAGAGATTGCAGCACCCTGGAACTAGTCTAGATTATTGCCTTAGGTCCTCCTGTATCATTCAAGCGTAACCCTACCCCCAGATTTGCCGTAGGGGCCGAGGGGTGAATTTTCGAATATTCCTCGTTATCAATGGCATACTTAGAAATTATTTTCTCAATAACTAGAGATTGCAGCACCCTGGAACTGGTCTAGATCATTGCCTTAGGTCCTTCCGTATCATTCAAGCGCACCCCTACCCCCAGATTTGCCGTAGGGGCCGAGGGGTGAATTTTTGAATATTCCTCGTTTTCAATGGCATACTTAGAAATTATTTTCTCAATAACTAGAGATTGCAGCACCCTGGAACTGGTCTAGATCATTGCCTTAGGTCCTTTCGTATCATTCAAGCGCAACCCTACCCTCAGATTTGCCGTAGGGGCCGAGGGCTGAATTTTTGAATATTCCTCGTTTTCAATGGCATACTTAGAAATTATTTTCTCAATAACTAGAGATTGCAGCACCCTGGAACTAGTCTAGATTATTGCCTTAGGTCCTCCTGTATCATTCAAACGTAACCCTACCCCCAGATTTGCCGTAGGGGCCGAGGGGTGAATTTTCGAATATTCCTCGTTTTCAATGGCATAATTAGAAATTATTTTCTCAATAACTAGAGATTGCAGCACCCTGGAACTGGTCTAGATCATTGCCTTAGGTCCTTCCGTATCATTCAAGCGCACCCCTACCTCCAGATTTGCCGTAGGGGCCGAGGGGTGAATTTTTGAATATTCCTCGTTTTCAATGGCATACTTAGAAATTATTTTCTCAATAATTAGAGATTGCAGCACCCTGGAACTAGTCTAGATTATTGCCTTAGGTCCTCCTGTATCATTCAAGCGCAACCCTACCCCCAGATTTGCCGTAGGGGCCGAGGGCTGAATTTTTGAATATTCCTCGTTTTCAATGGCATACTTAGAAATTATTTTCTCAATAATTAGAGATTGCAGCACCCTGAAACTAGTCTAGATTATTGCCTTAGGTCCTCCTGTATCATTCAAGCGCAACCCTACCCCCAGATTTGCCGTAGGGGCCGAGGGGTGAATTTTCGAATATTCCTCGTTTTCAATGGCATACTTAGAAATTATTTTCTCAATAACTAAGGATTGCAGCACCCTGGAACTGGTCTAGATCATTGCCTTAGGTCCTTCCGTATCATTCAAGCGCACCCCTACCCCCAGATTTGCCGTAGGGGCCGAGGGGTGAATTTTTGAATATTCCTCGTTTTCAATGGCATACTTAGAAATTATTTTCTCAATAATTAGAGATTGCAGCACCCTGGAACTAGTCTAGATTATTGCCTTAGGTCCTCCTGTATCATTCAAGCGCAACCCTACCCCCAGATTTGCCGTAGGGGCCGAGGGCTGAATTTTTGAATATTCCTCGTATTCAATGGCATACTTAGAAATTATTTTCTCAATAACTAGAGATTGCAGCACCCTGGAACTAGTCTAGATTATTGCCTTAGGTCCTCCTGCATCATTCAAGCGTAACCCTACCCCCAGATTTGCCGTAGGGGCCGAGGGGTGAATTTTTGAATATTCCTAGTTTTCAATGGCATACTTAGAAATTATTTTCTCAATAATTAGAGATTGCAGCACCCTGGAACTAGTCTAGATTATTGCCTAAGGTCCTCCTGTATCATTCAAGCGCAACCCTACCCCCAGATTTGCCGTAGGGGCCGAGGGGTGAATTTTCGAATATTCCTCGTTTTCAATGGCATACTTAGAATTTATTTTCTCAATAACTAAGGATTGCAGCACCCTGGAACTGGTCTAGATCATTGCCTTAGGTCCTTACGTATCATTCAAGCGCACCCCTACCCCCAGATTTGCCGTAGGGGCCGAGGGGTGAATTTTTGAATATTCCTCGTTTTCAATGGCATACTTAGAAATTATTTTCTCAATAATTAGAGATTGCAGCACCCTGGAACTAGTCTAGATTATTGCCTTAGGTCCTCCTGTATCATTCAAGCGCAACCCTACCCCCAGATTTGCCGTAGGGGCCGAGGGCTGAATTTTTGAATATTCCTCGTTTTCAATGGCATACTTAGAAATTATTTTCTCAATAACTAGAGATTGCAGCACCCTGGAACTAGTCTAGATTATTGCCTTAGGTCCTCCTGTATCATTCAAGCGTAACCCTACCCCCAGATTTGCCGTAGGGGCCGAGGGGTGAATTTTCGAATATTCCTCGTTATCAATGGCATACTTAGAAATTATTTTCTCAATAACTAGAGATTGCAGCACCCTGGAACTGGTCTAGATCATTGCCTTAGGTCCTTCCGTATCATTCAAGCGCACCCCTACCCCCAGATTTGCCGTAGGGGCCGAGGGGTGAATTTTTGAATATTCCTCGTTTTCAATGGCATACTTAGAAATTATTTTCTCAATAACTAGAGATTGCAGCACCCTGGAACTGGTCTAGATCATTGCCTTAGGTCCTTTCGTATCATTCAAGCGCAACCCTACCCTCAGATTTGCCGTAGGGGCCGAGGGCTGAATTTTTGAATATTCCTCGTTTTCAATGGCATACTTAGAAATTATTTTCTCAATAACTAGAGATTGCAGCACCCTGGAACTAGTCTAGATTATTGCCTTAGGTCCTCCTGTATCATTCAAACGTAACCCTACCCCCAGATTTGCCGTAGGGGCCGAGGGGTGAATTTTCGAATATTCCTCGTTTTCAATGGCATAATTAGAAATTATTTTCTCAATAACTAGAGATTGCAGCACCCTGGAACTGGTCTAGATCATTGCCTTAGGTCCTTCCGTATCATTCAAGCGCACCCCTACCTCCAGATTTGCCGTAGGGGCCGAGGGGTGAATTTTTGAATATTCCTCGTTTTCAATGGCATACTTAGAAATTATTTTCTCAATAATTAGAGATTGCAGCACCCTGGAACTAGTCTAGATTATTGCCTTAGGTCCTCCTGTATCATTCAAGCGCAACCCTACCCCCAGATTTGCCGTAGGGGCCGAGGGCTGAATTTTTGAATATTCCTCGTTTTCAATGGCATACTTAGAAATTATTTTCTCAATAACTAGAGATTGCAGCACCCTGGAACTAGTCTAGATTATTGCCTTAGGTCCTCCTGTATCATTCAAGCGTAACCCTACCCCCAGATTTGCCGTAGGGGCCGAGGGGTGAATTTTCGAATATTCCTCGTTTTCAATGGCATACTTAGAAATTATTTTCTCAATAACTAGAGATTGCAGCACCCTGGAACTGGTCTAGATCATTGCCTTAGGTCCTTCCGTATCATTCAAGCGCACCCCTACCCCCAGATTTGCCGTAGGGGCCGAGGGGTGAATTTTTGAATATTCCTCGTTTTCAATGGCATACTTAAAAATTATTTTCTCAATAATTAGAGATTGCAGCACCCTGGAACTAGTCTAGATTATTGCCTTAGGTCCTCCTGTATCATTCAAGCGCAACCCTACCCCCAGATTTGCCGTAGGGGCCGAGGGGTGAATTTTCGAATATTCCTCGTTTTCAATGGCATACTTAGAAATTATTTTCTCAATAACTAGAGATTGCAGCACCCTGGAACTAGTCTAGATCATTGTCTTAGGTCCTTCCCTATCATTCTAGCGCACCCCTACCCCCAGATTTGCCGTAGGGGCCGAGGGGTGAATTTTTGAATATTCCTCGTTTTCAATGGCATACTTAGAAAATTTTTTCTCAATAACTAGAGATTGCAGCACCCTGGAACTAGTTTAGGTTATTGCCTTAGGTCCTCCTGTATCATTCAAGCGCAACCCTACCCCCAGATTTGCCGTAGGGGCCGAGGGCTGAATTTTTGAATATTCCTCGTTTTCAATGGCATACTTAGAAATTATTTTCTGAATAACTAGAGATTGCAGCACCCTCGGACTAGTCTAGATTATTGCCTTAGGTCCTCCTGTATCATTCAGGTGCAACCCTACCCCCAGATTTGCCGTAGGGGCCGAGGGGTGAATTTTTGAATATTTCTCGTTTTCAAGGGCATACTTAGAAATTGTTTTCTCAATAACTGGAGATTGCAGCACCCTGGGACTAGTCTCCATTATTGCTTTAGGTCCTTATGTATCTTTCTGGCCGAACCACACCCCCAGATTTGCCGTAGGGGCCGAGGGGTGAATTTTTGAATATTCCTCGTTTTCAATGGCATACTTAGAAATTATTTTCTCAATAACTAGAGATTGTAGCACCCTGGGACTAGCCTAGATTATTGCATTAGGTCCTCTTTTATCATTCTAGAGTAGGCCCACCCAATGGCACAATGGCATACTTGGAAATTATGCCAATGAAATTAATGGCATACTTCTCGGCACTTTTCTAAATTTTGGGACAGATTACAGCCTTTAAATTAAACAATGATTGCAGGTAAATATGAAGGTTATGTGGGACGCCTGTTCAAAAGACACATTTGGTGAAATATTGGAACAATTCTTAAAATGATACCATCGTTGACATTGATTGCAAGAAATGTATTGCGATTCGTTATAGAGACCACACATAGGGTAGTACTTTTGAATATTTTCAGAATTTTCCAACAAGTACGCTTGAAGTCTAAACCGGTATTCCTCTGTATCAAATTTATTATCTCCATAAAGAAGATCATTAATGTTGCCACGTTCTCCTATAACGCTCATAAAATATATAACAAATAGTCCACAATTTATGCTATCCGTTTGTGTAGGATATTTGTAGTTTTTAGCCATTTTCCAACCTTTGATATTTATTCGTTCGTTACAACTCTTTGTTTTATTATACCTTTGGAAAAGCTTTTTAATTTTGTTATATATATTGTTGTCTATACTTGTTTGACCAGGATCGAGTAAATAAATTAATTTTTCTGCCATACTTAGGACTATTAATATCCAGTGACTTGAGTTTACGTTATATGGAATAAATATGTACTTATAATTAGTTAAATTCTCTACAAATACTTTTAAATTTAAGTAATCATTTTCGGAAAACATAAATTGCACTGAAACAGTGTCTATATAATAAATATAATCAGTCATGTTTTTTAAATATGAAAATGCAAATGCGTCGATGCAGTAGTCTGATAACCACTTATCTGTTAATGATTTTGAATTAACTATTGTAGAATTTTTATTTGAATATAGCCGTAAAAAATCATCACTCATTAATTTAATGGTGGTGTTACGATAATTGTAAATTCCAATTAAAAATTTTTGGGTGTTATGTAAATTTTGCTTCATTACTGCGTTCAAGTAATATTCATTATTAGATATCAATCCGTTCTTAAAGCAAGGCACTGTGTCTGATTTGTAAAACGATGAGGATGATGGGTTATATTCTATATCATGAAAATTAGATGGATCTTCAATATCATATTTATCTTTAAAGCTAGTTAATTTGGTGTTGGAATTGTTTTGTAAGTGGACATGTTGATGTTCTGCATTCTGATATTGAGGTGGATCGTCTATATTGTCTGCAAAATAAATTGTATCGTTGTTTGAACCATGCAATAGGTGGATATGTTTATTCAAAAAAGCTTCCACTTTTTTTTTATTGAAATGAGTCCGTTGCTTCTTTACTTTTTGCCGCCACTGCTCTTTACATGATAGACTATTGATGTCATCGTTCTGTGTTTGATTTTTTTGCTTTCTTTTTTTGATATTTAATGTAAGTTCTTTCACATTACTTTGTGTAATCCTTTTTAAAATTCTTACGAATCGTCCAACTTTCAAGTACGTGTCATTCACCAAGATATTTTTTTTACAATTTTAAACCAGCATTCAACATTTGAATTTGATGTAATAACTTCTTCTTCTGTCGATATGTTGTCTATCACAGACGTCCAAAGAGGTACAAATGGCATATAATTCTTCAGCAAAAATTGTGCAAATGGAATACATTGCAGACCATTTTTCTCATCACTATCGCTATTCCATTTTGCTATTGCGTTCTCAACTTCAGTATAAATTTGATGAAAATGTTTATAAAATGGCGTATCTGCGTATGAAGCTGTAATGGTATCGACGTCTTCCTCATCTATGTTATTAATTATGTCAAATTCATCTAATTTTAAATATTGCAAGTTAAATTTAGTGAGATATTCCAAATGTTGAATTGTTTCACTGTTAATTACAGGACTAATTACTACAATTAAAAAGCTTCTAAAATGGACCGTTAGTTCTTGAAAATTTCGACTTTGAATTAATACTCCGACCATGTCCAATATTATACCTAAACAGTTTTTGTTAATTTTTGCTTTATGTAGGTAATTTGACAGCGTCTTCATGAAATGAGCGACACATGTTCTTAAAATAATAATGTCGCCTATGCTCTGGTTTTGATCGCACACATATTTATAACATACCTTTAAATATGCATATAACGGCATATTATTGAAGGCCAAACAAGCAGCTGTAATTAAAGCAAAGCTCCAATCCGTCACAATTTCAGAAATTATAGGCCATTTTCGATGACACCTTGTAATGACAAATTTTTTAAAGTGGCATAAAAAAGAAGATATTGTTACGGCATCGTGCATGGAAGAGATTAATTCGAAAACTGGAATTATTTGTCCTTTCACATTTACAACACCAGCATAGTAATATGCACGGCGGCCCTTTTCTGTAACGTAAGGGCGTACCAGTGAACCCGTTGCATCAAAATATATTTTTATCTTATTTCCTTTCGGCACTATGCTGTTAATAGTATTTTTGCAAAAGAGATATACTAAAACTCTACCGTTAGGAAATTGAATATATTTATGGTCATCTAGGTTTTCATGCAGGGCCGTTAGCAAAATGTCAGTGTAATCATCAATATGAAAATCTGTATTACTTTTCCCTTCACTTTTAATTTTTTGATAAACGGGTAGTGACCTTACGGTTTGCATATTACCATCTGTTGCTATAATGTCATCGATATTATTTAAGTCATCCATTCTAATTAAGTACGCTGAGTTTCTTTCAAGTTTTTCTTTATATTGTTGTCTTTCGATATTACGAACTTGGTAGGTATGCTGTGTCTTATGATTAGTAAATTTTTTATCGTACTTAATAATAATGCTTAAAGATTTATCAATGAATATGTACTCAAATCTGAATTTTCTACAGCCTTCATGCTTACAGTTACCATATTCAATTACATGAGTATAATCACCTTTAGTATTGCTACGGGAACCTTTAAATATAATCACGCATGTAATTCCCAACTGAATTAATATTTGCTTTAAATTTAATTTCCTTTTTTGTTGGTGAAGCCAACTTTGATCAAAAACATGTATTAAATGTTCTGTTTTCAGATTAAAATCTGTTTTGTTTTGCACGACTTGATCAATTGTGCTTAGGTTTTTAGATTGACAGAGTTTCACCTGTGATGTCGGTAGCTGTGCCTTACTCATAAAGGTTTCATAATCAGTAGGGAGTTCTAATAAATGTTCTCCATCTAATCGATCATGAATATTTTTACTAGTTGGCGATGAACGTTTTAGGGTGGGGCTGTTACGATTTAATATTTTAGTTTCAATTGCATTAGTAGATCTTTCTTTTATTTCAATGTTATTATATTTTGATAGAATAAACGTATACTTTCGTTTAACATTGGTAAATAAAACTATTTTATTTATATATGTATCCTTTATATTCAACGCTTTACACAACAGAGAATATATGTCCAATCCCGAACGTTTTGGGGTTTTTTCCAAATCAGACAAGAAACCCTTGCCCGTTTTTATAATAACTACTAATTCACCAACAAATGTGTCAATATCAAAGCCTCTTTTTCTTTTCATTTTTGAGTCTGTGAAAGGTCAGATTTTTAAATAAAACCTGCGAAAGCAACTAATGTTGACAACAAATTTTCAACAATGCTCTAAAGAATGAAGAAACAAAACTTTAAAAAAAAAACTAATAAACTATAAACGAACGCTGAAATAGCAACTTAAAAAGGTAATAAGAATCAATTGATTCTGAACGAAGTAAGGTTAAAAAACGCAAAATTAAAAAAGAGCAATAAGAAAACGCAAAAATAAAGCAATAAATCAACTAATTCTATAAAGATAACGTAATAGAAAATTCAAATAATAAAGTATAATAAACTTTCTAAGACAACTAAAAGGGTAAACGAAACTAACACGTAATTAATATAAAACAAGATATAATTATTATGAGAAATAATAATATTAAATAAACAATACGGAACGACAAACGTGAAATGATAAATAAATCAAGACGCTAACAATGTGGACAACATAGATAATGACCCACCATATAGCTCAACCAGTCGAAGAATACAATGAATTTCACTTACTATGAACTTTAACACTTACTATGAAGTGTTAAAATAAACTAGACTAGATAAGAAGAAAGGTTTGAAACGAAACGTAGATTCTGAACGGAATAAAGTCAAAAAACAAATAAAATAATTGATTCTAATAGTAACAAAAAAATAAAACAACGAAAATTTTAAATAATAAAGGCAATAAACGCAAAGCAACCTATAAAGACAGACAAAATGATTAAATGAAATGAACTAACACTTTTTCTAACATAGGAAATATTATGTGAAGTAGTAACAATATAACCAAATAGTACGGAATCACAAAAGTCGAACACAGCAAAGCCAAAACACAACGATAGTGAACCAACAAGCAGTGCAACCAGTCGAAGAATGAAATGGATTTTGCTTCGATACCTACTACCCACACGTGTCCCAGTTGCCCGACGTCTAGGTGCCACCATTCTTTATTCGTTATTTTTATGAAAACATTAATGCTAATATAAGTTGTTATAATAAAAGACTAATTCTGGGGTGTTGCAGTCTCAAGTTATTGAGAAAATAATTTCTAAGTATGCCATTGAAAACGAGGAATATTCAAAAATTCAGCCCTCGGCCCCTACGGCAAATCTGGGGGTAGGGTTGCGCTTGAATGATACAGGAGGACCTAAGGCAATAATCTAGACTAGTTCCAGGGTGCTGCAATCTCTAGTTATTGAGAAAATAATTTCTAAGTATGCCATTGAAAACGAGGAATATTCAAAAATTCAGCCCTCGGCCCCTACGGCAAATCTGGGGGTAGGGTTGCGCTTGAATGATACAGGAGGACCTAAGGCAATAATCTAGACTAGTTCCAGGGTGCTGCAATCTCTAATTATTGAGAAAATAATTTCTAAGTATGCCATTGAAAACGAGGAATATTCAAAAATTCACCCCTCGGCCCCTACGGCAAATCTGGGGGTAGGGGTGCGCTTGAATGATACGGAAGGACCTAAGGCAATGATCTAGACCAGTTCCAGGGTGCTGCAATCTCTAGTTATTGAGAAAATAATTTCTAAGTATGCCATTGATAACGAGGAATATTCAAAAATTCACCCCTCGGCCCCTACGGCAAATCTGGGGGTAGGGGTGCGCTTGAATGATACGGAAGGACCTAAGGCAATGATCTAGACCAGTTCCAGGGTGCTGCAATCTCTAGTTATTGAGAAAATAATTTCTAAGTATGCCATTGATAACGAGGAATATTCGAAAATTCACCCCTCGGCCCCTACGGCAAATCTGGGGGTAGGGTTACGCTTGAATGATACAGGAGGACCTAAGGCAATAATCTAGACTAGTTCCAGGGTGCTGCAATCTCTAGTTATTGAGAAAATAATTTCTAAGTATGCCATTGAAAACGAGGAATATTCAAAAATTCAGCCCTCGGCCCCTACGGCAAATCTGGGGGTAGGGTTGCGCTTGAATGATACAGGAGGACCTAAGGCAATAATCTAGACTAGTTCCAGGGTGCTGCAATCTCTAATTATTGAGAAAATAATTTCTAAGTATGCCATTGAAAACGAGGAATATTCAAAAATTCACCCCTCGGCCCCTACGGCAAATCTGGGGGTAGGGGTGCGCTTGAATGATACGTAAGGACCTAAGGCAATGATCTAGACCAGTTCCAGGGTGCTGCAATCCTTAGTTATTGAGAAAATAATTTCTAAGTATGCCATTGAAAACGAGGAATATTCGAAAATTCACCCCTCGGCCCCTACGGCAAATCTGGGGGTAGGGTTGCGCTTGAATGATACAGGAGGACCTAAGGCAATAATCTAGACTAGTTCCAGGGTGCTGCAATCTCTAATTATTGAGAAAATAATTTCTAAGTATGCCATTGAAAACGAGGAATATTCAAAAATTCACCCCTCGGCCCCTACGGCAAATCTGGGGGTAGGGTTACGCTTGAATGATGCAGGAGGACCTAAGGCAATAATCTAGACTAGTTCCAGGGTGCTGCAATCTCTAATTATTGAGAAAATAATTTCTAAGTATGCCATTGAAAACGAGGAATATTCAAAAATTCACCCCTCGGCCCCTACGGCAAATCTGGGGGTAGGGGTGCGCTTGAATGATACGTAAGGACCTAAGGCAATGATCTAGACCAGTTCCAGGGTGCTGCAATCCTTAGTTATTGAGAAAATAATTTCTAAGTATGCCATTGAAAACGAGGAATATTCAAAAATTCACCCCTCGGCCCCTACGGCAAATCTGGGGGTAGGGTTACGCTTGAATGATGCAGGAGGACCTAAGGCAATAATCTAGACTAGTTCCAGGGTGCTGCAATCTCTAATTATTGAGAAAATAATTTCTAAGTATGCCATTGAAAACGAGGAATATTCAAAAATTCACCCCTCGGCCCCTACGGCAAATCTGGGGGTAGGGGTGCGCTTGAATGATACGGAAGGACCTAAGGCAATGATCTAGACCAGTTCCAGGGTGCTGCAATCTCTAGTTATTGAGAAAATAATTTCTAAGTATGCCATTGATAACGAGGAATATTCAAAAATTCACCCCTCGGCCCCTACGGCAAATCTGGGGGTAGGGGTGCGCTTGAATGATACGGAAGGACCTAAGGCAATGATCTAGACCAGTTCCAGGGTGCTGCAATCTCTAGTTATTGAGAAAATAATTTCTAAGTATGCCATTGATAACGAGGAATATTCGAAAATTCACCCCTCGGCCCCTACGGCAAATCTGGGGGTAGGGTTACGCTTGAATGATACAGGAGGACCTAAGGCAATAATCTAGACTAGTTCCAGGGTGCTGCAATCTCTAGTTATTGAGAAAATAATTTCTAAGTATGCCATTGAAAACGAGGAATATTCAAAAATTCAGCCCTCGGCCCCTACGGCAAATCTGGGGGTAGGGTTGCGCTTGAATGATACAGGAGGACCTAAGGCAATAATCTAGACTAGTTCCAGGGTGCTGCAATCTCTAGTTATTGAGAAAATAATTTCTAAGTATGCCATTGAATACGAGGAATATTCAAAAATTCAGCCCTCGGCCCCTACGGCAAATCTGGGGGTAGGGTTGCGCTTGAATGATACAGGAGGACCTAAGGCAATAATCTAGACTAGTTCCAGGGTGCTGCAATCTCTAATTATTGAGAAAATAATTTCTAAGTATGCCATTGAAAACGAGGAATATTCAAAAATTCACCCCTCGGCCCCTACGGCAAATCTGGGGGTAGGGGTGCGCTTGAATGATACGGAAGGACCTAAGGCAATGATCTAGACCAGTTCCAGGGTGCTGCAATCCTTAGTTATTGAGAAAATAATTTCTAAGTATGCCATTGAAAACGAGGAATATTCGAAAATTCACCCCTCGGCCCCTACGGCAAATCTGGGGGTAGGGTTGCGCTTGAATGATACAGGAGGACCTAAGGCAATAATCTAGACTAGTTCCAGGGTGCTGCAATCTCTAATTATTGAGAAAATAATTTCTAAGTATGCCATTGAAAACGAGGAATATTCAAAAATTCACCCCTCGGCCCCTACGGCAAATCTGGGGGTAGGGGTGCGCTTGAATGATACGGAAGGACCTAAGGCAATGATCTAGACCAGTTCCAGAGTGCTGCAATCTCTAGTTATTGAGAAAATAATTTCTAAGTATGCCATTGAAAACGAGGAATATTCGAAAATTCACCCCTCGGCCCCTACGGCAAATCTGGGGGTAGGGTTACGCTTGAATGATACAGGAGGACCTAAGGCAATAATCTAGACTAGTTCCAAGGTGCTGCAATCTCTAGTTATTGAGAAAATAATTTCTAAGTATGCCATTGAAAACGAGGAATATTCAAAAATTCAGCCCTCGGCCCCTACGGCAAATCTGGGGGTAGGGTTGCGCTTGAATGATACAGGAGGACCTAAGGCAATAATCTAGACTAGTTCCAGGGTGCTGCAATCTCTAGTTATTGAGAAAATAATTTCTAAGTATGCCATTGAAAACGAGGAATATTCAAAAATTCAGCCCTCGGCCCCTACGGCAAATCTGGGGGTAGGGTTGCGCTTGAATGATACAGGAGGACCTAAGGCAATAATCTAGACTAGTTCCAGGGTGCTGCAATCTCTAGTTATTGAGAAAATAATTTCTAAGTATGCCATTGAAAACGAGGAATATTCAAAAATTCAGCCCTCGGCCCCTACGGCAAATCTGGGGGTAGGGTTGCGCTTGAATGATACAGGAGGACCTAAGGCAATAATCTAGACTAGTTCCAGGGTGCTGCAATCTCTAGTTATTGAGAAAATAATTTCTAAGTATGCCATTGAAAACGAGGAATATTCAAAAATTCAGCCCTCGGCCCCTACGGCAAATCTGGGGGTAGGGTTACGCTTGAATGATACAGGAGGACCTAAGGCAATAATCTAGACTAGTTCCAGGGTGCTGCAATCTCTAGTTATTGAGAAAATAATTTCTAAGTATGCCATTGAAAACGAGGAATATTCAAAAATTCAGCCCTCGGCCCCTACGGCAAATCTGGGGGTAGGGTTGCGCTTGAATGATACAGGAGGACCTAAGGCAATAATCTAGACTAGTCCGAGGGTGCTGCAATCTCTAGTTATTGAGAAAATAATTTCTACGTGTTTCATTAACCATGAAGAATATTCAAATCTGGGGGTAAATCTGGGGGTGGGGGTAGACAAGGAACATAGTAGAGGGTCTATTCGAATTATACAGGGCAGCCGCAAGTTCCTATAACGTCTGTAGTTTTAGAAAACGATTTTACAATTGGTAAGATTAAGACTTATCTGGTCAACTGTAATTTTGTGAATCTGAATCTGGTATAGATTCGAATATGAATCTAACTTCAGCCACACAACAATTGGACGTCTATTTTCGATTTGGATTTTTTTTTAATGGACAACACATTGTCATGTTCACAAATTGAACAAATTTCTGAACTTGAGGCGTTGTGCTCATTAATTGTTTTATTTTAAATCAGTAATAAGCCTCCATATGGAAGATAAGAAAATTTATTTTTTAAGATGTGTTCTCAAGGACATGATTTTACTTTAAATATGAGAATATGCTTTTTTTGATAGTTTTCATATAAAATGATTATATTCTTTTTCTTAATAGATATATCTCATAGATTTGGTGTAAACTCGCACAACAATAATAGAATATCAGGCTTAAAGTTTCAAGCATATCTAACAACCGGAAGTGACAAACAATAAGCTGTGAAATCTTTGCTTTTCAACACCACTCCATTCTAAATGATATTCTATTAAATAATTACAGACCTACAATATGTATGAATAGTTCAAATAAAGTTTTAAGAAAACGAATACTTTATAGCTTGCCATCCACCATCGTGAAATAAAGAGAAAAGTTAACAACTCCACCTTCAGCCATATACCTTATATGGCTGAAATGAGCTTATTTGATTTGAATAGTTATTTACGTAACCAGTTATGAAATGACTAATTTCGTTTAACGAATGTAATATTTGTTTTGTAAATCGCGTAGGTTAAACAAAATTAACAGTTTCTTGACGTTTTAAGTACAAAATTTTATCTAACCCCGCTTTAAAATTGAATGAGAATTTAAATCTGACAACGCTTATGTTACGTTTGTTATGAGTCAAATGAATTTAAATTGAAAGAATTGCGTTGCGTTGCTACAAATATTATTAAACACTATTAAATGAATATTACAAGGTAAAGCACCTAATCCAACTCAACACATTTTGACTGCGCGATAGCTTAAAATCATTTGACCTGTGTTTCTGATATGATCTTGATGTGTTTCTTATTACATGCAATCTTAAAATATTTTTTGTGTTCTTCTTGACAGCTTCATTCCGAAAGCAATTGTTTTCAACAAATTGTTGATTTGTTTCCTCACTGCATCTAATAACCATATCCAGTTGTGAGATATACCTGAAGGCTTAAGTTTGGTATTCTATTATAGTAATACAAGTTTATGCAAGTATACGAAATTTATCTTTCAAGATAACAAAAAAAACAACAAGCATTTTATATGAAAACAGTAAAAAAAAGTGCACTCAGTGACTGACCATCTTTGACTACTAATATCTTGGTAAGGAACAAGCTAAAGCAAGATGTGATTAACTTGTTATATAGAGCACGTCTCAAAGAATAGGAATATTCTAGCGACAAAAGTTCTTCTGCGAGATATATGGAATCTAGTTACATGTAGCATCATATAAAAAAATCGTCAGTCGCTCAGTGTCACTAAGTTGGATTGGGTTGGGTTGGACATCGAAATTCCAATACAATCCAAGTCTTCAACGATTACGGCGTTCAAACTATCATGAACAAGAAACAATTTGGGCGGCTGAAGCCTTGGGTTGAATTGTAATTTCGAAGTTCAACCCAACAAAATCTAACTCAGTGATACTTTGGGTAGAAAAACTTTAAAATAGTTTGAAGACTTCGGCCATCCAAAGTGTTATTCATGATGATTCGTGATAAATAACACCATGATACTTGGGGCGACCGACGTCTTCGAAGTCGGCCGAGATTGTTTCTTTTGATACAAAAAGAATTTTTGTATTCCCAACTTGAATATTCTCACAAATACTTGTTGGGTTAGACTGCGAAATTCCAATGCAACCCAAAACTAGGAAGATTTCGGTCGTCCAGACCGAATCCAGTGTTATTCATAATACTTATTACGGCCGACTTCGAAGACGTCGGCCGAGATTATGTCTTTACACACAAAAATTCTTCCTCAAATTTTGTATGAAGTATCACTGGGTTGGATTGTGTTGTGTTGGGCCAAGATTGTTACCTTTAATGCAAAAATTTTCAACCTGAATATTCTCCCAAATACATTGCTCATAATCTTTTGCATTCATTTCTGGGCCGACTTCAAAGACGTCGGCCGCCCAAAACAGCACTAAGTTGCGCTGGGTTGGGTTGGTTTTTGAAATTCCAAGTCAACCCAAGACTTTGAAGACTTCAGCCGTCCAGAGTGGTATTTATAATACTTGGGATGGTCGACATCTTCGAAGTCGGCCGAGATTATGTCTTTTGACACAACAATTATTCCTGAAACTTAATATTCTCCCGAATACACTGCACATAATCGTTTTGCATTCATATCTCAGCGAATTCAAAGTCGTCAGCAGCCCAAATTGTTGTTGTGGATTGGGTTGGACTTCAAAATTCCAACCCAACCCAAGACATCGGTCATCCAAATTGTTGTTAATGATAGTTTCTTCGAAGTCGGCGGAGGTTGAGGAAGAATTTTTGTATGAAAAGAAATAAACTCGGCCGATTTCGAAGCCGTCAGCCGCCCAAAGTATAACTAAGTTGAATTGGATTTAGCTTAAATTCGAAATTCCAACCCAATCCAACGCTTCGGTCATGCGAACTGTTATTCATGATAGTTGGGATGACCGACGTCTTCGAAGTCGGCCGAGATTATTTCTTGTCATACAAAACTTCTTCCTCAACTTAAATAAATATTCTCTCAAAAACAGTCCTCATAATCATCTTGCATTCACATCTCGGCCAACTTCAGTTGGGTTGACTTCAAAATTTCTACCCAATCCAAGACTTCAGCCGTCTAAAGTATCACGAACAGCATGGTACTCGATCGAAAATATTATTTTGCTGTTAACAATTAGCTGTCATTATGAAACTTGGCATATGATTAAAAAATCAAAATTTGAATTAAATTTGTCAACCGGAAGTAGTACTACAGATGTAATATTTTACTTAAATATATGTTCATTTTCTTTTCATATAAATTAGAGCTTCAAAGAAGAATACTACTATAAAATCACAAATCATTAGACATATATTATTTCGCATTTTTTTCATGAATTTACGTGACCAGAACTTCCTAAAAATCATTTTTGCTTATACCGGAAATGACTGCTTTAGTAGTTAAATATATTATTATATGGAATATATTTGACGCAGAGTCTGCAGTATCATGTAAAATTTGAAATGTTGAATCTTCTGTATGATATGCTGATATACTTTCTTTCAGTTTTTTTATCATCATGTTCTTTAGAATTTTCTTCTGGAGATTCGTACAAAATAATTAAATTGTTCACGTCTTGATTCAGTTTCTTTCTTTTTTCTTTTTTTATGAAAGTTACTAATTAATAGATCAGAACTGAGTCTTGCATGTTTTCGCCGCTTGGGCCTTTTAAGACAACTCTCCAATTGGTAATAGGACCTTTGTCATGAAAAACGTATACGGTGGTAGCTTGTTCTACCACAATATTCTCTGAATAGTATCCTCAAAAATCCGTGCAGAAGGTTAAGATCACTTTAGAGATCGATATCATCGTAACTGCTCAATAAAAAAAATGTTGTTTGCTCAACAGTCACATCAGTGTAAAACATTTTATATTAGTGTATACATTTCTGCATATTGTATGTTAATTTGGGAATTTGCGAAATTTCGAGTCCTAATTTTGAAAAAGTAATAACGGAATCCGAGAAAGGACATATTTTAGTAAAAACCACGTTGAAATTCGACAAGTCGTTTTCAAAATAACCGCAACCTACCAAAACCGCGAAACTACATGAAATATTGATAAAATAAAATATGTTATATATTAAGAACACATCGATTTATAACCAGCTCAAATATGAAATTTTTTCGTCAAATAGTTTTGAAAAACAAAAATCACAAGGTTGACAAAGTTGTTGGCATCTCAAAAACAGGGTACTTATTTTAAAGCAAAACCATGGACACAACAGTTTCGGAATTAACATATGATACGCAGAAAAGGTCGCGAATTTTATTTTCGTTTGAATAAGTAGCGACTTATAACAAACTCTACTGCAATTTTTTTCATTGAGCGGTTACGAAAGTATCGATCTCAAAAGTGATGGGCCTTGAATTATGTCCAAATCCATTGGCGGTCTCTCGAATTTTTAAGTATTGGTTAAAAATTCGTATTGTAAGTATTGGTTAAATTAAGGGAAATTATTAAATCAAGAGTTTCTTTGCCAGCAAAGTTCTTGTGGTTTTCCCGATTGCCATGAATTTCAAGAGAAATGAAACTACATTTCCAATGTAGTATCTTTGGACAATACAAATATAAATGCCAAAACACAGCGCCAAAATGTCGAAAATCATAATAAGAAAATGTAAGATCCATAATTATGGGTTAAGTAATCTTTTTCTTTCGGCACAAGATTTCTTTTTAATGTTAATAATAGAAATGATTTAAAAAACCGTCGATAAAATATTTTCAAGCAGTGGTATACTATATTTTTTTGTTATCTAAAATTGTACCATTTAGTAGAAAATTTTATCATACAAAATAAAGAAATTTTAATGGCAAGTTATTTCGGGCAGTAACTAGTATGAAACACCCATGACTTCATAATTATCACTAAAATTCTTTAAATAGTTAAAATTTATTTAACATTAAAAAAAAACTACACAAATTTTTTTTATTGATTTTCAATCGGATTTAGAGTTTTCGGGCCACTGTGCGACGTCTTTGTAGTCGACCAAAATAAATTATTTGAAGTATCAGGATCTCAAGTCAAGTATCGGAAAAACTACTACAACAGAATTTGCAAAAAACTAAATAAATATAAATAGAAGACATTAATCAGTACAATTCCGGACTCTTCGGGACTTTCATGATTGTGAAGTTAGCCGTAGATTCCAACCATAGATTTAAAAATCGAAAAATGACCAATTTCAGCAACTCGAAACCAAAATTAAAATTTAGATTCGCGTTTAGCACTCTTAGAAGAACCCCTATACAAAAAAATTGCGAGGGAGTGTTTTTATTTAAGACAGAAAAAAATTCCCAAAGTTATGAATATCACGTGCGCCATGTACTGTTCCGTTAAAATCGAAAAATGACCAATTTCAGCAACTCGAAACCAAAATTAAAATTCAGATTCGCGTTTAGCACTCTTAGAAGAACTCCTAAACAAAAATTTGCGATGGGGTGTTTTCCTTTAAAGGAAAAAAAAAATTTCAAAGTTTTGAATATCACATGTGCCATATACCGCTCGACAAAAATCGAAAAATGACCAATTTCAGCAACTCGAAACCAAAATTAAAATTTAGATTCGCGTTTAGCACTCTTAGAAGAACCCCTATACAAAAAATTGCGAGGGAGTTTTTTCATTTAAGAGAGAAAAAAATTCCCAAAGTTATGAATATCACGTGCGCCATGTACTGTTCCGTTAAAATCGAAAAATGACCAATTTCAGCAACTCGAAACCAAAATTAAAATTCAGATTCGCGTTTAGCACTCTTAGAATAACCCCTACACATAAAATTTGCGAGGGGGTGTTTTCATTTAAGGGAGAAAAAGATTCCCAATGTTATAATTTTAATTATAACATTTAAAATTAATTAAAGTATATGGCGCACGTGATATTCATAACTTTGGGAATTTTTTTCTCCCTTAAATGAAAACACCCTCCGCAAATCTTTGTGTAGGGGTTGTTCTAAGAGTGCTAAACTGAAACATGAATTTTAATTTTAGTTTCGAGTGGCAGAAATTGGTCATTTTTCAATTTTAAAATCTATGGGTAACTTCAAAAGCGTAAGTATCACAATCATCAGAACTTGGTGAAACAAGATCGGCATTATCATTTCTATTTATCGAGCTGATTCAAACGATACTAAACAGTTCAAATCGCTTTAGTTGATGACATAAAGAATTTTGTTTGGTTGATTTAGAATGCAAATTAGATTTATATTATGTTTGTTATGAACCCACATCGCGTTTTGTTAATGTTGATATAGATCGATAAAAACAACCGAAGACGAAGAATCTTTTTAGTTAATTTATGAAGACGCATTTGTTTAAGTAGGGTTTAAAAAAGGGGAGCTTTACAGATAGCATATTGTTAGTATTAATTTTGAAAAAAATATAAAAACGTTAACCGTGAAGACGGCTTGCAAAAGATCGAATACTTTATACATAAAATTCTCTAGAGAATTTAAAAATAGTAAATTGTTCGAAGAGATGGGAGACTAGGATAGAAAACTCGTTAAATCCACACCATGGAGACGTTGTGCTCTAAATTTTAAATCTTAAAATATTTTCCAGTAACCTTTCCTCGACTGTTATACACTTTAAATCCTTCTTTGCTTACTCAATAAATACTTCGTTGCATATATGTGTTTTACAATAATTTCGGATTAAATAATTTCAAGAATTATATCACGCATTATAATCACACTAGATACAATAATCTGATAGTGACTGATTGTTAAGTCCAGCATGATTCATAATTGCACAAACATTATGATTTGTAATTATAATTGTTTGTGGATTTACATTAATTTTTCAATTATTCTCGAGATATTTTACCAAATCATTTTAAAAGGAACCTTAAGTATTTCCATAAAATATCTCAATATCCGTTTCAGATGTTATCTTTCAAATTGTTGAAGGTGGAATTAATTACTGAGATTACATCTGACAACATAATTGATTACTTAAGTCAAATATTGTGTATCACTTAAATGATGGGTACTATACTACCATCAGTAATTAATCACGACGTATGTTGATGGGTTAAAGCATCAGTTGTGTTTATGCAAATCCGATTTACCATTAATATTCTTTTAGGTTACGTTAAGAATATTTCTATTGAACATACGATATACTTATTGTGTTTAATTTAAAAATGTGTATGTTTTGTAATGGTGCCTTTTTTTGATTTCGAGTAGACCTTTTCGTCATCATTCAAACAACACATTCACGATTTCACAATTTTGTTGTAATCATTTTGTAAATACATTAGTTAATAAGTTTAATTATTAGTAAAAAATAAATTAGTCACACCAATGCAAGCAAACACAATAAATCAATCAACCGAGAGAAAATTTTGTAAAATTAAAAAAGCGTGAGGCACACAAATATTTTCTGTCAATAAACTTCGTCATTAGTGCAAAAATTTACTCAGTCAGACGACAGATCTATGACTCACGTCTATTTGAGATAAATTATTATCCAAGATAATATGTAATATTCCGGAAATAATCACTCATTCTCGGAATAAACAAGATAATTCAACTACTTCACAATCTATTTTTAAAACTACTTAATACTCTCCTTGCATCAAACGACATTCATAAAAATAGGTATGCGTACGATATTTCTCATAAAGAACTCAATAAATCAGTGGTAAAAATAAAAAGATTCAAAAAGCAGTTTGCAACTTTTATAGGTTTCTTTAATAATAATTATTCGTCCCCATTCGATCAAAACACGTTCATAAATCTTTCATAAACCGCGTAAACACGCAACTCGGGGTGGTTTATTCAAAAATAACCCGGACCATAGACTACAGTCAATGTCAAGATCTGTCGCCATTTCTAATCCTCGCCGAGAAAGATCAATAACCGCGCTCCTAAACCCGCCCACAAAATCGTAAAGCAGGAAAACGAGGATTTCTCGAACGTTTTCGCCAAATCAGCTGGGTATCAGAAAAAAGTTAGTAAAACTCGTTACGAAAGAAATAAAAGAAAAGCTTCCCGTGCAAAAAAATATCACATCAGTGTTTAAAAAAAAAAACGATAAAAAAGGAAGTTTCCACGGGAAACGGTTACCTTGAGATTGATGCGATCGATTTGTCTGTTCTGGTTCTCTAATTCCGAGCCCATATCGATGGCCATATTACGTAAATTGCCGATCATTGTGTTTACTTGACCCATGTTCTCTTCCATCTCCTCTTCGCGAGCATCGTTGGTGATACGACCGATATATCCACCTTGAGGGCCGGCACCGTTACGATCATCCATCATTCGTTGAGGTTGATTGTTTACGACTTTTCCGTCGTCGTTACCTTTCCAAGTACCTTCATCTTCTTTAAAAGATGAACCTCTGAACATAAAAAAACGTTAAGTTCTACAGATTTTATTTTATTAAATATAGCAAAATGTTGATATAACGGACTAATACTAATTTTAGTTTAATAAAAAATATACAACAATCTAGGAGTGAATAATAATCAGGACTAGTAAGTTTTAGATTTAGCCTTGCATCTTCAGAAGAAAGAATTGCAAGTTTTATTACGCAAAATAAAAAGCAATTGCAATTTAATTCTGTAACAAAGCAACTTTGTTCACTCATTTTTCATTTCACAAAAAAAATAAATTTGTTTCAAAACATGGGGTATCGAATTGGAGCTCCTTTTACGATTTAAACTAAGAAACGATTACATTTCAAATTCAAATCAAACTAATCAAGCTGTAATTCATTGTTAAAAGTAGAATTAACACTAGCATTACAACTAACACTAGACCCAGAACACATTTCAGTTTAGCCGTCTTAAGAGACGTACGAACGTTTCTGGTACTAGGTTTCATCGTAATTCTACTTTTCGCCCCGTAAAAATAGAGAACAATCTAGTGCTGGAATTAAATTACTAGAATTGCCGTTCTTGACTTATACAGGATGTGTCAAATGAAATAAATGAACATTGTTATTTTAAATGGGATGCATATGCATTTTTTGATATTTCTGATAGAGCATAAATCCTTCTACAAAAATTGAGAAAAATTGCATTTTCTGAAAATATTAAAACAGCAAAAAAATAACAGTATAAGCCAATATTGGCTTGTATGTTATATTTCAAACAACGTAAACAAGTTAGAAACATATAAATTTTGTGAAATAAGTTTTGTATCCAGAAAACTAAATTGTAAGTTCCCAATCAAAATTCCTCACAAGAATACCAGCACCATTCTAAAATATTGAAAAAAATCAGGAAAGTTATTATTTAAAATTTAGTTACAAGTAAGCCGATTTGAGAATCGATAGCCCTCCATGTTTTGTGTAACCTCAAAAGCAATTTTTATAAGTAAAGTCGATGTTAGGCCAAAGTGAAGTAAAACCAAAAGAAAAAAACGGGGAAATTAAGAAATAAAAAGAATTTGAAAATAATAATAATACTAGTATTAAAAAACGAAACATTAAAATTCCGACCATTTCTTAGCGTGGTTAAAAGCGGACCGAAAAGTGGACCAGTTTCGTTAATTTCTTAATTTCACAATATTAGTCGGCCGAGACATGAATACAAAACGATTATGAGCAGTGTATTTAGGAGAATATTCAGATTGAGGAAGAATTTTTGTATTAAAAGTAATAATCTTGACCAACTTCAAATGTCGGCTACCCTAAGTATCATGAACAACAATTTGGGCTGGTAAAGTCTTCGAAGGCCAACCATCTTGGCCAACTTCAAAGATGTCAGCCACCCTAAGTATCATGAACAACAATTTGGGCTGGTAAAGTCATCGAAATATTGAGTTGGATTGGAATTTTGAAGTCCAACTCAGTGATATTTCGTGCTGCTTATGTCTTCGAATTCGACTGATATATATTAATGCCAAATGATTATATGCATTGCATTCGGGAGAATATTAAGTTTGAGGAAAAATTATTGTGTGAAAAGACATAACTCAGCCGACTTCGAAGACGTCGGCCGTCCCAAGTATTATCAATTACACTCTGGATGACCGAAGTCTTCAAAATAACGAAGTCTTCTTGAGTTGAGTTGGAATTTCTAAAATCAAGGTTGAGTTTTCAAATTTTTGAGTGGGCTTTATATAAACTTTTCTTCATGATTTTAGACGTAGAATCATCCGATTCAGTATATAGACGCAATTTCCGGACATTTTGTATGGGTGCTCTTTTGGAAACAGTATCAACTCTTCTGGAAGCATTCCAAGTCTTCTGCAATATAAAGTTTTCTAGAAGCAGTATCTAGTTTTTTGGGGTAGCAGTACATTTTTTGGAAGCAGTTCAAGTCGTTAGGAGACAATGTCAAGTCTTTTGGCTGCATTCGAAATGTTTTAGAAGCAGTATCAAGTCTTCTGGACGCGTTGCAATTCTTCTAGAAGCATTTCAAGTCTTCTGCAAGCAATATCAACTTTTATTAAAGCATTTCAACTCTTCTGTAGTATCAAGCCTTTCAAGTTTTCTACAAGCAATATCAAGTCTTCTAGAAGCAGTATCATGTTTTTTAGAATTATTTCAAGTCTTCGAGAAACATTTGAAGTCTTCTACATGCAGTATCAAGCTTTCTGGAAGCTTTCAAGACTTCTGGAACCAGTAGCAAGTATCCCAGTAGCAGTATCGAGTTTTTGGAAGCATTTTCGGGCCATGTTTTATATAAACTTTTCTTCATAATTTTAGACATAGAATCACCCGTTTTAGTATATAGACGCAATTTCCGGACAGTCTGTATTTTCGCTCAAAGTCATTAATATGTTTTCATTGTTTAAGCCAGTATTTGGCACAAGCACATCCAATTTAACAACTTGGTTCAGCGCCATATTGTTTTCTGTTACTGTAGTATCCTTCGCCAACAACACATTCATAATATTGAGCTTGCTAACTCCTCTCTGTCGAGCCTGCAAACAGGACGACGAGATTGGTTGACACATCTAGACACTCGAGGTGGTATAGCCGACCACAGATGTCATTAGGAACATACCTCTAGGTGGCAACCTAACCTTTGGCAATTCCTTACGTTGTTTACTGTGACTGGAGGTGGTGCAGGGAATATGCACAAGGGGTCTGAATGGGCCTAAGTGCTGTGTGCGGAAACATTTCCATTTCCTCATACACATACATATTACTTCCTACTTGCGGAGTACTTTGCAATTAATCGCCAAGTGCTGCATAGTATGGTTCCGGCTTTAGACAACGCTTCTGCGTGTAAAAACACGTTCGAACCTGTCGTAAAACCAACCACCATGTGTTCTGGTGGATGGAGTGGGAAAAATCAAATAGAAATTTTCAAATTTACGTAAAACATGATAGCCTCTATGGCCATAAGGCAAATATGGAAAAGCCATAAGAAAGTATAAAGACCCATATGCAATAATGAAATAAACAATTTTTAAAGTCGATTATTTCTAATTGACATTTTTGAGTTGTGTTGGCAAGTGAGGAATATCTTCAAAAGTATTGTTAACCGCTTTCTCATGATAACATTGCACTAACTTTCAAATTTTATCTTTCTAAGACAAACCATATTGAAAACATTTAAGAAAATCTCTTAAAATTTCTTAAATTTGAAAATCCATATCTTAGCCAACCTACAGACCAAAAATGTTTAATTAAATCATCACTATTTTTAATCTAATATTTGTGATTAAAACTATGCCACAAAACTTGTCCGACTGATGTTGGCTACCTCAAGTATCATCAATAAAATTTTGGAATGCCGAAGTGTTGGGTTGGGTTCTTCCAATTTCGAAGTCCAATCTAACTTAACGATGCTTTGGGCGGTCGATATCTTCGAAGTCGCCCGAGATGACCCTTCGAAATGCTAGTGATTATGAACAGTATATTTAGGAGAATATTAAGGTTGAGTAAGAATTTTTGTATAACAAAAAATAATATCGGACAACTTCGAAGACGTCGGCCACCCAAGTATCATGAATAGTACTTTGAATGGCCAAAGTTTTCGATGTCTTGGATTGGGTTCGAATTTCGAAGTACAATCCAACGTACAATTAGCGATACTTTAATCTTTTATATCTTTTAGCGATCTTTTTTTTTTATTTTGACACATAACGTCGTAAAATAAAACACGCCAATATAAAACAACAAATTTTAAATAGATTTTAATTAATCTAAGATCAACAATACTCGAAAGTTTCCTGAAGATGGCCTAAACAAGGCCGAAACTAGTTGAACCATAGCAAACAAATAACATTCGTCTTAATAAAAAAAAGTACAAAAATAATTAAATAAATATTTTAATTTTAATTCTATCTATGTTTATATTATTTTTAGAGTACCTAGGGTATTCCCAAGTTATACAATGTATTAAATCAAAAATTTACATTTTTTATTTAACATAAATATAATAACGTCACAAATATTTTCTCTGCAGAGAAAAAAACGCAATTACTATGGATTGATTTAAAAGAATCTGAAGGCTGTCAACACTGACGAACTTGTTCTCGATTTTCTTTAAAAATACAAAAAGTTAATAATATCTTTAAACGGTCCTTCATATCTTGCAGAAAGACATTTTTTTTGACCTAAATACCAACAAAAAGGAAATCTGATTTATCTAAATCATTATGTAGAAAATGTTTATTAAGAGAATGATAGCGCATCGTGATTAGTCTTAAATTTGTAAAAGATTTCTTAAGCTGATCAGGAATGGATGCGTATCAATAAAATTGTGGAAATTAAAAAAAAATCTTCGGAGTTTTAAGGGTTTTCTTTTATTGTTGAACGTAAACCAAAGAGAATAAAATCTTTCGACAATACCATTATGTACTTTGAAGATGGTATGTTGATGTATGGATTTGAAAAGAACCAAACATTTATTAAATAGTGAACGTATATTGTGTTAGCAATCGTTGATGCAAGAATGGGTGAAAATTGAAAATTTTTAAAATGTAAGAACAAGCCAAAAAGAAGAAAAAGGCTTTCAATGTCAACATATATATGTCCAAAACGACCTTTAGAAATATCAATCTTTAAAATTGGAGATTTTATATGTCCATGGATGTTTGAAATTTAACATTTAAACACGCGATTTTGTCCAAAGAAATATATTTGAATTCATACGAGGCCAATAATATCTTTTTATTGGCCTCACTTATTGGCTGTATTGATTAATCTTTAGAAACTCTTATATCTGGATGAGAAATACCATATAAATTAATGAAAATCGATTGACGAAATTTTCCTGGAATATACGACGATGAGAAAGGGAAGAATTTTCACTCCAAATGAGAGTATTAGAAAATGGAATTATTTGTTGTTTTAGACGAAATTTAGATTTACACTTATTATTTTGAACAATTACTCAAGTTGTTCATCAGTAGTTTGAACTTGTTGCAAAGTGCTAAGGTTCAATTCTTTAAATTCAAAAGAATAATTATTATTGTCTAATCGTGATAAAGCGTCGACAAAATTATATTTACACTTAATATAAGAAATATTTGTTGAATGCTGCATTATAAAGTTCAGATAGTGAGATTGTTTAGGACGTTTTTGTGTCTTGGAGGAAAAGATAAGGCTACATATTATAATCCGTGAAAATTTTAAATTGATAAGCTTTCAAGCAATGACGAAAATGGTTATTTGCTAAATAGATGGCTAAAAGTTCACGCTCTTAAAATGAGTATTTCAACTGACGGGGGAAATTTTCTTTGAGAAAAAAAGTAGTTGTTAGCGATATGTTATTGATCGATTGTTTTTATGTCGCTCCAATGGCTTCCATCTAAGCATTGGTAGTAAGAATCAATTTAGCGGACTGGTTAGAGTGAGTTGAACTTGTAGAGTTGGTTAATAAAGATTTTGCTTTCGGAAATTTTCTTGACGTACACATTTGGCCATGAAAAAATAATTTTTTGTTTAAGATTTTAAAATGATGTCGATCAAGTAGAGGATCAAGCAATTGGGAAAAATTTGTGATCAAATTTATCATACCAATAAATCTTTGTAATTGTCTAAAAGTTTTTGGAATTGAAAAAAGAATTCATAACCTACATTCTTTTGGTTGAATATCTCTTAAACTAAACTTAATCTAAAAAATTTTATTGTGAAATTCCAAACTGACATTTTAAAAGTTTAAGTCCAAATGTTAAGTTACTAGCAACTAATATATCATCAAGATATACGAAAAGAAATTCAAACCATTAGTCACTTTCTTTGATAAACCTTTGGAACATTTAAGCGGCATTACGTCAGCCGAAAGGCATCCGTAAAAATTAAAAAGTCCAAAAGGTGCAGTTTTATAAATATCTTCTTATGCAACAGGAATTTGGTTCTAATTATTAAGTTCTAATTAAATTAATCTTAGAAATGATGACACATCCATGAATTTGCAAGCTAAAATCTTGTATATGAGGTAGGAGATACCTATCTGGTATCGTAAGAACATCCCTAAGATACACGATATATAAGTTAAAAACGGCAGTTCTAGATTTAGTTATTATTCAGCGCTAAATTATTCTGTATTTTACTATTATGATTATTATTTCATCTATTAGCGTTAACATATAAATTTAAATGTAATTAAATATTAAATAGATAATATTAATACAATGATTTAAAAGTAATTTATCCGTCATATCGAGGTTTTACTACAAAATTGAAGCAACAATTTCTGTTTTTGATAGATAAGCGAAAACTTAAACGGCAAAAAAGCTGTGCTTCGTGCTTTCGAGTTTGATCGATAGTTGGCGGAAGTCCAATGTTTGTATAGCTCACGGAGAAAAATATATAAATAACCCCATCCTTTAACCACCGAGGAGGTTAATATGCTCTCTCTAAAAAGAGTTCAACCCTTTAACCTACTCAAATATGTAATTTAAAAAAAACTTGACGTTCCAACATTTCAAGATTTACTTACTTTTGACATGGAAGTACACAAAGTCCACAACATTTTTCCATTCCAGTTAAATTTTTCTCGGCCTCGCGCATATCGGTGTTAATCTGATCCATCCCATCCTCAATCCGGTCCAATTGCTCTAAATTACGGCACATAACACAAAAATTAAAATCCGACGACCGGACGATTCGCTTTGTTTTAATTTACAAATAAATCATCATCTATGCTCGTGTTATACAGTGTGTTTAGTTAATAATGTTTAATTACAAATCATGCGACATGCTACTCCAAAAATTGTAAAGAGAAGAGGAATAATTAACGTCAATTTTAAAGAATTAAAAAAAGCGAATTTTAAAGATCTGTTTGCATCCTTAAAAATCGATTTTTCTCTTTAACGGTCATATAATAACTTAAGAGTAGATAATAACTTTATAAGGGAAGCTACCAAGCATGCTAACTACTTATTAATTTTAATGGGCTAAATTATTTCTACAAGGATAGTATTTATTTTTCTTAATTAAATAAAATAGTTGATAAAAGAGAGAGCGGATAGAAAAGTGTCGCTTTAGGTGAGACATGTGTAAAACTTACAGTGGTGTTAAAAGTTGGAGTCCCTGGAGGGTGGAGATGTCGTGTTATGTTTTAATCGCGATAAAAGAGCCCGTTCTGATTAACATTAATCGCATTATTAATCAGAATGGCTTCTTTAATAAACCAAAAATAACCAACTTAAATTTCCCACAAATTCCATTAATATTAAATTTTTTAGATACAAAAATCGTTTTTAACATGTTAGAAGAAAAAGAGTAGATAAGAGTATATAAAAAGGTCGAGTTTAGTTTTAGTAAGTAAAGAGTAGAGAGTAAGAGTTGTTTAGTAGTTAATAAAAGGTAGTTTTTAGTAGTAGTAGAGTTGCAGACTCTCTCTAGAAAAACAACAAGTCGAAACCTCCATCGAAACACAAAATATATATAAAAAAAACATCTCGGCCTCAAACACAGTTGCTTTTGTGTAGTCGAGTCAAAGCTCTAAACATCGAAAAAAAAATAACAATCAATATTATTATAGTAGGTAAATATAGTAACAGAAATCGTCGTAAGATTTGTTTTGCTTTTCGGGCTTTTCGTATAAATGAGGTCACACCGTTGAAGAAAAAAAAAGTAAACAAAAATCCCATGCAACACCCATTCCTACGAAATCCGAAAACTCCGCGATTATCGTTCGACCGGAAATAAAAACGCAACCATCAAAAAAACGGAAACCCTCTCGGATCTCGACCAAGTTTGCTCTGTTTCTTTGAAAACTCGCCTCGTGTTTTAGAAGAGAGAGTCTATCAACATCGATTTTTGGCGAAAGAACAAAAAAGAAATAAGGACTTATAATAATAAAAGGGCGATGAGGTGGGCGACAACAAATCTTTAATTGTCCTATTAACAAAATTCAAACGGAAATTATTTTCGAATATTTTTAATAATCAATAATTCAAGAAAAATGTTCATATTAAATTGTGAAATTTTATGTTTAAAATGTTATTTTTAATGTTTATAATATTAATTTGACGTTTTATACGTTAGATGTTCTATCATTGTAAGATCTGGTTCTCTCCATCACTTATTTCCTACATTTCTTATATCATCAAGGCGATGTTACCTTATCTTAATTCTTAACTAGTTACACTGCTCATGTCTAATTGTAAGTTGTTAAATAGTTAGTAACATAATTAGTGTTAAACATTATCTTGTTTGACACATTTTCATTAAAGCTGGTGTTGATTTTTTATTATTTATGATGTCATTGGTGTATGAATGCTTTTTTGACATGAAATTACTATTTTATTCTGGAATAATAATTTTTATTTCAAAATGAATAATCTCCCAAATCCTTTCTCTGTCGTTATTGTTATTATCAGTACATATTTATTGAACCAATTCGAAAATTACCATGACGTTTGTTGCTCATTTACTAAAATATTATTTCTAGAACTTTATTTTGAAATATTATTACAACTAGAATGAGAAGCTGAACATGAGAGTACAATTTCCACAATGTGCATTTCTAAAATGAGAAACACGTTTGAAAAAGATTGGAAACACTAAGAATATCCGTAAAGAAGTAGGTCGAAACAATAACTGAATACATTGGTAAAATACTAGAAAACACTTGCATAACTTCCAAAAACTTAAAAACATCAACTAAATGATAATGACGTTATATCAGCTAATTTTTTTGGATATTTTTACATTTTAATTATTAATTACTCTTTCAATGACGACATAAAAAATCTGTATAATAAATCTGCCATGCGTTAACTTTTATTACGAAATTTCTCATTTCGTGTTGTTACGAAATGAAAAAGACTCTTTTAAACGGTATGCTAAATATTCTTAAATAGTCCCAACTAGTTCTAAATATTCACTGGATCATTCTAGTCATCAAGTTTCTGTCAAGCTGTCATCAACCCAACATTGCATAAAATTTATGTGATCTCTAGATCCAATTTTAATCATGCTTTTATAAATATAAATTCCAGCTTATATTTATGTTTATCACCTTAAAGAGACTGGCGATTGCACCTATACAACTTCTAGAATCTAATCGAGATTCCTTTATAAGTCTGCATTAAGACTTTAATGATCACTAAAATGTTAACTACTTTTGTTAACAATTTTAAACCTCTATCATACATATATATCATGTAAGCATTTCGATTATACGGTAGAAAAAAATCTGAATCAAGTCTACATGTTTTTAATAAGTCAGCATCAATCTGTATTTCTCTATCAAAACTGATAAAGTATTGGATCATAATTAGGGCTGGGTTAAACTATCAAAATATCGATACGTATCGATACAGCAATGCATATCGAATAGCCGATAGGTACATCAGTGTAATACCAATATATCGCCATATCTATATGAGACATTGAGAATAGAAAGACCGAATTCTACAAAATATGATTTTGAGAAATCCCTATTTTTAATGTTTTGCATAAGGACGAACTCGACAAAATAAATCTTTCTTGATAATCTTTTTCTTTTAGTTATAAAACAAAGAAATCAACTCTAATCAGACAGTTTTCAGTCGGTTATTACTTTTCACCAAAGACAAACTGTTTTATTTAAATAAAAAATTACAATAAGCAAATTTATTTATTATTAATAAATCCAAAATGAAACCTGTGGTTAGGCGTGTTGAGTTCGCCTTTTGTATTCTCAGTCGTATTACTTAAAATCGAACATCAGTTTTGCTTGATATTTGATTTTTGAAGGGAAAAAAGGGCAAACTTAACATAATTGTTAGATAGAACGATTCGTCAATATTCAAACCAATGAAAAATGAAAAAAAAATGTTTTGGCTTGATATTGAGATCGGTCTTTCTATTCTCAGCGCCTCATATGTTTGCACAAAGAACATATCGATACAAAGAAAACAGTTATAATCTTATTCAAGCAGTATACAAATTACTTTCAAAAGCATTTAGCATTGAATTATCGATATTTAGCCTCTTAATAGCAGTAATTTCTGTAAATAGAATACAGCCTTCAGTTATTAGAATCTATTTTTTTGCAAACAGCGTCTAAATTTCTGTTAAAAGTTTTCAGACATTTGTTTAGTTTGTTATAATCTTCTCCAAGCAACATCTAGGCTTCTTTTAGAATTTAGCTTTTGTTAGTAACATTTACTCTTTCTATAGGAGTTACCCTGTAAAGGGAATGTAGTCTTCAATTAGCAAGATTAGCAAGAAAGTTTTCTGTCAATAATAGCTAGACTTCTGCCAACAATTATAATCTTTCACAAGTTGAATCTAGACCTTTTTAGTCTTTTTATAGCAGTTGTAAAGAGAATATAGTCTTACTTATCAAGATTTAGTTTTCTGCCAATAGTATCTAGACTTCTGCCAGTAGTTATAATAGTCTTTAGGTACTATTCACATTTTTTTCAGAAGCCTTTATCTTTTAAGTAGTAATATTTAAACTTTTAATAGCAGCATCTTCTGTAAAATACATATAGTCTTCAATTATCAGTATCTAATTTCTTGCTAACAGAATATTGATACAATATATTGTATCAATATTCAATGTATACAATGTATGTATCTAATATCAATACGCTTCATGCTGTATCGCACACCCCTAGTCAACGGTAGCTAGACTTCTGCTAGCAGTTATAACCTTCTACAAGTATCCAGGCCTTTTTAATCTTTTTATAGCAGTTACTTTGCAACGAGAATATAATCTTCATTTACAAGGAGCTAGTTTTCTGCCAACAGTATCTAGACTTTTGCTAGCAGTTTCTAAACTTCTGCCAGTAGTTATAATCATCTACAAGCAATATCCATAGTTCTTTCAGAAGTATTTATCGTTTAAGCACCAATATTCAAATTTTTAATAGCAGCATCTTCTGTAAAAAAATATATTCTTCCATTATCAGTATCTAGTTTTCTGCTATCAGTGTCTAGACGTTTGCCAGCACTTTCTAACTACAAAGTTAGATACAATGTCGTTATGAGTATCGATACAATAGCAATGAGTATCGATACCATATTGACATATGAATTCGATATATCGATACGATGTCTTTATCGATACGCTTCATGCTACATCGCACATCCCTATTATCCGTGCCAGATGTCAAGGCCCCTCACTATTAAGGTCGATATCTTCGAAATCGCTCGATGAAAAAATTACGGTAAAGTTTATTGTAACCAATGAACATTTCTCTGTATTTTGAAATGAGATCCATTGTTTAACCAGTTATAGGATTAGATTAGTTTAATTAAGTTTATACTACTCTGGTTTTGTTTTTGGTTTTTATTATTGTTGCCTGACTAGTTTCGGCATAGGAGCCATCATCGGAGGCAGCGTCAGTATTAAATTAATGAAAGGCGAAATAACATTACAAAATTTGTCGACAGTATGTAATAACCTTAATGCTCAACAGCCACATTGCTGATGATAATAAGTGTATTCCATCAGAGTAAAATTACATTCATTCTGTTATTGTAAAATCAACACATCAATACCTAACATCATTTTTACTGTCGACAAATTTTGTAATGTTATTTCGCCTTTCATTAATTTAATACTGACGCTGCCTCCGATGATGGCTCCTATGCCGAAACTGGTCAGGCAACAATAATAAAAACTAAAAACAAAACCAGAGTAGTATAAACTTAATTAAACTAATCTAATTTCTCTGTATGATAGGTTAATTTGGAAATTTTCGGATCCACGGTTTTTCTGTTATCGTAAGTTATTTGAAAAAACTACCTGTTTTTCGAGAGTAACTATTTCACGAAAAAAAATTCAAATTTGATTTGGTGGTAATCCGATGTATTTTTAGTGTGGGGCATGTTTTATTTTAACGATATTGCAACCTGCATTAAGGACAGATTAGGTTACAATCAATTCAAATTTGAAAATTTCTCGTCAAATAATTTTCAAGAAAAAAAATCGCAAAAAAAACAAAGTTGCCGGCACTCTCAAAAATCGGGTACTTTTTTCATTAACTCGCGTTAAAAGAAAAACCGCGGATCCGAACATTTCCGAAGTAAACTATGATACACAGAAATTCGCTAATTACAATAAGTTTTAACGCAATTTCATTCATCGAGCAATTTCGAAGATATCGATCTCTAAATTGAAGGGCCTTGACATCTGGCACGGATAATAGTTATAACTATCGAGTCTACATCAACACAGCATCAAGGAATAGCTCAAAACTTGTTTATTTAATAAAATTTTGGGACACAGAGCAACAGTAAATTCCTTACATCAAATTATTACGTTTTAACCCAATTTATCTTAGTCCAATTGCTAATAATAACGAAGATACAGATGATTATAGTTAATACTTTATTTTCGTTTTTGTTGAATAATTTCGTTTTCTCTTACATTATGAACATGAAAAACATTACATTCAATTACAAAAAACAACATTACATTAGCATTTTTTAAGATAGTAAATAATAATTTATTAGTTTTGATCTATCGGTCAGATGGCGCTGTCTTCTTTAAAAACACAACTTTAATGTGGTTATATCTTTTTCATTGTTAACATTTCTACAATTCACATAACATAAATAAGTTCCCCGGACATTTTTACATACATTGTGTACACTTGCCAATTTTCTCTAATACTCTTCGTTTCCGAGATAATCATTGTTTAAAGGCAATTTGCAAAAGCTACATCTCAATGAGATCAGTTGGCGTTGACAAAGATGTTTCAGAACGCATACCAAATTAAAATTTATTTTCTGAAAAAATGATAACACACCAATCTTCATGTTCATAATTTAAGAAAATGCTAAATTATTGGAAGAAAAACAAAACTAATGTATTAATTTTAGCCATCCCTATCATCTTCGTTATTAATTAACAATTGGACTAAGAGAAATTGAATGAAATCGTAATAATTTTATGATTTAACCCAATTTATTTTAGTCCAATTATAAGAAAAGACTTTTTCACCGCCAACTAAGGTTTACTGAGTATAGTTAAATTTTGCAGTGTGCGCTTGAACGGTTATTATCTTGGAAACGGAGAACTTTGGAGAATATTGATAGGTATAACAAATTTACGTAAAAAGATCTGAAGAACTTGATTAAGTAAGTTGTAAAAAATTTAACGATGAAAAGATGTGGCCGCTTTAAGGGAACTTTTTAAAGTAGACAGCACCATCTGACCGATGGATCAAAACTAGTACCAAATTCTTATTCATCGTCTTAAGAAATGCTAATGTACCAATTTTCATGTTCATAATGTAAGGGAATACGAAATTATTTAAGAGAAACGAAAATAAAGTATTAGCTTTAACCATCTGTGTCCCATTAGTTACGGACCAACTTGTATATGTAACACCATATATCATGTTTGTAACAAATCTGTATGTTTTATCAAAGTTGTATAGAGTTAATACTTCAACATTACATCATAAGTATCGAATCTACATCAACACAGCATCAAATCTTCTTTAACTTTCTACCAATACTGCACGAACTTTTCATTAAATGGTCATCATGACATCTCCGTATAAAGCCGGCTCAAATTTAACAAGACTATTTCATACCCTATCGGATCTGAATTATTATTGGAACCAGAAATGATTCAAAACTACTTCAAAATTTGTTGAAATTGTATCAAACATTCAAATATTGTTTACAAATATCAATATTTGTATGAAATTATCGTTATACATCCTAACTTAATTCAAGTCTAAAAGAAAATTTGAATCATCATTATCATGTTTCAATCGCATCATTGATATGTTTTTATTGAGCAAAATCTCTCTGTAATTACAATCTAGCAATACATTATAATTCCTTCAAAAGGTCAAAATCAACCCACCTCAAATCTGTGATGCCTACATGAAATCTTTATTATTATTTATCTTCATTCTATTTTGTAACTATAGCCACGAAAATTTCGTTCTCGAATGCAAAAGTATCATTTCGCTATCAAGAATCAACAATAGCTGTTTTCATCTTTCATAACAACAATGGATCATAGAGATATAATTTAATTCATTTAAATGTAGTAGCAAAAATTAAATGTAGTGTGAAAATAGAGAGCGAAATAAAGAGAGGTAAATCTCGGAAGACATTCTCTACAACGCTATCTTAAACATTTATAATTTTAACACTGTAGATCGAGTAAACATAGCACATCGAGTGGAAATCGTTACAGGTTTATGAAATCAGAAACCTTAACAACGCGTAAAGCATGCTTATCGCTGTGTCGCTGTAAATCACCATGATAGAAAGGTAAACATCCCCTTTCTTCGGCGTCTTGTTTAAGATTGATCTAAATAGGCTCACATGCCTCATTTGATGTTTATTTATCTACAACGGTGATTAATGACCCAATAGGATCTCGAAGTGAAATTGAACGTCAAATTAATATTATATTGCTTAGTTAGTTGAAAACTATGTTGTTCCAACATTAAAAATAACATTTCAACATGAAGATAATTTTATTTGTTATTATTTTCTTAAAAATTTTCGAAAACCATTTCAATATTAAAGTAGTTCTTGTTTAGTCGCGGAGTAAAATTAAAAATAATTAACTTTTTGTACAAAATATTGGTTTTGGTTTTTCGTTTTATTTATTTTTTTTAATTAGATGCTTACCGCCCTGTTCATCCAGCATGACCAGGGTTTTCATCCCCACCTCGTGGCTCTACAAACACGAAGAAGTGACACAGTGAGGGCGGCTTGAAAGGGCTTCAAAGTAGCCACAACACCATGGCCCCCCAAACGGAAACGATAAAGAAAATAACAACGAATAAAGCCGGGGGCCATGGTGTTGTCGAAGACCCGCGGCGGTGGTTGTACAATGTGTGGTCGTCATGAAACAGAGCACCCTTAGTTAGTTAGTTTCTAACCCCAAAAAAAATAAAAACAGATTAAAAAAAATGTTAAAAATTAATAAATAATAATTGCTTTTTTTAAGTAGACGTCTTTTCGTCTATTTGAGAGGTTAAGTTATTAGTATTATTTCCCGAAAACTCTCCAACACACCTGTTCAATCTATTAAAACACCCTATTTGTAGGCTACTCAAGGTTTTAGATTTTTTTCTCTATTAAGCTTACCGCCTTGACGTTGCAGCATTTCCATGGTCTCGCCTCCAGCTTCCGTGCTCTATAAAATAGTATGCTAACTGACTGACACAACGCTAGACGTGTACACAGCTGCCTAATATTCAATCAACAGTTTATATTCTAAACATTTTCTACTTATATTATAATTTTACGCTTCAACTAAATTATTTTCTGTAAAACATGAAAATACCCATGAAATTATAGTATTAAAAATGGTCTTGTTAAGGTGTTGATTTCGAAAATACATTTCATTGGTATGTTCATAAAAATAATAATAATAAGCGGTAGGTGGCCGAACCGCACTATAATAACGTCTAAAAAATTAACAACAATTTGTGCAAAAGAAGCCGGAAATAACAGAAAACAGAATAGAGACAGGCTGTTTAAATAAAACACACCGCTCGATAATCGTTCAGCGCTTTTTCATTACAACAAAAAAATAATCATCCGGATCCAATGATTCTGTTATAATAAAGGCACAACACGTAAAAGCTTTCGAGGCGGCATGCAGTCGTGTATTTGTTTTTTATATAAAAATGAAAAAAAAATCGGTATTATAGTGTGTTATATCCAAAGTGTTTTTAACATTTTGTTATACAATGAAAGAAAAACAAAAAATAGTATGTTAGTTAAGTAAAGATGTAATGATTTCTTTGTTATTTTTTTAGGGTAATTGTGGTACAAGATGAAAAGTTATATATAACGAGGTTTTAGGTTAGATTATAATTATAATTAATAGATTAAAAGTGAAAAGTGTTTGTTAAGAAGGACTCACCTCCCTGGTCATCTAAGGCGACCAAGGTACGGATACCAGCCTCCTTGCTCTGTTTGTAAGCAGCACAAAAGTAAAAGTGTAGTTGTTATGTTAGTAGACGGTCGAGTGGAAGTTGTTGATAAATTTGTTGATAAGTCGATCTGGTTCTGTGACGCGATTTAACACAAAAAAGTTTTTCTTTGAAAAATTTTTGAGTTTAATCTGGTTTAATTTACTTTAATTTGAATCATCCTTCTAATTCACAATAACAAAAACAATAAAAATTTATAAAATAATTTAGAAATAAATAAATCCGAATTAATAAATTTTAGTCATCTCAAAAAATTGTTGTTGTGAATTAGATTTAAATTGAAAAATGTCAAGTAAAAGAATGTTATGGTAGTGGCTTTGTTAGGCAGTCTGCGTGTGTGTGTGCAACGAACAAACAATGGGGAGATATAATAATATAATAAAGAATCGTGTGTGTGTCATTTTTGAAACATGGATCACAGCACAACACAGCCACACTGCAGGGCTACCGCTACCACAACATCAGTAATTCTTCCTCTGTATTAAAAAAAAATAAATGATACAACTTAATGAAGACGGAAGACGAGAGGAACAATTACCGTCACCATCCAAATTTTCACTTTGAAATAATTTTTTTTTATATAAAACATTAAAAAAATTAAAAAATACAGCAAAATACACATATATTACTATATTAATAATTTACCAGATATATAATAAATAGTTTATAATTAAAATAGAGATCAAGAGACACATCAAAAACACATAATATATTGGTATTAAAAGACAATCGAAACAAATTAAGACAAAAAAATAAATTTATACCAAGTGTTCACGGAGAATGAATACCCCTACTTTTTTTTTGGTTTAATATAAAACATGTATGTCATTAAAAAGTAGATAAATATACAACCGAAAGATTTATTAAAATATATTTGAAATATTAAAAGGTCAACTTACTCATGTAAAGTTGACCTCTCATCTTCAAAAAGATTTCATAATTGCAACTCCAACATGTTAAGAATATTCTAACTTGAAAACGCAGAGATGCGAATTCTAACGTTACATTACACCGTATTAAGGATCCATTCTGGTTTTACTTATCGAAACAGTAAACAATGTGGAGAATCAAATGGAGAATCATAAATATATTTATTTATTTTTATGTATTTATTACACTTTAAGCTAGAGGCCAGACATAAGCGCTATACGCCAACCATAGTGTTTCTCTAGGTCAGTGATTCTCAAAGCAGTGTATATCGACCCCCAGAGGTCTACGTCAGCGGAAAACAATTTTGAGGGTGAATGAGAGGAAAATGGGGGTCTACGATAGTAGATCTGAACATGCACTGTAGTATTAGTAGTTTGAATTTTTGAAATACTTCTGAAGTTTTGTAATAGTTAATGTGAAGACAAAAGAAGTCACGCGGATGTGTCCAAGTGAAATCTCAACAATCTGAACGCCAAAGAAAAAAGGTCGCACGGATGTGTCAATGTACAATCCCACCTCTATTGAACCTGGAGGTGAGTTTTTTTTGTTGGCCATCAGAACACGATCTAACACTACTCAAGGTTACAACTATATACTTTTTACGACTTTTTACCGCATACTTTATTGCTCATTTCGACCATTGTAGAGGGTATACCGAAAACTGAAAAAGATACTTAAAAGTTATCTGAAAAATCAACCCCATGATTTTTCTGTTTAAGAATAAACGTAATTATGGACTACACTTAAAAAACGTAATTTGAATAATTTTTTTCAAAATAGCAATTAATCGGGTATTCCAAGCCCAAAGAGCCATCAGTTTATCCAAAATTACGCAATCTTTGCATGGATTATGTTGTTCGCCGTTATTTATCTTTTAAGATACATGACCACTAGCAACAAAACTACGACATCTATTTCAAAATCGAATACTAACTCTTATGTGCACATATCACAGAATGAATCTGCAAGCAAAATTTAGTTGAGCAATTTACTCTCACAAAGCGTTTGTTGATAACACATTTGAAATATTTTCAGCACACGATCCAAAGTGTCCAAGTTTCCAAAACTTTAATCAAGAAAAGAAATAAAAATGACGAGTAAAAAATCGTGGTTTAGAGAAGAAGCATTTTAGTACTTTGCTTCGTAATTGTCGGTCTTACAATTACCAAAAAATGATCAAAATCATAGCTGTTATTCGCAACAAGTAATCAAGCTGTCAAGAAAATTTTTGAATTTAATTCTGACAATGGTGTGTCATAAGTTCCAATATCACATTTCCGTAATATCCAATTCCATTCTATCTAATTCCACATGTTTCTTTTTAGATAAAAGTCCGCCTTACGCTATTAATTTTCAAACCTCAACTTAGTTGCTAGTGAACATGTGCTTAATGCAAACACTTTAAAAATATAACTACAAAAAGTAATTTTGTTGCCAGTGCTTTCCATAATTTTAAAAATAGGTTTGAAACCCTCAAGTACAGATGCATAAAAATGCGACTATTTCAATAGTATTGAAGCCCAAAAATTATGCGTCTACATCGAATTACTTCATATATCTTATATACTAGATTATATTTTGACAACCTAAATGATCTTGCAGGCCACTTTTACAAAAAAAAAATTGGAGTAAGTATTTGAAACATAATGATTTATTGTTTCTATTATTACTCAACGATATGATAGATTTAAGTTGTTATTACTTGTTATTACTAGTTGTTATTAATTGGCCATTGCTGGCCTAGAAGGGGATTTATACTTCTTTTGGTCAAAGTATCAGCCAACAGTTAGAAACTATTTTATATTATACAAAAAAAAAAATGGTTTCAATTTTTTTTGTCTAATTACCCAAAATTGACCCTTAAAGGTGAATAGTTAAGGATGCGGATTGATATAAAATTCTGCTATACAAAGTTTGTTTTGAATTAAACTTGAATAAAGCCGAAGTTACGAATCCCCGGTAACGAGAATATCAATAATGTAGCAGTTTCGACGAAGCTGTGTAAAAAATTATCCCATCTAATTTTAAATTAAACGAGAGAAAATGAAGTTTTAACAATACAGGTAGTACTAGACTTACGACGGGGTTACGTTCCAATGGCTTCGTCGTAAGTCGGTTTTGTTGTAACTCGAGAATTTATTTGAATTATTTATATTCAAGAAAGCTAATGTTATAAAATGAATTTACATGCCTAAACATCAATGAAATACTTAAAAAACATTAATAAAAACAGATACATATTACAGACAGCAATTCTTAACAAAAATTGAGGATTCCTATTTAAAAATACCAACTTTGGAATATTTCAATTTTGAGATACTTGTACATTTCAGTTTTGTTTAAGATGTCAATTATATTTGGTGCCGGGATTTCAAAAAGAAATAATAAGTCTGAGATCGCTAAAACGCGGAATTTTAAAAATCTTGAAATTAAGAAAAGATTAAAATATCCGGAAAGATTTTTTTACTGCCTGTTGATTTGCAATGAAAGTACGCTCGATATCAAAGAAATGAGTCTTCTGGAAACATTTCAAGCCTTCATACAAGATATATCCAGTTTTTTGGAAATATTTCAAAATTTCTAGAGGTAGTATCAAGTCTTATGAAATTATTTTTCAAGTCTTCTGCAGGCAGTATCGATGCTTTTGGAGGCATTTTAAATTTTCTAGAATAAGTACCGAGAATTCTGGAAAAATTACAAGTATTCTGGAAGCAATATTAAATCTTCCAGAGGCAATATCGAATCTTTTGGAAGCAATTTAAATGTTGTAGAATGTCAAGTCTTTCAGAAGCAGTATCAAGGCTTCTGGTACCATTTCAAATCTTCTAGAAGCAGTATTAAGAGGCAGAGGCAGTACCGAATCTCTTGAAAGCATTTTAAAACTTCTAGAAGTAGTACCGAACCTTCTGGAAACACTATCAAATCTTTTGGAAGCAGCTTCATGTCTCCTAGAAGCTTTTCAGTTCTTTTGAAAGCACTATCAAGCTTAATTCAAAATACATAATCTCCAATAAAAACGGTCGCAGCAGATATCATTATTCGTTATGATTATATTATATTTATAATAATAACTAATTGTAAGTGGGTTTTGCAATATTTTCAATTTTAGCCTCTCTAGGAAAAAACAAAGGACGATAACACCTTGAGGCTTACAACAGAGGAATGTATTAAAAAGATAAATCATGAGATATAAGCTACTTTTTTTTTCTAACACTTAGTTTCCAAGATAAATCCTATTCGGACATTGGACCGGATTTTGTTCAACGTCGTAAGTGTGAGTCGTTGTAAGTCGAGGTCTACCAGTACTTATGATTAAGAAATTGTTTAAATAAGACTTTTCTCGTTTTATTTCCATATTTACACTCGTTCTTATCCATAAGGATAATGTAAGTTTTTTATATACGGTTAAAGTTGATCGAAATATGCAATAAAATATGCGGTTAAAAAAAAACAAACGTACTTTATGGGCAAGAATGATATACATATAACATTGAATAGTGTCAGTTCGTGTTGTCATGACCAAAAAAAGATCACACGGATCTGTGAAGGCAGAATCTTACCTTGACGCATCTGTGTGACCTTTTTCAGACCCTAAAATATGGACGAAACATGCACCCAAATGCAACTATGTGTGGTTATACCGAGGTATATGGATAACTACTTTCATATGCGATAAAAATGCAAAATATGAAGTTATATGCAAAATATGCAAATGCGGATAAATCCGTACTAACGTATACAGAGATCCGGTGTATGTTCCAGATCAAAAGTATATACGGATGCAGAAAACATTATTCTGAAACGACTTTTCTAATACATTTTTGTGGTATTATTTATAATAACCACACGCGAATTGTGTCCAATAGCGATTCTGGGAAACGACTGCCTCCAGCCAATCATCCGATTCTTATACGTTCATTTCTTAAAACAATTTGTTTATTGATACATTCTCTTTTTACTTTCTAATGGACATGGGAAGTTTACAAGTCATCCAGTGGCGATTCTGGGAAACAACTATGGAGATCGTAAAAGCGTAAACCGCAGAAAATTAGCTTAAATTAATAAAAATTAACACAATTTTTATTCGTTTAGATATCATCCATATCCAATCAAAATATAAATGGGTTATCATAAATTTTGCACTTTTAGAAAATAGATATATTTTATTTACTTTCAACTCTACCGGTTTCGATTCGCTACATGAATCATCTTCAGAAGTCACCTCTATGAATGTTTTAAGTATCTTAAAATATATAAAATAATTAACATTTTATTATCACTAATTAAAATACTGTTAGGCTTTTTTGATTATTTATAGAACTATTTTTATTTTGATGCACAACAAGAGATTTGATAAAATAGTGATAAAAATATTCTAAAAGTGCATAATTTATTTAACGTTAAAATAAAAATGGAAAAAAGCCCATAAAATTTATACACAATACAAACTTTTAACATATAAGTGTAGATGTAATTTCGTCATGGTGAGAGGGAGAAAAATAACCGTTATGATGATAATGATGAACATTATGCAGTTCGCCAGAAACAGATTCCCAACACTAAATAAAATGAAACCGTTTCCGTGAAATGTTCTGTTGAAGAAACTGCTTTATCGGACCTGTGCATAATATTGTGTTATACACAGCGATTAACCCTTTGAGTCCCAGGCGGTATTGAAGAAACAATGTCGAAAAATCTCAAGCAATTGCGCTGTTTTGAGTGAGTACAAGAATGTTTAAGATGTTTTTTCACAACACAAAAATATTGTTAATGTGTGATTCGAATTTTATGAAAGAGCTCTGTGATCTACCTGCGATTTTAACAGACTATGACGCATCAACCGTCAACAAGTTGTCCATATGCTGAAAATGTGTTCGGTTTTTTCGATGTTCAATTATAATTGAATATCGCGATCACGCTGCATGGAAGTTAAACTGTCAAGTGATGAAAGGAAAATGCGAAAAAAAATATGTGTATTTTTCAGATGAATTTCATTTTCAGTCAGTTTTCATTTTTAAAACACACATTCTGATAATAAAATATTTTTTAAAAATATGTTGTTCGATACTTTGGTGCACTGAATTTCCAAAAAAATAAATTAAGGGAATTTGTTCATTAATTTTAAAAAACTAATTTCACTTTTATTAAACAGACACGCGTGTAATAACTTTTGGTGAGGTTGAGAACCTTTATCATAAAAAATACACAATTTTTTCAATTCGCATTTTCCTAAAAGTTAAGATGAAAAGATGTATTCACAACAATACTTACAAGTGATGAAAGGTTGCTATTGGCGATATTTAATGTGATAAGTCAATTACTATAATGACAATTCCATTTGATAAGTAACTTCTTTGCAACTATTGTACATCAAGTCTGGACAATGTGGTGTTTCAACGCGAAAAGGGTTAATGAGGACAATAACAGATTCAAGTGAAAAAAACAGGTCTAGATCAATATCGAAATTTCATGTCTGATTATCTGACTGTTGTCACAGTGTAAAAAACGTTTTTGTGGGGGTGATACTATTTGGCATTGAAATGGATGTCTATTTCCTCTTAGAGAGATTATAGAAAATCGTTTTTGCGAGTGACACTATTTGGCATTGAAATGGATGCCTATTTCCTGCTATAGAGATAGTAAAAGAGTAAGTTTGAAACAATAACGCGTGGAAACAGTCTTGTCATGCCCAGTCATACCTGCGTTGACAAGAACAAAGTAATCAGTAAGCTAAAAGAAACCTGAAATATTCGAATAGGTTTATTGATATTTCAATGACGACTTAACAATACAACAGTTAAATCAGTTAAGAATCATCGCAGATTAAGGGCCACTTTTACCAACCTCCAGTTAAACTAATTAGCGATGATTACAGCGATTTTAAGCGCTCCCATTGGCTATGAACGGGTTTTTAACTATTAGATAAATTTATCAAAAACTGGTAAAAGTTCCTAAGGTAAATCACTACCATCTTTTAGATAAAGCCATCTACTAGCCAATCAGAGCGCTTAAACTACCCATAACCATGGTAATATTTTCTTAGATAGTTTAAGCAGAAGATTTATGTAATAGCCAATCGGAGTGCTTAAATTCGCTGTAACCTTAGGCTTAAAGCTTTAGGCTCACTTTTACTAACCTTCAATTAAATTATCTCGAGAGTAGTTACCATGGTTTTAGCAAAGTTAAGCGTTCTCATTACCTATTAGATAAATTTAACAAAAAGTAGATCTTAGGTTCGTTACTAACATCTCATGGTCCTAAGTTTATCCAATTATATTTAAAGAATAATGAAATATTAAAGTATATTTAATGATCCTCTCTTGAATCCAGTTATTAGATTAGTATTATTGCCATAAACTTTGATTGTTGTATAAAAGCCTTATCTATTTAACAACATAATTTGTTCAAAACCCCGTCTTACAGATGATGTGATTTAGAAAGTTTATTAACGTCTTTTATTTGAAATGATGAAACCTTGAAAACCTCGAAATGATACGGGTCATCCGTAGTAATCACGATATTGAACTCTTTTTGTACCATCCTCCAAACTATCTTTTGTTACCCTTCTGTATACACCCAACTCTTTTTTTACACGGTCTTTTTTAACACAATTTTGAAATTACACGGTTCGCCAATAATTTTCTTTACACGAATTTTTTATTATAGCACAAATACCAAAAAAATATTCTGTATAACAATTTATTGGTGAACCGTGTTATTTCAAAATCGTGTTAAAAAAGACCGTGTAAAAAAAGAGTTGGGTGTATATTTAAGGCGTTGTTATTCTTTACAGTTATGAGAATCACCTTAAAACTTTTGAACACAGTATTTTTTATCCATCATCGCGTCGTAGTACAGAAATAGATTACTTAGAAAAATTCTTAATCGTTTAAAAAAAGTTGTTTGTAACTAAAGTGACTTATTTAATGAAATAAATAACAGATCTTTATCGTCAGCAAATAAGAACATGTCATTACCCTATATTTAAAATGTTATCTGTATGCAGAAAGTGACAGCAGCAACTAAAAACTTCTGTTTTATCTAACACCAATCTAAATTTTACTATATTTTGGATTTTTTTAAGATGTCTTTAAATTAATCTGTTCACTTTCTTTTGAAAATGTTATCTTAATAGGATTTCTTGGTGATTAATGGTTTTCTTAAACAAACAGATATTTTAAAGTATTCATTCTTGTGAACTACCTGGTACTATCAACGAACTTAAAAAAGTAATAACAAAATCTCAAATGAACAAAAATAATAATGGACTTGTGACTTTGCTTAAATTCATTTGAATTAGTTTAAAAAAACGTTTCAAAGGTCGATATGAACGGGGGGGAAGTGGTAGGCCTGCTCTGCATAGAGAAGAGAATCAGAGAATAGGTTTTTTCGGTTGTATACAGAGAATAAGAGGTAAGTAAAGAGACAACAAGTCAAGAGTTAATAGATATTAATTAATTACAGTGCACAATCATGCAGCACAGATATTAAATAGACGCCACCTAAACACGTATTTCAAAATAATAAAAAAATAATAAAATAAAACAGCACTAAGCTGTCATAATGAGAAGCAACGACTCATTGTCAGTGTACACATCCACATTTACCAGAAGACAGCATGGAAGAGAAGTTAGTCACATTTACATATTCTTTAATCTCATTTCTTTTTCTTAAAAATTTTTACTCTCACATTTATTTGAAACACTTTGTACATAACTTTTTTTCTTCTTTTTGAGAGAATAAAAATTTTCGAATTTTCAGGTCCTAAAGCACAGTATGTAACAAATTTAAAAAAATAAATAGGAAAAACTTAATTTTGAATAAATCGTAAAAATCAGTAAAAAATAAACTCAAAATAAAAATAATAAAAAAATGTGAAAATATATATGAAGATTATCATCATTTCACCACCGACTGCTAAAGAAAGAGAGAAGTTAAAACATTTATTGAGTCCAAGATTACGTTTTAAACAAAAACTATTAAATCAAAAAAAATTAAAACGTAATCTTGCACAGAAAACACACATTTAATATCATGACCAACACCGAGAAAACATCAATCACCCTAATTTTATGATATTTACCTCTTCGCAGAGGGCCAGCATCCGCCGTGTACTCTCAAGGGACTGCAAACAAAAAATAAACAATAAAACACATTAAATTCATCAAACCGATACAAAACTTATAAATTAACAAAAAAATACTTACATCATCTGTAACTTGTGATGCCTTTAATTGTAATTCTTGAAGTTCGGTGCGGGGAGCCCCATTCTCAGCAGCTGCCGGAGCTGGCATTTTGCTGCAAATTAATAGAAATTAATCTCAAACACGGTCAATCGAAGAAATCGGGGTTTAATTTTAAATGTACGTGTATGTTCCGGTATTGTCAAAGAAAAATCAATAACTATGTACCAACTCGGGGGGGCGTACTCAATTCATTGCTCAACCCAGAATTTCAAGATAGAAATTAAAAAAAGCATTAAAAACCGACCTATAAGTATAAGACATTCTAATTATGAGTATAGTTCAAAAAATTATAACCAAAAACCGCTGTAAAAGTAAACTGATGATATGAGACGGTGGTACATAATTATCTGATTACTGAGTAGAATGAGATAACGTGAGTGTAAATTAGAAAAAACTTACTTATCTGGTTGATTAAAGCGTAGATAACGTTAGCACAACAAAGAATGATGATTACAACGAGTACTGAGCACCTTGTTTTAACAAGAATCTTAACTCACTGACGTGCTGACAGTCAACTGACAGCCACGAACTGTCAAATTACAATGGGCGGAGATAAAACTGCAGTATCGAAATGTAGAGGGCGCATGCGCAAACCGTCATTAACTAATTACAAGAATAGTTTTTAATTATTAAAAAATAATTATCATTTATTATCTCATTTATTTTTTAAATTAAAATAAGTGATTTAGATAAATCTACAATATCCGTTATTAAAGTTAATAAAATAAAATTTAAAAGCAGTATATGAACGTTTTCATAATCACTAATATAATTTTTTTTTAATTAATTTTAATAAATCATTAAATAAACAAATAAGATACGTAAAGTAATTTGAGACAAATTAATGTGTTATTTAAAACAATTATTAAAAATTATTTATTTGAGTTACTGCAAAATTTTTGAACGTTCTCATGAAATGTCACTTGTCAATATCTCCAAATTAACCTAAATCATTACGAGTTTAAACAAGTTAAAATGAGTGTTAAAAGAAAATTTAATGATTCTGATGTTGTTACTGATGTACAAGAAGATTTTCGTTATTTAATACAGAATTATAATCAACCAATAGTTTTTAAAAATGTTTTAAATTGGAATATTTTATCTTGGGCTCTACAAGATTGGAAAAATGTTCTTAAAAATGAAATTGTTAAATATAGAGTAGGAAAATGGGTTTATACAGAAGTTAGAGAATCAAGTATGAATATTTTACAGTCATTTATTGTAATTTAGCGTTTTTAGAGTCCACAATGGGATAATAAGACTGAAATTAGATCCAGTACTTTTAATGAATTCTTGGAGATTGATAATACAGATAATTGGGGTTATTGTGATTATAAGCATTTAGTTGAGTACTTTCAAAATGTTGATGAAATCCAAAATGTAAATAATTTTAATTTTGGTTACCTTTTGATTTATGTTATTGTTGTCTTTAGTGCATATCTTGGCAATCCTTAGGTTTTCCAGAATATACTGCAAAGGAGAGTACAATATGGTTTGGTACAATAGGTGCTCATACTCCTTGCCATAAAGATACTTACGGTTATAATCTTGTAGCTCAAATTTATGGCCGGTAATTTAAAAGTGCATTTAAAATCAATTATTTAATTTAATTGTTTTTAGAAAACGATGGTTATTATTTCCTCCAAATGAAAATTTATTACCCACTCGAATTCCTTACGAAGAAAGTAGTATTTTTTCTAAATTAAATTTTTTTAGTCCAAACAAACCTAAATTTAATGGTAAACTATAAAAAGTGGGTATCATAAAAAATCTTTAAGTTATTTAATTTTGCTTAGGTAGACTTAAATAATTGTAAAATGATCATTTTGGAACCTGGTGATGTATTATTTGTACCTCATAGTTGGTGGCATTACGTTGAAAACTTAGAATTTGCAATCAGTGTAAATACTTGGTTAAAATCTTCAACACACGATGATGAAAAACGATTTGACGAAGCTATTGTTCAGTTTATAATCGGTCGTTTTTGTAAAGAAATTGGGGAATCGCAAAAAAAATTATTAATAAATCCAAGTACTGATATGGTATGTAAAGAAGTACTTTTATTTTTTTTTATGATTGTTTCAATATTTTAGAAATTATTGGAAGATCAAATGAGTTTAGAAAATTCTTTAAAAATATTAGATGTGTGTAGAAGAAAAATTACATTGAAATCTAAAAAGAGAATTGAAAATTTTAATGAAAATATTGATTGTAATCAAATTTTGGAGAAATATAATGAAAAAATTGTATTGATAAATGATTTAAATGTGAAGGATTTTGATGAATTTTTAACATCACAATCTGCAAGATTTTCTTCAACGTTAGTGCAAGAAGAAGAAAATGGTGATGAGGATGATGACGACTTCTTGTTTAAAGTGATCAATGGTTTTACAAATGCAAATGTTGTTCAATTTGTTAAAGAGTCTTTAAATAATTAAATCTTTTTTTACACTTGATCGTTAATAATAACTACCTCTTAATAATTCCACTACACAAAATTAATAATAATTCTTAAATATGAAATTGTTAAATATAGAGTAGGAAAATGGGTTTATACAGAAGTTAGAGCAGCGTTTCTCAAACTTTTCTTACCGCGGAACATTTTTTAATATCTAAAATTTCTATGGAACACTAAAGTCAGTACGGATGTAAATAATAATGATAATACAAAAGAAACATATATTTGTAACTAAAGAGTATTTTAACAAGTTCAGATAATTAAAAAAACAAGAAATGCATAACGTACGACATACATTCGATGGCTGCTATGAATTTGATTTTTTCATCAAATTTTTCATCAACCTAAATTCTGATATCGTTTGCGGCATCCAGTCGGTTTTTATATTTTGTTTTTGTAGCAGCGTAGTTCGATGTTAATTCCCACAGGTAAGTTGTCGCAAACGGAAGTAAAATACGTACCGTTTGATTTGTAAGGTCGGATATGCTCTGGATATACTTATCCAAAATTCCGTTGAGGAAACTATTTCGAATTTTTATTGTAACTCCGAATCACTTATCAAATCAAATAATTTTTCATAATCGGATGTATTCAACTTTTTTGATTTGGATGACGTAAAAGGATTTGGAATCCAAGAATTGTTATCTTCATCCTTTGGAAAGTATTCCTGAAGATTTGATTGCAGTTTCAAATGTCCCTCAAATGTTGTAAATCGACATCGCAAACGTTGTTGTTCATTTTTAAATTTTCCTCATTTAAAAATTTCAGAAGAATTTCAAACCAAAGCACTAAGTCTTTACAACGACTTAAAGACTACTGATGAAGTAGAAGGCGAAGGTCAGGAAACAAGTGAAAATTTTACAGCAAGTCGTAGGTGGTTTTTCCATTTTAAGCAATGAACTGGTATCCACAATGTTCGCATTGTTGGTGAATCTGCCAGTGCCGATAAAGAAGCTGCATTAAGATATCCGAAGGAATTGAGTGAAATCATACTGAAAGAGGATTATAAAGATGAACAAATATTTAATGTCGATGAAACGGGGCTATTTTGAAAAAAGTTACCGTCACGCACTATTATAGCAGCCAATGAAAAGTCATGCCCTGGCTATAAAGTTTCAAAGGACCGTCTAACACTGTTATTAGGCGGAAATGCAGCAGGCGATTTCAAATTAAAGCCCATGCTTGTGTACCGAGCAGATAATCCCAGACCTCTTAAAAATGTGGCAAAGAAAGATCTCCCAGTGTTGTGGCGTTGATATCCTGCGACGAAACGTTATTGTAACGAAAAAGGGTTAGATTTTAAGATTTTACTGATCTTAGATAACGCCCCAGGTCATCCGACTAGCCTTGCTGAATTAAATGAAAATGTACAAATAAGTTTTCTTCCGCCAAATACGACGTCGTTAATCCAACCTATGCCATTAAAGCCATTGAAGCTACAACAGGAGAAAAAGCACCTACTTTAACGGAATTTTGGAAAAGCTATAACATCAGAAACGTTATCGAAAATGTAAGCGAACCATGGTATAAATTAACAGCAAACAATATGAGAGCAGTGTGGAAACATATACCACATTGTGTTAATGATTTCATTGATTTTGAAACTCAGTTTGCTGAGGTAACTAATAACATAGTGGAAATTGGACAGCAGCTCGGTTACGAAGAATTAGATTCCGCCAACGTAATTGAGTGCATTGAACACTAATGAATTGGATAATGAAACACTTATTAACATAGATGAACAACGAGCTTATGAAGAACAGGAGGACAACTTAGACAACGAAGATAGTGTTCAAGTTCCTACAAGGGAATTGACAACTGAACAACTATCAAAAATTATTGTGATGGTTGAGAAGGTATCGGAGCATATTAAGGAAGTTGATCCCAATATCGCGCGTAGCCTTACAGTTTGCCAAACAATAAACAATGCAGTTCGGTGTTACAGAGAAATTTATGAAGAGAAAAAATCGAAGAAAGGGGTGCAGACATCCATATTGCAATTTTTAGACAATACAAAATGAATTTTTTATACACGCAATTGTTTTTAATAAAGACATTTCTATTTACTTGCTGAGGGATGCATTTCTTTCAGCCAATTGCCAATTTTTGTATATATCTAATTCTTTGATTAGTCCGGTTTCAAACAGTCCGGGAAGTCCGTGAAACCAGTTATCCGGACTATGCGAGGCATTGCTTTTATATTGGCCACCCATTTCATCACATCAAATTTTAAATGATCGAGTTTGCCGTTACAATCCTTGATTACATTTGATTTATTATTTTCACAACTGTGTCTAAAATATTTTGGCACTTTTTTGTTACCAAAGGTTGCCTGTGCAAAATACGGTGTGTTTTTGTTGCATTTGTTGCTAGTTCCAATATTTGAATTCCAACCTCTTAATCTTTCCCACCATTAATTGTGCACCATCTGTTCAAATATTTGTACATTTTTCCCAATCAAGTTGATTTTTAATAATATATTTATTAACACAATTAAATATACCTGCTCCATTTATTTGTTCATGGATTATTTGCAAAAACGTAAATCCCCTTCAATGTTGCTATTATGCACATAACGCACAAACACCAGCAAAACAGACTGACCTGCGACATCTGTTGACTCATCCATTTGTATTGCAAATTCGTTGCAAAGTTTAAGGCGATTAATTAGCTCAGCGATAACTCACACGACAAGATGCTTCATGAATTTAGTTCAGAATTCAGAACTCCGTGCATAGAAATCCCTTTTTATTGACACGAGATAGCCGCTCAATCCAGATGTTCGAAGAAATTTTTACTCCCAATTCTGTGTTTTTTGTTCGTCCTTACATATTTAATTTCTCTATTCTCAGTTTCACATTTTTTCGTGGAACAATTACTGACTATGAATCAACTATGAAGATTTTAGAATCAGATTTATTGTAATTTAGTGTTTCTAGAATCCACAATGGGATACTAAGACTGAAATTTGATCCACTGTTTTTAATGAATTCTTGGAGATTATTGATAATGCAGATAATTGGGCTTATTGTGATTATAAACATTTAGTTGAGCACTTTCAAAATGTTGATGAAGTCCAAAATGAAAATATTTTTAATTTTGGTTACCTTTTGATTTATGTTATTGTTGTGTTTAGTGCATATCTTAGTACAATATGGTTTGGTACAAAAGGTGCTCATAAGGTGCCATAAAGATACTTACTGTTATAACCTTGTAGTATAAATTTATGGCCGGTAATATAAAGGTGCAATTGAAATCAATTATTTAATTTAATTACTTTTAGAAAGCGATTATTATTTCCTCCAAATGAAAATTTATTACCCACTCGAATTCCTTATGAAGAAAGTAGTATTTTTTCTAAAAACGATTTGATGAAGCTATTGTTCAGTTTATAATCGGTCGTTTTTGTAAAGAAATTGGGGTTACCAGGTTCAAATTACTACAAAATACTACATTTTGTATTTGTTCTTCCATCTAGCCCTAAATAAAAATTAACAAATACGGGCTGTCCCGCATAAGAACCGACACAGAACAGAGACATGTAGACCAACCTAAAATATGATGATTTAACGCAACTTTCCTCATACTAAATTGCACCCACGAGAAGTTACAGGCCTTCAATGTTGAGTCTTAAATTTCTAAAAAAAATAATATCTCAGCAATGGATTAAGTTAGAAAAACCAATTTTGGTATAGGTTATGAGTGTACCAAGGGCATTAATCGGTAGAAAGTAGGGATCATTGAAAGCATTTCAAGTGGTTAGTTAGGGATGATGGTTCCCTAAAATTTGAATTTTTTTTGGTTGATCTACGTGCCACTGCTCTGTGTCGGTTCTTATGCGGGACACCTGTATAATAAAAAACAATTAAAAATAAGTACATGCCCTAGTTACTTATCCGATCCGCCATGATAGAAACTTTTAATCTACGCTTAAATAGCTCAATAGATGTGTAATCTCTTATCTGAAAAGGGATTCTGTTATAGATGTGAGTAATCTGGTAGCTGATAGATCTTTTAAAAGATTCATGTTTGTGTGACGTAGAAGTTAAATTACTCTTGAACCGAGGATTCAATGTATATTCAATGCACATCGATTCTAAACGTTATTTTTTGATACAAATAAGAAGGTTTACCATTAACAATTATAGAATGAAACAGAGTAGCGGAGTGTAGCAATCTTCGATTATGAATATTCAGGCAGCTAACAAGTGTAAGTGTGTGTGACACATCTCTTCCTAACTCCGTATATCATTCTCAAACACGCTTTTTGAATGGCTTACAGCTTACACCTATCTCTTGCAGAAATGTTAGTGCCATAAACTACATCACAAAAATTCATATGTGAGAGAACTAACGTTTCGCATAACAGTATTTTAGCCTTTCGACGCAAGAATTTACGTGAAGCGTATATCATTCTTAGTGAAGAATAAGAGCGGTTATCAGCATGATCCGAAAATGTCAAACCCTCATCCAACATTAAACCCAAATTACATACACGTGTATTTAATGGAATGCGGTCATCAACAAATACTCTCAATACATCCCTGAGTGACAAATCATTCCTTTTTTTTTTTTCAAGAATCAAATAAAATTGAATCAGTTTTATTAGGTTTTAAACATAAACAATACTTAAAGGGCATAACGCATAACTGCTCAATATCGTCGTTCAATTTATTACACCCGGTGGCACACCGAAAGTAACGTTGGAAAAGGTGGACCTGGCGAAATATATTTCAACACTGCACCCTATCACGAAGATAACTACGCATGAGAGATGTAGCTGAAGAAGTTAGCCCAATGTATGGTAAAATTGCAAACATTATTGAATAATTCAGTGTGTCGAAAGTTTTCATCAGACGCTCGCAACACAACGTCGACAATCGTTAGCAATGCAGTCGCACATTCTTGATGTTTTCTAAAACCTAATTATACACTGGGTAGAATATTATATGTATTTACATATTGCTTTAGTTGTATTTCAATAACTCTTTCAGTCAGCTTTTCCAGATCAGGCAAAATACCGATTGGGCTTAAGTGACTAAAATCAGTAACATTCAACTTTTTTGTCAACGGTTTAACTACGGATTGTTTCCAACACGTAGAGAAAGTACTCACTGCAAGACATGCATTTATTAAATGTGTAAGATAAGGCAATATATGGGGGGGGGGCATAACTGAATAAAAGAAATGCTCAAACCATCCTTGCCAGCGCTATTGTTACGAAGTGGTCGAATTACATCGAACACGGATTTCTTAATAATCTTGTGAAAAAAAAATGAGTTTAGAAAATTCTTTTAAAATATTAGATGTGTGTAGAAGAAAAATTATATATTGAAATCTACAAAGAAAATTGAAAATTTTAATGAAAATATTGATTGTAATCAAATTTTGGAGAAATATAATGAAAAAATTATATTGATAAACGATTTAAATGTGAAGGATTTTGATGAATTTTTAACATCACAATCTGCAAGATTTTCTTCAACGTTAGTGCAAGAACAAAATAGTGTTGAGGATAACGACTTTTTATTTAAAATAATCAATGGTTTTACAAATGCAAATGTTATTCAATTAGTTAAAAATTAAACTAATTGACTACCTCTAAATAATTCCACTACACAAAATTAATAAAACCAAATTTTTATTAGATAGCAAAAATAGATAAAAATTATTAAAATGTTTATAAATCAAAAAAGTGCAACTTTGCTATAAACTCGCAAATTGAGAATGATTTAAGTGGTTGCTTCAACACAATGAACCTTATGCTTGCTCCAATCATCAACTTGACATTGTTTCCCACAATACCAAACATTTTTACACTTTGAACAACGTTGTATAGCAGAATTACCACATTTTTCGCATATTCTTGGCTTATCATCGTCCAACTTTTCAATTAAATCCAAATTATAAGCTTCTGTAAGCTCTTGCGCGATTTCCATTAAAGTTTTTTGGTCGGTACAAAAAACAATTGGAAGTTGTTGTTTGGCGATCTTTTTCCATTTTCGTTCACCTTGCGCTAAAATTTTATTTTTTATTTCTAAAACTGTCTCTAATAAAATTGGCTTAGGCGGCGCTGTGGGTTGAGATGAAACAGATAATTGGCAAAGCCAATATTTTAAATCAATTAGGGGAGATAATTGATCAAGCAAAACCGGAGAAATTATAGGTAACAGTTTCATTAATTGAGATTTTCGCGAATCTGTGATTGTGTAATGAGGACCGCAATTGGGGTTTAAAAGGACTTGGTGTAAAGCCAACCAAATTTGAGCTTCACATTGTGGTAAACCCTCACCATCCCACTTTATCCATTGATTATTTTTGTATAATTGTCCATTTTGATGCCATGGGTGGTGTAGTAAAACTTCGATTAAAAGTACAGGTACATCATGTACATTTAATAACCTATCAATTATGCCATAAGTTAATCTAAAAGAAAACAAAGTAAATTATTAAACAAAGTAATTAATGTAAATTAAATTAAACTAGAAAATCACCTGTCGGAATGTTCAGCTATATATCTTAAAATACTCAAGCAGCGTATTCCTATACCAAAAGCTAAATCATTTTGTTGTCTTTTCAATTCAATTTCAGCTTTTCCATGAGGTAACTCATCATCGTGATCAATTACAAGAAGTTGAGCAACTGCGTCATAGGCATAACTAAGTAAATCAGCGGCGATATCTCCCAGGCTTTCTGGTGTGCTTGGATGGAACATTGTGAGTTCAATAAGAGCAACACTGACCGCTTCATGAAATAAAATTGTATAAGCAAGGAAACTGTTTTCTGGTTCAGGATTTAAACACAAGAGTAGTGGAAGAATTTTGGTTTTCCATACACTTATTAAAATGGCTTCATGAACAAGAACGTTTATCTAAAATTTATTATTACGTGTTTCATTTGATGCAACAAAAAATTATTTTACCTTTTGCATTGAAACCAAAACTTCTTTGACATATTCTTCTTTTAATGTTGATGCTTCTATGACTGCTTGTTGGTTTATTTTTTGGAGACGTTGATGCCAATCTAAGAACCTTAATTAAAAATACAGTTAGATTTGTTTTAAATATTTCTTAATAAATTATTGTTACGGTTTGGATCCTATTTCATCAAGATTTGTTGGTTTCATGGTGTCAATGTAAAAGTCTATTTCGCTTGCCATTAATACGTTATCCATATTTATATTAAATTAAGCTGATTTTTTAATAATATAATAAAACTATATCGAACAAATATTATATTTGTTTAGATTGAGTTTTGGTAGGATTTGGGATTTGAATTGATCAAACTTTTATTGTTACCATGGATAATGAAATAAATTTGTTTCATTAGACTCCTATTAATTATTTAATTATTTTTTAATGTCTTGTTTATACATATTATTTATTAATAATAAAGCATTTTAATTGCTAAAATTCGGATATTAAATATTTGATTGTATGCAACCAAATTAACACCTAATCAAATTAACGATGTTGATAAAGAGTCTTAAAGTTTAAGTCGTACCTATAAATTTAAACAGATTGTTTTATAAAATATTTATTATTAAGATGTTTTTTAATAAAAATCGTTATTAATAAAAAATATTAATTTATTTTGCTTAAATTTTCATCCCTTTTCATTACAAATAAGTTTCATAAAGCTATCCTTTTCTAAATCTTCCAACTTTTAGGGTGCATCTATGAAATAGTTTGACGCGATTTGACGTTGACAGTTGTCTGCAAATGTCAAAAAGACCGACACAAAAAATATGCAGATTTGAAGGGGGACTAAGAGTTTTCAAGTTATTTTAACTATTTATACGTATTTAAAAATGAAACTAAAGATAATTTTCGCTTTTTTCGGTGCTGCATGCATCTTGAGTATTTTCGCGTTGCTGTTGTTATCTAAAAAGTTATCTGTTGGTGATGAATATATGGTTCAGGAAGATTTTAAGGCGGTATGTTATTTTTTCCTTATATTAATGAATTGAGAATTAATATTTTTTTATCTAGAACGATTGGGTTCGCATAAACGATCACCAAGAAGTTAATATTGTAACTCCAATTCGTCCAAAACCACCAATTCCAAGGAAAAAACATCATAACTCATCTATATCACACATGGTTTACCCATTAACATGCCCAATATTAGTTGATTACATTCCCCAATCAACTATTCAAATGTTGGATGTTTATAATGACTTAAAATTTGATAATCCTGATGGAGGTGTTTGGAAACAAGGTTGGAAAATTGAAGTTGATGATAAGATGTGGAATGCTCATCATAAGTTAAAAGTGTTTGTTGTTCCGCATTCACATAATGACCCGGGATGGGTAAAAACGTTTGATGAGTATTATGAAACGGAAACAAAGCACATTTTAGATAATATGGTTGATAAATTACAGGAAGATTCTAGGAGGAAATTTATTTGGGCAGAAGTATCATTTTTCGCTATGTGGTGGAGTGAATTGGATCAAGAATCAAAAAAGATTGTCAAAAAGTAAGAAAAGAAAATTATGTTTGCTCAAAAATTACCCATTTCTTTTTCTACCATTGCATATATGTTTTTGAAATTTGGTTTATGGGAAGTTCACCCTGATTTTTTTATCTAAAATATTTTTAAGATGCTCTAGCTTTAAGATGTATGAGCATAACTTCATTATTTTAAATGAAATGCTATAATTTTTATTACATCTATTAAGGGATGAAACATGCCAGACAAAAAAAAATCTTCTATATAATTTATATGAACGTATTATATTTATGGTAACACGACTGGGCAGACACGGACAGACACAGACCGTACCCGGCCTGTATTCCCGGAGAGAATATTTGTTTGTTCGGTTCATGTCTGTACGTGTCTCTAACTGTCTAACAGACAATATGAAAGATCGTCAAAATCCTACAGATATTTCAGTCTTCCCCATCTAATAAAATTGCTATCATTGATAAATCTTCTGAGAAGGTTTTGAATATTTTGAGGAAAAATATAATGTGCTTTATATTCATCAACAAACGCACCGCGATTGTATCTGATACCGACGTCTGTCGCATGCACATCACGGCATGTTAGATGTGAATAGAGTCTGTTGGTGTTTGCCACAGTACGTGTCTGACACATTCAATATCTGTAGATATAAACGTACCTTTAATTATAAGAAGAAAAATAAGTTGACTTTGATAAAAGATATTAGAATCTAGCATTTTTTGCTTTTGATTTTAAATTTTTTTGGCAGGTATAAACTTTTTTATCATATTTCTCAGCCACAAACAAAGTTGAAAATTTGTATAATTACACTTCAAATGTTCATAAATGAAACAATAATTATCGGATTCAAAAGATTTTACCCCTCACTTTGAACGCGAATAACAGAAAAACTACCCCATAGAAAAAATCGAGACCGGTTTCGTTGGAGGCGAAATTTAATTATTTATAAAGTGGAGATATTTCAAATTTTTTCTCCCACTCTTATAGTAATTAGAGTAGATGTAGGTGTAATGAATAAAAATACGCGATTTAGGCGGATCTGCAAAGAAGCTCGTCTTTGTGATTTTTTTACTCAGAAACGGTTCGTCGAAAGAATTCTATATTTCGACCATACATTGCGCAAAATGTGCTAAACATGACAGTATATTTATTTTTTTGATTTGGGCTACTAAAACTAAGTGTAGATTTACGAGCAAATAAAAAAGTTATGAGCATATACATTTTAGGAACATTCAGTATAGCATTATTCCTGTGGATCGATTTAAGTAACAAACTGTCTGATAATTTTAGTTGATATTGGTTTACACTGTACCAAATTTCGGCGCTGTATTTTAAACACTACAGGGAATATTTAGAAAAATTTGTTAAAATTTCTTAACTGTGATGACCTACAATTCCACCATTTATTGGTTTAGACCAAACATTTTTACGTGAATTATCATCATTTTCATTCTAGAATATGTGGTTTAATTTGTGCCCCGAGTCACGGAAACAGCCTGTATAACACTCTAACATACCTTTATGAATTAACCTCGAAATATAAAAAAATACATTACTTTATAAGTAGGTTATGATAAATTAAGTGATTGCATTGCTACCGGAATTCCAATTATGCTATGACAATTATTACAAATATAGCATGCTAGTATCTACTTTTAATATAATAAATATGCATAACAATCATCATATGTATCATTCGCATGAATGCAAATATGCATGTTACATTCTGATGTAACAAGTTACTGAATTGTAAATAAATAAGTAGAATGTAATGTTATTAATTATGGAAGATTTTTTAACGAGAGGCAAAGAATCAATCAAGAGTAACAATAAAATTACCATACTATTATCGGATTCAAAAGATTTTACCCCTCACATTGAACTCGAATAACAGAAAAACTACCCCATAGAAAAAATCGAGACTGGTTTCGTTGGAGACTAAATTTAATTCTTTATAAAGTGGAGATATTTCAAATTTTTCCTCCAACCTGTATAATAATTAGCACAGGTGTAATAAAAAAATGTACCCGATTTCGGCCAGTCTTCAAAGAACCTCGACTTTGTGATTTTTTTACTCGGAAACGGTTCATCGAAAAATTTCAAAATTTCGACCACACATTGTCGAAAGTGTGCCAAACATGACAGTATAGTTATTTTTTGATTTTTGCTACCCATTTTCCAGTTTCATCCGGCGGTTAGAATAATACATATTCTTCGGTTTTTATCACCAGTTATCAATTAAATGGAATAAAAACAAATTGTACTAATTCGGTGATAAAATTTTATTCATTCGACCGGTTTCGGTTTTTTATTAACCCATCTTCAGGAATTCGTCAAATAAAGTAAGAAAACAAAATGTTAGGTTGAGCAAGTAGAAAAACGTGGAACAGAAATAAAACGCTAACAAACTAAAGTCGAGGTTCTTTGTAGATCGGCCAAAATCGGGTAAATTTTTTCATTACACCTGTGATAATTACTATACGAGTTCTTGGAGTGGGAGGAAAAATTTGAAGTTTCCCCACTTTATAAAGAATTAAATTTCGCCTCCACCGAAATCGGTCTGGATTTTTTCTATGTTTTTCTGTTATTCGCGTTCAAAGGGAAGGGTAAAATCTTTTGAATCCGATAATAGTTGTATCTATCTTATGCCAAAAATTGAATCACATAAAGTGTCAGAAATTCCTTTTATTTGTTATTGGTTGGAGGAAGAAATAGTCGTTTATATTGTTATTGCTCTTATTTGTGGCCTTACTATCTTTTAATGTTATCATATACCCAGGGGTATTTACCTAACATGTCTATTTTGAGATATATAAAATTTAAAATAAGTACAACAAAGGCTACTTAAAAAGTAAAGAAGTTCAATGCAAAAATACAAGTTCTTCTTTATTAAAAAGCAATAAATATTATTTATTTATACAAAGATTCATAAAAAGAACATTATGAGCTCTACTACTGTTAAGTTTTAGTTATAATACCTTGACTTAAACTACATTACGTTATATTCCTCTAATAGTATTGTTGCCAAAATTTATTGTCTTTTTGTAACAAAACAAGAAAAGAAAACAAATTTTAGGTAATTATTAGATTATAAAGAAAATAATGATTTTTCTTTAATATACCAATGGCGATATTATGGAATTGGATCTGTTCCATAAAATAGTTGTTGCCCATTTTTTATGGGCAATCTTGAATCATCTTGAAGAACAAGACCAATGATTCTGTAGTTAAAAATCAGTCATTTGTTTTAAAATGATACTGGTTTCTTGCTTTTTTGGCAAAATGTGGATTGTAACCAGCTCACAACGTGGATTATAATTATTGCTTTCCATGTTGCAAGTATGTTAAATATCATTTAAATAAATAAAATATATAACTTCTTTTCTTGCAAATTGTTTTTATTTTGATTTTAATCGAACCGGTTTCGACTATTTTACATAGTCATCTTCAGCCGAACATGACCGACAATTTATTGAAATCGTTTTATATATACATTTGCAAGGTTTTAGTGTTTAAAATTTTAATCTTTTTATTTTAAGTTATTTAATCATTTTATATCAAAACATACTTTTAACATGTTTCGTGTTGCTCTTTGTGATATCAATTTTATTTGTTTGACCATTCGGCTGAAGATGACGACTATGTAAAATAGTCGAAACCGGTTTCGTTAAAATAAAAACAATTTGCAAGAAAAGAAGTTATATATCATATATTTATTTAAATGATACCGCAATGTGGGACTCATCAAAGAAAGCTCATATCTAATGTTCAAATTGCGATGGGTTTGCAGGGTATCTTGTTTTTGTTTGAGCAAAAGGGTAAAAATATATTATACAAAATTAAGTGTAATTTTGAAAATACTATATTTTTACAAGAATGGTTCAAATTTGTTAGCTCTCTGATGCACACACTACTTTAATGAGCTTCATTTACATCAATTTCCAATTCCAAGTTTGTAATAAAAAGAAGTCATTTTTGTTTGCTCGATGCCAATGCATACTATTGTTACAATCATTCCTGTGCTAGAAAATCAAGCCTCATCAGATCCTATAATAACCGAAGTAAATTCAATGTTGTTTTGTGCATGGTTCAAGTGGTTTAATATGTTGGTTTAATATAAGTTTAAGTGGTGAACTATTAGTTCTTTGTAAGGTTTATATTTTTCCTGCAAGACACATCCTATTATCGGATTCAAAAGATTTTACCCCTCACTTTGAACGCGAATAACAGAAAACCTACTCCATAGAAAAAATCTAGACCAGTTTCGTTGGACGTGAACTTTAATTCTTTATAATATGGAGAAATTTTTCCTCCCATTCGTATAGTAATTATCACAGGTGTAATGAAAAAAAGTACCCGATTTAGGCCGACCTATGAAGAAGCTCGTCTTTGCGATTTTTTTACTCGGCGACAGTTCGTCGAAAAAGTTCTATATTTCGACCACACAATGCACAAAATGTGCTAAACATGACAGTATATTTATTTTTGGATTTTTGCTACCCATTTTCAAATTAAAGTACATTATGTGAAGTAATGATATTTCAATAATGCGTTATCGCATGGGATTATCGCAAACATCATTCTAACCGTCTAATGAAACTGAATAAAAACCTAATCTGTATTGTACATCAAGTGTTCAATACGATTTTATAATTGGAGTTAAATCAATCCGCGCGAAATTATATTCGCGAGTGTAAGGAGGAGTCGAGGGAAGGCTTCGCCGAGCGTCTTCAATATTATATTGCGGACGCTCACGAACAGGCCCGACGGAACCTTCTCTTGACTCCTCATACCCGTGGAAATAATTTCGCGCGGATTGATTTAACTCTGATTATAAAATCGCATTGAACACTTGCTGTATAATGCAGATTAGGTTTTTATTCAGTTTCATCAGGCGGTTAGAATGATGTTTGCGACAATTCCATAAGATAACGCGTTATCGAGATATCACTACGTCACATAATGTAATTTTATTTGAAAATGGGTAGCAAAAATCAAAAAATAACTATACTGTCATGTTTGGCACACTTTCGACAATGTGTGGTCGAAATTTAGAAATTTTTCGACGAACCGTTTCCGAGTAAAAAATCACAAAGTCGAGGTTCTTTGAAGACGGCCGAAATCGGGTACATTTTTTTATTACACCTGTGCTAATTATTATACAGGTTGGAGGAAAAATTTGAAATTTCTCCACTTTATAAAGAATTAAATTTAGTCTCCAACGAAACCAGTCTCGATTTTTTCTATGGGGTAGTTTTTCTGTTATTCGCGTTCAATGTGAGGGGTAAAATCTTTTGAATCCGATAATAGTATGGTAATTTTATTGTTACTCTTGATTGATTCTTTGCCTCTCGTTAAAAAATCTTCCATAATTAATAAAATAAAATTTTATTCGCGATTTTTTTTCACGATTCATTTGCGCTATTTCTAAATATTTCAATAAAACTATCTACTAGTAATGTTACTGCTTATAAATATTACATTCTACTTATTTATTTACAATTCAGTAACTTGTTACATCAGAATGTAACATGCATATTTGCATTCATGCGAATGATACATATGATGATTGTTATGCATATTTATTATATTAAAAGTAGATACTAGCATGTTATATTTGTCATAATTGTCATAGCATAATTGGAATTCCGGTAGCAATGCAATCACTTAATTTATCATAACCTACTCATAAAGTAATGTATTTTTTTATATTTCGAGGTTAATTCATAAAGGTATGTTAGAGTGTTATACAGGCTGTTTCCGTGACTCGGGGCACAAATTAAACCACATATTCTAGAATGAAAATGATGATAATTCACGTAAAAATGTTTGGTCTAAACCAATAAATGGCGGAATTGTAGGTCATCACAGTTAAGAAATTTTAACAAATTTTTCTAAATATTCCCTGTAGTGTTTAAAATACAGCGCCGAAATTTGGTACAGTGTAAACCAATATCAACTAAAATTATCAGACAGTTTGTTACTTAAATCGATCCACAGGAATAATGCTATACAGAATGTTCCTAAAATGTATATGCTCATAACTTTTTTATTTGCTCGTAAATCTACACTTAGTTTTACACTTTTCAATAGAAAATTTACATTAGAAACTTTTAGGACTTTTATAAAATTTATGTAAAATTCCAAAAATCCAACATTTTTGAATTTAACTCAACAACGGAACTCGCTAACAATCGGTTAACAATTAATCGTTTGTATAAAAACTTAAAGGATTCAATGTATTATCGGCTTTTACATTCGCCCAATGTTAAAGTCATGTTCATTGTTCACTAAAAGTAGAATTTTCCACTTTAAACGGTTGTTTTTAAAAGTTTTGTTTAATTGATTAATTGTTAAACGATTGTTACTGAGTTAACAGCTTAATTTGTCGTACAATTGTCATGGCTGACTTATGGTGGGTTCGTGCAACATGTTTTAGTTTTAGTTGTAGTTGTAGTCATAGTCTTAATCGTTTACGACCTACACTTATTTTTGGACCTTCCAATAGAAAATTTATTTTAAAATCTTTTATTACTATTACGAAATTTAGATCAAATTTACCAATTTTGAGTTTGAGTCATGCCTACTTTTCGTTTTCGTACCTTTAATGGAAATATTTTGCTTTATTTTATATTGAGGTTAAATTGATTAGCTTTTGTATTTTACTTTATTATAATTATAACAATAATTTCAATGGAATCAAACTCAGATCAAATTGATTTGAAATTATATATCTTTATAATACTGGACACAAAGATCATAAAACTAAATTAATGTTTTCTTCAATCTCTGTGCGATTAACAAAAAATGCATTCAAGCTAGGGATTACAATCCTGAAGCAAATACACAATAACGGGGATTTTGGGATAATCAATCCCGGGATTGATTTCGGGATAGTTTTATGCGTTTTCAAGGGTGTTTTTAAAGACTTTGGTTTCTCCTGGTAAACTTTTTCTGCAACTCAGCAAATGAAATATCGCCTGCGTCTTCATGGTCGACTTTGTCATCTTCACCATCATTTCCTCTAAGTCTTTTTATTATATGTTTTATCTCTTTCACCAGTACGTCTCCTATTATTCTTTGTTTTATTGAGCAAAAGTTCATTTATTTAATTACTTGAAGCATGCATCCCACTTTGATCGAACGTAAAAGGCAAACCAACTCTTAATAATTTGAAATGCATTGTCACTAATAATGGAACTTCCCAAATGAATCTATAATACAGTTTTCAGGCTGTTATATTGCTTTGACATGATTAAAAGGCTATTCCATCATGTTTTACAGTCAAGTCGAAGTTTCAGTTCTTTTCCGTGTTCTTCTTTCACATATTTTGGAAGAAGATCGTTTTTTGTTGGAGATTTTTTGAACATTTGTTGATTGTTGGTCAACGACATGTTAATAGTTGGCAACTTTATTTTGGTTTCTTTCGAGAATCATGTTTTTTCTTTTCGTATTCTTGTTATCTAGGGATCCCGATATCCCGGGATTGTAATCCCTAATTCAAGCACATTACACTAGAATTGATAACAATTTTCTTTTTCAATTTTATTAATCACATTAAATTATGTTATAAACAAAATATTTCTAATAAATAAAACAGTTTCACTCCAGATTTCTTTTTGTATTTTTAATTTGGCACGACTATTTATATGTCAAAATGTTGCTTTAATGCACTGTGCTTAAATATTGCCTTTCCTTACAACTAAAGCTAACGCAAACGGTTAAGACTATGGCTACGACTAAAACTAAAACATGTTGCATGAACCCACCATAAGTAAGTCATTACAATTGTACGACAAATTAAGCTGTTAACTCAGTAATCATCGTTTAACAATTAATCAATTGAACAAAACTTTTAAAAACAACCGTTTAAAGTGGATAATTCTACGTTTAGTGAACAATGAACATGATTTCAACATTGGGCGAATATAAAAGCCGATAATACATTAATCCTTCAAGTTTTTATACAAATGATTTTTGTTAACCGATTGTTAGCGAGTTCCGTTGTTGAGTTAAATTCAAAAATGTTGGATTTTTGGAATTTTATGTTGGAATTTTACCTAAATTTTATAAAAGTCATAAAAGTTTCTAAAGTAAATTTTCTATTGAAAAGTGTAAAAATAAATGTGGATTTACGAGCAAATAAAAAAGTTCTGAGCACATAAATTTTGGTAACACCCTGTATAGTATGGTTCCTGTGGATCGATTTAATTCACACCCTGACTAATGATTCTGCTTGCTACTGGTTTACACTGCGCTGAAATTTGGTATTTCAGCGCTTCACTTCCAATAGCATTGAAGAAATTTAGAATAATTGCCATTTATTGGTTTAGACCAAAAATTGTTACACGAATCATTTCCACTCTAATATATGTGGTTTAATAATAATATAATCGTTAAAGTTGTGTTGTTAACTCAAAAAACGTGATGACTACAAAAATTATACGCGCGCGATCGGATTTTACGTGAAAGCATCTATTAAAATTAATTTTTACAGATTCGGGATAGCTGGGATTCAGGGGTGTCTGAAAATTAAGTTTTAAAAAACTCCCTGTATATCAAAAGCAAAGAGATTTATGAAAATTTGCTTTTTGGCATTGGAAGTTTCACAAAAAGTGTTCGCGAAAATCGCAACATTCTTCATAATAACTGAGATATCCCTCAAATCTATGGAAATTTGCAAACACCTCTTTCTATAAGAGATGGAGGAAAAATGATATCAATATCTTAGGCTCGATTTTTATAATAAACTTAATGCATACACGGGGCTGTTTTTCAAAAAATTGTATTTTTGAAAAGTCCTCATAACTTTTTCTTATTAAAAAATTTTCTTTTTTGTGAAATCATTTCCAAAGCAACTTTTTATGTAAAATACGATGGAAACTTTCTTCCATAGCTATATTCTAGTAGTTATTTATATATACATGATATTGTTAAATGGTACATTCTATATATTTTGGTTTATTCGCCGAGAGCATTTAAAAAAAAAAGTAAAACGTTTAAGTTCTTTTAAAAGATTTTTTCAGTAAAATTGCTTGGTGTAAAACAAACAAGCTAGAGGGCGTTATTTGTAGTGATGACATATATTTGTGATTTAAAAAAAAAGTAAATGGAGCGGTACTATTTACTTGACAGACCCTTAGTCGTCATAAGGTTTGCAAAATATAAATGAAAACTACATTTCGATATCTCTATCCGTTCTTAAATTATGTTTAATATAAATCTTAATCCATTCTCCAATTATAAATGAGTCAACTCATTTTTTCGCATATTATTAAAACGTTAAATAAAGTAAAACCAATAGCATTCCATTTAAAATAATGAGAGAAGAAAAAATAATGAGTTCTGTTCTACCTCTGGAAGACTGGAAGTAGCGACCATATTGAAAATATTTTAGATCAAAACATCGGCTAATATAAGCTAAATTTTAGAAACGTAAATGCAATGCGCAAAAAAACAGGTGTTGTTGACTTTTGTATATACTGTATATAAACATAATCTAATTTTTTTTAGTTTATTACATAAAGGACAATTAGAAATTGTAACTGGAGGCTGGGTAATGAACGATGAAGCAAATTCCCATTGGATAGCAACATTACAGCAATTAACAGAGGGTCATTTTTGGCTAAAAAGAAATTTAAATTACACCTCATTAAATGGTTGGGCAATTGATCCATTTGGGATGAGCCCAACGCAAGCGGTCTTTTTAAAAGAAATGGGATTAAAAAATATGTTAATCCAACGAGTACATTATTCAATTAAAAAAGAATTTGCAAGTAAAAAGCAGTTGGAATTTTTTTGGAGGCAATTATGGGATGGAAATGGTGTTACTGATATGTTCACCCATATGATGCCATTTTATTCTTATGATATCCCCCATACATGTGGACCAGATCCAAAAATATGTTGTCAATTTGATTTTAAACGTTTACCTGGATTTGGATTGCATTGTCCTTGGAAGGTACCCCCCGAAGAAATTAATGATCGAAACGTTGAAGAAAAAGCAAATAAGCTATTAGATCAATACCGAAAAAAATCGACTTTGTACAAAACGAACGTTTTATTAATACCTTTAGGAGATGATTTTCGTTACACACAAAGAAATGAATGGGATGTTCAATTCAAAAATTATCAACAACTTTTTGATTATATTAATTCCAAAGTCCATCTAAATGCTCACGTTAAATTCGGAACTTTAAATGATTATTTTAATGCTTTACATGAAAACAATGATGATTCCATTTTTCCCAGTTTATCTGGTGATTTTTTCACTTATGCAGATCGTGATGATCATTATTGGAGTGGATATTATACATCAAGGCCACTTTATAAACGCTTAGATCGAGTTTTAATAGGATATATTAAGGCGGCGGAAACTTTGTCTTTCATTGCAATGTTAAAAAATAAATTGATTAACTACGATTTTGTTGAAAACTATTTAACGAATTCTCGTCAATCTCTAGGATTATTCCAACATCATGATGGCATCACAGGAACTGCAAAAGATTACGTAATGGAAGATTACGGAATAAGAATGTTGGAAGCAATACAAAATTGTCAAATGATCTTACAAATCTGTACAAAAATTTTGTTATCCAAAGAAAATATTGATAATTTAAATACTCAATCAACTTATTTTAACATTGATGATATAAGAACATCACTTGAAAATCTTCCTGAACAATATACAATTACAATTGGAAAAGAATTGAGAACAAAAAGGATTGTTTTATACAACTCTTTAACTTTTTCAAGAAAAGAGACTGTTACATTTATCGTTTCAACGCCATATATTCAATTAACTAATCATAGAAACGAAATAGTCGAATGTCAAATTTCACCTATTTTTGAATACTCATCGACAATTTCATCCACGAAGTATTTGATATCATTTATCGTCGACATTCCGCCTATATCACTTTTAGGTTACACCATAACAGTGGTTGATCAAATTAATGTTCCCCCAGAAACAAACTTTGCCAAAATAACTTTATTAAATTCAAATCTAGACGATGACGAAGAAAATAAAGTTTTTGGAAAAATCGAGTCGATTAAAAATTCGAGAGAATTTACGATTAAAAATGAACAACTTTTAGCAAGCTTTAATAATTTAGGTTTATTGAAAGCCATCAAGGTAAAAGAAAAGACATATCCAGTTCATTTGGATTTTGCGTCATATGGGGCGATTAAAAGACCAGAAAGAAGTGGAGCATACTTATTTTTACCAGATAAGGAAGCAGTTCCAATTAAAGTTGAGTCAACGTTGATTAGAATTGTTGAAGGTCCTATTTTGTCTTCAGTGAGGGTTCAAGTTCCGTTTGTTGATCACGCTGTATTCTTATTTAATTCTGAAGGTAATAAAATTTTTTTTTCTTTAATCTTAACTATAAAATTATAACTATGTAATATTTCTTAACTTATCTTATAATATATTGATGTACAGATTTGTTTTAAAAATCGAATTTATATATAGAAAACTTTTACAAAAACAATGTTTGGAAATTAACAAAATTATTTTTTCATCGAAAGGAATTTCAGTTTCAATATTGAAAATTTATTGTGAAACTTTTTCTTGTACTCCTAACCAACATTTCTCAAACAGATGAGAAACTGATGATGATTCACTTGAAACTTTTTGGTCCAAATCCACTAATAACTAAGAGATGGGTCTTCAATGTTAAGAAATTTTTAAACATTTTCCACTTTTAATGTGGTTTTTATCATTTATGACATTTTATGGCTTATTTTCTCAACCTAAATTGGTAGCATTTGAGGTATCAAATTTTGAACTCAACCTTAATTTGTAGCATTTTATGTAATTAACAACTTACTTAATCATTTTTGAAAAATCGTAGAAAATTGAATCCAATTCAATGTTAAGATGAAATTTTCTGTGATTTATAAAGGAACTTTTCTGAGAATAAAACCATATGTGAAAATCTCAATTCATCTTGGGATATCAAGTTTTGAACTCAACAGTAACATTTCTTAAAATTAAAAATGTCTAAAGATTTTTAAAAAATCGCAAAGAATCAATTTTCAATTTTTGAAATATCTTGATTAAATTTCGTAATTATAAAGAAAATTATGTATTTTTCCAAGATCAAGACCATACTTGAATATCTCTAAGTCATTGTAGTTCTAAATTTCCAATTCTAAAAAAACGTAGAAAGTCGAAGAGTAAAAATAATTTAAAAAGAAATCGACTTTTAGAATCATTAACTTATTACCACACACTAATGGGTATTTATACTAACCTTTGTGTACATTCTGTATGCGATACAGGTGTTCCTGTAGTGGCATATTTTTAAAAATAATCATAAACAATTTCTCGTGATAATATTGCATTAATTGCCAAATTTTATCTTTTCAAGACGAACCATATTAAAAATATTAATCCCGTATCTTACCCGAGGTTTAAGTCGAAAATGTTTACACAAATCATCTTCATATTTACTCCAGTGTTTTTGATTAAAATTATGCCAAGACTTACAGAAACACAAACATCTTTGCACAAAATTTTGCCTTCGTCATCAAATATCAAAAATACACAAACACACAACATCATAGTTCCAAAACTGTACTTTTCTGAAAAATTTGAATGTGTTCAAGTAAACCTCATTAACTTTCTTTCATATTCATTAGATCTCTTACATTCTGAAATTTGTTCGCACTTCATATTTTCGTCTCAGAGCAATAGCAATTTAGAGAGGTTTCATAGAATTCTTAAAATGACGATTATGGCCAAATGTAACAACAATCGGTGGCATGAAGAGCTTTCATTGCTACTTCTTGGACTCAGGTCTATTATCAAAAAAGATTTTTCAAGTTTACCAGAAGATTTTTCATCAAGTCACAAGATTTTCATGACGCCAAATATTTGTTCATTACATTGCGTGAACATTTTAAAAATTAAAGTCATTCATTTACAAAACCTTTTATTCACAAAGATTTATTTAAATCTAATTTTGTTTTCCTTTAATTGAAATGTTTATGAAAGGGCCTAATTTGAAGGATTGTTTAAAGTACTTACAACAAAAATGTAACAATTACTATTGATTGTCTTCAAATGCATTTGTTTTAAATAATACGTTACATGTTATTACACGTTTCTACCGTGAACAAACTAAATATTAGAAAAAAATTTCATTTTCTCTTCTTTAAATTCATTCAATTCTCGTGATGATTTCATACATTTAAAATCTATCTTTTGATCTTGATAGTTTCTCTTCTTTTATTATTTCTTTCTTTTATCATTTTCTGAACGGAGGAGTATCTGCGGTGGTAACAAAGTCATTGGTGTTCACATTTGTTTTAAAAAACAACAAAAAAATGTTTTATTTTGTGGAAACAACGCAAAAATTATTTTTAAATTATTTTTTAGGTGCTGATGGTATGGGTTTAGAGATCCACAACACCGTTAATATAAAATCAACAAATAATTTCGAGTTAGCAATGCGATTATCGACAAACATTAAAAACGGAGATGATTTCTTCACCGACCTTAACGCATACGAAGTGAGAATATAAATAACGCAGTGTTACAGCCATTCTGATGGGTGAGAAGTTCCAAGTCAGGGTAAAAGTACTAGGCTAGTATAATAAAACCTCCAAAGCGTTTGGTGTTCTCATCCCAAACTTTTTTTTAATGAGTTTTTTATGTTTTTTTTCCTTATCAATAGATCGGTTTGCTTATTTTTTTACTTATAAGTCAATTGCCATCGATGATTTCTTATCTCATTCTTCACCAAAATTATAGCAAAGGGTTAAATAATAGTTAGTTATGAAACAGTGTGTTAAGTTTGCTTCTTCTGCATGATATACTTCAAGCATTATAATCAGCGATTTTTCTCCTCTGTATCCTCGTTTTTTTATCAAATGAGTTTGAATTAAAGATGTGTAATATTGCGCTGCGTGGAACAATTGAGTTAACTTAGTACAATATGTTATGTGCGCTAATACCCAACTTTAAAATGAGTCATGTCCATTACGCCACCGCTGGCGTAGTAACGTATCCTGGAGCTACGATAAACGGCAAGAGCGCAGATACTATCAAATAAAGCCAATAATATTGAAGAGAATGTTGGACGATCAATTAAAGCTCGAATTGATGTATCCAAATCCATAAAAACAAATTTAGCACTTTTCAATTTTTTAAATTTAAAAATGTCCTCTTAATAAAGTTACTAGGGATATGCGCAACAAACTAGTATACTCATAGCAATTGAGCGCACTACCGCTATGCCTGAGGCGGCATAAGATTTAGGACTGCTATTATCACCTACTACTACTTTTAACTGTACAAAGTCCTCAATAGGTGTCATGGAGTTGTTAAATATATCGCCCCATTATAACCATTCAAATGAGCAAATGTAATGGCGACATTGTACAAAATGCGTCATGTACTTCTTATATTAATGTTCTGTACACCGCCACTGTAACATATTCTCATTTTTCGGAGTTTAATGCATTACACATGGTTAGTTTGAATGAAAGATAACTCATAATATTGCATAATTTCAAATGGCATACCAACTTGATAATAAGGTTCGCTAACGGCTCGGTGGCCAATTGCGTGCTAAAATAGCCCATGATGATGAAGATGATATAAATAATGAATTTTCAAAGACATGCAAACTTCAATTGTAGAGAACTGTTTACATCCTTACAACAGAAACATCTTTGTTATCAGAACGATGCTTTCCCAACAAGCTTAACTACTTGATAAAAGTAGATAAAAGAAGTAGTAAATATAAAGTGCTTGATTGACGCATGATTAAAAGACCCAAGATTAAAATGCACATAGGCGCTGCTCGCTAAAAGCCAAAATTCGCTAAACAAAATTCCGCTGTTGCAATCTGTTGTATACAGTAACTTTTCAAAATGTTGGAAGCAGTTGATTAGGCCAAGAATGTGAAATACACTCAGTGATTTGTTTTTTGGCAGCCAGGAACGTTTCAGCAGCGGAAATTCATCGACAGCTAGCTGAAGGTTATGGCCCTAAAGCGATGAGTGACAGCATGGTGCGTGAGGTGGGTTACAGAAAATTTTGTTAATACCCTGGAAGCAAAAATTCGTAAAGAGCGACGATTCACAATTTCAAGTTTAGCATTCGAATTTCCAAATGTAAGCAGAACAACATTGCACAAAACTGTTCCAAAAAATTGTAATTTCACAAATTGTGTGCGTGCACGTTAGGTTCCCAGGCTGCTTATAAAGGAACACCAAATGAAAAGGATGGATTGTGCTCTTGATTTTTTGGGTTGATACCATAAAGAAAGTGATGAGTTTTTGGAGATCTCCTGAGTCTAAACGTCAGTCAATTGAATTTAATTGAGATTGTCTGCGTGGTCTTGACCTTCTGAACACGAAAAGTTATGCAAATACTGCATAACTAATCTAAAATCGGCATAATAATAATTAATCTAGTTTATACAGAAAAAGACGGCAATAAATACAGCCACTTACTGCGCTACCTTGACAAAACTAGCATCAGACAAAACCATCTGATATCTAGTATTTTGTTACTGCATAGCGATTCCAGACCCTATACTGCTATGTATACCTAAAATCTTATAAAAAAACTTTTGGATGGGAACAGATTGACTACCCACCATGCAGTGCAGGTTTAACGCCGAGGTGATTTTCACCTATTCTGCTACTTAATTAAAGGAATTTCTTATTGGCAAGTGCTTCATAACAGATGACAGGGTGAAATGAACGAATATTAATTTCAAACCCAAGAAGTGTATCTCTATTGGCGATGTTTTGATAAAAACCTTAACAATCCCAAGTTTTATATGCAATGGAGGCAAAAATATTTTTGCTTTCGCCATCAGCAGTACGAGCGTGAAAATAATTGGTCATTTCAAACTTGCTCAATTGGTCCTAATCGTACGTACCAAACGCGCACAAAGTATATTTCGTGCAATAGCTAGAAACCTGACACAAGTCAAAAAATGTTAATTTGAAATAATCAAGCTTAAAAATTGTTTATTTCATTGTTGCATATGAGGTTTCTATATTTCCAAATTTTCTTGTGGCTTTCTATCGGTAATCAACGTAAGTATGAAAGTGGCATTGTTTGTGTAAAATATACCTTTTTGCGTATATTGATAAAAAAAATTTGAAATTACCAGATTTTGAATTGTGCCTATATTCTAGCAAATGGGCGATATGTTTTATGTAGCCGCTTTGAAAGCACATATGTAGTTATTGTACATATGTAGTTTATTGTAGTTAGCCAACATTTTAAAACATTTTCTAGTGCATCATATGTTTCTTTCTTTTTTGTACTATATTCATACAATAAAACCGTTTTCAACTCAGTTTAGAACAATAAATAATCATTTACTTATATTTATTTCCATTGTGCCCAATAATGTTTCGACATTCGAGCATTGTACAGACGCTTTTTCATTATTCACAACGAAGAAAATTAGGGGTTGCCCGATGACACCATTGTTTGATTTAAAAAACGAAGTCAGCTGTTCTGATTTATGCTGTGTCAATACCAATTTGGCCAACAATTGATTCTATACGATTTTGCTTTATGAAAATAGGCTAAATGGATACAGATGGTTCCCGATTATATAAGGGATCACAAAGAAATTGGATATCTAGAAGCCGCATCGCCTATATTCACCCATATACCAGTTTGAAGCCAATACAAAATCCGTTCTGTCTATTAGCATCCTGAACGAAATCGAAAATACGCACAAATATTATAGGAATGTTCGGCATTGATCGGCCGAATCTATAGTCTGATCTGTGATGATAGAACATCTGGGCTGGAGGATGTTCCCACAGAAATATAGTCCGAATTAGGTAATATCTTTGACCATTTACAACGTCAACATAATTATAGGATTTTGTTACCGTAAACTTTTATGCAAAAATAAAAATTCAATGGATTGTGACCGTTGATATCTATTCATAAATAGGATAGTAGGGGTATATACCTGCATATCGTTATAGAAATTAGGCCCTAATCATTAGTTATATATTTACAGCTTTTTCAACTTTTTACCGAATTGTTCAAATTATTCAGATACCGAATGGCATACATTGACCAGTGTTTTCAACCTTCAAAGGTTATTGTACTTAACCTTTTCTTGAAATAATTTTTTATGAAACCCTTCGTTTAGTAACACACTCAGCCTTTATTTTAGGGATGGTTCGTCGCTACCTTCGTTATAGAAACTTTGTACAAAGAGAAAAATATATGTAGGGTACATTTATGTTATTCGCTTCAATATTTTAGGGCTTTTTATGTTAATATCGTCGCTCTTATCGTTTATCATAGCGCCAGCATAAATGAAGCCTCACTTATATTAATGACTCTTTCATATCTAGGTCAATATTTGAATGCATCTGAATTTCTCATAAAGATACGTTGTTGCGAAAAACATCAATTCTTTTACGGCACGTTTGGATATATCCAGATTTACATCCATTAATATTATCCACAATGAACCAATGCGACCATGTGCAAATGTAAAAGTTTCGCAGAAATCTGACATGTCGCAAGCACCCATACAGAATTGTTAATTTTAACAATTCTGAGAATTTATTTTGAATTGAGACTTAATACTATTTCTAAGAGACTTGATACTGCTCCTAGGCGACTTGATCTGCTTACAGAAGACTTGATACTGCTTCTAGATGATTTGATACTGTTTGAAATTACTACTTGAAATAATTCCAGAAGATTTGAACTGATTCCAGAAGACTTGCTACTGCCACTGGAAAACTTGATATTGCTTCTAGAAGTATGATCTGGTTCCAGAAGACTTGATACTGCTCCCACAAAAATTGATACTGCTTCCAAAGGTCTTGAAATGCTTCCAGAAGACTTGAAATGCTGTCAGAATACTTGAACTGCTTCCAAAAGACCTGCTACTATCCCCGAAAGACTTAATAGTCCTTCTAGAAGACTTGAAATGCTTCCAAAAGAGCACCCATACAATATTGTTAATGGTTTTATCTGAATTGAAGTTACCACTACCAATTTTGTAATTTTAATGAACTATTGAGCTTTTTCTTCCCAATTCAGTCCTAGCAACTGCTGCGAACTGTTTTTGGAGAGTACGTATTTTGAATTTTTTCAATCCTTTTCAGCACCAATTCGTCGTTTGAGTCCTTCCTGATTTCAATTTTTTCTGCGTCTAGCAGCCATTGCATTTTAATAAAACGGCGCCTATGCTTGGAACCTTAGGGTTCCGCGGAACACTACATTAGACGATTGTAATAACTTTTACACACTATATTTGGGACCAATTTTTGTTTACTACAATATTTTGGTTAAAGTACCTCTAGTATTTAGTTATGTTTTTATCCATTATCACTAATATGTTATAGAAAAATAAAATATTATCATATACTAAATGATATTTAAAATTTTTATTTTCGTCTTTACCGGTTTCGGTAATTATATTACCATCTTCAGAAGAACATCTATATATAAAGAGGTTCACATATTAAAATAAAAGAGAATTTTATGTCTACTTTAAAACTTGCGTCAGTTTACAAATTAAAAGTTAAAACAATCACAATACATTTTAAGTATTCACAAACATATATTTCTTAAAATACATCACCGTGGTATCACGAGGACAACTAAAACTTGTTTTTAAAGAATACAGAGATGGAAAGTGGTTTTAAAGATTTTTGAAAGGATTTTTTAAAATATTATATAATGGAGGGGTAATATGGTTTATTTGTTCATTTAATACTATTTTATCCGGATTTTGTTTTTTAAATTTAGTTATTTCATACATTTCGAGTATTTCTAATAAATAGCCTTTATTTTTCTTGTGTAATATTTTTGTATTTTTCTCTATGCCGAATTTTCTTTCGTTAAATGTTCTTTGATCCTTGTTTTGAAATTACGATTTTTGAAAGGATTTTTTAAATTATTATATAACGGAGGGGTAATATGGTTTATTTGTTCATTTAATGCTATTTTATCCGGATTTTGTTTTTTAAATTTAGTTATTTCATACATTTCGAGTATTTCTAATAAATAGCCTTTATTTTTCTTGTGTAATATTTTTGTATTTTTCTCTATGCCGAATTTTCTTTCGTTAAATGTTCTTTGATCCTTGTTTTGAAATTACGTCCGGTCTCTCCGATATATGTAGCTTGACAACTATTGCATTCTATTTGGTATACACCGCTTTCTTGTAAGATATCAAATTTGTCTTTACTATTATCAAGAATATTTTGAATAGTGTGTGTAGTTTTGAATGTTAGATTTATGTTATATTTTTTGAAAAGTTTTTTCAATTTGTGATATCGTACCTGGGTAACTTATTGTTTTAAATTTATCTAACTTGTTATTATCGATAGTCTTGCCTAAGGATGAGATTTGTTTTAAATATATTTTATTATGTTTTTTGTCTATTAATTTTTGTACTGTATTTTCGGGGAAATTATTATCTTTTGCTATAGTTTGTATTGTTGATACTTCCTTTTCAAAATTATTCTGACTTAGTTCTGAATTAAAGGCTCGGTGTATATATGATCTTAATGCTGCTAACTTTTGTGTATAATCGTGGTATGAATCATGCGGAATTATTTTGTTGTGCTATGTCGGTTTCCGGTATATGTCGAACTCAATCCTATCTTTTTTTCTGATTAGCGTAAAATCTACAAAGTTTAGCTTGTTGTCTTTTTCCATTTCCAAAGTAATTTTTATGTTTCTGTGGAGGTTATTTACGTATTTATGTAGGTCATTAATCATTTTTGTATCATTTGTCTTAGTTACAACTAAAATGTCATCAACATAACGTAACCATGTGATAATATTTTCATGATGTGGATTTATTGGATTTACGATAAGATCTTTCTCTAATTTATTTAAAAATATATCTGAAATAAGTCCGATGAGCGGTGATCCCATTGGGAGACCATCATTAAATTCATATATTTTATTATCGAATCTACAAAAGTTTTGCTCAGTGCAGATATCCAATAATATTATCGACATCATTTCTATTATCCATTCTATTGTGTAAAAACTCCTTTATTGTAGTTAAAGCTTCCTTTATGGGTATATTTGTATATAAGTTTGTGATATCAAATGAAAGGATTAATGATTCTTTCTGTATAGCAGATTTTTGGAGTTGTGCTATTACGTTTTGTCTGTTGTTAATACTAAACTTTGGTTTGAATGGAACATGATTTTTAAAAAATTGAACCAAAAACTTTGCTATTTTATATGTGCTAATGCTTGAGATGATTGGCCGTATGGGTATGTTTTCTTTATGTAGTTTTGGTAGTGCATACAATCTGGATGTCTTTGGGTTCATTGGTGTTATATTGTATGTGTTGGAAATGAACTTTGTTAAGGTGTTGTTACATTCTTTTATTACTTTTTTGGTTTTTATATGGAAAGAGTTAGTAGGATCTTTTTTAATTTGTGTGTATTTGTTACTTTTGAGGAAATCGTTTGTTTTTGTTAGGTAATCGATTCTGTTCATTATTACTAAACCCGCATTCTTATCTCCATTAGTGACAATTAGGTTGTTTTCCACATTCACAACCTGGAACAACTAATATGTCAAACACCATATTTACAAATGAAGAAATATCATTACTTGAAAAAGGAGGCAAATACGCTATTGACGCTATTGAGGATTGACATATACCGGAAACCGACACAGCACAACAAAATAATTCCGCATGATTCATACCACGATTATACACAAAAGTTAGCAGCATTAATATTTTTCATTAGATCATATATACACCGAGCCTTTAATTCAGAACTAAGTCAGAATAATTTTGAAAAGGAAGTATCAATAATACAAATTATAGCAAAAGATAATAATTTCCCCGAAAATACAGTACAAAAATTAATAGACAAAAAACATAATCAAATAAATTTAAAACAAATCTCATCCTTAGACAAGACTATCGATAATAACAGGTTAGATAAATTTAAAACAATAAGTTACCCAGGTACGATATCACACAAATTGAAAAAACTTTTCAAAAAATATAACATAAATCTAACATTCAAAAGTACACACACTATTCAAAATATTCTTGATAATAGTAAAGACAAATTTGATATCTTACAAGAAAGCGGTGTATACCAAATAGAATGCAATAGTTGTCAAGCTACATATATCGGAGAGACCGGACGTAATTTCAAAACAAGGATCAAAGAACATTTAACAAAAGAAAATTCGGCATTTGGAAAACACTTTTTAACAACCACGAATTTAATATAGAGAAAAATACAAAAATATTACACAAGAAAAATAAAGGCTATTTATTAGAAATACTCGAAATGTATGAAATAACTAAATTTAAAAAACAAAATCCGGATAAAATAGCATTAAATGAACAAATAAACCATATTACCCCTCCATTATATAATAATTTAAAAAATCCTTTCAAAAATCTTTAAAACCACTTTCCATCTCTATATTCTTTAAAAACAAGTTTTAGTTGTCCTCGTGATACCACGGTGATGTTGTATTTTAAGAAATATACAGGGTGTCTCACGTAACTGGTTCATTAGAACTTTTTTAGGTTACACTACTCGTAGAGGCTTGAAATTGTGGTGACATGGGGTGTTCATTATGATCTTTTAATCTAACACATTTTCAAGATGGCCACTACTTCCGGTCTACCGGAAGTAGACCTCAACTTCGTTATTTTAAATGGAATGTTATAGTTTTTATTACGCCATTCAATTATACGTAAAAAAATATGTCGACTTTAATAGCAGTTGTTGGTACCTAGCGTTTTTTGTTTTCGAGTTATTTTGATTTTAAGTGTTTTTTGGCAAATATCACCATGCTCTTTCCAAGCACATATCTCAGCCAACATTAATTCAAAAACGTCTTGCATTGGTACGATAACTCCTCATATACTGTTAAATAGATTTTCACTTGCTGTATTAGTATGTCTTATACAGGCTGGTCAAAAATTGAGTTACCGTTTCTCTGTATTCAATTGCGCGAAAGTCGAAAATTTTAAATGGAACGCCCCATATCTCTTTAGCCTATCAAAACGGGAATTTAATTCTCTACAAATTATCTATAAACATTGCTATACCTATTTATTATAGTTTTTTTCATATTGAGTATTTTAAGAAAATCCTACACAAAATGCTGGAAGTCGGTCGTGTTTTTATTAGAAGCCTATGACGTTTTGACAGTTTTTTGTTTAAATTATTTAAATTATTATTAGTATTATTTCTACAATGAACTGCGATTGAATAAGCTTTAGATTACTAGCTGGTATTCACCAAAAATAACCAAAAGAAAACCGAATAAATGAAACAATGAAAAACAACAATTTTATGACAAAAATTAAAATCAATAACATAAAAGAATAGAAAACTTAAAATTATAAAAATAAATTAAGGGAATTAAATTCTCTACAAACTATCTAGAAACTTTCCTGTGCCTATTTGTTCTAATTAAGAGGGTAAGAGGTACTTCAGTCGATTTAGATGAATAATATTTTCCAAGAAAGCATCGTAAATAAATAAAGTGAGCTCTCTAGGAATATCTCGCCCATCATTACGTCGAATATTAACCCATATTATTGTTTTTCATTGTTTCATTCATACGTTCTTCTGCTGGTTATTTTTGGCAGATAAAAGCTAACAAACTAAACTTTATTCAATTGCAGATCATTCTAAAAATAATACCAATGATTATTTAAATAAATTAAACTATAAACTGTCAAAATGTCATAGCCTTCTAATAAAAACTCGAACGGCTTCCAGCATTTTGTGTAGGATTTTGATAAAATACTCAATATGAAGAAAACTATAATAAATAGGTATAGCAATGTTTATAGATAATTTGTAGAGAATTAAATTCTCGTTTTGATAGGCTAAAGAGATATGGGGCGTTCCATTTAAAATTTTCGACTTTCGCGCAATTGAATACAGAGAAACGGTAACTCAATTTTTGACCAACCTGTATAAGACATACTGATACAGCAAGTGAAAATCTATTTAACAGTATATGAGGAGTTATCGTACCAATGCAAGACGTTTTTGAATTAATGTTGGCTGAGATATGTGCTTGGAAAGAGCATGGTGATATTTGCCAAAAAACACTTAAAATCAAAATAGCTCGAAAACAAAAAACGCTAGGTACCAACAACTGCTATTAAAGTCGACATATTTTTTTACGTATAATTGAATGGTGTAATAAAAACTATAACATTCCATTTAAAATAACGAAGTTAAGGTCTACTTCCGGTAGACCGGAAGTTGTGGCCATCTTGAAAATATTTTAGATTAATAGATCGCAATGAACAACCCATGATACTAAAATTTCAAGCCTCTACAAGTAGTGGAACCTTATAAAGTTCTAATGAACCAGTTACGTGAGACACCTGTATGTTTGTGAATACTTAAAATGTATTGTGATTGTTTTAACTTTTAATTTATAAACTGACGTAAGTTTTAAAGTAGACATAAAATTCTCTTTTATTTTAATATGTGAACCTCTTTATATATAGATGTTCTTCTGAAGATGGTAATGTAATTACCGAAACCGGTAAAGACGAAAATAAAAATTTTAAATATCACTTAGTATATGATAATATTTTATATTTCTATACCTCTAGTATGTTTGAAAAGTTCAGCACTGAAATTTCCCTTTTTTTTATATTTTGGTACATATTTTTTTTACCACAGGAAGAGCAAAAATTATATCTGGCTTGCACACTTCCATTTTTCCCTTCAAATTTAATGTTTATTTTAATAAAATTTCAAATACAAACGAAAAGATAAATTAAAGCCTTAGCTACACTTTTATTGAAGCATGAAATTAGAAATCATATATTTGGCCTAAGAACACCAAAGCTTTTGAATATTTAACTATATTGGTCTAGTACTTTCACCTTGACATGGAGTTTCTCACCCCCCAGAATGGCAACAAAAATGGCAATTGGAAATGTGCCAACAAAATATTATTATTTTTATCTATTTAATTTACAGATTATTAGAAGAAAACGTTTTAAAAAGCTCCCCCTCCAAGCGAATTATTACCCAGTTCCAACAACATTATTTATTGAAGACAAATATTCAAGATTAACTCTTTTATCATCAACCCCTGTTGGCGGATCATCCCTTAAAGAAGGAATGATTGAAGTGATGTTGGACAGAAGATTAAATCAAGATGATAATTTAGGTCTTGGACAAGGCGTTTTAGATAATCGGGTGATTCGACAAATGTTTCGAATAATTTTGGAGCCAATTAATAATCCAAACTGTCAAACGACAATTGATGGGCATCCATCAGGTTTTCGCACTTTAGCCTCTTACGTTGCTCTGGAAACCTTATTAAACCCTGTCATTCGAATGTTAAAATTTGATGATATTGATGATTTTGAGTCGAATCAACATTTTAGTTACATACCAGAAAATCAAAATGAGATTTTAAATCAATTTAGTGGACTTGGTGTTGATATTTCCGTCCCAATTGTCAGGACTGGATTAAAAAATATTGGAATTGTTGACTCGGTGGGTTTGGTTTTACACAGAACAATGCTTGATTTATGTTATAGTAATGGAGTTCAATTAGAACGTTTTCCTTTGAGTAATGGTACAATTCGATTGCAAAATTTGTTCCCAGTTGAAGAATACAGAAAAGTTGAAAAAACAAGTTTGTCGTTTATGAAACGATTAGGTGAATTTAAAAAAAATGGTGAGATTGAGTTGTGTCCAATGGAAACGCAAGCGTTTTTGTTGGAAAGTTGAGTAAAGTATGGGTGATATTTGATTTTTTTTATTGTTAAATAAAAAGAATTGATGTAAATAGCTAAATTTTATAATTTTTTGTTACTATTACTCTTATGAGCGGCTATGTGCATTAAATATAAGTAGGTTATTAAAGTAATATTCCTAAGCTTAGAATCACAGACTGGTTTTTAGCGAAAATTAATAAAATTAAATTTATCAAATATTTGTATTCACTTTTTTATTACAATCATATTATTTATAAATAAATATATCAAAACTATTGTTGATTTGTTGCTGTGGTGCTTTTGGAATCTGTGGCCGATAGAACATCTTTAACTTCATCCAAAGCTTCGCCATCTCTTGTATAAGAAGGGTCAAACATATGTCCTTCAGGATTTTCTTTAAATAAATATTCCGCTAAGAAATCGACAGGATCGTATGGTTTTAATTTGGCTAATTCCATTAATCCCCTTGTTAACGTCGGAAAAACAAATTTTACCAAATAATTTCTTAAAGGCTCACATTGAGCTACAATCAATCTTTCTTCTTCTAGCTGTATTTTTTCCATGGAACTTGTCCACTCTTCCATTTTATTCTGATAATCCTCATAAGCTTGCTGTTCAGCCAACTCCTTCTTCAACCTTTCCTCTTCCTCTTTTAACTGCCTTTCTTTTTCAATACATTCATTTATTAATATTTCTTCTTGTAACGTTGGTTCGAATTTAACTGGAGGACCGAGTTTTGCTAAAATTTCAGTCGGAATTGGTTCAATTTCTCCATCTGCGTTTAATTCTGGTTCTTTCATCGCATCGATGACTAACGGATGAATTTCGATTTCATCAAAAAAGTTTAACATTGTATTATCTTCGGTGTTATTCGCGTGAAAATCAGCTAATCTTCTCAACATCCCTTCTTCGGTGTAATGGGTATCTTGAATATCTCTTTCAGGAAGTTGCATTATACGATTACAAAGAAATTCGTCTGTTGCGTAAAGGGTTATCACAAAGTCAGGGAGAATTGATGATTTTCCCCCACCTCCACCACCTCCGCCTTCTTCATCCTCTTCATCTGCTTCTTCTTCTTCCTCACCACCTTCTCCACCACCCCCACCAAATAATGCTTTTGTCTAAAAATTATTTTATTAATTGTGGTGTTAATGAAGAGTGTGTCAATAAGAGGGTTCATTTTAAATTTCGTGATATTTTTAAACTGATTAAGCAAAGTCAATAGTGATATTAAATTTTATAAGTAGACATTGAGAGGTCCAAAAAATGTAAGTCTCATACAAATTAGTGATGTGAAGACTCAAATTGATGTTTGTTTGGTCAGGTTAGCTGGAAATATCATAGTCATAACAAAAATTGGACTCTTTTCTTATAATTTTTGGTGCCATTATTTTGCATAAAGATTTTGTGCATAGTCCAAATGACATAATATATAATAGGTTGAGCAAGCACTTTAACCACAAAGAGTGACAGTTTGTTATGATTTTGGGTTGGTGGAGCACTTCGTGCTTATTTATTTGGAGACGTTGATTATAGCGGACCAAAAATCTTTTCGAGATTCGGAACTAATTATAAGATTTAAATCCCAATACTTGGGACAAAGGTCTCGAAATTCCCGAAAAGAGTCTAGAAATCAAAATACGTTTGCAAAAAAACATTTAAAAAAGTACATTGGGTTTTTTTACTTTAGTGCTACTGTAGCATTTGTATGTATAAACGCCAAATGCGTGGGTTCTCTGGGTGTAATTTTATCTGGATTAAAATTGCTGCGATCGTTTTTATTGGAGAGCACATATTTTAAATTGACATTTGATAATACTACTTCTAGAAGACTTGATATGCTTCTATTAAGTCATAATAGTGCTTTAATAGGACTTCAAATGCTTCCAGAAGACTCGATACTGAACCTGGAAGACTTGATACTGATTTAAAAAACGGAAATGCTTCCAAAAGAGTTGAAATACTATTAGATGACTCGATACTGCCTCCAAAAGACTTTTAAGTCATAATAGTGCTTTAATAGGACTTGAAATGCTTCCAGAAGACTCGATACTGAACCTGGAAGACTTGATACTGATTTAAAAAACGGAAATGCTTCCAAAAGAGCTGAAATGCATTCAGAAGACTTGATACTGCCTTTGGAAGATTTAAAAAAAGACTTAATACTACTTTAAAAGACTTGAAATGATTATAGCAGACCTGAAATGTATCCAGAAGACTTGATACTGCTTCTAGAAGACTTTATCTTCATTTAGATGACTTGATACTGCTTCCAAAAAACTTGAAATTTTTCATAAGAATTGAAATTATTCTGGAAGAGGCAGAACGCATCCAGAAGACTTGAAAAGTTTCTAGAAAATTTACTACTGCCACTGGAAAACATGATACTGCTTCTAGAACTTGATATTGCTTGTAAACGACTTCAAATGCGTTCAGAAGATTTGCAATTGTTCCAGAAGACTTGATACTGGATCTAAAAGACTTCAAATACTTCCTGAAGATTTGATATTGTGACTGGAAGACTTGAAATGCTTCCAAAAAACTTGGTACTGCTCTAGAAGATTTGAAATGTTTTCAGAAGGTTGGATGTTGCCTCTAGAAAGATTGATCTGTTTTCAGAAATCCTGATATGCTTCTAGATGAGTTAATACTGCTTTAAAAAATGTAGTATTATGAAAGTCCTTAAATGCTTCTAAAAGACTTGATACTGAACTTGGAAGATTTCGTACTGATTCTAAAAACCGAAAATTCTTCCAGAAGACTTGAAATGCTTACAGGAGACTTAGAACTGTTTCCAGAAGACTCAATACTGACTCTGGATAACTTGATACTGCTTCCAAAATATCTGACATGCTTTCAGAGTACATGATATTGTCTCTGGAAGATTTGAAATCTTTTTAAAAAACTTGATACTGTTTTCAGAACATTTGAAATACTTTTAGAAGTCTTAATATTGCCTCTGGAAGACTTGATCTGTTTCCAGAAAACTTGATATGCTTGTAGACTTAACACTGCTTCAAAAAGACTTGAATGCTTCCAAAAGACATGAAATGCTTCCGGAAGACTCGATATTGAGTGTGAAAGACTTGCTATTGAGTCCAAAAACTGGACAAGCTTCCAGAAGATTTGAAATGCTTAGAGCAGACATGAAATGCATACAGAAGACTTGATACTGCTTCCAAGAGACTTACTTCAAATGTTTCCAGAAGATTTACTACTGCCACTGGATAGCTTGATATTGCTTGTAAACGGCTTTAAATGCGCTCAGAAGACTTACAATTGTTCCAGAAGACTTGATACTGTATCTAAAAGACTTTAAATACTTCCCGAAGGCTTGATATTGCCTCTGAAAGACTTGAAATGCTTCCAAAAAACTTGGTACTGCTTCTAGAAGATTTGAAATGTTTCCAGAAGGCTTGATATTGCCTCTGGAAAACTTGATCTGTTTTCAGAAAACCTGATATGCTTCTAGATGACTTAATACTACTTTAAAAGGAGTAGTATTATGTAAGTCCTCAAATGCTTCCAAAAGACTTGATACTGAGCTTAGAAGATTTCATACTGATTCTAAAAACCGGAAATCCTTCCAGAAGAGTTGAAATGCTTGCAGGAGACTTGGAGAACTGTTTCCAGAACACTCAATACTGACTCTGGAAAACTTGATACTACTTCCAAAAAATTTGACATGCTTTCAGAGGACTTGATATTGTTTCTGGAAGGTTTGAAATCTCTCCAAAAAACTTGATACTGTTTTCAGAACATTTGAAATGCTTTTAGAAGGCTTAATATTGCCTCTGAAAGACTTGATCTGCTTCCAGAAAACTTGACAATCTTGTAGACTTAATACTGCTTCAAAAAGACTTGAATGCTTCCAGAAGACTCGATACTGACTTTGGTAAACTTGATACTACTTCCAAAAATCCTGACTTTCTTTCAGATGACTTAATACTACTTTAAAGAGACTTTAAGTCCTTTCAGACTCGATATTGAGTCTGGAAGCCTTGCTATTGAGTCCAAAAATAGGACATGCTTCCAGAAGATTTGAAATGCTTATAGCAGACATGAAATGCATACAGAAGATTTGATACTGCTTCCAGAAAACTTGATACTGCTTCCACGAAACTTGAAATGTTTCCAGAAGATTCAATACTGACCCTGGAAAACTTTATATTGCTTATAAACGACTTTAAATGCATTCAGAAGATTTGCAATTGTTCCAGAAGACTTGCTACTGGATCTAAAAGACTTGAAATATTTTCCGAAGATTTGAAATGGTTCTAAAAAGCTTGGTACTACTTCTAGAAGATTTGAAATGTTCTTCTAGATGACTTAATACTACTTTAAAAGGAATGGTATTACGTAAGTCCTTAAATGCTTCCAAAAGATTCGATATTGAGCCTGGAAGACTTAATACTGATTCTAGAAAAACCGGAAATGCTTCCAGAAGAGTTGAAATGCTTACAGAAGACTTGGAACTGTTTCCAGAAGACTCAATACTGACTCTGGAAAACTTGATACTGCTTCCAAAAGATCTGACATGCTTTCAGAGGACATGATGCTTTTAGAAGGCTCAATATTGCCTCTGGAAAACTTGATCTGCTTCCAGAAAACTTGATATGTTTGTAAACTTAATACTGCTTTGAAAAGACTTGAATGCTTCCAAAAGACTCAATATTGACTCTGCAAGACTGGATACTACTTCCAAAAGACCTGAAATGCTGCCAGAAGACTTGAAATACTTGCAGAAGACGTGAACTGCTTCCAGAAGAGTCGATACAAACTCTCGAAGACTTGATATTTGCTTCTAGAAGACTCGATACTGACTCTGGTAACCTTGATACTGCCTCCAAAAGACCTGACTTGCATTCACATGACCTTATACAGCTTCTGGAAAATTTGAAATGATTCCCGAAAATTTAGCATTGTCTCTGAACAACTTAATCTGCTTCCAGAAAAGTTGATTTGCTTCTAGATAAATTAATACTGCTTCCAAAAGGCTTGAAGTGCTCCCAAAAAAATTGATACTGACTTTGGAAATGTTGATATTGCTTCCATAAAATCTGACATGCTCTCAGAAAACTTGATACTGCTTCTAGAAGATTTAAATTGCTTACCAAAGACTTGATATTGTATCTAAAAGATTTGAAATGCTTTCAAAATACTTGATACTACTTCTAGAATATTTGAAATGCTTCCAATAGAGCATCCATACAAAATTTTAAATGGTTCCGCATCTATCAACTCTTTTATGATATCCCGGTACAAACACTGGACGCTAACTGATTTGTTTAGCATGAAGTTGATTCTATGGACATTTGATTTCAGTATGATCGCGCAACTTCAGCAGTTTTTCAAAATGAAGACGTTAACTGACTCCCGATATCGTGTGATTTAAGATCATTTTTATTTTCTTTTGGGCTATTTTAGTCTATTCTTTGGGACTCAACGACATAAAAAACGCATCACCTAAAATGATGACTAGTTTTAAACTATAATAATACATCAATCATCACGAGGTTGTGCGATGCGTCTTCTTCCTGACCTAGATTGGAGGTATCGGCCTGCCGAAATGTTTGAATGGCGTCAAGAACACGAACTGCCTGGGCAACTTTTGCAAAACTTAAAGGAATTTTTCTTCTCTACTCAACGACATTAAACGTCACTGAAATATTTGCTTTTAGTTCCATGGCTCTGAAGATCAAGCTGCGTTATCTTTTGAAGCTTGTAACTTTGGTGTCAACAACAACAGAAACTTGAATAAAAAAACAGAAGTGATCAGAACAGACGAGACTACAAGCTCCTCATGTTTAAAATTGTTAAAATCTATTTAAAAGTGTATGAAGGAAACATGCATTAGCGTTATTCACCATTGAAGAAATTGAAGACCACCAAAATAATGAAGGGATTTACAGAAATATTGGCAACAGGTGGACCATTCAACCAAAAAAAATCCTTATTCAAATCGACAAATATGTACAAAAGTTATCGTATAGGTTTTACAGGGTTGGTATTTTGGACAAACATGAAATTATATCTCTACTTCTGTCACAAATACTGTGTTAAATGAAACCTCTAATTAGCAAACTCTATATTTAAAAAAACAAATAAAAAATACTTGTTCCATAGTTTTTGGAAATCCATCCAAAACATAACCTTGATTTTGACATCTATTTGATTTCAACTGTGCTTTAACAAGTCCAATTAACATATCATCCGGTAACCTTCCATTTTCAGTTCCATACAAAACAGTTTCAATTTCGCGTATTTGATCTTGAATTGCTTCAATATCAACCTCATCACCTTCCTCTTCCTCTTGTTCTTCTTCCGCATCTTCGGCGTCTTCATCTCCGCCGTCTCCCTCGCCTTTAGCGGCTTCCTCTTCTTCTTTCTTTTTTATTCGCTCTTTTTCGTCGGTTATTGTATCTCTCTGCAAATTGTAATATCAGCTCAAATTTGATCTAAATTTTAATTCAATTACGAGATTTTTGAGAGTCATGTCGATGACGCTTTTTGCTGTTAAATGAACTGTGTTGTATCTTTCTGCTAATTTTGCAGCTAAAGTTGTTTTCCCAATGGCAGGTGGTCCGTGAATTAAGATTTTTATTGGAACTAATTTTCGCGATGTTTTATACTCGTTTACAATCGCGGCCATATTTTCGGCTAAATTCATTTCGTTTTTCCATTCTAGTTCCATATCTTCGGCTATGAAACCTGGCTCCATATTTAAATTAACCGTAAATTTATCGAACATATCTTGCTAAAAAAATAATTAATTTAAGAAGTGTACAAAAAAAGTTACTAAAATTAAATTGAACCGTGAAATCGGCGTATAAGAACGCATCTTCTTTGGGGATTTCTTTAACTTTTCCGGTGCCCATAGTTTTGGATAATGCTTTTATGATTTGTTTTAGCGTGCAAGGAGTTTGTTCGACTGCTAAAATAAATTGTTTTTTTGGTATTAGTTCAATAAGACCATGTACTATTCTAAAAAAAATATTTTGAATGTTTGTACAAAGGATTTAGATTAGGAATAAGTACTTTGAAAGGTCTGCAATGTGGATAAGTGGGATACGATTATTCCCAGGTAAAAGAATCGGCATATACTCTTCATTGTAAAAAGCTAATTTAAAGAAAAAGCTGAAATCTTCCTCTTGTTCGCCGTAAATCACTCCGCAACATATTACATAAGTCTTTAATTTATCTGGAAACTAAAAAAATAAAGAAATATTATCATGTTTATAAAAATGTTGTAAAACTTCGTTTTAATAGATCTCGTTAGAATTGATAACATATTTTTAAGTCTTATTATTAATCTAGATCTAGCATTAGAAAGTGTCTGGTTTAGCTGTATAATTAAAATCTAACTTTTCTTCCTTGCAATACGACATCTCTCTCACAACCAATATGGTCTAAATAATTAGGATGTGGTTTCCTTTTTTTAAAATCACTTTCACTAAATGGAGTTTCCGGATCCTCTGGATCAATTGGTTTTGTATTGCCCCATGTCATAACAGTTGATATTAAAACAAAAACTCTTAACTCCGAGTAAGCTTTAAAAGTTTTTGGGCCAATATCTTCAACTTTTTCGATTTCTTCCACAATTTCTTAAAAAAAAAGAAAATTTTTTCTTTTATAATTAAAATCAAAATCTTACTTTGTAAAGTTTCAAGAGCTTTCGGTATTTCTTTTCCGTTTTCTCCTATATTGTATATTATTGTTCTACATCTAAAAATTTCTTGATAAAAGTTTTCATCGTTTTCATCGATTGTGTATAAAATGTCTTCAGTTTTTTTATGAAAAGGAACCTGTAAAGTTCCGATAATTTCATATTTATCTCCTGTTACCAATTCGGGGAGTTCCTTTGTTGCCACAACTTCTTGCTCTTCACCGCCCCCACCGCCGCCGCCTTCATCTCCTTCCCCTTCACCACCTGGTGCGGCAATCTTCCCAGCAACTTGATCAGTTAAAAACTGGTAAGTATACTTAGCATTAAAAATAATATAATTAAAAAAAAGTTATTGTTACCGAAGCTATATGTTTCGCATTATAAGTATCCACCAAATTCATAAAAACTCGATGCCTGATGACTCCTTCCGCAAATGGAGGAGATTTATCGGTGAACAATGGATCACCATCATATTTCGATTTCAATTCAGTGCAAATATCTGAAAATGCTTCTGTATCTGTTGTTGTCATTTTTATGAAGTTTATTAATTTGTGTGAAGTTGATGTTTTTAATAAATAAATAACAAATAAATGTAAATAGACATTCAAAGATTATTAGGATAATCTTTATTAGCGCTTTTAAATAAAATATTACAAAATGAATGATTCAAAGAATCCTAGAAATTCTTTAATGATTTTTTTAATGAAGAAATTTAAAAATTCCACATTTCATCTATCTTCGTAAGATTACAGTTTGAATTACATCAACCAGATTGGGTTGAGTTATTTTAAAAATCCGTTATTTTTGGTTATGTTATGTAGAGGTTATCTTGCTTTGTTATTAAATTGCTTTGCAGGTAAGTTGCTAAAGGATTTTATTGATTTGGTCTCTGCCATTAAGTTACTTTATGAACTTTATGATTCTGTTATCTTAATTTAGAGTTGGGTTATGTAAGGAATGAGTTAGTTTTGCAATAATTTTACTTGCTTTGGGTTTAGGTTATATGTACATTGATATGAATCAGATTTTACTACTGATTTGCTTTATAGTCGAAATATGTACGTGTACTTGTTAACCTTTTTAGTTTGTTGACTTTACTGAGCAATAATTCATGGTTTAGCTTAGGCAGGATTGATCTTAATACAGTTTGATTCAAAGTTGAATTACAAGAAATGTTGATACTTTCGAGTTGGGTTCCTTTCTTGGTTTAAGTTAGCTTGACTGAACTAGTTTTGAAATTCACATACTTGGGTTACTTTAATTTTGTTTTGTTGGGTTAAATTGTTCTGAGGAATAATGAAGCGTTTTTATTATATCATTTGGAAGATTTTTCGTTTCCATCTTTATATTAATTGAATTTAAATATTGAATTTAATTATTTAAATTCAATTTTTATTATATATCTACGACACATTTATAATTTCTACATGAATAATACATGTACTCTCGTCCACCACCTCCCCACCCTCAGCCCTTCATCACCATCATAAATCTTGCCTCTTGTTTATCGACTCCTCCGTAAACTCCCTACACCCTCTCAGCATGGGCTCCAACGTCTCTCAATCTGCCTCATAGAGGAGGTGTATCCTCCCCACATCGCTGTCAATCCAAAATACGGGGGAATGTTTCACAAAAATTTTATGAGCCCAAAGGGAATTTGGGGACGGGAAGAATTGATCTAACATCTACGTTTTTAACGACTTCTTCGTGTCGATCTGTATTTCCCTCATCAAACTGGAGATACATAACTTTTCAAAAATTTAGCGCGAAGTTTGGTCTCTGTACCAGATTCATCATAAACTTGAGACGCGATTTTTGGCTTCTAAAATAAAAAGGTTGCAGGCTAAGAATTTCTAACTTGTATGGTTTATTCCCAAAACCATTAAATATTTTCCGAATTTTTACAGTTCCCTCTCTCCTCGTGGCCACAGCGAAATCTTGCCACCAATTTCTTCCTCATCAATTTCTCATCCTCTTCTATCAAAAGATACTAATAGTACTAATAGTGGTTATTCTATAACTATATCATCATACCGTTATCGTGAAGAGTAGTTTTAAAATGTATTTGCGTGTAATTAAATTGCTTTGAGGTTTGTTTATTTTGAAGTTATATTATTCTCTAGCCGATTTCTTTTTGAGGTTGGATCGGTTGGATTACCATTGACATAGGATTATTTTAGGATTACTTTAGATTTGAGTTAGATAAATTTTAGAGTTGAGCTAAGTTTGTATACTTTGAAATTTACTTGCTTTTGGATAGACTGGGTTGCATTATGGTGGGGTTGGCATGATTTGAATTTAGATTGGCTTATTTTGGAATCGGTTATTTAAAGGAAGACTAACTAGTTGCATAGAAAATAATCTTATTTACTAGGCTTATGTATAATGTGTATAGCAGCATCCTTAGAATAAGGATTTTGTGTTAAAATAGAGAAATAGGTTTACTTTAACGGTAGCCAAATTTAAAGTCACATCGTTGCTTATTTTTTTACGTATGTGAAAAAAGGAATATAAAGAAAATTTGGAATATAGTCAATCATTTTGCTATTCGTGGTCTTAAAGTTTCTTTATTAATTATGACGTGATATTTTCTTGTCCGCAATGTATTTTGTTATATACTATGTAACATAGTAATATGTTATTTCAAATGGAATTATACACTTTTTATTGCATATCCTGATTCTACGCACAGAAACATGTTAACTTTGATAAGATATGTTGACACCTAAGATATGTGCTGTTGCAACTATGCGTATTTGGAAAAAGGCTCAAAGGGTAAATGACGGTTCTCCAAAAAAAGATATCAATTGAATCTGAAAAGGTTTGAAACAATTAAAATATGTGGTCTTCATAAAATCGTTCACAGTAAATGCTGGGAGTGAATTGGGCGGAAAACGCTCAATAGCACAATAATATTTAAAAAATCATTCCAAAATGGTATCTTTAATCTAAATAAAACCAGTAGCAATTTTGTATTTTGAAAGCATTTCAAGTCCTCTGGAAGCATTAGTCTTCTAAAAGCAGCATCAAGACTTTTGGAAGCAATATCAAGCCTTCTGGAAGTATTTCAAGACATCTACAAGCATTTTACAGCTTCTGAAAACATTTCAAGTTTTTTAGAAGAAGTACTAAGACATTTAGAAGTAGCAAGTCTTCCGAAAGTATATCAAGTATTCTAGAAGCATTTCAGGTCTTCTAGAAGCAGTATTAAGTCTTCTAGAAGGAGTATCAGGTGTCATGGAAACATTTCAAGTGTTTCAAGTCTTTTAGAAGTATTTCAAGTCTTCTAGGAGCAGTATCAAGACTTCTCGAAGCATTTTAAGTGTTCTAGAAGTATTTTACGTTTTCTGGAAATATTTTAAGTCTTTTCGAAAAAATATCAAATCTTTCTGAGACAGATCAAGTCTTCTGGAAGGAGTGTCAGGTGTCACGGGAGCATTTCAAGTGTTCCAGTAGCAATATCAACTCTTCTGAAAGTATTTCAAGTCTTTTGAAAGAAGTATTAAGTTATTTAGAAGTATCAAGTCTTCCGGAAGCAGATCAAATCTTCTACAAGCAGCATCATGTCTTCTGGAAGCAATATTATCGCAAAGTATACAGTGGCCATCAACCCACAAGTTTGGAATGCTCTAATTAAAAAAAATCTAAAGGATCGTCTGGCAAATCTTTATCACTTCATGGTAATACTCCCATAAATCTTCTGTGGACGTCTGTCTTCTCGTCGCGAGCTTATATTGAAGTTCCTCACCTTGTAGAGTTCTTCTAAACGTGTTCTGCATCTTCGCCATGATAGCATCAAATCCCATTTCTTCATCTTCTATGGGTTCATACCAGAACTGGTATGAAATAGAAGGTGTGGCTATAAACATAGCCACACCTTCTAGGTAGCAGGACAGTTGTAGAACTTTTGTTACTTCGGACCATCCATTGGCTCTGGCTACTCTCTTATAGGTCATTACGAACGTGTCCTCGTTTTCATGATTTTTACCACCAAATAATTTTGGGTAGTTCGGTGGTATTCTCTCCTTTATTTCCAAAACATCTTGATGCTCTTCGTTGCTGACATACGTTTCTCCTTTCCTGTTTCACTATTTTGGGGTTTTGCAGACGTCGGCTCCACCAATTGTCACACCTCACTTAACTAAGGGTAGCCGATGTGGGGTATAACGTATAATAATGGCGTGTTGAATGCAAAAGGCATTCTACAATTGTAGATACATTAACTTTATTTGCCTTTAACAATACACTCAACCTGATGTTACAATTACAATTACTCTTTACTAATTCTAACAAGATGCGACAACGTGTTTTATAGTCTCGCGGCGCTTGAACGTTGATGACCACTTTATACTTTGCGGCAATATTAAGTCTACTAAAAGGAGTGGCAAGTCTCATGGAAGCATGTCCAGTCTTCCAGAAGCAATATCAAGTCTTCTGAAAGTATTTCAAGTCTTCTAGAAGCAGTATCAACTCTTCTAGAATCATTTCAAGTGTTCAAAAGCAATGTTAAGTGTTCTGGAAGAATGTCAAGTCTCTTAAAAGCAGTAACAAGACTTCTGAAAGCATTTTAATTTCAGGAAGCATTTTACGTTTTCTGAAAATATTCTAAGTCTTTTGGAAGAACTATGAAGTCTTTTCGAAGCAGCATCAAGCCTTCTGGAAACAGTATTGTGTCTTCTAGAATGGAAGACTTAAAAGGCAATATCAAGTCTTCTGACAATATTTCAAGTCTTCTAGAAGTATTATATTAAGGGAAACTTAATTATAAAAAATATTAAGAATCTGGAAACATTTCAAACCTTCCGGAAGCAGGTCAAGTCTTCTAGATGCAGTATCAAGTCGCCTAGAAGTAGCATCAAGTCTTCTAGAAGTATTTCAAGTCTTCTGGAAGCAATATTAAGTCATCTAGAAGGAGTATCAGGTGTTAAGGAAGCATTTCAAGTGTTCTAGAGACAATATCAAGTCTTCCTGAAGTATTTCAAGTCTGCTAAAAGTAGTATTAAGCCTTCTTAAAGCATTTCAAGTGTTCAAAGATAATATCAAGCTTTCTGGAAGAATATCAAGTCTTCTAAAAGCAGTTTCTATAAGCATTTTAAGTCTTTTAAAAGTATTTTACGTTTTCTGGAAATATTCCAAGTCTGTTGGAAGAAGTATTATGCTATCTAGAAGTATCAAGTCTTCCGGAAGCAGATCTAGTCTTCTAAAAGCATTTCAGCTCAACTAGAAGCAGTTTCACGTCGCCTAGAAGTAGCATTAAGTCTTCTGGAAGCATTTCAAGTCTTCTGAAAGCATTTCAAGTCTTATGGAAACATTTCAAGTCTTATGGGAGCATTTCATGCCTTCTAGAAGCAGTATAAAATCTTCTAGAAACATTTCAAGTCTTACGGAAGTATTTCAAGTCTTCTGGAAGCAGTATCAAGTCTCCTAGAAGTATTTCAAGTTTTATGGAAGCATTTCAAATCTCCTGGAAGCACTTCACGTCTTTTGGAAGCAGTATCAAGTCTCCTAGAAGCATTTCAAGTTTTGTGGAAGCAATTAAAGTCTTCTGGAAGCATTTTAGGGCTTTTAGAAGAATTTCAAGTATTTTCGAACCAGTATCAATCAAGTTCTCTACAAGCAGTACCAAGTCTTCTACAAGCAGTATCAAGTCCTCTGGGAGCAGATCAAGTCTTCGGGAAGCAGATCTAGTCTTCTAAAAGCATTTCAGCTCAACTAGAAGCCGTTTCACGTCGCCTAGAAGCAGCATTAAGTCTTCTGGAAGCATTTCAAGTCTTCTGGAAGCACTATTAAGGTGTATAGAAGGACTATCTAGTCTCATGAAAGCATTTCAAGTGTTCCAGAAGCAATATTAAGTTTTGTAGAAGGACTATCAAGTCTCATGAAAGCATTTCAAGTGTTCCAGAGGTAATATAAAGTCTTCTGGATGCAATTCCAGCCTTCTAGATACAGTACCAAGGCTTTTGGAAGCATTTCAAGTCTTCTAGAAGTAGTATCAAACCTTCTCGAAGCATTTCAAGTGTGCAAAGGTAATATCAAGCTTTATGGAAGAATATCAAGTCTTCTAAAAGTAGTATCTGGAAGTATTTTAAACCTTCTAAAAGTATATTTCATTTTCTGGAAATATTCCAAGTCATTTGGAAGAAGTATTAAGTTATTTAGAAGTATCAAGTCTTCCGAAAGCAGATCTAGTCTTCTAGAAGCAGTATCACGTCGTCTAGAAGCAGCATCAAGTCTTCTGGAAGCAATATTAAGCTTTGTAGAAGGACTATCAAGTCTCTTGGAAGCATTTCAAGTGTTCCAGAGGTGATATGAAGTCTTTTAGATGCAGTTCAATTCTTCTAGATGCAGTACCAAGTCTTCTGGAAGTATTTTAAGTCTTCTAGAAGCAGTATCAAACCTTCTGGAAGCATTTTAAGTGTTCAAAGGCAATATCAAGTTTTCTGGAAGAATATCAAGTCTTCTAAAAGCAGTATCAAGTCTTCTGGAAGCATTTTAGGTCTTCTAGACGTCTTTTACGTTTTCTGGAAATATAGCAAATGTTTTGGAAAAAGTATCAAGTCATTTAGAAGTAAGTCTTCCGAAAGCTATCAGGTCTTCTAGAAGCTATATTAAGTCTTCTAAAAGTATTTAACGTATTCTGGAAATATTCTAAGTCTTTTGGAAGAAGTATCAAGTCGTCCGGAAGCAGATCAAAACTTCTAGAAGCAATCAGGTCTTCTAGAAACAGTATCAAGTATCCTAAAAGCAGCGTCAAGTCTTCTGAAAGTATTTCAAATTTGCTGGAAATATTTCAAGTATTTTGGAAGCAATATAGAAGACGTGCTTCTAGAAGGAGTACCAAATGTCATGGAAGTAGTTCAAGTGCTCCAGAGGCAATATCAGGTCTCCTGGAAGTATTTCAAATCTTCTAGAAGCAGTGTCAAGTTTTCTGGAAGCATTTCATATGTTCAAGAGGCAAAATCTTCTAGAAGCATTTCAAAGTCTTCTAAAAGTAGTATCAACTCTTCCGGAAGCACATTAAGCCTTCTAAAAGCATTTCAGGTCTTCTAGAAGCAGTTTCAAGTTTCAATTCAAAATACGTGCTCTCCACAAAAACGTTCACAGCAGGTGCTGGGACTGAATTGAAAAGAAAAAGCCCAATTGTGCATTAAAACTTAAAAATTAATTGAAATTGGCAATTTCAACCCAAATAAAACCATTAAAAAGTTTGTATGAGTGCTTACGCACTCAGAGCACTGATGCATCTGTCGATAGATGGATAACTTTAGACATCATCTTCAAAATTGTTCTTCAAAATCAACACCGGATAAACCGAGACTAAAGAATTTTACTTTTTCTGATTGACAACTGCTTTCGACAGTCTATTTTTGTGAAATCTGTGTATCCGTGTAAATAGTATTGATTGTCAGCTTATTTGATGCAGGCAACATCAGACAGTAGAGTATGAAATTTGACAATTACTACACCAACACACATTGAGTAATTAGTTGTCAGTGTGTATGTTAAATTACATAGTGAAGACAGATTAATTTTTTAAACATGGGTCGACGTACAAGCGTACAGCAACGGGAATTAGTAATTCACCAATTTAAACATGAAAAAAGCCAACGTTTAATAGCTCAAACGGTAAACATACCATCATCTATAGTCCAACATATAATAGAACGATTCTTGAAGGACAACCGAGTGAAAGATAGAGTCAGATACGCGCCAAATAAAATTTTTATACCAAGTGACGAAAGATGGATCATCCGAAAAATTTGTGAAAACCCCAAGTTATCAGCTCAAAAATTAGCTGATGAGGTACACAATTTTCTTGGTAAGAATTGTAGTGCATCAACAATTCGCCGTATCTTGCGATCACGTGATTTTCATGATCGATTACCACTCAAGAAGCCCTTTATCAGCCAACGCAATAAAATCAGCCGGCTAGCATTCGCCAAAAATCATGTTTCGAAGGATTCAAAATTTTTGAACACGATGAGTTCAAATTTAATATATTTGGTTCTGATGGAAGGTCGTTTGTATGGCGGAAGCCCAATAAACAGCTCGATTTAAAAAATTTATACGTGAGTGTAAAACATGGTGAAGGAAGTGTTATGGTTTGGGCCTGCGTGGCAGCATCAGGCGTTGGAAACCTTGTTTTTATAAACGGGAACATGGATAAAACCATGTATTTAAGCATATTAAAAGAGAATTTGCTACAAAGTGCTGAAAAACTGGGTCTGCGTAGCAACTTCAGATTTTATCAAGACAACAACCCTAAACATAAGTCGGGAATTGTACAGATCTGGCTAATATGGAATTGCCCTCACCTCATGTCATCACCGGCGCAATCTCCGGACTTAAACGTTATTGAGAATTTATGGGCATTGCTAGAAACCAATATTAGAAAACATCACATTTCTAGCAAAGAAACTTTGAAAAAAGCATTAGTTGAAGAATGGGCTAAAATTTCGCCAGAAGTAACAAAAAAACTCGTCAATTCTAGAGAAAAAAGGCTAAAGGCAGTAATCTCACAAAGAGGGTACCATACAAAGTACTGAAGGTACTGCAAAAATCAAAGTATTCGTTTCGTTTTTCAATTTTATAATGTTGCATCAAATAAGCTGCTCATTGTAAAAATACTGTTTTCTTTATTTCTTTTTATATTATAAAACTTACGAATAAAATATGAACCATTTGAAATGTTTATTTTATAGAAAATGTTCGCCCTCTAAAATAGCATATCAGGTTTTTCGATATCTCATTTGGTTCAGAAGCTAAGTGATTTAAAACATAATTTTGTAGCCTGCATCAAATAAACTGACACTCACTGTATGTAAACTTCACTTAAGCTGCCTTTAATGCGAGGGTGAATTGGGTATTTGTGTATCGGGTATTTCATCCTGATTGGCTGATAGCAAAGATCCTAGCATCACGTGGTTGCCATCAGCCAATCCGAACGAAATAACCGATACACAAATACCCAATTTTCCCTCGCACTAAAGGTAGCTTTAGGGTACACTTTCTATCTACCTACATATTAAGATTTCATAATTGTTGAAACTGTCAATTTTTTGACATATAAAAATGTCAACTACGTTATTTCAATGCCTACTTTGAGAGTAATTTGCTGATTTAATATTATCAGAGAACGCATTTTTTTTATCTACACTCAACTCTTTTTTTAAACGATTTTGAAACAACCCGGTTCACCAATAAATTTTTTTACGCGAATTTTTTGTTATAGCTCGAATCCCAAAAAAAAATTCGTATAAAAAAATTTATTGGTGAACCGTGTTATTTCAAAATCGTGTTAAAAAAGACCGTGTAAAAAAAGAGTTGGGTGTACAACTATTTCACTTGATATGTTTATCGAGTAAAGGAATCACCATCAAAATGTTACAAAAAAATAATAACAAAACAAAAAACATTTCAATTCCAAAAAAACACACTGAGATATTGCCTGAAAATGCTCTAATTGATAAAGAAGCTTTTATTTGAAACTTTTTTTTAAACCATGCATGGCCAAGTTATTGGCTATATTCCAGATATTTGTCACGCCTGTATAATAATCTCAAATAAAAAACATCTCATACATTTAACTGTACTTTATTAACATGTATCATTTCAAATTTATATATTCCAGTTTCTCCAATACACTTTCAGGATTATCAACCCAACAACGATACTCTTTATTTGTTAAATACACCTTAGATGTTTTGCAAGTGTTACAAGTCCATTTAACTTTTCTTTTCGTCACCTTGACTTTGCAAGTTTTCCTTGGAATTAAAATAATCTTGCATAATTTGCAGATTGTCCTTTTGATTTTCGGTTCGCTAAAACAAATTTTTAATGAAATCCACAGAAGTAATTCAAATTTTAAGCGCATATCTTACATTCTTAACACGGTTTTTTTCGAAATGGTTACCATCAAATTAGTACAATGTCTTGAAAACGATTTTGAATTATCATTTTGTTCAACTCCAAAAAGATTACTAATTTGATACAAATAATTCATACGTTCGAAGTTTTCTTTGCCAGCGCAATTAGGTTTATTTTGCGATTTCTTAATACTTCCCATTTAGATTTTTTGAATTTAAATAATCTTGGTAATATAATCCGGTAGTTTTAGTTAACCTAAAAAAACTTTACTCAAATGGTTGACAAAGATATTAGTGAAAATGTTTTTGTGTGAATCAGTATCTAAATATAGTTTGTATTATTTTTAAGAAATGGATTTTTCTTGGTTACAACCTTATCCTGACTTACAAAAACAATGTAAGCTCTTCCAAATGGAGGAATTGCTCAATCCAAAACAATTCAAGTACAAACCTTTAGGAGTTCTCATCCAAGATGGGCCTCAATGTGGAATCGTCGCCTTAGCTTTATTAACAACAAACCCAACCAAAGAAACCGTCAATTTAATCCATCAAGAAGCTGTCCGCAGAAAATTCTCCATTAATGGTGAAATGTTCAGTTGTTACGATATGTGTGAACTTGCGAATCAATTCACCACCTATAGAACAGAAGTTTTTGAAGGTACATTAAACAGTGGTTATATAAAACATTTTCTTCTTGATGGAGGTTGTTTATTAGTGCCTTATGATGTGGATAAAAACGATGAACCATGCTTACATAATGGAACCAAAGCTCATTGGGCTGTAATATCAGGTATAATTGAGACTGAGATTGATTGCTTTGTGCTGGCTAAACAAGGTAAATCAAAAAGAATCGGAATATGGAAATTAAAAGATTTAAGTGATAGTAATGGCCAATTAAATGTGTTTTGTCCTGTGCGGTCTAACTCTGACTTAGAGTATATTTTACCAGAAGGTGGGGTTAAAGCGGGTTTATGCAATAAATGTGTTTTATTATTTCAAAAATAAAAGGTTTAATAGTTTTAAATAAAGCAAAGGAGTGAAGATTTTGTTTAAATTAATGAGTTATTTATAATTTAGAGGTTATGTTTATTTTTTGTGTATTTAAAAAGTACTTATTTTTTGTATTCTTACGGTACAAAATGTGTGATTAAAACAGCATTATTGTTACTGTAAATTCGTTTTTCTTCTATAATACCTCTCAAATTGTTGCAAAATTCTTAAAATTAACAGGGCGTTTTGTTTTATCATGTTGTGAAGCCAATGTTGCTTTGACGTTTGTTTGAGTTTTTGTCATTCAAAAAGTCGAATGTAATAAAATTAAAATAAAATGAACGTTCAAATGTAACTTTTTTTGAATCAAATGGGTAAAATGAACTTCGTTTACGGATTTTCCTCCTTTTTGATTCATAAATTTGAAATATTTATACCAAAGGTAATAAAAACGAATTCAGTGATGAAGACGGTATATAAGAAACGTTTTTAAAATAATTGTGTGTGGCTACAATGTGATCTTAACTTGACTAATGATTTCATGAGACCACCTCAATGCAAAAAATGTTAAAAAAATACTTTCATTTTAACCTTTCGGTACACGCACCGGACTCTCACTCCGGGTTCTGCACCCTCTATTGTTTAACAGAAAAGGCAACTTTTTTACCGACATAATTATGTCATGTTAGTGTCAAAAATTTCTTAGTGTACAACACAGTAAAATACGAATATGAATACGATAGCGAAGAAAAATACTCTTTGAAGGTGAAGACTGAAGCTTTTCAAAAAATTTTGCAGACGGTAAGATGTTTTTTTTCGTTCAAAATGGCTTCTTATCTGATTAGAAGAAACGGAGAAGATAATGAAAGCTGTAGAACATAAATGCCCCGAAAAATGTGCAGCGTATTCAACGCGGGCATTTATTTGCCTATCTCAAATTTTATGATAATAAAAAATTTTTTTTAATTATTGTCTTGAAAAGAATACAAATTAAAGTCCCTAGATTTATAAAGTACCGCGGCTTCCAGAAGACTGTTACTGCTTCTAGAGGATTTAAAATACTTCCAGACGACTTACAATGCTTTCAGATAACTTGATATAGCATCTAGAAAACTTAAAATGTTTCCAGAAGACTTGATGTTGTTACCTCTAGATGATTTGACACTGTCTTAAGAAAACTTTATATCGCTTTCAGAAGACTTGAATTTCTAGACTGATATTTCTAGAAGACTTAAAATGATGAATTTACAGATGTCTTACAATGCTTACAGATGACTTACAACGCTTTTAGAAGCCTTGATATTGCATCTAGAGGACTTGAAGTGTGTCCAGACGACCTACAATGCTTCCAAAGTACTTTATGTTAGAAGACTAAAGATGCTTCCAGAAAACTTGATATTGTATCTAAGAAACTTGATATGGTTTCCAGAATACTTGGAATGTTTCCAGAAGACTGATACTGCTTCTAGAAGACTTAAAATATTTCCAGATGACTTACAATACTTCCAGACGACTTACAATGTTTCCAGAAGACCTTATACTTACTTTTAGAAGACTTGAAATACTTCAAAATTACTTGAAGTGCTTCCAAAAGACTGGATACTACTTCCAGAAGACTTGATACTGTTTCTAGATGTTTTAAAATGCCTCCTAAAGCTTGATACTGCCCCTATAAGACTTTATATTGCTTCTAGACGATTTCAAATGCTTTCAGAAGACTTGAGAAGCTTCCAAAAGACTTGATACTGCTTCTAGAAAACATTAATAATTAAGAATCGATACTGCTTCTAGATATTTTAAAATGCTTTCAAAAGATTAGATATAGCCCCTGTAAGACTTTATACTATTTCTGGAAGATTTGAAATGCTTTCAGAAGACTCGAGAAGATTCCAGAAGACTTTATACTGCTTCTAGATGTTTTAAAATGCTTCCTAAAGGCTTGATGCTGTCCCTGTAAGACTTTATACTGCTTCCAGAAGATTTCAAATGCTTTCAGAAGACTTGAGAAGTTTCCAAAAGGCTTGATACTGCTTCTAGAAGATTTTAATAATTAAGACATGATACTGCTTCTAGATATTTTAAAATGCTTCCAAAAGATTAGATATAGCCCCTGTAAGACTTTATACTGTTTCTGGAAGATTTGAAATGCTTTCGGAAGACTCGAGAAGATTCCAGAAGACTTGATACTACTTCTAGAAGATTTAAAATGGTTACAAAAGTCTCGATATTGGCTCAGGTAGGCTTAATATTGCTTCTAGAAGATCTAAATTGCTTCCAAAACATTTGGAATGCTAACAAAAGATTTGATATTGCTGTCAGAATACTTAACATTGCGTCTATATGGCTTGAAATGCTTCCAGAAAATTAATTTATTTGGTGCTAATCGTATTTTCATTGCAAATCTTTCTTAATGCTCCCAGACTTCTAAACGATAAATCTTCTTTCACGAAATCCCGGCATGAACCCGGAATATACTGGGACTGGACTGAAACTGATATGTACAAGTATCTTAAAATTGAGATACCATTCCTAAGATGACTAATTGTTTAATTGTTAAGATTTCAAGACATTAAAGATGGTATTTGCACCTCCTAGCGGTCATCTCAGAATCCTGAAAATAATTTCCTGTATTTTCTCTTAGCCACTTTAGTCATAAAGTTTTTTTCCTGCAAGTCTGCTGTCAAATAATTTCCAGTATTTTCTCTTAGCCACGATTTTATGATTAATAAAATCTTTTCCTGCAAGTTTAACTATCGACTTACAGAGTCTTTTAGCAATTTGCAACCGCTGGTTCGGCGGACCGCAACCATTCAAGTTAACATTTTTTTTGAATATATCCGTTCTTGTCTACGAAAAAAGGACTTACTTTCGAAAATAAGTTTTGGTGGAAACAGCTAATAAAGATTATTTCGTCAGTTTCTAATTAGTTAATCCCTTTTTTCTGTATTTGCCGATGTTGAAGGACGTCAAAGTATTATTTCAGATCAGAATGTTGTCGTTGTTAATGGCGTTAGTTGCTAGTTTCAGATTTCTACATATATAATACTGTAGAAGTGAGTTTGTAAGTATAATTATATTGGACATTTTATTACTGATTGCGCAAGTGAGGAATAATCTTGGGATTAAATGAGAACACAAGCTGAGTAACTCATCTCCACAAAGCTCGAAATCAAGTAGAGGATTATCAAAATCTGTGTGGAAATACAGATGTCTCAAACGGTTCGTCGTTTTAACTACACTGAGGTCACTCTGGAAGTGCTGCCAATGAAACGGCAGATGAGCTAGTGCCAAAGCGTTTTTAGGACCAGAACCAGCAATTTGTGTAAGATTTACGATGCCCAAATAGAGGATTCGAAGAATTCTGCAGCTAACTGATTTATCTTTAGATCGTCAGTGGTACATCTAGCACAATCTTCGTAGTTTCATAAGCGCCGGTTTTTGAAAATAAGTATGGGTGCTGGATAGTGAAAAAACTGAATTGGGAAAAGATTCAAACGACGAATGACTGTTCTCAAAACAAAAGTGACATGAAAAACGTCCATGTATCTGGCGCCTATGGTTAATTTGCAATAGAACTGCCTTATATCAACAGTGCTTACACCTTCACAAGCAATATTTAGTCTATAATTGAAATTTTTTGAACTTTTGAAATGAACATTTTGTATCCTAGCAGTATTTGGTATTTTGGAAGCAATATCAAATTGTATTAACAATTTCGTGCCTTTTGCAATAAAAATGTTTTCTTTAAGACTTTGCATTTTCAAACATTTTTTTGCCAGTAGTTTTACAAACGGTATCAAGTCTTTTGGAATCATTTAAAATCTTCTAGAAATAGTATCAAGCCTTTCAGCTGCAGTATAAAATCTTGTGGAAGCAGTTCAAGCCTTATGAAAGCTATGTTAAGGCTTCTACAAGCATTATCAAGTCTTCCAGCGGTAGTATCAACATTTTTTAAAGCAGTTCAAGGCTCCTGGTAGCTTATCAAGTTTGTTTTAAGCAGTATCAGCCACCGAAGAAACGAAAGGTGAAGTTTAATAATGTTCTCGAATCGAGGGCGGAGCAAAACGTTTTTCTCACACATAAACTCCCTATTCGTACACCTGGTCACTGATATGCTGTCAAATTACCATTTTGGCTCGAATCGTTTGAATACATAGATATCATGAACCGCGGTACTTTAGTAATCTAGGGAGTTTAATACAAATCTCTTATTTGGCAAAGAAACCCGGACTCTCAGTCCGGTGCGAGCACTCACGTCAAAAAAAAAATGCGCGTGTACTGGAGGGTTAACAACCATAACCTAAAAAACAGTGTTTGAAAAAAGATTTGTACTAATAATAATTATTAACTGCAATAAAAAAGGTGATCATAGTAATATAAAGGAAAAAAACAATAAAATATTCGAATTCTTTTGTATACAATTTTATAAAATTTCTTGTAAACTCCTTACTTTTATCCCTTTTTTAATTAGCTGTGAAATTGATAACAAGTTATGTTTTTTTTCTTCTACTATTAATGCATTTATTGTAATTTGTCTATTTTTATAATATGCTTTCAAAGTTGATTTCTTCTTTGCCATCATATACACTCAGCAGCAGAAGTCTGCGTACAAAATACTTGTAATACTTTAATTGAAAAAATAAGAGTCATAATCTAATGTGATAAACTTGATTTTTTTTTATTTTGTATATTAACTACATATAATTCTATTAACAAAATATGCTTCAACAAAACAGAAACAGTAGTTACAGAAAAAATCAAAACTAAAAATTCTACAAATAACGGGTATGCAAAAATTTGCGTACAAGTCAGGACAGTATTTATAAAAAATTCATAAATGAGATCATTGTTTTTATATTAATATGAGGTCGGATAACCTTTACGTTTAATGACCTCCCTTAAACGTTTAGGCACGGAGTGCACTAATTTCTTCGTTTCGTCCGAACTGATTTTGGCCCATTCCTCAATCATAACATTTTTTAACGTTTCCTTCGACGTTATGTTGTGTTGCCGAATCCTGCGTTCCAGTAAATCCCAGAGGTGTTCGATGGGATTCAAGTCCGGCGATTGTGGAGGTGTTTTAAGTTGCGTTGGGGTATTGTATAGTAGCCAAAGCTTAGTGTTGTGGGCGCAATGTTTGGGGTCATTATCTTGTTGAAAAAAGTATTCGGGCCCCAAGCCCAAGTTTTCGATGCTAGGCTTCAAATTTTTTTTTAAATGTTTATATACATTTTATGGTCCATTGTCGATGTTATGAAAACCAACCTTCCCACCCCTTTGGTGCACATACACCCCCAAACCATAACTCCACCACATCCGTGTTTTACAGTCGCTTTCAAATTTTCGGGATTAAGGGCAGTATTAGGTTTTCTCCATACAAGTTGTTTACCCTTAATGCCGAAAATGCAAAATTTGCTCTCATCTGTAAAGAGAACTTTCTCCCAGAATTCAATGGGCTTGTCTAACAATAAGAGTTTTTTTGCAAAGGCGATCCGCTTCTGACGATTGACCTCTGACACAAATGGCTTTTTTCGTGCAACGCGACTGTGATAGTTAACTTTTTTTAACGTCCTTCTCATCGTATCTTTGCTGATAGTTTTATGAAATTCTTCTTGTACATTTTCTACTATTTTTTTTGCCGTCAGCCTAGGTTCTTTTCTAACCTGCTGTACAATTTTTCGCTTCTCTCGGTTTGTTAAAAGGGGTGGTCTACCAGATCGCGGACGTGAGAGGTAATCTTCAGTGTCTTTATAATTATTAATTACTCTTTGAATGGAAGAGTGTGACCTGCCGACAGTTTCTCCTATTTTTCGAAAAGATTTTCCCTCTTTCCATAACTTTACAATAATTTTTCTCTCTCCCAATTCAATTTCCTTTCCTTTCGTGTCCATTCTAACTTTTAGCTTCTAAGCCTCTGCTAATATAATTGACACCGATTATCTTTTATTTAAATCGGAAAGCGTACATCGCCAACTACGTATTTAAGTAAATAAGTATATTTTGGAGAAGGCGTCTTTATTTGTACGCAGATTTTTGCATACGCATTATTTGGAGAATTTTAATTTTTTTGTAACTAATATTTCTGTTTTATTGATGCATATTTTGTTAATAGAATTATATGTAGTTAATACACAAAATAAAAAAAAATTGAAGTTTATCACATTAGATCATGACCCTTATTTTTTCAGTTAAAGTGTTAGAAGTTTTTTGTACGCAGACTTCTGCTGCTAAGTGTAGTTACACATTTTAAGAAATAATCTTTCCTTTTCCTTCCTTTTTCTTTTAATTTTAACCATTACAGTCCATACGCCAAAATTACAGATCTATCCCTTATCCAGGTAATATACCATACAAAATAAAACAAACCTTCAAAAAACATGACATCAATTTATCCTTCACAAATAATAACACCTTACAGAAACTACTTTTTAATGCTAAAGACCACATAGATATACTAGACAGTAACGGTGTATATAAGTTAGAATGTGATTCTTGCAGAGCTTATTACATTGAAGAAACAGGCCGCCCTTTAAAAACTCGGATAAGGGAACACATACAAAGAGAAGAATCCAACTTTGGCAGCCACATATCCACTCACAAACATGTTTTTTATAAAGACAAAAACGTGAAACTTTTACATCGAATTAACAAAAGCTACAAACTCAATTTACTCGAAAAATATGAGATAGAGTGACACAAAAATCTCAAAACAGAATTAGAATGTCTCAATGATCAAGTATCTTATTCCGTTATTCCAATTTATAAATCTTTGTCAAAACCTTTCCCACAGGATACCGAGGGCTCTCATGCAAACGTACATGGGAGTCGCAGATCCTGAGGATATATATTTTTTCATTTTCACGTTGATTTCATCCCCCCCCTCTTTACCACACTTTCTTTTCATTTCCAGTTCTAATCCTTACAATAGATGATTCATATTCTTATTTTGATTACTTTTATTTTAAATCTTTTATATATAATATAGTTGATTTTATTTTAAATATTTTATATAAGCTTTGCGCTTGCGTATTGTACCTAATTTTAATACTAGTGACTTTACAACCCGTTTTATCTTTTCGATCTATATCTTCTTTTGCTTTAAACTCGTTTTAACTTCTACATGTTTCATACGATTTTCATTTGTATCAAGATTTTATTTTTCATCTTTTATTCTGTTCTTATGATTGTATTGATTGGATTTTCTCTGTAGACGTTGCTTTTTCTTTGTAAGTACTTTTTGTTTAGTTCATTTTTACCATTTTTCTTTGTTACGCCATTTCAATTGGTCATGTTCCTTTCTGATGAAAAATTTTAAGTTTAAATTATATAATTTAGATTCACAATTTAATTTTAAATAACTTTGTAATAGTTTATTTTCAATTATCTTACTTAATTACAACTTTTTGTAGATTTCTGATGATGCCCACAAGGAATGGGCGAAACATGTAAAAATTATTGCAATTAATACTATAATATAACCAGCAAAAATGCAAAAAGAAACTTGTTTTAATATTATTCATTTATAAACTGGTTAAAATGGATTACTTCTTTGATTTTAAACTTTTTAAATAATCTTTACATACATATATATACCAGCGAAGAAACAGCAACAGAACGGAAGTCAGTTATTGATTACATACTAGTAAAAGAGGTAAATAAAGGAAAAATTGTGGACTCAAGAGTGAGAAGAGGGTCGGAAATAGGAAGCGATCACTTTATGCTAGTCGCCAAAATTAGAAACAACAGAGAAGGAAATGTGAAGTCAAGGATAGAAAAAAGGAAGAAACATGAATTAATCAAAACTTACAAACTGAGAACAGAAGAGATAAGCACAAAATACGGAGAAAAGGTTACGAGTATAATAGACGAAGATATAAGGAGGAAATCAAGTAAAATAGAAGATGCGTGGAAGATGATGAGAGACGCAATGTTAATGGCAGCAGAAGAGATTTGTGGAAAACACCGTAATAACAAGAACAAGAATCAAACCAAGTGGTGGATAGAAGAAATAAAATCGCAGATAAAAGTTAAAAAAAGGGCTTGGAAGAAATATTTGAGCAGGAAAACTGTGCAGTATTATGAACAGTATAAGATTGAAAGGCAGAAAGCAAGAGAGATGGTTAGGGAGGCAAAAAGAAGAAGTTGGGAAGAATTCGGACTGAAAATGGAGAGGAATAGTAGGGAGAACCAAAAACTGTTTTATAACATATTGAAGAAGTGCAGAAATGAAAATGGACACAAGGAAAGGTGGATAAAAGACAAGAATAATGAAGTAATAAAGGACGAAAAGAAGATAATGGAAAGATGGAAAGATCACTTTGAAGAACTCCTCACGAAAGATCCAGACAAATACAACAAACGGAGGAAACGATAAAAAATCTGATTGAGAGAGATGATTAAGTGTTTGAGGGACAAAGAAATGAAGATATTGGTAAACATATATCAAAAGATATGGCAAGAAGAATATATACCAGAAGAGTGGAAAACATCTCTTATAGTACCAATATTCAAGAAAGGTGATAGAAGACAATGCAACAACTACAGAGGAATTACACTAATTAATACAAACATAAAAATACTAGAACAAATTATAGAACATCGAATAAAACCTTTAATAGAGAAAACACTAGATCAAGCCCAGAGTGGATTCAGGAAGGGGAGAAGTATACAGGACCACATATTTACACTCAAACAAATTATTGATAGTTAGGCAACAAAAAGGAATATACCTAGGATTTATAGACCTAGAAAAGGCTTTTGACAAGGTACCGCGTGAAAGATTATGGACAATTTTGAGACGGAGAGGAGTTAGCACAAAATTGATAAAAAAAATAAGAGCCATATACGATAACAACACAACAAGAATCATTTATAATAATCAAAAATCAGAATCTTTCAATACTAATGAAGGACTAAGGCAGGGCGGTGGATTGAGCCCAACACTGTTCATCACATATATGGACGAAATTACAAAGAAAATGAACAAAACAAGGAAACAGGTAACGATAGGTTATAGGAAACTAAAAAGGGTACAAATCGACATTGGTGCTTTTGCGGACGATATAATACAAATTTCGAACTCGGCGATAAAACTACAAGAGAGACTAGAGAAACGGAATGAAACCTTGAAAAAATACGGAATGAGCACAAACAAAGAGAAAACAAAAGTAATGATAATAGGGAAGGAAGAAGCAGTTAACATAAAAATTGATAACATAAAAATAGAGCAAGTACGGGAGTTTAAATATCTCGGAGTCAAAATCACCCAAGATGGAAAAATGTTTAGCGAACTGGAAGAGAGGATAGCAAACACCAACAAACTGTATTACCAGATTAATAAAGCCCTGATAAATAAGAAGGAAGTAACGAGAAACACAAAACTCAACGAGAAAAAGAAAATGGAGATAAGATATCTAAGAAGGGTAAAAGGAGTGACAAAAAGAGATAGAATAAGGAGCAAAGATATCAGAAAAGAATTAAATATGGAAACTCTAGAAGAGTATATAGAGAAGAGACAACTGAGCTGGTGGGGACACTTAAATAGACTTAAAGAGGAGATACCGGTGAAGCAAGTATGGGAAGCAAGGCCGTGTGGTAGAAGAGGAAGAGGGAGACGAAGACAGGAGTGGAATGGTGTAATAGCTAAATAATTAATATAATATTAGACAGTAGAGGGTTGCAGATACAACAAGCTAGAACTTTTTCCAAAAACAAAAAGAAATGGGCCAAATTTGTACATAAACAACAATGAATAGTTTATGTTTAATTTATGTTTTAAAAACATCTGTTCTGGATTTTGGCATTGAGTATATTGACTTTCAAATGATTATAATGTGTTCTATCACTGTATTCATCACTAAGTCACTAGTTCTTCTGTAAGACGGATGCATTTTTCCACACATCTCCGTACATCTTTCAGAATATTTTCATGCATTTTTAGAATACAATCAATTCTTCCATTAGATATGTGGACAGTTATCAATGAAAAATTTGTTACATACTAAAATATTCCCACGCGAAGTGACCAAATAACATTTTTAAGCACATCCTACTAGTCGCAATTTCAATCCCCGACCAATTTTAAATTGTACAAAACATTGGAATTTTTTAAAAAGTAAAACATGGGCTAGTTATACATAAACAAATTTACATTAAATTAAATATAAAATTCGTGATATCTCATTTAAAAATAGACTTAAACCTTACACCACTTTCAAAATAAACAATCCATTTATTCACATTTTAACCTCAATTTATTCCACCAGACATGGCATTTACACTTGAACACTGGAGAGAACTACTACGAGATGTGGATGGATCACTCGTGCTTGCGGGTGATTTTAATTCACTTCACGAGGAATGGGGATGTAGAAATAACAACAACAAAGGTAAATCACTGTTACGCATATCCCGAGAAAGAAGCCTCACTGTGGCAAATGACGGAAGAGCTACACTTTTCACGTATAACGAACAGACGAAAAGCGTAATAGACCTATTTTTGATTTCAGAAGCTCTAAGTACAAGAGCTACTTCCCATACTGAATGGGATACTCTCGGCAGCGACCACTTTCCGGTCTGCTTGGAACTGAGGTTACAAAATTCAGCCCAAATCAACAGGACGATAATGAAGGTACCATCGGTAGCACTGAGAGGGATCAGATGGATACATAATATTAACGATACATATGAGAACTGGTCGACAAAAATGCAAGGTGCGGCTCAACAGTCTGATGGCAGGAAAACAAACAAAAAAACACTGTTAGAATTCGCAGATACCTAATAAGGACGTATCTGAGGGATAAAACCCCAACTAATTATCTCATTGCCAAGAGAAATATTGCAATCTCAAAAAAAATTCTCTTAAGAAAGAAACGGGCACATTTCAAAACTTTCTGTTTATCATTGGACCGTATGACACCACTAAATCAGATCTGGCACAAGGTGAGGATATACAACCGTGCAGTGTTTGGTGATAGAAAACAACAGCCAAACAATTACGAATGGACAGAGGAATTTATGAATAGAATAACACCCCCCACATCACAACAAAAGAGGAAATACACTTGGAAAACATAGAAACAGTGGATACTGACACAACTGGATGTACCTATCTTCTCACATTGAAAGAATTTGACAACACAATAAACAACAAAAAGAATACATCGGCCGGAGCAGTTGGCATAACATACTCAATGCTAAAAAATCTCCCTAAAAATTTCAAAACCTTTTTGATAGCTCTATATAACAAAACATTACGTGGCGGAAACACACCAGAAGAATGGAAAATTATAATGATTGTTCCAATTCTTAAAGTTGGACTTTAGGAAGGGGAAATGAGTACACCACGCCGTAACAACGTTGGTGACAGATATACGACTGGCCTTTGTGGAAAGGAATCTACTGCTGGCTGTTTTTATTGACATCAAATCGGCATACGACAATGTTCATATCCCCACGTTGATCCGCATAATGCAGACGACTGGTATCCCGTATCCCGTTACTAGGGTTATCCATCAATTATTCGCAGAGAAATACCTCAAATTGAAAAACGATCCAAACAAAGTGGGAACAAGGCTAAGTTTCGGGGGACTCCCGCAAGGCAGCTTCTTAAGTCCCATCTTATTCCATATTTATATGTCCTCACTCAAACAGGAGTTGAAACAGTATGGCGTCCATGCAATTAGCTATGCCGACGATCTAGTCATATACTGTAAGTCAGAGAGCGCGGAAATGGTAGCAGACCGAATAAATAGGGCAATGGAATCCTTAAACAAATTTTTAAATGATCGTCAACTAGACATATCAATACAGAAGACAAAGTCGCTGATGTTTACAAGAAGGAGGAAAGGAACACGACCATTAATAAAGTACGACAACAAACCAATAGAATATGTAGAAAATATAAAGTATTTGGGATTCCATATCAATTGCAAACTCAGTTGGAGGGAGCATATTAATGCCACAAATAAGGCTTGCACTGGTGGCATCAACTTAATAAAATCTCTATCAAGTACCACATGGGGGGTGACCCTGTAATACTGTCTACAATAATGTAATACTGGGCGATCATCAGATCCAAACTCGACTATGGCTTATGGATACTATTACCTACACCAAAAATATTAATAAATAAACCAAATGTGATGTGTAACGAGGCATACAGATCCATACTTGGAGCACTTAGATCATCTCCCACCAATGCCCTCGCAAACGAGGCGGGAGAAACATCTATCGAGATTAGAGCAAAAGACCTGTGCGCCAGATTTCTAACCAGGAGTTTAAACATCATTAATTGCCCCATCATAAACAGAGTAGATAAGATAACAGAAACCTATATCTCACGTCCATCATTAAAATTTCGCCTGCTAATTGTGGAAATGTACAGCAAGCTTAAGCCTGCTGTTCCATATGTATATAGGGAAAAGACCAACAACATCCATAACGTGGAATACAATATCAGGAAGTTCACTCCGGCGGTAGCCTTCACACCGGACTCCTACAAGGGTCCTGGGAGGGGAGTTGAAGCTGGAGGAGCAATGGGAAGAGCAATAGAATCTTATATCGCAGAAAAATGGCCGAATTTTCAGTACATATATACAGATGACTCATTGCTGCCCTCTCCTAGTAAAAGCGTATCATGTGGAATATATGCCCCTATCCTGGAGATAGAGGAATACTATCATTTACCGGATGAACTAACAATTTTTTCCGCGGAAGTATATGCAATACTTACGGCACTAACGTTTGTAAAGGAGAGATCTATCACAAAGGCTCTGATTATCACCGATTCTCGTAGCACATTGGAACGAGAATCGGAACGAGATAAAAAACTGTAATTTCAGAGTAAAGCTACATCCCTACATAACCATTAAATTAATGTACGAAATACACCGAATGGGTTTTGAGATAGCCCTGCTCTGGGTCCCAGGATATGTCGGCGTCAGAGGAAACGAGAAGGCGAAAGAATTGGCAAATAAGGGATACCACAAAGAAACCCTCAAAATAAAGATACATGGAGAAGAGTTGTACCAACAAATTAAGACGGAGTTGAACCTGGAATGGGAACAGGAATGTGTCAACCAACAGTGCAGAGGGTTTCTTGGTATAGAAGGATGCCTTTTGTGTCACGATATTTCTCGACGCTCATGGTCAGGCTAAGATTGGGTCATGCACTTACCCCCTCTTATCTATACAAGATTAAAGTAAGAGACAATCCATATTGTGAGTGTGGAGAAGAAGGCGATCTGAATCACATATTCTTTACATGTTACAGATTAGAGGCACATCGCCAAAAGCTGTTTGAGGAACTACTTAAACAACATGCTAGCTTCCCAGTTAACCTGGCCTCCCTATTGGCAACCGGGTCATTCGAAATATACATATTGTTGTATAAATACGTTATTTCCTCAAGAGTAAGACTCTGACAATAATGACAAATGGTAGAAGAAGCAATACTGTAAAAGACTGAATAGGTATAAGAGAGCAATAAATAGATTAGGAAATGACTGTGATACTAGGAACCTAGTCCTTTAGCAATTTGTGCATTTAATCTCCCTTTTCCAGATCTGGTGCGAGGGTCACCCCAAGGTTCCCTGGAAAAGTCGGGTCACCGGACCCCTGGCTCGAAGAAGAACTACCATCCCATTAACCTATTTTAACGTGTTGTCTTGTATATGTATATGTCAGCGTTTACTGTTGAATATTGTATGTATTTGTAAATTGTCAAACCACGGGACAGATTAATGGAGCTGAAGAAAGAAGGTGTCGTTTAATGGGGATTGAAACTAATGGAGACCCTGTGACTGGAGAATGATATGAACGGAAGTTCGAACTCCAAAACCCAACCAGAAACATCATAATAATAATAATTAACCTCAATTATTGAGCTCAAGAAAATGTTATTAAAAATGAAGAAAAAACAAATTTGATAATAATCGTAAATAATCCAACAGAAATCCTAAAAAATGTATCTTGAGAAGCATACAAGTATTATAGAAAAAAATAATAAACTATACAAAAACGAGAAAATAAATTGATTTTTTGGTTATGTTGCTTGAATTTGAGGTTATATCCACGTACGTTTCCCGTCAAAACCAAATTCACCACATTCTTCAGATAATCCACGTTTTCAAACGACTTAAATTACTTGTAATCACAATTATTAACTTACCTAAACCATGTATTATTTTAAAATTTGTTTCGCTCTATTTTTATTTACAACCAAACTGAACAATGTTTTTGGGTTTGATTCTGATCAATTAGAAGTGTTCGACGTAGTGGAAGAAGTAAAAGTGAATTTTTATGAAGCATTCAACATTACACAGGTAACATCATCCCATAAAAGATTTGCATAGAATAACGTATTTCTAATATTCTAGAATGCATCTCTATCGGACATTAAAAGTGCTTTTCGGAGACAATCTTTACTACTTCATCCAGATAAAAACCCCGGGGTGGATACTTCAGAACAATTTAGACACGTCGTAGCAATATATGATATATTAAAAGACGCAAATAAGAGAAAATATTATGATGATGTCCTTGTTAACGGACTACCAAACTGGAAATCTGCTGTTTATTATTACCGGTACGTCCGAAAAATGGGGTTATTAGAAACGTCGATTATATTGTTCATTATAATCACTATTGGGCAGTACTTAGTAGCATGGGGAGCTTACTTTGAGAAGAAATTAACTTTAGATCAAGTAAAAGGAAAGAAGCAGAAAAAAATAGTTGCAACAATCGAAATTCCAAAACCATCATTTTTAGATACTTTGCCATTTCAAATCCCAAAATGGACCATCTCACTTATTATATCAACCCCAAGTTTCATAACATATTTATATTCGTATTTCAAAGAAAAAGCGATAGAAAAGGTTGAGGAAATCATCCAAAAAGATGAACAACCTGAGGAAACTGTTGTTGTAGAATCAAAAACAGTCAGACGAAGAAAACCTGGTTTTAAAATACCAGAAGGGCCCAATTTTGAAACAACAACTAATTATTCATCACCTGAAAATATCGGCGATTCTCAACCTCCACCAATTTCCGGTGGATTATGGACTGATGAAGATTTAGAACAGTTAATATCACTTGTTAAAAAATATCCAGGAGGAACTTCTAATCGCTGGGAGTTAATTTCCGAAGCTTTAAATCGATCAGTGCCAGAAGTGACCTATATGGCAAACAAAATGAAAAATAATGCGTATAGATTACCTAGTCAACAAGATGAAGAACCAAGCGAGCCGATTAAAGTGAAGCAAAAAACTAAGGGCGGAAAATTGGGTGTGGAACAATTACAAAGTAATTGGAGTCAGACGCAACAAAAAGCGCTTGAAGATGCCTTAGTTAAATTTCCGAAAGGTTGTTTGGAACGTTGGGATAGAATCTCGGAAAACGTTCCTGATAAAAGTAGGGAGGAGTGTATGTTGAGGTATAAAAGTTTAGTTGAAGCGGTTAAAAATAAGGATAGTAGTCTTAAGGAGTGTAGTTGAAGTGAGAAAAAATATTTTTTATTTATACTTGAAAAAAATAAATTTAACTAAAAAGAGATTTGTGTTTTGTTATTGCGTTTATTGTAACTTTTTGTTTTAGAAACATTAAAAAATATGGTTTTGCTACATATTGAGAATATTTGTCAATTTGACACTATTGTTAACGCTTTTCACTTTGAGTCTTATAGATTCCCTCCACTTCAGTTTTGGTAATGTTTAATTATAAACTTAATTAACTTAATTTTCAAAGTCTTAATAATAATAAGGGATTTGTGTAAATAGACACATCAGTGACGTGTCAATTCCGTATTTTTTCAGTGTCAATGAAATCTGTGAAAATTGAAGTACGTCAGCAACGATATTTTTCAAATTTCACTTACGAAATTTTGTACGCGCTTTGACGTGTAATGTAAGCGTAACTATTTAAGCTAGTGCAAAAAAATTAAAAAAACATAAATGTAAGAAGAACTAAAGGAAATATTTAATTGTGTGTAAAGAAGTTGTAGATTAAGAAAATGAACAGGGTGGGCCAAATTGGATACATTTAAAAGGAAACTCGTGTTTCTATAAGAAAGCCTGAGTATCTAAGGCTTGATTTTTATAAGAGCAGCGCTGTCCTAAGATACTTGACGTCCCAGGACTAGATTGGACGAAAGAAACGAGTGCGCCCCTTTACATACAAAATTAAAAACAAAGAGAGAAAAGATAAAAAAACATAAGATTGCTAAATCAGTTTGTAAAGTACTCTCTTTCAGAAATTAAATGCCACCAGACGTACAGCTAAACATAACACAACCCAATCTTATGTATTTGAATTGAAGTGAAACTAGAACTAACACTAAACTTAGAACTAGAATCATTCAGATTTAGCAGTCTTGAGAGATGTATAGCTAAACCCGAATGTTCGAACGAACACTAGACCTAAAAGTGGAAAGATTCGGGTTTATATCTGCTGCTCATCCCTCCAGACTGCTAAACCTGAATGATTCTAGGTCTAGTTTAGTAAACTAGTAGAGAATAAAACTAGTAATTAGTTTTACTTTAATTGAAATATACAGAGTTGCCAAATCAGTTTATAAAGTACTCTGAAATACAAACTATTAATTGTAGAGGCCTTTGAACCTAACCCAACTCAAGCCTGTGTATTTGAGCCATAGCCGTTATAAGGCAATCCAATTCAACCCAACCCTATATATTTGAACCAGAGTCATCCTAAGATATTTTGCGCTCCAGTGCTGGGTTAGACGAACGAAATGAATGGCACCATGAATTTCATTGCAAAATAAGGCGCCCTGCCAAGAGTTGGCGTCGCAGGGCTGTAGCCTTAATAGCTATTAGGTTGATAGACGGTGCTGTACAAGAAACTTAATGGTAAAAACCGCATATCGATATCGGTTATGATTTCAGAGAAAAAAGGCAATTTCAGAAAGTATATCTTGTTGTATTGTTGCCACCTTGTTGAAAAAACTTTGTTGCTTCATTTCCGAATTCTTTATACAAAGTTGCAAATTCTCCCCCAGTGTCTCTCTCTCTGCTTCCATACTTCATGCATCCATTTTCGCTTCTTCGTCATTGCTAACTGTGTTAGTAAACATCTGGATCAATAGCATAAAAAGCAAAACGTATCTACTGGACGTGTATAGAGATGCGTCAATAAGAAATCACGAATATCACGTATACTGAGCTAATACGGAATTAATGCGGAGCTGAAAGGTCACTGATGTGTGTAAACAGAAAATTGCACTGACAGTGATGCAATACTGACCGCAAAAGTCGTCACTGTGCCGGACGTGTTTGAATGTTTTCATATAAAGCAAAGGCAACGATGTTATTTATCACTGATACGGATACGGTACGGAACTGATACGTCATTGATGTGTGTAAATAGACCTTAAGGATAACTCTTAGGAAACGCAGCATGTTACGAAAAAACTTTATGAACAAAACTTGTGGCGAGATCTCTATTTTACGATAGGTATTGCTTTTTTTTGCACGTTTGCTCTAAAATGCCTAATTAGCAAGATAAATATGATAATTTTATGGATTTCCATTATTTACATGTCGTTAAGGATAACACTTGGAGAATCGGAGTAGGGGAAGGTGGGGCAACTTCATACAGCTTTTACGTTTTATTCCTTTTTAGTATTGACATCTATCTCGATTCGTTAAACATTAATAATATAATTATCTGCCTTTATAATAAAAAGACAACATTTGCGTAAATTTACGTGTATGGTGTTCTGTAATACTTTTTTCAGAAAATAAAATATAACAACACAACAAACAGTTTATGAAGAGTTATCATGCCAATGCAAAACGTTTTTGAATTAACGTTGGCTGAGATATGGGCTTTTAAAGAGTATGGTAATATTTGCCAAAAGACACTTAAAATCAAAATAACTCGAAAACAAAATACACTAGATACCAACAACGTTTATCAAAGTTAACTTATTTTTTGCATGTAATTAAAAGGTGTAAGGTAGACCGGAAGTGGCGGTCATCAAATATTTTAAATTAAAAGATCGGAATGAACAACCCATGTTACCAAAATTTCAAGCCTCTATGAATAGTGAAACTTAAAAAACTTCTAATCAATCAGTTACTTGGACCACCTATATAGGTGTCTCTGAAATGCGTGTACAACGGAAGACCACACATTCATTGGCTCAAAACAGGTCGATTTAAGTTAACTTATCTATATACTAAATTGCTTTGTTTCGCCGCTAGAGGACGTCAAAGTTAGCAAAAGGGATTCGTTTATTCTCTAGAAATGATGGAAAAGCCATATCTTCAGCAGTTATTACTCCATATTTTTTTGGCTGAGTAGGCGATGATTAATCAATTAAATTGTCCGGATAGCCCATTTAGTTCTGAAACTTTTTCATACCTTTGGTACCTTGTTTTTTTTCTGAAACTTTGGTGGGCATTGAAGTCAAAAGTCCTTGCCTCTACAATTGATTATGAACAACAAATACTATGAAAAATTTCCCTAGTATTCAATTCCTTATTTAAGTGCCAAACACATTGAGATTTTGTAGTCGAAATGACGTAAACAAGGGTTACAGATACTCAAACATTCCTTTTTTCTGGCTTAACTACTTATGTAATCAAAATCTTATAAGAGACAATATTCGCTAAACACATGACTTTTCCAACATTTCCGTGTTTTTAAAATTTTACCCAAAACCATAAAAAGACGTTGATTGATCCAAGGAACACACTTCTTAAAAATGATTTAGATTCATGAACGCGTTCTCCAGTTATAATGAATAAACGAATTTTTTTTGCTAACTTTAAGGTCCTCTAGCGGCGAAACGCAGCAACGTTGGATATAGATAAGCTAACTTTAATCGGCCTGTTTTGAGCCAATGAATCTGTGGTCTTCCGTTGTACACGCATTTCAGAGACACCCCAGTATAGGTGGTCCAAGAAACTAGATGATTAGAAGTTTTTTAAGTTCCACTATTCGTAGAGGCTTGAAATTTAAGACCACAGATTTGAAGGAATCTGTTCCATTGTACACACATTTCAGAAACATACTGTATATAGGTATTTCAGAGTAAGCGCCTTATTTTTTTAGCTGTAAACATGTGTGTATCTATAAACAAGGGTTGTAATGTCAATTTTTGTGAGAGTTGTGTTATTTTCTTTCATTTCAGAATTTTCATGCAAAGCTCAAAATTTGTTTATTAAAAATGATATTTATCCTCGAAATTGTCCTAAAGAAAATTCAGGTTTAATGGACACAGCGTGTATTGCAAAAAAGGTTCTAGCTGAAATAACCCAAACACCATGAACATATTTTTGTGTGTAAAATCAGAATACGTAAGAAAAGCTATATCATTCCATTTAAAATAGCATAGGTATGTTTATTTAAACATTAATTGTTACAGTTCAAAAATTTAAGTAACATCAAATTAAACAGCAACAACAAATAATTTTTAGAATAAAGATTTATTAATGAATGAAATTACGGATATAAATCCTCATCGCTTGTTTATTCCATTCATAAATTCAAAATCGCACCTGAAAAATCCGTACCTGATTCTGAAAATCTGCCATCTTAAACCAGTCCAAATTTCACATACCAGTTCCCTTTCAGCAACTGTAGATACAACTTGTTAATAAAAAAGATACATTTATAAATTCAAGCTCATAATAACAGTTAAAAATAATAATAATTTTACACTTATTCAAAATGTTTGGAGATATTCAAGAAAGCAATTTAACATCTGAAATTATTGTAATACGCGGACAATTAATGACTTAATAATTTATTAATGAATTAATAATTTTAAAATTCATGTTGTAGTAACGAACCTGAAGACGGAAAACTTATTTCCGAAACTGGTCATTAAGTTCAAATAAAGAATTTTTTCTTCTTCGGATTTTTTTGATTTTTTATTTAAAAGCATCTATAACCGCATTAAGCGAGGTCTTACCGTTGTATTCGAAATGTGAGCGGTATTGTCTAAGAATACCGGTATGCGCCTTCGAAGTTGGCCGAATTATTTCTTTTGATACAAAAATACTTCCTCAACCCTTGGTTTTTGATTGCTTCTAATCGTCTTATCTTTATATCTCGGCCGACGTCTTCGAAGTTGACCACCCAAAATATCATGAAATTGGATTGGACTTCAAAATTCCAATACAACCCAATGCTTCAAAGACTTCGACCACCCCGAGTATCATGAACGACTGTCTGGGTGACTGAAGTGTTGAGTTGGGTTGGAACTTCGAAATCTAACCCAACCCAATCCAACTTAGTGATGCTTTGGTCGGCCAACATTTTTGTATCAAATGAAATAATCTCGGTTGCCTTCGAAGACGTCGACCGCCCCATGTACCATGAATAACAATTTGTACGGCAAAAACCTTAAAATTGGATTTGGTTGGGTTGGCTTTCGAAGGGCAACTTCAGGGAAACCATTCATTTCAACCTTCTTTCATCATTTCATCCTTTCACGCATTCTTCCTGAAACGGAAATCATTTCATATGATGCTTCTTCCTTGTGGAACCCACAGGAAACCATAGTTTTTCTAGTTGGAAAGGTGGAGCACTGCAAGGAGGAGTTCTCCTCTACATCTTATTTCCTCCTCTTTTCATTGTCATCGTGTGGACCGCCATGATACTCCATCTCCATCTTTCAAACTCAATTTAAGTCAGTGTCGTGAACCAAAATCAAAGTATGCCCATCCCTTTTAGAAATTTTAGTTTTTACTAAAATTTCGAAATTTTTTACTAAAATGTTATGTATTTTACGAGAACAAAATCATACATGTATATCGTAATTTTTTTTTGAAATATCATTTTTGAACTCAACCTAAATATAGTATTTCACAAAGTTAACGATATAAGTAATCATTTTGAAAAAATCGTAATAAATCGAATTCTTCAGATGTCTTAAGATTTTTATGATTTTTAAAGGAAAGTATATTGTTTCCTCAAAATAAAACCATACTTGAATATCTTAATTCAATTGTTGAGTTATCAATTTTTGAACTCAATCTAAATTTGTAGCATTTCATGAAATTAACGATTTCCTTAATCAATTTGAAAAAATCGTAAAAAATCGAATTCTTCGAAAGAAAGTATGTCTATCTGAATTCATTTTCGAGATATCAAGTTTTCCTAACTTTGTAGTATTTTATAAAATTAATTTGTAGCATTTTATACAAATAACAATATCCTTAATAATTTTTGAAAAATCATAGAAAATCGATGTGTAAAAATAATTTTAAAAAGAAATGGATTTTTGGAATCAGTTTTAAAATTTAATTAATTATGACATAATAAAAAAGTTTTAAGGAAATAAACTTCGTGATTTGTATAACAATTTATACCAAAAATTGTTGTACAAATTTTTCAATTTTTTGGAAAAAAAATCTTGTAACAAGAGACTTAAGTGTATTTATAAGTTATTCTGTTAAAATTATCTATCTAATACATCAGTATAGTTAAATGTAAATGTTAACACATCGTAAATAGAATCCAACTAAAAGTAGAACATTATACTGAAAACATTAAAGTTTATCATTTCATCTCTCATCTTTCTTCAACTAAACCTGAATATTTCTAGTTCTAGGTCAAGTGTCAGTTCTACTTTCAGCATTAAAATAATTCATTCATACTTAAACGGTATAGAAATAAACATTTTTTACATAACGGACTTTTTTTTTATTGAGTGTACTTCTAAAACTCAATTTAATAACATCAAAATATAAATACAAAAGCTTACATATTAACGTATTTTATCTTATTAGTTAACTTATTGGTGTTTTCTTTGAGTGATAAAGTCCAGATAATGCATCTTGTAAAGCTCTTGAGCACGCAATTTTTGCTTTAAAACCTCCCGCCCGTTCCTGTTCCAATTCTGAACGAATATGAGTTAAATAACCATCATTACAAATTTGTTCATCAGTCGGTAATTTAGGACCGTCGTTTAGGAATATGGGTGCTTTATAAACGAAAAGAGGTCCCTCATCGGTCGGTATGGGTAAAAATGTGTTTTGTTGTCTTCCAAGTTGAATTCCGGTTGAGAATTGGGTAACTTTTTGGGGTATTTTAACTTCTTCTTTACTTTCTTTAACACTTTGAACGAAAGTTTCAACAATGCTTTTTGCATTACCGGTTGAAAACATTAATTCGTCGATTAGGGCTTCTTTTTCTCGAATTTTCTTTTTCTTAGCCTCAATTTCTTCCATTTTTACTTCATTTCTACGAATTTCTTCTTGATGCTTTTCTAACTCTAATAACTCTTCCAATTCATATTCATCTCGCCCCAATTTATTTTTATTTTTAAGTATCTGTTCCCTGTTGTCCCTTTTATGTTGTTCAATTTTTTTATTTGTATTCACGACATCAATATCGTTCGTAAGGTTAAAAATAATCGTTTCTATTTCTTCAAGATAATCATTGTACTCTCGGGATGAATTAAAGTCTTCTTCTTTCTTATTAAAATCGCGAAGAACTCTTTTTCTTATATCTACTTCTTTCTCAACTCCGGCATCTTCGAAAAGTTGTACGCGAAAGTTGTTTCTACGAAGGGGTATTCGACATTCAGGACAAGATCCAGCACCTAAAAATTAACACTATTGACGATAGGGTTAATTTTTTAAACTTACTTTACCTTTTAAGAATAATAGGTCCACACAACTCTCGCAAAGTCCGTGACCACACACATTTACCATCATTTTCATTGATGGATTTTGAAATTTTGATGTCCTGCATCTTGGGCACACGCTATCATCCATTTCTATTGATTTAAATTCGTATATTCTCAATTAAATATGATTTTGAAATTGTTATTATGAACATAACCTATACAATTCACGTTTGACGGTTTTGACGTTTAAATCCTGTAGGGAATTTGAATATTAAGATAATTGACAAAAATTTTTGTGCTAATTTTATTTTATATTGATCATTTAATATTATTCGCTATATAAAATTGTGTCAAAAACTATTTTAGATCGATTTCAATTAATTCAGGTTTAATTTAAATGTAGCAAAATGATTTTTGTGTTGTATGATAAATACTTATTAGGAAAGTTGTTTCAATCGATTACTTCAACTTGACAATACAGTTTGTATTCAAGTCTGGATCTGTCAAACAAAGTGAGATAAAGGAGAGCTGTGTTAATGGTGTTTCTTGATATTTTACAGTTGTGCTCGATTATTAAGCGATAACAACTGGTTAGATGAGTCGATGAGAGTAGGTAAGAGTTTATTTTAATTTTTTGTTATAAAATTGATTTACTTTTCTTTCATTTAACGATGGTTAAGCCCTAATCAATAAAGACCCCCTTGTTCGTAATGTTCGCTCAATAAATCTCGTCTATGATTATTTAAAATACATTTATCTCTTTGTATATGTTTCGGTTTATATTTAGAATATGTTGAAATTATTTCATTAAATAATAATTCGTTCTGATGACCCCTATTCGAATAATTTGATATTTATTAATAAACCTGATTTGTACTTTAACCCCTCACGTATTCTCAAATGGTAATAATATTCTTTGTTCGTCGTTATTTTTGTTTAGTCTACACGAAATGATTTTTGTTAATCTTTCTTTATTTGTTATAACATTATTAAATCGATTGAGATAATGTTAATTTGAATCGTTCAATGGTAAAGAGACTCACGCGAGCCTCTGGTGACGCATATCAGCCAATCAGAATCGTTTCTGAATCTCCTAAAGCACTGAAACAACTTTCCCTTTGTTTCATTTAAAATATACGAATTCCGCATTATTGCGCTAAATAAAGCAATTTAACTTTAAATTACACTTTAAATAAGGTATCTTTTTTACCGCATTCTACTTTATTCACTTTGTTGCCTTTCCAATGCAAAAATTATGTAATTACTAAACAGCTTTTTATACGCACAAATGGGACTCATAAAAATTAGTGGACTGTATATACATATACAGTATTTCTCAAAAGTTCATTTTATTTTATAACTGTAAATTCTATATACACTTAGCAGCAGAAGTCTGCGTACAAAAAACTTCTAACACTTTAACTGAAAAAATAAGGGTCATGATCTAATGTGATAAACTCCAATTTTTTATTATTTTGTGTATTAACTACATATAATTCTATTAACAAAATATGCATCAATAAAACAGAAATATTAGTTACAAAAAAAAATTAAAATTAAAAATTCTCCAAATAATGCGTATGCAAAAATCTGCGTACAAATAAAGACGCCTTCTCCAAAATATACTTATTTACTTAAATACGTAGTTGGCGATGTACGCTTTCCGATTTAAATAAAAGATAATCGGTGTCAATTATATTAGCAGAGGCTTAGAAGCTAAAAGTTAGAATGGACACGAAAGGAAAGGAAATTGAATTGGGAGAGAGAAAAATTATTGTAAAGTTATGGAAAGAGGGAAAATCTTTTCGAAAAATAGGAGAAACTGTCGGCAGGTCACACTCTTCCATTCAAAGAGTAATTAATAATTATAAAGACACTGAAGATTACCTCTCACGTCCGCGATCTGGTAGACCACCCCTTTTAACAAACCGAGAGAAGCGAAAAATTGTACAGCAGGTTAGAAAAGAACCTAGGCTGACGGCAAAAAAATAGTAGAAAATGTACAAGAAGAATTTCATAAAACTATCAGCAAAGATACGATGAGAAGGACGTTAAAAAAAGCTAACTATCACAGTCGCGTTGCTCGAAAAAAGCCATTTGTGTCAGAGGTCAATCGTCAGAAGCGGATCGCCTTTGCAAAAAAACTCTTAGACAAGCCCATTGAATTCTGGGAGAAAGTTCTCTTTACAGATGAGAGCAAATTTTGCATTTTCGGCATTAAGGGTAAACAACTTGTATGGAGAAAACCTAATACTGCCCTTAATCCCGAAAATTTGAAAGCGACTGTAAAACACGGAGGTGGTGGAGTTATGGTTTGGGGGTGTATGTGCACCAAAGGGGTGGGAAGGTTGGTTTTCATAACATCGACAATGGACCATAAAATGTATATAGACATTTTAAAAGAAAATTTGAAGCCTAGCATCGAAAACTTGGGCTTGGGGCCCGAATCCTTTTTTCAACAAGATAATGACCCCAAACATTGCGCCCACAACACTAAGCTTTGGCTACTATACAATACCCCAAAGCAACTTAAAACACCTCCACAATCGCCGGACTTGAATCCCATCGAACACCTCTGGGATTTACTGGAACGCAGGATTCGGCAACACAACATAACGTCGAAGGAAACGTTAAAAAATGTTATGATTGAGGAATGGGCAAAAATCAGTTCGGACGAAACGAAGAAATTAGTGCACTCCATGCCTAAACGTTTAAGGGAGGTCATTAAACGTAAAGGTTATCCGACCTCATATCAATATAGAAACAATGATCTCATTTATGAATTTTTTATAAATACTGTCCTGACTTGTACGCAGATTTTTGCATACCCGTTATTTGTAGAATTTTTAGTTTTGATTTTTTTCTGTAACTACTGTTTCTGTTTTGTTGAAGCATATTTTGTTAATAGAATTATATGTAGTTAATATATAAAATAAAAAAAAATCAAGTTTATCACATTAGATTATGACTCTTATTTTTTCAATTAAAGTATTACAAGTTTTTTGTACGCAGACTTCTGCTGCTGAGTGTAAGTACTTTTATGAATATTTTAAGCGTTCAACCATTAAAAAATCTAAGGCTGCGTTAAGCGTCATGAAAATCAGGTACTTAAACATGGGTGTAGTAGTTCCAAGTTTTAGGGCACAAAAGAGGAATTAATGCAAGAATTTTACCATAGGGTTAAAATGGACATATAGAGCTTTGTAATAAATATCGCCAAAGACAGATATTTTTATTGTTATTTATGAAAAAAATCCACAAAGTTGGGTGTATTTTTGGCCACAATGCATCGTTTATACCGAGTAAACTAATTCACAAATTACTTCGAAAATACACTCACTGTGAGCAGAATATTCCCCAGAAATAGTTGAAGATCAGAACGACAACCCTTATTACGTTAATTTCTAGAAAACTTGGAATTACGTACTTACATGTAAACTACAGGGTGTCTCACGTAACTGGTTCATTAGAACTTCTAGGTTCCACTAATCGTAGAGACTTGAAATTTTGGTAACATGGGTGGTTCATTCCGATCTATTAATCTAAAATATTTTCAAGATGGCCACCACATCCGGTCTACCGGAAGTAGACGTCAACTTCGTTATTTTAAATGGAATGCTATAGTTTTTATTACACCATTCAATTATACGTCTGAAAATGTGTTGACTTTGATAATAGTTATTGGTACATAGCGTTTTTTGTTTTCGAGTTATTTTGATTTTAATTGTTTTTTGGCAAATATCACCATGCTCTTTAAAAGCACATATCTCAGCCAACGTTAATCCAAAAACGTTTTGCATTGGTACGATAACTCTTCATATGCTGTTAAATAGATTGTCACTTGTTGTATCAGTATATCTTATACAGACTGGTCAGAAATAGTGTTACCATTTCTCTGTACTCAATTGCGTGAAAGTCGAAAATTTTAAATGGAACGCCCCATAGTTTCATACCCTATCAGAAAGGAAATTAAATTATCTACAAATTATCTATAAACATTCCTATACCTATTTATTATAGTTTTTTTGCTATTGAGATATTTACCAAATTCTACGTAAAATGTTAAAAATCGTTTGTGCTTTTATTACAAGGCCATGACATTTTGACAGTTTTTTGTTTAATTTATTTCAATTATTATTAATATTATTTTTACAATGAACTGTGATTGAATAAACTTTAGATTGCTAGCTGTTATTTACCAAATATAACCAAAAGAAAGCAAAATAAATAAAACAATGAAAAACAACAATTTAATGACAAAAATTAAAATCAATAACACAAAAGAATCAAAAACTTTAAATTATAAATATAAATTAAGGGAATTTAATTCTCTACAAACTATCTAGAAACTTTCCTGTGCCTCTTTGTTGTAGTTGCCCTCATATCTGGAAATTAGTGGACGCATGCAATACTGGAAAGCTGATAGTATTATGTTAGAAAGTCATGGACTTCTGTCAGCTTTTCATCCATATTTATATTATTGTTGTCATTACTTGGTTTTGTCATCACTTATTTCTTGTTAATGCCTTTGAATATCATGGTGAATTATTCCAACGCCAACATTTTTAATACGCTTTGTATTCATGGCGGATATAATTTACAGTTTTCATTAACAAGTTTTGGATAGGATCTGTTTCTTAGATTTGGAAAGATCAAAATAACAAGAAACCATAAATCTCTTTCACCAGCAAATTGAGATAATGGAATACATGTTTTGTCATATTTTGTGCCTTTACCAAATTCTTCGGTAAGAGGTGCTCCGATCGATTTAGATGAATAATATTTTCCTTGAAAACACCGTTAATAAATAAAGTGAGCTCTCTAGGAATATTTCGCCCATCATTTTGTCGAATATTATGCCATATTATTGTTTTTCATTGTTTCATTTATGCGTTCTTCTGCTGGTTATTTTTGGTAAATAAAAGCTAACAAACTAAAGTTTATTCAATCGCAGATCATTTTATAAATAATACCAATGATAATTTAAATAAATTAAACGATAAACTGTCAAAATGTCATAACTTTTTAATAAAAACCGAATGGCTACCAGCATTTTGTGTAGGATTTTGATAAAATGCTTATTATGAGGAAAACTATAATAAATAGGTATATCAATGTTTATAAATAATTTGTAGAGAATTAAATTCCCGTTTTGATAGGCGAAAATGATATGGGGCGTTCCATTTAAAATTTTGGACTTTCTCGCAATTGAATACAGCGAAACGGTAATTCAATTTTTGACCACGCTGTATAAGGTACACTGATATAACAAGTGGCAATCTATTTGAGAGCATATGAAGAGTTATCGCACCAATGCAAAACGTTTTTGAATTAACGTTGGCTGAGAGCTTTTAAAGAGCATGGTGATATTTGCCAAAAAACAATTAAAATTAAAATAACTCGAAAACAAAAAACGCTAGGTACCAATAACTATTATCAAAGTCAACACATTTTCTTACGTATAATTGAATGGTGTAATAAAAACTATAGCATTCCATTGAACAACCCATGTTACCAAAGTTTCAAGCCTCTACGGATAGTGGAACCTAGAAAAGTTCTAATGAACCAGTTACGTGAGACATCCTGTATATGGGATAATAAATAAACTGGAATTTAGACAACCGTACTAACACATTAGCAGTTCGGTTATATTTTAATAGATGTCCGGGTGTTTTAAAGTAATATATTTTAATGATTACGATGAAATTTTAGTAGATTATCACTCTGTTAAGTTCCCTTTAGATTAAATATTGATAATACATTGTTTTAAACTAAAAATTAAGGTAGAAAATAAATTAGTCGAAGGGAATTTATGACGAGAAAAAAAATTACAATGCGTGTGAGGTGGACATTTCGAATCGTTAAATCTCAAAGATTTTTTGATTAAAACTTAATCATATATTTTAATTGATCTAAAAAAATTGTATCTCAAGATCTAATTGAGATATCGCAATGAAATAAAAAGCATTTGAAGCAAATTTATTCATTATTTAGATCCCCAAAGGTGGTTAATTTGAATCCTTAAATCTCAAAGTTACGATTTTTTGATTAAAACTTAATCATATATTTGATTAAAAGAAATAATCGATTTAAAAAATTCGTATCTCAAGATCTAATTGAGATATCACAATGAAATAAAAAGCAATTTAAAACAAATTTATTCATTATTTAGATCCAAAAATATGGTTATTTCGAATCCTTAAATCTCAAAGTTACGATTATTTGATTAAAACTTAATCATATATGTATTTGATTAAAAAAATGAATCCTTGCGAATTATTTGGGCATATCACGACTGATTAAATAGTCTCGCATCTCGCTTGATACAAGTAATGGTGGGGAAAGAATCGCTTAAAGATACGAATTTTATTTATTTCTTCAAATCTGACGTGGCGCGACATCTGTTAACAACAAGATCAAGAGTCAAAGCGATCTCGAGATTTAGAAGTCATCTCAAGAACGTTCAACGTTTAACGCGGCCTTAAAGTATTACCGAAATTATAGCAATTAGAAATGAATCCCGTCGGAACGAGTGGAGTAGATACCTGGATTCTGAAAATTTTAATCTCTTACGACAATTACTTCATAAAGTACATAGTGTCCCGCAACGATTGTACAATGCTTCACCAGTATATTCACTGGTCGAAAATAGGGACATTTTCGAGATATTCAAAGTTTTAGATTTTCAAGTTCACCTACTGTTAACATCATTAGTTGCAATAGTGACACAGATGCAGATATTATATCATTTTTCAATATTAAATAAGTTAGATATTTAATACAGTTTATTAATAATTTATCAAAACACGTAACAAAGATTGGTTACTTGGATCTGGTTAATGAGGTGGTCACGGATAAGGACCTCTGCTAATTCACTTATTACCAAATCTGTCATTTAAGCACGCTCAAGTACTGAGTGTATAATATGCTGATTCTGCATGGTGCATAAAGTATGTGGCTATTCCCCATTATTTCCAAACTCGTTAGCGGTAAAAACACGAAGTTCTACGTATTTACTTGGTTTATGCGACGAGTATGATCGATTGTCAAGAAAAATTATCAAGAAAATATGGGGGAATAAGGGTAAGGGTCATAAGCGTCAGTTTTTGAAAATACGTATGGATTGGGTTGGGTGCTGATAGCAACTGATTAGAAAAAGTCTATGAGCAATCGCGTATCTTCCGCCTATGGTGCGTTTGCAAAGAAAATGTCTTCTGGAAGCAGTGTTTTACAAATATATTACTAATATTTTGCCAACAGTATTTGATGGTTTGGCAGCAAAATCAAATTTTATTAACAGCTTCTTGCCTTTTGTAACAAAAATATGTTTTGCCAGCAGTATTTGGTGATTACTTAACAGTTTTTTGATTACTTACGTTAAAATATTGCATGTTGTCCAATAGTATTTAATGTTTTCGAAACAAACTAAAATGATTTATCAACAATAGATATTTTGTTTTTTGCGTTGAAAATATTTTCTGCCAGCAGTTTTATAAACAGTATCAAGTCTTCAGGAAACATTTTAAGTCTTCTAAAAGCAATATCCAGTTTCTAAAAGCAGTTTTTTGAAAGCATTTCAAGTCTTTTAGTGGCAGAATCAAGTCTTTTGGAAACATTTCAAGACTTCTTCAACCAATATCAAATCTTCTAGAGGTACTCATCTGGATGCATTTCAAGCCTTCCAGAGGCAAGATCAAGTGTTTTGGAAGCACTTCAAGTCTTCCACTGGCAATATCAAATTTTCTGGAAGAATTTAAAGTCTTCTAAAATCAATATCAAATCTTCTGAAAGTATTGTAAATCTTGTGGAAATCTATAAAGTGTTCTAGAGGGAATATTAAGTGTACTGGAAACATTTTAAGTCGTCTAGGAGTAGTTCAAATCTTCCAGAGCTCCACAATTCCACAACCAGTATCAGGTCTTCTGGAAGCAATATCACGCCTTATAGAAACAGTATCTAGGTTTACAGGGGCAGTATCCATTTCCAGAGGTAGTATCCAGTCTTTTTGAAGCATTTCAAGTCCTTCACGACTAGTATCAAGTCTTCTAGAACAGGGATGGCGAACCAATGACACGCGTGCCAGAAATGACACGCAAATAGATTTTTAATGACACACATCCACTGAGATAAAATCACTCTGTGATGATTTTTTGTTTACGTTCAAAAATAAGTTCGTGAAAACAGTTAATAAAGATGAACAATCCGTATCGTCAGTTTCTTCTTAGCTGTTATCTTTTTTTTATAAGCTTTTGTTTAGCTGGTGTTTTGTACGTCAAAGTATTGTTTCGGATCAAAATTTTATCGTAGTTAATCACGTCAGTTGCTAGTTTTGGATGTCTAAATAAATAAACGTGGAGAAGCAAGTGAAGAACAATCTTGAAAACGAACAAGGACAGAAGCTGAATAAATCATTTCCATAAAGCTCGAAATCAAGTAGCGAATTATCAAAATTTGTGTGGAAATGCTGATGACTCAAACGGTTGGTCGCTTTAAGCATACTGAGTGGTGATAGCAGGGTTTTTCTGATCTGGGTCCCAAGTCACTCTGAAGTTACTGTCAATCAAACATCAGTTGAGCTAGTGTAAGAAGCGTTTGTGAAGCCAAAGCCAGCATTTTTTTAACATTTATGATGGCCATATAAAGGATTTGAAAAGTTCTGCAGTTAACTGATTTATCTTTGGAGTGTCAGTGCTATATCTAACGCAATTTTAGCAGGTTCATAGGCATTAGTTTTTGAAAATAAGGATGGGTGCTGAATAAACTGCATTGGGTTAGACGACGAATGACGATTCTCAAAAAAAGAGTGAAAAGCGCCCATGAATCTGACGCTTATGGTTCGTGTGCAATGAAAATGCCTTCTGTAAGCTGTGTTTACAGTTTTACAACCAGTCTCTAGTCTTTAATTGAAATACCAAACATAATGAATACCAAAAATACCATCAGTATTTGGTATTTTGGAAGCAAAATCAAATCTTATTAACACTTTCTTGTCTTCTGCAATAAAAATGTCTTCTTCATGATTTTGCATTTTGTCTAATAAACATCATATTCTGCCGGAAGCTTTACAAGCAGTATCAAAACATGTAGAAGCAGTATCAAGTCTTTCAGGGACAATATTAAATCTTTTGGAAGCAGTTCAAACCTTCTGAAAGCATTTCACGTCTTTGAAAAGCAGTATCAAGTTTTTCCGAGGCAGTATCGAATTTTCTTCAAGCAGTTCAAATCCTGTAGAAGTAATATCGAATCTGCTGGAAGCAGTATGAAGTCTTCTAGAAACAGTGTCAAGTATTCTGAAACCATTTCAAGTCTTTTAACAGCAGTATCGAGTCTTCCAGAGACAGCAGTACTCTTCTTTCTGTTAACTTCTTAGGGAACTTTTAAAGAAGCTATACATTTTTGCTTTTCACCATGTGAAAGGTGTTTCTTAGTTTTTTTGAGTTTCTAATTTTTACGTCTTAAAATTTTTATCTGACACGGCAGCATATTGTTTACTAAAAGTTTTTTTCAAAAAGTTCGCCATCATTGTTGTCTACTGGAAGCATTTCAAGTCTTCTAGTGGTAATATTAAGTCTTTTGGAAGCATTTCAAATCTTCTAAAATCAGTATCGAATCTTCTGGAAGTATTGCAAGTCTTTTGGAAACATTTCAAATTTTCTCCAGTATCAAGTCTCTTGAAACCATTGGAGAGAAACGTGTCTCCAAAAAACGGTTACGGCAGTTGCTAGGACTGGATTGGGATGAAAAAGCTCAACAATTAAACAATTAAAATTTAAAAAATAATTGAATATGTTGATAATCTTCAATCCAGATAAAATCATCAACAATTTCACATGGGTACTTGTGTATTTAGAGAATCCACGTAGTCGGCCGCTATGGTTATACTGTGTAATTTATTTCCCTTTTTTTACTTTTGTGTATTTCACCATTTTAACGTCAAAATTAAAATCTACGAAGAAAAATACATAAAAGATTTATTATCAAAAGTACATCTTTTGATTCTTCGATACTTTGAATAGTATCGATACCTCATTGAAGGTATCGTCCAGCCCTATTAAAAATTGGTCATCTCCTAGTGTGTATATGAATGTTAGATTGTTAGATTCTCACTAATATTCACAGCTAATATCCGCTGATATCTCTACACGAGAAAGCAGAGAATTGAAAAAGCTGCTCAAAAAAGACGAAAGATATTGCGGCAATAACAGAAGATCTTAAGAATGATCCGGGAATCGCAGATAAAAGATAATTATCTAAATATTTGATTTTAAAATGCTGACGATACTGTTGTTTTTATTTCCGTTTTTCTCATCATAATCTACACAATTAATTTCGTTCAAGTTTGTAGCACTTTTTCATAATATTACTAAGGTGTCCAATTCCTAGGACCAGAAATGTTTTTGGGATTCAGGATTAAGTTCTATATCCCGGTAAATGCCTTGAAATTTGCGAAAATAGCCACAAAATCAAAATACATTTGCAAAAAAAACATTTAAAAACGTACGTTAAATTCTTTTACATTAGTGTTACTGTAGCAATTATCCATACCCAACCCAACCCATACAAAATTGCTAACGATTTTATCTGGATTGAAATGGATTTTCCAGCTTCTTCCCAATTCTAGGGCTGAATTACACCTACTATCAACGATTTTATTGGAAAGCATATATTTTGAATTGAGACTGGATCCTGCTTTCAGAAAACTTGATACTACTTCTAGATGATACTTCTGAAGAAGACTTGAAATGCTTCCAGAGGACTTGATACTGCTTCTAAAAGATTTCAAATAATTCCAGAAAACTTGATATTGCCTCTGAAAGACATGCAGCCCTTTCAGAAAGCTTAATACTGCATCCAGAAGACTTGAAATGTTTCTAGAAGACTTGTCACCACTTCTAAACGATTTAAAATAACCAGAAGACTTGATATTGCCTCTGGAAGACTTGATACTGTATCTAAAAGATTTGAAATGCTTCCAGAAGATTTGGTGTTGCTTCTGGAACACTTGAAATGCTTTCAGAAGACTTGAAACTGCTTCTAGATGACTCAATATGCTTTCAGACGACTTAATGCTGCATCTAGAAGATTTGAAATCCTTCTAGAAGAGTTGATATTGCCTCTGGAAGACGTGAAGTGTTTCCAGAAGACTTAATACTGCTTCTAAATGGCTAGAAGATTTGAAATGCTACCAAAAGACTTGTTTTTATTCTCTGAAAGATTCGCAGTGCTTCCAGAAAACTTGACACTGCATCTAGAAGACTTGAAATGCTTCCAGAACGCTTGATATTGCTCCTGGAAGGCCTAAAATTCTTTTAAAAGACTTGATATTGCTTCTAGATGACTTGAAATGCATCTAGAGTCTTGATATTGCTGTTAGTAGAGTTGACATGCTCCCAGTAACTTGATATGGCTTCTGGAAGTTTTAAAATGCTTTAAAAAGACTTGATGTTGGTTCTGAGCGCAGTTTCATTGTAAAACAACATTTTTTAATTTTTTCTTAATTTCAAGACTCAAAAATCCTTGGACTTCTTAGTAGACCCTGACTTATCATTTCTTCCATGAAATCCCGGACCAAATATCGGGATTGGACCTTCTAAAAATTAACAAAGGCATAATGTAGAATTTCCTTCGATCGGATGTCATCTTCAAAAGTTGAAATTGTTTTTAATTCAAAATTTCGACGCCAACCAATGAATAATAATAAAATTGAAAAGTGGATCCGAGAATCAGCGTCTTAACAACGATGATATAATTGAAGAAGGTTTGGGCCAACCTAATATAAACAGCCTTGTTTATCCAAAAATGAGAGTGGACACGAAGAAATTGATAGCACAGTATTAAACAAGCGAACAATGAACCGGGAAGGTGAAAAAGCTGTGAATGTTGTACTAGACTGTTTTGAGCAACAAGAGATTTTTGTTGACATTTTAATCCTGCGCAAAATACGCCAGATATAAACAGAAAATGTGCAACTAAATCCAGAATGACAGACTTTTTTTGAAACAGCAATTTAGCTAGAATACATAAATATATTCTACGTTATCCTAGTTAATTAAATTCTGCTTCTAATGTTTTGATTATCCATGCTCCTCCATTTTTGTTTTTTTGAATGCTTGCGTCACGTCTTAGTTATCACTCTTCTAAAAGAAGAAAAAAAATGAGATTTTGTATTTCAAGTAATAGCTGATTGTGATATGATGTACACCATTATCTACAGTTTTCAAAACAGTGTCCTACTTGTTGATCCACAACTTCGTCATTTTTTGATATCTGTTATTCCTTAATATCGCAAATTGTTTACAAAACTCTGGCGAGTATGTGGAAAATCAAGATTATTTCATAATTTTATGGGTTTCGTTCAAAAAATGTTTATTTTTGTACCAACTTATCCGAGCGGCAAGGTGGAGTAACCTCCGATGGAAAAATAACAGTAAGCACGCGTAACCATGACAACCAATTGTTTTAAACATCAATAATCAATCATTGTCTTTAATAAAATATTGGTTGCCATAGCTACACATGGCTACTGTTATTTTTCTATGTTAAATGAATAAGCGTTTATACGTTACTTTTTAAAAGCACTGTATATGTTTAAAATTGTTGAGAAATAATCAATACAGTTAATGGGATTTGTAACGTGTGATGTTTAATTTAATAAGTAACGGATTTGGTTTGTTGTTAAGTGCACACCTGGAACTCGCTTGTGTCTCATCTTAGTATAATAAAAATAAATCGTTCACGTCTTGTTTTTCCTTGACATACAAGGATATCTCATTTTCAAGTGTATACCCAATTCAATAAAGAATTTAAACATTTCGTTTTTATGCGTCTATGTGTAACGTGTAGAAACTGTTTTTTGGCAAACCGTTATGTAACCGATTTCGTTTTTCGATCGGGCGCCAACAACAAAAATTTATCTGTCCTAAATTCAAGCCTATGTGTTTTATTTTCCCGTCCTTGAACCGTAGCGGTAAACGACTTTTTGCCAGGTTTCAGCACGTGGCGTAGCGTCTTTTAAATTTGAAAACGCAGTTGAATTTTTTTTATTGGTTTGGAGGTGTGTCGTGACGTCAGCTTTTTCAAGTTCTAGTATATAAATCGCTTGAATATTTTCTACTGCGCATTGTTTATGAACGTACTTAAATTAATTCTACGAATTTCGTTTATAAAGTGTTTCTAAATTATAAGAACAAATATTGTAGATTTGTTTTTTATATCGCATGAGGCATTTAAACTGAGACTGAATTTTTGTTTATTTTATTTTTACAATATGTTATAATCATGTTGTTTTTTAATGTTGCACATCTCAATTATTCTTCTACAATTGTCAGCATCTCTATCTTCTTTGGAGTTGAAGACATTGACAATCGTTTTATGCTATTTTGATTTAACTCATTCAAATTAAATTATATTAAATGGTAACGATTTTTGTCAAAAAAGTTCTGTTAATAAGTGAGCTTGTATTTATACTTATTATTTATACGCATACAAATTCGTGCTTTAACTTGAGTTTTGTTTTTCAAGATAAAATATTCGTATCAAATATTGATTGTATTATAAATAGATAAAAGGGCGTTCACACCCTCGATATAAACCTCTTCTTTGCGTTGTTTACAACGTTACAGAACAATAGTTAAATTAGTCTCGTTACTCTCGTTATAACAATATTATCTAACGAAATAATAAAAATACAAAGGAGTTGCAAGAATATCGACGTAACAAAAGACAATGCGTCTTTACTTAACGTTTTTCCATGATAACAGTTAGCTTGAATCGAAATACGTTATAATCTAATCTAAATGTGACGTTATGACTCTATTTAATAACATTGTTTTTCAAAATAGGCGTGTAGCATCAATTTGAAAAAGTTAGTCCCAATTTACGTGAAAGATAACCTCTCTGATGTCAATATTTTATTTACTTTCAATTTTTTTTTGTTAAAGTGTTATTTAAATATTACGCAATTGAATTTAAAATGTTAGATGGAAATTTTTTGCAAAATAAATATTACATAAATCGTAAATTAAAAAATTGCTATATAAAAATTGAACGGGAACAAATATTTAAAATGTTGTGTAAAAAATTTTAGACTCGCATGTAAGTCATTGTGTAAATAATACTTTAGAGTTCATTACCAACAAAACAAGATGCTTAATCAATGAGAACTTGTTGTTTTTTGAAACGTAATCTAACACCGCCATTACTACGAAAACAAAAGTTTTTAACTTTCACCGCAAAGAGTTTTATTTATTTGTTATATTCGACAAGGTTAAATATTTTCGACGCTTAAAAAATAAAATCTGGCAAACTCAATCGATTTCTTTTGAAAAATAAATCTGTTTTTAAATTAGGAATAGGAGGAGACTCTGGAATTCATTCTGGAATCTGTTCAACTTGAGTCACCTTTCGAGGTTGAAGTCCATTTCCTGTAAATCCTTGATAAAGAGCAAACATTTTCAACTCAATAAACATCTGGTGGATATTTCTAAAATAGGTCAGCTTCGAATACGAACTTATTTTGTAACTTACCGTGCGTGTTATTTTTTTTTCGTAGAAATTTTCTCATTAACCAATTCATCGTATAATTACAAAAGCATTGGGATTATTGTTGAATCGTTCTACAAAAAATTGTTATTGTATGGTAATTGTGCGTTATCTTTTAGTATTGTTTGCAATGAAAATCTCGAGTGTTAGTTTTTCACAAGGTTTCAATCATACGATAATCGCACTATTTCTTCTATTTAATACGTAATTTCGGTAACAATTGGGTTTGATAATTAATGATATTTTACGTTTACTTACGAACTCTACAAACCTATATGTCAAGGTTGATGTCACGCAAGTATAGATACATTGTTGACATGAAACGATAAAATTTTGTACCTAGTATTTTTCCACGATTTTTAGTGCGGATTACGTTTTAGAAATCTACTTTCAATAGTAAACAATAAAATAATCGTTTATTTAAATTTGCAAGGTAAAGAATATTATGAAAACCTTGAGTAAAGTTCATTAACTCAAAACATCTCTAAACAAAACAAATATTATCACTGATTTTCGTAGATAATATTTACTGTTTTTTTGTAACAATTAGCTCTTACAAAATATTTACATCCTATTTGGTTTCTGCAAATTGTAGCATAATTTTAATAGCATACATTAAAGATAATATTATGATAATTTGTGTAAAACGTTTTGGTCTAAATTCAAAGGGCTAAGATATCGGACTTTATAGTTAAGAAATTATATAAAATTTTCAATACAGTTTGCCTTATAAAGATAAAATGTAGCTTAGACTGTAATGTTTTCATGAAGAATCATTTAAGATTGTTTTTGAAATTAAAAAAAAATGAATTAAAGCTATACAGGTGTTTACAAAGCTTATTTTCTTAAAACTAATTTTATTATGTAATTTATCCTTAAATTTTCCAGTTAATTCTAAAACCTCATTTCATTTTAAAGTTATTTTCTCTTCAACCTTAGGAGTATTTCTCTTGAGCCTCTATAACATTTGTGGCAGCTTAGGAATCTGTGCCATTTTAACTCTTAGGTAAACATTAGTGGCCGCTTTTTACAGTTCAGTGTTGATACTGTAATCTATGTGTTGTTGTTTCTTGTGAAGATCGTTTGATGAAATGTTTGAATTTGGAAACATAATCTTACTAAACAGAAGCTATTCATAGACTCTTCTAAGATTTGTTTGAAAAAAGACATACGAAGGCTGCGTGATGTCATCACCAGTATATCGACCATTTATAAAAAAAAATTAAGAACTTTCCGCCAATACAATTTTTCGGTATTATAACAAGGAAGACGTTTACAGATGAGGGGCTAAGATCTTCTAAATATAACGATTACGTATTGATATGATTACGTATTGATGATCGTCAATCAGCGAGATCTCGACGATCAGAACTAGACACCAACCAATGTTTTTCAAAATATGATTTGAAATATGATATCTATCAAGCTTTATTAATCTAGCTTCGTCGTTTTGAAGCAAAATTCCATATTTTCTCGAATCTAATCCGCATCTTTTTTACAAATTTTATGTGCTCAAAAATCAATTGATGGAATCCAAGCGAGTGTGGATTGGATTTGCAGTCGTTTAGTTGAAATTTAGACAAAAAATTGAATGTTACTGATTTTTGTAAAATGAAAGCTTTAAGGACTTTATAACGATATTTACATGTTCATAGTCTATCATTTTCATCAATAATATCCATAATCGCGATCACCGGAGACATCTATTTCAGTGCTATTTTCTCATATTATCTCTTCTTTAGAACCATCCAAAGCATTGGTTACAACACTATACAACACTACTTAAATGCTTGAATCATAATGTTCTAAGGGATTGCTTTCCATGTCATTCCATCAGGTATTATGACAAGTTCCATGTATAATTCTTTAAGGCGATTTTTTACAGATTCAGTGAAATGTTCTCTGAATGAATCAAGGAGAATCATTGAAAGTTTATTTAATAATCCGGCAGCCCTACGACTCCATACTTGTATTAACTTTTCACCATAACATCTTGCGGACAGTGCTCTGATTTGGGAATGATCTTTCTTTCAATATTAATAATGGCAACAACTTACCCCCTTCATCATTTTTTTATTGCGCCCTCACCATAACATCTTTCAGGCAATACTCTGATCTGGAATCGATTTCTTTTCAATATTAGTAATGGCGGCAACTTTCATCCATCAGCAGTTACTGCATCACTGTTACGCGTAATTTTTCGCAGCCACTCGTTTTTAATCATTAGGAAGCTTTTGGCAATTTGAAGTTTTGTACCTTGACGATAGCCTCATTTGACGTATGAACCGCACAGTCCAACCTTTGGTAGTTCTAAAGATATCTCGTCGAGTACTCAACAAAGTTGCTACTTTTGTTGCTTGTTCACGAAGCACATCGTAACTTAAATATATACTTCTTTTCATCATTCTTGGAACATTCGGAAACCTGTTTCGTCAATTGGGAAGGACAGTTTCCTAAAATTTCTTTGGTCCTGTACATTTTTGTACGATGCCTCACAATCGCAGTATAATAGCTGCCAAAAGACTATTACACTGCAATTACAGCCGAACGTTTCTCTCATCAATGATAAATATTGTCCCAACTTTTGGATTTCTTTCTGAAGAACATCACGTTTGAACCTAGCCATATAGCAAAATCTCTTCGATTTTTGCTGTCTTTCTTTCATGATCCTGCTATAGGTACATATATGTATAGTAGGTATAATTAAGCATACAGCACGTTCAAACTACTACGAGGGTATGAACTGAATTCGTGTTGTAGCAATGGTCATAGGCGCCTGATACGTGGAGCTCAAGCATACAACAAAACTTTAATGGGTAACAAACATACAAAAGAATTAATAAGAATAAGTGCAGAGCACCTATGCATACAAATGTTTCCAGAAAACTTGATACTGCTTTTACAAGACTTGCTTTGCTCCCAAAAGACTTCACATTGCTTCTAGATGATTTGGTACTACTTCCAAAAGACTTGAAATACTTCTAGAAGACTGGAAATGCTTCCACAAAAATTTAAATCCCTTTAGAAGACTTGATACTGCCTCCAAAACTGCTTCCAGATGCCTCGATACTAACTCTGGAAGACTTGTAACGAGATTTTAAAATTAAATTTATTTTATAATTTTTTTGCTGGTTTGGTAAATATACCAGTTATATTTGTGTATATAACGTGCGTCTCGTCTCTTTGCCACATTCGGATTATACAAAAAAAGATGTGAATTACATTTGCCAGCTAACTTTTTCTACCAAAGCACAAAATGTGTTATAAACTGACTATTACCTTCATTCCGCTGAGGTGGCGGGCGAGGGTGCTACAATTCTCTAAAATTTACGATTGTGGGTGAATATATCAAATCCAGCATCTTCCGCATCTTTTGAACACTATTTGAAGAACCGGTATTAAATCGTGTTTGCGATTGCAAAAAATGCGAAAAGTTTCTTTAAGCGAAACTTTATAATGAATTTTCTTCTAATTGGACATTTTTTAATGATATATGCGACATTTGATAGAAGAGATATTGGTAGCTAAAGTCCAACTTTGCTTAAATGCTGAATTGCTAATACTTCCTGGTAACCTAATCTGTCGCCACCTAATCTGCGAACTTCTGGAAGATACTGATAATTGTGCTGCTGATTTAGCTCTCACGTTCCAGGCACACAATATTATCGTGAGACTCAAACCATCATAACCCCATCTCTAGGAATCTTTATTAAGACCCCTTCAGTTCCATTGAAATCGTATAGAATAATGAAAAAGTGGAGACATCTTGTATTTCATCTTTATTCTAAGTCATTTTATCAATTTTAAATTATCTCTGTTCTAAAGAATGTTTGGTTTACTTTTTCTCTGTATTTATTTTAACATTTACAATATAGTAACATTTTTCAAGATCTTCTCCAGTTCAGAGTATCAAAGTATACTGCAATATACTGAGGAAATAACATATTGCGAACTAATTTCTATCATTAACACTCTTGCTTCGTGAGCAATTCGTCTGGACGTTGGATCAAATCGATGGAACAATGTTGGAGACAGAAGAAGCCAACTTCCGAAAGCGGTTTGAGACATACATCGCTGAAATCGGTCGTCATCCGAGAGATGTTGTTTTCAAGCATTCGTTTTATAAAATAGCATAACCATCGGAGTATTACTCTGTAAATATATTTTTAAGCACAAGTCACGATATGTATTTTTTTTAAATATCGCTCATTTGCCAAAATATACGTACAATTTAAAATCTGCCAATTTCGAGATTTTTGTATCAACATACGCGAAAAGATACATTATTTTTACACAAACAATATCACAATTTTTAAACTCGATTAGGTCTCACCCTATATAATTGTCGCCCTTTACTACAATCTGAGTCTGCCAGCTTTAATTTTTTTAATATTATTCTCTTTTATAAAATCATCGTAGTCTTTGTACAATGATTATGAAATATCCTTGGATTAAAGCTCTTCTAGTTCTGCAAATCATATTCACACATTCTAAGTGGATTGGGTGTTATGGTTTAAAAAATAAAGATTACTATGCTGATAGCATAATGGTATAATTCTTGAATTTTCTTGAAACAACAATGAGAAGAAAACATAAAGAACACAGATTCTTTGTTTTCAAAAGAATTAATACTCTGTCGCTTTCAATTAAAGTCTGTCTTCTACTCTGCAGTAGAAAGATAAAATTTGGTAACGAGTGTAATGTTGTGATGAAGAATTTGGTGTTTTGTGAAGCTCGTTTAACGAAGAAAACATATGAAAGCTGCGTAATGTTAATATCTGTATCTCGAAGATTTATAAAAGGCTACAAATTTTTTAGTATATCATATAAAGTCTATTACTATTTACAATCAATTTCCATTACAGTTTTTTTGTTAATGATAGCACAAAACTTTTTTATGGAACTTTTGTATAAGTAACTATATTTAATAATCTAACTATATTTCAAAATAAAATATGATCGTGCTATCTTTTGAACTTTATATTAAAAATTCGTATTACTCCGTCTTCTAAACAAAAATGAAAAATTTACGAAAACGATAAACGTGAATATTTCAGTTGCTACTAAAGATTGAACTACGAAGCAGTACAATAAACTTTTTGTGACAAATATTATATTTTCAACATGTCGGCACACCAGCACATAACGCCAGTTATTAGTGAACCTTTAAACATAAGTTTTGGCAATGATTGGATTGGAGAAGATGCCAATCTAGACTATAGATGGCCACCACTAGATTTCTTCCCTTAGGCACATAGAAAAAAATATTTTGTATAAACTGACATACGAATGACAATTTACCATAACTATAGCCAAGATATTAATTCAATATTTCTTAAAATCATATTGATATGATTTTGGATGTGGTTTTGTGAAGAACCAAAGTTCCATTAAAGTTTGTGTAAATTCAATGTAAAGTTTTTTGATCAGGTGATCTAGTGTATATCAAGTGTAATAAATAAGACTTATAAAATTAAAATAAACATTAAAAGCTGGCATATTCTTATAGGTAATATTGATATTACTAATACTTCCTTTAACGTTTTAAAGATCTTCCTCCATTCATCATAAGTTTAAATTAAATGTTGTTCTAGTTCATTAGTTTATAAAATGTTTTTACAACTAATATTCACTTCGATAAAAAAAATTGATTAGAATATTGACCTCAACATTTAGTTACTAAAATGTAATAATGTAATATCTAGCATTATATTCTAGAAACAAACCAGAACAACAAAGAAAATCTGAAAAAAATTAAAAATGGGATGCTATTTTTGATTCTAGATAGCGAAACAGTTTTGCTTTCGAAAATAGAAGTTGAAAGGGAACAAAAACTCTATTTTTAGATATTCTTCAGTCTTAAATTGTTATATATTTGTATTAAAGTAAAACTAGAACTAACACTAGACCTAGTACTAGAAAGTTTCGGTTTTGCCGTGCGTCTTCAAACGCAGATTACTATAAATTTTTGAAAATCTTATTCTATATTCTTGATTCCACTCTTCGGGTATTTACCCTAGGCTGAGGTAAATACCCATATAAATACTCAATTAATAAATATTAACCGGGTCACGCCGGGTCCTGTCGAAACTAAACATGCTCACGATTAGGCACGTTCACGTGAGTGATATAACATTTGACGCCCGCTCACGGTTGATCACGCATGACCCATCGTGACCCAGTGGGACTCACGTAATTTACATATCTCTACCTGCTACCCAAAAATGTTGTTATTTAAGATTATTATCATAGCAACGTAGGTATTTGTATGTATTTAACACATACAAAAGATTGTGTGGAAAAACAAGAATTTTTGTTAATTATTAAATATACCTAACAAACTATATTCATATATTTGTTATTAGGAAAAAATGATTAATAATTTTAAGCCTTAGCGAACTATGGTTTCTCTGTACTCTATCTTTGGTAACAAGTGTTTGAACAAACGTATGTCGTTTTCATATAAGTCTCGGAGATAGCCTAAGCGAACATTGAAATTGGGACATGCTGTACATTTTGGAATGACATATGCATTCATGCAGCATAAGTTCCATTGGAATCGTACGATTAATCTTCATATTGAGAAAGATGCAGTTCATCTTTATACCGAGAGGATTCCATGTCAATTCTTAGTTATGTGTTTGTTACATTTATCTTGAAATCAGTCAAACAATTCTATCTGTTTTTATTAACATTTAATTATTTCTGGTCCCACGAGTAACCGGGCAAAGGTAAAAAGTAAATTTCAGGTATGAAAAGGCTATTTTCTCAGTATGTATTTTAACATTTATAACATAGTAACATTTTTCAAGAACAATTCAAATCCAGAATATCAATGTATATTGTATATATTGTATATATATGGAGATGAGATGACAGTCACGCCATACATGTCCACGTTGGGCTAAGTTTCTTTAAACTTAAATTAACTGGAATTAAGATTAGATTAAATTTGTTTAAAACAAACTTAATAGAAGCTTTTAGAATGGAAATGAATGATATAATCTTATATAATTTGTTGTGCATTTATACAATCTAACAATAAGTCTGCGAGCTTTAAAAATCTTATTCTCTCATACGAAACCCTCCAGGCTTCGTCGAATGATTATGAAAATATTCTAGAACCAAAAGTATCTAATTTTGCAAATTATATTCACACAAAAATAAATTGAGTGTGTTATAGTTTATAAATAAAGATTACCGGCGTGAAACCGACAATTCTTGGATTCTCTTGAAATGAAGATAAGTAGAAAACATAAAAAGTACAGATTTTTTGTGGTAACTAAAATAATTTCAAAACTTCAACTTACATTTGTGTGTATCCGATACGTAAATATCTATTTTAAATTTGAATTAGAGTAAATCATTTTATAACATTTTAATTATACAAATAGAGAAATAAATGCTAAATCACTGTATTAAAAAGCATTGCATAACATCACAATTAAAATAATATAATTTTTTATACTCTGTATATTTAGTTTTTAACAATACTTTTAATGGATTTTTTATTCCTTTTTTATTAATCCATTATTACTACTAGCTGTGTTATATTACAGTTCAACTATACTTTCCTTATTAAATACATAAACTGCATAGCAACACAATGTAGTTTAGTTAGGATTCGGAATTACGTGAATATAAACTTGACATTGGTGATCATACACTGAGTATTGAACTTGAAACTTTAGTTGGATACTTTCCCAAAGCGCAGTGTTTACACTTAACGTAACTTAAACTTAAAAAACAATAACAAGGTACGATAATTATTTTATGTAACACAAAAATACCGCGACTTTATTCGTCCCAAATCTTTTAATACACCTATTAATTTTTGTTTATATCTGATAAAACCGATTTCTCCTCAAACAGTTTTATTGAGTGTAAAGCACAGATGTTAGGGGTCAAAGGTGATTTAAAACAAAAACACACCGTGACGATTCTATTCGCAATCTATAACGTTTCATTTTGTTCTCTCTACGTTTCAGATTCTCTGACGCCGTTCTACTTGCGCATGTCAGACTCATCGGCGGTCATTTAAAAACGAGCGCGAGCTAACCACAGAAGCACAGTCATTTAGAAAACGCGAGACGAGACCCGTTATCAAGTGATTTAAGAGGAGTGTGTTTCCGATTTGATAAGATCGGAATAGTTTTTTTATTAATTGTTTCTATAAGGCTACACAGTGAACCCAAAATCGAGTAAATACGGCAAGACCAAGTCTGCCGCCATGCATGGAATGAACTATATTGGTCGGTTCTTCCACAATTTTAAAGAGTTTTATAACGACATCAATGGGGCAACCTTAACGGGGGCTATTGATGTTATTGTTGTGGAACAACAAGATGGAAGTTACAACTGTAGCCCTTTCCACGTTCGATTTGGAAAATTGGGAGTGTTAAGGAGCAAAGAAAAGATTGTAAGTACTTTCTCTAATGTTAGTTATTTTTATTTATCATTTCGCTTCTGGCATTTTCTCTCATTTATTTTTCCGATTTCACACTGAATTTAGTTTTAGGTCGGCAAGTATTTCTTAATTTATTTATTAAATTAATTATTGGAGCACTACCTATATCATTTATTTGTTTTTAACTTTGATGTACATGATTAATATTTTGATTGCAGTTATTACTGTAATTGTTTACATACATCATAGTTTGACGCGTGCATGATTTAAATAAACTATAATTAGGTGTTTTCATTTCAAACTCCGTTAATTTCGATTAAGATTTTATCATATTTTTGAAAATATAAAATGTTTATAACGTTTATATATGTACTTATTTAATTACAATTTAAATGTCATTTTTTTTTGTTTTAATCCAAAAACATTACAATGTTTTTTTATGATTAAAATCCTTGAAATTTAACTACTATTTATTGTTTAACAGTACATCGTTAGTATTAAAATAGCCATTATGATCTAATAATCCAATCTAATCAATATCCAATAGGAAAAACAATATTATCAAGATCACGGCGATAAACTTAATATTCGCAATAGAATCGTTAACCTTTGTGACTTAAAACATCCTCGACCTTGTAAATTTCGTATTTGAACTAAGTTCCTTATTGTTCGGAATTGCAAAACTTCAGTGACCTTTATGCATAGATAAAAGTCTAGATAATAGATCAGGTGATATAGAATTGAAACATTTATATATGCGCTAACTGTGTGCAAATAGAATATTGTTAATTAATCATCATTAAACAACTACTTGGATTTTTATGGTCTCGGAATGATGAGTTAGCAGTCTTCATTATTATTAGGATAGAAAAGGGACACTGAATTTAAAACCTTATTTCTCACTCGAAGAGATTTTATGAAAATGGAGCAATCACCGACCATAATGAGATGCAACAAAACTAGTTATCTACAAAGAAGGATATTTATTAAATGCTATCTTCTACATCAAATGGGATTTAATGAGTTTAGTTTGATTTTTATAAATCCATATATAGGAATAGATAATCTAAGAAAATAACTCGACTGTGCTGAGGATTGCGACTTCAAATTAATTCTTATAATTCTTCGTTTTTATGGGCAATGCATTAATCAACACGAGTATTAGAGTATTAGGAGTATTAAAAAAAGGATATATTCAAGAAAAAGGCGACCTTTTAGATGACTTTAACGTTTTGAATGTCCTAAACGATGAATGCGACTCCTTATCTCTTTCCACTTATTTGATAAATCAGACATTTCGGGAGGTGTGCGACGAGTATCAAATATAAGTCTATAAACAAAATAAATTCTCATACGTAGTTCGTCTGTTTTTATAAACTCGTATTTGATATTGAATACCTACAAACACAGAGTTGATTAGCTATAGACAATCAAGTGATATGATAAGTTCTCGGCATTTACAGATAGGGTTATCAAAAATTTTAAATAACACTTTATTTAGCTTGTACAATTGTATAAAATGGAAATTATAAATGTTATCTGTGATGACTAAGAGTTTGTTCATTTATTATTAGGTTGTATGAAATCAAGTTAACTATTTTATCATAAAGAAACATTCAAGTGTCTATAAATATCTGAAATAATGCTCGTTTGGCACATTATCTAAAACTGTCTGACATTTTTCGATGCACTTTCAAGAATGTGATAGAATCTCAAACACAGGATAAAGCCTAGAGATAATGATACACTTGGAAATTAAGAAAATACACTAATTGATATCGGAGAGAGTGATACTGCTAATGAAATATTTCAGAAATATTTCAACTTTTCTAGATAATATCATGTAACAAAATAAATTTGAGAAAGCAACATTACTTAATCCTCATCATCAAATGTCGTTCTTTCTAGAACACCTAAAAGATAGAGCAAAATACACGATCTTAAGCGAAATGAATGTATTAAGTACTAAATTTTTGAGTAGCAATACTACTGACAGTGACGATGAACCGTTAGCCAAAAAAAGAAAAACTGTCTGATGATAATTGTTGCTGCTTGTTTATCATTAAATCATGCCAATGAAGAAAAAATTGCACAAATAATTATGATAATTTTGTACAAATTAATGCATTTTTGAATTTACTAAGAATAGGCAGACTTTTCATCCATTTATTTGGTGGAAAGACCACGGAAGACTATATGCAGAGTTATGCAAAATAGCTTGCAAGTATATATCACGTCCTGCAAATAACATTTACAGCAAGCGTACATTTTCTGAAATAGAAATAATTTATTAAGACTGTCGTTCCAGCTTAACTCCTGTTAATGCAAAAAAACTTCATATACCATGATATGCCATAATACTCATTACAGCATCAGATTCTGTAAGAAGTCTCATTACAGCACCCCTTTGTACTGTAAGAGCTTTCATTACCGTATTGAATTATAAAAAAGAATTGTGAATTAAAGAACCGGATTTGGTGAATTTCGGGGAAATTGCTAGAAATACCATATGGCAGTGTTCTTCAAACTGTGTTATAATTGGAAAAACGACACATCCATGATTAGTGAAAAATGTTCACGACGAATTAAAGACATATCGGATTGCTGCGAAGCAGAATTAGTGAATCGTTTAAAATACGCTAAATGAGGTTTTACTTTACAAAAGATTAATCTACAGATGTGGCTGGATTAGAAATGTTATAGTTATATAGTGATGGAGCCAAACCTATGCTTGGTGTCGTAATGGCATAATAGGACGTGTACAGATGCTAGTTCTAGAAATCATTTCTAACCATTGCTGTTTTCGTCATCGTGCTCTTTTTCTGTTAAACGATTACCAACTGCTTTACACGCCGTTCTCAATGATGTCGTAAAAATAGTTAATTTTATCAAATGCAGACCCCTAAATGCCAGGATGTTTACTCTATTGTATGACCTGGGAAGCTTATATAAAAATCTTCTTCATACCGATATAATATCGAGGAGAAAAGTTTTAACACGATCTTGGGGACAGATGATCCTGATTTCTTACCAACCAATAATATCGTATTCTACCAGAATTAAAAAATTATATTTTGGAACATTTAACTAAGTTGTAAAAACATTTTTGGAATATTTTTCCTCCACTAGCAATAATTTAAGTACAGTAAAACTTCGATTTACGCGACCCCGTCTTAGGCGTCCCCGTACTGACGGTTTTTTTTAACGACGTGGCGCCGTCGAGGCGCTACACGAACAAATAAAAAATCAAAAAATTGGGGGCTAACTTGTTACACCTCATACACCTCAATAGCTCGCAAGGAAAGAACATCACCAGGTTACAAAGCATCTAAAGACCGTGATTGACCGTGAAGATGGTGATTGTTGCAGTTGGTGACCGTAAGTTAAACCCTTTTTTAATTTAGCGATCGGAAAATCCAAGAGCTTTAAAAAATAAGTGTAAAGCTGGCTTGCTCATAATTTGGAAATCAAATCCTAAGGCATGGATGACAGCGTCTATGTTCGAAAATTGGTTTGATTGCCACTTTATTCTGAGGTTAAACGCTTTTGCAAAATTAAACAAATTCCTGTTAAGGAAATGCTTCTTATCGACAATGCCCTTAATCATCCGCCAACTGCTCTACTTGATTTTAACCTACATGTTAAGGTTGACTTTTCGGCACCAAACACAACCAGTCTGCTTCATGTCTGTTAAAGATTTTTGGCAGCACTTCTCCGTTTTAGATGCTGTTTAAATTATTGGAGAATCTTGGAATGAAGTTTCGGAGAAAACATTGAGCAATCTTTGGTAGAAAATATTTTTTTTTCAACGACTAAACGGAAGTAATAGCCGACGTAGATTTTCTTGATAAGACAATACAAGAAATAGTAGATCTTTCGACAGAATTAGATATAGATGTTGAGATGAACGATATTCACGAGCCATTGAATTCTCATAATAACTAATTTATAGAAATGCGTGAGCAAAATGATGCTGGTGAAGAGGTCAGTTCTGATCCAGCCCAAGTGGAACTTGCAATTTTAACCGAAGGTTTGAATTCAATTGAAAATGTTGGAAAATATACACTCTATTAAAGAACGAATTATAACGGAAGGGATAAAAAAGTTATTAGCTTATTATGAAAAAGTTCTATGTATTTATAGATTTTCGATTTATGTGATTACTGTAGTTGAGTTGAGAATCTTTTTAATGAGTGCAGTGGTATTCACCTTCACAATTAAGTAAAGAGAGCAACTGACCGATATACGTATCGAAACCAGATTAAAATTTACATATGCATATATCCGGAAATTTCCAAACCTACAATGAAAGGATCGATGGCTTCGTAACAATTAATTTGTGTGATCCTTTTCAACATACTTCGCTACAAAAACGAAGAAATTGACTTGATGCAGAAAATGATATGCGTTTCCAATTAACATCGATTCAGTGTTATAATATACGAGTTTTTATAACGAAGACAGAGACACACCTTATTCATAACATGTAGGGAATATGTAATTGTAATAGGACACATCTATTGATAAAATCAAATCTGGGTGTATTACTGAACGAAGGGTTCCATAAACAAATTATTTCAAAATAGAATTCCGCGCGATGGCAAAGGTTGAAGAACACTCCCCTATGTGATCAGATTAGAGGAATGGATATTCAAGAAAATTACAACAGCGAGGATACGTAACATGGTAACATGAATGCATACATGCAGGAGGAATAGCTCGTCAATATCTGCTGGGGATTACTGCCCAGCAGTAAGCTTTTATGGCTTTAGAAAAGAAGGAGAAGGATAATTCCAGGTTGTGGGTGATAAGGAGCACATAATGAGCATTCTATACTTTGACGTGCTCATTATGTGTTCTAGTTGTGTTGATAATAATTAATGTCCGGTTTTTGTAACAGATATGTTATGATTTGATATATATATATAATTTCATTCTACTGACCTTAACCTCAAAACTAGAAAAGGTTCGTGCCATCAAAATAACAACATTAATGATTTATAATTTTTTGAAAATGTTAAACATTCAGCTTATGTTGAATGTGAACCAAGTAGCAATTTGTGAACGACAATAAGCGTTGGAAAAGATCTAATAGGTGGAAAGGTGGGTGCTACATGAATTGAACGGCAGACGATTAAGAGTAATAATAATAGTATAATGCTTAAAGGTATAAAAGGAAGTCATTTCTGCATTGAATAGTAAGGGGTGATGAAAAATAAATTTATTTCAAAAATCTGAAGCGAAAGAAAAACCTTGGTTAACACCTAACGAAGCCAGTCCATTGGATGCATGGCCAAATCGCTTTGGTCATAAGAGTATGCTATGTCTGGTAGGACCAGGTTGGTGCCGTATATTATGAACTGTTGAAACCTAGCGAAGCTGTGGATTTGTCAAAAATCATCCACAACATGCTCAAAGACATGATTCACCTAAATGCAGGTGAATGCAACGAAAATTTTGCAGTATGGTTCATATAATTCGCAATTTCATAAAGAGTCATACCACCAATTCTCATTGATTGATTTATTACTTTTTGAGATAGAGTTAAAAAAAGAGCCCTGTTGTAGCTTATCTATAACTGCTCGGTTTCATCAAGGTTTGTATACCGCATTGTATAAGGTTGGCCAACTGGAGGATTTCAACTTACGAAAAGTAAATACTCCTAACATGTCCTTATTGTAACATCACGTTACAGACGCTGACTATTGTCCGTGCCAAATGTCTCATTTTAGAGATTGATATCTTCAAAATCATTCGATGAAAAAAATTGCGGTAAAAGTTATTGTAATCAGTGAACATTTTTGTGTATTATAATTACACAGAAATGTGGTTAATTTGCAAATCTTCTTATCTGCGATTTTTCTTTTATCGTGAATTAATTGAAAAAAGTACCCGATTTTTGAGAGTGCCAGCAACTTTGCTTATTTTGCGATTTTTTTTTTCTCAAAAACCGTATGTCGAAAAAATTTCAAATTTGAACTGATGGCGATTTAGTAATATGAGGTTATTTCGTAAATGACCGGACAGATTTCAACGCGCTATTTACCAAAATGTGTTTAATAATGTTGTATGTCAGATTCCGTAATCAGTTTTTCAAAATGGGCACCTCTCCTCGAAGTGTTATTTTCGTTTCACTTTAACTTCTATTCCAATTAAATCCCTCTTAAAAAATTAAGGACCCCTTATTTTGAAAAACTGCCAACGGAATCCGACACAAAAGATTATTAAACTCATTTTGGTAAAAATCACATTGAAATCCGCCTCGATTTAACCTCATGTTACTAAACCGCGATTAAGAAACTATATGGAATATCGACAAAATAAAATCATCAATTATAATTTAGTTTTTTTTTGTAAAATAGTTTTTGACAAAACCTTTCATTTTGTAAAGGCACTCTCAAAAGCCGGGTTTTTTTTCAATTAACTTGCGATAACAGAAAAACCGCGGGTCCGAACAGTTCCAAATTAACCTATAATATACAGAAATGTTCACTGATTACAATAAACTTCATCGCAATTTTTTTCATCGAGCGATTTCGCAGATATCGATCTCTAAAGGGAGGGGCCTTGACATCTGGCACGGACAATAGTAATATAACGAATACTGGACTGACTCCCGATTCTAGCAGGACAAATTTTTTTATTCACTTAACAAGGGCTAGTAAAAAGGGCTAGAAATAGTAGGTGTTTTAGTTTCCAAAACTGATTTTTTTTTCTTTGCAAAAGTTTTTCATAACTCAAAAATCAAAATTGGTGGTTAAATTCTTCATTCATTAAAATTGATCATATCATGTGCTAACGCAGAATCTATGCTAGAATAACTTATAAAAATTATAAAAAAAATATATGAAGGAAAAAGTAGGTGTTTAAGTTTCTAGAATTTTCTTCTTTGTGAAATATTTTCATAACCAAAAAACAAACAAAAACAATTGATGACCTCACTAAAATTGATGATATGATGTGGTAAAGCATAATCCATACCCATTTAGAACCTAGATATGAGAAGATTGCATGAGTACAGCAAATATCTTCAAAATGTCATCAAAATTTCAGATTTGCAGCGTAAAAATCAACCACAACTTAAAAAATAAAACAGATGGGATATACTTTATGAACATAAAAGCAGATACAACTTAATGTTTGACAATAGAGAAACTCTTCCAGAATCAGAATTAGAGCAAGTTCAGAATCAGGATTAGGAAAAGCAGTACATATAAGATAAATTACATAGTTTCAGATTCTAGCTCCCAATATTTTGAACCTCGTAATATCACTAACTTCCTTACCCTGAAAACGTGATTAGGTATCTCTGACGAATCTGGTTCAATACGCTTTATGGACCTTGGTTTCTATGCTCATAAAATCTAAACAAATGCGAATTTTGGTTTGTATTCTGAACAGCATATTCTTGCATAGTTAAAGTAACGATGTATTAAATTTAAAAAAAAAACGTATTTTTTAAATTCTTCTTATGTGGTTTCCTCATTTAAAATGTGCATTAATTTAAATACGCGCAAAGACAGAAAAAGTGATATTGCAGCATGATAAGGCGCCGTTTCATACAGCAAAATATGATACAGAAGTGTTGAAATCACTTGGGTGGGAATTTTTATCTCTCCAGTCCTGGCTCCATAACTACCACCTTTTTGCATGCATTGGGCACGCACTTGCAGAGTGGCACTTCGTCGATATCAAAGAAGTTAAAAAATGGCTCGAAGAGTGATTAGCTTAACGGAGAAACTGTTCTTTTGGAATGACTTACATACATAGCTTCAGAAAAAAAATGTACAGAATCAAATGGCCAATACTTTAATTTTAACTATCCATTAGCGAAAAAATCGGAAAGGAATTGTGTACACACCTGGTAATGTAACATTGAAAATTTTGTAAAAATAACTAACAAAATTGTTAATTCTCATCATTACTGGATGTCACAAA